>LR994564.1:5880000-8280000 GCA_905187585.1 Cyaniris semiargus | reverse complement strand
AGGCAAAAAATGCAGGTAAGTTAAAAACGTGTCAACATTATGATTATTTCTGTATTTGTTGACTCTATGCATGTAAAAGTATTCATTATACGGTGTAACAAAGCTAAGTGATAATGTGTATGGGTTCTCTGTGAAAGTAGCAGAGCTGAAAGAGTAACTTTTTTTCTTTAATATTATTAACAGATATATTGTATTTTATTATATTATTAATTAGATGACGCCCGCAACATCGTACGGAATTGTACATTTTTCCGGGATAAAAAGTATCCTTTGTTCTTTACCGGGACTCAAACTCTTAAGTTTCTCCATACCAAATTTCAACAACAAAATCGGATCAACGGTTTGAGCGTGAAGAGGTAACAGCGAGACAGACAGAAAGACAGACATACACACATTCACATTTATAATATTAGTATGGAAGTATAGATATTATAATATAATATAAACATACCAGGGTAAATTGCAAGTCCTGAACATGCAGAGTCTTGAATCTAGACGTGCTATGATGGATGTGTCCTTACTATATAAAATTCTACATGGATCAATAGACTCTGCAGACTTACTGTCTAAAATATCTTTTAAAATACCCCATCGTATGCCTCGCTACCCGGTTCCCTTGTTTGCAAATTACACTTGTCCCACAAACCTTCGAAAAAATTATCCATTGTCCAGAACTCTCAAATTATTAAACAGTGTCTCTGATCAGATCGACTTATTCTATGATAGCCTCAACATAGTTAAAAAAATTGTAAGAGAAAATTTTAACCACGTTTCGAGGTAATGGTATTTTTGTGACATACTTACAACTATAATAATCATTTTTTTATAACCTTTCATTTAATAATATTTTAAAATGTTTTATTAGTGTTATTATTTTTTCACTTTTTAAACAAATTTTATATAACGTAAATTTAAGAATGTATTTTTTTATAAATTTACAATTTTTAGTGTTATGTGTGTTTAATTTTTATATTTTAATTTTATGTACCTACAATTAATGTACCTACAAATAATTATGTTTTCAGAAAATATGTATTGTTTAAATAACTGTATTTTAATTATTTAATTTAATTTAGTATTAGTTTAACTCCTCAATCCCCATAAGGCACAAGTGGGCCGCGAGAACAAAAGATTTCCAAGAATCCGCGATCGAAGGATTAAAATATTGTTTAATGTATGATGAGGCCGAATGTAACTAGTTATTGTATCTAGCTGTAATTTTATATTAATCACGAATGTTTGTTTTTATTAATACAAAACTGTATTTGGTCCTAAAATAAATAAATAAAATAATAAATATATAATAATATTAATAGTCCATTCACTAAAACATTAATCCTATGTGCGACAAACAGGGTAGTTAATATACAATTAGACTTAACAACTGCTTTGACACAGTTCGATTTCTCACTAATTGGTTGTCAATAATATAATAGATTTGATATTTACAATTTATAGGTATTTCCAGTTTATTATTTCGTACTGAGAATTAGATTATTATTTATTGTTTTATTTGTGGGAAACAGAATTCGTAACACTTAATAATGATTATACACTATATAAAATAATTGCCACTCATGTCGGTCATCCGTTTTTATGGGTTACGAGACATGCTTTTGTGAACTGCACACACACTTGGGCACTATAAAAATCACTCCAGATGGTTTAAATCGCACCCCCAGCGTGGGGTATATTTTTGTTGTACCTATCTTTAAAAATATGTTTCTATTTTTATTTTTTACTAGCTGTTACCCGCGACTTCGTCCGCGTTAACATAGTATAATAACAAAGATGGATAGTTTTCCCCTTTTTGTGGTTCCTTATACAAAGGGTAAAAATCGACCATTTAAGGGGGACTCTTATACAACAAACGCTACTTTGGCCTTTTTTGCTCGACATAAATATTGGCAACAGTCTTGACAATATGACCACAAAATACTCAATTATTTGTTCGCCTTAATTTATTCGTTCCATTAGGTGCTGAATACTGATAGGTTCAAACTAATACATTTACATACTCCATCATCCCTTATTTTATCCCCATGGGGATTGAATTTATCAAAATCCTATTTAAGCGAACATCTTCATCATAGAAGCTCAAATCTTTAATAATTTCAGTCAGTCGAAAGTCTAAGAAAATTTATAAAAACTTTCATCCCCTTAGGGGTGAAAATTTTTTAAATCCTTTCTTATGGAAAGCTTACGTCATGGTAGCTTTTATGCATACAAAGTCTCAGCCCGATCGGTTAAAAATTGACAAAGTTTCATACAAATTTTCATCCCCTATTTTATCCCTTTGGGGGTAGAATTGATCAAAATCCTTTCTTAGCGGGTGCCTACGTCATAACATCTACCTGCATACCAAATTTCAGCCCGATCCGTCCAGTAGTTTGGGCTGTGCATTGATAGATCAACATGTCAGTCAGTCACCTTTGAGTTATATATATTTTAAACCTCATCGAAAAAAGAGGGATTAGGAGCTAATAGTTAATTCAGTACGAGGTTTAAAACCGACTCACCTGGTAAACAAACGTCTCGTCGTAGAACGGATTGCAAGTTTTCTTTTTCTGTTTGGTCTGCAGCACTCGCCTCTCGTCAGGTACCAGTTGGATTCTGGGAAAACATTTTGTTTGTTTTATCACAATATAAATATACACTATACAAAGTGCCTTTTCGATTCTTGCCGCAAGCGACTAAGACCGACAAAAATTCAAATAAAATCCCACTTTATGATAAGGCTATAAGGTTTCATTTTCTACTGTTTTGGTTTAGCGACCCATGCTGTTGCTGCTTTGTAGTGGCGTAGCATAATGAATCCTATTGCCTAGTTTATAATGTGGCGTTTTATTTGAGTTTATGTCGAATGGTGAAGAATGGTGCCTTTAGTAGTCATTGAAATCAAACTCAATGCAAAGACAATAGAGCGTGGTACTGCATTGTTTCGCTCTCAAGTTATCTGGAATCAGAGTTATTTGAGTACGTGTTATTGGATGGTATACTAAATATAACATATACATGTTATAATAATATATATATATAAATATAGCATGGAAATACGACACAGAAATATCTTCAAAATACGTTATTCTTAGCTTATACGGAAAATATCAAATACCTAGATGATTTTTTTTCAAAATCAATTATCAATTATAACTATATCCCCACGAAAACGACGTGTTGCAATTTGGACAATGGGTATTTTTTATTCCCTTCCCTTCCCATATTTTCATCAATACATCAACTTTACTAAAGCGCAGATGGCTCACTAAAGAAAGTTATATTTAGATAACTGCAAACGTCTCCCTGGGGCACTTTTTACGGGCATCATAAAAGTCAGCACAGATGAACATATTCCGGAAGTAATATATATCTTATTATATGATCGCTTTAGAAAAAAGTTCTTCTCATATATCATAGATGAGCATTAATACGTGAGGAACTTTCTATATGAGATATCGAGTGACGAAATCAAAGAGATATAATTTTTTGACGAATCTTCGACGTACTGTGGTATTCCTTAGATTATAAATATCATTTGTGTATACAGCTGTTCATATGTTTATGGTTTAAATCATTACAACATATTTTTCTAATTTGTATTTTGTTGTAATTAAATTACTTGTCTATTTAGGTAGGGCATTAATTTGTATAAGTTGTAAATTTTTGATAATAAATTTATGTTAATATGAACATTAATGAAGCATCCTAATAGTAGGTAATTAAAAACAAGTGTTTAAATCATAAAAAGTAAACATTGATGCTCACATGGCATTGTAGCTGTATGTCAAACGTGTCTACCGGTACTGTTAATATTATGCAAAAAAGTATTTTAATTTAGGTTACCAATTTCAATATAAATGACTACTGTATTCATTAAAATAACCTTTAAATTCAAATTACAGGTATATTTTATTTTACTTCATGACACTAAGCATTTTTATTATTTTTTAAATATTTGAACATGCGCTGATTATGACATAATAACGTTCTAACGAAAGCCGAAACTTATAAACATGATATTTAATATTTTTAGTTTTATAATAATACGTTGAAATTCGTTTGTTATCACGGAAACAGTACATTTCTTCAGAATAAAAATATTCTATATCCTTTTCTGGAACTCAAAAATATTTCCGTACCAAAATATGTAATAGAAATCAGTTTTATGGTTTAAGTATGGTATGGTATACTTTCACATCTATATACAGGCTGTTTCAAATAAGGTATACTAAGCCGAAAGTGGGTGACTCAGGGGGTCATTCTGAACAACTTTTGTTCTACGACTTTTAAAAATACGCGGAAAAAAATTTTGCTTTTTCCTTGTAAAAAAGTCACGTGACCAACAAAGATTCTATGGGGAATCAATACTTTTTTCGCGAATTGCCAAAAGTCGTAGAGCAAAAGTTGTTCAGAATGACCCCTTGAGTCACCCCCTGTCGGCTTAGTATACCTTATTAATTAAAACAGCCTGTATATTTTGTATAGGTTGCTCGCTGTAATTGTTTTAAATTAATTACCTATTTATTAAGGTGCAGAAATAATAAGAACTTCAAATTCACAAAAAATAAAAAGAAATTCAAATAATAAGAACTAAAACTACTTGTGAATGTCGGCGGAGGTAAAGAAACAAAGAAAGATCTTCTTCTAGCCAATGTTTGCTTGGCCTTATAAATTGTTTATCCAGCCGTCACGTCGAGAAAACCCAAACATTTATAAGTACGTTAAGACAAGGATGTATTAACTTTTAAGATTTCCAGGACACGCTAGCAGTGTCATAATAATAATAATAATAATAATATCTATGGACGCTTCACACGACGTCAGTCTGGCCCCGTGCTAAGTACCTGAAGGACTTGTGTTACAGGTACCAGACAACGGAAATATATTTAATACTTTTATACTATACATATATTTAAGATTTTTATTATATTATACACATATTTAATACACAACCAGACCCGGGAACATTGAAAACTTTTTGTTCCGTCGGCGGGATTCGAACCCGCGACCCCGGCTCGAGCTGCCACACACTCAACCAATTGAGCCACAGAGGTCGTCATCCATAGGCACTCAGGCTCGATTTATATGTCCTTCCGAACGCGCGGATTGGCGATTGGGCTGCCTTCACATTATGTCGCGACTACGGCGGTACCCGAGACATAATGTGAAGGCAGTCTTACACCGCGAGATCGCGACTGCGCCGCTATTTAAATAAATCCTTACATATTTTGTTTGTGATCTCGTGGTGTAGGGTCAAACCGTGCGTTCGCGACGCCGAATATAAATCCAGCCTACTAAGGGTGAAGCTAAACGAGCGTAATTTGTGAGTTGTGAGTCGCAGAATTTCTGCCGCGTAAATATCTTTACATACAAATCACGACTCACAAAATTACGCTCGTGTGAAACAAACAGGATTTTTGTATGAAACTGAATGCAGCAGAATTCTGCCGAACCGAAATTCTGCGACTCACAACTCACAAATTACGCTCGTTTGGCTTCGCCCTTTGATTAGCGTCAAAAATTGCATCATGTAATAACTAAGCGACAAAAATATTAATTTTGCTACTTTCAACGAAGAAGAATTAGAAAAATGTGAATTATTTTAAGAATTTCTAAACAATAAAACGTATTATTGTGGCATGTAAATTCGAGGGCTTACCAAATAACTGTTATTAGACGTACAACGAACATAAATTCCCTCTCGTTGAGCACGTCATGTCTCCAACTAGCTCTTGTAAATTATTTTTATAGCCGCAATAAATATAATTCACTGTCATAAAGCTTATTACAATAAAGCTGAAATATTTTTGCTTATTACTTTTCCAAGCATATTTTGTAAATTGTTTAGAAATCATTCCAATTTCGGTACCAAAAGTAAATAATGATTTAAAAGTACAGTTATATTCTATCTATCTAAATGATAAGATTATCTAACATATTGAAATAGAAAGCATCTTAATATTTAACCCTTAATATTTAATATTACTTGTTACAATATACAATAGACGCTAAGTTAACTGCATTTACGCGACGCAACTCTGCATCATTAAGGGGCATCTATATTGACAATTGCAGATTGTAAATTAAGGGTCAATTCAGACCGCAACGCGACGCGTAGATGCATTTCTAAATTTGTATTGAATTAACAGATTTCAATTGCGCGAGACGTCTTGCAAATCTGTCAAATCCATACGAATTTAGAAATTCATCTACGCGTCGCGTTGCGGTCTGAATTGACCCTAATATTTAACTATATTTGCCCAGACGTTGAGTGGTAACAGTCATCATCCTGTCAAATTTTGTGATTCATAGCAGTCCAAATCATGGGAAATTTTGTGTGTATCTCTAATCTGAATTATCTCAAATTTTGTGATAGTTCATTGAACAATTACAAAATTTGACCACAATGAATCAATGAATCAAAATGGACCTAAAAAATGTACCCATTGGTCCAAAGGGTTTTTTAGGTCCATTTTGGTGCACACATTTGAAATTAATGATCTTACAGCAGCACTCAGAGATTTCATGATTACTAAACTTTAACTTGATGAAGATACTGGCAAAACCTCCATATATTTCTATTAAATTCTTCATTGGATTATATTAAAGTATTCGGTAAATATCTCTGAGTGCGGACGTTAAAGAATTAAAAAGATCGACGTGTCGTTAATGTACCTACAGCCTGGAGTTGCATGCATCAGGGAGGCTTAAATCCTAGTGGTTACTCACTTGATGTAGGGGTCGCAGGCGTTGGCGAGCGCGGGCGTGCGCGACGGCAGATGCTTCACCTTGATGATGTGGACCTGCAGCCGCTCCGTCGTCGCATCGTACTTCAGAGTGAACCATACGCGACCCTGGTGGAACAGTAATTAGTATGAAATGACACTTTTTAACCCCTTTAAAATCATAGTAAAGTAGCATAAGGCTGAAGTCTCGAAACCAGCGGGCAGCGGAGCGGGAGCGGCGCGTAACAATTTATAGATTTATATGGATATGCCGTCTAGTTCAACGCGCACCGCTCGGTTTTCGGGGCCTGTCCATATAAATCTATACATTGTAAAGCGCCGCGCCGCTCCTGCCCAGCTGCCCGCTGGTTTCGAAACTTCAGCCTTAGAATTATTATAATAAAGAAAATTTTTGTTCAGAACCCAAAGTTACACAAAAGACCATCTGAATTGTAAAATTCATAAGCTATAAATAACTAGGTCAAATTCGTAATTAAATTTTGTGTCTACATAATTATCAAAAAATCGTGTCATCAGGGAACAATAAACTCCAATAACGTGCGCTAAGCGTTAGCGATGTAAGATACTTATTGTGACATCACTAAACAAAGCAAACATATGTAGGTCTCCAAATAAATGTACCATCAAAGAAATGATTGTTGTTGTTGAAACCCACTCAATCGAAGTCGTGATCTATTATTATCTGGATCTGGGCTCCATTTAACTCAAACAAATTATTGTCGTGACGTCATTTGCTTATTCTGAATCAATTTCTATCACAGTGCATGGGTAAATGTAACACGCTATTCCATTTCAAGTGTGGGGCCATGGCCCATGACGTCGACATACTTATTCTAAGAGCCTCATGACAAAAGCGGTTTGCACACGGCGCCTATACATATAGGGCCAATTCAGACGGCAACGCGACGCGTAGATGCATTTATAAATCTCTCTCTCGCAATTGAAATCTGTTAATTCAGTATAAATTTAGAAATGCATCTACGCGTCGCATTGCGGTCTGAAGTGACCCTAAGTGTGTTCGCCGCGAACGCCTACGATCTAGCGATTGCCGCCAGTGTGATAAGGTCCTAAATCCATAATCGTATAGCATGGCCTACGGCTGAAAAGTGGGCCAATTCGAGGCGTGGGTTATGATGTATGTGGTCGGTTAATATTCAAAGTTTTCATTAAGCTCCGTTACACGCACGTCACGGCACCCCCCGGGGACGCCGCCTCCGCACGTTTTGTTCAATGAGACATGCTCGTAATCCTTATCTATAATAACATTATGTCTCTGTGCAAAATAAGCAATTAGCTGATACTAGATGATACCCACAACTTCGTTGCGCCAAAACTCGTTTATCGCGCGGGAACCGTACATTTTTCCGGGACCAAAGCTATCCTATGTCCTTTCCCGGGACTCAAAGTATCTCCATGCCAAATTTCAGCAAAATCGGTTCAGCGGTTTAAGCGTGAAGAGGTAACAGATAGACACACTTTCGCATTTATAATATTAGTATACAAGTATGGAAGTATGGATTTGTACGTTTTGACGGGGATTAAATAATGGAATTGTGATCGGAGGAAACGGCAAAAGTTAAAAAGAAATAGCAAACAAGCACACAATGTGGCAGTATATTCCCTTTTCTTTGCCCCACTGTCGTCTTTTCCTCCGACTTAATAATTTTCGATCAAGTCACGTTTCCTGATACGACTTTATTTATCCATCTCATAAAAGTGTACACTGTACGCTACATAAGTTTTCAAATCAAAAACTATTTTATCCTTTATTTAGGTAAAAAACCGTTAAATTAAATGTGTCGTACCTAATAGGTTTTCATAATTAGGCCAGGTTCACACGGTATTGTCCTGCAGGTTTTTTTGTATTCGTTTGGCGATGGCTTGTAGTGGATTTGTTGGTACACGATTTGTGCAATAATCTGCTACGATGTATATAGAAATTGTTCTATATACATCGTATGCGCCACTATTTATTCGTTAAGACGTATACTGCAAAAAAACAAGGCCGGCAACGCACCTGCAGCTCTTCTGATGTTGTGAGTGTCCATGGGCGACGGTAGTTGCTTCCCATCAGGTGACCCGCTTGCTCGTTTGCCTCCTTATTTTATAAAAAAAAACGTGCAGGAAACGTGCAGGATTGTGAAGTGTGAACCAAGCCTTAGGCTAGTTTCGGATCTAAAATAGTTAATTTTCATAATCCTGTAACTTAATTAGGGTTTCCCATTTTTAATTAAAGTTACTAGTTTAAGGTAGAGATTAAATTAATATTTTAATTATGTATTAGAGCATATTTCATTGTTGCTGGCGAAATCTGTCTTAAGTCTAGACTGGTGTGTTTTACAACTTTAGTGTTATGCCCTGGAGAACAATATGTTATCTGTATCGAGAGTTTAAACAAGATAGGTATGATATTTTGATTTAGAGCTAAGGAAAACTACATCCTTGGCAATTATTGGCATCTTAGAATACTATAAGGCATGCCAATAATAACTTTACGTAGTCTAATATATGAAATTCTCGTGTCACAGTGTTTCTGCGCGAAATTTTCCAAAACGGCTTAGGGTGAAGCCAAACGAGCGTAATTTTGTGAGTCGTGAGTCGCAGAATTTCGGTCGCGTAAATTATTTTTCATACTAATCATGACTCACAAAATTACGCTCGTGTGAATGAAGTAGGAATTTTCTATGAAACTGAATGTAGCAGAATTCCTGCCAACCGAAATTCTGCGACTCACGACTCACAAAATTACGCTCGTTTGGCTTCACCCTTAACCGATTTTAATGAAATTTTTATATGTACATTTGTTAGGCCTGAGAATAGGTTTTTATCTACTGTTTATATTGATACTAGATCAACTAGACATTGCTGCTGATTGGAGTTTTTATTTGAAATTTTAAAATACCTATTTTATTTTACCTATAATCTAAGCTTGAATATATATTTATTTATTAGTCAATAATCATATGATAATAATATCATAGAATCTCTATAAAAATTGTCTTGAATTTTAAATTTCTTAGGCCTATTTGCCTACCTAACCTTGTTAGCCCAGGTTTTGAATAATGTTATTTATTTAAAATATGCGCAAGTGGACCTAAATCAGTTTTAAGTAAATTATTTCAATAAACGTCTTAAGATTTAGTACTTGTAACTACTACTAATTTTGTAATACAAGGCCTCAAGCTAAACGCCAAATCCTATTATCCAATGAAACTAAAGCCCAACTGTTTAAACTTTAAACCAATGATACCCGACCTACCCGGACCCTCGTAAATGTATTGACCTATTACTAAACGAATAAATCATCCATACTAATATTGTAAATGTATGTTACCTCTTCAAGCCCAAAGCGCTGAACTGATTTTGCTGAAATTTGTTATGGAGATACTTGGGAGTACCAGCACGCGTAGCATGGCTACAGTAGAAATACGAAAGTATAGACAAACAGCGGAGAAAAACTGAAGGTGCCGTTCCGCGAAGGCTAGCCGCGATCGATAAAAAATCAAATATAATGCCACTTTATGACATGGACTATAGTATTAAAAATTCAAATAAAATCCTACTTTATGACGTAGACTACGTCATAAAGTAGGATTTTAATTGAATTTTTGTCGATCGCGGCTAGCTGCGGTAAAGATCGGAACGGCACCTTTAGTTTATCTCCGCTGTTTGTCTTTACTTTCGTATTTCTACTGTAGCCATGCTACGGGTGCAGAAAAGGACATAGGATACTTTTGTAAATTGTAAAAATGTACAGTACAAGTTACGTAACGGAGTTGCGGGCGTTGTCTAGTAATAAATAAATAAATAATAATAGGTAGTAGGTGCCTAACTGTGTGTGATTGTGCAATTAGATAGTCTTGGATTAGATGAGACAAAAAGTCGAATAAATTTTTGACTTGGACTGGTTGGGATATAACTTTGCATTACGTGGAACATATTACCTAAAATACCTACTAGATAATAATTAATAGGTACTAAAATTATAGGTAATAATTTGTTGGATTAAGCCAAAAGTTAAATTATAATCCTTTCAATAATATGAACAATATTGAAACCGTATTATACAGACGTTTGTTTGAAAAAAAAACAACAGAGGGGTTAGTGCGAGTTTTATTCGATCATACGCATCGAGCGCGTAAACGCGAATTTATATGGGATCAAAGCAGTATCCACGTTAGCCAGTAGATGGCGCTGCTTTGATCCCATATAAATTCGCGTTTACGCGCTCGATGCGTATGATCGAATAAAACTCGCACTAACCCCTCAGGTACTCAGTACTCCTTCGGTCGAGCGCCGGCGTCGATATCGTCGTGAGATAAAAAGAGAGGGGGATATTACTTTTTCTCCTACGCCGTGCCGGCGGTCTAATCTTTCGTCTTATGAATTTACAATTAAGTAGTACCACGTGTCCAGTTGTGACTTTAATATCTTTATCAATCTTAAAAAGGCGCACAATGCCACAAAATAATTTTTCACTCAGAAAAAAAAACATTCAAATTAGTAGGTACTTTCATTAACATTTAACGTAATTATACTAAAATTTTGAAATTAAATATTAAAGGAGCCACAAATTGTTTTGTTTATCATTTAGGGGGCGTCCACAAATTACGTGAGGTGTTTAAGGGGGGGAGGGGGTCGAGTCAAATAATAATAATAATAAGAACGTTTATTTAACAATAAGACACCACATTACACTACAATAAAATGATACACATTACAAATTTACAATAGACAAAGAAAAATAAAAAAAGTAAAATCTCATCTAATCTTACGTTGGAGAGAGGGGGGGTCTCGGCAAATCTCACGTATTTTTTTTCTCATTGTTATAAAAAATATGTACTATTTTGATCCATTTCATCTAGATTGTACGTATGCTTAAGATTTTATCGTAAGCGTAATCGTAATACGATTAAGATCATTCACTAATTCGTTCGAAAGAAAATAATTTTATTCATATTATGACGTTATACATGTACTGACTGTCAAACAATCCAACGCGTTTACGTAAGAAATCCATATTTTGAAATATCTCGGGGGATGGGGGTTGAATAAAATCTCACGAAATCTCACCAGGGGGGAGGGAGGGCCTGATAAATTTAGAAAAACACCTTACGCAATTTGTGGACGCCCCCTTACAAAACACCGACAAAAATATTCATTATTCAAATTTTAGGCAGATTTTAACTATGATTGATGAGGTTTTTAAATAGGGTGTTTGGTTTTAATTTTCGTTCGTTCCAAATACTTTTATTACCAATTTATTTTAAGAATGGTCGACGAATAAAGTACTTTTAAATCTAGCCTAAAAAGGCATTAGCTTCGCAGTCCTTGAATATATTTTAAGAAGTGACTTAGGTACTGTGAAACGTTGAATTAAAAATGGTTTATGGGCAACTTAGTATGATTAGAATCTGAAGATTGCCTTTACAAAACCCTGAATAAAAGTGCTGCTTTTAGAAAAATTGTATGTACTAAAGTGCCTATTGCACTAACCCCTGCTATTGTTAATAGCTGTTAATAGTCAAATTATCATGCCTCTCCTTTATAAATATGAAAAATGAGTACTAGATCATTATTCATTACAAGTGGCTTAAATATTTATTATTTTTAATAACATACTAATTAATACTTTTATCACGTTCGAAATTTACGATTAACGTGATTTCTGTTTATCTTTGTGCATGTCCCAAGTACCTATATTTTGCAAAGAGAGTCACGCAATTATACGATACCAGCCCCTTTAGCATGGCCACAGATGAAATGCGAAAGTATAGAAATACTGTGGAGGTAAACTAAAGGTACCGTTCCGATCTTTACCGCGGCTAACCGCGACCGACAAAAAATCAAATAAAATGCCACTTTATGACATAGACTATATTCTAAAAATCCAAATAAAATCCTACTTTATGAGTATTTTTTTGTCGGTCGTACCTTCAGTTTATCTCCACAGTGTTTCTATACTTTCGCATTTCTACTGTGGCCATGCTAAAGGAACAGGGGTACGATACTACGATACGTATAAACCACTCAACTACGGAAATGGAAGTTTAAGTCAAGATTTGACTCAATGTATTTAATTTAGCCGTCTATGTTTAAAAAGAATTGTAATATAAAGACAGTAATGAAGTTATGAATTTTTGCACTTGAGTCTAAACTACTGATCTAGTGTAAATGAGGTATCAATAGATTCGTAGTAGCACAGACCGGTTATACTATATGTGTATATTTTTTCTATAGTACTAGTGTCCCAGGTGTGTATAGTCTATAATATAAATCTAAGTATTTATAATCTATACTAATATTATCTATACTAATATTATAAAGCGGAAGAGTTTGTTAGTTTGTTTGTTTGTTTGAACGCGCTAATCTCAGGAACTACTGGTCCGATTTGAAAAAATTTTTCAGTGTTTGATAGTCTATTTATCGAGAAAGGCTATAGGCTATATTTTATCATGCTAAGACTAATAGGAGCGAAGAAATAGAGGAAAATGTGGAAAAAACGGGGCGAAATTATTTGAAAGGGCTTATTTGAACGCGCTAATCTCAGGAACTACTGGTCCGATTTAAAAAGTTCTTTCAATTTTAGATAGCCCATTTATCGAGAAAGGCTATAGGATATATTTTATTACGCTAAGACTAATAGGAGCGAAGAAATAGAAGAAAATGTGGAAAAAACGTGGGAAATTATTTGAAAGGACTTATCTCACGAACTACTAGAGCAATTTTTCTGTTATTTGGGTCAGATAAGAAGTAGACCACGTGAAGGATCATAGGCTATTTTTTGTAGACTAATTTGTCTGTGAAATATCTAATTTACGCGGGCGAAGCCGCGCGGAACGTCTAGTATAGTATATAATATATATCGGGTAATCGGGTTACTTTTGAACTTCTGATTATAACTTCCTTTCTAAAAGGACTTCAGGAAAAACGCAATAATGGCGCCATAACTTACAGTTATAAGCTATTTGTATAAGTACTTGTTTTAGAATAGAATTTTCTTACCACATGCCCGTCTGGCCAGAGTTGATCTTCCACTAGTATGTCCGCTTTATACAGCGATGGATCCAGCACGCCCAAGTCCGCGGTGTTGGCTGTAACGAAAATGATGTTGTTATAAAATTAATTTTATAAATCTTTAGAATATAGGGACAAAAATTTTGAAATATCTGCGGAAACACCATGCCTGCGTTGGTTTTGAAGTGTTCGACAGAAATTCAAAGATAGGCGGATAAACATATTATTATAGTAAAGCCTACTGAGACTTCGATGTCAGTTTGTCTGAATCTAACCTAGATTCAGACAAACTGACATCGAAGTCTTATTTTACTTTTACAGACAAAAAAAAAACTAGGCCTTTGCATCCATAGTGGATGATTTATACAGTATTTTCAGAGCAAAGTAACAACTCTTCAAATACTATGGTGCATGGGTCAAGATTTAAATGTCCGTATGGTTGCCCAAGCACATAGTATGGCATTCTCGCAACATAGTCGGCCTAGTCCAGAGGAAAGAACAGGTCAATACGTCTGGGACTAACTACGTGCGGGTTTCCTCACGATGTTTTCCTTCACCGTACGAGCGTCCGTATTATGAACTTAAGATCAGAAAATGTCTCATTGGTACACGCCTCCACCCGGGATCGAACCTGCACCCTCCGCGAGTGCGAACCAAAGGTCTACCCACAGATAAAATACCTTCCAAAATAATGTAGACATTTACTATTGTGTTTCGCTAAAGTTTACCTCGACTGTCCAAGCACTAATAATTTAATCTGCAAAGTTACTTTGGGGCGTGCATTTTAAACTAGTTTACTACAGCTTAGTATGCAAGCGGTTAGCCTTGTCTTAATCTAAAGATTAGTAAAGGCATTAACTTTGCACGAGAGTATTTAAGCTTGGGCTTGAAATTCTATTAATAGAGCAAGAAATAAATTTACTTTGTTTCTTTTTTTAATTAATTAATCTTAAAAATTAATTTATTTGGCTCTGTATATATACTTTCATGTGTCATTATACGTAAATTATATTATGTATATAATTATGGTATGTATATATTATATAATTATATGTATTATATTTATATTGTATTTTGTATGTAGTATTGCATAATATGTATTATGTGTGTATTTATTTCATAGGATAGTATTTATATGTAATGTATAATGTATTAATGTTAGGTCTTTAAGCTTTACTTTTAATTGTAATTAGATAATATACTTTAAGCACAACGCCCTTTCTCCAGCAACTTTTTGTTTCCTTAACTTCCAAAGGTTGTCTGGAAGAAATTGCTATTTAGTAATAAGACCGCCTTTGTGTACTCGTCATTTTATGTGTTTTTGTCGTTTGTTTATTGTTACTGTAACTGTGTGCACAATAAAGTAAATTCATTCATTCATTCATAATTAGACAATGATTTGAAATAAACAAAAATGTGAATTTTATGTATAGCTAGATATAGTTGTTAGATAATAAAGTAGGTAAGTTACAAGGTTTGTTTTAATTGTAAAGGAAAAAATGAGTAATTGCCCTTATGTTATATATTATGTTACTGATCACTGTGTCATTTCATCCACTTTCGTCTTCAAATACTTTCAAATGTCCCTACAAGCATGTCGATAGCTTTTCTGAAAAAACTGTAAGTTCTAGAATCTAGACTAACATCCATCTTCATCAAGTTGACCAAGTTTTAACAGCAATCAATTTTCATCTATCAAAATATGCCTTAGGAAAATAGGTTGTTAATGCTTTGAAACATTTCAAGGAGAAAACGATACGCATTTAACAACGTATTTAACATGCTTTTTAAATAAGCTTGGGCTGTATGTAACAGAATTTTTGAGCATGATTTTTACCTATCTCCAGTAGTGTAATTACCTAATTCGAAACTTTCCATACAATGCTATAATTTGTTACTTAATATTTTTTGGAAAAAATAAAATAAAGAAGCATGTTTTTTTTAATCTATTATTAATTAATTGTTAGTCTGATCTCTCTCCAGTTGTGACTTGTGTCGGTCAGTACGATTTGTTACTCTTACCCAAAAAGGAAGAGAAGAGTGCTCCTGTGTACTACACACACACGTTTGAGCACTATTGTTGTTCTTCGTAGCTGACCTGCTTTTAATGAAACCGCTATCACCGAAACCGGTGTGGACTATATAATATTATAACACAAGTTGTTTTATGTAAACTGTCTCTACAAATAAGAGAACCGAAATAAAAGTACGCACGACGCACAAAACAAACTTCTTGGACCCAACATCCTCATTTTATACAACTAAATGTAGGTCACGATAGTTCTTACATCTTATTCCCATAATACCTACGAATAATACTGCCGTCAATAGCATAAACACAGTAAGTCGGGTTTTGGCCAAAAATGAGTTAGATATACAGCCGCAATCACGAAAATGAGCTCTACATTTGTGTCTTATCCATTCGCTTATATCTCTTTTTTAACCAAAGTTACAAATTTTAAAATAACAGTAAGTCAAGATTTTTTTTAAGAATACATAGCATAATTACAGTATGTATACTTACTGCAGGTTTTTCTGAGAGTTACTCGGCGAAAATACAGTATGGCATCTATACTGCTAATATGTTATGTCACCTACTTTATAGGAAATGAATATGAGCCTAGCAAATAAGCAGATTTTCTTTTTATAACTATTAGCGGATATCTTGGAAAAACGTAAATGTTATTTAACTTTTACACTGTTACAGAAGAAAATTTTATATCGTAGGCTAAATGGTTATAGGTTTTATTATTTGAGGATTTTATAAAGATGTTTATAGAAGAAAAATAGCATCGTATAAAGATATAGATTATAGAAGAAAAAAATTACAGTTTACAATAATAATAGTCATTATCTACGTTATGTATCTCATTTTTCCTTATAAGAAAATCTGTGATTACACTTAATTAATATTGAGGAGACTGATTAATACACATTAAGTTAACATAATTCATATTCACGGCTGTGACAATTTGTAACGCTTAAGACTAAGTTAATTAAGTAAAGTGAAACTTTATTTTTTATTTTATGATCATAAGAGCTGCTTAATAATCGTAAGAAAAAATGTGATAAAAACTAAAATATTTGTTGATTTTCGTAACTAATTTCAACTTTCTGCAATTTGATAACAATATAGTTTTTAAATACATACATTTTTAATATAATTTATTGTTTTATTGTAACAATTACAGCCTGATTAAATAAAACTTATAACCCATACTAGCTGTCCCGGTGAACTTCGTGTCACTTTAAAACCTTCCCTGGACTACTACGGATGTTTTAAGACTAAAATCAGCCCAATCCCTTCAGCCGTTTTCGAGTTTTACACATTTGAAAATCCATTTTTATATATGAGATAAATTAAAAAATTTATATGGATACTTAGCATAAAGCCAGTAAAATTCACACTTACTGTATTTATGCTAAGTGACCTCTACCACAGATCTCCAGCAGATACGTAGCATAACTAATATTGTTTATATATCTACGTCTATATATTGCGGATTTGATTTACAAAAAAGTATTAGATAGACGCTGAAATTATCTTTCATTTAAGGTATCAATCGTCATGATCGGACCACAAATAAAAAATTTATTGATGATTTTCGCAACAAAACTTTAACCGCGTTTTTCTCGAAACCGCCTAAACCCTACTTACTGTGTTTATGCTATTGACGGCAGAATAAAAACCATAATACGTTATTTGTCAATACTATACTTATTTCTGTCCCATTAACACACTTATATAAGTAGGCGAAAGTTTATAAGTTCGTTTGTTACTTCTTCATGAGAAAATTACTAAATGGATTTTGACACTACGGATTTGCGGGCGACATCTACTTTAACCCTCCGCGCACCACGTGGATAAAAGTTACACCGCGCACCACCTGAGGTTTCTCATACCCCAATATTTATCTGGGCAAGGAATGCGTTATTTGTATTTATTTGTTGATTTTATTTTAAATAACTATTTTTGTCTATTTAATTATAATATAAAACGATACTAAGTGGAATAGCTCCCATTTTTAATCTTTTACAGCCAAAAATGAAAATTTAGTAACCTTTTATCAAGTAAAACGTAGACTCTTCTTTGGCTCACCTCCCACAATTAAAAAGTTACCTTTTATTTCCCATACTACTTAAAATTTTATAATTAACTTTATAAGGAAAGCAAATTTAATAATATTAACCTAATATAATCAGTCTACGCGATATTCAGGCAAGTTGAAATCAGTACATTTTTTACAATGAAAGTGAGCACGGTATGTGTAAGCAAATAGGTACATTATTGTGCTCATAACCCTATTCGAGTTTTCAATTTATCTTCCTAATAATTGTATTAGGAAGATAAATTGAAAACTCGAATAGGGTTCTTCAACACTTCTTTATTAATCTTGATAATTTTTTGGCTGTCCAGGGGCTGCTTTGCCAAGAAATTTGTTAACGCGCTTACGAGAACCTCTCATTACCTTTGATTATATCTTTGCGATTTTTTAAATCTTCTTTTATCAAAGTTATACTTAATTTGTTTTTAAACTTGTCCAGGAATTCTAATTAAGTCGAAACAAATTCAAATATCCGTGAAATATATTATATTTTTTCACATTCTACAACACTATGTCTACGTAACTTTTCGAGGACGTCCTGAACTACGTGGGGTTTGTGGGACCCCAGCGCACTTTGAGCACGTCTGTTCGTTGCATAGACGACACAAATGCTAAACTATTGCCACCAAACGGTAAGGCAACAGTAGGGAATTATTGGGCATTCTGTCCCACTTGTCCAACCAAAAGTTGGATAGAATTGTCTGTCCTGCAAAGAATCACTTAAATTAGAATGTGTCTGTCCTGCAGTTGAAATGATTGGGCATTCTGTCCCACTTTTGTTCGCTCGCGGTGCATAAACGAACAGGAGGGCATCCTGTTCCGACACACCGAACCTCCGTTCGCTCGCGCTCACTTCGGTGTACTCGGTGTGTCAGGATGCCCAATAGCTCCTGTTCGTTTATGCACCGCGAGCGAACAAAAGTGGGACAGAATGCCCAATCATTTCAACTGCAGGACAGACACATTCTAATTTAAGTGATTCTTTGCAGGACAGACAATTCTATCCAACTTTTGGTTGGACAAGTGGGACAGAATGCCCAATCATTCCTGTTCGTTTATGCATCAAGTGATAAAAAATAGCTTCTCATCGATGATTGGATGGTTGAAAGATCTAGCTAGCTATTATAGGAACATTTAATTTCGTATGTTTGAAGTTATCTGTTTATATGAGTCAACACACTGCATGATTATCATTTTGTCATAATCCACTAATCACAGTGGTCGATTGGATTAAACAGTTATGAAATTTCTGAAACAAAAAGAATCACTTAAATTAGAATGTGTCTGTCCTGCAATTAAAAATGAAGTTAAGCGACACGGAAATTTACTACCAAATACCATTCGCAGTATTGTTTGTGGTCCCTCAAACTGTGGGAAAACAAACTTAGTAATCAGTTTGTTACTACACCCGAATGGTCCACGATTCAGAAACCTTTATGTGTATTCAAAGTCTTTGTATCAACCTAAGTACGTCTTTTTAGAAAAAGTATTGGAAAAAGTTGTGGATACATCGTATCACAAGTATAATCATAACAGTGAAATTTTAAGTCCAGAAGAAGCCTTACCTAATTCTATCATCATATTTGACGATGTTGCATGCGAAAATCAAAATAATATACGTGATTATTTTGCTATGGGTCGTCACAAAAATATTGATTGCTTTTATCTTAACCAAACTTATACTAAAATACCCAAACAACTAGTAAGAGATAATGCCAATCTCATCATATTGTTTAAACAAGACGAGATTAATCTAAGACACATCTACGATGAACATGTAGGGTCTGATATGACGTGGTCGCAATTTCGTGAAATGTGTTCAACTGTGTGGAGTAAACCGTACAGTTATGTGGTAATCAATAAGGATTGTGAACGAAATAATGGTTGTTACAGAATGAAATTTGATACATTTATAATAGTGGATTAATTTATTCTATAAAGCTTATACGTACCCCACTATGTAGTAGTACAACTTGAGACATCAATCAGAGTAGAATTCTTAACATGGAGCGGAATCTTAAGGAACAAATTGTGAAATCAGCGTCTGCAGTGAAAAGAAAGGTAGAAATGATAAAAAATACTAAAAACACAAATGACATGGTACTGGAGACGATATTTCAACCGATCGTCAGTCCGCTAAAATTATTAGCAAGCAAAACTGAAAAAAAAACGTCATGACGAAGACGAAAAAGAATCTTCAAAATATGGTTCACATGAAAAAGAAGAATCTGAGACGGATCTTGATGATGAAGAAAATTCAGATAATGACGACTTTAATTCTAAAACACCTGACAAAACGCTTACTACATCATCTTCTGAGGATTATGATATCCATGAGAACTCATTTAAATCTATTCAATCCTCACCAAGTATCGCAAACGATTCCTTGTCTTGGTCTGCATCGCCTGAAGCGCTGAAAGAAGATATACCATATGGAGTAAGAAGTGAACGAGGAAAACTTTGGCTAGGCAAAACCCGTTTACACGATGATGGAAAAGTTCTGAAAATTAGAAGCCGCTCTTTAAAAAAAACTTCTGGTCTGGCAGAATTGTTGTACAAAAAAAAACCTAATTTAGATATTATTACAGAGGAAGACTTACAAAATTATAAATTGCTACTCATCGACACTAATGCACATAAACGTAACTGGAAACCATCGAACCAAATAAATGGTAATAAAGGGTTCAAATATACTCACGTGATAAAGCCACTATTTAAATTCGCTAGAAATAATACCAGTAGCGTAGAAAGTCTTCAGCGAGGTGAAGGAATCGACATTTTGAAAGAAGTTAAGAAAGACACTGATTTAGTATACTGGAATGATCCTAATGAGTTAGTTGAGAGACTGAAAATATTATGTGCATCTCAGGCGGCTGGTAATACGGGATTAGATAATGAAATTAATGCCATACTTGAAGAAATGAAAGAAGCTGGTATCATTAAAAAAATGAAATATATAAGGCTGCCATCAGGAAAATTTAGCAGTTCTATTACACTATAGAACCTAGCAAGACGGCAATGAATATAGACAAATTTGGTCATCACGTTCATAAGCGTTTACGATTATCTGAATTTTCTGAAATTCTTAGCGATACATTGGTAAGGTCCGATACAGGGGAATTCGATTTAAAGTCATCGAAATTAAAAGGGGTGCAAATTCCAGAAAAAGACGACGAGGCTGTGAATAAAGAATACGTAGATAAAAGTGTCCAAGCCCTTAAAAATGAAATGATGAAAATCCAAAGTAATGTCAGAAACTTTCTCCATAGTTTAGAAAAAATTACTACTACAAATTTAAGTAAAATGTACTACACAAAACAAGAAATCGATAACATGATTGCAGCAAAATCTGTTCAGAATGAGTAAACAAGATATAGTAAATGAACTACACAGAGGAGCGAGACGAAACTTCGTTCGTCGACATACGGTCATTAAAGGTCTGGATGATTTATGGCAAGCTGACCTAGTGGACTTACAAAAATATTCGTCGATTAATAAAGGATTTAAATATGTTCTCATAGTGATTGATGTTTTATCAAAATACGTGTGGGCTAGACCGTTAAAATCAAAATCTAAAAAAATTGTATCAAGTGCTATGTGCAGTATATTAACAGAATCCACACGAAAACCTAAAAACTTACAAACAGATCTAGGTACAGAGTTTTATAACGATTCTTTTAAGCATTTAATGAAAACTTATAACATAAATCATTATTCCACATTTTCTGTAAAAAAAGCTTCTATCGTCGAACGAGTAATAAGAACTATAAAATCACGTCTTTACAAATTATTTAGTTTATGTGGAAAATATGAATGGTATAAAAATAATTTAAGGTCCGTTGTGCAGAATTATAACAATACTGTGCACCGCATTACAAAACATAAACCAATAGACGTTAACAGTTCAAATCAAAATACAGTTCGATTGAATATTATCAAAAGCCAACAGCCAAAAAAAGTACGCAAAGAATCGTCTTTTCGAGTTGGCGATTTTGTTCGTATAAGTAAATACAAAGGCGATTTTTATAAAGGCTACACCCCTAATTGGTCAACGGAAATATTTCGCATCATAAAAGTCAACGAAACTAGTCCTCAAACGTATCAATTACAAGACAAACATAAACAAAACATTGTTGGTTGTTTTTATGGAAAAGAATTACAAAAAACTAAATTTCCTGATATTTATCTTATCGAAAAAGTTCTAAAGAAAAGAGGCAACAAACTTTTTGTGAAGTGGTTAGGATTGGGTGCCGAAGAAAATAGTTGGATAGATAAAAGTGAATTAGTTATTTAGATATATAAAGCACATAATCAGTGCTATATCACAATACATACTTATCAATGAAGGAAGGCAGTGGTGTAATCAATAACTTGATAGACCATTTACCGTTTGAGTTGCATTTACCTGGATATCAATTTTGCGGTCCTGGGACGAAACTTCAAAAACGAATACTACAAGGCGATCGAGGAGTTAACAAATTGGATGAAGCTTGCATGCATCACGATATTGCTTATATAAATAAAGATCCTAGTGCTCGACGTAAAGCTGATTTAGAACTTTTGAGTATGGCAAAGAAGAGGTTGAAATCAAAAGATGCTGGTAAGGGAGAAAAGATTGCCTCGTGGATAGTAAAAAATGCTATGAAAACAAAAATCAGAGCTGGAAGTGGTATTAAATCATTTAAGAAGGGTATTAAAAAAATACATGCTCATTTAAAAAAACTTAAATCCAAGGATCATCACTCTGCTATAAAATATGCGTATGCAGCTGCGAAAAAACTGTTCAGTAAAAAGAAAGGAATATGTTTACCACGTATAATTCCACTTCCAAAATGTGGTGGACTTTTACCGCTTATTCCTATTTTTGCGGGATTGTCGGCGTTAGGTTCATTAGCAGGAGGTGCAGCAGGTATAGCCAAAGCCGTTAACGATTCTAAAGCAGCACAAAAGAGTCTCCAAGAATCTGAAAGACACAACAGAATGATGGAAGCGGTCGCTCTTGGAAAAGGATTATATATTAAACCTCATAAAAAAGGAGCAGGGTTATATTTGAACCCATCAAAAAACTAATTAGGCGGCTGCCCAGGCGTGCGCTTACGAATTTAGACATATTGGAGTATGCTGGTGAAATTCCATACTTTCGCGGCGTTTACATGAGAGATACGTTGCCTTTAAAACCTAGAAAAATAGAATGTGGAATTGTAAATTTAGATAGTAATGTGAATCCTGGCACACATTGGGTAGCCTATGTAAAACAAAACAGCTACGTAGAATACTATGATAGCTTTGGTAATTTAAAACCACCATTAGAACTGATGAAATATATGAATAATTTGCCCATAAACTATAATTATAACAGACATCAAGCATTTGGAACAACAAACTGTGGTCATCTATGTATTAAATTTTTAAAAAAATATTGGAAGAAACATTTAAATAATATTAAAAATAAATAAACGTGTCAGTATCAAAATGTCTTTCACTGTATCTATAACCGGGAGCGGAGCCTCTTTGACGACAAACTATTCTCCGACGTTGGAACTTCTTGGAGACTATGAATGTGGTCTTTTGTACTTTTCAACTTTTAACTCTATACCTAATATTGATGGACGAAACAACAAGTTTTATTACGGTGACAATGAAATGATCGAAATTCCTGAAGGGTCCTACGAGCTTCAAGATATTTGTGATTATTTGAAAACTAACATAAAAAATACATTGCTAAAACTGAGATGCAATAATAACACATTGAAAACAAATATATTTTGTTCTAAAGACGTTCATTTTAATAAAGATGATTCAATTGGGAACATACTAGGCTTTGGAATGGAAACAATAAAAGCTAATATAAGCACTGATTCACAGTATCCTGTCAGCATTCTATCAACAACTATCGTGAGGATTGAATGTGATGTAGTTAGTGGTTCATTTGTGAACGGAAAAGCAAGCCATATTATTTACGAATTTGTTCCTAATGTACCTCCTGGATATCGAATAATAGAAATACCAAAAAATTTAATTTATTTTCCAGTCAATCAAACTTCTATTAGTTCCATCAATATAAGACTGTTAGACGCTGATAACAAAGAAGTAAATTTACGAGGTGAAGAGGTACAATTGTATTTACATTTTAGAAAAAAATGATAAATTTCCATAAAACCCATGACACATCAAATGTCCAAGTCAGTCCTAAAAGATCTTCTCGCAAAGACACACGACAGCAGTTAAAAAAGAAGCTTACTAAAAGCAATAAAGAATACCTCAAACTAATTGGTTTAATAAAATGAATATTTTAAACATATCTCAGCAAACCTCATACGACAACAGCATCGAAAGTTTTGAGTATCATTCATACAAACCGTACGTAACAAGTTTCAACAAGAATGATGAAATACGAATCCCCATCAATCAACAAGACCTATATGTGCTGCCTTCGCTCAGCAGTTTGTATATCGAAGGCAAAGTAATTGTCTATAACAGGACAACTAAAGAAAAGGTTTCAAATATACATTTCGTTAATAATCCAGCATTATTTCTATTTCAAGACATAAGATATGAATTAAATGGAGTAGAAATAGATAAAATAAAAAACGCTGGTGTTACTACGACCATAAAGTCTTATCTGTCCTTAAATCAAAACGAATCAAAATATGCTCGAGTTTGGGGGTGGTCGCCAGAAGGTATAAATAATACAAGTGGTGAATTTTCTGTATCCATTCCTCTAAACAAGATTTTAGGATTTGCGGAAGATTATGAAAAAATTATCATTAACTGCAAACATGAGTTAGTGTTGCTTAGATGTAACACTAACCTTAATGCAATCAAGTTGAAAACAGGAGAAGTTTTGGAAGATATTGTTATAAGTAAAATTATCTGGAGAGTACCTCATATTAAAGTATCTGATCGCGAAAGAATAAATTTACTAAAACAATTAGAAAAAGATCGAGCTATTCCATTAGCATATCGTAACTGGGATTTATACGAGTATCCATTACTACCCAAAACTCGTAAACATACTTGGTCCATTAAAACTTCATCTCAAATAGAAAAACCACGATTTGTTGTATTAGCTTTACAAACCAACCGCAAACAGAACAGTGAATTGTCGATGGCGGAGTTTGATCACTGTCACGTACGTGATGTAAGAGTGTTTTTAAATTCGTCATACTATCCATATGAGGGATTAAACGTCAGTTTTACAGAAGACAAATTTACTTTATTATACGAACAGTATGCTAGATTTCAACAGTCGTATCACGGACGTCGGTCAGAGCCGTTGATGAGTTTGAAAGAATTCAGAGACGTTGCTCCCTTATTCGTTATCGACTGTTCGCGACAGCACGAAACATTAAAAGGGTCAATCGACGTGAGAGTAGAAATCGAAACAGACCAAGAAATACCCGATCAGACAGCTGCATATTGTCTGATATTAAACGACTGCATATTTGAGTATAAGCCTTTGAGTAATATCGTTAAGAAAATATCATGAATAGTAATACAATAATCGTTGACTTACAAGGATTTAAAAATAATAATAACGACTTTTTAGTAAAAGAATTATGTATAGCCACTCGACAGCATACACATACATTTTATGTTAAACCACCATACCCATTCTCAGCGCTAACCGATGATGAAAAAAAGAATGTTCGGTGGTTAGAAAGAAATAGAGGGTTTCGATGGAGCGAAGGCTATATCGATTATAGAGAATTCAGAAGAATTATTAAGCCTTACTTAAAAGACCGAAACATTATCGTAAAAGGTGAAGAGAAAGTGAAATGGGTGAAAGAACTGTGTGATCATAATAATGTTGTAGATATAAGTTACAAAGACATTCCAAGATTTGACATTCTGTTCGATCTGTATTGTAAGGACAAATCGTATAACTGTTTTATTCATAAGAAGTATTGTGCATTAAAAAATGTATTATGTTTAAAAAAATGGTGTTTAGAAAATAATGTACACTTTCAATAAAAAATACCTTATATTTATTGCTTTTTATTTAAATAATTAAAGTTGAATGAAATAGAAATAAAACAAATATATTCACATCATACATTTATTTAAGCAATAATTACGTACACATTAATTTACAAAACAAACCCTAACTTATATTATTTTCATACAAGTATATCTTACAATTTTATCGACTTATTCATTCTAAAGTCTATTGCGACCCTACAGCTAAAACAAATACTTTATACCAAAGTAAACTAAAACCAATTCGTATAACTGTAATTACATATTTTTTTTGATATATTACTGACTAACTTCTCGGTTTGGTCCATTATTTCATCACCGTTTTCATTTACAACATATTGTGCGGATAACAAAAAATTATCATCGTCTATACTGTCACAATGTTGCTGGGATCCATCTAAATCAAACACTGAGATCTTTATCAGACGGAAACCTTTTTTGGGAACGCTGTTTACCACAAACGAATGAACTGGAATATGCAGTTTACTTAATGCACTTTTAGAAACACATTTTTTTCTTAATTTTGCTGGACGACGTTCCCGAATCTTAGCGTTCGGCTTTTGCTGAGCTTTCATTTTTAAAAACCCTTCCGTAAATCCTTCCAAAGGATCTTGAGCATACTGGAAAGTATCCCCATATTCATGTAGGTAGACATTGTCTTCGGATGTAGCAGTCAAATCTTTTACGCGTTCCATTATCTGTAAAAAAAAGAAAATATTTAACACCAAATCAGAAATCTTTGCAATTAACGATTATTTTATGTATTTTAATGACTTAAATCAATAATAAATCAACTTACCGTTGTGTAGTCAGGTCCAAGACTGTATTACCAAAAATACGTAAATTATGTACACGTGAGTAACTATAATATAAGTTAAGGTTTGTTTTGTAAATTATGTAGACGTGATTAACTAATTACAGTGCTTGTCGACGCAAGAATGAATACTAAAACAAAGTCTTCACATTATTATAATAGTGATTGCAACATGTATGTGGTATTATCATAAATGAGGACTCATGTTACAAACTGTACCGCGCGTTCATATACGTCGTAGGTTGTACTACCAGGCATGCGCGCGCGGCACGTGTGGATTAGGATTATGTCGGCACTACATATAGGCGAATGCGTTGGCCGACGCGCTGGCCCAGTGCCGCCTCCCCACAAGATGGTATATAGATACCTACCGCCAACGCGCGAACGCCCGTTCTACACATTGGGCCAGCGCGCTGGCCAAGGCGTTCGCCTATAATATGTAGTGCCGACATTACTCAAGTAAAGCATGTTTCAACTTGATAAAACCTTACGTTACTTGAATTTAGCATCAGCCTGCAGGTTTGCTTGCAAAATCTATGTAGTCGTGAAGTAATAAATAAAACAATTAATGTATTTAATAATTGATATTTTATTTCTAAATCTACATAATAATTATTATATACATACTAAATACACAGGTTATGCTACGAAAGTAAACAATACAAAGAATTTCTTAATTAGGTACAGCTTATTAAATCTAGTTAAAAGTTAAATATACTACTGTGACCCCATGCTCTAGTTGAAATTTTATCTTTAGATATGACTCTCTTGTCATCATCACCAGACAGAGCAACTTTCTTCACAGCACATGTATACAACTCATGTTTTATTGACTTAAATAAAACATTTGTTTTGTGAACAATGTTGCCTTCGTACAGAGTTTTTTGGTAATCAGTAACATTGAAATTGCTGACAATATTTTTCTTAATTCCTTTCGCTTTTTTGATTGTGCTATTTATGGTTTTAATACAATATAACTTTGAACGAAGGCCTACAAATTCACTTATGATTTTACCCGCCATTTCATCCTTGAACAAACCAGGAACTTTTTTATTTTGAATGGGTAAATCATATTGATTACTATTACAAAAATTACTAGTATCAAAGTAAGGCAAAAAATGTCTTTTTATGTCATCATAAAAATCATGGGTCCGTATATGATATACAAAACTATCAGTGTCCGTGTAACACATTTGTACATTATTTTTATAAAAAGGTTTAATAACAGAGTAATGAAAGTTATACATATGACTTTTTGACAATTCTAGTACGGTAAAACCAATGTATATTGGTTTATCCAAAATTATTTGATCAGGGTTTAATTGTACCGCAACTAGATTTTCAGTAAAAATCGTCGCGCTATGGAAATTTGGACGAGCGATAAGCTTTTGTGCACAATGCCTTTTCTTAGTCACATTATTATTATCAACCCACTGATTAACTAAATGCACATTGACCCTCTTCTCATTATTTTCTAAAGTTTTTCCAAACACACTGTTATTCAAGAGTTTGAAAAAGTCTTGTTCAAATGTTGAGGAACTTTTTTGCCTCAGAGCAGTATTCAAATCAATATATTGTTTTAAATATGCGCTTTGTCGAAAACTAATCACTCGATGAATTTTCTTTAATATTAAACCATGTTTTAAACATGTTTGCAAGTGAATGTAATGTATAACATACTTAAATTTATCATATAAATTTGGAACTAGTTTGAAAGTTTTCCCCCCGGGTGGAATGCATTTTTCAGAACAAAATGGTAAATCATTATGTAAGTTATGTAAATGTTTAGGATATTGTAAATCCACTTCTAGAATATAACCACACTCTGCATCGATCGGTATTTCGGTTATATTTAATTTGTTGATTTCTTGTTCATTAAGAAATCTGAAATCTGATAATGGTAAATATTGACACATACTATATCCATATAAATTATTACAATCAATATAAGTGACGTAGGAAGGAGATTCTGATGGTTTGTAATTTTCTAAGTAAGGATTATTTGCTTTTGCATGTCTATGAGAGCACAGACATACTCCTCCCCTGATACCACTCTGTAACATGCGCAACATCGACAAGTCATCGATAAGTTCCAATTGTATTCCTGTTTTTAATAACATCGCATCAAAAGATAAACTGGGTGCTGTTAAGTAAAAAGCTGGGTCTAATTGATAGTGTTGCTTGCAAGTCTGTCTAAAATTTTCAAAGATATCTGCCAGTAAAAGCACATCAGTTTTTAGATATAAATCCGTATAACTACCTAAATCTTTGATTTGAAATGTTGACCAAATTAAGCACGCGTGCTGGTAATCCTCATCAGAAATATCATGATCAGTTAGGGAACTATAAAAGCATTCTTTTGGGGGTAGACTTTTTTCGTCATACCGCTTCCACGAGTTCATATATTCGTATGGATAAATGCCTTTACGAGTGAGTAACTGAAATTCATCTTCATCGGGGAAATGATTTTGTAAGTTTTTAAACATTTCCGGTTTTAATGTCTCTGACAATTTGCTTAAGCTTGTTCCCAAAAACTTAAATGAATCAACGAATCGAAGTTGAAAAAACTGATTATTCGTAACTGGTACAAATTTGGTAAATGAGATGTAGTTTTCTTTGGTTTTAGGTATTATTTTAATATTACCAGGAACCTCACCTAATGCTTTTATAAAAAGATGACAATCATAACCAGCTAAGTTATGAAAAAAAATGGGGACGAATGAAGGGCGTTTATACTGTAAATTACAAAACGGATGCGCAGCTCCGCGGTAACGACCAGTAACGTGACAATGGTCACGGACTTTGTCCGAAAAAATAAAATTTTCACAAATATGACAACGTGTGGCATTATCAAAGTCAGACTTATCCGCCATAGAAAATATCATAGGGACAGGTGTACTAAGTATATCAAATATTTTTTGTACGTCTTTAAGAATCGAATCTACAAACTGCTTATCACAACCAGGTCCTCGATATGATACGTACCGATTGTAACTAGGGTCATCACGACAAACAATATAATAACCAAAAGCTATAGGTAAATGTTGGTGTAACGTAGTCGTATTTTTGCTAGAAGAACAGTTAGCTTCAGTATGGGTTTGTAGTATCGATTCAAAATCTGCGTAAATACAAAATGGCATGTTTTGTTTTCGAGCATAGTTTTTAAATTTAATTACTGAGCCCTTATTTGGGAGGACAGTTACAACGCCTCCACATAAATGGTTTTCAACTTCTTTAGAAGTACTGAAAAATATCAAGCACAAATCACAAAAGTACAATTTGCTGTGATGAGATGTAACTTGGCTTCTAAACAGTCTAGAAGGTTCTTTGATCAAACAATAATGAGAAGTGTTATTATTTTCTAAATACAACAAATGTATAATTTTCTCGTTGCATGTTTTATTAATGTCTGATTTATACAACGGCCCAACAATAGTTTTACTTTTTTTTAAACCATAAATTATGAACTTAATATTAGGATTATTTTTTTCAAAAATTTTAATGTCATGGAAAGATACAGGAAAAAACATTCCATTTATATTAAATAATTCACGAAAATTAGGATATGACGAAATTCTTTCAGGATGATTTTTAGCTGGATATAAGGCTGCTGTCACACACCATAGAAAGCAATGCTGATCTTTATTCATAATATTTAAACACGCCTTTTTAGCCTGAATTGATTTGGGTAAACTGATAAAACTCGAACCGCTAAGTGGTTGATATTTATTGATATTAATCTCAATGTATAAATTATTTAAAAATGTCCACCCACTGTCACGATCCTCAAATTCCTCTATACTAGTTTTTAAATAACTAACTGTTTCCAAATATATTTTTTCAAAATCATAATTACTATGTAATATTTTATTTTTGGTTCCAAAAGATTTTATTTCTTGTGAATTATCATTGAACTTCAAAAACGTCCCAAATAGTTCGAAATTAACCTTAACACATGAATGTTTAATAAGGTTTTCATCTAAAAGAGATTTTAACTTGTTACGAATTTCGGAAAAAAATATATCTACTGAAGCTAACTGAAGTTGATCAAGAGGTAATATCTTATAAGTTATAATACGATTACGAAATGCAGAGCTGACGATTTCTACACCATCACTGTATTCTATTGTCTGTCTACTTTTTCTATGTGAATTACTTCGCAAATGACCTACCCATGATTTACTATGTACAGATATGTTACACGTCGAACAGAAAGGCATTTTATTCTATTAAAAAAGACAATGCTATCAAAACAATAATACAGTAACCGATACTAATGTAAAAAAATTAAAAAGGTTATAAATCTATTCTAGTATATTAAAAAAGAAAATTAATATCTACTATAAATTGATTAACTGTAAACCTACTTAATAAAATTTATTTTTTGTCACTGTAATGGATGGGCTCCGACTCCTCAAACTCAGTAAAAGCTTGTCCTAAGAAGTCTTGCAGTGCCCCCCAAGACGATGATGACTCGTCACACTGGAGCTTTACACTTACCAGCGCCGTCTTGTATCGCACATTGGCAGCGTGAGACACGTAGTCCGATTTTTTGTAGATCTTGAGGTCCACAAAATATTCGCCACCGGTCTTCGCAGTCCGACGAGACGTTCCCGTAGAAACTCGGCTGGCGAAGCTTGATATTATTTCCCCGCAACGAGATTTGGGTTCACTGCAACTAGCTTCCTCAGCCCGCAAGATATTGAATAAGTCCGGTCTCCTTGTTCTGTAAAAACACAAAATTAACATATTATTATCATTAAAATACAATAATCGAGAATAAATATTAGTAAGAAAACAAACAAAATAGGAATAAGTGTATTGCACATTCACTTTTGACTGTAAACAATTAGGTGCCTAGTTTTATCAGACTTCAACAGGATACTGAACTAAGTTTTGATAAATAAAAAGTAGGAAATCATTGTAACTATGCAAACTGAATTATCGTGGTTGGGACTGTGTTGACAGTTGGCTATTACAAAGACAGTTAAAAACCAGCAGAAACAGAAATAGAATTTCAGCAAACGTAAAGTAGGTAATAATAATCGAACATACCGTGTAGTGTTAAATTCGTGCGGGGACGAGTATTTTCGCTTTCGTCGAGCACTTTTGTCTGATGAGGTGCGGGTCAACTCCAGCGGAGGAGATGAGTCGAGTTGCTTTTCCAAGCCAGCCTTGCGTTTGCTGGTTGACGCCTTTGACTTCTTTTTCGGTGCTGCCGACACCACAGATGGGGCCTCAAACTCTGAATCGGACCTATTAAAAAAATAAAATCATTTATTTCGGGTTTCTAAGACCCATAACATTACAATATTTACATTTAAAAATTTCGTTATAATATTATCATTAAAATTAGTCATTACATTAAAACTACAATACATTTATATTTTATTAAACAATAAAAATTTAATAAAAATTGTAAAGTTAAAATTATTGTTTTTATAAAATAATAAAAATAAAAAGAATTTAAATTATTTTTTTAATAATTAAAGAAGAAATTAATATAAATTATTTTACCATCTTGATGAATTAGTCACAAAAAAAGAGTAATAATATTAATTCAATACTCACTAACATTTTAGTTGAAGTTGAAGACTGGTGCGAAGCCACTTGAAAAGTTGTGACTTGTTCCAACATGCGTCGACTTTTATTGTTGGAAAACGGTCTTTGTCATCAAAAATGTGTAATAGTTGTCAAGCGCGAGTTGATATGTGCGTATGTTTGTCCGTTTTAATGTTATCAATTACATCATCATTGATCATTACTATGTAAAACATATGAAATATATAATTGTAAAAGAATTAAATAAGATAATTATATTATACGTTTCTTTAATAGATATATATGTAATTTCCATCGATTTTGACATAAATTTAATGTTATATAATTTTGCTTGATTTTAAATAATAATTAATAATATGGAATGTAAATTTTCTGAAATAAATGGTTTGATTTGATTTGACTGATCATGCATCCTCAAAATCTAGGTATCTTTATACATCTGTGTATTTTTTAAGCATGTTAAATGTTGCATACTTTTATAGCGAATTTAATCTTGAACCAATACCTAATTTCCAAGAAGAGATTAAAATTAAATAAATTATAATTGTTTAAATAAGCAAGTAAATCCGAATATTTAATGTGTATGTGAATAATTGTGATGATATTGTGGTAAATAATATGAAATATAAACGTTTTTTAAACTAATGATGCCTTACTACAATTTTCGACCTTATTATTGATCAATGTAGCTGAATATGAAATAAAATTGAATAAACAAGAATCTACGTCGCGCGCTCGCTGCGGCGTTTCATTGAAATGCTTTGTAATTGTATCTCTGCTGCTGTTCATAGTAGGGGAGGCAAAATATAATATAAATCATGGTATTATATTATTATTGTATCTTTCCCTTTACTTTAAGCCATCAGTGCTTTAAATAAAAGCTTCTTTGGGGTCTACACAACGTTCTCTATTTTAATCTGACAATTTGAAATCTACTTAATAGTATATTTTTTAACGCACCACTCAGATAATCTGATTTCTATACCACGTTAACTATAGACATGTGGGAAGCATACACAAGCTTAATCTGACGCGCTCAAATCACTGCAGAAATCACCGCTTTGGCTCCCTACTATAAAAGCGAGTGTCGGTTTAACAATACGTATGTGCAATATTATATTCTTGTTTAACAGCTTGCAGCTTTTTCCATATCAGGGATGTGAACTAGAAGCGAAAACTCGATTAAAGAGATAATTTAAGAGGCGATAAGTTTTTACCCTATAAATCCAATAAATTATAAATGAATATTGTGTATATTAAACACGATTATATTACCTCTAGTCAAATTATGAAAATTATCATTCTTTAAATGCTATCGATGTTTATAATTCCTTATTTTACTAAGTTATGAATTTGACGCATGGTTTAATTTGTAATGGATAAATCTTATCGAATTTATTTATGTCTTACTGATTATTTGTATAACTATTAATTTGAGTTATCGCAACACTATGTGCTTTACGCAAAATATAGTAGTTTCGCCTACAAATTTTTTTAGAAGTAAAGTATTTGATCCCTTAATTAATAGTTGGATAAAATTAATAGTTGGATACTATAATATATAGTAGGTTTGATAACCCTATCGACTCGGTCGGTCTGTTCCTATGATTTCCCGTCTTAGCTCGTTCATTTACAACGCTGTGCGCGCCTGCGCGGTGAGTATCATCGTAGTTTCAGCCCAGTACAACAAAAGTGTATGGGAAGATAAAGGAACAGTTAAAAGTAAGTGTAGTAGTTATTGTATTCATTATAGATTTAATTCATTACACAATTATTTAAGTTTTGATTTAAATTGATAATATTTTAGTTTTTGAAAACGATTCATTATTTATTACATTGATACATTTTAAAATTAAATAATTACCAATATATTCATTCGTTACCCATCAAATATTTTAATCTATTGTGTTACTCTTATTGATTAGTATTTTTCTATATTAGCTTCATGATTTACAAAGAAAAGTTAATGCAATTAGACCAGTCGTACCATGTTATAATAAATTTAATTGAATAATGTAATATAATATTAAAATCTACCTTATTCATAAAACACTATTATACTTTTACGTGTGTTGTTTGATGGAAAAAAATATATTTTATTTAGTATTTTCCTATATTAGCTTCATGATTTACAAAGAAAAGTTAATGCAATAATTAGACCAGGCGTACCATGGTATAAATATCTACCTTATTCATAAAACACTATTATACTTTTACGTGTGTTGTTTGATGAAAAAAAAAATACATTTTTTTTTCAGATGCTTGAAAATTAGAGAAGTTCATCAAAAATTACAGCGGAACGCAGAAAAAGGATACCTGGCATTCTATTTTAATTGTAAGTAAATTTGAATCTAAATGTATCTAGTTTATTGAATGAGGTTTATGTAGTAGATACATATTAGAGGTAATTATTTAATCAGAATAATAATTAATATCCAATATTTTAATAATAACAAATTTAAATATAAAAATTCATAATATTATATTTCCTATAAAACCTACGAATAATAAAAACTAGAAAAACTGTTATTGCATAATATAACGTTAATATTTTCGAGATTATTTGAATGCCAAAAAGTCGAAGTTATCACTAGAAACATAATTAATCCATAATTTTTTTAGATCAAACATTACTCAAACATCCTTAATCGTCGTCGTAGTTTTAAAGTACTCGTGACTCTAAATGGTGATTATTATGTAAGTGTGGATGTACATAACATTCTTTTTTTTCAGATCGGATGATCAATGATGAAGAATTCTACATTACACAAACGAAGACATTATTTTGTTTATTTTTATAAATGCATAAAAACTGGTGTTTATTTATTGATAAGATCCTAAATTCCTATCCCCTGAAATGTAAGCTTAAACATACTAAACATCATAGTGTGTTGGTATATTTAAGCCGAGGTATGTTTTTTGGTAAAAAAGTAGGTGATCTTACCATTGACCGTAACCGATTACGAGTCAGTAGTATGATCGGTGCATGATCTTACCTACGGTAAGTGGCACACTGACACACCGAAGTGAGCGAACAGAGGTGCATGTCATGAGCATGTCCTTTCATTTACCATCAGTTGATGCATAAACGAACAGGAAGTATTGGACATTCTGTCCCACTTGTCCAACCAAAAGTTGGATAGAATTGTCTGTCCTGCAAAGAATCACTTAAATTAGAATGTGTTCTGTCCTGCAGTTGAAATGATTGGGCATTCTGTCCCACTTTTGTTCGCTCGCGGTGCATAAACGAACAGGAGCTATTGGGCATCCTGACACACCGAGTACACCGAAGTGAGCGCGAGCGAACGGAGGTTCGGTGTGTCGGAACAGGATGCCCTCCTGTTCGTTTATGCACCGCGAGCGAACAAAAGTGGGACAGAATGCCCAATCATTTCAACTGCAGGACAGAACACATTCTAATTTAAGTGATTCTTTGCAGGACAGACAATTCTATCCAACTTTTGGTTGGACAAGTGGGACAGAATGCCCAATACTTCCCTACTGGCAACGTCTAAACTCCAGCGAAAGCGTCAATAAAATCACACGAATTAGTAAAAAGTTATGAAAATTTTTGTACGTCTGGGGTTTGTCAGACCCCACGTGGTGCACGGAGGGTTTATATATTTTGCGGGGTAAAGTTAGTATGTAGTTATTTATATAGGTTTCTGCACTCCCAGTCTGCCAAGGCAATTCCTTTGTAATGGAAACATTGAGTTATTACCTGAACCTTTCTGGAAGTAATCCTCGGATGTTAATTGTAATTAATTGCTCGTTTATCCACGTGTGATTCTGAAAATACAGTAAAAATGATGGCAATTGTTATAGTCACTGGCTGATCCGGCAAATGTTGTTTTGCCGGAAATTCATAACTCTGCTCTATTTGGTATGCTACAACGTTATTTAGATAATGAAAAATATTGTATGTTTTTGGCTGAGCCTCCGACCTACAGAATAACCACACACAATAGAATAGGTCCAACTGTTTTGGAAATGTTTAGTAACATAATATACCGCTTTTGCTATATACTTGTATTAATTTTATAATAAGTTTAGTTACATAATATAACGCTTTTGCTATGTACGTGTATTAACGTGTATGAAGTTAATAATGTTCAATTTAAATCTATCAAAAATGCAGCGCTGTATCACGCTGCAGTGTGTCCTGACCTTTACAATTTTGCTACAGCAAAGTGTATCAAAGTTTTGACTTCACAAACTAAGCATCAGTTTAATGCTGTTTAAATAAATCTGCGAACTTTGGACTTAGTTGCCAACTTCAGTCATAGTTTAAATGGGGTAAACAAAGTAATTAGCTACTGTGCGCCTGAATAGCAAAAGTACAGCAAAAGTGCAGTGTTCTTAGAGCATTTGCGTACAGTAAGGACGCGTTCACACCGAACCCACCTAACATATGAATATTTTTATAGGCCTCTTTTATAATAAAAGCATAAAACAAACATTTAAAATCATTGAACGATATAGCTATGTATTGCTTAGACTTAAATAAAAAGCTAGACTAACTCGAAGTCTATCTAAATAAGCCTCAAAATAATTTGTCTATGTGATTTTCATTTAGTAGCCAAAATTTAACATTTCAGCTGAGATTTTAATGACTCAGTCGTTAAGTTTTTACGATCCATAAACAATTTTATATCTCATTCAGACGTGAAAGAATTATTGTAATCTGGTAACATTGCCGAATAAATTAAAAAGGTAATTTTGTATCGTACTACGTTTAAGGTCACAATATCATATTATCTGATAACTAGTTGACCCGGCAACATTCAATGCCCGGCAAACGTTATTTTGCCATATAAATTATTTCTAGTATCAATATAAAAAAACTTTTTGAAAAAAGCTTTTATTTAAATACTCCAAAAATAAGAGAATAAATTTCTCCTTAAAAATTTTAACTATTAAGTTATAACCTCAATATAAATTATACAATTTGCATGATAATAAAAGCTTGTCGCGAGACTTAACAATCTGTCAGTATTTAATAAATTTATTAAAATATAAAATATAATATCAATTTACTCAGTTAAATTGGCACAAGTTTATTTACAAATCGCGCGACAAGCTTTTATTATCATGCAAATTGTATAATTTATATTGAGGTTATAACTTAGTAGTTAAAATTTTTAAGGAGAAATTTATTTTCTTATTTTTGGAGTATTTAAATAAAAGCTTTTTTTCAAAAAGTTTTTTGCCTATAATTTATTTTTTGTTTTTTAGTTATCTCTGGCTAGATTTATTAGTCTATTTGATTGTAGTTTGTTTTGTTTCAAGAATTTGTTAATATCTGATTAACATAAGTCCTTAAGATATCGTACTTGATTTTGATCATTGAAAAAACCGTGTCTATATTTAGCGAGTTGTTATATTCCGTTTATTTCTGCATGACTAAAAAGTTTAATTTCACTTAACAAAAGTGACCGGATTCAACCGGGCATTTTCTAAAACCCGGCTGGATTTGACATGACATAACATGACACGACACGACACGACACGCCACGATACGACACGACATGACACGTCATGACTCACGACACGATTCGACATGACACGACATGCTACGACACGACACGACACGACACGACACGACACGACACGACACGACACGACACGAAACACCAAGACAAGACAAGACACGACACGACACGACACGACACGACACGACACGATTCGACACGACACGATTCGACACGACACGACACGACAAGACACGACACGACAAGACACGACACGAAACGACACGACACGCCATGACATGACACACGACACGATTCGACACGAGTCACGACACGACACACGACACGATTCGACACGACACGACATGCCACGACACGACACGACACGATACGACACGACACGACACGACACGACACGACACGAAACGACACGACAAGACAATACACGACCCGACCCGACACGACACGACACGACACGATACGACACGACACGAAACACCAAGACAAGACAAGACACGACACGACACGACACGACACGACACGACACGACACGACACGACACGATTCGACACGACACGACACGACAAGACACGACACGACAAGACACGACACGAAACGACACGACACGCCATGACATGACACACGACACGATTCGACACGAGTCACGAAATGACACACGACACGACACGACATGACACACGACACGATTCGACACGACATGACACGACACGACTCTCAATGAGCCCTTTCATTTGATACCCATATTGCTGAAGTTCACTAAAAATAGTTATCCCCCTATCTTGGATGAGCCGCCATATTGGATGTAGAATGACATTAAATTAGTGTTCGAGTTACTCTCAATGAGTTCTTTAATTTGATACCCATATTGCAGAAGTGCATTAAAAATAACTATTCCCCTATCTTGGATGAGCCGCCATGTTGGATGTAGAATGAAATTACATTCGTTTTCGAGTTACTCTCAAAAAGCCTTTTCATTTAATATCCATATTGTAGGTCTGCATAGAAAATAATAATTTCGCCATCTTGGATGGTCGGCCATATTGGATTTAGAGTGATGTCACATAACATATCGTGCATTGTCATCCAAACTAAACGCGTATGCCAAATTTCAGCTCAACCGGTTAATTATATCTACTTCAAAATTGAGTTCCAAAATTCCACCGTAACACACATACTTACATACATACAGAGCAAGTTAAATAAAAGCTTTTAAAAAGTAGATATAAACCTATTCTCAGGCCTAACGAATGTACTATCAGAGAAGTTGATTCCTGGGCAGGTGGGGGACCTACGTAGTTTGGTCGCGTTACGTTAAACCCAGCCGACAGATCACAATTAACATTGAATTTACATGATCCGACAAAATGACGTTGGTCTGTCAACTGCCTAGGAATCAATTTCCTGATGGTACATACAAAATTTTATTAAAATCGGTTGAGCCGTTTTTGAGGAGTTCGCGCACAAACACTGTGACACGAGAATTTTGTATATTAGATGGTAGACCCGTTCCCACTTAGTTGAGCCCTAAAACTGAAAAGCATGTTTATTTATTTTTAGGATTAAAATGTTTCATAACGTTAAAATCTATCAAAATTGGTTCAGTAGTTTTGACGCTGGGCAAACCTACAAAACTAAAAAATGTTCTTCTTCATATTATTATAATAAATAGTTTATTATAGATAATATTATATAAACAATTTCATTGAAATATTAGGACGATATTAATATTCATTGCAATTTGCGAAGCATTTTTAAAGTTTTCCCGGGTAAACTTAAGTTTTGCTTCAGTGGTACTTATTTTAAATTACTTTCCACATAAACAATAAGTCTCGGTTAGTACCTAGAAGGCTGATAAGGCATTAAAATTTATGACTTTCTACGAGTCTAGCATGTAGGCGGGATAGGTAACACCCACAATAAAAAAACAGATTAAATATTGGGTACTAACATAATCAGAATCAACTATTGACAAAAATAACTTTTTTTTTTAAATAAAATAAGGGGATATAATAAGGGATAATTGCAAACGAGCAAACGGGTCACCTGATGGAAAGCAACTACCGTCGTCCATGGACACTCGCAACATTAGAAGAGCTGCAGATGCGTTGCCGGCCTTTAACTAAAAGAAATACTTTGGATTTCGACTTAATTTATCATTTGTTCCATCTTAAAAAAACCTGGTGTCTAGAAGTTCTAACTAAAAAAAAATTACTATTGTTAATTAGACTTCCGCAGGCATACAAGCACTTATTATTTTGTTACACTCCCACATGGTTGCAAGTTGTCAATTGTAAGTAATTTGATGAGGGACAATTTTTAATTTGACCACGTAAAGGTGCCCATACACGGGACAATTATCGTGACGATTTGTCGCCTCGATGTTAAAATCGAACGAGTAATTGTACGTGTGTGGCAATATCGCAAACGATTTTATGGTCAAAAGGTCGATTGGACGATTTTCTTGACGATCGATCGAAACGACAAATTGTCCCGTGTATGGGGCACCTAATAATTATTTGAGTAGCATTTACAGGGCAATGTAACATAGATCAACATTTTACAAGATGGCGGTATACATTTGAGCCTTGTAGAGCTGTATTTAGATCAACGCACCTTCGCTTGACTTGACGTAAAAGGCTAGCAACGATGCACTTTCCGCTGCATTAAGTTAATAATAATTGTGATTAACATCAATAACAGAGACGTTATGCATATTTTAACTAAACACGATTATATTATTCTCATGATTATTATGTCCTATCTGGAAACATCTGTTTAGTACAAATGTTCAAGCTTTGATAACAATCACAACGATAATTTCATTAGTCCAAATCAATGGTTAGGTTAATACTGCTTGTTCCGCTCAAATTAACTTATTAAACAATTGACATTTATTAATTCGAAATAGATAATATCGTAAGCATTAGTGAGTGAATGGTCATTTAATATTAATATTTATAATAATATATATGGACGCTTCACACCACGTCAGTCTGGCCCCGTGCTAAGTACCTAAGGGACCTATCAGACAGAGAGCGGTCACGCGTTCAAGCGTTCTGCGTTCGCATTTTGCGTTCGAGCGGTCAGTCACACAGGAGGAATTCTGACGCGGTCAGAACGCCTCCTATGTGAGTATCTCTATATAACATAATACAACACAAAGAACGCAAAACTGACCGCTTTGAACGCTTGGCCGCGTGACCGCTCTCTGTCTGATAGGTCCCTTAGTGTTACAAGTACCAGACAACGGAAATATATTTAATACTTTTATACTATACATTTATTTAAGATTTTTATTATATGATACACATATTTGATACATATCCATGACCCAGGAACATTGAAAACTTTTTTTTTCGGTGGGATTCGAACCCACGATCCCCGGCTTGAGCGCTGACCACGCGCTCAACCACAACAACACTCTGAGCCACTGAGATCGTCAAAGAAAGATTCTAATTAAACAATAATTAAGGATAAAGAAACTAACTACTAAACTTACCTACATAATATTATTTGACTTCCTTATTCAATCAACTTGGACAGTTCAGTTTTGCATACGCAGTTTTCATTATGTTGAGGTGTAATTGCTTACCCTGTGTACAAAGTGATTCTCCCCGATAAAAGGGCCCCGAGGGAAGTCAATCAACTCACAAATAGGTCGCCTTTGCGACAGTATGCTTTGTAAAGAAACTAACGGCGCCTTTGTAAAGAAAATTGCGACATACGAGGGAAATCGATACTTTAAAAAACAATTTTAGGTTTACAATATAATTTTGTAGTTTGAATTTAGTATATAGGATATTAAGATAGTTTGCAGAATAACTTGAGTACCTATTCAGTATACCAATATTATTAAGCGTTATGTCTTTGAAACTGCTGAATTGATTATGATAAAATTTGGCACAGATAGATTCTGTACGGGGGCAGAGCCACTAGCAGCATAAATCATAGCCACATACTTGTATATTTTATAACATTCCTATATTTCTGTTTCCTTTCAATCAAATCGTAAAAATATTTGATTCTATAACACGAGGAAAAACAAAGAACCGATCTGCAGTGAACCTCCGAGGTAAACTGGTGGGGAGATAAGGGTGGTGGTGGGGTAAAAATCCCGCCCCGGAAATAGCGCCATTGCCGCGCCACCTATTTTATTTTTTCAGGAAGCTCTGAAAAGTGTTCGATGCCGGAAGCTAGGGGCGGACTACCATGTTAATTATAAAGTCTCTTCGGATACAGCGACTCTCATAATTATGGTCAAACTTCACTTAAGGTAAGTTTGTTTAACCATTAATTACTGACTTTAAGTTTGAATAATTCGTAAGTGTAAAGTAATATTTTAGTCCATAATTGTCACGGTGTGTCGGGGGACCGCCAAGTTAACTACGACAACAGCGACTTTTGCATTTTGTATCGCTGATTGTCTCGATTCAGTTCGCTGTGAACTGACCTTTAAACTATAATGTTATGTGAAATCAAACATCTACATTAGCAATCCCCCGACACACCTTGACAACAATTATGGACTAAAATATTACTTTACACTTACGAATTATTTAAACTTAAAGTCAGTAAATATTATTTCATACCTTTTTAAAGTTGTTTGGCGGGGTTTTTTTTTAATTTCTTAATTTAATTTAATTTAATGCTTTTTAAACTTGTGTTGGTTATAGTGCAGAATTGTTCCTATCAACAGGATCAAATCCCAATGAATACGATCTATAAATATCCTCTTGGATGAGGCCGTCAATATGAGCCCAAACATGAAACCTCCACCCTGGGTACATACTCATACGGAGCTCGGCTCCTACACAATCCAGGTGATGCTGCAGCAGCAGCATACAAATATTTACAGCTTATCTACGTTTTATTGGTTGTCGCAATTAAAATGAGCCCAAACACGAAAAATCTGCTCTAAGTTGGTGAGGAATTGGGTATCCTATTGATTACCAGGTGATGCTGCAGCACCAGGGTCAACTTTCCATTAATATGTATATATTCATAAGTGTCACGAACCAGAATGTAAAATATAAAACCCATCAAACGACTGCAAGTTGCTAATCGGCCTATCACGAAACAGATAAACCGTGATATTTCAGCAATGAGCAGGCTGATGATGATGAACTATAGCTAAGAACACTTTCGATCATGTCAGCTTTTAAACAAAAAAAAAAACTAGATCAAAATCGGACCACCCGTTTGGATGCTTCGATGCCACAGACAGACAGACAGACAGACAGACAGACCGATAGACAGACACGTCAAACTTATAACACCCCTCTTTTTGGTCGGGGGTTAAAAATACTTTTACAATGAAACTTTCAATAGTGCTTCTCAAGATGACTTTTTAATGAAATAAAATCCGGAGTTCCAAAAGACAGGTTGTCGTTTGTTTTAAGTCATTTTTATGAGAAAATTAACGGATATTTTCGGCTATGCTCCTAATCCTATTTTACGAAAGATTGACGTTGTTTATCCGAAGAGGACCAAAATATTTTTGGTCTACTTAGTGATAAGACTCATCCCTTTGGATATACCTAAACATAAATCTTATTTATAGTCCGGTCGGTACGATAAACATTTATTATTATCTGTTTATGTTTATAAGGATTCGTATTTTTGGGTCAGTATTGTAATGTAGGGTCGGTATACACTATAAGACCTGACGCTTCGTGGTACCGCAATTGCGATTCAAAATTGAACTTTATTTACTAATGCTCAGTGGTGAAGGCTGTTCTTCAGATATAAACCCAAGATTTAAGAGCCTACTGTCAAAACGCTAGCCCCGCCTACACACATCGCTATCCTCCAATCGTGATACAATGATTCCATAAATCGTGCTCCCGGGCAATATGCTTTAAGCTGCAGCTAATAGTAAACAATATCATGTAACAACGGTTCCCGCATTATAGCACGAAAGTAAAGGTCGTAAGTCCTAAAAATGTTTTTGATGATAACTTAAAAATTAAATACAATACTAATATTTCCTTTAGCTATTATTTTATAAAGTGTGTAATTGTAGTAGTGAAAGTTATTTAATGATAGTAACTCAATAAGTGTAACAGGTATTTGTTGAAAACCCCAGAAAGATTCATAATTTCAAAAAATAAAACTATCGAGTCAAAATAAGTGAATCGTGTTTTTGGTTAGCCAAATATCAGATAAATATACAATGATTAAATAAATCTCAATTTCATTTGAGTCAATCGTCTTCCGGGATCGTAATACTTATTAGAAAACACAGCAAAATTTGACAGCCCGCTCGCTCCTAACAGGTTACTATAATATTTTACGATGGTCTTCAAAATATGTGAGGTAAGGAAAGCTAATAGGAATCAAATTATAATATTATGATAACAATATTAATATAATACAGTCAAATAATTTCCAATTTATGTTAGTTGTGATCTGTTGGATGGGCTTGACATAACCCGAAAAATGTGATGGTATTTCAAACAGACTTTTTTGGTCAAAATTCTCAAAGAGACAACTCTCAAAAGTATGAAGAAACTATATTTTCAGAGTTCCGTTTTAAAACGAGATAACTGAATCAAGCTAGGTGACATTTAAGCTAATATCGGTATATGGGTAACTCTACTAGCTCATAGCTCACATGCCGTCGTCTTTAATCAGATTATGAGAGGTATAAAGATAAATTACCCTTCGCACTAGACTTATCTAATAGAGAAACCTAAACCGATATCTTAGACCGTAAAAGCCACAGAACATGGGACAAAATGGGATTTTGACAGTATTAAATCTTAAACGGTATAGCTAGAAGATAGTTTTGATTATTATTATTTAATTGACACTACAATTAACAATATAACTTCATTTAAAATCAATAAAAATAATAAGGAAGAAAACTACTTGCGATTGCATTGCGGACTCTCTGAAACTGAAACTTTTGAGCCAACTAGATAAGAGTCAAGATAGAGTAGATTTTTTGTGGCCGTAAAATGTACAGGTTGGCACTCCAAAAATGCTTCTAAAGGATGGTTATGATAAAAGTCAGTACGAAAGTTTCTTTTTCGCCTTATAGTTTCGACCATAGAATTTAATATAGAATATTGCATCTCCTATAGAAAAACAATACAACACATATTGAGTATTGTGATGTTAATAACAAAATAGTAATTGGCATAGCACCACTTGTTCTAGTACCTTATAAATATTATCAGTCGCAACTGGCGAGGGAAAAATATCTGATAATAGCAAATTGCTTGGTACTGACAGCATAAAAGTCTTTGTTTATTCAAATAAAAATATATTCTATTTTTATGATACTAAAGTTCTTTGTTGTTCTACAATGCTTCGTTTCAATTACTTTTCAGCTTTGGAATATTTCTTATAAGTGTCTGAATAGTTTGAAATATTGGTTTTTGCCTTTTGAGTTTTGACCGCTCCTATAGAGGTCGAATCAAAAGCTTTGTAAGAAATTTGGATCGTATTTTATTGAAAGTATATTTTTTATCATAATATTGTGTTTAACATGATAATTGAAACTTCTTATCTTGGTATGTAACGTGTTCAGAGTATATTTTTTTCAATGCGCCATATTTTACATTACAAGATAATTTTATGAAAAAAGATACTGTTCACGTAGCAGTTAGCACAGTTAAAATCTAATATTATAAAATACAGTATTAATCATATTTATCGTACCCATAATAACTTAGGTTTTAGATTATATAACTTAGATCTTAGTGTATAATCTCAATCAAGGTTCCAGTGTGATTTTACAGAGTGCTCTAATAACGCACTGGATTACTTAGTGAAGACGCTTCTAGTGATTACACCTACACTCGCATAGCGTATTAATGTGAAATAGATGAGCTTGTACGAGCTACGTAATGAGAATTGGAGCTATTTACCTTATTATTTATTCTGTGGTATTTACTCAGGAGCGTCCGTGGCCTGGTGGGTAGACCTTTGGTTCGCACTCATAGAGGGTGCAGGTTCGATCCCGGGTGGAGGCGTGTACCAATGAGACATTTTCTGATCTCAAGTACATAATACGGACAGTCATACGGTGAAGGAAAACATCGTGAGGAAACCCGCACATAGTTGGTCCCAGACGTATTGACTAGTTCTTTCCTCTGGACTAGGCCGACTATGTTGCGAGAATGCCGTATGTGCTTGGGCAACCATACGGACATTTAAATCTTGTCCCAGGCACTACAGTATTTGAGGAGAGGTTACTTCGCTCTGAAAATACTGTAGGTATAAATCATCCACAACAGATGTAAAGTAAAGTAAATGTCTATTATTAAAGGTATTTACTCAGAACATACGAGTATGTATTTTGCGAAATGCTTGTGTCAGATATAAATTTTCAATTATATTATTGAAATAATACTTTTTTACAATAGAGAGTTATATACAAGGTGTAACAAAACTAAGTGGTAGTACTTTAGGGCGTGTATTAGTCTCCTGTATTGAGCTCACTGTGAATGTTGCAGCGCTAAAGAGCAGGTTTTTTTTTTATTTGTATGGGCAAGGGCCCCGGCGTCATGAGTTTGCCCATATAAAAGTTTAAAAATCTATTATATGCTTGCTGCGCTGCTACTTTCACAGTGAACTCAATACACGGCACTCATACACGTTCTAAAATATTATCACTTAGTTTTGTTACACCCTGTATAAACGAGTAAAAGAGAGAAAGAGTTAAAGATGGCTGTGTTCACAGTGTAACAAAACAAAGTGAAAATTACACTTTAGGTAGACGGTAGTATGTATCCCTTATCTACAGTTCGCTGTGAAAGTAGCAGCGCTGAAAGAGCATTTTTTTTGATTTGTATGAGCAAGCGCCCAGAGTCATGACTTTGCCTATACAAAAGTTTAAAATGTTTACACTTTCAGCGTTGCAACTTTCATAGTAATCTACAGGGGACTTACAGGAGACTCATAAATATTCAAAAGTATTATCACTTAGTTTTGTTACACCCTGTACACGTGCCTTAGGTTGTTTGCATTGTCTGTAACCAGGAAAAATGTCATTTCCACAAGTAAATGTATAACATCCACTTGTGTAAGTGACAGTTGACAACATCCGGATATTTCCAAATCACGGAAAATTAGATATATTGTGAGCATTGGATTGGACAAGAACTCTTTTATAAGAAACGAAATTGGATTTTATGGGCATGAAAAAACATGAAATATAACATCGACTTACTATCACACGAATATTATAAAGGCGAAAGTTTGTGAGTTTGTATGTTTGTTACTTTATGTGTGTATGTTTACGTCTAAACGCCTGGAGCGATTTTAATAAAATTTGACATGAAGTTAGCGGATACCCTGGAATAACACAATATATGCTACTTTTTACTGCGGAAAAATATCACAATTTATTTTTCCTAATAAACAGCGGGTAACACCGCGAGACACAGCTGGTAATATTATACTTAGGGCCTGTTTCACCACTTCCTGATAAGCTATCCACCACTTAACTTGGTAGATAGAGTATGGAGAATAAGTTGTGAATAGCCTATTCGGCACTTTATCAGGAAGTGGTGAAACAGGCCCTTAGTTATAGCTAAGGTGATGATTATGAATTGTAGAGGAGAACTTTACATTATTATTGTTTATAAATTATAAGTAAACCTTATTAAAGTCTGTAGATTTCCTTTAATTGTGTAGATAAGGTTTCTTTGGAGGAGGAAGATTATATAAATTTGATAGTTTGATCTAAAAGTCAAAAGTTGGTCAAAAGTGTTGGACTAATGGTAATGCAATTTGACATATCAAATAATAGAGATACATCTGAATAGACAATTATTAGATACTTTATAAAGAAAAGATAAAGGCAATTTTTATCCGCAACATGTTGGCAGACTACATCTAGTAAATAAAGGTTATTTGCCACTCCGACTAATATTGTTCTATATGAAAACACATCATAATTTAATAAAGCAAAAGGTTTTTCGTGTACGTTTATGAGACGAGGGATGACTGTCATTTGTAAACTTGTACCTGTCTTCCATTGTGTTAAGGATCGAATATCTTTCGTGAAATATGACGGGAGAAAGAACGATTGATTTGTCTGACCAAAGATGTTGTTATCGAAATATAACTAAGAAACGTGCGGCTACTGAGTTTTATAAAGATCTTTTGTCTATTATAAGTATTTCTTTAATACGAACTAACTTAAAAAAATGGAAGGTGTATCTTTAAGACACTCATAAAATAATATGATTATTTTTATGATCACTTCTCGTAATAGACCAGAAACATAATATTATAATTCTTTTTGCTAAATTAAGAAAATAACTCAAAAGTTTTCTACGATATTTTCATTTTAATGTATATTTAAAATTAGTCATTAAAATGTTTAATTGTGTACAATTTTTGAATTAACGTACATTTTAATATGTAACACCAGTAATTATTTAATTTAATTTCATGATCTTTCGATTTAGGACATAACATTTTACGTAATTAAAAACAATTGAAATAAACAAACTTTTAACAAATGTAAAGCATGTCATTTCAAAACCATGTTAATATCCTTTTAGCGTGCCCATTAAATTTTGTCAGTGTAAAATAATTAAGGACCAGCAATAATTTTGTAACGTGTTGTTAAGCGCATTTCGCCCATTTTCAAGGCCTCTAAGGAGTATTTTGGTAATTTTCAGGATAAATGCCCTTCAAAATAGGGTAGTGCAGAGCCTTAAATTTTAATTATTTTGTTGAAATACTTTAAATAATAAGCTTAATTTAAAATTACGTAACTATTGTAAACTTTATTGTTTTGTTTTTGTATTTTTAACCATTTATAAAATAGCAATATATGAATTATATTTTTTTATAAATTTATTTAAATATATATATATTTAATTTTAATATTTGAAACATAAGTGTGTCAGTTTGTCTGTTATTTCTTCAAGACTCAACCGTTTTCAGTTGATGCTGAACCGATTAAGACGGAAATTAAGATGCTTTCAAACGTGAAAGCATCTTAATTTCCGGATAAGATATAAAATAATTTCTAATTAAAAAGGGAAATATATTATGTTTTACGTCTATTATACAAACTGCGCAAAGGAAGTTACGGGCAACATTTAGTGGTATCAATGAAACGATATTTGTAGCAAAATTACCAAACCGTGAACAAAGTCGTTTATGTTCGAGCATAGTATAAATAGTTAACAATAGACTCTCTTCATACTAGAATCTTGATCGTCCGAATTGAAATCACGCATACATGACTTCAAATAAATTTAGAGAAAAGAATAATGCAGCGTCACAATTCCCGTTACACGAGAGGCTTGTTATCTGTTTTGCACGAATATCATTTTAAAACCACGACTGAAGTTACTCTTCTGTTTATATTTAAATTGTGATTCGAGCCTATCGCAATTCGAAATGTTAATTAACTACCAAACGATTTAATTTATCATTAAGTCTTTAGGAAGACTTAAATTGGAAATTCTCATAATTTGAAGAGCAACTGATAGAACTATGTTGATAACACTTCTAGTAATTATTATTTAAGCTACCGACCTGAAGTTAAAATTAATTCTAGGGAAGCTTTTGTAATTAAATTAAGTCTAAAACTAATTACTGCTTACATTTCAGAAAATATTACAATCCAACGCCTCTCTACTTTGGCCCATATAAATAGATAAATCGGCGATTACGAACATGTAGAGGGATTAGTTGAGATAATCGTCTTTTATTTCTCATGATTGTACCAGCGATTATGTCATCGATAAATTGATTCCTAGGTAGTTGACAGACCAACGTTATTTGGTCCATATCAATTCAATGTTAATTGTGACCTATCGGCTGGGTTTAACTTAACGCGACCAAATGATTTAGGTCCGTCAACTGCCTAGGAACCAACTTCTCTGATAGTACATACGTTAAGACAATAGACAACTGTACAATAATTGTGGTAATCATGGTTATTAAGACCCTATCTGAAGAGAACCTTAACAAATTTGAAAGAGAAACTTAACCATCAGAATCAAAATAGCGATGTTTTCTGATAAACTCTTTTAAGCACTTTCTAGGGTTCCGTACCCAAAGGGTAAAAACAGGACCCTATTACTAAGACTTCGTTGTCTGTCCGTCTGTCCGTCTGTCCATCTGTCCGTCCGTCTGTCTGTCTGTCTGTCTCCAGGCTGTAACTCAAGAACGGTAATAGCTAGAGAGTTGAAATTATCTCAGATTATGTATATCTGTTGCCGCTATAACAACAAATACCAAAAATAAAATAAAATTAATATTCAAGGGGGGCTCCCATACAAATAACGTGATTTTTTTGGCCTTTTTTGCTCTATGTCAATAATATTAAAATAAATTAAAAAATTAAGGGGGGCTTCCATACAAAAAACACAATTATTTTTGGTCTAATTTTGCTCTATAATGGTACGGAACCCTTCGTGCGCGAGTCCTACTCGTACTTAGCCGATTTATTTGTTTCCTATCCAGTAAATTGATACCTGGATATAAAGGTACATTAGTATTAGTGCAAATTTGACAGCTGACGCTTTAGGGGATAATCTTACAATTCCTTGTTCATTATTGTTCAGTTTGGGGTCGTAAAGGTTTCTTTACGAGCGCCGAGTACGTCACGAGTCACGACGATGACGTCAGACCAGTGACGTCACGGCGTTTACGTACAGTACGGACTTTGAACCTTACAATTTAGTACCTAGATTACCTAGACTAATAACGATTCCAAATCGAACATTATTTACGCTAAAAGTAATAAAATGTCGTAGGTTGTCTTGTACAAATGAAAGAAAGCTATATCATTTTGAATAGCTTAATTCATAGAATAGCAAAGTTTTTTGCAGAATCATTTAAACCCTCAATAAAATGGAAACAAGAGATGCCAGACCGTTTATTTTAGTTAAGTAATTCCTCTTCATCAAGGTAACAATCTAAATATTTAGCTTAAACGTTTTTAAAGTACTTTATTATTTCCTAATGCCATTATATGTTGCAATACAACATTGTTAATACAAATATATTATATCTAATATTATTATCATTCTCATAAAAAAAAAAAAAAAACAAAAATAGACACACAATATTACATCAAAATTTTTACAATATACTGTATATCATAATAATTTATGTACCACAAAAAGGTGTAACAGATTTATGGAGGAAAATGTGGAAATAAATGATATGGAAAATGCGAACAAAGAATTCGTTGAAGCGATGTAAGAAGATTTGAGTAGAGGCGATACAGGTAAAGTTGTTTTGTAGAGAGTAATTTTGTTTCATAAATAATAATTATTATGTAAAAAAATGTATTTGAAAGCTTTTTCGAAAGCTAGTAAATACAATATGTCAAACGGGCACTGTATTAATACACATCCAGACCCGGGAACATTGAAAACTTTTTGTTCCGTCGGCGGGATTCGAACCCGCGACCCCCGGCTTGAGCTGCCACACACTCAACCAATTGAGCCACAGAGGTCGTCAATTTTAATCTATTCATAAGTAATTTTTGATTGAAGTAACAACAAGGTTTGTAATATTTGTAAAATGTTTATACATTTCTCAAATATTACAAATCTCATAAATATTACAAACTATTATAGTTATGTTGTCACTATGGTACTAAAACTAATTTTTATGAGGTTATTTTGTGTGTGTAACCAGTTAATAGATTACTATCTACTGCTTTTAAATCTTATCTTTTCAAGATCAACAATTAAATTAATTAAATGATTCAATACAATCTGTTAAATATACAGGATATTTATTGGCTTACCTCAATCACTACATATTGTATTCTACTAACAAAACGAGCAATCAAGGAAATTGGAAATAAAATAGTTGATCAGAAGTTAATTCCGTACAAAAGGTAGTTTTCGGTTCTTAAATGCGTCGTAACAAACTATTCGTGTTCAACTATATCGACAGCAATTAGGCAATAAAGTTGTTTTAAATATATTTTTTGGGCAAAAATTTTTTTTTTTGTTGTCTTGTTTTAGTTCAAGGACCACATAGCCAAATAATCCAAATTTTAGTATAACTTTACTATTTACTACTCATGTTTTTCTACTGGTTTACAAAGTTCTTAACCGTAACTTCTACGATTTTCTTAAGAACTTCCCTCTTTTTGAAAGTTGGTTCAAAAGCGTAGAAAGAACATTAAAAATTCAATTTCAATTTGTAGTAAAATCTTAAGAAAACACGGTAGAAATTACTACAAGTGACAAGTCACAACTACACAATTGAAAAGCTAAGTTTGAACATCTAGATAAGTAGAAACCTGGAATACAAAGTTAATGCATAAGTTAGGAACACTAAGTTCAATAGGTCTTAAAACAGTTCTTACGTGTTTCCGTGACTTAACGTGCTCTGTTTGTTAAATTAAATTAAGATAACTATTGTTTTCCACGTTATTAAATCTTGAACCATATTTTTAGTTATCATTATAAGTACAATTATTATAATATTTAATACGTATTTTCTACCGTAAAGTATCGTATATTTTAGTTATGAGAGTGTGTCTATTTTTCAGTCTGTATGTTTGTTAAAACGGAACTCTGATTCTGAAAACAAGGTGTGGTCGAGATGATTTTATTCCTAGAAAACACTCGATAGTTTATCACTGAAAAATATACGGTTTACGCGCAAATAACGAGTTTCGATTCAACGCAGTCATGGCATGGCTACAGTACCTTCTCACTAAAATAATAAAATAAAATAAAAATTACCCTCTGCGTTATTCTCTATAATATATATGCATTTTACTACGTTTCTATATTTGCCAGAATAGTACGAGTGTATAAAATATGACTACAGAAACGATTTGAGTGCAGTGAAGTGCAGTCGTCCGCTAAACGAATTTTAAAATTCTTCCACATACGTTTGTATCGAAATATGTAAATAGAGGACACGGAAATAAAATTTCCAACGTGACTAGAATATAAAAATGAAACAATGAAACAAATTGCGGTTGTCGTGGGCGGTAATCGCTTGCCATCAGAACATCACATTTGGCATGGGTTATTTTCCGGGCTGTCCAATCTGATTTTCGCGATACTCAGGGGTTTCCTGAATATCATTGGGATTCAACGGAAATATATTGTGCTTTTAAGGCATACTAACTTAAAGTTAAACTAGCATTAAAATTTGTGTTTATAACTGTGCATGTACCTACTTATGTATTAATATTTCCTGATGCATGCAGTGTTCATTTCGAGAGGGCCAAACACTAATGTTATTTATTAACCGACTTCAAAAAAAGGAGGTTACCAATTCGACCCGTATGTATGTAATATCTTTAGAACCGCCCAGTTTTCGTATATATTAGTCTATATCAGCTTCTAACAAATGTGCCACATTTCAAAAATGTTTGTATGTTTGTATGTATGTTTTATGTTTGTGTTCGCATATCTCCGGAACTACATATCCAATTTTAGTGATTCTTTTTTGTTGTATTAGGTATTGTTCAACTTAGGGAATACTCCAAGTTTTATTAAAATCGGTTCAGTAGTTTTTGAGATAGGGAATTTTAATTCTTAAGTACGTAAATTTTGAAGTCGGTTCGTATCGTAAAGTGTCTGGCAGGCTTTTTGAACTTTAAAAAAATACTAAGCGGTTTCAATTTTGATTTCTAAGTATGCGTAAAATAACGAATACATATTATGTTATAAAAGTTGGTCTTTAGTACAATCAAAAAGAACGGTTTCCTCCGCCAAGATCAGTCAAGCGAAGCGTAAGGGTCTTAGCTCTACCATCCTTTTTGGAAAACGCTTCGTTGTTTTTTTTTGCTTGGTCTAGCACTTAAATCCATATCCATACTTCCATACTAATATTATAAATGCGAAAGTGTGTCTGTCTGTCCGTCTGTCTGTCTGTCTGTCTGTCCTCTTGACGCCCAAATCGCTGAACCGATTTTGCTGTACCTACTTTGAGTCCCGGAAAAGGACATAGGATACTTTTTATCTCGGAAAAATGTACGGTTACCGCGCGATAAACGAATTTTGGCGCAACGGAGTTGCGGGCGTCATCTAGTTGTATATAAAGGACATAAAAAAGGGTAATTGGGTATTTTATTATCTGAAACGTTGAGAAAGCCTGTCTCCAAAATATTAATTTCAAAACTCAAACCATGATTCCTATATTACTTATCGCGTCTTCGAAAGGGTTGAAACTTTATTTAATAAAAGTTAGTAGTTTATTTCATTCGAGCAAAGTTTATACCAAGTTTTTATTAGATCTGCCACATAACTAATAGCTTCGTCAAAGTCTTTTCTAAGTTTTCCCGCAATCAAAATGTATGATCTGTTATATTATTACGATTTCAAAGGGTTCTGATATGTATAATTACTAATTAGTAACTTTGGGTAACTTCTTTTTAGCTATTTCGGAGTAATCTTACGATCGGTGATTTTCTTTACATTTTCATCTGTCAAAAACAAATTCTTCGTTCGTTTCGCTTATATTGTAAAGTTGACGTATTACCAAAATATCCAAATTGATTTATTCTAATTTATGATTTCCAGACAAATCACTGGATTATTTCAGTCATGAAATAACGTGATGATTTCTGCTTACGCATTGATTACATACTGTAAAGATTTCAGTATGCAGGTTTTTAGTAAATAAATGGCGAAAAAGCTATAATTCTGACGTCGTAGAACTCAGCTCACCTCGCTTGCGAGGCTTGACATGACAATGAGCGACGACGGCAGTACACACTAAAGGAGTTGGAGCGGTACCGCAGCGGCGAGGTGGGCGGGCAGAGCACCTCGCTGGCGAGGCTCGACACGCTCACGTCACGCAGCTCGCCGAGCGACACCGGCAGTATACAGTGATACTCACTGAAGGAGTTGGAGCGGTACTGCGGCGAGGTGGGCGGGCAGAGCACCTCGCTGGCGAGGCTCGACACGCTCATGTCGCGCAGCTCACCGAGCGACGCCGGCAGTACACAGTAATACTCACTGAAGGAGTTGGAGCGGTACTGCGGCGAAGTGGGCGGGCAGAGCACCTCGCTGGCGAGGCTCGACACGCTCATGTCGCGCAGCTCACCGAGCGACGCCGGCAGTACACAGTAATACTCACTGAAGGAGTTAGAGCGGTACTGCGGCGAAGTGGGCGGGCAGAGCACCTCGCTGACGAGGCTCGACACGCTCACGTCGCGCAGCTCGCCGAGCGACGAAGAACGCAACGCCGGTAGGGAGAAGTTCACTTCCTTTGTCCTGCACAAGAATTTCAACATCATCATCATCGCTATCAGAACTAGAAACGGAAGTAACTGTAGTCAAACATTTGCAAATAGATTGGCACCAATTTATTACTTATGATATAATTAGTAGAATAGGCAATACCTTTAATACCTACATAAAAATCTATGTCATAACTCATTACCCTACATTAATTGGTGTCTGATTTCTCAGAACACAAAAGCCCTTGCATTAAAAAAGCAATCAAAAATAAAACAGGGAACAATCCAAACATTTTTTTTACATCAAAGAAACGTTGTACCGATCAAAAGCGTTCGGTACAGAAAATTACATTTGCGAAGATTTAGGCTTATTCCCATATGATAACGTTCGAGAAATGGATTAGGAACTTGATACATATGTATTTAGAGGAAACCTTTACTGGGCCTCTGAGTGTTAAATGAACGAGATAATATTATGTGATGTAACTATTCTGATATCAGGTAAGCTTTTCCCGTATTAACTCGCGTTAACCCTTAAGTAACATCGTGGGGTAAATTTTTACCCAAGTCGCATAAAAACTACAATATATTTTTTTCTATTGAAAGTACATTTAATTTCTTTTAAGTGTTCTCAGTTATAGCGCACATTTTGAAGGGTAGTGGACTCGTAGTAGGTGAAAAGTCATCCGTTTGAGCTGTACTGACCTATGGGGTAAGTATATACTATATACCCCACAGTGTTAGATACGTATGTAGTTTTTTTACTATCCTAAAAAATTATTTTGTCTATATTTACATAACTGAGGCCATATTTTTTATCTAACATATAAGTTGCCACATTCTAGAAGGCGAAGCTTTTGAAGAAGAACCAGATTTACCGGATTTCATGCCCAATTTTAGTTATTTAGAAGACGCGCCGTCAGACCGCAGAAATCATGAAACTGACACTGAAACGGGGCTGGAAAGTGATAAAAGTATAAAAAATAAAAGAAGTACATAGCATTGAATGTTTTTAATGTTTAGAAGAAGAATGGTTACTAAAATTTGTTTTTTAGATAAAATATTGCAACATTTTTGTTGCGGAAAAGTAGTTGACAGTTTTTATTAGTTATCCTGCATTAACCAACTCAAATATATATTTAGGAAAGTCAAACTATATTATTCTTACTGTTATAATTAAGAATTTCGTTGATGAGTGATTACAAGCCAAATGTAAAAACCGGTAAAAAGTTACTTTTTTCCATAATTAGAAAATTAAAGATATTTTCTCAAAAAAAATGTTGTTTTTTGTTTATTTATAGATTTATAATATACTGTAAATTAATCATAAATATTATAATTTTTCAACCATTACATCATTTTTTCAAGTTTTTATTTGGGGTAAAATTTTACCCCACGGTCTTAGTTATGTAACAAAAAAATCACAATGTTAGTTGAGGGTTAAAAGGTTACAGCTAGGGAATCCAATCCCGCAAGATAATTTCAATCCCGGTATTTGCGGGACTGAACCATCATAATCCCGCTGGATCCTGGTATTTGTGGGATCCCGCAGGGTGGACTTAAACTTTTAAAATAAATCGATAATGACTTGACTTGATAGACCCCGTTTTATTCTTAGAAACTCAAATAAAACAAACTTTGTGGCACACTTTTTTTACAAGGGTTTATTAATACTTCAGACTTTAGATGTAAAAATAAAAGAAAAATATTATTTTGGTAATGGCTACGTAATAATAATAGTTTAAAAAAAAACTAAAAAAAACACGCTTTATTTATATTTTCATATTTTATTTAGAATTATTTCGGGACACGGGATTAGTCCCGCAAAATGCATGCGGGATCCCGGTATTTCGGGATACCGGTATCCCGGTATTGCATTCCCTAGTTACAGCGATTACTCGAACAAACTCGAATCAATTTTTTTTGATAAAAAACTAGTTTATACATGTATTAATAATTCAGAAGACAGAACGTACTCTTCTGCCAGATTTATTTTTATCAAAATATTTTTAGCCGATATTGTGAGAAAGAATAACAAACTTCCATCCATATTATGTCCTCCAAACACTATCATAGTGTAGCAGTATAATATCTATAATATCTATGGACGCTTCACACCACGTCAGTCTGGCCCCGTGCTAAGTGCCTGAAGGACTTGTGTTACGGGTACCAGACAACGGAAATATATTTAATACTTTTATATTATACATATATTTAATTTTTTTATTGTATCATACATATATTTAATACACATCCCAGACCCAGGAACATTGAAAACTTTTTGTTCCGTCGGCGGGATTCGAACCCGCGACCCCCGGCTTGCGCTACCAACGCGCCACCAACTGAGCCACAGAGGTCGTCATAATATACAATATCAAAACGCGGGCATGGCACGAATGCACTGTGTTGACTGGAAAATTACTACAGCTTCAAGGACTGACGTTTTAACGCTTAAAAGGCAGTGGGATTGCCGGCTCAAAGAGGGGTTAAAGTCTTTAAGGATTAGGGACCAAAGTCCTATGTAGCACTTCTTGTAAAGTCCTGTACTTTACTGTCAGGGTCAATGAACTTTCCAAAGTATTTAAGCATGAGACCGCAATATTATCTCGTTTACAAAAAAGGAAAGTGATGGATTTAGAAACATAAACATTTTTTCCTTTGCGGGTTTTCCCAGAGGTCACGTTTAAGGGGTCCTATATTGTGGGATAAATGAAATATAATCTCGGTAATTTTTTATGAAAAAAAATTAGGCACATTTAATATGTCTTGGAATGTGTAATATAACTAATAACTGTTATAAGGTAGCAAAGAGTAAGGATTTAAAATATATTTGCTTACAACTTTGTGTTTTGACCTTGGGAGTCTATTGGCCAAAAAAGAGGGCTATTTAATGTATAGGGATGAAAATGTTAGTCACCAACTATTATAGTTTTACCACGATTCTCAATCGATATCGATACGAAATCGTAGGCAACATAAGTTTTTAAAAGTATAAATTGGCATGATTAAAAAATCACTGAAAAATTTAATTCTCTGCAAATTTTGACGCCAGCCAGAAAGTCCATTTCATTAGCATTTATATTCGGTTTGTTTAATTTAATAAAAGTCCACTTTTGACTGAGACCCATTCAAAGAGCCTGAGACCTCGGCTGTCATAGCTACATTTAGATCACGCAAAGAGATAAAAAGGAGAATTTAAACCCTTGAAAAACCCCTCTGGCCTTTAGAACGGTTTATTTTTATACTTATAAATTATTCAATTTATAATTAAAGGTTCTGCTTATACAGTGGAATATTATATAAAATTTCTAGTTGATGTGATTAATTCTGTGTCAATTATAACTTTATCTAAATTGAGTAGACATCATAAATAATGGCTAGATAATATAATATATAATATCCAGATTTATTACTTTGGCTGTAACATAATATATACATTTTATATGTAACATACCAATTGCTATTTTTTTTTCTCTACTATGTTAGATAGTTTTGTTTATTCCATGCTTAAAGGTGCCTCTTCACAATGGTACATGCTGGCCCACTAAAGGCCATCGCCATCGTGTAGACACACGATACTGACATGGCCATCGTCCGCCATCATACACCACTATCCCGCCTATACAATGGCGATGGCTGTAGTTGGCCAGCATGGACTATTGTGAAGTGGCACTTTTACATCACTGAACCTAAACTGCAAGCCCCATTTGTGTTCCGAGAGGTATCGTCGTACGATACCTCTGGTATCGAAGCGACGATAGATTTAATCTGATGATATCTTACTTCAGTACTCTAAAAATAATAATGTCACAAATAAAAAACTGCTTTCTACTATTTTAAATGGGTATACTCGTATATCTTAATATACATTGCTGTTTATTCTGAACAAAAGTGACTAGTAATGAACATCTTTTGATATTGTAATGAACTTGTCCAACACTGTTCATTGTTCAACTAACAGTGAAAACTGCTACTAAAACAAAAAGCCGCAAGGAGATCTTTTCACAACTCTTTTAAGTTTTCACCATATTTTGAAGTTTTCTTTTTAAAATGAAATAAGTTGGTACTGATAGAAGATGTAGGATATTTTATTACATGGATTGCTATTAGTAGAAATTGAAACTAGCGAAATGTTAAGTTTTGAAGTTTAAAATAGACTTCTGTAAATTTGGAAACCAAAGTTACTTGTTTGGAAAACCAACATTGATTATATGATCATTAATAGTACATTATTATATTTATTTCCACTTTACTAATATCCAAATCGACGTCATACTTTATATTAAACTGCCTCAATAATATTATGATTAGAATGAAATGTTTTATTTCCGTCCAAACTGGAATAGTAATGTGACAGTTGTCCTTGGTTGTCCTCGCGTGATACCGTGAACACATGCGTATCCAATCTCTTATACAAACTAAACCCTTTTCGTCCCTTACAAATATTGCAACTTTTGTACTCTCAGTGTAATTGATTCATAGAATCTACTTGATTTAGGGCCTGTTTCACCACTTCCTGATAAAGTGCCGGATAGTCTATCTACAAATTTTTTGACAGACTCTCCATACTCTATCTGTCAAGTTAAGTGGTGGATAGCCTATCCGGCAATTATCAGGAAGTGGTGAAAGAGATGCTGAGTATGACTAACCTAACTAAGGGCCTAGACCCTTAGTCAGGTTAGTCATGCTCAGCATTGAGTTGATTTAATAAACCTTACCTATAAATCTGTAAAAAAAATATCTTTAATGATAGTACTAACGTATTATCTTAGTTGGTAGTATTCTCAGCGGTACGATGGAAGATACATACAAAATCAATTGGGCTTTAGCATATTCGTGTAAAAACCTTCGGGGTCAAACTACACATCACAATATCTCACTGGACCAAACTAATTGTTCCTGTCAAATAGGCGAATTTTTACCATCTCTTGATCCATACCTACTAATAATATTATAAATTCAAAAGTGTGTCTGTCTGTAAGTTACAATTTCACGCCTTAACCGCTGGATCGATTTTCCTGAAATAGGTATGAAGCCCGGGAAAGGACATAGGATTATTTTCATCCCGGAAAAATGTACGGTTCCCGCTCGATAAACGATTTTTGGCGCAACGGACTTGCGGGCTTCATCTAGTTCTATTATAATACTTGTTTTAACTACACCTTAAATAATACATTCCAAACCATATTAAATAGCACGAACTTGCGTATGAATAGGTATTCATAAAGGAGCCAATTCGGGGCAACGCTTTTATTTTTCAAAGGAATCGTGAGGAACGATTTTCTTTGCCATAAGCCGATTTTCTTTATAGCTCTTATTTTTTTACATTTACTGATTTACTGATTTTCATTATAATAAAAAACAGATTTAATTACTCGCTTGTTACGATCCCACGCATGGTGCTCATATAAATATTGTAAAGGTGAAAATTCTTGTAATAATATTCCAGTTCCAGACACCTGAATTATTAATAGCTATCAGCCCACGTATATTGTTCAGTTTGATTTTTTCCAATACCTTTTAAAATGATATAGACAACACCGTCTTCCAAATTAAGCATGGGTTAACGTTTATAGAAAAATCTTCATACAAGAAGTTACATAATCTTTGTGAATTATGTTACACGGGATTCAATATTTAAGATATTGAAACCTAATTTGCCTTTTGTGAAGAACGTTAGTGAGTGTAATCTATTAAACGTTCTCAATCCCTTTTGAGGCACAGTAGGAATTAAAAACCGAGTAGATACCTATGCTAATTGCCGCACTTAAACATTTAATCATTGTTAAACTTTAAATTAACGATGATTTCGACATAAACCCCACACATATTCAGTAAATAAAAATTTTGTAATCGTTCAAATAACACGTCAGTGATGGTGACATTAACAGCTTTATCTTGTAAAAATTACTTACAGGAAACAAGGAGCCGTGACGTCATGAGGCGGATACACCAGTATCGGAGGGGAGGGCGCCGGGGAGGGGCTGTTCTTCCGTCGCCTAGCAACGAACACACCCGCCATTATCAGCAGCAACACTAACGCTGCGCCCGCGCCGCCTAAAGCCACTAACGCCGCCTCTGAAAATAAAGTAAGGAGGTAAGTTCATAGCTTAAATGATGAATAAGAAGTACTAGATGGTCTCCGCAAATCCGTTGCGTATCAAATCGTTTATCACGTGGGAACCATACAATTTTCCGGGATTAAGGGATATAGGATCCTTTTGTCCTTTCCCAGGACTCAAGGTATCTATGGAGATACCTTGAGTATATTTTGCTGAAATTTGGTATGGACCAAATTTCTGCAAAATCGGTTCAGTGGTTTGGGCGTGAAGAGGTAATAGGCAGATAGACAGACAGACACATTTTCATATTAATAATGTTAGTATGGATTATATACTAATCATCAGCGCATTACCAATGAAGTTAGCTCGTGTTTTTATTCAAAGCAAGTAAATAAGTTATAATGGTGCGGGAGGTAGCAACGTTTGAAAAAAAAGGTATTTCAGGTCGGCTGATTTTGTGATATGATATTCTTGCTCTTCTGGTTACAGTCTGGGCGGTCTAGCTGCCGGTAGTAGTTGCGTTCATTAGTGCGCAACCTTCTTGTCCAGGTTATAATCCTGGATTTTAAAATCAATTTAGTTTACGTCATACTGTATACTCAAATGATTTTAAAAGATTTTAAGTGATTTTAAATGATTTTAATAAATGATTTTAAAATCATTTTAACAAGCAAGGAGTGCTTAACACAAACGTAATAATTACGACAATAATAATAATAATTGTTAAAACCTGGCCTTTAACATGACAAGAGCCGGAAGCGAGAGATTGCTATTTATTTTTATCAGGCGCTCCGTATATTAACCCTTGGACCGTGGAAAAAAATCTGTCAAAAATAGGAATCCAACATTGCAAAAAAAAATGGCGCCCGGCCTTACCCCCTTTTTACAAATAATATAATATTTTTACATCCAAACCATATTTTATGTTTGTGTGAAAAACATTAATAGCTATGTTAAATTTTCTATCTATCAACGCACCATAATATAGTATTTAATCTGAGTTAATATTCTTTTCACAAGTTTATATTTTGAAAAATATTTTTCTGACTGTTTCACATGAAATAAGTTAATATTTTGTTATAATCTACACGACGGAACCCTAGTGCAGACCCACAGAAATACAATTCATTGTAACAACTTGAGATGTTTATAAAAACAAGTCATAAATATTACCCGAAAAAAATGGGTTTCGTATTACCCACAAGCAAACTTCGTCATTAGGGCTTTACAAATAAAGTTCAAAATGGCCGCGGCCGGCAGAATATGGCCGTTACCTGCGCACTTTTATCTCAATTGTTTTAGTAACGTAATGCATACTATCGATATAAATCGTCTTGCAGACGTTGTGTAATAACTTCTATAAGCGTTTTACGTAATTAGTTTACAAATATATGAAGCAAATTGCGTTCAAATAACATAAATCACACACAACTTTTCGAGTGTAACCTAGAAATCATTACGATGTATTTCTTGCAAATGATTATCTAAATGGTCTTATAATTAATAAATTAAACTATTTTACTACTTACATTCGTTAAATCCATCAATTATTTCAAACAAATCACACAAAATGGCAGAACACACACGAAAAAATTCACGAATTTCTAATGACTGAAAAATATTCGTCGACCACAGATTGTATAATATTTTGCATTCAGAATGTGGCAAATGTATCAAAGATCGTAACTAACCAAACTCTTCATACAAAAGTAGTCTCTAAGTCGGCGAAATACGTTACTTAATCGAATGAAAGAGCCCGAGCACCGGCGCTCGGCCGGGGTTTGACGGAAGTGTGCTGTCACGTGACCCCGAGCACCGGCGCTCGGCCGGTGATTGATGGGTTAATAGAATCACTTGGATAAATGAAATGCGCACTAGTGAACGCAACCACTACCGGCAGCCAGACCGCCCGGACTCTAGCCAGAAGAGCAAGAATGACGACATATCACAAAATCAGCCGACCTGAAATACTTTCTCGAAAACGTTGCTACCTCCTATACTATAAGACGTATTGAACATTGATGAATCTTCCATAAGTAGGCCCCTAGATGATCAATTTTATTATGCAATATCATTGAACAACATTATTGAACAACTTATTTGACAATAAGATGTAAGTACCTACATTGTACATGTAGAAACAAACATATTTGAATACTGTTACATATTAGGACGTGTGTTATATCCTGAAGACAGCTTCATTGACAATTCACATCGGAATTAGCTGCTCCAATTTCCATACAATATTTCACACACACGGAATATCTTGACTTGTGCTTAATTAAGGAAACTGGAAAATATGAAACGAAGAATAATAATTTTAAATAATGTTCGAAATAATTAAAGAAGAATCATACTAATATTATAAATGCGAAAGTCCGTTTGTTTGTTACCTTTTCACGCTTAAACCGCTGATCCGATTTTGCTGAAATTTGATATAGCGATACTTTGAGTCCCGAAGAAGGACATAGAATACATTTTCTCCCGGTTTTTCTCCCGGAAAAATAAACGGTTCCCGCGCGATAAACGAAATTTGATGCAACGTTGCGGGCGTCATCTAGTACTAAATAATAGAGCTTGATTCAGATTAACCGAATTTTATAATAGCAGAAATATTTGAAAATTCATAGTTCAAAGATTGTTTTACGTAAAACGTGGCCCGATTTTCAACCACTGTGGAGGGTAAAAATCTAGGAGTTAAAAAGTACGAAATCCTTCAAACTCTTAATTTGCGAATCCAAACTACCGTAACTACTAACTTTTAGATATTGTTGTTGCGTTCAAATGTAGCAATTTTTTGTATGAATTTTGGATGATGGAAAATTCTGTGAAGCCTCATTTCCTTTATTCTGTTCTTGTCCTTTGAACAGAATAAAGGAAATGAGGCTTTACAGAAAAATCTTCCATCATTCAAATAAAATCCGGATAAAACAATATAATATATAAAAGTTTATAGATTGTGTAAATTTTTTTACTAGACGGCTCGGTAAAATTCGTATTTAACTTCCCTTTTAATAAAAGCCTCCCTGGACTTTAACGAATATATCAAGGTTAAAATTTACCAAATCGGTTCAGCCAAATTTAAAATCTATTTTATGTATATAGATGCAAATGTTAAATTGCATCTCTCTAAGTTTTCAGTTATTTAAAACCCAACTTAAAATTAAACAACTTCCGCAAGTCGGTCAAAGACTCAAAGTATTAGGGCATTCTTTATTAAACACAACGGTGGAAAGTTGAAAGTTTTGGGTCCACGAGGACACATTTAGCCGTCCGACGGCCGCGACTGAATTTTTAACAATACGGTGGCGGGTAATGTGAATTTTAATGTGTTAATCTAACACAGTGCACAATGCGAAATGGAGTTGAAAATTCCGAGTGAAATAAACAATAAGGAATGGTTGTTTGGCTTGACTTTTTTTAATTATGTACCTATTTGGTACTACATTGTCGTCTTTTTCGCATATAAAATATGAATTGTACCTTCAACGGCTATCGGACATCTTGGGGATAACATAATACTTATTTATCGAAATTGTACTACAAACCTTTGTTAATGCATTCGAAATTTTAGAAATCTATCGGTAGAATAGTAAAATAATTTAATATATTTGTAACTTGTTCTAGTATTTAATTATGAAACAATTAAAATGTACCCAGTATTTAGATAAAGTGTTGTCACGACTGTGCGGTATAGCAAACTAATTTACCCGGGTGACGTCAGGAACATTAACCGGGTAAAGTCTACGTGACCTAACCGGGCCGCCTACATACGTTTTTTAAACTTTTTATTTATTAAACTTCGTCCATGGTGTTACCAACGTAATATTCTAATCCCCTTACTAATGAAAATATGTATTTAGCAGATACTTATAATGGGCAAAAGGTTTTTAGGGTTCCGTACCTAAAGGGTAAAAACGGGACCCTTTTACTAAGACTTCGATGTCTGTCCGTCTGTCTGTCTGCAGGCTGTATCCCAAGATGTCACCGTTCTTACAGCGCTACAGTGTAAAAGTTTTCACAGATTATTCTGTAAGTATTTCTGTTGCCGCTATATAACAACAAGGATTTAAGTGATTAGATTTGATGATCTGCCTATGATTTGATTTATCTGATAATACAATGGTTTTCTAGTACCTAATGGTCACATATTATTATCATGTAGACCAGAGTTTCCCAAACTCCTTTGTTTCGTGGCCCACTTTTAAGGTAATGGTGCATGCTGCGGACCCCTCATCCATGAAACTTGCTATTATTTTATGCTTTTAAACAAATTATTATCCGCCTATGCCAGGGATGACGAACCAATAATATGGCAAGCGACATAAAATTTTGAGCACGCTACTGATCACAAAATTATTATTTTGATTATTCTACAAAAGCGCCAAGTTAGGCTATTATATTTTTTTCATTTTATTTTTTCATTTCAATTTCATTATATTTTTAAATACAAATTAATATTTTTTATAATTAATATATTTTAATAATTATTATAATAATTTTAATAATTAATATATTTTTAAATAGAAAGAATTGCAAAGAAAAATATTAATTGATGGCACTTAACTTCTATGACATCACTTAAGTGATTATTGAGAAAAGTGGCACGTTGATAAGGCAGGGTTCGCCATCCATGGCCTATGCTTTCTGATAAGAGAAATCAAGCCTACATAAAAGTTCTTCACTGCTAACCAAATTAATTTTCATGGACCCCCATTTTTTGTCAGGGCCAACGTAGACCCCCGTCTAGTCTCGCGTGGACCCCTGGGGGTCCACCTGGACCACTTTGGGAATTACTAATATAGACTATTGACTAAGGTACAATAAGGTTCTTTGTAATTAATTTACATCCAACGTGTTACAGACTTTGATTATGTTTCCGAAGGCCCCTGAGGATATGGAATATCGATGTATTGAATATTGCCATTGACTTATATATTACTAGCGTAAATATAGGATATTGTGAACTTTAGCTGCAGGTGTATGTCCATTATTCTGTATTTACTTATCTCAAAATGCGCTTGTAAATATACATAATATTATACCCTCTTAGCAGGGCGAGCGAAACCAGCCCTAGTATATCCCACAACCTGAGCACTTTTGTGGTACACTTTACGGAAAAACTATCACGCCTATTGATTTGTGCTTTAACATAGTAATTTTTATTTATATGTAGATGTATTATCATCGGTCAGTCAAGAATGGTTACTATTAAAATATAAAAAAAGAAACTGCCTTAAAGATTATTACCAAGCAGAAAAACGACGCGAGACCTCACAAAACTCGGCTTTTAGCTAGTTAATAGCTACTCTACGCTACAAGATGTCTGGTTCTTGTCAGTTAAGCGACTGTATATTACAGCGTATCCATTGTAAAAATAATAATTTTATTAGTTTGAGGGATAATATTATATGTGTAGGACTGGGCGGCGACACCGGAAAAATCTCTGTTCGTATGACTAGTTGCAGTGTGATGACAGTCAGGTGTGTCTTATGAATTATGAGTTATCATTAATAACTATAAAGTCTACTTACTATCACCTCTCAATTTAATACCATCGGCTATGGAGAACTCTGACAAAGTGCTGTACGTGCACAGGATCTCCGCTCGTACCTCCTGCGTGGTCACTGTCTTATGGCTAGTATATAGTCTCTGTAACTCACCTCTCAAATTAATACCATTGGCTATGGAGAACTCTGACACAGTGCTGTACGAGGGCGCCTGGAAGTATCTCGGGCTGGGCGGTGACGACAGTATCTCTGCTCGCACCACCTGCGTGGTCACTGTCTTATGGCTAGTATATAGTGCCTATAACTCACCTCTCCAATGAATACCATTGGCTATGGAGAACTCGGACACAGTGCTGTACGAGGGCGCCTGGAAGTATCTCGGGCTGGGCGGTGACGACAGTATCTCTGCTCGCACCACCTGCGTGGTCACTGTCTTATGGCTAGTATATAGTGTCTATAACTCACCTCTCCAATTAATACCATTGGCTATGGAGAACTCGGACACAGTGCTGTACGTGGGCGCCTGGAAGTATCTAGGACTGGGTGGTGACGACAGAATCTCCGCTCACACCACCTGCGTGGTCACTGTCTTATGGCTAGTATACAGCCTCACTCACCTCTCAAATTAATACCATTGGCTATGGAGAACTCGGACACAGTGCTGTACGTGGGCGCTGGAAGTATCTCGGGCTGGGTGGTGACGTATCTCCGCTCGCACCACCTGCGTGGTCACCGTCTTATGACTAGTATACAGCTTCACTAACCTCTCAAATTAATACCATTGGCTATGGAGAACTCGGACACAGTGCTGTACGCGGGCGCTGGAAGTATCTCGGGCTGCGGGTGGTGACGACAGTATCTCCGCTCGCACCACCTGCGTGGTCACCGTCTTATGACTAGTATACAGCCTCACTCACCTCTCAAATTAATACCATTGGCTATGAAGAACTCTGACACAGTGCTGTACGTGGGCGCCTGGAAGTATCTCGGGCTGGGCGGTGACGACAGGATCTCCGCTCGCACCACCTGCGTGGTCACTGTCTTATGGCTAGTATATAGTGTCTATAACTAACCTCTCAAATTAAAACCATTTTTTTTTTATTAATAAAATTGGAGCCGTCTATGGGCTGTTCGCCCATATCCTTTTTTTGGTATTTTATTTTTAAGATTTTTCGCACCAACGATAATTGAAATAATATTATTAATTTTAATTAATTGTAGTCCATCACGCCATGGATCTTTTTTTTTTTAAATATATAATAGAATAGATTATAATATATACATATAATAAATAAATAAATATATTTATTGTTTTATAAATTACATAATTATAATATTAATGTTTTGAACGGTGTGGTCCCAGTGTGGCGGCCAGTAGATCCGACATTTTTCGATTTCCTTAGATTTTATGCTGCTCCACCCTTTGCCTTTAGATGTTGTGATATTAGCTTGGTGGAGAGGGGTCACTCAAGCTGGGTGGAGTTTCTAGGGTGTTGAAGAGATATCGTTCTGTGTCGAATCTACCATAATTAATACCTACATAATTAATACCATAATTAATACCATTGGCTATGGAGAACTCTGACACACTGCTGTACGTGGGCGCCTGGAAGTATCTCGGGCTGGGTGGTGACGACAGTATCTCCGTTCGCACCACCTGCGTGGTCACTGTCTTATGGCTAGTAAGTATATAGTCTCTATAACTCACCTCTCAAATTAATACCATTGGCTATGGAGAACTCTGACACAGTGCTGTACGTGGGCGCCTGGAAGTATCTCGGGCTGGGTGGTGACGACAGTATCTCCGTTCGCACCACCTGCGTGGTTACTGTCTTATGGCTAGTAAGTATATAGTCTCTATAACTCACCTCTCAAATTAATACCATTGGCTATGGAGAACTCTGACACAGTGCTGTACGTGGGCGCCTGGAAGTATCTCGGGCTGGGTGGTGACGACAGTATCTCCGCTTGCACCACCTGCGTGGTCACTGTCTTATGGCTAGTATATAGTCTCTATAACTCACCTCTTAAATTAATACCATTGGCTATGGAGAACTCTGACACAGTGCTGTACGTGGGCGCCTGGAAGTATCTCGGGCTGGGCGGTGATGACAGTATCTCCGCTCGCACCACCTGCGTGGTCACCGTTGGGTCTACTTCGAGCTTCTCCGGATAGTCCTCTTCGGGATCCGGGTTGTAGTATATGTCGTAACCTGCGGATAAATTAATAATTTTAACCTTATTACGGAATAAATATAACTTTTCAATGATATTTAAGCTCTAAGTTGAGTCTTGTCAAAGATATTGATTCACATGCAGTTGTTTGACCTGCATCATTGAGTCGAGTTTTATCAAGCCCAGTCCAGAGATCATAACAATGACTTGACATAAGTAGACCAAACGTATATCAATTTCTTCGATGGTATAATTCTTTTCTTTCTCTGATAGACGGGCTTTTCAATGATTCAAGCTAAGCTTGTTCTTGTGGATTGGCTTTGAAACTTTAAAACCGATTTTGATAGCAGTGAAATGGTACTATCCAATTTTATTTTAACATGGATGAAACGCCAGCAAGATCTACCGTAGCAAATAAAACTTTCTTTATTTCTGGAAATACTTTACCAAAGTTATCCTCTTTTTCTCTCTCTCGCTCACTGGGCCCGAGGTCCTGTGATGGGTCCCACCACAGTCTCCTGGGGTACCTGTCCTGGTTGTTCAACACCCTCACTTCATCATCACTCCGATACCTTCGAGGGAACAGATTTAGCATGTCTCACTGGTTGATGATACCTGAAACAATCAAGAACAGTGATATTGGCTGACGGTACTTGCACCAGAATAAGAGTTAGTAGTGGATTGATAATTATAATGTCATTTCTCTCTCTCTCTCTCTCTCATCGTGTTTTGAAAGAGAAGACATGAACGAACAACTAACAATAGGACTTTGTTCGCCCAAGTCCTTGAGTTGGATGAAAGAAAAAGCAACATCCATCCTTAAAAACTTTCTTGCCAATTTATAATAGCTGCTATTAAAAATAGTAAGACATTGAAAACTACCTTAATTATTTTAATAACTCCTAACTGCGCAAACGGTCGACAAAAACTTAAGTTTTCCATAAAACTTCGAACAGGAAAAAATATTTTTTTTGCGTTTGCTAGACTTAATGCAACATCCAATTTTGCTTAAATAAGAAACTGAATGTATTAATTAGGACCAAAGCTGCATTAATGTTGCACAAAATTAATAGAATCAGGGTATGCAAATGGCGATGAAGACAAGTCTGTCGACAGTGAGGTCGGACCCTAAGTGTTAAATTGAACTATGACCTATATTAATTATTGGGGCGATCAGAGTTAAAAGCCTGTTAGTGGATGTCGGATCTATTGAACTTTATTATATTAAATTTGTTAAAAGCTACCCACACCCGTCGCTATTTTAAAAACTTATTCAGGTATCTAAAAGATATTACAATGTTTACCGACAACTTTAGAAAAATATTCGGTTAAAAGTTTCAATCATAATAATAATGCTCCCAAACCGGTTTCATTGAAACCAGACAAGATATGCAGGCGTAATTTTGTAGTGCCCAATTGTGTGCGCAGTACCAAAAGCAATATCTATTCCTTTTACCCTCATAACCCAGTGGAACGCCTGACATGTTTTCAACGCGGGAATCTAACCAACGACCTCTGAGTCAAGTCAAGAGCCACGCTCTAAACGCAGGATCATGGAGGCGTTGTCCTGTCCTGATTTAAATCTAGAGAACCGACGAAAAAGTAACTTTTAAAACACTCCGAAAAAGAACACTATTGCAGTTTCACTCCTTCCGATGTGTTTTCTATCAAACTGCAAATGGTATTTTCATGAAATGTCACTAATGTATTACAATTTACAATAAGTATTTGTTTGACGTACTCAAAGGAATTTCTCAGCTCCGGGCGGAAAATGTCAACTTTCGTCCCGCTGCGCTTACCGATGTTGCTTCGCCTCGGCCAACAATTACATGTGATCTGAGACATTTATTATTTTCCTATTCTAGGTGCGTAATGTAAGTACTATTGTGTGCATATTAGGTAGGAAATAGACCGAACGACAAGGAACGAAGTTGCTTTAAAATTGCACCAAAATTATAAAATCAGGGTAGGTAGTTAAAAGTAACTTGTGAATTGTCGTAAAATTAACCCTAAAACGCAGTTTGCACTTTACTTTAATGTTAGTTAGTTAACTACAAGTTACCGTTAAATATCTAAATGCGCATTGCTTCAAAACATTTTAAATTAAAGTCTACGATGGAAAAACTTTTATCTTTCTCTTTGAGATCGCTTAAGTTACAGCGCCCAAGGCAAAGGAAATATTTATCAAAACAACTATCGGTAAGAGTAAACTAAATGGTAATCCAAGGTTATTTAATCTTTAGTTGGTAAACATTTTATGTGTTATTAACTCAAAAATTGTTGTTACAACAACTCCACTCGAAAAAATTCTTATACTAATAGTTGTTTACTTTACGGACGGACGGACGGACGGACGGACGGACGGACAGACAGAAGACGGACGGACAGACCGAAACTATAAGGGTTGTTTATATAGCGGGGATGATTTTTTTTTTCGCGTCCACCTCATCGTGTGGGGTGTCGTTGGATAGGTTTTTTAAAAATATTATGAGTATCCAAAGATCACTTTTCGATTTAGGGATCCATTTGTGAAATATGACGTTTCAAAATGGAAAAATTCGTTAGAGTCCAGTGTCCCCCCCTTCTACCAGCTAAAGGGTTGTTTCCGGTTTTTATCATGAAAAATCGAGGATCCCGAGAGAATCATTATTTATAAAGTCACTTTTTTTTACGAAATAAGGGGGCAAACGAGCAAACGGACCTGATGGAAAGCAACTACCGTCGCCCTTGGACACTCGCAACATCAGAAGAGCTGCAGGTGCGTTGCCGGCCTTTTAAGAGGGAATACGCTCTCTTCTTGAAGGTTTGCAGGTCGTATAGGTCCGGAAATACTGCTGGTGACAGTTCGTTACAGAGTTTTACAGTGCGCGGCAGAAAGTTACGCGAAAAATGCACGGTGGAAGACTGCCACTCAACCGGTTTTCTGTGAGCCCGTGATATTTATCCGGTCGAGCCGGCCCATTCGTGCCGAAGCATAGCTCTCCCACGGTAAACATGGTATCAAAGTCGGGTTAACAATCTTTACAACAAAAAAATAATTTTGACAATCGGACCACAAACAGCAAAGTAAACATGAATGTAAACGGTTCCCGATAATCGAAGATTCGTGAACAACTATTAGTATAAGATTTTTTCGAGTGGAGTTGTTGTAACAACAATTTTTGAGTTAATAACACATAAAATGTTTACCAACTAAAGATAAAATAACCTTGGATTACCATTTAGTTTTGTGTGTCAACAGTCTTGGTTTTGTGTGTTCACTGGAAGGCTTAAATTCCTGATCTTTTAATTATAATAGGAAGTAACAGTTGTTAAATAAAGCGCACAATATTGAATTTATAATTAACGTTATAATTAAGGGTTATAGATTTTTCAATAAAAAATATTATACCTATGTATTTATGTAATTTTATGTATAAATACTACATACACATTACTATTCCTTAAAGTATCTGAAAGTTGTACAACAATGAAGTTTTGTGGTGTTTGGACTTTAGGGGTTCCTTAATTCAAATTCATTCTAATTTACTCGAATGAAAGTCGAATTTCGTATACTAAACGACTCCTATTTCAATTCGTATAGGTAAAGCCTTCAAAGGTTGAAGGATAAAGGAATACCAGCGCAATTCATTTCAGAATGTGGGATAATATTGATGTGAAATCAGACGAATATTAAAGAAATGATTATATTAAATTACTAGAGTAACTGTTTCCCGCGGAGTTACATGTGGTTTTTAAGTGAAAATAAATTGCGTATTAGTAGTAGATGATTTTTTCGAAATTAATTTTCATTGATATTCCCATAGGGATTCCCAAGACAAGTGTAGCTTATGTGTTAATAATTCATGCATGTCAGATAACCTTTGATCAAAATAGCTCCATTAACCGTTTATGTGTGAAGAATAACAGACATACACTTACAAATTCACAAACTTTAGCCTTTATAAATTATAATATTAGCATGATAATAATCGGTAAGGTAATCTTAGAACCTATCAAAATATTTTTGTTGACTTTGTTATTGACCAAACTATGACGCTATTTATGATTATTTAGAGAGAAAGGCTACTTAAGTATTTATATAAAAATTTAGTACAAGCTGTTATTTATAATTCAGATTATAAAACAAAGTGTGTCTGTCTGTATGTAATCTTATATCCCACCAAAAACATAAATGTAAAAAAGGAGATCCAAGTTCAATACAAACATTATGCTTGTCTAAAGACTTCGCTGTAAAAAGAATGGAGATCTAATGGACATGTTGGTATTAGAGGTAACGAGGAGGCGGATCGATTGGCAAAATTACGTATACTACAAGGTAGGCTGATTGACTGTAGACAAGATTATTCCGAAATTTTAACTTTATTCAAAACCTGCAATTACGAACACTGGCGAGAATATTTCGATGAACATTCAAAATCAAAAGGTATTTGGAATAAAACAATGCAATCGATGCCTCCTCGTATACCGTGGTTTATAAAGCCTGAGCTGAGTCGTAATGTAGTTAAATTAGCGTTTAGACTGCGATTTGGACACATTTTTTTTTGTGCTGGCAACATTTGTAACTGCACGTAAAATTGTAACCTCCCAACTAATTTATTTAATTTTATTGAGTTTCAAGCTGTATTCTACGTTGTAAATTATTACAAACGAAAATTAAAGTGTTAAAAACTGTTGTAACTCTTCACCCTTAGCAGTGTTTGTGTAAAACAGTAAATTTTTACAAACGAAAGTTCAAGCCAAGTGCCAACTGTCAACGACTGGACGAATTCAAACTGGAGCTGGATTTATTCCCGAAAATTGCGTAATCCCGGGGAGTATTGCATTTAATTTTCAAATTTAAAAGTCACCTTTTACAATTAGAACAATAAAAAATCAGCTTCACATCGCTCACCCCGGTGAGCTACGTCCAAATCACACTTGGCAAAGTTTGCTTCTCTCTTGGCTTGACGAGTAGTGGAAGCGAAGTTGAAGATAAAAACAATAAGCCCAGACATACACAAAACTCGAATACTTTACACACATTAAACAAGCAAAGAGTCATCCTCAAAATTAAACTCAAAAATTAAGTTGAGTTGTACAGTTATTCAGACTTGGTAATTACAATTCAATCTGTTTATACTGTCTTCCACACTTTGTTCTTGGTTTCCTTGCTTGTTTCTTGGTTTTTATTTCATTAGTCTTAATCTCATTTCTAATCATTTTGCTTAACCTTTCCATTTCCATAGTAACTGTACAGTCTGTACATAAAATACACTGAAATATGGAGGCTGGCTTTAGCTTATGAAGTAAAAGGTGACTATAATTATAATTCTAATAGTCAATAACAGTTAAGCCTAACATATTATAAAACTAATTTCAGTGTTTGGGAATGGACAGCAAAATGATGACTCGCTCAGCCGTGGCCCGCCGTACTGAGGAGCAACTTCGTGTGGCCCTCACTGAACTAAAACAATACAAGGATCAATGCCAAATGCTGTTAAGGGAGAGAGATGATAATGAAAAAGAAATGCTATCTATATTACAAAAGAATAAGGATTTAAAATCAGAACTTAACAAGTTAAGCTTGGACTTTGAGTACGTTCATAAGCAAAACATGGAACTACAGAGCATCGTTGATGGCTTCGACCAATGCCGAGAGGAGTATGAAGACACTCTCAAGAACTCGGCTGACTTGAAAATTAAACTGAATAATGCTGAGGACTATATTTTAAAACTTGAAGAACAAATACATGTTCACAGTGCCACCCAAACACAAAACTTGTATGATGAACTTATCTGTAGTAAAAGTAAGTCACATTCTATCTCTAAATCATGTAACATTGACATTTCTACTGTTGATTTAACCGGTGATGATTCATTGCCACTGTGTGGAATGAACAGTAGGAAAAAATTTAAGAAATATATTAAAATCAGAAAGTGCATCAAGAAATATTGTAAACTGTCACTGAAAAATAAAAAATGTTTAAATAATTTATCAAAGGTTGTTAAAGAAAACCAAATTTTGAATAATAATTTGCTAAATTGTAAAATTGACTTAGAGCAAATTAAGTGTAGCTATGAGGCTGATGTATGCAACATTCAGGCAGAGATTTCAATACTTCTAGACTCCTTAGACAATTTGAAAAAGAAATATGAGTTATCACAGCAAGAAATGCAGGGGCATATAACAGCAATGAATGATCTGCTCGAAGTGACCCATTATAATGAGGAGCGGGTTTATTCTTTATTGAGAATCAACGGTTCCTCAGATAAGGTAGATCATTCTATTTTAAATAATATTGCAGATATATGTTCCAGTCAGAAGGTACATACGGAATGCCCAACAAACATTACTTTAGTCAGTGACGAGTTAGGTAAGGATTTAGGTGTATATTTGAATAGAATGTGTATCGGACAACCTATCTCTAATTTTTGTATGCCCGGTGCTACTTACACTGAAATTTTAAAACGGGCTTTAACTATGACATATTGTCCGAATACTACATTAATACTTTTAGTTGGGAGGAAAGGAAAATTAAACAAAAAACAGATGACTGAATATTTGGACAAATTATTTAATATAAAACATGTTACAAAAGTCATCTTGTTTACTTTTCCCTACATACAAATGTTGCCAAAGAGATATAATAAAGAAAACATTTCTAGGTATCAGCTGAATAGCCTAATGTATACAGCTGTAAATAATAATTGTATTATTTTAAATGACTCGCATAAGCAATGTCAGGTTGTAGATATTAATAATTTAGATTTGAAATTATCTACTATGAAAAGAGATAAGTACTTCTTATCTCATTTTTATAAAAGACGTATAGCCAAGTTGCTATTTAACTTTTTGTTTATAAAATCAGCCAAGTATTTGGCTTCCTCGACTACTGCTTTTATTGAGCAGAATACTAGTCATAGTTTTAACGAATTGGAATACGTTCCAAAAATTACTTTAAATTAGATATTAAGACAATAAAAACTTTAAATAGTCAAAATCCTACCAATAACTTAATAGATTCAAGTATAGTAAGTAAAAATAATTGTAATTTAATTAACCTGGTGCATCAGAATTTACAAGGTATGGTAGGTAAAGAACTTGAAATTGAGTTATTTTTGAAGGAATGTAACATTGATATTATATGTATATCTGAAAATTGGTTCAGATCGCATGAACTCATTTTCAATTTCAATGATCACCAGATAGCAAGTTCGTTCAGTAGGGAAAATGCCATTAGAGGCGGCTCTCTAATTTTAATCAGAAACAATTTGAAATTTAAGGAACGTAAGGATATTGTGAGTCTATCTACTGAACGAGTAATAGAAGTGGCCTGCATAGAGCTGAGCCATCTAATAATTATTGTGAGCGTATACAGGCCTCCATCAGGGTTATACGATTCTTTTGAAGTAACAATGGAACAAATTTTGTCAAAAATATGTGCATCTAACAAAAAATTTATTATATGTGGTGATTTTAACATTAATTTATTAGATATAACATCCACTACTGTTAGATTCACATCTTAATTTCAATCGTATAACCTTAACAGTTTGTTTCAGGAACCTACAAGAGTCTGTGAGACTACAGCCACTTGTATTGACAATATATTTACTAATCTTATTCCTGTTACAAAAGAAATAATTAATAAGCTAAGTTCTGATCACTGTGCACAAATAGCTTCTTTTAATATGAAATGTGACAGTGATGCGAAGAAAAGTCTTGTGTTTATTCCTGTGACCACAAAACGTATTGAGTAATTTAGAAGTAAATTAAATTCAAATATCCATTTATCGGATTGGTCACATAGCTCTGATGAAGCTTTTAATAAATTATTTAAGGTGATAAGAACTCAATTTAATTCAATATTTACTTCTAAAATGGTTAGAAACAGTAATAAAAAAACTAAATTTATTGAATGGGCAACAAAAGGGATTAAAATTAGTAGGAAAAGATTATATGAACTATATGATGAAAGGTGTATTAACAATAGTGAAGCATTTAAAGCATATGTTAAAAACTACTCAAAAACCTTTAGAAAAGTTTGTAAAGCTGCAAAAGCCACTTAAAAAATAAAATTAAAAACTCTTAAAATAAAATAAAAACAACATGGCAGGTAATAGCTGATGAGACTGGAAATGTATCCTGTCGCAGCTCTGATTTTGAACTATACTTTGAAAATAAAAAGATTACTAATGATCAAGAAGTTGCGACGGTCTTTGAAAAGTTTTTTGCTGACATTCCGGTCTCAACGACTAAAAATTTAAATTCTTCACCTGAAGCTGCCGAAAAGCTACTCAGAGACAATGTAAAGGAGTGTGATGTCAATTTTAAGTTTAGAGAAATTAACCCCAGAGATATTATTGATACCTTTAAACTGTTGCATATAAAAAATACTGCTGATCTCTGGGGCATGTCTACAAAAATTATTAAATCAATAATTGACATCGTAGCTCCTCATCTAGCAATGATTTTTAATGACTGCATAAAAAATTGTGTTTTTCCTGACTTAATGAAGCATATCAAGATTGTTCCTTTATTCAAAGCCGGAACTAAATCGGATCTCACGAATTTCAGGTCTATATCGATTCTACCGACCTTTAGTAAAATATTTGAAAAAAATATTTTAAAACAATTACTAGTATATTTTAATTCAAATAATTTGCTACATGATAACCAATACGGATTTACTAAGGGTCGATCCACAACGGATGCTGGTATAGGACTTCTTTGTAGTATTTTTGAAGCTTGGGAGGAGTCGCAGGATGCCTTAGGTGTGTTTTGCGATCTCTCCAAAGCCTTCGATTGTGTTGAGCATGCTACATTGATCAGAAAACTGCGCCACTACGGCATAAAGGACTCTGCTCTCAGCCTTTTGACTTCTTACCTTAAAAATAGGACTCAAAGGGTTGAGGTAAATGGTAAAAGGTCCAATAGAACCAAAATAGAATTAGGTGTCCCAGAGGGATCTATATTAGGCCCATTTCTTTTTCTCATCTATATAAATGACTTACCTTATTTAGTAAAGGATAATAATAATGAGATAGTGCTTTTTGCTGATGACACTTCACTTATTTTTAAAGTGAAGCGACAACAGTCGAACTACGACGAGGTAAACAGTGCTCTCTCAAAAATAGTACATTGGTTTAATGTTAATAACTTACTATTAAATTCTAGTAAAACTAAATGTATAAAGTTTACTTTGCCCAATGTTAGACAAGTCCAAACCAATGTACTATAAAATGATGAGAAGATGAATTTGGTAGATAACACTGTATTCCTAGGTATTACACTTGACAGTAAATTACAGTGGGGTCCTCACATTGCTAATCTTGCAGGTAGGCTCAGTTCTGCAGCATATGCAGTCGGAAAAATTAGAGAAATTTCTGACGAAGACACGGCACGATTAGTATATTTTAGTTATTTTCATAGTAGGATGTCATATGGAATCCTTTTATGGGGAAACGCTGCCGACATTAATACAATATTTGTGCTGCAGAGCGAGCCATACGTTCTATTTATAAAATGTCTGCTTTAGAATCTCTAAGAGATAAATTTAAAGAAATTGGTATTCTAACTGTTGCTTCTCAATACATTTTGGATAATGTAATATATGTTAGAAAAAATATAAGTAAATTTATAGTTAAAAGTGACATTCACTGTAGAAATACTAGAAATAAGCACAAGCTAGATATGCCGGTGATCAGACTTAGTAAAGTCAGTAAATCCTTTAAAGGTCAATGTATACGCCTTTACAATAAAATCCCAGAAAACGTTCAAAATCTTTCCATTAATAAATTTAAAAAAGTAGTCAAAGAGCGTTTGTGTGCCAAAGCCTGTGTATTATAAGGTCAATGATTTCATAAACGATGACACGTCTTGGGAGTAGGATGGCTTCTTGCAAGGCTACTTCTACATTAGTGTTACATGACTTACAATTATGTTGACATTGTATAATTTTAAGTTACAACATTGTAAATTTTATTTAAAAAGATTAATTTTTTCTCACTTTTTTTGGTAAAAAAGTGGGCCCCGTGCGGTTTTCTTACGCCGGTTCTTCTCGCCGGGTTAGTTCCCGAACCGGTGGTAGGCACCATGTAGTATCAACATTCTGAAAGCATTTTTTTAAATCTATTCAGAAATAAAACTATTTTTATTTTTATTTTATTTTTATTCCATCAAGAAAGTTCGCATTTTTAATGAATAAGGCTGACTCACCGAATTGTGAAACTTGTGGTCAAGACAATGTGTCAAGTATCAGGCCCAAAGATTGTCAGTTTTTGAAAAAAAAAATTTTAATCTTTATGCGATTGGGCTCGTGCAGTCCATTCTTTCGGAACCAACTTCCGAAGAAGCCAATTCGTTTTTCCGTATTTTTGCCAATATCGATTATACAGTGTAAATTTTAATTATAAGTGTAAATTTAAGTAAAGGGTATAATGGGATTGACATATCTTCGGATAAAATCCCCAAATAAATAAAGATAAAAAAAAAAGAGTGCCAAGTTCAAAGAAAAATCGAAACATGTATTTATAGGAACCTAATAATATTATGAACAAGTAATAAAGTCTATCAAACCGCGCGTTCAGGCGGACGCATATAAATCTAGCCGTCTAAAGAGATTGCGTCATGTATGCTATTTCACGTACTTTGGAGATCTGCAAAAAACATGCAAAATTATTAAAATGCCCACAAGACGATATGATAAACGTGTAAGAGCGGCCATTATAATAAGCGGTGACCTTTATCCAGCTCAAACGCCCTGGAACGAGTATAATAAAGTCCCGCAAATTATGACCGAAATATTCTAATATTTCGGACAAATTCATCGTCCCATGAACACGTTTAATAGAGCAATTTTCGGGTTAGCCGAAACTATAAGGTTTAACTCACACTGGGATAGAGTCGAAGCGTCACGAGTCACGACGCATCATGTTTTTGCCTACAGCATATTCATATTTAAATTATTGTCTTCCATTTTAAGAGCAAAATCAAAGCGAAGCGTAAAATGAGCGAAAGAGAAAGTAGTATATGATATTACTGTAAGACAAAAAAGGACGACAATATTTTCTCGATTCGATTAAAGCGTAAAATGAGCGAAAGAGAAAGTAGTATATGCTATTACTGTAAGACAAAAAAGGACGACAATATTTTCTCGATACACATTTTGCATGCAAAAACATTGCTACAGTTTTGACGGCATACGTCGTATCTAAGTATTTTGATATCTTTGTTCATCATTATTGTTCTACTAGATGATGTTCGCAACTCCATTGCGCCAAAATTCGTTTATCGCGCGGGAATCGTATAGTTTTCTGGGATAAAAAGTATCCTATGTCGTTTCCCGGGACTCAAAGTATTTCCTAGCAAAATTTCAGCAAAATCGGTTCAGCGGTTTGGGCGTGAAGAGGTAACAGACAGACAGACATACTTATGCATTTATAATATTAAGTATATGGTATGGATTAATTATTGAAGTATTTTTTCTATGAAAAAAAATGAGGAACACATCGACGCGCGTTGTCGCACTCATTCGCTCTTCGACGCTTCCATATTTATACAGGGTGCAATTAAACCTTCCGGCCAAATTTCGATATATTGATCAGTGTAAAAATACACGTACTTTTTTCTTTTATAATCATTCAGTACTAAAATGTTGAGAAATATCTTCCGAAAGTTTTCCTAAAAAACACCACAATTAATGGACACTACGTGTCGCCGGCGAGTACCGCGGCCGGGCGCGCAACCCCCCGCGTCACCCCCGCTCTACCCACCGCCGCGAAGTGACAGTTCTGCAACGATTTTAAGTGGGATAAAATATGTTATTGTAAAAAAAATAACACCCTATTTTTTTTTTTTTTTTTGGTTAAATGGACTCTCCTAATGGTACCTAAGCCCTAAAAGAAATTTGGCCGGTAGGTTTAATTGCAGCCTGTATAGCAGAAATTTGTACTTAAATACTAGAATTATAATAAATACTAATTTGCTTTGGCGAAAACAAAACGCGTCGCTTCGACTCTGCCCCAGTGTGAGTTGATTCTTATACTTATTCTTAAATGTATGCATATTACATAACGAGGCTTGAGCGCAAACAGTTGTTCACTCGGCAGTACATATTCATTAGACGAAAGTACAACTTTGTGACGAAAAGTACAGTTGTGAACAAAAGTTGTTCAAAGTAAGGGTGTGCTTCCATCGCAGATGCACTGTGAGGAATTTTTGAGTACCAATAAAATTGCTGCGTTTGCCTAAATTCGCTCAGCGTAGTGATTCTAATGGATCTTAATAACACATCCCTTGCCACGTAGCTTCGATGAAAACGCAAGCCTCTTCCCACATGATGTCTTCAGTAGCGGCGTTAGGGAGGAGGGGCGACACTGGGCGACAGCCCGGGGCGTCGGGTAAAATGGGGCGCCGCACGCCATATAAAAGGGCCCCTGGCCGATTTTTTTCGTATGTATTTGAATCGAAGTTAGAAGGCGCCGAAGGAATCTCCCCCAGGGCGCTGGTAGGGCTAACGCCAGCCCTGGATGTCTTCTATGATTGTAAAACTTCGCAATCATATAATTATGATAGAAGCCACATGCTATAGACTGCCTATAGACAAAATTCGACGTCGATCATGATTAATCATATTCATAACAACATTTTTCCAAAAACAATAAACTCGTTATAACTTGTAGGATCCATTTTCATACGCACCTATTTTCATTTATAAATAAATTATAGGCAAAAAGCTTTTATTTAAATACTCCAAAAATAAGAAAATAAATTTCTCCTTAAAAATTTTAACTATTAAGTTATAACCTCAATATAAATTATACAATTTGCATGATAATAAAAGCTTGTCGCGAGACTTAACAATCTGTCAGTATTTAATAAATTTATTAAAATATAAAATATAATATCAATTTACTCAGTTAAATTAGCACAAGTTTATTTACAAATCGCGCGACAAGCTTTTATTATCATGCAAATTGTATAATTTATATTGAGGTTATAACTTAATAGTTAAAATTTTTAAGGAGAAATTTATTTTCTTATTTTTGGAGTATTTAAATAAAAGCTTTTTTTCAAAAAGTTTTTTGCCTATAATTTATTTTTTGTTTTTTAGTTATCTCTGGCTAGATTTATTAGTCTATTTGATTGTAGTTTGTTTTGTTTCTAAAATTTGTTACTATCTGATTAACATAAGTCCTTAAGAAATCGTACTTGATTTTGATCAGTGAAAAACCTTGTCTATATTTAGCGAGTTGTTATATTCCGTTTATTTCTGCATGACTAAAAAATTAAATTTCACTTAACAAAAGTGACCGGATTCAACCGGGCATTTTCTAAAACCCGGCTGGATTTGACTTGACATAACATGACATGACACGCCACGATACGACACGACATGACACGACACGATTCGACACGACACGACACGCCATGATACGACACGACATAACACGACACGACACGATCCGACACGACACGACACGACACGACACGCCACGACACGACACGACACACGACACGACACGATTCGACACGACACGACACGGCATGCCTCGACACGACACGATACGACACGACACGACACGACAAGACAAGACGACACGACACGACACGACACGACACGACACGACACGACACGACACGACACGACACGACACGACAAGACACGACACGACACGACACGATTCGACAAGACACGACTCGACACGACACGATACGACACGACACGACACGATACGACACGACACGACACAACACGCCACGACACGCCACGATATGACATACGACACGACATGACACATGACACGACACGATTCGTCACGACACGACACGACACGACACGACTCTCAATGAGCCCTTTCATTTGATACCATACCCATATTGCTGAAGTTCATTAAAAATAGTTATTCCCATATCTTGGATGAGCCGCCATATTGGATGTAGAATGACATTTAATTAGTGTTCGAGTTACTCTCAATGAGTTCTTTCATTTGATACCCATATTGCAGAAGTACATTGAAATAACTATTCCCCTATCTTGGATGAGCCGCCATGTTGGATGTAGAATGAAATTACATTCGTTTTCGAGTTACTCTCAAAAAGCCTTTTCATTTAATATCCATATTGTAGGTCTGCATAGAAAATAATTATTTCGCCATCTTGGATGGTCGGCCATATTGGATTTAGAGTGATGTCACATACTATATCGTGCATTGTCATCCAAACTAAACGCGTATGCAAAATTTCAGCTCAATCGGTTAATTATATCTACTTCAAAATTGAGTTCCAAAATTCCACCGTAACACACATACTTACATACATACAGAGCAAGTTACGTAAAAGCTTTTAAAATTAAAAGCAACATTTTAAACGTGTGCATTTTTGCTGCAAACACGTAGTAGCAGAAGTGATGTTTATTCCAATTTCCTTTGTTAACGAGAAACCGAAATATGAGCTAGAAACAAACGTAGCCGCAAGCAATTCAAAGTTATATAGTACAAAGCAGTGTTTTTCAACCTGTAGGTGACTCGCGACCCCCTGGGGCTTCGCGAAGCTTTTGTTGGGGGATCGCCAGAGGTTGAGAGAAGTTTTTCAGTAAAAAAACAATAAATACCCATCAAGTCCCATACGAGCACCAGTGCTCGCGACAACAATAAAATACAATAGCATTTCTAAGAATCCGTGATCGAAGGATTAAAAATATTGATATTACCTATATTAAGAAGGAGATTTTTACAAAAGGATTTATTAATGAACATACACGTATAATGTTATGATAAAGGGGTCGCATCATAAAAAAGGTTGAAAAACACTGTACAAAGTTTCAAATAATATACACGTAGGTATCAATTTCTATGTTACATGCCCCACGAACCAATTTCATTTCAATCAAACATAGGCGGTGAGACAATGTTAGGTTATAAAAGGCATTGTCATCGAAAGTTATATTTGATGTGACATCTGTGACTATATTCATTCGTGAAAGATACAAAAGTTTTGAATAGAAATGTTGAAATACTTTAGGATGGGTAATATAAGGTATTTTTCCAGATGAAAATATGACTGAGTATTTTTGATGAAGATTTAACTCGCATCGAAGACAAAAATATTAACCCAGCGTCAATGACGTGAAAATAACTACATGGACTTTGACGTCGGGTCATTTTGACCCGAATTTTGTGGATACATTTTGATGAAACTATGAAAGTAAGTAAGCCACCACAATTTTGTTTATTATTTATTTAAAAGGGGTCTATTATTATGCGTTAAATTAAAAAAAAAAACCACTATATTATTAAAAAATATTTTCTTATTGTCTTTCTTCATGGCACATGCAAAATCATCCTTGAAAACTTAATGTGTACGTTAATTTCATATTTTTGCAAAAACTTCCTTATTTATGTATGAAAAAAATTTCTTAGGAATCAAAAAAGAGGTTGAGTGACTTACTTACATAAAAATTAAAAGAAATAAGTCATTAATTACTTAAAAGACTGTAATGCCCGGAGCAGGTTCCATACTAATATTATAAATGCAAAATGTCTCTCTGTCAAAAAATTAAGTTGTTTGAGTCCCGGGAAAGGACATAGGATAATTTTTATCCCGGAAACATGTACAGTTCCCCGCGTAAACAAATTTTAGCGTAACGGATTTGCATGCGTCATAATATAGTTTTAAAATATTAATTATAGGAGGTAGCAACGTTTTCGAGAAAGTATTTAAGGTCGGCTGATTTTGTGATATGTCGTCATTTTTGCTCTTCTGGTTAGAGTCCGGGCGGTCTGGCTGCTGGTAGTGGTTGCGTTCATTAGTGCGCATTTAATTTATCCAGGTGATGCTATTAATATAAGGAGCGCCTGATAAAAAGAAATGGCAATCTCTCGCTTCTGGCTCTTGTCATGTTAAAGGCCAGGCTTTAACAATATTATTATTATTGTCATAATTATTACGTTTGTGTTAAGCACTCCTTGTTCACTAAAAAAATTAAAATCATTTAAAATCACTTAAAATAATTTTAGTATACAGTATATTGTATACTAAAATGATTTTAAAATCCAGGATTATAACCTGGACAAAAAGGTTGCGCACTAATGAATGCAACTACTACCGGCAGCCAGACCGCCCAGACAGTAACCAGAAGAGCTAGAATGACGACATATCACAAAATCAGCCGACCTGAAATACTTTTTTTTCAAACGTTTCTACCTCCCGTACCATAATATTATGTCCACGGCATTCTCGCAACATAATCTCCAGTAGTTGTCTAAGTACCTACACTGGATCGCTAAGTCACTAGTCAGATAATTTACATCAATCTCTATAGCTACTTAATAGCCCTCAGCAGCAATCCCTAATGTCTCAAGCCGTTAATACTGTTTACAGTGGAACTTTATTGCGTACGTGATGCCCGTGACAGTAACAGATGAGGACAGACGAACTTCCAGAGAGCGATCTCATATTATGTGATGCACTTCCTTCTTGTCAGATATGTAGGTCAATCTATATTAATATTACTAGACGTTCCGCGCGGCTTCGTCCGCGTAAATTAGATATTTCACAGACAAATCAGTCTAGAAAAAATAGCCTATGATCCTTCACGTGGTCTACTTCTTATCTGACCCAAATAACAGAAAAATTGCTCTAGTAGTTCGTGAGATAAGCCCTTTCAAATAATTTCCCCCGTTTTTTCCACATTTCTAGCGTGATAAAATATAGCCTATAGCCTTCCTCGATAAATGTGCTATCTAACACTGAAATATTTTTTCAAATCGGACCAGTAGTTCCTGAGATTAGCGCGTTCAAATAAGCCCTTACAAATAATTTGCCCCCGTTTTTTCCACATTTTCCTCTATTTCTATCTCTGTTAGCTACGACTTTCGAGAATTTTCGCAGAGGAAATTGTTGTTCGTCTTATCAAAATGAAGCTACTCACGAATAATTTGCTTGATAGTAATAAAAAAAAAATTGTTCTAGGGAACCCGGACTAGTACGTTCTAGAACATTCTAAACGAGGTAACAACATTTCCATTTTCCATCATACAACACGCTATAAAGATATCGGGTGTCTCTCGCCAGCGATGTACCATTAAAATGTAATTACTATGCAAAATTGCACACTGTCCGTATTAACTATCCTCTCGTGTGGACACTGACAATATAAATGGGCTATCTTGTCGATATGGGCTATGTTATCAATATTAAATTGTTAGTGGTTATGCAAAATGCGTTGTAGCCTGTAGATTAAAATTTTTGAGGTTGATTTTTGACTGAGCTACTTGTGTAGCCTATTAGAGGTTATCTGGTTCATCTCTGAGTTGGGTATGACTAAAAAAATTAATAAAATAGGTATGTTTATAGTGACATAAAGGGGACAGATTAACTCAACCTTTTGGTATAAAATGGGAACTCTATCAACAATTCAACATAAAAAATAGATGAGAATAAAAGTATTTTTGTCAGTCAGCCTTCTCTGTAAAGAGACAGAAATTGTTGTTTTTATTATTTAAAAAAAAACTTTATTAAAACATAGCCGACTTAATTTTGTAATTTGGAGTAAAAAGTAGGTAAAATATACAATATTTTAGAATATGGACCCGGAACTCATCTTTTTGACGAGTATTATGTGCCAAGAAAATGAAGGTTCAAGTGCGATTTTGTTATACAAACTTAATAAGAGCGAATGAAAGAAACGAAAAGGTTAATTAGATTGTTCAGTTTATAAAATATTTCCCTTTAGGGTAGTGAATTACAAAATTTTTGTAATAAAGTGTAAACAAAATTTATGAACCACTAAACTCGTGAATATCTTTGTAACGAAAAACCATTCTTCTACATTTTTCAAAAGGTATGATTCTACAAACCAAATTTTAATTTCCACGATAAAAATTTGATCGTCGGCAGGATTTCTGACTTCAATTTTCAATTTTATAATTAATAATTATTTAATGAATGAATGATTATTTTCGATTTTCTTAAACGAAAAAAATATTCTTTAAGCATCAGTATCGCCCCTTTGGTCTTGCGAACCATAGTCCAAGTTTTCCATCGGTTCGTCTATTGTTAAAATTTCAAAAAAGTACTACATAATATAAGCTACAAGTAATATTATAGTCTCATCAGTTTTATAAAATAACTAGCTGACCTGGCAAAAGCTGTTTTTAAGTAAACGTTATTTCGGGTATAAAAAGATGTTAAGAGATGTTAATTGGACTCAGACCTACCCGATAAGCATACAAAACTACATCAAAATTAGCCCAGACGTTCGGAGGTATGTGGCAACTAAAACTACACGACTGGACCAATTTTTTAAGCTATTGGATATCTTTTATCGAGGGCTTTGAGCGCGGCGACAATAACCTAACACCTCCACTGCGACCGGCCGCGGCACAGCGGCGTTGCCGTACTTCGGCACGGTGTTTGTGTGCGTGCGACTAGACGTATGCGAATTATAATTGCATAAGTTGATAAAAAAATGCTCTGCAATAGCCTTACCGCGGCAGTCCCCTAGTGCCACGCGTATTTTTTTTATATATGAGAAGGTTAAACTTCATTAATCTACGTCATTATATTATCGTCTACCAACATCACGTGTTAGATGATCACAAAGGTTGACCTTACTTATAACATGTCCCAGAAGGCAAAAATAGACCGAACCTTTATTATAACAACAAATATACCTACGAGATCCCAAACGTTCCATTTGACCTTTTTATGCAGTATAAGGTAAATAATGTTTATAATTTGTTGTGTTGTTAGAATAGTTTTTTCGCTTTGTAAAAAAATATTACAGGGTGTAACAAAACAAAGTGTTAAATGATAATACTTTAGGGTGTATGTGTGTTAAATAAAGTTAAATAGAGTTTAATGTGGAAGTAGCAGTGCTGAAAGAGCCTTTTTTAATTGTATGGGCAAATGAATCTCCCCATACAAAGTTAATAAAAAGTTACTGTTTCAGCGCTGCTACTGACACAATGAACTCTAAGCAGGGGCTTAGGCACAGTTCACACCCTAAAGTAGTGTCACTTTAGTTACACCATGCATATCTATTGACGCGTAGAATTGTAACTGAGTCAAAAAAAAATGGTTCTACAAAATGCACAACTTTTTTTTACATGGGGACATGTTTTGTGTTTGATTGAGAATATCGGTCGGGGTATGTGGGCCAAAAACCCCATGGTGCTCCACTCCCAAGGCAGAGTCGTAGATACGATAGAATCTACCGCAACACAAATGCAATTGCACACCTAGGCGTACTTTTCGTCGGTTGTCATAATCAGGTCGGTCAGACAATTTTCGTTACCCTAGCTGCGTATTTATGACAGTAAGGCTGCCTTCACATTAAAATGTGAGATATTTAGCCCCGCCGCACATTATAAGAATTTATCATCAGAAAAATTTGGACGCCCTCCGGATACCACACCGCACACCTATCAGAAATTTCTGATAGGTGTGCGGGGTCTAGTACAAAATGTGTGAATGCGCGGTCCGAAACGACAATATTTTCTCGATACACATTTTGCATGCAAAAACATTGCTACAGTTTTGATGGCGAATGCCATATCCAAGTATTGACATCGTTGGTATGTAATCCCGAAAAAAAAACAGCTAGACAAAAATATCGGTGGGAAGGTACCGAAAACAATTGAGCCCACGTGAAAATAATAATTATTTTCCTACTTTTAATTAACGCTGGCAACCCCTTCCCACCACACGATCGATTTAAAAATTTTTTTGGGTGCACAGAAAGTAGGTACAGAGCAGCCGTTTGGAGAAAAATTAAAGTCGCTGAACCTACATTTTTTTCAATTTTTTTCCCCACGCCACTACACCCACACCCACCGCCCACGGCCTGCAAGCACGCAGATTATCAGAAAAGGTTGTTCAGGGAAGTAGCTAACGGAGTTTTAATACAGCTGAAGCAACATGACCGATTTGGTCGTCAGCTCTTAATCGAATAGTATGCGGGGTCCACAACAAAACATAATATGAGCAGAGTGCGTTGCGGCGGGCGTCCGAATTTTTATGATCAGAAATTTCTTATAATGTGCGGCCGGTCTTATAGATATTATAATTTCATTCTAATTATACTGCTTCGTTGTGTCACTATACGAATTGTGTTGTGTTATTACGTAATAAGAATAAAGTGTTTTTAGTTTATTAATAGAGTTCTAAAGCGATGACATCACTATACTATCAAATTATAGCGATTAGATGCACTACAAACTACCATATTATGTTGAACAACAATAGGCATGATGACTATTTTTTTTTTCTTATTGGTAATTGAAAGACCCTTAAAAAATAGAAACATCGCTGAAAGAATGACTCTGATAGCTTAAAAATTCACCAAGATATGATAATTCAAACATCTCATAAAATAGACCTGCCCGAAACGCTCCATACAAAGTGCTACGAAAGAATGACGTCACTCTTTCGTAGTTTGTACGCATCGGGAGAGAACTTTGTTCGGTAGGTATATTAAATATTGCGTTTATGAAAGTGGTTTCATAACAAAAGTTGCTTTCAATTGCATAATTTATCGAATGGTATTCAAATATTAAAAAAATTAATTGAAAAAAAAATCGACTTGATTATATCCAACTTTGAAGGCGCATAACAAAAAAATACAAATGCTATCAAGCTGAAATTTTGGGAACACTTATTTTTTACCGTGATTTCTTTATTTTATTAACAAAATTAATCTTTGACCTTGTCATCATCCCTACAACAATACAATTAATTTTAACAACATTAAACGTTATAGAATCCTTTGTTATCATTATTATGAATTATGATCCATAATATTATAAATGTGATAGAAGTGTGCCTATATGTATTAGTGTGTAGCTAAAGAGGTAATAGACACTCTTTAGCTCAAAACCGCTAAACTATTTTGAATGAAATTTGGCATGGATATATTTTAGTTTTAACCCCAAAAAAATGTACGGTTGACAAGTGATAAATTTCTGCACAATAAAGCTGCTGGTAAGTGGTAACATTTAGTTTCCTTTTTAATACTCAACTGTTTATTTTATTAGGTCTTATTATTTTGTAAACATTTTTGTGTAAAACTATGCATTAATTAACACCACCAAAAACTTCGTTTCAAAACTTCCAGAGAATTATGTAATACGGCATTTCTATTTTAACATTGGAATTTCGTGACCATTGAATTTGAACAATGTAAACTTTTGAAAATTATTCTCGGGCTGTTTATAACCGGCGTAAGTTTGACCTTCGTGGTGGAACAATTAGTTAGCTACGAAGGTCAGACTTAGATTGGTCTATAATTGGACGATAACTAAGTTTAAACTAGTAATTTGGAAGCTATTTTATGGTTTATAATTTGAAATACTCGTGTATCATGATTTGATTGGATGTAATCGAATGTTCTAATAATTGAGCATCAAATTACATGGTTATTAAGTTGTAACTAATAAATGACGCTTTAATATGAAATGCGTATATTTGTGTTGGTATTCTTATCGGTAATGGTGCTCCCACACTGCCGTTAGAAAATGTTTGTAAACATTTTCTAACATAAAAACATTTACTAACAAATGTTGTCAATTGTTACATTTTTTAGGAACTGTTACATGTTATAAGTGCTCCCACATTGCCGTTGCCACATAGAAAATGTTTATTAATGTTTACTAAGATTTTATAACATTTCAATCTGGTATTGGCTCGCAGTTTGGTTTGCGTTCTGAGGGCGTCTACACGAAAATGGAAGAGGATTTGCTAATTGGAATAGCTTTCATTTTTTATTTAAAAAAGAAAAAAAAGCGGTCTTATTGGATGCGCTAAACGCTAAAAGCAGATACATACGATGTGTGAATTCGGGTATCTGCTCCCGTATTACTCCACGTAGACTATCGCTCAAGGATTTACGATAACTAACGTCGGAGGCGTTCCCCGACTCACCGCATACCCCGCTGTCACGCCGTTTATAAAAGGGTTAACAAACAAAAGGTAACACATATTTTATCTATATTTCTATACTAATATTATAAAGCGGAAGAGTTTCTTAGTTTGTTGGTTTGTTTGTTTGTTTGAACGCGCTACTGGTCCGATTTGAAAAATTATTTCAGTGTTAGATAGTCCATTTATCGAGGAAGGCTATAAGCTATATTTTATCACGTTAAGACTAATAGGAGCGAAGAAATAGAGGTAAATGTGGAAAAACGGGGGGAAATTATTTGAAAGGGCTTATTTGAACGCGCTAATCTCAGGAACTACTGGTCCGATTTGAAAAATTCTTTCAGTGTTAGATTGCCCATTTATCGAGGAAGGCTGTAGGCTATATATTATTAAGCTAAGACAAATTGGAGCGAAGAAACAGAGGAAAACGTGGAAAACACGGGGAAAATTATAAGAAATTGTTTATTATCTTAAGAACTACTGGAGCATTTTTTATTTATTTATTATCTTTATGTACAAAATTAAGACATACCATTTATAAAAGTGACAATATAACATTGGCGTACTTATCTCTTTAAGAAATCTCTTCCAGCAAACCATAAACAGTAGTGGATATAAAAAGGCGTGAAAACAGGGCAATGTACACTAAAGGCACAACATTTAAACTAGTACATTTAAAACATAATACTAACGCTTAAATCCTATAACTAAATTCATAATATTATATTATTAATATACATACTTAAATAAGTAACATATTATAATAAACATACATATTATACAATACTTACGTACAATATAAATGAACGTAATTTTATGTTATTTGGCACACATGAAGAATAGACCACGTGCAGGGACATAGGCTATTTTTTATAGACTGATTTGTCTGAAATATCTAATTTAAGCGGGCGAAGCCGCGCGGAACGTCTAGTTTTGTTATAATTTGTTTTGTCATAATTTGTTAACTTACGTTTACTAAACATTTTCTAACATGAAAACATTTTTAACATTTTTTAACATTTGTGATTAAAAGTTTGCTAACAAAATATGTTTACTAACATTACTAAACATTTTCTAATGGCAGTGTGGGAGGACCATTATTTTATAATCTACTAGATGACGCCCTTAACTCCGTTGCGCCAAAATTTGTTTTGGATACCGTACGTTTTTCCCGGATAAAAAGTATCCTATGTCCTTTTTCGGGACTCAAGGTATCTCCATACCAGATTACAGCATAATCAATTCAGCGGTTTGAGCGTGAATAGGTAAAAGACGGATAGACACACTTTCGCATTTATAATATTTGTATGGATTGTATTCAACCAGTCGAAATAGTATCACTAGTTAGCATAACACTTCGTAGAATAATCCGGAACAATGGAAACCGCTCCCAAACTTCTGAACGTGTTGTTCACGGATGAGCGCGTTTCGAACCTATGTCACTGTCTTTAGAGACCGAATAGGGGGTCAGTTTATACCAAGACGTGACACAACGCGGCAATTTTAATGTAACGATTCAAAATTAAATTGTTATTGCACTACACAAATGTACCATCGAGGAAATTGATTCCTAGGCAGTTGACAGATCAACGTCATTTGGTCGGATCATGCCAATTTATTGACGACCTCTGTGGCTCAGTGGTTGAGCGTGTTGTCAGCGCTCAAGCCGGGGGTCGCGGGTTTGAATCCCGCTGACGGAACAAAAAAAATTCTATGTTTCTGGGTCTTGGATGTGTATTAAATATGTGTATCATATAATAAAAATCTTAAATATATGTATAGTATAAAAGTATTAAATATATTTCCGTTGTCTGGTACCCGTAACACAAGTCCTTCAGGTACTTAGCACGGGGCCAGACTGACGTGGTGTGAAGCGTCCATAGATATTATATTATTATTATATATTATAATGAGATTGTGATCTGTCGGCTGGGTTTGACGTAATACGACCAAATCCCATCTGCCTAAGGATTAACTTCTCTGATAGAACCATGTTTAATGTAAAAATCTTTAAACCAAATGTTATCAAACATTCATTCAAGTTTATAATGTATTTTTTTTTTATTATTATTGGCTTATCTTCCTGAAGTATTTCATTAGTTTAATAAAAAAATAAAAAAATATATTTATTGTTAAAATTTTCCTCTTGTTGTTTACTTTTAATAATTTTTTTCATGTTAAAAAGTGTTGTTTTAACAACCTATTATAAATTTCAATGCGCATTTCAGGGTTCGAATTGCATCGTGACCAGGTGATGCAATACAACGCATTTTTTTGTAATGAATTTTTAATACTGAACTTTTGTGTAACATGTTTGATAAGCCCCTAGTTATACAAAAGAAGATACACATCGAATTGGCAGACTTGCCGCCCGCAAATTCGGGCAGCTTATTCCGCAATTTTGAATAGCTCATTTTAAAATGCATTGGTGCAATGTTATTTGACCTTTAGCTCAAGTTAGTTAAACAAGTTTAGGTTCAAACCACCATTTTAAAATTTAACTTTTAATCGCATCAAGTCCAACAATATTGTTCCTTATAAATACTTATAATGTGGAGAGTTGAGAGTAGTCATGTCATTATGTCAATAATGGTGAAGAGGATTACTGAATTACATTAAAGTTTGAATGGCTTTCATACATTAAACTAAAGGCACTTCCGACCCTAAATTATAATATGGATAAAACCATTGTCATACAACAAAGGTATTATAATAACAGTTATCTATTTCGTTATTATGGAAACCAAAATAACTTGAATTTTCAATGGTATCTGTTAACGAACGGGTATATGTTTATATTTCCTGAAAAAATTGAGTTATTCTGTAATTTTTATGAGAAAATGAAACTCAGAAATTGAAGAAACATTCATTATAGTTTGTTTTTTTAGATAGTGTGGTGTAGTGTACATGAAGTTATAACAGTCAATTATTTTTTTTATTAGCTTTATCGCAATAATACTATCCTGTGTCCTTTCCCAGAACTCAAAATATCTCCTTAATAAATGATCTCCATCCAAATTGATTTGTTTGCACCGTAAAGAGGTAACAGGCATACATAATAATATATTCTCAATACTAGATGACGCCCGCAACTCCGTGGCGTCAAAATACGTTTATAGCGCGGGAACCGCCCCTAGATATTTTCACAACAAAAATTATCCTATGTCCTTACCCGAGACTCTTAGTATCTGCATACCAAATTTCATCAAAATCGGTTCAGCCGTTTATTATTAGGCGTAAAGGGGTAACAGACGGACATACAGTCACACTTTCGCATTTATAATAATATTTATATTTACTATTTATGTATGTATTCTTCTGGCTGTAATATTACGACAACATTTGCGAACAAGCCGCAAGCTTTATAGCATTAATTAAAGTCCATAAAGCTATTTACGGTAAAAGCTTACTCAAAATAAATCAAAATAGGCTTATATTCTGGTATACAATATAAGGTATATTCTGAGCTTCTAATACACAATATTAATGACGGTATATATTTTATTAAACTGAGTAAAAATAATATAAAATAACCAAAAATTATCATACGATCAATCAATATCATTTTTTGTAATTTTAAAATAAAATAACGAATCGTAAAATAAAAATATAAAATAAAATAAATTTTGTGGAAATCATTTTTATAAATTTTTAAAATGATAACTACACAATATAATGTTATTACTTAAAAATAATGGTAGAATTTTTAATTATCACCATTTTAAAAACCCACCGTAAACCAAAATAAATGTTACAAGTTTATTATTAATGACTAGCGACCCGCCCCGGCTTCGCACGGGTATAAAATATATAGCCTATGTCACTCACTGAAAAAATGATTTAAATCGATTCAGTAGTTTTGATTTATATTCATTACTACCCGTGGCCCGCATTGGTCGGTACCGCCGCAAAAGCCGTACGTCTTGCAATTTTTTAATCTGTAATATCTTCGAAAATATTCATTTAAATCACATGCTGTAAAGGGCCATATAGATCTATATATTAAATCAACAATGTATTTAAAGTATTTAATTGAATAAGGATTAATGCCGTATTGGTTAAAATCGCTTCGAAAATAAGCCATTATTTGTTGTAAAAAGCAAATGACAAAAAAATGTTATTGTGGGATATCCATAATACTTAGTACATTATTTTGATAAATCTCGCAGGGTTCAGCCTGCGTTTGTAATGTAAGCGGAAAAAAATGAAATTATTTACGACATCAGATTACAAACTTCAAAAATAACAGTATTTCTCCACTTTTTAATTATTGTTATTATACTTATAAACCTTCCTCTTTAATCACTCTATCTATCAAAGAAAACCGCATCAAAATCCGTTGCGTAGTTTTAAAGATTAAAGGGAACAAAGGGACACGAGGACAGAAAAAGCGACTTTGTTTTATACTATGTAGTGATTATTATTATTCTAAATACTATCATTATTGGAAAAAAGTAAAATAAGGTTTTACAGTATTAATGACTGTCAATATAAATCGTGGCAACCACCTAGATGCTTCGTAGCATTTGCGTAGAAGCTTCGTAGCCTTCACGTAGAAGACCCGTAGCCTTCGCGTAGACACACGTAGCCGCGTAGCACATACGTAGCGATGAGCTACGTAGGTCCTACGTCATACGTAGAAAGCAAAGTTTCTACAGGATGTAACAAAACTAAGTGATAATACTTTAGGGTGTGTATGTGAGCGTAGAGAGTTTACTGTGAAAGTAGCAGCGCTGAAAGACCAAATTTTTTTTCACTTTTGTATGGGCAAGCGCCCCAGCGGCGTCACGAGTTTCCCCATACAAAAGTGAAAAAAATTTGGTCTTTCAGCGCTGCGACTTTCACAATGAACTCTCTACAAGGAACGCATACACACTCTAAAGTATTATCACTTAGTTTTGTGACAATCTGTATACAAGCACATTGTTTTCAGAAATTATTAATAAAATTCGATGGAATTAATAATTCATTATCACAGTATTCTTACAAGGGCGAATGTTTGGAGTGTCTATGACGTGTGTGTTTGTTACTTCTTCGCCCAGAAACTATTGAATGGATTTTTATGAAATTTAACAGTTTGAGCTCTGGATTAATATATCAGTTTTGTATTTTAAGCTTATTTCGTATTTCATAAAGCTTTGGTTATTTTTCAAAAATATTACATGACATACTACGATGCGCAAAATATTCTTTAATAAAAGTCGCACTTCGTTATTCCTATTTATGTCTAGCAATTTTTAATCCACTAAAGTCTAAACGATGTACTATCAGACTATCCTTTCTCGTTGCTTTGTACTGCGGGATAAAAGATCTATTTTAATACCAGACTAAGCTCCATTGAAATCAATACCTGATGCCACTTTTCACAACACGTCTTAATGGGATAAAAATTACTTTTTAATGGTCAAGACCACTGCAAGAAATATGGACTGTTTTATTTGTAGGACAAACTTACCCTTAAATTATATGACTATTAATCTATCAATATATAAATAAATTATAAACAAAAATCTTTTTGAAAAAAAGCTTTTATTTAAATAGTCTAAAAAGAAAAAAATAAATTTCTCCTTAAAATTTTTAACTATTAAGTTATAATCCTCAATATATTATACAATTTGCATGATAATAAAAGCTTGTCGCGACTCTCGAGACTTAACAATCTATCAGTACTTGATAAATTTATTAAAATAAAAATATAAAATCAATTTACTCAGTTAAATTGGTACTTACTAGTTTATTTACAAATCACGCGACAAGCTTTTATTATCATGCAAATTGTATAATATATTGAGGATTATAACTTAATAGTTAAAAAATTTAAGGAGAAATTTATTTTTTTCTTTTTAGACTATTTAAATAAAAGCTTTTTTTCAAAGAGTTTATAATTTATTTTTTGTTTTTTAGTTATCTCTGGCTAGATTTCTTAGTCTGTTTGATAGTAATTTGTTTTGTTTCAAGAATTTGTTAAAATCTGATTAACGTCCTTAAGAAAACGTACTCGACTTTGACAATTGAAAAATCTATATTTAGCGAGTTGTTATATTCCGTTTATTTCTGCATGACTAAAAAGTTAAATTTCATTTAACAAAAGTGACCGGATTCAACCGGGCATTTTCTGAAACCCGGGTGGATTTGACTTGATGTCACGTCACGTCATTTCACGTGACGTCACGTAAAGTCACGACACGACACTACACGTAACGTCACGTCACGTCATGCCACGTCACGTCACTTCACGTCACGTCACGTCACGTAACGTCACGTCACGACACGACACGACACGACATGACACGTCACAACACAGCACGACACGACACGACACGACACGACACGACTTGATTATTACTTTTCAATTTACTCTCAATGAGCCCTTTTATTTAATACCCATATTGCAGAAGTGCTTTAAAAAAACTATTCCCCTATCTTGGCTAAGCTGCCATATTGGATATAGAATGACATTACATTCGTTTCCGAGTTACTTTCAATAAGCCCTTTCATTTGATACCCATATTGCAGAAGTGCATTAAAAATAACTATTTCCGTATCTTGGATGAGCCGCCATATTGGATGTAGAATGACATTACATTTGTTTTCGAGTTACTTTCAATGAGCCCTTTCATTTGATACCCATATTGCAGAAGTGCATTAAAAATAACTATTCCTCTATCTTGGATGAGCCGCCATGTTGGATGTAGAATAAAATTACATTCGTTTTCGAGTTACTCACTTATAAAGCCCTTTCATTTAATATCCACATACTGCATAGAAAATAATTATTTCGCCATCTTATATAGTCGGCCATATTGGATTTAGAGTGATGTCACATACCATATCGTTCATTGTCATCCAAACTAAACGCGTTTGCAAAATTTCAGCTCAATCGGTTAAATATATCTACTTCAAAATTGAGTTCCAAAATTCCACCGTAACACACATACTTACGTACATACAGAGCAAGTTAAATAAAAGCTTTTAAAATCAGCTCGTTAGGGTTCCGTTTTAGGGTTCTGTAATCAACAAAACTTGGTTGACTACTGAACCCTAAAACGGAACCCTAACAAGCTGATTTTTTGTATATTGATAGGTTAACAGCTATGTAATTTAAGAGTAACATTGTCCTACAAATAAAACAGTCCATATAGGATCATCAATTCAAAGTATGAAATCCTTTCTATCTTTGTTAGCTACCACTTTCGAGATTTTTCGCAAATAAAATATTGTTCGTCTTATCAAAATGAAGCTACTCACAAAAAATTAGCTTGATAGTAATCAAAAAAAAATTTTTCTAGGGCTCCCGTACTATTTTCATATTATAATATGGTCCACCGGGGACTCAATAGAAAGTAATTTTACATCCATATTACTATAAAAAATAAACCTTCTACTGGACGTTCGCTTTCTTTGAAATTATTTGTCTCCTGGGAATGTTATGGCGATTCTTGAAATACATTCTGACAAGGCACGTAAAACACATTGAGTACGCCACTTACAATTTGTTGAGTGTTTTAAGAGACTGTTTTTCTTATGGAGAGGTTTAAGTTATTAACCTAATTAAAATTGTGTACCATATTTTGGGATGTTCTTAGTTTTAGAATGTCAATTGTGATAAAGTACTTATGGACTAGAAAACGAGACTAAAATATAACATTACTTAATTTTCCACTTTTGTTTTCGTATTGAATTATTCGTATCCGGTAATTTTCAATTTCGTGTATATAATTTTATAAATAGTATATTTTCCATGTACCCTAGTATACTGGCCTGGCCAGTGCTCGTTACGTAATAAATCTAAGCAATACTGCCATACATATTATACATACATAATTATACACACTATAATATTATGGCGTTGGATTCATGATAAGTACTGACCAGTGTACTGAGTTATTTTTGGGAACACACGCAAAGTAGCGACTCGTGCCAAAATGCGTCAGTTTTTTGATCTTGATTAATATTCTCCTCATTTTCTCAAAGTGATTGTGAAACAAAATGGCTACTTCTTTTTATCGCACATTATTCCGACCAGTGTTTTACGTGACGTTACTTCCAGGATGTAAAATATTTAATGAAATGTTTATCGCAAAAATAATCTTAAGGAGAGTTCATCAACAAAAAATATTAATATTGTTATTGTACAATATTTTGGGATTAAACTTTTGTGATACAATATTATGCTTACAATATTTTTATATAAGACAATTTTGTTGAGAGATACTACACTACACTATTTTAACCAGTTAACTAACTTACTAGTACAGTACAGTAGTACATTAAAATGTTTTATCATCTAAGACTAAATATTTTTTTTTTAAAACGAAGCATAAAGCAAATACATTGATTGGTCACGCAAAGCACTTTTTAGTATTCGTCTACAGTTTACGTATTTAATTGTTATTTACAACATTGTAATCGAGTGAAAAATTGGTTTATTTTCGAACGATTCCGTACAAGACTTGCATATATAATTTGGTTTTGTAGGCTAAAGCATAATAATGTTTTACAAACAAATTACGAAATCGGGTTACCGGTTGTTTACCGAAGTTTACGTGGTTGGCTTTTGTTATACAAAACACCAAACTTTCAACGAGGTGCTATGATTAATTAAAAATTTATGCAGGGAAATTTGGGGCTTAAATATTCACGAAATTCTTATATATGCGTTCATTCATTAACGAAATACGTTTTTGTCGAGCCAAAATGGTCACACATATTATGTGCCTTTATTATACATGGTTGTTAAAAAATGTTGAACTATAAAAAGGTTTCTACAAAACGTATTATAGTACGACGATAGTCACAAAATGTGACTAGACAGTTATAGTGACGTAAATGCCAACAAGCTGCGAGTTGCGACCGGGGCTAAAATGGTCGCTTTGGAGAATCATATCACTAGTGACAACTGAAAAATCTTTACTAAACGTAAAATGATACTTGAATGACATTGAGAGATGGGCGTGGATGTGAAACAACTACGTTCCACTCCACCGTACCAGATCTACAAAATAGAGCAAAGTCTACATACACAAAGCCACTCTGACATTGGCAACTCACTGAGGCCGCCGTAATAAAAGGTGAAGAAGAAGAACTACCTTGAGAGTGACACTTTACAATACTTAACAATTTATGCTGCGTTTACGCCAATCTGCTTGTTGGCCGCCGAAAATGAGCGTTACGCTCTTTGTGGTATTTACACAAGAGCTTCCTCACTGTCAACGGATGACAGTCAGTTTGGTGTAAGCACAGCCTTATTCCAAACGCCAACATTTTTATAAGATAGTAGGGAATAAAATACCAAAGAGTGACGTCACTAATGAACTGTCATATTTCCTGTCCGAGGCTCTAGCGCAGTGGTCCCCAACCTTTTTTTTCATACGGGCCACAAACATGTCTTGGTCTTGGTGTCGCGGGCCGCAACAAAGTTTTTAGGGTTGAAAAATAACGTTTTTCAAAATAAACGATTTAAAAGTGGAAAAAATTTCACGTCTTTCACTTGATGATGATGACTTTACATTATTTTTCCGGTGGGCGTGAATTTCAAAATTGTTTAACATCATGTCGCTAGTTATAAATATTATTGTCCCTGACCAGGCTCAGGTGACAATCACGCGGGCCACAGATAAAGTCCCGGCGGGCCGCGGGTTGGGGATAGCTGCTCTAGCGGCATCAACGAAGGCATCAATTATAACTGTCGTACCGGGGAGGCGCTTTGTAACTGTACACCTTCCGTGTGACCGTGTCCCCTTAGTTAAAGGTGAAATGTGAATTAAATTTAAAAGATATTGATATGGTAAGGTTTGAGGTAATAATTTTGCTAGTTTGCTTTTAAACTTTTCAGATTTACTATCAGAGAAGTTGATTCATAGGCATCTGGCTGGCCTATGAAATTTGGTCGCGTTAGGTCAAACATTGAATTGACACAATTCGACTAAATAACGTAGGTCCGTCAACTATATATGAATCAATTTCTTCTATGGTACGTATTACACGCTCGTAAGGAAAACACCTAGAGGAAACTGTCACATGGTTGGTCTCAATTGACAATTTCATTTAGTGATTACCTAAATTGGTCTTGGTATTGGTCTTCCTTTTTTTGCAAGAGTCAGGCCAATTTTGCTCATGGTCTTGCAGTCTTGGTATTGGTCTTGCTTTCTTGCAACCAGTTGTGCTCATCACTAATTTCATTCGTCTGGACTTGATCAGTTAAATTGCGAGGTTATACTTTGTTAAACGATCCTAAGGTGCGATAGTTTCTTAACAAACTACAAAATGGTATTTTTGTGAAGATAAGTAAATTTATATATTATAGAAAAAGGACTGGATTGAATAAAAAACGAAGTTGGATTAATAGAGTAGAATACAAACTGTTTTGCCTTGTTAAATATTCTGAGCAACGACCAATCTCTTCACTTTGCATAAAAATAATAATATTTTACACGAATCAATAATTGATAACAAGCATTTTTTTCAACGTACATGTTTTGTATAAAAATATTTGTATTATTGAATAGAGGTATGTAACTTTACCACTTTTAGTAGTACAATTTAGTATTGCATTAGTCGGATCAAGTTTAATACATAAAGACTTCTTTCTCATTTTAAAAGAAGATTTTCTTTAAGTATTTGGATTTATATGACATAGCTGTAGCCGACTATAGTTTATGAAAAATATAATAATATAATATTTTTTCGATGATCTGGACTGACAAATTTTAACAATCCGACAGTATTCTTGAATATTCGATGAACGTGAAAAATTCATTCACGCGTAACGACGGGTCTAGATTTGCTTACCAGATATACACCTTATCCATACTAATAATTTATAATAAAGTGTGACTGTCTGGCACCTCTTCACGCACTGCTGAACTAATTAACATGTGCTTTTTGGGTACTGAAAAGTATTCATCCATCGGTAATTGAATGCATTGAGTCCTGGAATAGGACATCCTTACTCATATATGAACGCTATTAAGCATTTAAGTATCACCCCACAAAAAATATGTATTGAGTTATGAATGCAGTCATGTTCTTTAGATCATAGTGTCTAAACACACCATGCCGAAGTTCCGCGGCGGAAGTTCGGCATGATTACGTCAGCAATGTCAAACGCATACAATATAACGCGACAAATTTTCGGCATGGTGTGTCATCGGTAATTTAAAATACATTGCAAGCGGAATCAAGCCGAACTTCCGCCGCGGAAATTCGGCATAGTGTGTTTAGACACTTACTGCATTCATAATTTACACATTTTTTATGATTTAATACACTACTGCTTAACAACAATCATAATATAGGATACCGTTTATATCGTAAATGTGGTTCCAGCTCGATATACAATTATCGGTGAAACAAATTTCCGTGAAACATCTTGTCTATTTGAACATCAATATTTTTTGTTACTTTAATCGGTCATATCCATAATAGCGTTTTGTACGTGCTAGAAATGACAACGCGCTACTGCAGGTTCGATTCCCAGGCGGCTGACGTCACAATGTTTTTATATTAATGAAGAAATCTTACACACCTTTGTTAGTTTATACTTACATACATAATTATTGAACTTAATAGTTAGGCTTATGTTTTAACTTGTAGAATCATTAGTAGTTTTGTTCGTCGTCATGATGATTCTTCTCCGAAACTTTTTTTCTTATCTAAACACTAGTTTACTCCAAGCGGGGACGGTAGTAAGGGAACATGCACCATCCAAGAAGCCTGTGACAATCTACAGGTGACGCTTACTTACCCACAAAACAAAACACGGACACTTAGTTTTCAACAGAAAAGTCGCTCTACCGTTCTTTAAAATACCGTTTCTTTCCTCTACACACACATCATGCTACTACTTATGCTTACATATGACACTCGGGGTTTTTAAGAAATTAACTCGAACGATACTGTCTGTACGTAACACGCACGGTAGGGTGAGGTGCCAAAAAGCGACTGTAGCTTCCACCCGAAACGTGGGTACTGCGCATGCCTCCTAAAGTTAGGCTGGTAAGTTTATTTGTAAAGTGGCCTATGTAGTCGTGGTCGGGGGTATGGTGTAGGGTTTTCGGTAATGGTATTTACTTGTATGTATTTGGTAACGTTTTACCGACGCAGCGGTAGGTTTACGTCGAAATATTCGCTATAGCAGGGGTCACCAAATGGCGGACCGCGGTCCGCATCCGGACCGCCGCGCCGACCCATTGTGTGCGGACCAAGCATGTTCGAAGTTGATCTTCGTTCATCTTAGGACTTCAACATCTCCAGGATTTAATATCAATATCTATAGCTTGCACCAATATTTCACTCCAAACTTCAGAGAGATAGTTAGCTACAAAAATGGTTACAATTTAAACTTATTATTCGGGACTTAACGCGACTTATTCTAGTAGTAATGCTACTACATACTTTTTTCTCGACGTTTCGGCGTAAAAAGTATGTAGTAGCATTACTACTAGAATAAGTCGCGTTAAGTCCCGAATAATAAGTTTAAATTATAATGCAACGCGAAAGTTTAAAAGTTCATAAAAATGGTTACGTTTCTCATTGTTATCTAAATAAATATCTTTGTAATTTCCGTAATTACCTTTGTTTAATTTTTTTTTTTTTTTATAAAATGTGTAACGGATCCCGAGCGAAACTAATTGGTGACCCCTGCGCTATAGTAACTCGAAAATGTGTGCGTCCATCAAGTAACTTTTACAAGCCATTTTTTTGTTCCTATCAATTTAATACTCTTAGCACTTAAATTGGTGAAAAAATGCTGCTTTTTGTGTTTTTCTGGGCCGTTCATGTGGTTCTCTAACCTTTTCACTCTTAAAGAAATGAACCGATTTCGTTGAGATTTGGTATCAAAATACATTTAGTCTCGAGATAGAACTTAGCGCAGTTAGCATTGCTTTCAAATCAGAAAAATTACAGTTTGATATCATATTATAGTTCTTATAACGGGGAATATAAAATGCGGGGAAAATTTAGTACAGCAAAAAAAAACACTAATTGATGTTCACTTATTGTATTCGCTATAAGAATCGCACATAATATTATATTAATATTATATGGTTTATGGAATAACTTTCCAGGAATATCATTTCTAATTAACAAAACATAATATGGCACTATAATTTGTCAATTCATAACATGATTCGCCATTGATGAGTCTAATTTTTGTTGTAAATTATGATTGTTACTGAAACAACACGAAACAAATTAAATTAATTACAACGAACTGTATTCAAAGTTTAATAATTAATTAAATGACTTGCCAAAAACTTTAATCAATCGGAATTCTCATTATACATTTTCTAACGTAGGAAAAGGGAGGGAAAGCATTTCAGGTTGTATTTGTAATCTGTATACCTTCGAGACAAATTAGTGCAGAAAAAATAAGGCTTTTGCATCCGTTGTGGATGATTTTAAATACAGTATTTTCTGACCATGTTGCGGCATTTTTGCAACATAGTCGGCCTAGTTCAGAGGAATAAACAGGTCAATACGTCTAGGACCAACCATGTACGCCGGGTTTCCTCACGATGTTTTCCTTCACCGTACGAGCGTCCGTAGTATGTACTTGGTATCTGAAAATGTCTCATTGGTAGACGCCTTCACCCGGGATCGAACCTGCACCCTCTAGAGTGTGAACCAAAGGTAACCCACTAGGCCATGGACGCTCTAAAAATGGTGCAGAAAAGGTACATGAAAACCTGGTATTCTAACCTATTTTTGTCCCATTTATAGACACCTATTCTATTGTCCGTAACTTTGTTCTGAGAACAAATCAATCTATTTAGTTAGGGAGCTGGCGAGCAAAATTTCTGTATGATCAGCACACATGGCAGACGATATTAATAGTGATAATTATACCCTAAGAAACATCAAGAACCTCGTCTGCCACCATGGTGGCGCTGCGTTGTCAATTTACAGCGTTTCAAAAATGTTGAAAAAAAAGGTGGGTGATATTATTAGCACATGTCTGCCTCTGGGGCTGATGATCATAGTCATCCTGTAAACACAAAAATTCGTAGAGGCAGACATCCAGGGCTCTGACTTTTGTAGTTTTCAATTTTTTAATTTTTTTAATGATTTAAAAAACTCTATATGAAGTGCACACTTGGCAGATTGAAATTGTTCGATTAATAACAATGAAAAGGACCACGGAAAAATAGTCTGCCAGCATGTTGCCTCTGTGTTCGCTATTGTCAGCGTTTCAAAAATGTAAAAAATAAAAAAGTGCTATACTTATTATGCGCACATGTCTGCCTCTTGGATTGATGTTTGAATTTATCATGAAAACCAAGAAACTCGATGAGGCAGACGTTCAGGCCTCTGATATTTCAAAGGCAGACCATTTGAATTTTTTTTTTCAACCCGACGCTCGCGCCAAGCTAGAAGTACAAAATTCAATTTTAAACACGCGTCAGAAATATTCGGCTTCTACCTGTTAACTACATCTCCGCAGGTATGAAATTTCTCCACAGTTCCTTTCGTAATGTCTCGCTTTTATTTGGGGATATGAGTGAGAACGGTATACCTAACTCAGTTCCGACCTTTTCCGTATTGTGTACTTGAATGTATATGGTGTATATCTATATATACAGATACATGAAGTAATATTAGAAGTAAATAGAAACAAACTGAAGACAGTCTTCCTTTTTATTTTGCACGTTTTTTTTTTTCAAACGCATTTCATTTTCTCTTGCCTTATAAAAAAATGTGATTCCATAGATTTCAGCTTCAGAAGAAGTTTAATCGTTACTGCGACTTCAGCGAATAATATCAAACTAAATAATAACAATAGACTATAAAGAATGACAATAATCCCATGCAATACCCGCTTTCCCTTGATTCCGTGAATTTCAAACAGCTATACACCAAAAAATCAGTGAGAAAAATGTCTGTCTGTTGTCAAATGTTTTTTCATATCCACGGAGTCATAATGAATCGAATGGGCGCAATGGGAACCGTGTGCAAATTACTACTTAATAGAGCTTTTTTTTAAACATTTTTACAACCCCGCCCCATAATAATGCAGAACCCTGAATGTCTGCCTCTTCAATTTTCTTCGTTTCCAAGCAGTTTGTGACCATGAACCCCAGAGGCATACATGTGCAAATGATTTAATATCCCCTTTTTTTAAAGCAACTTCAATCGGCTGTAACGCGAAAACGCAGCGACGTAGGACCTTAATTGACCGGACCAAATCAATTCGTAATGACGTAAACTGCAATCTACCGCGATGTAAAACTTGTGCAAATCATATACCTAAATGCTCACCAGCTCCCTAACTTACTCGATGGGCGCTTTTCCTGTCATGCGTGTCATCGCCCGCACGCGGATCTGGTCCGCATGTAAGTTGCCCGCATCCTGTCATTTCATTGACGTCTTTCCTATCACGAGGGCAACACGCGCGCGGCCAGGAGCATGTTGTCACCCGCATGTTGACCAGATCGAAGGTGACAACACGCATGACAGGAAAAGCGCCCCATGTATAGATACTATGCGGAGAATTCTCGCCGCATAGTATCAATATATTCATATTTACATGGGAAAACGGTATTTTTATATTATTTAAAATATTTTTTAGGGTTCCGTACCTCAAAAGGAAAAAACGGAACCCTTATAGGATCACTTTGTTGTCCGTCTGTCCGTCCGTCCGTCTGTCAAGACCCTTTTTCTCAGGAACGCGTGGAGGTATGAAGCTGAAATTTATATCAATTACTCAGGTCTACTGTCCCTTGAAGCTGTGAAAAAATCAAACTTCTAAGCCAACGCAATCAAAAGATACAGCCGTTTATGCCGCAAATTTTCGACACTTGCAAGGGAATCAAAACCTACAGGGTGCTTCCCGTGAACTCAGAATCTTGAAATTTGGTACGAAGCAACGTCTTATAGCATAGATAAAGGAAAAATTACGAAAACCATAAATTTTTAGTTACATCACATAATATATATTTTTTTAATAATTTTAAACTTACTACCCATTTCCTCATAAACGCGTAGAGGTATTAAATTGAAATTCATACCAAATACTCAGGTCTATAATACCTTTAAGCTGTAACAAAATCAAACTTTGTAAACCTTGCAGGTTTGTACGGAACCCTCGGTGCGCGAGTCCGACTCGCACTTGGCCGGTTTTTATTTTTGGCTTGACGGACAAAGGTAAATCATTTTATAATTATAACGTCCGTATACATAGCGTGTACAGTTATTAGCGGCATAAAGCAAAATGAATTGCAACGTACAATAAAACTACTTCGCCTTTTAGTTTACTATAAAACTATAATATTATAATTGTTTAATAAAAACTAACAAAATAATTTTTATCTGTCTAAGCCCCGACTCTTTACTCTTTTTGCGTCTTTGTAAGACTGATTGCCAATTACCAACTCAACAAACGTTTGAGTATCAATTTAGATTCGCCAAGCCCTACAGACCGTTCAGATTTTTTTTACATCTAGATCCCCTTTTTGCCAAACAAATAAGGACTGTTTTTATAGAAACTGCGAAGTAAAATAAGTCAGAACTGATTAAAGATTGTTGATACTAAGTCGTGGGCGTCTTTTGCCTATTGTTTGCACGTTTTTTCATAAAAAAGTAAAGTGGAAAAACTTGTGACAAAACTGTATATTTTTATCAACAAAACAGTTTGACTGTGCTACTTCTTTTCTGTATTGAATAAATGTTAAGAAAATAAAGCTATAATATAACCATAATGTAAAAGAAACAAACATAAGTAAATCTGTGAAATACCATGTTCCTTAGAAATATTGTTCTTGTTTTAAGGCCGTTTCCCGAGCAAACGACCTTGAGGATTTCACTACCTCACCGCCCCGCCTCACCTCTACAAAGTTACGTAATTTTATTTAGCGACATCTATTGTAGACTGCTTGTACCAATATAAAATCGAAGGCGTTGTGGTGCCATCTAGTATTTATTTATGATACTAACAACAGACACGACTCTCTTCAGAAACCGTGTAAGTCAAATAATTGTGTTTTTGAGTTAAGTAAAATAAAATAAAAAGAAATTATATGAAAGCTCAGGACGGCCTTCATCAGAATTATCCATCATGTATCGTGGGTATGTGGGTATGTGGGTAGTCCAATTTGGGGTAGTTTGAAATAAAAATTAACGTTATCTTGGACACTTCAGCAATTTACTTAAAATAACAATCAGAATGTCTAAAAATAATCACCAGAACTTCACTTATCACTTAATCACTTTATAATGTCTTTTGATTAGGGCGATATTTAGCGATTTGTCGAAGGTGTGGTGCGCTTGCGACCGCTCTATAAGAACTGTCGTCCTAAGATGGCCGCCCCGCTACCATAGACTCGACACTCCGCTAGAGTGACAGTGACAAGCTGTCACTCTTGACATTGGCATCTTAAATGTGCGCCGACACGGCCAGACTGACATACGACCGTCCTCGGGCGTTATTGCATTCCTGGAACAAACAATGTTGAATCACCAAGAAGTCCGCTCGTCCATCCTGCTACAGTACTTTACATGGGTTTATATTGTTCAGTCAAACACAGAGCCAATCGCAATCAGCCTGCTACTTATCATTCAGCAGAAACACATCTGGACCGGACGAGTGCATCCCTTCAACCAACCCTCTATTGGGTGTGGCCCGGACGACACTGTCCTTTCGACCAGGATAGACTATACAGATGTTACTTCTGGATCGGACGAGTGCATCCCTTCAACCAACCCCACTGGGTATGGCCCGGACGACAGTCTCCGACCAGGATAGACTACAAAGGTACAAATTCTAGATCGGACGAGTGCATCCCTTCAACCAACCCTACTGGGTGTGGCTCGGACGACACTCGGTCAGGCAACTTTAGATTGAATAATGCTCGTAATAAGCAACGGACACATGCAAGACATAAACATACCTATGCTTACGGAATGTCCTGTTCATCCCCAATTTCGATTTCGGCATCTATATCCCATGTCTCGGGGTCAGAGTGCGCACTAAGAGTGTCTGAATTACCGGTAATAGTAGAAGAGCCGGCGGTTATAGTGTCAGAGCATGCAGTCAAGGTTTCACTGTCATTCGTCAAGTCATATCCGGCTTCTACATCTTCTGGCGCCGACTCGGCCTCATCATAATTCAATAGGTTAGAAGCTATTTCGAGCAAACCTTCGTGCCCGTGAGGTACTGAACGTAAATTCTCGTGGGCATACTTATAAATTCGATGAGAACTACCTAATCTTTTCAATTCGTACCGATCATTATTTAATACCGCCGTTATAACAAATGGACCCTTAAATTTTCTGTCTAATTTGGTCTGGTTTCGTTCGCTACTTTTAAGGAAAACGTAATCACCTTTTGAAAAAGCTTTAATTTTTGCACGGCCTTGATTAAATCGCTTAGTTTCGAGTTCTGCTGCCTTTTGGACATTAGCAGACGCGTCTTTCCGAACAACATCGAGGTTAAGACGTTCTGATTGACCATGGGCTTCTGAGTTTAACTTCGACATACCTAAGGACTGAGCACGAATACCTAACATAAGTTCTGTAGGGGAATACTTGGTTACGGATGATCGGGTACTGTTAAGCGCTAGTTGAATGTTTCCTATTTCATCTCGCCACGTCTTATTTGGGTCGTTTTCAACAATGGTTAACAGGCTTTTGAGAGTTCGCATAACCCTTTCGACCTGGCCATTAGCTCGGCTAGAGCCAGTTGCAATTAAATGAAGGTCAATCTTGTATTCGTCACAAAAATTCTTAAAATCGGAACTTACGTAGCAACGACCCTGATCCGCTATAATCCGTCTAGGCGCACCGAAAAGATAGACTGCTTTCTGCAACGCGTGTACAGCGCTCCTAGCATCAAGAGAAGCAGTATGCTCTAGTAAAATATACTTTGTAAAACCGTCGATAATCACCGAACAATATTCTTTGCGATCACTTTTCCCGCTAAGCTTTCCCGTAAAATCAATATGTATGGTATGCCATGGTAATGAAGCTTTGGGGATCGGGTGAAGCTGAACGGGTTGGGCTCCAGATGGACCCTTTGATGCTTTACAAATAATGCACGAGTCGATAAATTTGCGCACACACTTTGACATTTCGGGGAACCAATACTGCTCATAGAGTTTATCTAAGGTTTTATCTTCTCCTAAATGCTGTAACTCATTATGAACGTGATTTATTAGTGTCCAAATTAAAGATCGGGGAACTACTGGCAACCAGGAGACTGTTTTATTACGAACGATTTTCCTATATAAGATACTATCCCTTACATCGTACGTTTGTGCCACCGTATCAGGGAAACTATTGCTTTCGTGCTTTGAGATAAGGTCTTGTATTTCGCTATCACGCTTTTGTTCGACCGAAAGCCAATCGTGATGTCACTCGACATACTGAACATTTTGAGTGGATGGGCTCTCGCAGGCCCTACCACCGTAACTATCATCAGGAAGAGGATTTCGCGAGAAAAAGTCCGCGTGCTCCATACCGCGACCTTCACGATAAATAATGTCAAAGTCATAAGCTTGCAAGATTGCCCACCACCTGTGCACGCGAGGAGTAAGATCTTTTTTTGATTTGGATGCCTTGAGCGAATTACAATCCGTATAGACCTCGAAATGGCGGCCGTAAAGGTAATGGCGAAAGTGCTCGACCGCTCGTACAACTGCCAACGTCTCCAGTTCGTACGAATGGTATCGAGACTCTACATCCGAGGTTCGACGACTAAAATACTCCACGACGTGCGGTGTGTTACCTATCCGTTGTATGAGAATCGCTCCGTACCCATCAGAGCTAGCATCGGTATGCAACTCCACTGGCAATTCCGGGTCAAAAATAGTTAAAACGGGTTCAGATGTGAGAATGCGTATTATGTCGTTCCGTATTTCTTCATGCTTTTGAGCCCATGTAATAGGTCCTCTGAGATTTGTTAGAGGGTATAATGGTCCTACAATACGCGTGAAATTAGGAATGAATTTTCTAAAATACGAGGCTAACCCCAGGAACTGTCGGACTTGAGTAGCAGTTTTTGGTTGAGGGGCATCTACCAGCGCTTGTATTTTCCTAGAATTAGGTCTTACCTCGCCAGATTGAAGGGAATATCCTAGATACTCTATTCTTTGGGTCATAAATTTACATTTCTGGAGGTTGAATGTAAATCCAGCCTCCGTTAAGGCACTTAAACTATCATCTAGACGCCGCAAACCTTCAGTAATGCCAGTCGAATAGCACAAAACATCATCAATATAAATGAGAGGTTTGTCTTTTAAATGGTTTAAAGCCCTAGTTATGCATCTCTGATACACTGAGGGAGCATTCCGCAAACCGAAGGGCATTGCGAGATACTCGTATTGCCCCTCGGGTGTAACGAATGCGGTCTTTTCAATGGAATCAGGGTGCATCAAAATTTGGTGAAACCCTGATGCCATATCCAGGGAGGAAAAGAAGTTAGCCCCAGAAAGCTGATCTATCTGCTCCTCAATACGTGGCAGGGGATAGTGTTCGGGTTGCGTATTGGAATTGAGTTCCCGATAGTCCACGCACATCCTATACGATTTGTCCTTTTTCTCAACTAATAGTATTGGACTAGCAAACGGGGAAGAGCTTTCGCGAATGACCCCAGCGTCAAGCAACTCCTGAACCTTTTCCCTGACTATAAATTTTTCCGCTGGTGCCAGTCGATAGGGGCATCGTTGTACGGTTTTGTGGGGGTCTATTAAATTTATTTGACATTCGCCTGTCGTTACTCTACGAGAAGGAACACCTTCGGTAAAATAATCAGAATATTTGTTTAAGATCGTTATTAACATTTCCCTATCCTGTCCTATTAAATCCGTGTTAATTTGAGTAAAATCCTGCTTATTTGATTTTAAATTACAAAAATGACTAGATTTTTTAGAAAAGAACATTAAATTATCATTATCAATTTTTACACATAAGCCTTGATCAAAAACATCCCTCCCGACTATAATCGGATCAGAAATAAGCCTCTCAGGAACTACGTGAAAAGTCAATTTAACATGAAATTTATCGATGATCACGTCACTTTGAATTTGAGTGGTACATTGAATATCTTCACCGCCTATGCCGCTCAGATAAACGAGGTTTTTACGCACAGTACCCATAAGTTTGTCACAAAAGTTTGCCTTTACAAGAGAACATGATGATCCACTATCAAATAAGAAAGGAACTCTCTCACCAGAAGATGTCTCCAAGGTGCTCCTGGAGGTGCGGTGCTGACACTGATGGACCTCCTTGACTGCAGCTTCACTGCCACTCTTCTTTCCTGGACACACAGTTGCCACGTGTCCAGGTTGACCACACTTGAAACAGGTAGGGTACATCTTTTTCTCTACGGCTCGCGATGAACTTGAAGTATCTTGCGCCTTTGTTCCAATTTCATCTCGACGTTTTCTACAATCGGCGATACGGTGTCCGGTTAACCCACAATAGTGACACTTTCCGGTGAATTTCTCTGCTATACGAGGACGTTTTGCTTCAGGTTCTTGAACTTCGGTATCCATGCGTCGCTTAAGCGATATCCCGCCAAGTACTCGAAATAACTGACCTCGAGTCGTTATCGTTTGTGCGCCTAACTCGCGACGTATCAAGTTGTCCTTCTGACTTAAGACGGATATCACAAATCCAGTAATTACCTTCTCAGGCATCATACTTTCAGGTATTCGTTCGATGAGATTCCATAACCGTAGAGCAGACTCAGACGCAGTCTCTTTAGCGCCTATTTGGAACCGTAACACTTCATCGAAATAGTCTTGCAGAAGTTTAGGTTTTGAAAATCTTGCAATTAGGATTTCTTTAACTGATTCCCATGAAATAGTGTCTAAATTAAGCTTCGTTAAACACGCTGCTGCACTGCCTTTTAATGCCTCCGTCAACGCCATCAATAAATTAACACCTTCCAGATTTTTATGTTGCACAATAAAATCAGTCAATTTGCACCATCCATCAATGTCTGAATCAGGGTCCTCGGGATCGAACTTCAAAAGAATCGGGCGATTTGTACTCTGCAACGGTGTTTGTTGGGCTGCCATAACCCGCGAAAGCAACGCTTCCATACTGCTCAACAGCTTCTCAGCAGTTTTATAATCTGATTGCCCTGCTTCATTTTGCTCCCCATCGTATCCCACTTCTGATGAATGCTCAGGACGGCCTTCATCAGAATTATCCATCATGTATCGTGGGTATGTGGGTATGTGGGTAGTCCAATTTGGGGTAGTTTGAAATAAAAATTAACGTTATCTTGGACACTTCAGCAATTTACTTAAAATAACAATCAGAATGTCTAAAAATAATCACCAGAACTTCACTTATCACTTAATCACTTTATAATGTCTTTTGATTAGGGCGATATTTAGCGATTTGTCGAAGGTGTGGTGCGCTTGCGACCGCTCTATAAGAACTGTCGTCCTAAGATGGCCGCCCCGCTACCATAGACTCGACACTCCGCTAGAGTGACAGTGACAAGCTGTCACTCTTGACATTGGCATCTTAAATGTGCGCCGACATATATTTAAAATATTTATTACGATTTACGAATATACTTTTATTTACAAAACATACTATTCACATTATAATAATAAAGAAGGAGAGGCATATCGTACCAAGAAATGGAGCACTTTATATTAACAAATTAAAGGGCTTGAAAAGTTGGACATTATATTATTGTATGACAAAAAATCTCAAAACCATAGACAATTATTTCCGGAATGTAATCGCATAATTATGGCAATATAGAGGAAAGTGTTGTATCTTAGTATAATACTAGCGACCCGCCCCGGCTTCGCACGGGTATAAAATACATAGGTCTGAAAAAATTATTAAAATCGATTGAGCAGTTTTGATTTATATTCATTATTACTACCCCACAAGAACAGTTTTTTGTCATTTACTTTTAACTTCAAATTATGGCTAATTTTCGAAGCGATTTTAACCAATACGGCTTTAATCCTTATTCAATTAAATACTTTAAATACATTATTGATTTAATAATATAGATCTATATGGCCCTTTACAGCATATGATTTTAAGAATATTTTCTAAGATATTACAGATTTAAAAATTGCGGGACGTAGCTTTTGCGGCGGTACCGACCAATGCGGGCCACGGGTAGTAATGAATATAATTCAAAACTGCTGAATCGATTTTAATCATTTTTTCAGTGAGTGACATAGGCTATATATTTTATACCCGTGCGAAGCCGGGGCGGGTCGCTAGTATATTATACAATAAACAAATATTTATATAATATATTATACCAATATACACATTATATTATATACTATATATTATACCAATTCAAATTAAATAATCATCGTTAAGACAGGACAACGTCTGTCGGGCCAGCTAGTTTCTTTTAAATATTAAACAACAACATACAACACTTTCTTCTAGTTTGCATATACGATTACTTTCTGGTTCCTTAACGTCAACACTATAAATTGATGTACATAATACAGGATGTTTTTTGTATTTTTTTTTTATCTTCTACCCTCGTTAACATTTTTCTCCCATGGTTTAGAGATTTTAGTCATATATTAAAAAGCAAGTAAAAACTGATACCGATTAACTATATTATTGCTTCTTTGTAATAAATAAAGGAACTAGCCCTAGGGGTAAGCATCTGTCATTAATAAAAATCGAAAAATCTGGCTGGAATCTGGCAAAAAATTGGCTTCACCTTACTTCAAATAACGAAAGAAAAATATGGATATGCCTTTCGGTACACGTAGTTAATATTATGTATGCCACTATATGTTTTGGTTATAAAATTTCAACTACTACCTTAAATCATAAGCATTTTCACAACGTTCTAACAGTAAAAGTACACAAAATAGTGAAAACATATTTTACTAACGTAATTTATCGATTAACAAAAATAAGTCTTATTTTTCTATACTAGTAATAACTAATAAATAAATATAAAAAACTAAAATATTTTGCAAAATTGTTTGTAAAAAGGCCACATAATTCTATGGCTTTTTATGAAAGTTTAGGTATAAAAGCGTCGGAATTTCCGATCTCCAGTCATTAATTACATTACAAGTAAAAAGTCATAAAAATCTAAAAATCGTATCGTAATCGTAATCGTCGTCGTATCGTAGTAAAATCGTCGACTGTAAGCCATTTTGTGTTTCTCATTTATGCTGCATCCAAGTGGTCCATGATTAAAAATTTCTTGCAATTTTGAAAAAAGTGACTGACAGCGATAACTCTCCTTCCAATAAATTTTCCATTTGATTCTTTGTCCTTTTTTTCGGTGGTATGCAACTGCACTAAAAAGAAATAAGTAGGTAAGCCTTTAATATATAATATGTGACTGACACACGCTTAACTGATAACTCATTATAAGCCTTTCAACCAATAATAATACCTCTTGATCATCTTTGCCAGTGGTTTCTGTTTTTTTTTTTTAATTCTTCGATTTATTGAGTTTGATCATCCATCGCAATTAACCTGAAATTAAAATAACTTTAAACGAAAGTTTCAAGTGATTTATGATTTATTTTACGCATAAAATGTATTCAAATAAGTAATTTATGGATGTTGTTATAACTGCAATCAACTCCCCCGCGGTTTAATCCGCGGACTATAGATTTTCCCGTGGGAATGACAATTTTTTTTTCACAGTAAAAAGTAGCCTATGTGTTAATCCAGGGTATGAGCTAGCTTCATACCAATTTTTATGAATTTCACTTCAGGCGTTTAGGGGTATAAAAAGTAACAAACATACACACAAACTGTCGCATTTATAATAATATTAGTATAATTAATGATTATGTAAGTTTAGTACTTACTCGTTATTACTTTCTTGACAAAGTTCAAAAATTGATTGCACGGGCAGTTGATCGGCTATCAAATGTTCTTGGGTTCTAAAATAAAAAAGAATCTTTTAAAACTATAAGCAAATACTTGTTTTTACAAATACAGTACAGGTTCCCTAGAACATATATTTTTTGACTTGATTACAATCAAGCAAATTTTTTGTGAGTAGCTTAATTTTGATGAGACGAACAACAATTTCCTCTGCGAAAATTCTAGAAAGTGGTAGCTAACAGAGATAGAAAGGATTTAATATTTCGATTTGATGGTCCTAAAATATGGATTTTCCTATGTATAGGATAATGTTGCTGTTAAATGATATAACTATTAACCTATCAATATACAAAAAATCTGCAAAAAATATACAAAAAATTATTGTTCGTCTTATCATAATGAAGCTACTCACGAAAAATTAGCTTAATAGTAATAAAGTCAAAAAAATGTTCTAATTAACTAAAATTTGCACAATTCATTACATAGAAATCTACCATGTTGACACTTGACGTCATTTCTTCCACTTTTTTTATATAATAGGGATGGCGGTTCTATCTGAAGAAAAAAAAAATTAAATCAATTCGAATCATGACCGAATATCGATCCAAAAAAAAAAGAGGCCAATAAGATCGATTTTTGAAAAATAGATTTTTTCATTTTTTTTCGTCAGTTTTTTAATGTATTTTTTTTTTTTGAAAAGACTAGCCATCATTACATGGATCTAAACAAACTAGCGCCATTATTATCATAAAAAATGTCAAAGAAATATCAAGTTTATCAACTACCCTTGGATTATTATAGTAGGAGAGCCCAAGAGAGGGTTTTGCGACATGCTCGAGCGTGTCAGATTTAGCTTGTATAAGGCTTGCGACATGTGTCTAGTTATCATGGTATAGAAATCATATTTCTCACGTGGTGGGTTAAAAAGTTATTTTCTAATATTGAAATGTCAGCGGATCTGTCAGATTAAGATCGGAGATGTTCACTGACAATTTAAAGATTAGGTGAGCCTGTAGGGACATTTTAAAATACATATAAAAAATAAAGCTTCATATGTAACTGATTTTCACAGGTATTTTATGTTGCACTAAACTAAATGATTTTTGTCCTTGTTGTCTAAAATCTTGTTAAAATTTACATAAATAAGCAATTTTCTGAATATATTTTCTTTTTCATAACTTAAAATGACTGCAGTCTCCATGACGCTCGAGTAACACGAATAGCACTCTGGGCTCCCCTACTATTATATGATTTGAAAATTTGAAATATTCGTCCCCCATCTTACACAATCTTGGTGTGCCTCGAAAAGACCGAGAACAGTCGAAACTTCAAAATTAAAAAAAAAAAAAGTTATTTATTCAAAAGGGGTTTACTCCTTTCAAGTTTCAACCTCCTCCCCTCACCAAAATTGTATATCTAAGCTTTTACCTTCGACCGATCTTATTACGAGCTTATTTTTCTTACCTGTTATCATTTTCTTTCGGTTGCAAATTGCAATGTTGATAATGACGACTTACAGGCTTCTATTTCACAAGCAGTTGTCTTTTTCTTGAGTCTAAAACAAATAATAATTTTATTAATACATCGATACAATTAATTGACATCACTGAAAAGTGAAATTTTTGACTTACAGCGTTTTTGTGTTTCGAACAGCTGTTCTTGTAGAACAGCTGTTCGAAACTGGTAAAATAACATGGCTATAAACTTTGCAGTCTCAACTCTCACCATACCTACATATTATAATATCATGTAATTTATAGTAATTAAATTAGGTATAATATTAATTAGGTAGGTACTTACATAATTTCGTTCATTTTCTGCGCATTCTCTTTCCTTTGCCGGATACGTCTTGCTTCGGCATTTTTACAAATAAAACGTAACACCACTTGAACATTTTAATTAATAAAAAGGTTAATTAATAAAAGAGCCCTTTTTCTTTTTTTTAGGTAATACACAAATAATAACACAATCACAAGGTTCAAGAATTCTCTAAGAGTCCTTACGCAATAGGTATTTGATATGAGCGTCTTTTCGCAGTAAACAACACAATAACAAAATTAAACGCCAAAACAAAATAAAAATATTATAATGTGAAGGCGCGGGCGCATTAACAAGAGTCAGCGGGTACGAGAGACACGGGTTCCCCGTCCGAGAAGTCTTGCGACACTGCCGCCCGTCGCCCGCGCACGGACCCGCAGTCCCTAGAATTACCGAGTTCGCACCGAAATTTTAAGTTTTTTAAATAACTTAGTTCAAAATTGACCAAAAAAAAAATTAAACCGTGATATATGTAGCTTATGAAATGGCCTATCTATTGGTGTGTGTTTCAAATAAACGTAATTTGTAACTACTAGGGAGATGCTGAAAGTATGCTTCAATTTTAATAAATTGGTATTAACTTTGGAAGCTAATATCATGAGTATAATAAACAAAAATAGAAAATTTAAACCGAGAAAAGGAATGTTGATATACTGAAGATTATTGCTGTATTTTTATTAGAACTTTGTAGCTTTCAAATTATGAGTTTATAAGGCTCTAAGTACAGTAAATTACGGAATCTCCGTAGGGGAAGGCCCTTAAATTTTATTTATTATGCAGCACATTGCGCTACAAAGGCTAAATGCCTCGTGGCATTTTCTTACAGCCAACTCGATTTTCTCAGCCACTTTAAATATCTATTTCTAGTGCTGTGGGAATATGTGAGTGATGGCAACGGATTTAGAATTCTTCTTAATGAGATATTTTGGGCAGAATTTAGAAAGAACTTCTTCCGGCAGAGTATCTTCTTGAAGGTGCTTTTTGGGGTCATCAGTTTGGAGGGTTTTAGTTTTCACTTTCACGTCAACTTTTACTCTCTCTCTCTCTCTCTCTCCTCCGACAGTTAAAAAACCAATAAGGCCTGTAAAGTCCTCCAAAACTTTAAACAACTAGATGACGCCCGCAACCCCTTTGAGCCAAAATTCGTTTATCGCGCGGGAACTGTTATTTTTTTCGGAATAAAAACTATGTGCTTTCTGGGGACTAAAATAATAATCTCCAAACCAAATTTCATCACAATCGGTTCAGCGGTTTAAGCGAGTAGTGATAAACGACTGACAGACTTCCGAATTTATAATAATTATAGTATCGTCATACTATGGATATGTATGTATGGATTTTTTAAGCGAAATGTAGTATGTCCGAACAATATATTATTATAACGTAATCTCGCCTATTTAATATTTAAAATTAATTATCTAATTTGGTTTAGGTTGTAAACTAATTATGTTAAGCATATAATAGTAAATTAGTTAATCTAGAAATAACTTCATGCATATTGTAGAGGTACTATTATAATATATACATTAAACGCTATAAAAACACGCGCACAAAACAAAAAGACCAGAATGTGAGAGGGACTTCTTATAAAGGGACGGACAAATTTAAATACTTAGGCTGCACCATTACCGACACCAACACCAGAAAGGAGGAAATAAACATCCGCATCCAAAACACCTTACGATGCAGCGCGGCACTTCATGGAGTGTTAGCGTCCAATATCCTAAGTAGGAAAAGTAAGATCGCCATTTACAAGTCTGTAAAAAGGCCAATACTAATGTATGGATGCGAGACCTGGATGCTCACACTCGATGAAGAGAATAAACCTACTGGTAGCCGAAAGAAAAATCCTTCGCAAGATCTTGGGCCCTGTGAAGACAGGAGACGGAGGGACTAGAATCCGAACCAACGCCGAAGTTGAAGACCTCATGGCTGAGCCCAATATTATTGGCGTAACAAAAGCCCAGCGACTCCGATGGCTCGGTCATGTTGCAAGAATGGGAGAGGATCGTGCCACTAAAAAGGCGTTCCTTGGGCGTCCGATCGGGTGACGACCTGTCGGCCGTCCACGGTACCGGTAGCTAGATGTAGTGGAATCGGACCTGCGTGATCTTCAAGTCACAGAGTGGAAAGAAACTGCGCTAGACCGCGACAAGTGGCGCAAACTCGTGTCGGAGGCCAAGATCCACTTTGGGTCGCTGAGCCAGCGTAGTAAGTAAGTATATTGTAGAGGTATAGTCACATTACATTTCGATACTATACAGGATGTAACAAAACTAAGTAACCCATACACATCCTAAAGAATTATAACTTAGTTTTGTTACGTACCTAAATCTGCATTCCATTGGAATAGAAAAATGTTCGCGTTAAAACGCAAAATATGTTCTAATACAGAGTCTATGCCTGAAAATATTCCACCATCCTAAGAATATAATATTACATTAATCAAATCCGTAATTGCATTAAAATCACAATCACTCATCACTTTCAAGAAGTGAGCGTATTTCCGCTTAAAAGGTCGGCACGGCACCTGCAGCTCTTCTAATGTTGCGAGTGTCCATGGGCGACAGGAGCTGCTTTCCATCAGGTGATCTGTTTGGTCGTTTGCCCCCTTATTTTATAAAAAAATACAAATATCCTTTTACCCTAAACTGCCTCCCTTTCTTCGTAGGTAAAATTACCGTTCGATTGGAAAATATGAGGATTGACATTGTAGCGACAAACAATGGGGCATTATCCGAAGCCTCTGGGGTCACTTTGTACCAGTAAATATTCATAAGTCAATCTGCATTGTAAATGACGCATCGATTCTTCCATATTCGGGAGTTTAATAATATTGAGTTTAACTATGTGGTTCCCGCAAATTGGAACGAGAAACTAGGCTTGATTCATATTATGCGTCCGCGCAAACGCGTGGTTTGGTCGCTAGTCGCTACACCGCGAGATCACAATCAAGTGTGTGTAACGATGTATTTAAGTAGCCGCGCGGTCGCGCTGTCATTTACAAATAGTCCGGGTTCCGTAGAACAAATTTTTTTTGATAACTATCAAGTAAATTTTTTGTGAGTAGCTTCATTTTGATGAGACGAACAACAATTTTATTTGCGAAAAATCTTGAAAGTGGTAGCTAACAGAGATAGAGAGGATTTAATACCTTGATTTGATGGTCCTAAAATATGGATTGTTCTATTTGTAGGACAATGTTACTCTTATTAAGTATTTATACATACAAAGAAGAAGGGGCATATCGTACCCACTAATGTAGCACTTTCAGACATATACCAAATGAAAGGGCTTGAAAAGTTAAACATTTTATTGTATGACGAAAAATCTCTAAACCATGAGAGAAAAAAGTTAACGAGGGTAGAAGGTAAGAAAAAATCACAAAAAAGCACCCTGTATTATTGCATCAATTTATAGTGTTGCTGGTAAGAGTGGTAAGGAATGATTTCTGTAAAGTAATCGTATATGGCAAACTTGAGGAAAGTGTTGTATTTTAGTATATTGTTTCATATTAAAAAAAAAATGTATGGGAAAACAATAAAACCTTAAAAATCTAACCTTTCCTGAATTTTACCGCATATTGGAGATACCTTGGAGAAATTGTTTGTAATAAACAATACTAGCGAGTGGTGCAATAATACAGGATGTTTTATTTTCTTCCATAAAAGAAAAAAAAACACCCTTTATTATTGCACCATGCGCTAGTATTGCTAATTATAAATAAATTCTCCAAAGTGATATGAAACAAAAAATCAGGCAAAGGTTCGACATTCAGCATTTTATTGTTTTCTCATAATATGTTTCTTTAAAATATGAAGCAATATATTGAAATACAACACTTTCCTTGAGTTTTCCATATATGATTGCTTTTCAGAAATGATTCCTTACTAGCAACACTACAAATTAATTCAATAATACAGAATGTTTTCTTTTCTTTTTTGAAAAAAAATAAAACATTCTGTATTATTGCACCATTCGCTAGTATTGCTAATTATAAAAAAATTCTCCAAAGTGATTATATACGATTAAATCCAGGAAAGGTTAAATTTTTAAGGTTTTATTGTTTTCTCATACATTTCTTACATTACATTATATACAACACTTACTTTCTAGAAATGATTCCTTACCAGCAACACTATAAATTGATGCAATAATACAGGTTGTTTTTTTGTGATTTTTTCTTACCTTCTACCCTCGTTAACTTTTTTCTCCCATGGTTTAGAGATTTAACGTGATACAATAAAATGTACAGCTTTTTAAGCCCTTTCATTTGATATATGTGTGGATGTGCTACAGCTTGGGTACGGGTTCCATACAAAAATGCCCCTTGATCTTTCATCCAAATTGGTTCAGCGACTTCAGTGTCAAAATTACAGACAAAAAGACACACTGGATATTGTACTATCAGAGAAGTTGATTCCTAGGCAGATGGGAGACCTACGTAGTTTGGTCGCGTTACGTCAAACCCAGCCGACAGATCACAATTAACCTTGAATTGACATGATCCGACCAAATGACGTTGGTCTGTCAACAGCTGCTTAGGAATCAATTTCCTCGATGGTACATGACGTGTAACATTTTTAGCTTATTAACGGCTACACTCAAAGACATTAAAATATGATGAATAAACTTAAATTTGATGATGTGTTTTACAGATAATGTATGAGGATTAATGTCAAAATCTTCATTTAATTACAGTTACATCTATATTAATTGTTAGGCAACATTGTCAGAAAAATGTCCTTTGAAAACCTTTCGAAGCTGCACTGGGTAATTCTTTTAGAATTACTAACACACCTTATTAAGTTATAAAGTAATCCGGGCACAATGCTTCTAATAAGATTAAGGGGCTTTTTACATTCAGATAATTGGCCTCACAAATTGTAAAAGTCGGAGATAATTTAATAAATTGCGAACGATGGAGCTACTTTTAGAAGACTTTTACGGGGCTTTAATCTAAGAAAGACTGTTTAATGTAATTATAAGGAAAAACAAGTGTTGATTTTAATTATAATATAATGTCAGTGTTGTAGTCTATATAAAAAAAAATGTTAAAAATGTAATTAAAAATATATATAATATGTGTATAATATGTTAGAGCTAGTTACAATAATTATACTATAATGATGTTTATTTAGTGCGTGGCTAAATCAGAAGTAAAGCCGCCATCACACTCTAGTGACATTTCTGAGAGAGTTATTTCACATCCACATTCCACGCCAATATGATCCAAATATCATTAGCCGCGTACTGACCAAGCGAGCCGCCTCGCGAGGCAGCCTCGCGCGGCAGTTGCTCGGTCGGTCAGGATGTGGCTCGCCCGACTCACCCGAGGCAAACGCATGCGTTGCCTGGCCCGAGCGTGCCGCGGCCCGAGCCGAGCGTTGTCGGTTTTTGTCGATGCTCAAAGGCGCCTCGGTACGTTTGCCGCGCTCACTCAAGACGGGAGTGTTTTGCCTCGCTTATTCGTTGCGTATTAGGACTTATGCGTAATGGATAAAGAACAGTGTCTTAAACTAATACAACTATATGGTGAATATAGACGACTTTGGAATGCGCAATGTCCTGATTACACAAATAGGGGACTAAGGGAAGATGCATGGAGAAAAATAAGCCAGGAAATGAACCTTTTTAATAGCTGAATTATTAAAAAGGCAGTGGTGGCGACAACTTTCCGAATGTGCGGCCTCATGGTGGTCTCGGGCAAACTATACGCACGCGCGGTCTCTATTCGACTTCAATTTAAACTGAGCGTCGATGCTGGCTCGGCCTTACGATGGCTCGGCCTTGCCGCGCGAGGCATTAGAAAAATACAGACCGAAGCCACCTCGCCCGGCACGCGTACCGCGGCAAATGTCCGAGGCTGCCTCGCGAGACAGCTCGCTTGGCTTACGCGGCTATTAAGAGCATATGCTAGCACTGTTTTTCCATACAAATGTATTCCCCAATTTACTCCCGGACAATACGTCTAGACAAATGATTTTTTTATACAATATTTTACTAATAAATAAAAAAATATGACCCTTCAAAAATCGCAAAAAATGAATGCCTCGTACCCCGCCAATCGTCCGATCATAAAACAAATTTGAAAGATCTTTAAGATAAAATAAAAACGTAAAGGCATAGACTCACTCTTCCTGAAGATATTTAAAAAATTTAGATAGGATCTATTTTGAAGGAAGAATCAGAGGACTGTACGTTACCTCGATTTACTGCATCTGTCTCTATCACAATACACGTGCCGGCGCAAGATGAAGCGCGATGGCAATAGAACTTCTTCAAGTAATTTTTTTTTTAATTTTACTGCACCCGCGTTACCTCTTAAGTATGCCGCCAAATTATGAATTAAGATAAGATAAATATTCTTTATTGTGCACACACACACGATTTAAAAATCAGAAACATTTATAAAACACAAGTATAACACAATGGCGGCCTTATTACTAATTAGTAATTTAATGCAGGCAACCACGGGTAGAGGAAACATATTTATATGACATAATTATGTTTCCTCTTGGAATTATTGCTGGTATAATGATTTTTGCATATAATGATAATAATTACATGACGTCATCAGAGTGAATTAAAAGTCTGTATTGACTGAACAGTGAACACTGGAAACTTTCAAAATTTAACGTTGGGTCTAAATTGTATTCTTAAATTTTAAGAGTTAGTAAACACAATTGTTAATTATTTCTAGGAGCTACACAAAATTGAGCAATTTAAAGTTCCGTAACGTTTCAGTATTTTGCCATGAGCGTTATATAGCTCTAACCAGTAGATAGCGGGTTCTAAGCGGATTACAGCTAGCCTCACAGATCCCCACTGTGAAAAGCGCTCGCAAAAGGATTTTCAAAATTCGCAATATGAAATAAAATCTGAACTTTTACTGTGAATTCAAGACTCAAGGCACGCCTTTGCAAAATTGCTATCACTAGTGAGGTGATGGTAAATGACAAAACATTTTTACTTCTATTAAGTAAACGTAAAGCTGCAGTAAATGTTATTATTATTCAATATTCAATATTCAATAATCAGTACGCCAGTGTGCATCTGTCGAGCGATCGACATCAAGGCCTCACAGAATACCAAGGATCGCGGTGTAGTGCCGCGATTATCACCTGAGTGGGGTCTTTTTCAGTAGCGCTCGCATTACACTGCATTAATTTATAATTTTAAGTACTTGCGACAAATTGTTTTTGTTTATTTTTTTTTTTATTAAGTATTTTAGTACATAATTATCAGTCTTTTGTAAGACTGAATGTTAAGAAGAGGTAACAGACAAACAGACAAACACACTTTCACATTTATAGTATGGGTTAATTAGGAACATTCATACATAATGTATGTATTATATTGATTGATATGTCTGTAATTGAAAGTCTAATTACTAATGTCATAACGACTAATAGCCGATTAAGAGCCCATTGATTATCTCTGAGACCTCAGGTAATTATGGGATCACGAGATTATAGTCTAGTGTCACAACACTGATAATATTGTATGAGCTTATAATAATAGTAATTATTATTGTGCATCAGAAGTTTTTCAAATCAATTTAGCAATTTAGAACTAATTTAGCAATTTTGGAAATGCCATCAGACACCAGCATGGAAACAATCCATTCAAAGACCAAAAAATAATATGTAATGCTGGCTTCTCACGGCGCGTTATATCACCATCAGGGATAAAACCTACGGGCGAGTCCGCGCTATGTACCCGTTCACACAGCGCGAACTGGCGCGCGCGGGCGCGGCGCGTGTTGGGCCCGGCCGCGGCCGATGGTAGACCAATTCTTCTCTAAACTCACTCAAGTTGCCACGCACCACCCCGAGCACGCTCGAGTCTCCACGAGTCCGCTCGTGCCGCGCCGAGCCGCGCCTTTGAAGTTACCGACTTCAATCGGATCGGACGCGCCTGCTCGAGCCGGCCCGCGCCACCTCGAGCCATTACCTTCACACGGCGCGTGGCTCGACATTCAGAGTTCACGTCATTCTTCAATCACATTATTTTATATTAAATCAACGACGGCATGATAAGTAAAACTAAATATGTACCTATCGAGCACCATCTATTGAGCTAGTTTGCCGCAAATTCTAAAATGTCAGTTCCCTATAATCCGGCCTGAAGCTAATCTGTATGTTTCCTCCCATATTTGATTATGCATGTTAATAGACGATAGAAAATTTTCTTTTCACACAACAATAACTAAAAGGACTGTAGATATATTACTGTAATAATACTTACACGCAAAAAAACGCAAAAAAATCCAATGTATTGACCCTATTAATATTATCTACAAAACATTTGAATGAATTTTATATGTCAAAAATATTAATATGTTTACGCACCGACCAAGATAGTAAGTACCAGTAAGTGTAGGTAATGCAAATTAATATACTCGTAACTAGGGAATGCAATCCCGATCCCGCGGGATCCCGATCTCGCGAGATCTCGTGTAATTTTTCGGGATCAATCCCGACGCATCATATGACGAGATCCCGTTCGAGATTGACGGGATTCAAAATCAAAATCAAAAATAAAAAAAAAATCTTTATATTCTTCCAATTTACATATCGGGATTGGGCGGCAGTGGTCAGCGACGCTACTCGGGGTGCAAGCGGGGGGCAACCTGATAATTATTTAGTTGGTAAGATTAAAGAATAAAGGTTTTTATTTACTTTCGAGAAATATGTTATTTTAGATAACCTCACTATCACAAACAAGCAGTTATTAGCTTTTTCAGTCATCCGAATTTAACATTATTTTAAAACTAGACGGGATTGATATTTCTAATCCCGTGGGATCCCGAATTTTTAATCTCGAGTCGGGATTGCATTCCCTACTCGTAACCCTATAGCACTAAGATGTTTGAATTCAGGGTTTTTTTTTTAAATAAAATTAGGGGGCAAATGTTGGCACTCGTAACATCGCAAAAGCTGCAGGTGCGTTGCCGGCATTTAAAGAGGGATTACGCTATCTTCTTGAAGGTTTATAGATGGTATTGGTCCGGATTCTGGAAATACTGCTGGCGACAATTCCAGAGTAGCACAAGGAGCGTTTTCATGTAAAAAGTTGACGAGCACATACTAGCTAATGAAAGCAAAGTAGAGGTTACAACTTACAGCATAATAGCGCACTAACTTAACCTTGAATCGGTAGATAATTTGAAAGGTGAAGCAAACGAGCGTTCATTATACCCGTTGATAAGTGATGGCAAAGGTGAGAGATAGCTGCTGTAATCTCCTAGCAACAAAACGACTCAGCACCCAAATTAGTAACCATATTTATCATCATTATATTATAGGGGTTCTGTACACATAATTTTCTTACACTTTTTACTTCTAGATTCAGTATAATTAATGTATTTATTAAGATATTATACTTACTAACTGTAATTTAGACTTTGTCAATTGGTATTTTTTAACTATATTGAAATATTTAATTTAATATGACATTTAAATCTAACAATATAAATTCTCATTTGGCTTCTATTTATTGAGCAACGGACGTTAAGTATTAAAACAAAAAATAGTTTTGTTTTAATACCAAAATATATACCAAATATAGTAGCGAAAATCAGATGGTCACTAACATAAAGCCAAGGCATTTTTTTTAACATTTTTATATTTAAAATAACAAAAGTGCTTTTTGAACCCCTCTTAAAACAAAAAGTAATCTTTATTTTTGATTTTTAGTACCTACTGACCCGTTTCTACAGAAATATTTTTTTACAGCCTCCTCAAACGCAAAAACGTCCAACAAGAGAAAGCTTAAAAACTTCGTGCCATATCCAAACCCTCGAAAACCTCACCAAAATGAACATAACATTAGGAACTAATATAATATTGATTTTTGTGTCTTTTCTAAATAATTTTCTATAATCCATATTATTATAAACTTACAAGCTTTTCATTGTAATATTTCTAGATTTCAGTCAATAATGAGCGTGATTTTAGCTGAAACTTCTATAGAAACTCTATTCACTATTGTAACTTGTTGCAAGCTTATAAATTATAATACTTTCACATTTTATGGAAACTAGAATTACGCCCGGAGAAATGTTAAATATTTTTCAAAGTATATTTTCCTGTTACACAAAGGTGACTTGCGATATTAGTATTTCTACAGTTTCCTTTGATTTTGTTGCTCAATACAGAGTATACATAGAGGAAGATCATTTTACTGTGTGCTCGGCCATAATAGTTTTTCATACATCGTTTTTAGGGTTCCGTAGTTATGAATGAAATAATGGATTGTGCTGTTACTTTTACATTCTTATAAGTACATCATAAAAAAGTGGGCATATCTGTCACATTGCATGTTAACCTCTTCACACTTTAACCGCTGAACCGATTTTGATGAAAGTATGAAGATAGTTACTTCTCCGGGAGTGACAACGGGGTTGCGGAAACAAAAAGCGAATTTAGTTATTTTAATCTATGATTGTAAAAGTAATATATTCCCGGTTGTCTTCAAAGCAAAAAACATCACCCGAATAGAAACATTTTCAAAGAAAAGGTTAACCTCTATTGCGTACAATATTATGACAAACAATTGACTATTTAACTTTCGTATTTTTTGTTATAGTTTAACCTTATCTCGATATTGTTTTTAAATATTACATTGTTGCAGATACTAAATAAAATGTTGCACTTTGAGTGTTAATTGATCAAGGATATGCGAATTTCAATCTAATGGTATTATTATTAGGGTTTATAATAACATGCAATTGTAACAAATTAGAACTTTTGAACTTAATGAGTAAAATTATGAGTAATTATTATAATTAATTGCATTTTCTGTACATTTAAAAGACATTCAAAAAGGTATTGCATCATTTTCGATGTCTACATAGCAGCCACAAGTATATCTGCCTACACACAGCTTTATTACAGATTATAATTTTAGGTTAAATGCTTCACAATACTGTTAAAATTTTCTGTACATTTAAAAGACATTCAAAAAGATATGGCATCATTTTCGATGTCTACATAGCTGCAGCCACAAGTCTATCAGCCTACACACAACTTTATTACAGAATATAATTTAAGGTTTTAAATGCTTCATAATACTGTTAAAATCTTTTAGTCAGAGTCTAGAAAATTTTCTCTATTCTCTGGTATTCACCAGTCAAAAAAGTATTTGAATGACCAAAAAGTCTTACAAATCTTTACTTTTCATACTTTTATCTAATAACAAGTACTTAAACGGTATCGGCTTATAAACATTACAAAATGAAACTTTTTCTCCATCACATATTTTCCTGATATCACGTAGACGCACTAAAGCTGAAACAAAATACCCTAAGGCCTAAAGACATGAAAAAACCTAAAAACACAGGTACATAATAAAAAATATTTACAAAAAACAAGCTCGAGATAAGATGTTTTTATACAAGATGAAAATAATAACATTTTCGATGCGATAGCTAGCTGAACGAGTATAAATATTGGGGGAATACGAGGTATGGGTACAGTTCAACTGAACCGTCAGCATGAAGGCTACCGTGTGTCTGATTTTGGCGTTGGCGGCTGCGGCCGTAGCCCGGCCAGATGGCGATTTCACCAACCTGGGTAAGAATCATTATTGTACCATACCATTTTAACTTAATTCCCCAATTCGGCTGTTTTTTTTTTATTTATACAATTTGGGGCCGTCTATGGGCTGTTCGCCCATATCTTTTTTTTGATATCTATCATAGGTTTTCGCACCAAGGATAATTTTAATACATTATTAATTATTGTAATTGTAGTCCATCACGCTATTTTTTTTTCAATTCTACTGTTTTAATGCAACTTTAATGCCGCTTCGTTCCTTGTTCGATTCGATGTTGATTTGATTTATGAGATTGTCAGGACCGGGTTGGAGTGGTCAACTCGGTCCTGAGTATTTAGACTTTGACTTGGGACTTGTAAGTTTCTCGTTACAAACTGTTCCCCAATTCAACTAGCCACTAGGTATTGAATGTAATATTAATACACCTTTATGCCTTGTTCGATCCATTCCCAATCATATCAAATTATGATATTCTCATGAAATTTTAAATTAACATAATATACAACGTTTGGAGTAAATGAGAATACTTTTTGCTGGTGGTCTCAAGCTAATTTCTAAGTTACTCGAGTTTTAAACTGATTGCAGGCAACGTTGAAACTTTAATAGTTGTTGGTACCTAACCGATAGTGCAAGGCAAGCTTGTAATATTGTGATGTAGGTAGAGAAACTTTAAATGCTTAAAATTGCAAAATAATGGTATGAAATTTGTAAAAACCTTTGTTTAGAATTGACTGATCACTATAATATACTCAGTATTAATTAGTTTGAAAACAAGCTTAAGAACTTTTAGTGTGTGGTGACTGGTTAGTTCTGTCTATTGTGGTGGTATTAGAAACCTTTAGCAGCCACGTAGCTATCATCAGGTGACTTCCAGACAAAGAATCTTATTAAGAGCTCTACAAAAGTATATGACTCCCGAGAGCATCCTAAAGTTTAATTTCATAAAATGTAAAGAAGTAATATTTATATTACTTAATAAATTCAAAAGGGCGTCTTGCTTAGAAGTTTTTAACTAAATGCAGGTGTATTTTTCGTAGATTTTATAGTTTTTTTTTTCTTTTCCAGTTTTCAATGACATCAAACATAAGCAGGAGTTCATCTTCAAACTGCTCAACAATGTCATGCAACCAGTTATGTACAAGGAAATCGAAGAAATCGGCAAAGACATCAAGTTTGAAGACAAAGTGGACTTTTACACTGTAAGATAACTTGTATAATTAATAATTTTGCTGCCTGTATATCTTCTAATTTGTTGGAAAAGCCTTTAATGTCAATTCTTTTTATTTATAGAAGCCCGAAGTCGTCAAGACTTTTGTCAAGAACTTGAAGTTCGGTTTCTTGCCCCGTGGTGAAATTTTCACCCTGCACATCGACCGCCAAATGAAGGAGGTCATCTCGATGTTCCACATGCTGTACTACGCCAAGGACTTCGAAACCTTCATCAAGACCGCCTGCTATATGAGACTGTACCTGAACGAGGGCATGTTCGTATATGCTCTCACCGTAGCTGTAAGACACCGCGAGGACTGCAAGGGTATCATTCTGCCGCCTCCCTATGAAATCTACCCCTACTACTTCGTCCGCGGTGACGTTATCCAAAAGGCGTACTTACTTAAAATGAAGAAGGGTCTTGTAGACCACAAGCTCTGTGACTTCTATGGTATCAAGGTTACCGACAAAAAGGTTTACATCATCGACGAGAATGTTTACGACACCCGTGTTCACCTCAACGAGGAGGACCGTCTGAGATACTTCACCGAGGACATCGACCTAAACACCTACTACTACTACTTCCACATCGATTATCCCTTCTGGATGGGCGAACAGGTCAACAACAAGGTTATGTTCAGACGCTGGGAGCTGACTCTGTACGTGTACCAGCAGATCCTCGCCAGGTACTACATGGAGAGATTGTCCAACGGCCTAGGAGAAATCACCACCTTTTCGTGGGACACCACCATCATGAAGGGCTACTGGCCGTGGTTGATCCTGCACAATGGAGTACAACTGCCCGTCAGGATGAACAACTTCAACTTCGTCGGAAACTACAACGTTGGAGTAATGAAACTGGCTAAGGATTACGAGAACATCATTACCGAGGCTGTCGTTAAGGGCTACATTGAGGTTAGTTTTATCTTTATATTTGAAACGTATTATATTGCGAGTTGCAACATTATGCATAGTTAATTTTATTACGAGAATGTGAAATAATAACATATATAATGTTCATTTATTCTTTTAGATCAATGGATTCAGGTATGAACTGAACAAGGTAGAGGACATCGAACACTTGGGCAAACTTATCTATGGTGCCGTTGAGAAGACTGATCTGACCAAGTACCAAATCCACGCCTACCGCTACTTACTTGTCTTGATGAAGTCAGTCATTGGACTCAACACAGTAACCTCCGACAAGTAAGTTTCTTGTGAATAAAAAGTTACAAATTATAAATGTAAAACTTGGTATTACTTAAAGAAATTTTCCATGCCAGCGAAAGTGATAATTACTGATAAGCTTTACGAAACTGTTGAGCGTAAAAAGAAAAAGTTACCGCATTTTATCGCAGTTCAATGTTACGATAATTCTTATAATTTTGAAAGGTTTTAAGTACACATTCTAACTTAAACACACACTACCTAACTTAAAAAAATAGTAATTGCTATTTTATTATAATCAGTCATCCTTGATTCCCTCATTTAATTTCAGATACTTCGTTGTACCATCTGTGCTTGACAACTACCAGACCGCCCTCCGTGATCCAGTCTTCTACCAGCTGCAGAAACGTCTCTTCTACTTCGTGATGATCTTCAAGAACCGTCTCCCAAGCTACACCCACGAAGACCTGTACTTCCCAGGCGTGAAAGTTGAGAACGTTGTCGTCGACAAACTCGTCACATACTTCGATGACTACCTAATGGACATGACTAACGCTGTTACCTACAACGATAATGAACTCAAGAAGGCAACTCCTGACATGGTATTCTTCGCCCGCAAACGCCGCCTGAATCATCAACCATTCGAGGTCAAATTCGAAATCGAGTCCGACAAGCAAGTCGAGTGTGTTGTCAGGCTGTTCCTGGGACCTAAAGAAGACCACACGGGACGTCTCTTCGACATCAACGAGAACAGATTCAACTTCGTGGAACTCGACTCCTTTATGTACAAACTCGTGACCGGCAAAAACTTCATCGTCAGGAAGTCCATTGACATGCACAACCTCATCGGTGACAGAATGATGACTTACAACATCTGGAACAAGTTCCAAAGCACCACCGACGTGAAGGACTTCTTCATGAAAGATCTCAGGAACTACATGACCGGGTTCCCCACCAGGCTGCTTCTGCCCAAGGGTACCGTTGGTGGCATGAACATGATGCTGTACGTCATCGTGTCTCCGCTGAAGCTCGTCGACAACATTGACGCGGAAATCTTCAACGCCGACCGCAGAGAGTTCGTCGTAGACTTCAGGTCTAGCATACTCCTCGACAAGATGCCCCTCGGCTTCCCCTTCGACCGCATAATCGACGTGTCCAAATTCTTCACGCCAAACATGAAGTTCGTCGATGTGACGATCTTCCACAAGAACCAGGTCTGCGACATGAAGACCCGCTGGAACAGATGGGTGCTCAAGAACTACGACCTGTTCGACAGAACCGGCACAGTCATGGAGGACAACTACTTCATTGACACCTTCCCCAAAACGATCGAATACTGAACAGTGACTTCTGAAATATCTGTAGCATACAAGCAAATTTAAAATGTTAATGAATTGTTGAAATATAAAAATAAAAAAGTAATAAAAAAAACTTTTATTATATTTAATTTATTTTATTCAATATAGCCCTACACATTCTAATAAATAAATACTATTTATTCTAAAAGCATAAACAAGAAAATTGTAATCTGCAAATTCTTTGTAACAAGAATTATTAAAATTTTATCCGGGATATTCTCATCTAAATAATGCAAATGTATTTCTTCCATTCAACGATACACAATACCGATAGTAACAAACTTGTGGAAAATGCAACCTCTTGAATGATTAAAGAGATTGAATAATATATTTTATGATTATCAACAGCATAGCGATTTCGTTTGAAATATAACTTTTATTTTACGATATGTGTACATAAAATATATCATAACTAGTCTTTCAATATTAATGAGTAGTGAGTACCTAAATAAATAAAAAATCTTCTCATAACATGAAAATGTGATATTGTTTTTCTCGCTTCTATAGCATCTTTCAAAATATGGCTCTACTAGATGATGCCCGCAACTCTGTTGCGCCAAAATTCGTTTATCGCGCGGGAACCGTACATTTTTCCGGGATAAAAAGTATCCTATGTCCTTTCCCGGAACTCAAAGTATCTCCATGCAAAATCGGTTCAGCCATTTGGGCGTGAAGAGGTAACAGATAGACAGACAGACAAACAGACAGACACACTTTCGTATTTACAATATTCTTATAGATGTATTCTGACTGTATGTCGTTTATAACTGAGTAATATTAAGGTATTGCTAGATTTGTTTGTAAATTCTAAGTGTCTTTTTACCACTTTTAAAATACACTATGGTACTAACTACAGTCTACACTATAATAATGTAAAAGAATAATCGGCCAAGTGCGAGTCGGACTCGCGCACGAAGGGTTCCGTACCATTATAAAGCAAAATTAGGCCAAAAATTGTGTTTTTTGTATGGGAGCCACCCTTAATTTTTTATTTTATTTTAATATTATTATTAAATATTAAAGTAAACATATAAATAAGTATTTTGAGAAAAATTCAAGTACCTACCTGTTGACATTTTTTATATAGAGCAAAAAAGGCCAAAAAAATCATGTTAGTTGTATAGGAGCCCCCCTTAAATATTAATTTTATTTTGTATTTAGTATTTTTTGTTATAGCGGCAACGGATATACATAATCTGTAAAAATTTCAACTCTCTAGCTATTACCGTTTTTGAGTTACAGCCTGGAGACAGACAGACAGACAGACAGACGGACAGACAACGAAGTCTTAGTAATAGGGTCCCGTTTTTACCCTTTGGGTACAGAACCCTTTAAAATGAAAGCGGAAAAGGCTTAGTGTCTCTTATAATTTTTGCAAGCCTGTTTGCTGTTTCCAGAAACTCCATTTTATTCTCTACGGTAAAATTATGTTCAGGAAAGAACAAAATATCGGTAGCTGTACTTATACAGCATGACTGGTGAGCCATGTTCAATACTCGAGGACGTGATATTTGGCTATTATATTAGATGAAAAAAATATATATATAAAAAAATAATATCAATTGATCACTGAATAAATGTAGCTTAAACTTAAATAATTATTTACCCAACGCATGGACACCGCGCGCTTTGATGGCGCACGTCCATGATTAATTTATTTAAATGGAAATTTGGTCAAAAATTAAGTACCTACCTAATTTTATTACATAATTATAATAAGAATCGAGTACTGAGTACTCTCCTTAAGTATTGAACATGTTTCACCAGTCAAGCTGTATTTTAGAACATAGCAAGTAATCTGGCTACTCGTCTAGCAAGATCACGTTCTAGTAACACAAGTTACTACAATTCCCTATTATTGTTTTTGTATCCACTTTAAATTTCAAAAAGAAATGCTAAATCCCTAGATAAAATTTAAATACTAACTGCCGTACTCAGAGACATTAATGTATGTATATAATTATAATGTATGGGGCTTATGTCAAAATTTTGAATTAATTATCTACATTTAAGTAATTAATGTTCCACTTTTGAGTGCGGCAGTAAGAGTTGATTTATAATAAATATTCTCAAAGCCAAGCTTCTTAATCTACACTTTTATTACAATCTTCATCTACACTACTATAATAAAGAGGAAAATTTGTATTTTTGTGTGTATGTTTGTAATGAATAAACTCAAAAACTACTGTGCCGATTAAAAAAAATGTTTTACCATTGGCAAGCTACATTCACCCTGAGTAACATAAGTTATATTTATTGCCAGAAAGAGAAAATATATTAAGGGATCCTTACTAAAACTTAACTAACATAATCGAAACTATTGACGATAGAATAAAATAATGTTCTACAATATTAAAGAACATAATAATTAATATCAATATCTACAATAAACTTCGCAATACTATAATGTGTCCAACTATTATCGTTATGTCACATAACCACTTAACCAACGTATTTCTATCAACTTTTAAAATTTTACATTTTAAAAGTTGACAGAAATACGGACCAAATTAATACATCTGCTCAAATCCTTATACTATTTAAATTCATATAGATTATTTTTTTAATTGTTCAAATCGGCTATTCCATTCAATAAGTACGAATTTAATAATTCATAGAACATCCACGTCACAGTGCGGCAGCGCCAGGCATTATAGCGGCGCGGGAGAGGCAGCACATCTATGAAATAGTATTTTAACATAGTGATTATTAAAGTATAACACAATTGAGTATTTTTGTGTCATAATTTGTAAAAAAATCCAACTGCCTAGCCAGCGCGCTCCTTGAGTTACAGCCTAAAAAGAGAAAATCATCCATCTTTGTCATTTATTATGTTGACGCGGACGAAGTCGCGGGCAATAGCTAGTATAGTTATTATAACATCGGAAAACGTAGGACGAGATAGTGTTGAGCAAATAACTAGTACTACTCTAGCTACGCAGTAAGAAATAATTAAAAAAAAAAACGTATAAAAATTTAAAATGCTTTTCCACAATTATTATTAATTTGTACACGGTCCGACTATTTTAATCATAAAAAATATTTTGGAACTACATTTCATCGATAAGACGTGTAGTGTAGGTAATGAAAATCTATTAAACAGTTATTGAGATTATCGTGAACAAACGGACAGACAGACCTTTATTATATATTGAGTAAACATTATAACTGGCCGATTTATACTTAAGGAAAAGGTAAGGTTTGCTAGTATTGTATAGTTTAATGTATTGTCATAATTCGTGATCTTATGAATTTACCAAAATATTTTGAAAATTATTTTCTTTAAAACAATAACCCATTGATTGTCAAAAAAGGCTGTAACTCAAGAACGGTAATAGCTAGAGAGTTGAAATTTTTACAGGCAAAAGTAATAATGACAAAGTTGTGGTAAGGCGTAGGTTGAGCACTCCCTGGTAATGTCACTGAACTTAATGTTGACTTCAGCTCAGTGTGGATAAATAACAACAAGTTTATTGTGATTATACCATGGAAGACTGTAAAAATCTTACTAGTTATGTACTACCATACCATTAGTCAAAAAACCTGGTGGTCTTAGTTAAGTAAATTAGTATACCATGAGGAATATGTTGCCGATAAGAGAAAAGTAATTACGACGTAGCCTTGGCCCAAAATTTAAATTTTAACCCCATAATATACCCCTAAATTCGAATGTGATGCAATTTATAATAACATTTCATAGAACTTTCGAATAATTAATACACTTTCCCTTCGATAAATACATTGTTAACGAATGTTGACTTATAAAAATCGATAACTTTTGACTCCTTACAATGTTGCATACCTGTACCTTTATCTCATAAACAGCTGAGGGGTATATAAGGGGAGGTATAGCAGAGTAAGTCGTAGTGCATCGAGGTGGTGGAACAATGAAGGTCTTGTGTCTTGTGTTAGGGCTCGCAGCTGTTGCTGCTGCCTCTGGTATTCTTGAGGATAACATAGTTAACACTAATAATGGTAAGAATTTGCTTCTTTGAACGAAATTCCTTATAGAATTTATAAAGCCCGCTGCGCACAGATGTATTTTGTAGGAACCGTAGCTTTTACCGTCATAAATAACTTTTTATATGTGTCTTACTGTCCACCCCTGAGATTTACCTTGCCGAAACTGTCAGCCTTTTTTTCTTAAACAATAATTATTTTTTCTAACTTGGATGTTTTTATAGTTGTAGGAGTAGGCGACATCAAGCAACGTCAGATTATAATTCTGAAGTTGCTGAACAACATCTTGGAGCCGTTCGTTGACAAGGATATCAGAGATGTAGGAACTAACTTTGACATCGAACAGAACATTCATTTGTTCACGGTAAGATTGGCTGTTAAAATGCTGAATAATGTAAAGACATTATAAATGTTCTACTCAAATATTTATTTAACTTTACAGAAACCTGAAGTAGTCAAAGAATTTATCAAGCACCTAAAGCTTGGTATGCTTCCACGTGGGGAAGTGTTCACTTTGACTATCGACCGTCAACTGAAGGAAGTAATCGGTGCTTTTCACGGACTTTACTTCGCAAAGGACTTCGATACTCTCGTCAAGACAGCCTGCTGGATGCGCCTCAACCTTAACGAAGGCATGTTCGTCTATGCCCTGACTGTAGCCGTCAGACACCGCATCGACTGCAAGGGAATCATCCTGCCACCTCCTTACGAAATCTACCCATATTTCTTCGTCCGAGCCGATGTCATCCAGAAAGCATACCTCCTGAAAATGAAGAAGGGTCTCCTGGACAAGAAACTCTGTGACTTATACGGAATCAAGAAAACCGACAAAGAAGTTTACATAATCGACGAGAATGTCTTCGACCGCCGCGTGGTGTTGAACAAGGAGGACAGACTCAGATACTTCACTGAAGATATCGGTCTCAACACATACTACTACTACTTCCACGTTGACTATCCATTTTGGATGAAAGACACCATCGTTAATAACAAACTTCTTACAAGGCGCTGGGAGCTTACCCTCTACATTAACCAGCAAATTCTTGCTCGTTACCATTTGGAGCGCTTATCGAACAACCTTGGAGAAATCGACCAATTGGATTTGAACACGATTGTAAAAAAAGGATACTGGCCATGGATGCTTCTGCACAACGGTGTCCAACTACCAGTGAGGTTGAACAACCACATCATCACACATGAGAAGAACACTGATGTTATCCATCTAGTCAAAGTATACGAAGACATCATTACAGGAGCTATCATCAAGGGATTCGTTGAAGTAAGTTGACTTTTCTAACCTTCCTAAGATTAAATCATTAATTTGTTATTTAAATAGAAATAATATTATTATAAATACTAAATTTTTCTTATTATTTCAGATCAACGGTGTCAGACTAGATCTGGTGAAAGCTGAAGATGTAGAAGTACTTGGAAAACTCATCTGGGGAGTGATTGAAGACAAGAATAACCTAAGCACTGTTACTGTAGAAGCTTACAGATACCTTTTGATCTTGCTGAAGGACGTCGTCGGAGTTAACACCATCCACAATGACAAGTGAGTTGAAATGGAGATAGCTATATTGAATACTAGCTGTTGCCCGCAACTTCGTCCGCGTGAATGTGTGTTATGATAATGGAGATTTAGAAAATTTATTACCCATCAAAAACTATTTTTTTTGGATAAGGATTAATATTAGGTACAATACACTCGAAATTTTTAATTTACATCAAAGACCCAGGAACATTGAAAGCTCTTTTAAGTAACTTTCGTCGGCGGGGCTTGAACCACAGATATCGTTTTGAGAAATCCTTTCTTCGAAGACCGCTTGGCGTGGACAACAGGAACATGTGACGGAGACAGAGGATAGACGAAAGAAGACGGGATATTTAATGTAGGCATCTATACCTCTTTAACTTTTACCTCTTGCTCTTGTAGGTCAGGAATCGTGATGCTTCCCTAAAATTTGATATTATGATTTTGCCCGAAGGACATGCTCAAACTGGTTTGGGACCCGAAATGAAATTAATCAGAAGAAAATAGAAGTATGAAGAATTCTAATTCCCCTTCCCATTAAAAGCTGAGATAGCACAAAGTTACAGTGACCGAATGTCAAATCACTGAAGGAGGAGCACCATGAATATAAACTGTAATAATTGTGACTTCTAAGCTATAATAGCTAAATGAATATTGGAACTTGCTGTGTTAGACTGTTGCCAATAATAATTGTGACAAAAACGCTTGCAGGCACGGAAGTTCCTAGCACTGTCCCAATATAACCGTAGTATGCGACATCAGATTTACAATGTCGGTTGTCTAGCATTGTAGTTCTTTCGTCTTGCGAGAAAAAACTCTCCCAGAGAACATGATGAGTGGTTTGTTCAAACATACTGCCTTCAGTCGAGCACATACTAATTTAGATCCGTAAAGTTTGACCTTAAAATTCCATGGCCATTAAGGAATTGAGATACGCAGTTGTCAATATCCATCCAGTGTTTGGTTAATCGTTCATAAATATTAGGGAAAAACTATAAAGATGTCGACCTTTGCTGGAATTGATAATCACTTTGAGTGTCGTTGTAAATTTAGAGGAGTTTCTTCAATTCCATTACTCATAGATCGCGAACATAGCATCAAATACAAATTATATCCCTTAAAGTAGGAAATCTACAAATCGGCACAGAAACGGTGAAATAATTATCAATTTCGATTCTGATCCTTTCAATGCAAAAGAATACTTACAAACAAAAAAACAACAAAAGCATCATAATGTGGTTATGGATGGTGTAATGATGGTGGGGATATGGCATGTGCTTCCAGTATTTTAAAAAAATATAAGGGGTCAGGAGTTCCGTTCAGCAACGGAACCTTCCGAAGTCCTATACCCTATGATATGACTTGGTTTGAATCTTACTTTTTGGTAGCATATTATGTTAATTTTACTTAAAAGAAGTAAAAATTACCGTTTTTCTAAACATGGTATCAAATTTGGGTTTACAATCTATACAACAAAAAAAGAATTTTGACAATTGGACCACAAACAGCAAAGTAAACATTTACTCCTCCTTTCTTGGAAGTCGGTTAAAAAAAGTATCTAAGATGTTGACCAGCGATGTAAGGTATCACCATGCTAAATTTCATTGAAATCGCTCCAGCGGATTCAGAGATTAGTCTGTACAAACAGACAAACAGACAAACAGACAAACAGACAAACAGACAGAGAAACTAAAATTTCAAAAACAGTTGAGATGTGTTCTATTACACTTCTAACATGCCCCTGACTCGTTTTTTCAAGTTTATTTTCAATGTACAAAAATTTTACCTCTACCATTTTATTATATGTATAGATAAGTATAAATAGTTGTTACAATATGGACAAAATCAAAATATTTTAAATACAGACAATTAAAACTTTGTAATTTATATTGGTTTCATCTGTTACAGATACTTCGTCGTGCCAACCGTTCTTGACAACTTCCAGACTACACTACGTGACCCCGTGTTCTACCAGCTACAAAAGCGTCTCTGCAACCTATTGATCCTGTTCAAGAAACGCCTGCCATGCTACACTCGCGATGAGCTGATGTTCCCTGGAGTGAAAATCGACAATGTCGTCGTCGATAAATTGGAGACTTTCTTCGATGACCATGTAATGGACATGACAAACGCTCTTATCCTGAACAAAGACGAACAGATGTCGACTAAGTCTGAAATGACAATTTTGGTACGCAAGCGCCGTCTGAACCACAAACCCTTCAAAGTGGTCATCGATGTACTGTCAGACAAGACCGTAGACAGCGTGGTGAGAATCTTCCTGGGACCCAAGCAGGATACTCTGGGTCGCCTCATCGACATCAACAAGAACCGGTGGAACTTCGTGGAGATCGACTCGTTCCTGTACAAACTGAACACCGGCAAGAACACGATCGTCAGAAACTCGATCGACATGCACAACATCGTCCGCGACCGCATGATGACTCGCGATCTCCTCAAGAAGATCGACACCATCACCGACGTCAGAGATCTGCTGATCAAGGACTTGAAGAACTACATGACAGGATTCCCGGCTAGGTTGATCTTACCTAAGGGTCATATCGGCGGTATGAAGATGATGCTGTACGTGATCGTCACCCCGTTGAAACTCGTAGACGGCATCGACGTAAACTTGCTCGACACGACCCGTCAAGGCCTCACCGTGGACTACAGGTCTACTGTTCTCCTCGACAGGATGCCCCTCGGTTTCCCTCTCGACCGTCAAATCGACCTCGTCAGATTCAACACACCCAACATGAAGTTTGTCGACGTGAACATCTTCCACAAGCCCCAGGTCTGCGACATGAAGACTCGCTGGAACCGCTGGGTCCTGAGAGACTACGACCTGGTCGATATGACCACCGTCATCAACGACGACTTCAACGTTGACGTCGATGTCAACAACAAACTCTTTAAGAACTCCAACATCGTTGACATATAAAAAGTAAAAAATATAACTGTTTAAGAAATGCATCAATAAACAAATAGCGAATGAATTTAATTCAAAGTTTTTATTTCAAGCTTGTCTTACGAACACTATAATTTATAAATCTGTCATAATATTATATTAATATCTAAGTAAAATTAACTCCTTACAGGTAAAATATCTTGATCATAAAGTCTTATTACACTTTGTCAATAGAGAGAACTCTATTAATTTAAATGCGAGACATTTAAAATATTAACATAAAATAGCAGAGTATTAGTTATATTTACCACAAAATTATTCAGTAATTAACGCTTTCATTTGAGCTATGGATTTTCCAACTTTTGATTTTTTACATGTAATAGTTTTCAAAAGTTGTATTTGTCCGTAAAAATAATAACTGCATTTATTTTTTCTAAGTAAGTTTACGTTTTTGGCTCGCTCAAAGACATTGAAATTTCGAAAAAAATCACAAAATCAGACATTCAATTAAGAATATTTATTTACTATTTGCAATTAGAAAAATAAAAATAACGGACTGTTTTAATATTAGTAACAATGTAAACAATATCTTAAAATATTTTAGACGATATACGACTGATTCTTTATATTTTATACCTACATACCCGCGCCCTGTTTTTATTTGGCCACATTCGACTCCTACAGGTTCAACTAAGCGGTATTTTTTAGTTATCTGAGTGATTGAATTGTAATTTGTGAGCTAAATAATAAATAGAAATTAGTAATTCGTTTCGTTTAATTTGATAAAACGATTAAAATCACTTCAAAACCTAAGATAGAAACGAGAGGGCGAACTAAATTACTGAAGAGTTATGAAAAGATATATCGTCGTATACGAGTAGAAGAGCATATAACAATGGTACAGGAACCAGGGTTAATTTATGTGGGGCATGCAACTCAGTCATCAGAATCTCCGAAGGCAGTTTTGGAAGCTATTATTTTCTATTTGGCGAAAATCGACTAAATTGGATTTGTTGAACGCAGCCTGCTGTGATTTTGCCTTATGATTAAACTACTTTTCTATAATTTAATGGATTAAAATTGATTTTTTTACTTTCTTTAATGTATAAACATATTTATAAGTGATAAAAATTAATATTTATCACTTAAACCGACTTAAAAAAAATATATATATATATATATATATATATATATATATTTAAAGTCGGTTTATATATATATATATATATATATATATATATATATATATATATATATATATATATATATATATATATATATATATATATATATATATATATATATATATATATATATATTTTATAATATATACATAATCATATAGTTATAATTTTAATTCCTATTACGTAAAGAAATTTAGGAAAAAAAATCGCCCGTACAACGTGACACACCGTAATGGATAGTTATTATGATTAAACTTTTAAGAAATTAATTTCTAAGCTATATTTTAACAAGCATTAATTTTAAATAATACAGGGTGCAATTAAACCTTCCGGCCAAATTTTGATATATTGATCCTTGTTAAAAATAAAAATACACGTATTTTTTCTTTTATAATCACTCAATACTAAAATGTTGAGAAATAGTTTCCGAAAGTTTTCCTAAAAAACACCAAAATTATGGACACTACGCGCCATGCGCCGCCATCCCGCTAAGGCATTCATTGATAACAGCGCCTCCCTGGCGCCACCCCCCGCGTCACCCCCGCTCTTCCACTACGTGCGTGAATGGCGAGAGGCGCCGGCCGGCACCATATCGTAATTTGTACGAAGTGACCAATTTTAATTGGGATAAAATCTGTTATTGTAAAAATTAACACCTTTTTTTTGGTTAAATTGACTCTTCTAATGATACCTAAGCCCTAAAAAAAAATTGGCCGATACGTTTAATTGCATCCTGTATTGTCATTAGTTACATTTCGCAGGAGGTTATTTTAGAAACTATTGTACCATTCAAGTAGAAAACGTGTTCGTTATAAATAATTTCATACGCATCGGATTATTGTATGATGTATCGTTTTCTATTTTTCATTTAGAATAGTAGCTATTGTATACGTGGGAGAGCCATGCTTCGGCACGAATGGGCCGGCTCGACCGGAGAAATACCACGTTCTCACAGAAAACCGGCGTGAAACAGCGCTTGCGCTGTGTTTCGCCGAGTGAGTGAGTTTACCGGAGGCCCAATCCCCTACCCTATTCCCTTCCCTACCCTCCCCTATTCCCTTCCCTTCCCATCCCTACCCTCCCCTATTACCCTATTCCCTCTTAAAAGGCCGGCAACGCACTTGCAGCTCTTCTGATGCTGCGAGTGTCCATGGGCGACGGAAGTTGCTTTCCATCAGGTGACCCGTTTGCTCGTTTGCCCCCTTATTACATAAAAAAAAAAAAACAATAACTTAAGAAATTTTAAGGTACACTTTTTCCTGAATAATTTTGATGATGATTGAGAAGGAAATAATTTAACTTATCCTCTATTCTTCTTCGATAGTACTCAAAGCTAAATGTATCACTAACTTGAGCAATAAGTATAATATATTCTTCGTGCAGACAACTTAATAAGAACTAAGCTAAGTTCTTCTTCACGGTTAGTGAAATTATTTGCGGTGAAATACAGCAGTAATTAAAAATGAGCAAAACCGCCATTGTATTTGTGTTTTACTATCCTAAATAATATTTCATAAGAATCATGAGAGTATGCTAATATTTTATAGAACCTTGTATTGATTACATTACAAGCTTGCATCTTGCATCTTGAACAATATGTACGGTATATCTTCAGATACATATTGATCAAGATGCCGCACAAAATATACTCAAATCTGGGCAATTATGTTCAGTTGTGTCTCATGTATGCGACAGTTCCTTCTCTCTTCCAGACTACCCAAAGACCATTAAATATTTTAGGCCCTTTAAGGCCATCCCCCGAGCAAACGACCTTGACCATACATTTGACGCGTTGCCGAGATCGCACAAAAATCCTTTTTTTTACTTATCTTAGTTCAAAATTTTTCTTAAAAAAAAATAAAACAGGGAATATGTAGTTAATGAAATTATCTATCTATTGTCGTGTGTTTCAAATAAACGAAATTTGTAAATACTAGGGAGATGCTGAAAGTATGCTTCAATTTTAATAAATTGGTATTACTTTGGAAGCTAATATCATGAGTATAATAAACAAAAATAGAAAATTTAAAACGGGGAAAGGAATGTTGATATACTGAAGATTATTGCTGTATTTTTATTATAACTTTGTAGCTTTCGAATTAGGAGTTTATAAGGCTCTAAATACGGTAAATTACAGAATCTCCGTAGGGGAAGGGCCTTAAGGGTATCTGGTATTGTGAAACAACTGTCAGAATTTTCAGCAGTGAAAAACGAGATTCCATCAGTTATTCCAAAGAAAATAAGATAAAAATTGAGCTTTATACATACTCTATGGTCAGGATAGACCTTCAGCACCGGATACCTCTATAGAAGTCAACATCAGATACAGGGAAAATATCAGCTTTCATAAAATAACGAAACTGGCTGTCGTTGGGTTTTGAGTTATAATATTTTATCTTAGCCACAGAATATATATTAGTAGTCTTAGCTCTAAACGTAAAATACCAAATAAATTCTGAAACCTGTAGTTTTTATTTATGCCTTTAGTCATCAATAGGGCCCGGATTGATTTGTAAATACATATTTTTATTTTACGTGATTTTCGGCCTAGAATGTGTTTTTTACATGAATTATCATGTTTAGACTGTGAAAAACCAAGATTTATTTTCCATATTTTTCCATTTCAAGAATTTTCAAAGATAAGTCCATATTTTATAATAAAAGGTCACAATCATCCATATTTTCACAAAAATACTAAAAGAAATACGTTCCCGCCACCACACGGCTGCGTTTTTCGTTCCTCTCGCCTTTTATCGGCGTATTTTGTTTCCAAAGAAGATTATTGAAGAATTATAAAATAAAGTTTCAGATGCGGAAGGTCCTATTGCTGACATGGCTAAACAAAAACTAAAGTATGTTTCGGATTAAGTAAATTATAAAATAAAGGATTCAAAAATTAACAAAATTCTGTGCAGATGTTTTGAGGGCATATAGACGTGGCTTACACAATTACGTATTGCAACCCATTTATAGGTCTACCAGAATCTGATGGCAAATTATGACAGCAGATTTAAAAAAAAATCCTTGATCATTGGATAAATTTATATATTTGCATTTTTCACACACACAATCAGCCGCTATAAGGAAAAAAAAGGATCAAAATGTTTTATTCCAATTACCCCGGTAATATTGCTAGAGTCAATTTACTTTCTCACTTTTTGCCATCAGATTCTGGTAGACCTATAATATTAAGGCAACTGTGCGCGTAATGTACAGTAATGATTTCCTAAAATATGATAATAATAATATGGACATTTATTCCGAAACCAATTAATAGATAAGAAGAGAATAACGTAAGAGAATAACATCAAATCTAAACTAAAAACCTATTTTCTTCAAATAAACATTGTTTAAGTACCTTATCTATCTTGTTCCTAATTAACGTATAAAGTAACTTTATAGTACCAAGTACAAACTAACTGATATATACATATTTTAGTTTGTATAATTATATATAACCATATCTGTGAATAGGACTGTATCGCAGCATTCCACAAACCTCATTGGTTTTAAATGCTGTTTCAATTAAGTTGAATAATTGTATATGTCTTATTTGGTAAATAAATAAATAAAATAAAAATAAAATAAATATATGCCTTTTGGCATAGGCCTCCTCTAACTCTTTCCACTCTTTCCATTGTTGACTGTCACGACTCACGAGTGACCCTTTTCTTACAGTAAATCAATGTTTTATTATGAAAAGTATAGTTATTTTATACTCCATATTTTTTCCATATTTTCTATTTTTTCGTCCATATTTTAAGTACATATTTTAGATTTTTAAATACATATTTTTCCGGGCCCTAGTCATCAAGTATTTAGTAGACAAACTAAAGACTTTCCAATATTATTATTGTAATACAATTAAACCGACATCATTTCAATTTATACTTGTCATGAGTCGTGACGTTAGATTTAAGTTGACGCTTTTTAAGAGGATAGATTTTACAATATTTTCAATATTGTAAGTTGATTTTGGTAACAACTAAAATGAATTAAAGTAATTTGAATAAATACATTTTTATATACTTATAAAAAAACCGGCCAAGTGCGTGTCAGGCCACGCGCAATAGATATAGGGTTCCGTAGTACCGCTAGTTTTTTTTTAATTTTTGTATGGTCAATGAATGTACATTTATAACGTGTTTTACACTACTAACAACATCATCTCAGTTACTTTCAAAGAAATTTGAACGAAAAGTTCCTTTATACTTCGCCGAATACATTTCTTTTATTTGATCGACTATTACTCAATAACTTATGAATTCTTCTTAGCCGTGATAGTTTTCCTTTTAAATTCAGCATATTTACTACTCCCGTGAATTTTTTCACATTTCTAGAAGCCCCCGTTTAGTTGGTAGTTGGTAGAGATGTACAAATACCCTGTACAATGTATCTGGAATACAAAATGCAAGATACTTTTAAATTAAGTATTTCAGATACCAGATACAAAATACTTTCTAGAATAGTATCTGAAATACTAAATACAAAATAGGTATCTTCTTAATACTTCTTAAGATAAAAATACGGAAATAAGAAATAAAAAAAGATAAAAATCTTACAAAAGTTAAGAAAACAAGATTTTAATGAATTCAAGTTTATTTTTTGAAAATCGCGTTAAAAATAATTTTGACAATTGGACCACAAACAGCAAAGTAAACATTTACTCCTCCTTTCTTAGAAGTCGGTTAAAAAAAAGTATCTAAGATGTTGACCAGCGATGTAAGGTATCACCATGCTAAATTTCATTGAAATCGCTCCAGCGGATTCAGAGATTAGTCTGTACAAACAGACAAACAGACAAACAGACAAACAGACAGAGAAACAAAAATTTCAAAAACAGTTGAGATGTGTTCTATTACACTTCTAACATGCCCCTGACTCGTTTTTTCAAGTTTATTTTCAATGTACAAAAATTTTACCTCTACCATTTTATTATATGTATAGATAAGTATAAATAGTTGTTACAATATGGACAAAATCAAAATATTTTAAATACAGACAATTAAAACTTTGTAATTTATATTGGTTTCATCTGTTACAGATACTTCGTCGTGCCAACCGTTCTTGACAACTTCCAGACTACACTACGTGACCCCGTGTTCTACCAGCTACAAAAGCGTCTCTGCAACCTATTGATCCTGTTCAAGAAACGCCTGCCATGCTACACTCGCGATGAGCTGATGTTCCCTGGAGTGAAAATCGACAATGTCGTCGTCGATAAATTGGAGACTTTCTTCGATGACCATGTAATGGACATGACAAACGCTCTTATCCTGAACAAAGACGAACAGATGTCGACTAAGTCTGAAATGACAATTTTGGTACGCAAGCGCCGTCTGAACCACAAACCCTTCAAAGTGGTCATCGATGTACTGTCAGACAAGACCGTAGACAGCGTGGTGAGAATCTTCCTGGGACCCAAGCAGGATACTCTGGGTCGCCTCATCGACATCAACAAGAACCGGTGGAACTTCGTGGAGATCGACTCGTTCCTGTACAAACTGAACACCGGCAAGAACACGATCGTCAGAAACTCGATCGACATGCACAACATCGTCCGCGACCGCATGATGACTCGCGATCTCCTCAAGAAGATCGACACCATCACCGACGTCAGAGATCTGCTGATCAAGGACTTGAAGAACTACATGACAGGATTCCCGGCTAGGTTGATCTTACCTAAGGGTCATATCGGCGGTATGAAGATGATGCTGTACGTGATCGTCACCCCGTTGAAACTCGTAGACGGCATCGACGTAAACTTGCTCGACACGACCCGTCAAGGCCTCACCGTGGACTACAGGTCTACTGTTCTCCTCGACAGGATGCCCCTCGGTTTCCCTCTCGACCGTCAAATCGACCTCGTCAGATTCAACACACCCAACATGAAGTTTGTCGACGTGAACATCTTCCACAAGCCCCAGGTCTGCGACATGAAGACTCGCTGGAACCGCTGGGTCCTGAGAGACTACGACCTGGTCGATATGACCACCGTCATCAACGACGACTTCAACGTTGACGTCGATGTCAACAACAAACTCTTTAAGAACTCCAACATCGTTGACATATAAAAAGTAAAAAATATAACTGTTTAAGAAATGCATCAATAAACAAATAGCGAATGAATTTAATTCAAAGTTTTTATTTCAAGCTTGTCTTACGAACACTATAATTTATAAATCTGTCATAATATTATATTAATATGTAAGTAAAATTAACTCCTTACAGGTAAAATATCTTGATCATAAAGTCTTATTACACTTTGTCAATAGAGAGAACTCTATTAATTTAAATGCGAGACATTTAAAATATTAACATAAAATAGCAAAGTATTAGTTATATTTACCACAAAATTATTCAGTAATTAACGCTTTCATTTGAGCTATGGATAGTAGGGTGTGTCATGTTTTCCAACTTTTGATTTTTTACATGTAATAGTTTTCAAAAGTTGTATTTGTCCGTAAAAATAATAACTGCATTAATTTTTTCTAAGTAAGTTTACGTTTTTGGCTCGCTCAAAGACATTGAAATTTCGAAAAAAATCACAAAATCAGACATTCAATTAAGAATATTTATTTACTATTTGCAATTAGAAAAATAAAAATAACGGACTGTATTAATATTAGTAACAATGTAAACAATATCTTAAAATATTTTAGATGATATACGACTGATTCTTTATATTTTATACCTACATACCCGCGCCCTGTTTTTATTTGGCCACATTCGACTCCTACAGTTTCAACTAAGCGGTATTTTTTAGTTATCTGAGTGGTTGAATTGTAATTTGTGAGCTAAATAAATAGAAATTAGTAATTCGTTTCGTTTAATTTGATAAAACGATTAAAATCACTTCAAAACCTAAGATAGAAACGAGAGGGCGAACTAAATTACTGAAGAGTTATGAAAAGATATATCGTCGCATACGAGTAGAAGAGCATATAACAATGGTACAGGAACCAGGGTTAATTTATGTGGGGCATGCAACTCAATCATCAGAATCTCCGAAGGCAGTTTTGGAAGCTATTATTTTCTATTTGGCGAAAATCGACTAAATTGGATTTGTTGAACGCAGCCTGCTGTGATTTTGCCGTATGTTTAAAGTACTTTTCTATAACTTAATGGATTAAAATTGATTTTTTTACTTTCTTTATTTATTATGTATAAACATATTTATAAGTGATAAAAATTAATATTTATTACTGAAACCGACTTTAAAAAAAATATATATATAGGTATATATATATATATATATATATATATATATATATATATATATATATATATATATATATATATATATATATATATATATATATATATATATATATAATCATACACGTATTTTTTCTTTTATAATCACTCAATACTAAAATGTTGAGAAATAGTTTCCGAAAGTTTTCCTAAAAAACACCAAAATTATGGACACTACGCGCCATGCGCCGCCATCCCGCTAAGGCATTCATTGATAAGAGCGCCTCCCTGGCGCCACCCCCCGCGTCACCCCCGCTCTTCCACTACGTGCGTGAATGGCGAGAGGCGCCGGCGGGCGCCATATCGTAATTTGTACGAAGTGACCAATTTTAATTGGGATAAAATCTGTTATTGTAAAAATTAACACCTTTTTTTTTGGTTAATTTTACTCTTCTAATGATACCTAAGCCCTAAAAAAAAATTGGCCGATACGTTTAATTGCATCTTGTATTGTCATTAGTTACATTTCGCAGGAGGTTATTTTAGAAACTATTGTACCATTCAAGTAGAAAACGTGTTCGTTATATTCGAATAGTAGCTATTGTATACGTGGGAGAGCCATGCTTCGGCACGAATGGGCCTGCTCGACCGGAGAAATACCACGTTCTCACAGAAAACCGGCGTGAAACAGCGCTTGCGCTGTGTTTCGCCGAGTGAGTGAGTTTACCGGAGGCCCAATCCCCTACCCTATTTCCTTCCCTACCCTCCCCTATTCCCTTCCCTTCCCATCCCTACCCTCCCCTATTTCCCTATTCCCTCTTAAAAGGCCGGCAACGCACTTGCAGCTCTTCTGATGCTGCGAGTGTCCATGGGCGACGGAAGTTGCTTTCCATCAGGTGACCCGTTTGCTTATTTGCCCCCTTATTACATAAAAAAAAAAAAAAAAAACAATAACTTAAGAAATTTTAAGGTACACTTTTTCCTGAATAATTTTGATGATTATTGAGAAGGAAATAATTTAACTTAGCCTCTATTCTTCTTCGATAGTACTCCAAGCTAAATGTATCACTAACTTGAGCAATAAGTATAATATATTCTTCGTGCAGACAACTTATTAAGAACTAAGCTAAGTTCTTCTTCACAGTTAATGAAATTATTTGCGGTGAAATACAGCAGTAATTAAAAATGAGCAAAACCGCCATTGTATTTGTGTTTTACTATCCTAAATAATATTTCATAAGAATCATGAGAGTATGCTAATATTTTATAGAACCTTGTATTGATTACATTACAAGCTTGCGTCTTGCATCTTGAACAATATGTACGGTATATCTTCAGATACATATTGATCAAGATGCCGCACAAAATATACTCAAATCTGGGCAATTATGTTCAGTTGTGTCTCATGTATGCGACAGTTCCTTCTCTCTTCCAGACTACCCAAAGACAATTAAATATTTTAGGCCCTTTAAGGGTATCTGGTATTGGGAAACAACTGTCAGAATTTTCAGCAGTGAAAAACGAGATTCCATCAGTTATTCCAAAGAAAATAAGATAAAAATTGAGCTTTATACATACTCTATGGTCAGGATAGACCTTCAGCACCGGATACCTCTATAGAAGTCAACATCAGATACAGGGAAAATATCAGCTTTTATAAAATAACGAAACTGGCTGTCGTTGGGTTTTGAGTTATAATATTTTATCTTAGCCACAGAATATATATTAGTAGTCTTAGCTCTAAACGTAAAATACCAAATAAATTCTGAAACCTGTAGTTTTTATTTATGCCTTTAGTCATCAATAGGGCCCGGATTGATTTGTAAATACATATTTTTATTTTACGCGATTTTCGGCCTAGAATGTGTTTTTTACATGAATTATCATGTTTAGACTGTGAAAAACCAAGATTTGTTTTCCATATTTTTCCATATTTCAAGAATTTTCAAAGATAAGTCCATATTTTATAATAAAAGGTCACAATCATCCATATTTTCACAAAAATACTAAAAGAAATACGTTCCCGCCACCACACGGCTGCGTTTTTCGTTCCTCTCGCCTTTTATCGGCGTATTTCGTTTCCAAAGAAGATTATTGAAGAATTATAAAATAAAGTTTCAGATGCGGAAGGTCCTATTGCTGACATGGCTAAACAAAAACTAAAGTATGTTTCGGATTAAGTAAATTATAAAATAAAGGATTCAAAAATTAACAAAATTCTGTGCAGATGTTTTGAGGGCATATAGACGTGGCTTACACAATTACGTATTGCAACCCATTTATAGGTCTACCAGAATCTGATGGCAAATTATGACAGCAGATTTAAAAAAATATCCTTGATCATTGGATAAATTTATATATTTGCATGTTTCACACACACAATCAGCCGCTATAAGGAAAAAAAAGGATCAAAATGTTTTATTCCAATTACCCCGGTAATATTGCTAGAGTCAATTTACTTTCTCACTTTTTACCATCAGGTTCTGGTAGACCTATAATATTAAGGCAACTGTGCGCGTAATGTACAGTAATGATTTCCTAAAATATGATAATAATAATATGGACCTTTATTCCGAAACCAATTAATAGATATATGCCTTTTGGCATAGGCCTCCTCTAACTCTTTCCACTCTTTCCATTGTTGACTGTCACGACTCACGAGTTTTCTTACAGTAAAACAATGTTTTATTATGAAAAGTATAGTTATTTTATACTCCATATCGACACCGGAATTATCACTTAATGTAAGGGACAAAACACGACTTTTCAGGAGAGCGAAAAAACAACTTTTTCACAAACTTGTCTGTAACTTTTTTTCATTTAGTCCGATCTTAAAGGTGTTTTTTGTATTCATATTTGTATTTTAGTAAATTAAGCGTTTAGAAAATAGCATGTCCCTTACATTAAAAAAAAATTGCTTATTTGTCCCTTACGGCACTGAATTTTTCAATGTAAACTATGCCATATTAAAGTAAGCACCAAGTTTAATATGAAACTATGACACAAATCCACTGTAAAGGACATAAAAATACTATGCTTTGGAGGAAGTTTGATGTATGATAAACTGTTAAGAACAACTTTTATATAATTTTGGAACTTATGTTTTTAATATTAAGTATATAACAGTTGATTGTTAATTAAGTTTACATTAAGCATCCCGAGGATATGGGGGAATAGACGATGAGTAGCGCCAGCTGACCCACTAAAACCATTTACCATCAGTCGTATAGCGGAGAGATTCCTGAAACTATCTAACACAAAAAACCCACCACGACTGGCTGGTCTACCACGTAAGGGATAGGATTTCCAGCAAAATAAGGGAACTTTGGCAGACTGAAGCATTTCCCTTGGCACCGGGACTGTTCCCATCTACACCCAGAGCCCTTTTAGACAAGGTGGAACTTTGCAAAACCACGTCTATGCTCTTTTGTCTTACCGAAATCTGTATCCAGAGCCGAATGGAAGGAGGATCTTCCTCCCTGTTCCGCTCTGCGGCCTCTTTCTGTGAAATTATGGATTCACAGCAGCGCAGAATGACCTAGCGATTGCACACCACAAGTCCTCCACAGCGCTACATTCGTGGCAGGCTGACGTAGGCTCTCCTGAATTCTGGGTCCGGTGAGCACCTGTGTAAGGCAGAAGGTAAGAGATTCTCTGAGCTTTGAGAACTAGACGCAGAGCCTGAGTCTCCGTTCTTGACCTGGCATTAAGCTTCACACTTCACCTTATCAGGAACAGGAGCTACTGCTCTCTTTTATCGCACCTGCTAGAGCTGCTTCGCCAGTCGTGACCTTCCCCTTCTATGACCTTCCTTCTTATGGTGTTACGCTAGCTATTCCTATTATCGTCTACTCGAAGAGCGTCGTAGATAGTGGACTCAAGTGTGGTGCAGATTTGATCGGACCAATGCATGCCAGTTATCATGAGTTTGCCATACCATGGTTTCAAGGTTGCCTCCTTTTTTCTGGTAATGTGTCTGAAATATTCTAAGATGCGTTATTAGACAGATGGTAGAGAGCCTTGTTTTTATGTTTAGTTTAGCAAGAATGAATGTGTTGGTTCTGAAAGCAGCTTATGGAATTCAGAGCATTTTCCTCCAGCACCCTCGACGGCGTCGATACGTTTGCGGTCTGCAGACTTCAGAGTCCATGTCTCGGATCCTCAAAGACAAATGAAGAATATGAGCATGTGCACATGTTTCGTCCTGGTTTTTAACGAAATCTTCCTGTCAGGCCAGGTTTTATGCATTTGAGACATGGCGCTGTTAGTCATCCCGATTCTTCTACGTATATTTGATTCACAGGAGCCGTTGTTCGTAAAGATCAAAGACGAATTTGCTAACCACTTCCAATTTTAGCGCGCCAGTCAAAGGTAGAGTGTTGCTTCTGTCTATGACCATGTTTTTGGCTTTCCCTTTATTAATTGAGAGGCCCAAGTAATTGATCATTTGCTTAATTCTCTAAGACAGTTCTTGCATCTCGACTTCATTTGCAGCTAGGAGAGTATTGTCATCCTTAATGCTAGCTATCTACAATTGATCGCTTTACATGTGTATACCTAAAGGTATAGCTAAAACACTTAAACTTTATAGAAAACTTTAAACTTTTACGGATAATACTTTTTGAGAAGGTGCCAAAACTTGAAAAATGATATTTAAGATTAAGGTAAGGGACAAATTTTAGTGAAGCTATGACAATAATTATGTCTCAATTCTTAACGTAAAGGATATTTTAAGAGAATTGCATTAAGCTAAAACGTAAGGGACTGAATTGTATTTTAGAAGCATTTACGTTATTTTTTTTAACACGTTAAAATATTTACGTCCGTTAAATTAATTTTTTTAGGAAAAAACCTGTCTAGACTTTTAAAAATGTGTACTGTAAGGGACATTTTTTTAACGATAGCGGAATTTCAAGTATGCCAAACGATAGAGCTCGAAATTCTGAATCCAATGATATATATAACTCATTTTCGCCAAAATGTCCCTTACGTTAAGTGATATTTCCGGTGTCGATATTTTTTCCATATTTTCTATTTTTTCGTCCATATTTTAAGTACATATTTTAGATTTTTAAATACATATTTTTCCGGGCCCTAGTCATCAAGTATTTAGTAGACAAACTAAAGACTTTTCAATATTATTATTGTAATACAATTAAACCGACATCATTTCAATTTATACTTGTCATGAGTCATGACGTTAGATTTAAGTTGACGCTTTTTAAGAGGATAGATTTTACAATATTCTCAATATTGTAAGTTGATTTTGGTAACAACTAAAATGAATTAAAGTAATTTGAATAAATACATTTTTATATACTTATAAAAAAACCGGCCAAGTGCGTGTCAGGCCACGCGCAATAGATATAGGGTTCCGTAGTACCGCTAGTTTTTTTTTAATTTTTGTATGGTCAATGAATGTACATTTATAACGTGTTTTACACTACTAACAACATCATCTCAGTTACTTTCAAAGAAATTTGAACGAAAAGTTCCTTTATACTTCGCCGAATACATTTCTTTTATTTGATCGACTATTACTCAATAACTTATGAATTCTTCTTAGCCGTGATAGTTTTCCTTTTAAATTCAGCATATTTACTACCCCCTTGAATTTTTTCACATTTCTAGAAGCCCCCGTTTAGTTGGTAGTTGGTAGAGATGTACAAATACCCTGTACAATGTATCTGGAATACAAAATGCAAGATACTTTTAAATTAAGTATTTCAGATACCAGATACAAAATACTTTCTAGAATAGTATCTGAAATACTAAATACAAAATAGGTATCTTCTTAATACTTCTTAAGATAAAAATACGGAAATAAGAAATAAAAAAAGATAAAAATCTTACAAAAGTTAAGAAAACAAGATTTTATTTTAATGAATTCAAGTTTATTTTTGTGAAAATCGCGTTAATCGCTGAAATATGACAAAACAAAATATAATATTATTTTTAAGTAAAAGACTTTAGTAAAACTAGTTTTTCAAATATTTCATTGCTAATGTTTCTTCTATGAGACCTTAGGGCTTAGAATCATACCCCCAAAAGAAAAGAGTCGCTCCACAGGGGCAGGACTTGGCAAACAGGTGTTATATTTAAAAAAAAATATTGTAGGGTAAGTATTATTTAGGTATTGCAGAGTTTCTAAGTCAGCAGTGATGGCAGTAGATGCCGTATTTTCATCACTTGCAATGGAGGAATCAGAATCCTCTAAAAACATATGGCCATCTACCAATGTGATGTTGGACTAATTAGTATTTTTTTATAAATTTCTACTAATACTATATTACTAAAAGTATTTTATCAGAAAAAGTATTTATAAAATACTAAGATACTAAACAAAATATATTTAAATACAAGATACAAAATATTTTTTTTAAAAGTATTTTAGATACAAAATAAAATAATACGTATTTTTATACGTGGGAGATGCCATGCTTCGGCACGAATGGGCCGGCTCGACCGGAGAAATACCACGTTCTCACAGAAAACCGGCGTGAAACAGCGCTTGCGCTGTGTTTTGCCGAGTGAGTGAGTTTACCGGAGGCCCAATCCCCTACCCTATTCCCTTCCCTACCCTCCCCTATTCCCTTCCCTTCCCTCCCCTATTCCCTTCCCTTCCCATCCCTACCCTCCCCTATTACCCTATTCCCTCTTAAAAGGCCGGCAACGCACTTGCAGCTCTTCTGATGCTGCGAGTGTCCATGGGCGACGGAAGCTGCTTTCCATCAGGTGACCCGTTTGCTCGTTTGCCCCCTTATTTCATTAAAAAAAAAATCTTGTATCTGTATTTCAGATACTTGTATCTTAGATAAGTCACATCTCTGGTTGGTAGAGGGGGGGACAGTGGCCTCTAACAATTTTTTCCACTTTAAAACTTAATATTTCACAAACGGATCCCTAAATCGGAAAATAATCTATGAATACTCATAATATTTTTAAAAAACCTATCCAACGACACCCCACACGATGGGGTGGACGCGAAAAAAAATTCATCCCCGCTTGACGTGTAGGGAAGGTACCATGAAAAAAAAATGATTTCATGTACCATTTTGTCGGCATTAATATGTGCATTCATGCCAAATTATAGCTCTGTAGGTCCTATAGTATCTGAGCAAAACCGCGGACAGACAGACAGACAGACGGACAGACAGACGGACAGACAGACGGACAGACAGACGGACAGACAGACGGACAGACAGACGGACAGACAGACGGACAGACAGACGGACAGACAGACGGACAGACAGATGGACAGACAGACGGACAGACGGACGGACAGACAGACGGAAAGATAGACGGACAGACAGACAGACAGACGGACAGACAGACGGACAGACAGACGGACAGACAGACGGACAGACAGATGGACGGACAGACAGAAACTATAAGGGTTCCTTGTTGACTACGGAACCCTAAAAATTAGTTTATTATAATAATAAAGTGTCCCGCTTCATCTCGGGGGCTGCTGTCCGTCATGTGTGCGTTGCGCGCTGCTGTCACGACGCAGCGCGCCGTGTGTACGTACACCTTGGTTATTTGTATGTAAAACAACGCAACGGTAGCACTGCTGCTAGCGTGTGGACAGGCTCTAAAGAATTAAACCAGGCGGCCATGACAGCAAAATTACATCTAAGCCAATAAAGCGGGCGTTGATGAAAAGAGTTTATATTATGCTTGTTTCTAACGTGAATCGTTGTTGTGAGAAAGGGACAGGTAAGTATATAAATTTTATTTCTGTGTCAAATTAGTCCATAGGTTTTGTCGTTCTGACTTATAACATTTGATCATACATGATTTACACTCGCGCGCGAGACGCGCTACGAGCCGAGAGTACGTGACACACGTACGAACTTAAAGTACGCGAGTTTTAAGTTCGCGAACTTACTCGGCTCGCGTCGGTGACACACGAGAATCTTTCACACTGGATTACCATACCCCCAGGCTCGCACTCGAGCTCGCGGCTCGCAGGGCTCGCGTCAAGAGCGGTTTTCAAAGGAGCTCAAGGGGGACGCGAGCTTTGTGTTTACACTCGCGCTTCGACGCGAGCCACGAGACGCGCCGCGAGCCGAGCCACGACACGCGAGTATAAATATCGTATGAGAATCAAGGATTTCAGCAATAGTTGGGGCTGACACTGACTTTAAAAGTGTGAAGATTATAAGCCGTTTCATGCGACCTGACTCCTGAATCCTTACTCCTGACACGATCTTGTTTAAATATTGTTATTTCATTTGAATCTTGATTCGCGACTAATGTCACGTATACAATTAGCATTAAAGTAATTAAGGCTTTGACTTGTAATTACAATGTTACAATCTTTATTGTATCTATAGTAGGTAATTAATTACTAATTATAAAATTAAAAACATAATAATTAATGAAGTTTTCTTCACTTAGCCAGTAAATATTAGATTAAGATTGAGCTAAAATTAGGTTAAGAATTAACTTATTATTAAAATAATTATAACAGTAATTATTTTTATTATATTATAATTTAAAAAAGATTTATCTATAAATATTTCATTTGTAAGATTCCATTATTGGTACGAATTAAAGAAGAAGACAAAATTGTATTTTTCTTCTTTAACTAATACTTGGTTAGTGAAATGGTATTAGAACTTAGAAGATTTCACTGCAGTATAATTTCTTCTGCAATAGTATAGTATTGTGCTCATCAGAAACTAGATACATGACGCTGATAACTTTTAATTAGTTTACGATGATTCGAAGTATATCTAATCTATAGTCACAAGTCACAACATACTAGGTTGGTAACTATTGTATCGATTGTTACAATGTAAGAACAAATAACAATTTTGTTTATAAAAATAGTTATTCACCCTATTACAATGTATCGGGTCACCTTTTTATCGTAGGTCACATTACCTTGATTTGGATATAAAAAGGCCCCTGAAGGTGTATTCAGCACATTCCAGCGAGTGGAACGATGAAGAGTGTCCTGTGTTTACTGCTGGGGCTCGCGGCTTTCGCCGCAGCCCACTCTAACATCGGCGACAGAAATGTCGGTGAGTGTTCCCCTTCGGATTTCTATGGGCCGATTTTATGTAGGTTCTATACTTTAAATTGTCGTTATATTTTTGTTTGAAAGTTAAAGAAATCGCCCACCAATCTTGTGCAGTAGCTATTTATACAGTCATTTTCAAGCAACCGACGAAAGTCTCACTGTTTTGGTCTTCCAAGTAAATCCTTTTAGATTTTCCGTATTGGATAATTTATTTTAAAAACTAAACCAATGAAAATACACAGTTCTGTAGCTATATATAAATAACAATTAAGAGAATATAGTTTTATTTATTTGTATAATTTATTTCAGTCATCGGTGTCGGCGACCTGAAACAGCGTCAACTGCTTATCTTCAAGCTGTTGAACAACATCCTGGAGCCGCTCGTGGACAAGGACATCATTGACACTGGAACAAACTTCGACATCCGCAACAATGTTGAGCTTTACACGGTAATTTTTTGCACTTCTCATTAATTTTTTAAACTGCCAACAAATAAGAACTTATAACTGCCTTAATACATTAATGTTATTGAGATACATTTATACTGAAAATACATGAAATATCAGATATTTTTAATAAGAATTATGGTAATCAACAACACAAAATATGTTGTTTTTTTTTTCAGAAACAAGAAGTCGTCAAAGGGTTCCTTAACCGCCTGAAGGTGGGTATGCTTCCACGCGGCGAAGTGTTCACCCTCCACATCGACCGTCAACTGAAGGAAGTTGTAAACATGTTCCACATGCTCTACTTCGCCAAGGACTTCGACACCTTCATCAAGACCGCTTGCTGGATGAGGCTGAACCTCAACGAGGGCATGTTCGTGTACGCTCTGACCGTGGCCGTCCGCCACCGTGAGGACTGCAAGGGCATCATTCTTCCCCCTCCTTACGAAATCTACCCCTACTACTTCGTCCGCGCTGACGTTATCCAAAAGGCGTATTTCATTAAGATGAAGAAGGGTCTTCTCGACGAGAAACTCTGTGACTTATACGGAATCAGGGTCACCGAGAAGGGCACTTACATCATCGACGAGAACGTTTTCGACAAACGCGTAGCACTCAACGACGAGGACAGGCTGAGGTACTTCACTGAGGATATCGGCCTGAACACCTACTACTACTACTTCCACATCGACTACCCCTTCTGGATGAACGACAACATCGTCAACAACAAGGTTATGACGAGACGCTGGGAAATCACCCTCTACATCTACCAGCAAATCCTGGCCCGATACAACTTGGAGCGCATATCCAACAGGATGGGTGATATTATCGGGTTGGACCTCAACAAGACCATCAAGAGGGGATATTGGCCGTGGTTGGTTCTACACAATGGCGTCCAGTTGCCCGTGAGGCTGAACAATAAGATCATTACCACCGACAAGAATGTGCAAATCGTTAAGCTCATTAAGGTCTACGAGAACATCATTACTGAAGCTATTATCAAAGGATTCGTTGAGGTAAAATATTATTTTTTACTTAAAAATCTAAAGAATTAAAAATCACTTTAAATCAAATATTGTACAGTATTTTAATAATTTGTAGTGTTATGTATCCCTGATATAAATTAAAAATATTTTATTCTTCAGGTCAACGGCTTGAGACTGGATCTGCACAAACCTGAAGACATTGAAGTTCTTGGCAAATTGATCTACGGTGTCGTCGACAAGCAAACAACAACCTTGACCAAGACATCCGTTGAAGCCTACCGTTACTTGCTCCTTCTGTTGAAGGCTGTCATTGGACTCAACCATGTGGAGTCAGACAAGTAAGATTTTAAAAATCTTTTACATTTTTTACTGTCTTGATGTCACAAAAAAAAACTCTTAAATTCGAAGAAACCTTTGCTACAAAATTTTCAATATAAAAGATAACGAAAAAAATATGATATAATAGAATGTTATCCTAAAACATATTATTTTATTACAGATACTTCGTCGTTCCAACTGTTCTTGACAGCTATCAGACGGCTCTACGTGATCCCGTATTCTATCAAATACAGAAACGTCTCTGCAACTTATTGATTCTGTTCAAGAAACGCCTCCCTTGCTACACTCGCGAGGAACTCATTTTCCCTGGCGTCAAAATCGACAACGTCGTCGTTGACAAACTAGTCACCTACTTCGATGATCATTTAATGGACATGACCAACGCTGTTATCCTCAACAACGATGAGCTGAAGAAGACCAAATCCGACATGACCATCCTTGTCCGCAAGCGTCGTTTGAATCACCAACGCTTCAAGGTAGTAGTAGACGTTACATCCGACAAGACCGTGGACTGCGTCGTAAGAATGTTCCTGGGACCGAAGGAGGACGGTCTGGGTCGTCTTATCGACATCAACAAAAACCGCCATAACTTTGTGGAAATCGACTCGTTCTTACACAAACTGGTCACCGGAAAGAACACCATCGTAAGGGACTCCATTGACATGCACAACATCGTCCGCGACCGCTTGATGACACGTGATCTCGTGAAGAAGGTGGAAACCATCACCGACTTCAAGGACTTGTTGGTGAAGGACCTCAGGAACTACATAACAGGATTCCCGGCGAGGTTGCTGCTGCCTAAAGGTCACACCGGTGGTCTGAAGATGATGATGTACGTGATTGTTACTCCGTTGAAGTTGGTCGATGGTGTTGATCTATCCATATTAGACGTCACACGTAAGGACCTGCTCGTGGACTTCAGGTCAACGGTACTCCTCGACAAGATGCCTCTCGGTTTCCCTCTGGACCGCGAAATCGACGTCGGAACTTTCTTCACACCTAACATGAAGTTCGTCGACTGTGTTATCTTCCACAAGCAGCAAGTCTGCGACATGAAGACGCGCTGGAACCGTTGGGTCCTCAGGCAATACGACCTGGTCGACCAGACCTTCGTCGGTGACAACGTCAACATTAACAACTACAACGTAGACGTCGACTTCACTCGTGATCTCAACAGAGGTATCCACATCACTGACTTCTAAGAAGCAAACAATATTAATATTTAAAAAATATATTTGTGTAATACTATGTAAAATAATATGAGTAGCATGCAATAAACTGTGGTGAAGATTATTACAGTTTTTATTTTTTTATTCTACTACTTAGTAGGATAATATACCCAACTTATAAGGGAAAATCTATTAATCAAAGCTCAATTATAAACCTAAACAGTATTTTTTATTATGGTTTTTAGAAAGTTTTTTAGCATCGAAAATAATACAATATTATAATATTACTTATAGTATAGACCGTCTACCAGGATCTGATGACAAAAGTGAGAAAAGAAATAGACTCTAGCAATACCGTCGTAGTTGGAATAAAACATTTTGATCCTTTTTAGGGTTCCGTAGTCAACAAGGAACCCTTATAGTTTCGGTCTGTCCGTCCGTCTGTCCGTCTGTCTGTCTGTCCCCGGTTTTGCTCAGATACTATAGGACCTATAAAGCTGTAATTTGGCATGAATACACATATTAATGATGCCGGCAAAATGGTACATGAAATCTTATTTTTTTTTTATTTATTGTACCTTCCCTTCACATCAAGCGGGGATAAATATTATTTTTCGCGTCCACCTCATCGTGTGGGGTGTCGTTGGATAGGTTTTTTAAAAATATTATGAGTATTCATAGATCATTTTCCGATTTAGGGATCCGTTTGTGAAATATTAAGTTTTAAAGTGGAAAAAATTGTTAGAGTCCAGTGTCCCCCCCCCCCTTCTACCAGCTAAACGATTGCTTCTAAAAATGTGAAAAAATTTGCGGGAGTAGCAAATATGCTGAATTTAAAAGGAAAACTGTCACGGCTAAGAAGATTTCATAAGTTATTGAGTAATAGTCGATCAACAAAAAAAAATGTATTCGGCGAAGTATAAAGGAACTTTTCGTTCAAATTCCTTTGACATTAACTGAGATGATGTTGTTAGTAGTGTAAAACACGTTATAAATGTACATTCATTGACCATACAAAAATTTAAAAAAACTAGCGGTACTACGGAACCCTATATTGCGCGTGGCCCGACACGCACTTGGCCGGTTTTATTTTCCATAATATAGCGGCTGATTCTGTGTGTGATACATATGCAAATATAAAAATTTATCCAATGATCAAGGATATTTTTTGAAAATCTGCCATCCAAATTTGCCATCAGATCCTGGTAGATCTATAAAATGGATTAATTCTTTTTCATATATTTTCATCATTAATATCAAGTTTTAGTTAAAAGCGGGACTGTCCCGCCCAAAGCGGGACAGTCCCGCTTTGGGCGGGCACGCAGGGTTGAGAGTGAATGAGAGGGTTGACGAATTAGCCAAGGAGGCCGCGCTGAAATTGAGAAGGAAACCTGACTACGATCTGTGTCCTGTTTCATTCGTCAAGCGTATCTTGAGAGAGGATTCGATTGAGGAATGGGACAGGAGATACGAAGTGGGAGGAACGGCCGGAGTCACGAAACTATTTTTCCCAAGCGCTGCTGCTGCATACAAAATAATACAGAAAATAGACATCACACACCACACCACACAGATTCTGACCGGCCACGGCGGATTCGCCTTCTACTTGGACAGATTCAAGCTGAAGGAGGATCCATCGTGTCTGTGTCAGCCCGGAGTCGAGGAGACGTTTCCTCACCTGTTACTCGAGTGTCCAATTTTTGCTAGCAATAGATACGATATTGAACAAAGTTTGGGCACATCGATATCGGGTGAGAATCTGCCTTCCATCCTGGGGGGAAAAAAGCGGGACATTTTCCTAGCTTTTTGTAGGATGATCGTGGGTGTAGTTTGTAAAAGAAATAGTAATTTATTATAATCTGTGATGCTAGTTAGGTTCTATTGATAGGTTACCTGTGATATTATGATAGTTTTTGTATTGTGCCGTTGTTTTATTGAGTTTTATTGACATTTTAATTATTGTATTTAATGTAGAAATTTTTATTTATTATTATTTATTCAAATGTTTTGACGTTATTTGCATAGTATTGGCTATTTAATTGTACATATAAAATTTAATTGACTTGTTATCATGTAATATATACTGTATAAACAAAAAATGTGTAATATAACAATTAGAAAAAATTGTAGTAGACAAATGCGGCAATAGAAATACAATAATGTGAAATAACGAGCCCAGATAATGTTAGGGGGAAAAAAACCTACCATCTACCACCAGGCAATTATAGTAGGGCTCTGTCATCATTTCCAACAAAAACACGTCTTTTACTATTTTTCTGAGTTCAGTTCGAATCCGAAAACCGCGAACGTCGAACCATGATGGGGACTGCTGTCACCCCAGTATAAAAATTATTTTAACAAATTTTAAAATTATTTTAAAATCATTATATTATTATGGTTAGATAGAAGAATGCAGGGAATGTAGGGAAGGGAATAGGGTAGGGGATTAGGCCTCCACCCTCCGGTAAACTCACTCACTCGGCGAAACACGAAGCACTGTTTTACGCCGGTTTACTGTGAGCCCGTGGTATTTCTCCGGTCGAGCCGGCCAATTCGTGTCGAAGCATCGCTCTCCCATGGTTTGTGTTTTCACACCCCCCTATTATATTAAGGGCTAAGGACCTCATGTAAAAACTAAAAATAATAAGCACGTAAATGCCAGACGCAAGTTATACTAAAATAGGATTATACGTGTATTTTATTAGATAAATGAGGAAAATAAATGAATTGCTTAATTCAGTACACGCTCATTTATTTTCGTGCGTTTTTTTTAGTCGGTTATGTTATTCTGTATTTTATATAAAAAGTTTCTAATTGTAAAAAAAAAATGACTCAATGTACCAACATTATATTTTTAATTCGAGAATGTATATTTATTTTGTCAGTTCTTTGTTGTGAATAGTTCAAAAGTATGCTTTTGATGTCAGCGCCGTTTAATGATGTTTGGTTTGTGTTCATCGTTTAAGAATCTATGTAGGAATTTAGGAAACGACTATCGTAAGTGATCGATTCTGGGTACACGAGAATTTATAGTAAAATTTAGTAGGTACACTAGATTTTGGCCGCGAATACGTGCGCCAAAAAGGAAATCTCGCGGGTACCCTACAATTTTCCCTCGGTGAAGTTTCCTCCGATCTACTCTATTTATGTATTTCTAATTTTATGAAAATCTATGTTATTCAGGAATTTTAAATGTATCTTTCAGGATTTTAGGTAGCCATACTTTGAATCCTGCAAAGTGTAGTATTTTTGAGTTCCTATCCGAACATTCGACATTTACGATAAATAATAATAACAAACTTAAAATTAACACTATTATTATGGTTATTAATTAAACGATATAGTTGCATAAACCTATATAATGTTGTTATTCCTTAGATAAACCTATTATAAAACAACAATAATGTATAGTTTATTAATATTATGTTACTGTAAAAGTCCAAAATTAAAGTTTTACCGGTTTACCTATACTGTACTCGGCGAAACAAGGCGGTAGCGGTCATTGTCCTTTTTAGTCTAGGCGCTAAATGAAAAATGCTCGCACTGTATTTAGAATATTTAAGAATAAAATTGACCTTTTATAAAGACACAGATTATTACAGATTCATCGGAAAACCTCTTGGTAACTCTTAGAATGATAATATCCAACTTTTTATGAGTTCGAAAAGATATGCTTCATATTCAGTTCACATCGAGTATGCAAAATACGATATCGCCCTTAAACTAGGAACATCTGACACTTCATTGTCAATCGCGGTTTATATAGAAAATGACAAGTTTTTTGACAGGGAGTCAATGACCGCTACTGTCTCGATTCCCCGAGTACAGTATAGTAACATATTTTATTTTAAAGAAATTTGTTGCAAAGAAAGGCAAAGTTACAACACATCCATACTAATATTATAAATGTGAAAGTGTGTCTGTCTGTCTGTCTGTTACCTCTTCACGCTCAAACCGCTGAACCGATTTTGCTGAAATTTGGCATGGAGATACTTTGAGTCCCGAGAAAGGACATAGGATAGTTATTATCACGGATAAATGTACGGTTCCCGCGCGATAAACAAATTTTGGCGTAACGGAGACGTAGGGCGTCATCAAATAAAATATGGTGGTTAAGACCATACCAACGAAACCTATCCTACTAATATTATAAAGGCGAAAGTTTGGATGTATGTATGTATGTATGTATGTATGGATGTATGGATGTTTGTTACTCTTTCACGCAAAAACTACTGAACGGATTTTAATTAAACTTTACAATAATATAGCTTATACATCAGAATAACACAAAGGCTACAATTTCAACCGACTTTCAAAATGGAGGAGGTGTTATGTTCGTTTTTCTATGTTCAACGATTACTCCGCCGTTTGTGAACCGATTTTAAAAATTTTTTTTTTTTTTTGGTGTATAGGTTATTATCCCAATTTGGTACCATATTCATAAAAGTGGTGACCTGATAAGGGATCCATAAGAAATCGAGGGAACTCCTAAAAATTTATATGGAAACATATTGTGGTGACTTCGGTTTCGTGAGCAGTATTCTAAACATATGCTACCAACAAGTAAGATTTTACACCAAGGTATACCATGGTTTGGAAGGTGCTGAGAGAACTCCTGACTCTTTAAAGATACAAGTTTGGGAGCTTCGACGTAATTGTTTCAAGAACGGAAAGCATATATGCTACTATGCAAATTACATTCATCATCGTCATCGTCACTACCATAAACCATTATAGAATCATGTATCGTCCCGTTTTGACCCAATTATTGGTACTTTTCATTATTATATATAACTTAAACCGCGGGTAACACGCGGGTAACACGCGGGGCACAGCTAGTAGGCTATATTATACCTAAATTACATCAGCATTTATTACTAAAAGCAAATAAAGCCAAACTCTGAATCTACTGAACCGAACACAGAAAAAGGCCAAAGCTATGTTATACCTCTTATTTACATCATGTTACGGTCAAAGCTAGTATTGATCTAAAATAATTATTGCCGTAGCTGTTACTTAAACTTATCTAATAGGGCGCAATAATTGATATAATAAACAAGACAAAAGTGAAATAACCTAATAAAAGTATTTGTAATAATTTAGTCAAAACAAAATGGGTGAATAAATGGGACATTCAACTAGTTATCAATTAATACTTTGTGAAGTTGATGAACTTAGAAATACTTAGTATAAATACGGCAGGTATCGGTTTCCACATTTAGTATTTGTTGCAAAATGAAACGAATAATATTGCTCGTTTTTGTGGCCATTGCTTGCAATGTCAATTCTTACCTCATCAAAGTGCCAACTATTTTACCGAGTGAAAGAATAGGTAAATTTAATGTTACTAATAAAAATAATCATACAGAATTTACTGAAGTTAAAGTCACATGGCGTTTTGTCCTTGTCCCATTCGTCAAAAAAGACTGACAAGGCAAAACATTGATATCTTCTCACGTGTGGACACGCAGTAGAGACCTCTTTTAGGGTTCCGTACCCATAGGGTAATTCAGCCTGTTTTTGCTCTATTGTGGTACGGAACCCTTCGTGCGCGAGTCCTACTTGCACTTGGCCGATTATTTATTATTAAGAGGAATACTTTATCGAAATTTATTTAATTCTTAGTCTTAATTCAATGTCAGGAAATTATTAATTGAATGTCTTTATTAATGCAAAAAAAATACTTTTCAACAGTCAAGACAAGTAAAAAATTATAAAATTTTGTTTTTTGTTTATTAAAAATTATTATCAATATAATTTATTTTTGTTACAGCTCCGGTGGTAGTCGGCAGGGTTCATATTCAGAAATTACTGTTGCCGCTGTTCGAAGATGTTTGTGAGGAGAGTTCGGAGCCGATTGTGATGAGACTCAGTGAAGAGTTCCAGCTGAATCCGAAAGATGGCAGTTTTATTGTAAGTTGAAGTTACGAGTCACGAAATATCAAGGCTTATTTTTTATAGATTATTATTTTCCAGTCAAATCTAAATTAAAACATGCATACATTGGAATCACTCAATAGAATTAATCACTTATAATGCATTTTACACTTGACCTTAATTCTTTCAGTACTCATTTTGCGTAGAAGCATCAAACATACGCACAAACATATAAACTTACAGGTGTAATATGATGTCCTTAAATTTATTGTGATATGCCTACCTACTGTTGGTATCAATAGTTAATATTATTTTTATTTATATTTCTTTTGTAGGATCCTACTGTAATTGACGAATTCATCAATCACAGATCAACCAAAGGTCTATTACCAAAAGGAGAAATATTCAGTGAATATAATGATGATCACATGAACGAACTTAAAATCATTACTCAAGTTTTAATCAACGCTGAAAACTTTGATACATTTTACAAGGCAGCTTGTTGGGCTCGTCAAAATGTAAATTGTGGAATATTTATAGATGCTATATACTTAGCAATTCTAAGGAGAAGAGATACTGAAAGAGTACTCCTACCAGCTGTATACGAAGTTCTACCAAATTACTTTGTTCAAAAAGATTTCTTGATAAAAGCCTCAACACTAGTGAGTGGCGGAGATACTTCATTAGTAGATGCACGAATTGACGGAAATTCTTACATTGTAGACGTGAATTATACGGAAAATTACTTCGACAACAGTATAGAGCAGATGACGTACTTCAATGAAGACGTAGATTTAAATTCGTATTACTTCTTCAACAAACTTAAAATGTTGAAATGGTTTAAAGAAGATTTAGCAGATGTGAACAGTCGTCGAGGGCAGTACATTTACCAAACGATGAAGCAGTTGGATGCGCGATATAATTTGGAGAGATACTCCATCGGTTTACCAGAAGTAGATGCTCTAGACTGGGACACTAATGATGAATGCATTTATGATCCAATGCTTATCTTTTCAAATGGAAATGACTTTAGCAAACGACCATCAACTGTATCCCAAAATGATGACACTATCTCAATACTAAAGAATATAGAACATAGCCTCACTTCTACTGTAAACCAAATGGTCAGTGAATGTTACAATTCTATTTGAGTTGTGATTCTTTATAAAACATTACGCTTACTTCGATCAAAACATAACATTATTTTTTTGGTTACAGAGAGCAGCTGGAAGTGAAAAAACAGAAATATTCAATTATTTGATAGATACCTTAGTCACGAGTGAAAATAGTTTTGAAAACATAGCCATGAAAATGTTTAGTAATATCAATTTACAAACTGGGTAAGATTTTTGTAATTTATTTCCGCTGTATGTTGCAGGCACGTTGCATTTATAAGTTTGTGGTAATTTAAATTAAAAAATATATACAAAATTTACATTTTTCACAGGACAACATCCGTACTAGGCCATTATATAACTACGATAAGGGATCCCATATACTGGAGGTTGAATAAGAAAATTTTAGAAATCATAGATAATAACTTAAAAGTTTTACCGCCATACGTAACAAATGAGCTTTATTTTCCGGGAGTGGAAGTTACTAATATTGACATAAAAAAGCCGTCGACTTCTTATGATAATTTTGATTTTGATGTTACTGATGCGTTGAGAAATAAGGAAATTGAAACAAATTTCCAAATAAAATTTAATCAGCAAAGACTAAGTAGTAAACCACTGACTATCAAAATAAGTATCTCTTCTTTAGTTATGGAAAAGGCTCTAATTAAAATATATATTGGACCTAAATTTTTACCTGGTCAATTCACTGAGAGAAAAAATTGGTTTATGCAAGTTGATAGCTTTGAAACAAACTTAAAAGTTGGCACTAATACCATTACAAGGACATCAAACGAAATGAATAATATGTCAGATGGCTTTATATCTTTGGGAAAAATACGCAAATATATCCAAGATGCTGAATTTGGTATCGACGCTTTACCACTACGAACAGTAGAATCACAGACAGGTTTTCCTTCAAGATTACTACTTCCAAGGGGATCTAGTGCGCCGTTCCAGTTGTTTGTTTTTGTAGCCCCATTTGTGAAAGCTGTAGCTGGAGGTGCGAGAAACTATATGCAATCAAACTATGACGCAATATTATCACCAGGGTATCCCATAGATTTAAATATCGATATACAAAACCTTTTCAATTTGCCAAATGCATTAGTAAAAGACATCATTATAACTCATAAGAGTGCTGCTACGCCACATCCAACGGATGCTAATGGCAATAATGATTGGCAAAAAGATTATACAGAATATAGAAATGGTCCGACCAGTTTAGCTAGCACATATGCAAAGTCCACCGTATCCTCAAAAAAATTTGACTACAAAAGTAAAAGTGAAAAATATGGAAAAAAGAATGTAGATACTAAGCCTAGGCCCATTAATAATGACATAGAAAATAAATACAAAATTGACACTAATATAAAAGATAAAAACACTAATAATGTCATATCAAATAATTCGCCAAAAGTAGTAGATACCATTATATATCCAATAGAGAATGACAACAGACGACCTGTAAGTAATGATGATAAGACAGAAGACTTAGATATAAACAAAGAACACATAAATATACTCAATGAAGAAGTAAGTAATGACAGTGTTTTCAAAAAACTTTTTGAGTCAAATGCCAAAACTAAGAAAAATACTGATGAAATGGGAACCAAAATAGCTAAAACTGACTATGAAAGAATTGTGACCATAGATAAAAATATTAATAATGATTACCCAAAAAGTGCACAAAATGATCAAGTGGTCGGACCTTCTGATAATGTAGTTATAAAACATATTGAGTCTAAAGACGGAAAATATGTGACAAATAATGATGGAATTGATACCCCAATAGCTAAAAATGAGTACGACAGAGTTGTTACAATTGATAAAAACGTAAATAATGATTATTCAATAGATATAAAAGATGGTCAAGTAATTGGACGTTCTGACAATGCTGTTATAAAACATATAGAATCTAAAGATGGCAAAAATATAGAATTTAGCGACGGAGTCGTTACCCCAGTAGGTAAAAATGAACACGAAAAAGTTATTACAATTGATAAAAACATAAATGATGATTATACAAAAGATATACATGGCGGTCAAGTAATTGGACGATCTGATAATGTTGTCATAAAACATATTGAGTCCAAGGGAGGAAAATCTAATACGATTAGAAATAAATTGGAACCTGGGGATAGTTCAGAAAAAGATAAGGATGTGAAAACCGATTCTGTAATGGAGGTACCGTACACGGATATACACGGATTTTTTGATAAAATTACTAACAATAGTTTTGAAGAACATACTATGGATAAGCTACTGAAAGCTCCCGGGCAACCTAGAAAAGGCTTTTTTAACCTTTGGTAGAGTAATTAAAATAGTATCATTCTTTCTGGAGTTACTTCTCAAATGTTTAAGAAAAATAATTTACATTATAGTTAAATGCTGCCTATTTTATATAAAATACTAATTTATGCTAAAACTGTTATATAAATATACTGTTAACCTACAATAAAGACATAAAACAATAAAATGTGTTAAATTATGCCCATTTAATATCTGTCAGTCATATTCAATTTAAAGTAAACAGTAGAAATTAGCTGGAACGTAATTATATAATATTGCTATTTGCTGCGATTTTCTATCATTATTTTTGGACAGTCGCCAAGTATTTACATCGATGTTACGCTTTCCCTATTTTCATCACGGAAAATTTAAAAACCATCGCTCACTAGTGTGACAACGGCTAGAATACAATCAGAAATACTTTTACAGTCCATTACAATGTTTGTTAAGTTTTAACCTTTTGCTCAATTGCTTTTTTGACTTTGTCCAACGTACATAATATTTTTAGATGTAAGTAACTAAAAAAAGTCATAACACGTTCCAAGACCTGCTATACTCGCTTACGAGACCTTTGAGAAAAGGTACAGAAACTAATATTGTTATTTTAAACTTAAATCCCTACTAAATGTAAGATTGTCTCCTTACAAACAGATTTTTCTTAATATTTTTTTAAGTATCAAAGAATTCTCAACTATTCACAACTCTCATCAATATCATCGGACCTTAAAAAATGGCGCCATTCCAAATTCCACGAGCCCATATTGTGTGACAGCTAAATACTCTGTGATAAAGGAGGCAGACTTAAAATATACCAAGATCATGATCCCAATATATAAACCTATCAAACGAGAGAAAATGATATATTTAGACAACTAGTGTATCTCTGATAAATTACAAATGCGATCATGTTAAATTATTTTGTTAGTTCAACATCTGTACAGCTTATAACCGAATGACTTCTATAGTATCATTCTATTAATTAATTAAGACAATCGCTCATAGCCACCCAAATCTTCGATGCCAAGACCAGGGGTTCGATTTTCAGGCGTCGAATGTCACTTCGATCGTAGTATATTTCACCCTACTAGACGTCCAACGATCGAGCGGCATTCAAGGCCTCAGAATCGGGCCCCAAGATGACCATCCGTCGTGTAATTCATTTGAAGAATTCGTAATTGGCATGGAAGATATTTTACGTGGAAGTTTGCAAGGAAAACTGTGAATTCTGAGCTAAATATTACACCACCTGATTCACGTGTAAACAGTACAAAGTTGGATTTTGGCGAAGATGTCCAGTTATTTCTGTTATGGAATTCGAAATAATAAATTATTTATGACTAAGTGTTCCGAGTTGGCTTCCTCATTATTATTAATGTTCTGTTAAAATCTTCTAGTTCGACGTTAATCTTTATCATAACTGAATAATATCATTTCGGTAATGACATTTTAAATTAATTAATTTAGACTCACGTTCACTTTTGTGACGACCTCTGTGGCTCAGTTTTGCTGTGGGGAAATGCTGCAGATATAAATACAATTTTTGTGCTGCAGAAGCGAGCTGTTCGGGCAATCTACAAGCTGGCCCGTAATACTTCACTTAGAGAAAAATTTAAGAAAACTGGAATCTTAACTGTTGCTTCTCAATATGTCCTATCAAATGTATTATATGTTAAAAAGAATATATATCAATTCAAGACAAAATGTGATACCCATGGGAGAAATACTCGTAATAAACATAAGCTTCAAATTCCGGTGACTAGATTTACTAAAGTCAAAAATTCTTTTAAAGGTCAATGTATACGCCTTTATAATAAGATCCCAGAAAACGTTCAAAATCTCTCAATTAATAAATTTAAAAAAGTTGTTAAAGAACGTTTGTGTACCAAAGCGTACTATAAGGTTACTGATTTCATGAATGATAGTACACCTTGGGAATAAGGTCGCCCCCTGCAGAGCTGTTTCTGTATAATATGTATTGTACACTCGTTGTATTTCATTTAGTCATAATGACACTGTAATTTTATATATTTTTTGTAATTTTCCATCTTTTTAGTAAAAGATGGCCCCGTGCGAGTTTCTTACGCCGGTTCTTCTCACCGGGTTAGTTCCCGAACCGGTGGTAGGCACCAGTAGTCCCGACGTTCAGAGAATATTTAAAAAATTTTATTCTGAATAAAAAATTTTGAGTTTGAAGTTGAGTTGGTGTGCTGTTGGTAGCTCAAGCCGGGGGTCGCGGGTTCGAATCCCGCTGACGGAACAAAAAGTTTTCAAAAAAGTTCCTGGGTCATGGATGTGTATTAAATATGTGTATCATATAATAAAAATATTTTTGATTAAGTAAGATCTTTAGTTTTTCCTTTTTATTCTAATTATTATCATTGTTAAATTATTTTTTATCTATGTAGATTATTCTTATTGTAAATTTTATATTCTGAATATATTAATAAGTTATTTATTTATTTAATAATAATTGTACTATGTAAAAAAATAAAAGAGGTAATAAAGTGTTCAAAAGATTATCTAAAATATACAAATAAAAATCTTAAATATATGTATAGTATAAAAGTATTAAATATATTTCCGTTGTCTGGTACCCGTAACACAAGTCCTTCAGGTACTTAGCACGGGGCCAGACTGACGTGGTGTGAAGCGTCCATAGATATTATTATTATTATAAAACGTTTACCGTACGGCCGCACTCAGAGACGTTTAATGTTTACTTAAAAGAGTCACTAAAGAGGCCAACGGCATAATCAGCCTATTTATTTTCCATCAAAATCTCTACAACTTCCAAATTTACTTCTCTGGTTGCCTCTAAGTTTTTGATTAACATTTTTTGCAACAAGTCTATTGTAAGGAAAATTAGTAGCAAAAATAACTAATTTGATATAAAAATGTATATAAGAAGGATACGTAGACGCCAAAATTATATCGGTATAGACACTGTAGGTCTTAAAAGTCCAAAATAAAATTTAATTAATATTATTATGTACTAGATGACCCAGTGAACTTTGTAATCCCTAATTTTATAAACTTTCCACGAATATTTTAAGACTAAAATTAGCCAAATCGTTTCAGTCGTTCCCGAGTCTTAGCAAGACTAACAAAATTAAAAATTAATTCTTATTTATAAAGATTAAGTGTTTATTATTAAAGCGTTGAATCTATTCGATGTATTTATCTATAGGAACTATTAAAGAAACTTAAAAATAGAGCGATTGAGTGGTCTCACGATGAATAATTTTATGTGTCAGAAGTTTATTGTTGGCAATATAGCGATACTAACCTTGCTCAATTTTTTTCCTTTAAGACTTTAGCACTCGTTGATGCTCGCAACTCCTTTGCGCCAAAGTTCGTTTATCGTGTGGTAATTGTACATTTTCCGGGACAAAAAGTTTCCTATGTCTTTTCCCGCGACTCAAAGTATCCCCTATACCAAATTTCAGCATTGGAGCAGCATTTCAGGTTTGAAGTCAAATTGTCTGCTACAAGTGGAAGTTTTAAAAGAAATTAAGGAGAAAAATAAATTATCTATACCAATGTTATAAAGCGGAAGAGTTTGTTTGTTTGTTTGTTTGTTTGTTTGAACGCGCTAATCTCAGGAACTACTAATCCGATTTGAAAATCTATATTTTTACTAATAATATTATAAAGCGGACGAGTTAGTTTGTTTGTTTGTTTGTTTGAACGCGCTAATCTCAGGAACTACCGGTCCGATTTGAAAAATTCTTTCAGTGTTAGATAGTCCATTTATCGAGGAAGGCTATAGGCTATATTTTATCCCGCTAAGACTAATAGGAGCGAAGAACTAGAAGAAAATGTGGAAAAACGGGGGAAATTATTTGAAAGGTCTTATCTCACGAACAACTAGAGCAATTTTTCTGTTATTTGGGTCAGATAAGAAGTAGACCACGTGAAGGATCATAGGCTATTTTTTGTAGACTGATTTGTATGTGAAATATCTAATTTACGCGGGCGAAGCCGCGCGGAACGTCTAGTCATTAATATTTTACGAGTATAAAAGATCGGAAAAATACATTTACTTGAAATATAAATTCTCTGTTTAAATTTTAAAGGCCATACATCGTGATATTAAATCGGCCTACTTAAAAATATTGTAGCTTCATTTCGTCATTTTCTACAGGTTTTGTTCAGGAAACCATCCTTCAGCTAAGGCCTTATTTATTAGTAACCTTGAAATGATAATTTCATGCTGAAGCTGAAAATTTGGCTGAAAACTATTATTTTGGCCGAAGGTAGCTAAAACCGAAGTGCAATCGCTAAACATGGAAACTGGAAAAGCATTCTAGGCATTAATACCGACTGAATATCTGCCGCTTATCTTCACAGCTAATATTTCACAATGCGATGTTCGCGGGGCGAACAAAAATTATAGCCGATCACACAGAATCTATATCTGCTCGACTCGAGTATAACTCGTTGCACGCGCCAGGGGTCGCCAATCTTTTTCAAAATATAATCTAATTAACAAATGTTACAATAACAATATTATGATGTAAATTATGACCGATTTTTAAGATAATTTGTACCTTTATTAGGTCCTAGATTCTTGATGAAGGTTGACTGCTTGGCAATATTCTTATATTATAGTTTTCATTTAAATTACGTCAAAAGGGTCGCATAATCTAATATATAAAAGTTTTTCATGTACATTAGTTAGGCCTGAGAATAGGTTTTTATATTGATACTAAAAATACTTTATATGGCAAAAAAACGTTTGCCGGGTCAGCTAGTATAGTTAAAAAGATTGAAATTGATATGACGATGATGAGTAATGTTCGAAGAGATCAAGCGGTAAAATTCAGTTTTTATCAAATTGTTCATCTTTATGACTCATATCGTTTTAAACGACTCCTGTTTTGATGGAGTGCCAAAAATTAATCGTATTGTTACGTGTTAGGATTCGAAGGATTTGGAGAAAAAAAAAAAGACCTGCTGACTCTTATAAAGACTTTTACTAGCACTGACACTAGCTCACACAAATCACTAAGTCCAAACACTAAGCACTAAGTCCAAACACTAAGCACTAAGTCCAAACACTAAGCACTATTGATCACTTGTTTTCGCTCCGAAGTCGCCTCGAGGATTGCTCAGATAAAACTGAATTGCCGGGCCGTCTACCTGCGGCTATTTATATGGCGAGACGAATTCCAGAAAGTTCCGATTCATGTAAACAAGTAAACAAGTAAACAAGTGTGGGAACTTTCTAGCAAATACGCGTAAGTAAACATACACCTAACGCCATCTAGTAATAAGTAGGGGATTTATGTTTTCTGTGTTTCCCTGATCAGTTTCGCCGGTTTGACACTAGATGGCAATACGTTTCCGTATCACTACTCCCCTCTTAGAGATGCTCGTCCCGAGCATCGTTGTTACTGCCATGGTAACGCGTCACGCTGTCCCCACGACTCCTGCTGTGTGGTTCCGTCACGGCCACGCAAGTAGTACATTTGAGGCACCAACCCTGCACATCATCTCGCCAATGCAACCAGAAGAATCGTTCTCGCACTTTTCTTAGTGTCCTCTTGACACCTAGATGACTCCCTGATACGCCCTCATGTACCTCGCGGAGAACATCTGGTACTTTCGCCCTTGGGACGATTATCTGAAAGTAGAACTCTCTGCCGTTAGCCTTCTCCCATTTCCGGTAGAGTATTCCGTCCTGAAGTATCAGACTGTCCCATTGCTCCCAGTACGCCTTAGTGACAGCGCCAGTGGATGCAACCTCACTCCAGATTGGTTTCTTGTCACCCCTTTTCTTCCATGTGATGATGTGCCGAAGGTCGTCATCTCTTTCTTGAGCCTTCCTCATAGCATCATTGTCCAATACTCGCCATCTAGTCCTGGATTCTATTCGTTTCTCCTTATTCCGGGCAGGGGACGAAACTGCTTGCTTCCTCAGCTCCTCTATTTGCTCCTCGATCCTTTCCATCCTTGCCATCTGGGTCTTCTTCTGCGGGCAGTTGAGCTGGAGGTGGCCCCTCTCCCCGCACTTATAGCACATGGCTTCAAATCTTTTCCTTGCAGGAGCCTTAACTTCTTTGACTTTCTCAGAGACCTTGCGGATTTCATAGGTCTGCCGTATGTCACGCCGAACAGCCTCGACCTCTAAAGCATGCGCCAACGCTTCCTTTAACGAGGTGTGGTGACGTAGCCTCACTGCAGCTCTGACTTCCAGGTCCCTGATTCCGTCGACAAATCCTTGAACAATATTTGTGTCGACCATCTTGGTGTCGGCTCCTGGATATGCCTTCCTGACGAGCTTTTCAATTTCCAACGCCCATTGTTGAAGTCCTTCTTCTGAGCGTTGGACTCTGTCACGCAGTTGGGCACGGAACACGTGCTCCAGGTGTCGCTCCCCGTATCTGGATTCAAGTGCCTCCATCAGGTCTTGGAACCCATTTCCTGTATGTGCTTCCAGGACCGACAAAGCTTGCCCTCTAAGCGCAACAATGAGGGCGGTCAGGCATTGTTCCTCCGTCCATCCGTTGGCGGTAGCAACAGCCTGAAATTGCCGACGATATGCGTTCCATGAAGTAGTGCCGTCGTACGGCGGTACCTTGACTCTTGGCCCTTGCGCCACTCCCGTGGCTCCACTAGATACCGCAACTCCCGTAGTTTCAAGGCGCACTACTCTCTTCTGCAGTTCAGTGAAGCCGGTTTTCAAATTTTCCACAACCAACTCTAACCCGGATACTCGTTCTTTCATAACATCGACATCTTTCCGAAGCTGAGTCACCGTGTCACTAACATCCTTTATAGCCCCAAGCGCTTTTTCTTGGAGGTCCTTTTGCTGCTCTTGTGACTCTCGAATCGCTCTGATTTCAGCTTTTTGAAAATCTTGCAAAGCGCCGAGCTTGCGGTCTTGTGACTCTTGCAGAGCGCCGAGCTTGCGGTCTTGTGACTCTTGCAGAGCGCCGAGCTTGCGGTCTCGTGACTCTTGCAGAGCGCCGAGCTTGCGGTCTTGTGACTCTTGCAGAGCGCCGAGCTTGCGGTCTTGTGACTCTTGTAGAGCGTGAATTAACTCAATTATGCTTTCCAATTGAGGAGCCATTTGAGGGGCCGTAGAAACTACGGGCGTGGCAGGATGGATGGAGCTAGTCGACGGGGCCCAGTGGGCGGGGCCAGTGGGCGTGGCCTGAGTGGGCGGGTCCCGGTGGGCGGAGCCAGTGAGCGTGGCTTCACCCGAAGTGGGTGGAGCCTGGTGGGCGTGGTCAGTGGGCGGAGCCTGGTGGGCGGAGCCAGAGGGTGTGGCCTGCCCCGCCGTGGGCGGAGCTTGGTCCCCAGTGGGTGTGGCCTCCACAGCCCGTCGCGCCCTTGTCCTGACACTTCCCTTGAAGTCCTCTCTCGGAGTCAATGGCATCTCCAAATCCCACTTCTGACACCAGTTGTTACGTGTTAGGGTTCGAAGGATTTGGAGAAAAAAAAAAAGACCTGCTGACTCTTATAAAGACTTTTACTAGCACTGACACTAGCTCACATAAATCACTAAGTCCAAACACTAAGCACTAAGTCCAAACACTAAGCACTAAGTCCAAACACTAAGCACTATTGATCACTTGTTTTCGCTCCGAAGTCGCCTCGAGGATTGCTCAGATAAAACTGAATTGCCGGGCCGTCTACCTGCGGCTATTTATATGGCGAGACGAATTCCAGAAAGTTCCGATTCATGTAAACAAGTAAACAAGTAAACAAGTGTGGGAACTTTCTAGCAAATACGCGTAAGTAAACATACACCTAACGCCATCTAGTAATAAGTAGGGGATTTATGTTTTCTGTGTTTCCCTGATCAGTTTCGCCGGTTTGACACTAGATGGCAATACGTTTCCGTATCAGTATATTGCAATTAAGTGATTGTGTCACAATATTCAATTAAGACATGAGACAAGATTTTATGAGTCGTTAAAAATGCTTTTTAATCTTCTGTCGAGCCAGAAAGAAAAATATTTAGGTATTACAAGTACTATTCAGTGTTCTTTATAATATTATATCTGCATAGTTGCGGCCTCGCTCAAAGGGCAATAATTCAATAATAATTGGTCAAGTGCGAGTCGTACTCGCGCACGAAGCGTTCCGTAGCGTTAAAGAGCGAAAGTAGGCAAAAAATTGTGTTTTTGTATGGGAGCCCCCCTTAAATATTTTATTTTAATTTTATTATTAATTATTAAAGTATAAATATAATTAAGGATTTTGTGAAAATTTAAAGTGCTATTCCCATTATTGATTACGAGCAAAAAAGGCCAAAAAAATCACGTTTCTTGTATGGGAGCCCCCCTTGAATATTACTTTTATTTTGTTTTTAGTATTTGTTGTTATAGCGGCAACAGATATACATATTCTGTGAAAATTTCAGAAGTCTAGCTATAGTAGTTCTTGAGATACAACCTGGAGACAGACAGACGGACAGACAGACATCAAAGTCTTAGTAATAGGGTCCTGTTTTTATCCCTTGGGTACGGAACCCTAAAAACTTAAGTTGTTATAATTATAGGTAAGTACTACAAGCTTTGAGAGAAGAGTTTTCATTCTTTCTCTCCATTTACTGAATTCAGTCATTACAGCCACTCCGTAAAATTATCTAAAACATAATATTTTTTTCTGTAAATGTGTTGTTTGTAGGCAAAAGGTTTGCAATACCCGCCACGTACGTCCTTCTACGAGTGTGTGACGTAGCTGTGCGTAATTTTCATTGGATTGTTGTGAATCGACTGCGGTATTTCCTGCTGCTCTGTCTTTCACCATCTGGAACGTATTTGGTTTCAAACCTGTCCAGTTATGTTTATTTTAGTATGAACGAACGTTCAAAATAAACTAATTAGTTATACTCACTGGGTTACACGTTAGATTTAACTGACTAAGATTCTGTAAAATTGAATATACTGTAACTACTTGGTGGAAATTCATGACCCACAGTAATATATAAACACTTTTCTTGCACTTATCACATTGGAGTATTTCCATAAATACATTGGAATAAGTGCAAGAAAAGTGTTCAAATATATTACAGTAAATCTAATAAAATATATTGCCCCTCCTACTTATGATTGAGAATAAGTACAAAATTGTTGTGTATATAACTTTTTATAACAGACCACGCATGTGAAATTCCGTCCTATATCAATTTGACTGTTTTTGTTTACTTTAAACATATTTATTGAGATCAATCAACAAAGAAATTGATTCATTAAGCAGTTGGGTGTCAATGTTAGCCATAACCTAACCAACCATATGCCGATTAAAATATCTGTAGACTCGGCTGGTACGCGCCATACCATCAAATCGGGTCAACACAATATATTTTGGCGTAATTTTATTTCGGTTTCATAAATAATAAAAAATAAATCAATAAATTTTAATTTTAATTTATTCTGATTTTTCATATTAAAGCTTTTATTCTATTATTCAGATCAGAGAGATAAATAAGAGGATTATCTATATTTAAATGTCCATAAGTCTGTTCACACTTACCGGATCCACATATCGCTATAAACACTTGCATAGCTATAAGATCACATTCACAAATACATAATATAATATCATGATCTAATCTTATGTAGGTGAAACCAAATTGTTATTTGTGAATTCACATAAGAAAATATAATTTTTATATTCGCTCATAAAAGTCCGTATAACTTCGATTCATCAGCTCATAATCTGTTTTAGAATTTAGTGTGAATGAAAAAGTATTGTATGTTTAAATTTTAGTATAGGGTTACTCAAGAAATACTTTTTTCTTATTGGGTAAAATGATCAAAAGCCACATAAAGCTTAACTATAATAATATATTCGGCAGCAACTATGCAAAAACTATAGTGTGTATCCTAAGTGTAGGCGCACACGATGCGACAGGCGTCTGCGACAGCTCGACGACTAGACGCAACGACAGGCTGCGGCCGACAATTTTCATATATTTTGTTCAAAGCTCCGCACACTTGACGTCAGAGTCGCAGAGTCGCAACGACAAGCTAGGGGAGCCGCGCGCGCTCGCGTCAAGTCGCTGCGTCTGGAATCGCGTACACGCGCACACACGACGACAGTCACGCGTCAGTCTCGCTGTGAGCGCTATCGAAGGTGCACGTCTGTTGATAATCTCAAAATGGATACGTTCGATGTTGATGTGTTCATTTCGGACGTCGAAGCGCGTTCTGCTGTTTGGGACTTACGTTCGAATGAGTATAGTGACCGAGGGAAGAAAAAACAGGAGTAAAAGTTTAGAATCATGCCCAACGATTTAGGGCGGTGGAGGGGGGAGGGGGGAAGGGGGAGGGGGGAAGGGGGAGGGGGGAAGGGGGAGGGGGGGGGGTGAACCCCCCCAGTACCAACTCCACACTCAGGAGCCCTCCCGTTTTGGAGCTACTCACCTTTGAAATTTTCGTAATATAGAGGTTAGGTCATCTGTTCTCGGGTATTTACGAAGTGTTTTTGAAGCATCACAAGGCTGTGGTTGAGTGAAGGATGTATATTTCAATTTTGTTTCACGATATAATCCAAGTTTTGTTGATAAAAATTAAGTAAAGTAAAATAAATAATATAATAAAAATTAAACAAAATTCACTACATACAAACTACAAATAAAATCTACCGTGTTATCACTTGACATGCAGCCTCCTGCTTAGGAATTGCACTCTAGGGGTTGGCAAATTCGTTTTTGGGACCATGTCCGTCTGTCACGTCTCCGGCGCTGCGGGAAATGCAGCCCCTTCGCCCTTGCGTAACGAAACAAAGAAACCAGGACGCGCCTTAGTCCTGGTTCCTCGTTTCGTTACGGCGGGCGGGGGCTCCGGCTCCGGCCTCCGGCTTAGGAATTGCACTCTAGGGGTTGACAAACAAGTACTACGTGGAGTCGGGGTTGACAGATTTGTTTCTGAGTTATAATTGATTTCATAAGCATATTTTCAGATAAAATAAAATAAAAGGCTCAAGTAATCGGCAACACTTCAAGAAATATTTTTATACATTGTATCAAAGACACATTTCTCATTTAAAATATTCATGTTATTGTGATAAAAAATAAATAATATTACCTAAGTATATTTATTTATGAATCAATATTGAAATATTACACTACGTAAAATATAATCCTTAAAAAAATTTACGAAAACAATGCAAATCGGAACGTCAAATAAAGTGGCAAAGTACACCCTCAGTTTCAAAAAAAAAGTCAGTTGCCAAAAGCCAACAAAAAAAAGAAGAAGAAGCCAAATATTTATTAGCCAAACTCATACAATTACTATATATTAGTGAATTTTGAAAATTTTACTTAATTTTTATCAAGAAACCTTGGATTATTTATTTTAGGAATGACGGAATATTTGTCCCCCACTCACCACAGCCTTGCAATGCCATGACCACTTCGTAAACACCAGAGAATAGAAGACCTAACTTCGAAATTACGAAAATTTTAAATGCGAATTTCTCACAATCGGAGGGTCTCCTGAGGATGGAAGTGGTACGGGGGGGTTTTCCTCATCCAACCTATCCCTCCTCAACCCATCTCACCACCAAAATCGTTGGGCATGATTCTAAACTTTAGCCAAAACAGGCTTGGTAGGAATTATGCCTAAAAGCACCAAGGCAAGTGCAACTAGAACCTCATCCATATTCACTCACAAGATGAACAACACGGCCGAATACTCTACTACTAATGATGGCTTCCTGCACGGCGTCTGTCGCAACGACTAGTCGTCGATGCAAGCGACAGCTCGGCGTCTAGACGCAACGACTAGTCGTCGATGCAAGCGACAGCTCGGCGACTAGACGCAACGACTAGACGCAACGACAAGTCGCACTGTTTGCGATGGCTCTAAGGTCTCTTTATGCCATTTTTGTTCACGCAGGCTGACTTGCAATATTTACAATTGACATTAAAATATTATGCATTTCATACATTACATCTAGTGTATAGCTAAACAAATTCGAATAATACCATATACAACAAAGGAAAAAAATTGAAAATCGATTAACAAACAGCGGAGTAATAGTTGAACAACAAGACAATAATTAAGAAAATCCACAACCTAACATAGGCACTCCTTTTTGAAAGTCGATTAAAAATTGGGCCAATCCCGCTTGCGTGGATATGACACCAAATCCCTAAGTACTCGGCACGAGGTTGTTATAGCGTTTGCCACGTCTGACAAGGCGCCACGTCACTGACTTTTTACTTATTTTCGTATTCCTGAGCTTTTGCTCGCGGAATGCTCTATAAATATGGACGCCACGCTGGACTGAATTTCAGTGTAACAACACTCGCACTCGCATTCGGTTCTTGTTACGGCACGACATAACTAAACAACCATGGTATGTGAATCTGTGAAGTGTAGTGATTACCCAAGTTCTAAGATCTCTTTTTGATTATAATTGGTTCCTAATCAAATATTTAAAGCAGAAACTTACTGCGATCATTAGTGAACTTTTGGATATTTTTGGTTACATATTTGTCATTTAGCAGTTCAGGATAACTAAATAATTAATAAAACGCATCCTGCAATACTTAAAAGCTTTTATTATTCGTAGCTTAAAAGTCAATGTTTAGAAATACTTATAAATGTAAAACACGTGACCAACCAAATTAATGTTACTACTAACTTAGTATAAAAATTATAGGATACAGAAATCAGATTACTAATAAGTGAACTAACAAATCTTGATACTTTTAAAGCAGATCAAGAATTTTGATTTCTAGAAAGTGAACTAACAAATCTTGATACTTTTCCAGGACGATGCAGACGAGCAGAAGATGGCGATGCTCCGCAAAGCCTTCCAGATGTTTGACACGACCAAGTCCGGGTACATCGATGTATTGAAGATATCCACCATCCTCAACACCATGGGCCAGCTGTTCGATGACTCCGAACTCCAGGCCCTCATTGATGAGAATGACCCAGAAAGTGAGTTTTTACAAACTGTGTGGGTTAGTGTTAACGATTTTATATTTGTCTAAGACAATAATGATAAGACTTGATAGGCTTATCTAAGTATATAAATAAGAATGAATTTTAAAATTTTGATAGTCTTGCTAAAACTCAGAACGGCTGTACCGATTTGCTAATTTTAGTCTTGAAATATTCGTGAAAGTCCAAGGAAGGTTTATATTAGGAGGGGAGTGATACGAAGTTCACCAGGCCATCTAGTAAGACATAAGATTCAATTAAACAGTGAGTTAGAAAAAAATAATGTACACTACTAAACAATGAAAATTTTATAAAACAAAGAATAATTGAAAATGCAAAAGAAATTCACAATCTAGCCAAATTGAAATGTAAGAAAAATGTTTACAACCATAAAACTCAATATCTTAATTTTATAATTTTTACAAGCCACATAAAATGTTGGAGCCAAGCTCATTAGTGGATATGAAACAGAACGTATGTCCTAAACATCGTAAAGCTGTAAACACACTCTACAGAAAAATACGGTTAATGAATCGTCTTCTATAAAAATACGAAAATTTTATCATTTCCGGCCATTCATATAAAAGTTTTCGAAAAGTATTTTATGAATGTGGTTATAGCATTCAACAAATCTGTTGCAATACTCATCGTTAACTTTGTTTTTATTGCTAATATACCAAATTACAGACAATTTGAAATAAGTACGTAAAATAAAAATATTATAAAAAACTAAGCGCAAAAGTGATGCCACATAAAACATCGCAATATGTGGCGTTGTGTGTTCACAAAAGCTATGGTTAAGGAGTACCTTAACCATAGCTTTTGTGAACACACCTTAACGCTCTAAAACAAGATCGTAAAAGTAACTAGACGTATCAATCATTAGAGCTCTCGAGGCGGCGACACGTTCAAAGACACAGAAATAGTTTGGACGATGCTATTTCGGTTAAAACTCCAGTTCACGTAAAAATATTTGTACCTGATAGTTTATGTAACAGTGTTCTACGAAATACTTGCCACAGAAACATACTTTACGGAGGTTAAAAGTACTATATAGGTCTCATTAGTGGTGGATATTTGGACCAAACTCCATACATTTTTGGTCATACTCCTTTTGTGAAATGCCAAACACCATGTTTTAACTAGTAAACTTCTTTGGTAGTAGCATTACGAAAGTAAAGCAGCAAATATAGCAAAGAATAAAAATGTACCTAATAAATTAGATATAGGTCTACCAGAATCTGATGGCAAAAAGTGAGAAAATAAATTGACTGTAGCAATACCGGGGTAATTGGAATAAAACATTTTGATCCTTATTTTTTTCTTATAGCGGCTGATTCTGTGTGTTAAACATGCAAATATAAAAATTTATCAAATGATCAAGGATTTTTTTTTTAAATCTGCTGTCAAAAATTGTCATCAGATTCTGGTAGACCTATAGTACCAATAACATTAACGATCATACCACACAAGTGATTTAGTGTGACAAATAATAAATGACATAATTAGAACTAACTAATAACCATCCTTTATTCTTGTAAGCAGAAGACAACAGATATGCAGTCGCAATTCGCAAAATTAAACGAATAGTGAAAGATTAAAAAAGAAAATTTGAATATTAGCAAAGTTGATGTGTTATTCAGAAGAGTACTAAAACTTATACAACCGTTATATAATAGTGACTTATCAAAATTTGAAAAATAAACTTTGATTCATTTGTAAGAGTAATAATGGATGGATTTCAGTACAGAAACTAAGAAAATTAAAATCGTAAAGTTAAAATTATTATTTTTTTAGGGGCTGGAAAAATCAATTTCGATGGTTTCTGCAACATCGCCTCCCATTTCTTAGAAGAGGAAGACGCTGAAGCTATGCAACAAGAACTGAAAGAAGCTTTCAGGTACTGTAACACTAGTTTTTGTTTTAGACTCTTTTTTAAGGCTAAGGGTTAGCTATTAATTGAATAACCTGGAAACGTATACCATTGTAGTTTATCATACTACTTTTCCGTAAATAGTGGAACCAGTATTGTAAGATTTATTGATAACATTTTTGTTTCTAAACAAAATAAACTATATAATTTACATCATGAATCATAATAATATTATTTTCTTACATATTTTATTTCTTGTGATAAAATAAAAATGTTTTGGAAGCAATCAGATATGTTTGATGGAAATTTTAAATCATACAACAATGTTGAAAAATATCCACCAATAGAAATAACTGACTGTAAAATAATTTGCTACAGATTATATGACAGAGAAGGCAACGGATACATCACAACATCAACACTCAAGGAAATCCTCGCCGCCCTAGACGACAAACTGAGCAACGCCGACCTTGATGGCATCATTGCTGAAATCGACACAGACGGCTCCGGAACTGTAGATTTCGACGGTGAGTACGAAAAAACTTAATATAACGAAAAGAAAGAAAGTACTTAATAGATACTATTCATTTTAAACATGCAATCCTTCGTTTTAGATGTACCATCGAAGAAATTGATTCAGAGGCAGTTGACAGACCTACGTCGTTTGGTCGGGTTATGTAAATTTTGTGTTGGTCGTGATTCGTCAGATGGGTTTGACATAACGCGACCAAATAACGTAGGTCTGCCATCTGCCTATATTAAATCAATTGCTCTGAGTACGTACATATAAGGCACATTTTTAGTTAATTAAATATTTTAATTATCGAATTCTTCTTTTGCTCATTGTTTTAATTAATGTTTTTTTTTTCTCTTTCCAGAATTCATGGAAATGATGACAGGAGATTAAGAAACATTACCAGTTTATCGAATAGGATATACTTAAGTGTGGTGGAAAGAACTCTTAGTGCTAGTTACAATATTAGCATAGAATTTTAATCTATCTTATAGATAGGAGTGATGTATTCGTTCTTAAGAATTATTTCCAAAATAATTTACAAGATATGAATGTCATAATAACAACATTTTTTATTTGAACTTAAATATTATATTTATTTACAGTTTTCAAATGTTTTTTTCACTGCCCTTACTAAGTCATATAAGTATAATAATTTCAGTAAAATATTCTAATCAAGGCATGAGAAATTAAACAGGTTTTTCCCGATTAATAATGAGTTTACCTTTTCTGCTTCCATATTTAATTTCTGTTTTCAAAGAACTAATAAAAAGCATTTCTATACCGCGTTATTCAAAAGAAATATATAAATATTATTTTCCAAATTCATTACATTATTAATATAAACAATCCTCTTGAAAGTTATATGCTGATGCCAAGAATATGCTCAGTACTCGTAGACATTCTTTACGTCTATTAAATCAGATATATCGTAACGGTCAGACGATGGATTCATGTATTAGTTACACTAGTCGTTAACATTCTGTTCAGCAGCTCGAGTACATTTTATTGGATGGTCAATTAATTACTCGATGATCTTAATGACTACTATTAATTTATCATTTTGGAGTAGAGATCTCTAGCCAAAGATTTTAACAATGTTATCCAAGTACTAAAGAAAACACTGTTAATGAATTTACCACCTAATCTTAGTACCCATAAACTTGATGTTTGAGAGTCCACTACAAAATTCCCTTTTCCTTAAATCTTCTCGTGTTTGTCTTCCAGAATACTCTAGAATAGAATAGTCTTCTTTTGGGATCATACAGGAAGGAGGTATTGTACATCGCGAGTCGGCAGTTTTTGATATTTCAGGACTACCACCATCACGAACAAAAATTACTTCTTTTATTTCTTAAATCTATTACGGGTGACGTCTTGCGGCTTTCTATACGATAACATTATCAACATTAGGTTTATAATATTTAAATGATGTTGGCTCTTTTTCATAAAAAGAACTTGAGGAGTTATCTAACCAAGGAAAGTTAATTTACATGGTACCTTTTATGGTACTTTTATCAACTGTTTTTCTGTTATTATTTTTAGAATAAAATAATACAAGATACACGTTTAACAAAAACTAAGTCGATAGAAATTATTTATTGTAATAGTAATTTGTACTTGTTAACGACGACTTGCTGGGACGAAATTAGGTATGCTCCGCAGTCACAATTGGAAAATTGACCAATTGCATTTTGCTTCCTCAAGGATACTGCTGTGTACAGTCGAGCTCATAAGTCATACCACAATGTTACGTCATCAGTAATGAGAAGGATATTCTTTGTAAAATTTGCTTTGAAGTTTAACCTCGCTTTCTTTTCTTTTCAAATCATCGATCTCTACTTTTTATCAACAATTAATTATTTTATTTAACGAGGAAGAAAGTAAAGGCGAAGAAAGAGCTCTTGTTGTTTCCAAACGTAGGCTATGGCTCTCGCTTTGCACAATACTAAATAAATAGTGACAATTTTACAAAGCAAAAGCCATTGTACAAAAAAAAATACAATCTGATATCCTTTTTCGCATGTGTACACATTAAGCTATTTGGATTATTCCGCACAAGTGTACTTATGAGATTATTTCCATTTAACCGTCCCCAAGATTTCAATTGAGTACAGAAATAGTAACATAGCAAAGGTACATATAATATGTTGTTTAGGTCAAACACTTAGTTCGCAACGGTGTGCGCTATGCTTCCGCGGCCTTTAAAAATGTTCCTGTGGTTGTTCTTCTTGGGAAATGTCATCTCTGCACCAGCCGATGACTCTTTTGGGATCATACAGGAAGGAGGTATTGTTTGTGATTCTAATACTGCAATAATTTCTGCTTTTTGTACAAAAAACAACTATGATTAATGAAAATAAAATTCTTATTCAAGTTTATCTTATTTCTAATGAAAACAACCAGTCCAAATACTACATTATAACTTTAAAGTTACTTATAATATTATTCTATTAACGGAAAATTTAATGTCCTCATTCTAGAGCTAGCTTTGAGTGATGATAAATATATAAAATATATAGTACCTGGCTATCTCTCACAAAATAGTGCCAAGCATTTAAATTTGGACTTAAAGGATCTGGTATTAGAGGTAAGTTTTTTCAAAGGTTTTTTTGATATGATATAACAGTCCTGGATGACGCCCACAACTCCGTTACACTGAAATTCTTTTATCCTGCAAAAACCGTAAATTTTTCCCCAAAAAAAAAAAAAACAATCCTTTCCCGTCTATATCCTTTAAGCATGAGGAAGTAACAAACAGACAGACAGATACACTTTTGCGCTTATAATTTTACTCAAAAGAGTAGGGATAAAAATAATCATTAAAAATGTTATATTTTTTAGGGTAGTGAACATTATAAAATACTACAAGAACATATTGAATCTGGACATGCCATGAAGGGTTTAACATTTAACTTGTATGACGATAACATGAGAGAAACTGCTATAGCTTTGTTTAGACTTCTCAAAAACGCAACAGATGACAATATACCACTCATAAAAGATTGGGCCACAGGAAATATTAACAAAGATATTGTAGATTATGCACTACGACTTCTATCACTTTACAAAGATGTAGATTATGACTTAAAAAATAACCCACCGTTTATTAGCAAGCCAAATTATTTTGTAAACAGTGAAACCATAAACAAAGCCCTGAAACTCAAGATTAGCAATGGAAAGTTTGACGAGAGAGAAGGTTTCATAAACCAATATTATAGAGAAGAAAATATTGTTACACTAAAAACAAATAACTCCGGATGGAACTTCGAAAATTTGTGCCAGCAAAGATTAAATTATTTCAGAGAAGACATCGGCCTAAATAGTTACTACTATGGAATACATCTCATGTATCCTTTCTGGATGAGCAATGATGAGTTGTCAGACTTAGATCCTAGATTTGCGGAAAATTACTATTTTATACACAAACAACTATTAGCAAGATTAAACCTGGAATATGAACATGAGCAGTATCCAAGTTACTTTCCAATCGAAAGGTGTTTAGACAATTTCTTACCATATTTGGTTCATGACAATGGTGTTTCATTCCCTGCAAGATTAAAACATAACATCGGTGGTAACTACTACCGCATAAAGAAAATTGATATTGCAATTAAAGAATGCCTTGACAGAGGTTTTATTTATATGGTAAGTTCGCACATTTATACATTAACTCAGAAGTAAGTATTTTTTTAAGAAATCAAAGCATCTTTTTTCATTTTCAGGACGGTGGCGTAAATATTTCTTTGACTGAAAATAATTATGTAGATTTAATTGCCAAGCTCATTCGTAGTAACTATGAAAAGCCTCCTGTGGCAAAATATGTAAAATATTTTTACGGATATGGTACCGACTACCCTACTGCCAGGTATATTAATGTTTGCTTTTAATTATAATTATTATTGTCGTTAATTATTATTATCATAAAATCAAGTTAGTTTTAGTATTTCATTATGGTTTATAATTTATACAATTTTCTTGTGTCCGTATAAGCAAATAAAATAATCTTTAGATCATAATAAAAATCCTATATATTCATATCTGTATTTCAGATACAACCCAGCTCCTTCGGTACTGCATCATCCTGAAACAACACTACGGGATCCCATCTACTGGTCCCTAATTGAAAATATGTTGAATTATTTCTCAGAATTTTCAAAATCACTTGAGCCCTATAAATTAGCCGAATATGAAACAGATGAATTTGAAATTGTTGATAATAGTTTCAGTAAAATGACAACATTCTTCAATTCTTACAAATTTAAACTAAACAACATTTTTGGTGTAGATGATAGTAAATCGTTGATTTTCGCTGCCAGAAAGGAAAGATTAAACTATTTACCATTTACCCTTAACTTTACAGTTAGTTCTCTAGTTAACAAAACTGGAAATGTTAGATTATTCTTGGGACCACAGTGTGAAGAAATGGAATGCTGGAAACAGTACCACAGGTTTTTCGAGCTCGACATATTCCCATACAGTTTTTCTGAGGGAATTAATTACGTTTCATGGAGTTCGGAAACTTCTTCAAGATATTCTTTCGATGACTACTATAATTTAGAATCTAGACAACCAAGAGTAAATAGGTATGACATGTTCAAATTTCCTGCAAATCTGATGATACCTAGAGGATTAGAGCAGGGTCTGAAATTTACTTTATTTGTAATGATAACTCCCCAAAGCGATGTGTCAGATACTATTGAACCATTAGGATTTCCATTCCATAGACCGGCTATTGTTAACGAGAACTCACCATTTGAAAATTATAAATTTTATAACGTTTCTGTTTTTCATAAAGTTTCTAGGCATATTTAAATCAAATTTAGGTAATTTAAAGCTTGTAAAGATGTTAGTTACCCATTACTAATAAAGTTTTGTTAAAAATATATTTGCATAGTTATTTTCGTTGAACACATACATTTAAATATTTTTATTTAATTTTTAGTAAAGGATAGGCTAGACAACATTCTCTGATTTTTCATTTAAACTATTTGAAACATAAATAAAATTTCGTAATTTCAAATTATGTCTGGTAGTGAAGTCAAGGCTAAGGATTTTGTTCACATTAAAGTATTTCCTGACAAAATAATACAGGAAATAGGCATGATATCGTGGCGCTAGTGGTCTGCCAAATCCTCCTTAGTATTTCATCCTGTAGTGAATACCCTATATGATTATAATATTATAATTATCCAATTGCATAATATGTAGGCAGTAGGAAGCAAGGTGACATTAGTATTTATTATCATAATATCATAGATCTTCTAATACTATGCCAATACTATACTGCAGATATGCATAGTTAAGTGTAGAATTTAAACACGATATGAATAATATATAATATTTATATTAAGTTTTTATAATTAATAACATTATAAATTACAGAACTAAATAGTATCAACCATTCATGTTAGGTAATCTTTCTCTCTCCTTTAGTGTTTTTTGACTTCATTGTCGTGGGAAATGTAATGGGGCACGTTGTACTTCCATGTCCAGTCTTCACCTTCGTGGACGATTTCGATGTCCTCAAAGTACATGTTTGGCTGTCTGAAGTGCAGGTCGTGAACTGGGCGGTCGAACGGATAGCCCATAGGCTTGGAGTCCATTTCCAAAGATTTGATAGCATCAATCTTGGTGTCTCTAGCTTGGTATGGGTACACGATCACATACAGTTGGAAGGGGAAACCACCTTTGGTGCCCTTAGGCAGGAGCAGCCTCTTGGGGAAGGAGCCAGATTCCATCAACATATCAGTTGGCAGTTTGTTGTCAGCGAGCATCTTGTACATCTCACGAATGGGAGCAGAGTCTTCCTTGTAGAAGAAGAAGTCGTTAGACTTACGCTCAATCTTGTTCTCTCCCTTCACCAATTTGTGAACGAACCAGTCCAACTCAACAAAGTTTTGCCAGTTATCTTCGATGCTGATGGGGTAGCCCTTGCTGTCGTATTTGGGACCTAAGAACATCTTGACAACGGCGTCACCTTCGATGTCAGACTTAACGTCCACTGTTACGGTGAAAGGTTTGTGGTTAAGACGGGGTTGACGCACGACGTAGTAAGGATGGTTCTTAGACTTCAGCTCCTCCTTGCTGTAGTAAGCACCGTTGGTGACTTCGAAGTCGTAGAAGTCGAAGTAAGTGATCAGCTTGTCTACTTTCACGCTGTTAATCTTCACTCCAACATAGTGGAGCATGTCCCGGGTGTATGGGGTCAAGAATTTCTTGAACTCCATGATGTATTTCATGATTTTGCTGTACATCTGGTAGAAGATAGGGTCGCGCATGGAAGTTTGGTAGAAGTCCAGGGCCGACGGGATGAAGTAGTATCTGAAATAGAAGTAACAGTAAATAAAAATTACAATTACTTAGGAATTACAATTGTTAGGAATAAACTTTAAGTGTCTGTAAAAAAGTTAGCATATTGTTATTTGACTTACTTGTCAACTGGTTCAGGGGCAGCGCTCAAGATGTGGCGGGCGGTAACTTCATAGGAGTTGTGGTTGTCACTTGGCATCATCTTGCCATGGAGATCAGCGTTCGCTTGCCAGAAGTTTCCAACGAAGTTGACCGATTTTGAGTTGTGGAGGTCGATTTCTTGGCTGTACTGAAAATATAATAAATAATATAAATAAAATTATATTTAAATACTTTCATACGTATAAGACGAAATGCCATAAGATTTTGATGTATACTTAACATATAAATAAGTTATATATTTTGAACTACTTAAATTACTTACAGCCTTAAAGTGAATCTTCTCGAGGTACTGGATGAAAGTCTTCTCATAAGTGTCCAAAAGTTGCATCTCCTCCGCTTTCTTAGTGTACAGAATTGAGTGGTGTTCTGGTCTTTGCACGAACGAGTGGTAGTAGTTCATGTACGGGCTGTAGCCGGTCTTGATGGGTTCCCACCAGGAGAAGTCGGGGATTTCGCTCATGCCATTGGCCAGACGCTCCAGGTAGTAGCGAGCCAAGATCTGCTGGTAGAAGTAGTAGTACACTTCACCGCGACGTTCCTTCATTGCGGGGTACTCGTCTCCGTTCATCCAGAATGGGAAGTACACGTGGAAGTAGAAGTAGTAGGCGTTAAGTCCAATGTCTTCGGTGAAGTAGGAGATCTTGAAGTCATCGTGAGAGTAGGTGGAGTAGTCGGAGTAGTTGGAGTAGATGACGTAGTGGTCGTCTTCTAGCACAACACCCTGATCCACTCCGAAGTCTGGAGTGATAAGACCTCCTTGCAACTTTGTACGGTACAGCCTTTGCCAGACATCAGAGTTGGAGAACAGTTTCGGCCATACTTCATAAGGTGCTGGCAGAGCCAAGACCTTGGTGTCTGGGCGGTGGACGAGGGCGACGTAGTAAGCGTACAAGAACTGCTCCTCGTTTATCGAGATGCGAGCTGCTGCTGCGGTCTTGTAGAAGGTTTCGAAGTCCTTCGCATAGAAGAAAAGGTGGAATAGAGCGACGGCTTCCTCCCTTTGTCTCTCGTAGAAGATCGAGAAAGGTACATTCTTGGGCATGAAACCACTCTTGTACAGTTCCAAGAATTCCTCAACAGCTTTCTTGTTCTGAAAAAATAATTTAGCATTTATTAACAACGTTACACTTGCAGACAACTTTCTTCAATATATAAAATTAATATTATGCAATACAATAATTTTCTATGATATGAAAGCTCAAACGACTGGAAATCTTGTAGGTGCAATAAAAAGCAGTAGTTCAGTTATTAACATATTAATGCTGCTTTAACGGATAATTTTTTGTATCTTGTACTTACTGTGTAGTCGTCTACATTGAGCTGTCCCAAGTGGTAGCTGGCGCCGAGCTTGTAGTAGTCAGCCTCGGTATCCACCTGTCCATTGTGCATGAACAGCTTCAGAACCTCCTTCTGCTTGAGAACTAGCTCATTGTCAACTAAAATAAGATTTTAGAATAAGTATTCCATAAAATAGCCACTCAAATCTATAATAGCCGGCCCCTAGACGAGCAATTTTATTTTCAATATCACGCTTAAATTTTATTGAATAATTTATTTGATAATTATATTGAAGGCGCGCGATGTTCACTTCATATTATAAAATATCAAAATTTGAATGGAATCATGTGCCTCGTTATTTGATTATAGTTATAGCGTAGTTATAAAATACTACATTGTTATAATTCATAATATAATATATTTTGTGCCTGCATTAATAAAATGGAACTAAAATAATATTAATACTTTACTATTTAACGTTACGTGAGTAACCATCCAAAAATGTATTAAATAAAAAATCGGCCAAGTGCGAGTTGGACTCGCGAACGAAGGGTTCCGTACCGGTATAGAGCCGGAAAGAGATAAGAGAAAAAAGTCACGTTTCTTGTATGGGAGCCCCCCTTAAATATTAACTTTATTTTATTTTCAGTATTTGTTGTTATATTGGCAACAGATATACACAATCTGTGAAAGTTTCAGAAGTCTAGCTATAGCGGTTCTTGAGTTACAGCCTGGAGACAGACAGACAGACAGACGGACGGACGGACAGACGGACAGACAACGAAGTCTTAGTAATAGGGTCCCGTTTTTACCCTTTGGGTACGGAACACTAAAAGAAACAATTTATGGAATAAAATTTAAACTTACCAGTCTTAGTTTTGTAGTGATGCTCGGGAGCGTATATGGCGCTTCCCAGGGCGATCGCTACGAGAGCAGCAAGTACCACAGCAGTCTTCATCTTGGACAGACCAGAAGGTAACTGTACCGATGATCGAATCACTGCCCCTTTTATAATCAGATTTATCAGGTGATTCGCGAATATTTGTTTGTTTACCTTATCTCGTAACCCCTACTGATAGCCTGAGAAAGAAAATAAAATAAATTTGAGAGATCCGTTTCTGTCCATACTTAATATTATAAATGCGAAAGTGTGTCTGTCTGTCAGTTACCTCTTCACGCCCAAACAACGGACCGATTTATCTGAAATTTTGTATGGAGCTACTTTGAGTCCCGGTAAAGGACATAGGATACTTTTTATCACGGAAAAATGTACGGTTCCTGCGTTATAAACGAATTTTGGCGCAACGAAGTTGCGGGCGTCATCTAGTAACATTATAATACTAGCTGTGCCCCGCGGTGTTACTCCCGGTTTATTAATTAAGATAAATTTAGTAACACGTAACCTATGTGTTAATTTCCAGGGACCATGGGTATCAGCAAACTCCATGCCAACACATTAAAAATATTTATTTTTAATATGTTGGCATGGATTAAAAATGAAATAAAAAGTAGTTAACACATGAAAGCAGGTAAAGGTCGAGTTAATCGTAACGATATCGAAAACAAAGTGGGAACTGTCATAAACGTTTGACAATGTTTCTGTCAATATTCTGATATGACCTCTGTGGCTCAGTTGGTGGGCTGTTGGTAGCTCAAGCCGGGGGTCGCGGGTTCGAATCCCGCCGACGGAACAAAAAGATTTCAAAGTTCCTGGCTCATAGATGTGTATTAAATATGTGTATCATATAATAAAAATCTTAAATATATGTATAGTATAAAAGTATTAAATATATTTCCGTTGTCTGGTACCCGTAACACAAGTCCTTCAGGTACTTAGCACGGGGCCAGACTGACGTGGTGTGAAGCGTCCATAGATATTATTATTATTATTATAACATGTCGGATTTTGATCGGATTATTTACTGTATGTGCTAGTGGCACCCACTGCTCAAGCCTTTGCGTAATATTCCCTATTACCGTAGAACTAATGCGGAGTTAGAATGAACTGTGTTAAATACGTTAGGTAAATTCGTAAACGTTTCGTAAGAGTTTCCACGAGAATTAAAAACAAAGTTAATTCACTTACTTGACTTTTTTACTTCGGAAAGGAAAATATTATTTCATTAAGTTCTATTATATCGAAGGAAACCATGCAAAAAGTTTCTACCAACAATAATTACAAAACATTTTATTGGCAAGCTCTTTACGAATAATTAGTAAGTAGTTTTTATTATTCGTAGCAAGCTCTCCTATTTTGTTTGAACTTGGATTGTGGTTCAAAGGATTTTTTTTTCTGATTATTAGCTCTATTCGATTTTATTATGTCATGCATATTTTAATTCGAAACTTCTTCAATTACGTAACAATGTGTTTTATATTGATTACGTTTTTCGGTGATAAAATATTATTGTTTTTGTACGTGAACCCTTTCGAGATAGATAAGAGATTGTTTAATTTCTTTTAATTGCATGTTTTAATCTACGTTATGCCTATTTATCTGTGGTCATGTTTTAGATACTTGTTAGTAAAATGTTTATGAAATATACAATTAGTATTCATCTAGTTAGATATTACTAAAATACTATTAAACTTTAGTGATTATCACCAAGGAGAGGAAAATACAGTGTTGGTACTAATATTATGTGTGTCTAATGTAATGTCTTACACTGGTTTCGATGATGGTGGCTAGTTTGATTGAAAGCAGGTTAACAACATAGGAGAAACGTGTGTATAGTAAGCGCAGCCCAAGCCCAAGTATGTGTATATCAAGAGCCCTCTCTCTTCCTTCTAATCTCTTAACCTAGTGGGACAAATAATATGACACGATCAGTGAGAGATCAGGTTTAGGACAGGATTTGCCCATCCAATGCAGGGATCATGTTTCCTGTCAGAGAGTCAGGACTCAGATGATCTGCATTGTCCTAACCTTTGGAAATACATTTTGCGCAACGCAGGAATGGAACCCATGAACTTTGAGTCGAGAGGCACGCTCTAAACTACTGGAACACGGTGACGTGGGCGTTGGCACTAGGAACAAAGAGAAGCCTGCTTTATGCTTATATTATACGCAAGAACCGCCATCAATTCTCAGTTCTCACAAAAAATATATAGTTATCGACAGTCTATGGCAGATACCGGGACTTTGAGTGGCTCGCATGATTGTGAACCAAGCCCGCGACTTCAAGACTAAAAGGTGCTTGTGGCCCGTTAAAAAAAGGTTGAGTACCACAGCTGGTATATGGTGTCCTTCTTAGTGTCACTATTATATATGTGTGCTAAATCAATGTTAACAAATAAACAGTCGTCACCAAGTCATATTCTGAAGACCTAGAAGTGCTTTGGGATTCTCGTAAATGTAAAGTGGATTAAATTGCGATAAAATTCAAGAACAATATTATATCCTCACTTAATATAAATTATGCTATAATCTAAGAATATGCCTGTTTTATGAAATAACAAAAAATCTACCAAGGATTTTCTGATACAGTAAATGAAACGTTGTCAGCTTATTTTATGGTCTTTAATAAAAATTATAATGCATTTAACGTGATTTCTTTGTGAGTAATTTAATCTGCGATAAATAGTAATTCAACCACCTTCCTAATAATTATACTTTGATTATTATTATACAAGAGAGCGTGGGTTTGTTATAATATATGTATACAGTTATAGCCCTAGCACGGCGACCAGTAGAAATGCGAAAGTATAGACAAACTGTGGACATAAACTTAAGGTGCCGTTTCGATCTTTACTGCAGCTAATCGCGACCGACAAAATTCAATTAAAATGCCACTTTATAACAGACTATAGCATATGTCATAAAGTAGGATACTTATTATTTGAATTTTTAGGACTATAGTCTGTCATAAAGTGGCATTTTAATTGATTTTTTCGGAACGAAAAAAGATCAGAACGGCACCTTAAGTTTATCTCCACAGTTTGTGACTATAGTCTGTCATAAAGTGGCATTTTAATTGAATTTTTCGGAACGAAAAAAGATCGGAACGGCACCTTAAGTTTATCTCCACAGTTTGTCTATACTTTCGTATTTCCACTGGTCGACGTGCTAGGGCTACTGGTGTATCAAAACAAAGTGATAATACACTATACAATGTATGAGTCCCCTGTGTAGAATTCACAATGAAAGGAGCATCGCTGAAAGAGCATTTTTTTGTGATTTCTATTAGTCCAGGGCGTCATGAATTTGCTCATGCAAAAGTTAGTGGACACATACACATTGTTAAGTATGAGCACTTTGTTTACTTACACCCTCTAAAACTCTGTCTCAAGTGACACTTTTTATAGTAATAATATTTAAGTAATTAATTACGTAATACCTCTATAAATGACGTCATTCGCAGGGCTCTTGCCACCGTCAACGTGCCGGCTACACTCGAGCCGAACGGTATCGTGCGTGACGATGGCAGGAGACCTTATGGAATGACGCTCCATTTCATGGAACCGGGGCAGACCTTTAGTGTGGGACGCCACTTGCGTGGACACACTGGCGGCATCGCATGTGACGGCCACCTCAAGGGAAGCGGGAGAAGCAGCTGCTCACGCGGATTCCAACAAGAGGCGTAAATATGAATGCCTTGGCGAAGACTTCATATTTCTGCCTTTTGGTGTTGAAACCTTGGTCCGTAGGGGCCTGGCGCAAAAGACCTTTTCAAAGACCTCTCTAAAAGACTGACAAATCCAATGACCCCAGGGCTAGCGCTTACCTTGGCCAACGAATTAGTTTAGCCATACAACGAGGTAATGCTGCCAGTCTAATAATTGGTACTTTGCCCGCAGCCTCCAATTTAGATGTAGTTTATTTATTCATTTATTTATTAACTCATCAAGCCCCATACGGGCACCGGTGGTCGCGACAACAATAGAATACAATAGCATTTCCAAGAATCCGCGATCGAAGGGTTAATTAAGTAGCTGTATTTTTATAATAATTGTGTTTTAAAATGTAATATTGTATACTTACTTAAGTTTGTATATTTTGTTTTAATTGCACTAATAATAATCATGATGTAAAAGTTAAAACAGACACCAATAATAAAATAATTTTCAATAATTAATAATAATATTAAAATAACATAACATTAATTATATTAAATTACGTCCAAGCGCCAAAACATGCTTGTGCTTCGATCACACCTCAGTACCAGAAACTTTAACACTTCACGAAATGAGATAAAACAAAAAATATATTCATCAACTCTTCATTATATAATAATATATGTATAGGCCACCTTTAAAATAGTTACTACCTAATAAATAATCTATATTATGTAAATGTATAGTTTTTTTTTTTTTTTTGTAATGAATTTTATCAATTAGTATTCATAAATACTACAATTTTCTTCCTTTCATCATTTTATAAAAGCAGATTTTTTTTCCTGTATGAGCTTTACACTTTATCGAAGGTTTGGTAGACCTCCGGAACTGGGTACCTCCTACAGTTGCTGATCGTTCTTACCTTAGTGGATTTCAACAACTTGCATTTTTTTACTAATTTTGTTGGCAATTTTTGTTTATGATTTATTTTCGTCGAATTTGATTTGAGGTGTTAGAGAGAATTCTTATTTTTCTTGATAGTTTAATCTTTCAATTAAACTATCAAGAAAAATAAGAATATTTATCTTACTCTCAATATCATGTTATTCCTGACACTAAAATTAGCTCCCCCCCAAAATTGTTTTTGACACCAAAATTAGATTTGGGTGAAAAAATCGTCGTACTGCAATAAAAAGATGGACTGACGATGTTGTATATAAAGATGAGTCTAGAAGGATGGAACATAATTATAAAAATCTAGCTTTAAAGATGGACCGACGATGTAGAATATAAATATGAGTCCTAATGGATTGAACGATGATCACTCAAAGTAATCTAGCTTTATACAGGGTGTAACAAAAATAAGTGATAATACTTTAGGGTGTGTACGTGTTCCTTGTAGTTCACTGTGAAAGTAGCAGCGCTGAAAGACGAAATTTTTTGTTTCACTTTTGTATGGGGAAACTCGTGACGCTCGGGCCCTTGCCCATACTAAAGTGAAAAAAAAAATTCGTCTTTCAGCGCTGCTACTTTCACAGTGAACTCTCTACAAGGAACACGTATACACCCTAAAGTATTATCACTTATTTTTGTTACACACTGTATATGGACTGACGATGTAGCATGTAAAGATGAGTCACCTCTCGAACCCCACCGGCTCGATATCGAGCCACCTGGCTGCACTCGACCTCACGCAGTTGTGTAACTTATTTTAGTGTGTATAAGATTTAATTTCGTTTGTTCAATCCATTATTTTATTTAAAATTATTAAAGAGTATGAAGTTGGCTACAAAAAGAATTCACTAAATTCGTTGCTGATTGGTGCAATTTTGTAAAACTTGAAAAAAAAATTAAAAAAATATTTAAATGGCACCATAGAACCCGGTATTTAAGAGGTTGGATGGAACGATGATCACATAATTATAAAAATCTAGCTTTAAAGATGGACCGACGATGTAGCATGTAAAGATGAGTCCTAATAGATGGAACGATGATCACATAATTATAAAATCTAGCTTTAAAGATGGACCGACGACGTAGGCTATAAAGATGAATCCTTATGGCTGTGTTTATCTTTAGTCTTTAAAGAACCGAAAATATAGCATTCAACCTAATATATTATGGCATTCGACAGATATAATGATTCTGTCTTGTTTGAAAGATGGTCAAATGATTGAGCAAGGTAAGATAAAAAAATGCATCAATAATGTAACATTTCATGATCATGATAAAATAAAAGAGTTTCAGTGGAACTAGCCAAATGAAATAATACGTTGAGCTATTACTTGTAATCGATCATCATTTATTATTATTCTTGCAATCGATTACTTTTGTTTAGGCCTTTACTTAAAGATTAATAGAAAACATTTAAAGTATCTTATATAATTCTCCAAGGAATCAATCACAGTCTTATTGTTACTACTGCTAAATAACACCAATCTGATATCACAAAGATCTCCTAAACCAAGAATAAGGAAATACTGCGACTTCCTCTATTTTAAACTTTCCTTAAAAACGTAATAGTAAAACAACAATTAACAATCGTCTAATAAAGTAATAATCTCCTAAGAAGTAATCTGTAAGAAATGCTCAAATTGTTATTGAGGTAATTGAAAACATCAAAGTACAAATATATTTTCTTCATAACTGTCAGTATTGTTGATACTACGCTTCTTTGGTGGTTTATCAGTTGTCTTAACTATTTATTTTAAATATGTTTAAATCTTCATCACTGTCTGATTCAATCTTTCTTGCACTTTCTTATATTTTTTTTTCTTGAAAATGCTAGGTCTACCAGAATCTGATGGCAAAAAGTGAGAAAAGAAATTGACTCTAGCAATACCGGGGTAATTGGAATAAAACATTATGATCCTTTTTTTTCCTTATAGCGGCGGATTCTGTGTGTGAAACATGCAAATATAAAAATTGATCCAATGATCAAGGATATTTTTTGCAAATCTGCCATCAAAATTTGCCATCAGATTCTGGTAGACCTATAGTTAATTCATCAAGCCCCATACGGTCACCGGCGTTCGAGACACAATAGAATATCTATTGTGTCTCGTTTTGCCACGGTCGACGGGTTATTCTTCATCACTATCATCCCGAGTGTCTTTTTTTTAATCTCTGCAAATTTTGAAGTTAATAAATAAACAACAATCTTTGAATTTTCTAATTTAGGTAAAAGGAAAGCACTTTTGATATGTCTAAAATCCACCAAAACCACCAAAATTGGAATTTGCGAGAAAAATAATACTAAGAAAAGCTACCTGCACTAAAATTATAACACATTTACTTAACTATAAACAAACCAAAACCCTACCATTACTCAAAATAACTATAAGATGTTGTTGCCACAAGTATGATAATTTAAGTACCTACACCAAAATTGCATAAAATCGGGGGTGTTGTGATGAAACGGTTTTCTTTCATTTTTGTCTGATGATGACGACCTCTGTGGCTCAGTTGGTGGGCTGTTGGTAGCTCAAGCCGGGGGTCGCGGGTTCGAATCCCGCCGAAGGAACAAAAAAGTTTTCAAGTTGGCGTTGCAATGGGTAGCCCTCTGGCACCGATAATTGCAAATATCTGGATGGAGCACTTTGAAGACCTAGCTTTAGCTACTGGACCATGTACTGTGAATCTTTGGAAGAGGTACGTTGATGATGTTTTCTGCATTATTAATGGAGGTCAACAGGAAATAGAACAGTATATCAATCACCTTAACTCAATCCATCCAAAAATAAAGTTCACCTACGAGATGGAGCAGAACAGATGCCTCGCATTTTTGGATTTGGAGATCAAGGTCAAGGAGGATGGTACATTATCCCACACTGTGTACAGAAAACCTACACACACTGACAGATATCTACACGCATCTTCTCACCATCATCCTCGGCATCTTCAATCTGTTATATCGTCGTTAACGAACAGAGCTCATAACCTTTGTGACCCTGAACATTTACCTAAGGAGCTAACACATGTTCAGGAGGTACTTAAACGGAACGGATATAGGATGTCGAGGGGATTGAGAAGGCAGAAGGAGAAAACGAGGTATCCGGAGGTAAGCCGTCAAGCAGCATTTTTACCATACGTAAAAGGCGTAACGGACAAAATTGGAACAGAGCTGAGGAAATACTCTATTAAAACTGTGTATACTCCGTTACGTAAAATATCACAAGTATTACGGTCACCAAAGGATTCCTTACCATTCCAAACACCTGGGGTTTATAAAATTGATTGTAGCTGTGGTAGTTCTTACATTGGCCAAACGAAACGGACTATTGGCGAAAGAGTAAATGAACACATAGCCGCAGTGAAAAATCGCCAGACAAATAAATCCGCGGTAGCAGAACATCTGCTTGATATGGGGACTAATCATTGGATGGAGCTACACGACCCCAAAATCCTCTCTACAGATCGTCATTACCACTCAAGAGTAATACGTGAAGCCATTGAAATTAAAAAGTATAAAAATTTCAATCGGGAGGACGGATTTAAATTATCTCCAACCTGGAATCCAGTGATTAATAAGTGCAAACCGCGTGTGTCACCTTTGTCAATAACTGTAAACCCGGATACAGTGAGTGTTGTGTGTCGCACTGAGCCTACTAACTCTAAATATATTGGAACACAAATGTTGGACAATTCGAGGGTAGTCGTAGATCAGACCGCCCGGTGCAAACGAAGACGCCGCGCTCCTGCAGTCAGCTCGTGACCACGGCCGTTGTAACACGGCCGAAACGTCGAGAAAAAAGTATGTAGTAGCATTACTACTAGAATAAGTCGCGTTAAGTCCCGAATAATAAGGGTTAGCGTGTGGCTAAATGATGTGAAGGACGTATTTTTTATGCTTTAGGGATCAATTTCATCATTTTGTAGAAACAGCGTTTCGTAAATGACACCAAAATTGGAAAGTTCTCCGCGTCAGACCTAAACTGTGTCATAAAAACTCAACTACAGAACTTAGTACAATAAAATTGATATATTATGAAGAGTCAACTATATAAAAGGACTACTTATATAAAGATAAAAATCTAATCCAGTATCAAGTAATAGTTCGACGACAAGCCACCAAAATTGGAAATCACCTATTTATGTTTATTTTCTTGGAAAATAATAATTATTTTCAAAAAATAAGGATAGGGCCAAATTATATGCGTTATGTTTTACTTTAAAAATCAAAAAGGTAAGGATATCTTGAAAAAATAGGATAGTTTTCAGCCTTACCGCGCAAAAAAGCGGTTTGGGAAATTCAGTCACCTACCTCCATATTTTATAGGGGCTATAATGGTCGTATAGAGGAAAACTTTCAGCTTTTATAAAATGACAAAAGTCTGGCTGTCGCTGGCTCTTGGGATAAAAGCTATTAAATGTAATGTATCAATAAGCTATAATATCATAATGTTTTGTCCTTGTCTGATAAGTTGCTTGCCAGTTGCTAGTGTTGATTAAATTTTAAAGTAAGTTAGATTTTTGAAATTACCGTTGTAATAACAATTATTGATTTTATTGAAATATCTCAAATCAATGGATTTGTCCTGGCAAGACTGTTTTACCTAGTTTTTTTATTTTCTAAAATAAATGTTCCTAAAAATGTTATAGCTTTTGCAACTTGTTATTGGTTAAGGTTACTTTCTATTGAATTAATATTAACAATAAACGTGTTATGTATGTTTTCTGTTGATTCATATTAATATTATATAAATGCACTAACTAGTTACATTTAACTTAATAGTTATTAAAAGTGTATTATTACTACATTTCAAATACTTACAATTAAAGCAGGAGTTCCCAACATTTTTCATATTAAAAAATCAATTTTGATATACATTAATGATTTATCTCAAGTCATAAAACCTGGATAATGTTTCTAGCTTCAGTCATAAATATTTTATTTTATTTCTTTAGAAGATGTTCGAGTAAAACGACAAAATATTATATTTTATTTTTTATTAGGACAGTAATAAATACTTATAGAATATTATATGATTATAAATGAATATGATATATAATACAGTAGCTTATATCAGGTTTTCACATATCAGTGCTTGTTGACGTCGTTGTAGTGTTGCATGTTGAAGGGGATGTTGTACTTCCATGGCAGGTCCTCTCCCTCGTGAAAGATCTCAACATCCTCGAAGTACATGTTGGGCTGCTTGAAGTACACCTCGTGGACGGGACGGTCGAAGGGGTAGCCGAAAGGTTTGTTGTCCAGCTCCAAGTTCTTGATGGCTTCCAGTTTGACAGTCGATGGCTCGTACGGGTACACCATCACGTACAGCTGGAAGGGGAAACCGCCCTTGCTACCCTTAGGCAGCAGCAGCCTCTTGGGGAAGTTGCCATTGTACGACTCAGGGGTCATGTCGCTGGGCAGCTTGCCCTCGTTGAGCATCTTGTTCACGGTGTAGATCGGAGCGGAGTCCTCCTTGTAGAAGAAGAAGTCGGTAGACGAGCGCTCCACCTTGTTCTGTCCCTTGACGAGTTTGTGTACGAACCAGTCCAGTTCAACGAAGTTTTGCCAGTTATCTTCTAGGCTAATGGGGTAGCCCTTGCTGTCGTATTTGGGACCGAGGAAGATCTTGAAGACTGCGTCACCTTCTACGTCGGATTTGACGTCGACGCTGACGGTGAAGGGCTTGTGGTTGAGACGAGGTTGGCGAACGAAGTAGGACGGGTGGTTGGATTTCATCTCCTCTTTGGTGAAGTAGAGACCGTTGCTGACATCGAAGTTGTAGTAGTCGAAGAAGGTGACCAGTTTGTCGACCTTGACGCTGTTGATTTTGACTCCGACGTAGTGGAGCATGTCCTGGGTGTATGGGGTCAAGAATTTCTTGTACTCGATGATGTATTTCATGATCTTGCTGTACATCTGGTAGAAGATGGGGTCGCGCATGGATGTCTGGTAGAAGTCCAACGCGGAAGGAATGAAGTTGTATCTAGAAAGAATAATAGTAATAAATAAATATCCTAAATGAATAATGATGTGGCCTTAGTTACTAAGGTCCAGTAATACGACATACGTATAAGGTTTAGCATGATAAAATATCATAAGTAAACTTTGGATTTTCAATATAATGTATGTAGATAATAAATTCACAACTTACTTGTTGATTGGTTCAGGAGCAGCGCTAAGGATATGTCTGGCGGTCACTTCGTAAGAGTTGTGGTTGTCGTTGGGCATAATCTTGGAGTGAAGATCAGCATTAGCTTGCCAGAAGTTGCCAACGAAGTTGACAGACTTGGAGTTGCGCAGGTCAATTTCCTGGTTGTACTGAAAAGTAAATTTATTTATTAGTATGCAATATTAGAAAAACTAAAATTTTGTGTATGAAATAGGCTCATTCTTAAATGGTATTTACTAATGTGTTGTTTATTTATAAAGTCGTTAATGATACATACTGCCTTGAAGTGAATCTTCTCAAGGTATTGGATGAAGGTCTTCTCGTAGGTGTCCAAGAGTTGGAGCTCCTCGGATTTCTTTCCGTATGGGATCTGGAATTCTTCGGGCCTCTGGACGAATGAGTGGTAGTAGCTCATGTACGGGCTGTAACCAGTCTTGATGGGTTCCCACCAGGAGAAGTCAGGGATTTCACCCATGCCATTGGCAAGACGTTCCAGGTAATAACGAGCCAACACTTGCTGGTAAGCGTAGAAGTAGACCTCACCGCGACGTTCTTTCAATGTAACGTAGTCTTGACTGTCCATCCAGAAGGGGAAGTAAGCGTGGAAGTAGAAGTAGTAGGCGTTGAGGCCAATATCTTCCGTGAAGTATGAGATCTTGTATTCATCGTTGTGGTACGTGGTGTAATCTGAGTAGTTAGCGTAGACCACGTAACGGTCGTCCTCAACCATTACTCCTTGGTCTATTCCGAAGTCTGGGGTGAAAGTACCTTCTTGCATCTTCGTACGGTATACTCTTTGCCATACATCCAGGTTGGTGAAGAGTTTTGGCCATACTTCATATGGTGCGGGTAAAGCCAAAGACTTGGTGTCTTCGCGGTGGATCAAAGCAATATAGTATGCGTACAAGAATTGACCTTCGTTCATGTAGATGCGAGCGAAAGCTGCGGTCTTGTAGAAGGTTTCAAAGTCCTTGGCATAGAAGAACAGGTGGAATAGAGCTACAGCCTCTTCACGTTGTCTTTCGTAGAAGACTGAGAAGGGCTTGTTTTTGGGAAGGAAGCCAGTTTTGAAGAGTTCTAAGAATTCTTCGACGGCCTTCTTGTTCTGAAAAAAAAGTGACATAAAATTAACTATAATCATGATAACCGTATTATTAAGAAAAAGTTTGACAAATCAAAATATAGTTGGTCTGATATGTATAATTGCATAGAAACTTACCGTGTAGTGGTCGATGTGTTGTTCGATGTTGAAGTCATGACCGATCTTGTAGTACTCAGCTTCAGTATCGACTTGACCGGGGAAGTGGAACAGATTGAGAATCTGCTTCTGCTTCAACACCAGGTTATGGTCAACTGGGAGAAAATAAAAATATTGATGAACGAGAATTTATTACGTTTTTAAAATATAGGAAAACAATTTATGAAAGTTTTTCTTCGTTCGTTTACAAGGCCGACTTTTGGTCATACGTTAACGTTAGTAATCTTGCTAACTAGGCTATTATAACTAAAATATAGTAAATATTAGCTGTCCCGGCAAACGTTGTTTTGCCATGTAAAGTATTTCATCCATATTATTTTATTGAAGTGACTAAATAAGTATGGCAACATGGCAATGTTCATCGCTATCCCGTCGCACAAACAATGGTCGCCGTCAGTCTCGAGTTGTAATAATTTACTATTATTTATTCAACAAATGCACTTATCAATATGAAAAGTACCCAGTAGCCGATTCTCAGACCTACTGAATATGCATATAAAATTTGGTAAAAATCAGTAAAGCCGTTTCGGAGGAGTACCTACGGTAACTAACATTGTGACACGATAATTTTATATATAAGAATAATGGGTAGTTAGCTATATAAAGTTTCAAAAGAGGTTGATTTAATATTAATTTTGTCTCCTCACATCCAAAGTCAGAAAAATATTTTATGAGGTTTAAAACCTTTGCCTTAATTTTAGATATTATACTATTCATCAATTTTCAAGATCTAAATCTTACCCGGTTTGGTTTTGTAGGCCAAAGAGAGAGCTACAAGAGTAGCTAATACCACAGCAGTCTTCATGATTGCCAGCCCAGAAGTTAACTGTACCGAATCTGCGAAAGCTTCAGTTTTTATACTATTCGTTTCTTTATCTTCAGCCCACAATCATCTCCTGGTAACAGATTGTTTGTGTTTTCTCCCGTATCAGTTATCTTAGTGACCCCAACACCTTCGCCATTTTTTATTCAGCACCTATTGTAATATCATATTGATACTATCTGTGTTAAATTCAGAAGTCTAGACTAAAGCTATAGCGCTTCTTGAGACACTGCCTGGAGACAGACAGACAGACAAACAGACAGACAGACAGACGGACAGACATCGAAGTCTTAGTAATAGGGTCCCGTTTTAACCCTTTAAGTACGGAACCCTAATAAATCTAAAAATATATGAAAAATAAAATAATATCTTTAGGATATTGAACTATAAACAATAACGGGAAACTTAATAATGAGTCACATTCAGATAATTTCGACTTCCGAAACATTCAGGATGATGCAATTTTGTAAGTTCTTGCTCATTCAATTCTGAGGTAGATATTTCCAATAATCATTCTGCATGGCTCGTTTTGTTTTATTGGTCGTGTTCATGGGTTGAGTAAAGAAAATTGTGGTATATTATGTGGTGGTGTGGTAGGTGATGTATATTATGGTATACATGTATGTGCCATGTACAGTCTGATGATGATGATTGTTTTGCAAAGTGCGCTTCATACTTGAACTATTATCTATTCTGTGGCTTCAGTGGATTGTTCTGTTTATTTTTCACATACAACGATAAGCCAGTGTAATGTTTCATCATTCGTGTTACTGTGGAGGGTCGAAATGATGTTTTAAGACAGGGTCTGCGTCAGTTTCAGATTTTTCTACTGTTGATTGTGTTCTTTCATATAAATATCACACAGTAGAGTAACTCAATTGTGTGCTTGAAATCATTATAGCTCAACACAATGCCCTAGGGAGATTTGACACAGCAAATTTTAATACTTAAAGTTATCTAAAATCACGCTAATTTTTGTAGCCAATTCGGATAGTGAAGTATGAAGAACCAGGGTAAAAATAAAAAATAAAAACCGAGATATAAAATCAAAAAGATCCCGGGTAAAGGATCAAAAGAAATAACGGGGTCAAATTGGAGGCAAAAAGCTCCAGGGTCGTATTCATAGGCCAATTGAATGAGCACTACCACGAAACATCGGGTTATAAGTTGGTATTTCCAGATGATGCTGCAGTATCAGCTCAATTTTACCACAAGTACGAAATATTTATAAGTTTAATACGTGGGAGAACCATGCTTCGGCACGAATGGGCCGGCTCGACCGGAGAAATACCACGTTCTCACAGAAAACCGGCGTGAAACAGCGCTTCCGCTGTGTTTCGCCGAGTGAGTGAGTTTACCGGAGGCCCAATCCACCACCCTATTCCCTTCCTTTCCCTCCCCTATTCCCTTCTCTTCTCATCCCTACCCTCCCCTATTACCCTATTCCCTCTTAAAAGGCCGGCAACGCACCTGCAGCTCTTCTGATGCTGCGAGTGTCCATGAGCGACGGAAGTTGCTTTCCATCAGGTGACCCGTTTGCTCGTTTGCCCCCTTATTTCATAAAAAAAAAACAACGCAACTTGTAACTTGTATGTATGTAACGGAATCTTTGAGCACGATTTTACCTATCTCCAGTAGTCTAATTAATAATTCGAAACTTTGAACGTATTAAGAGCCAATGACAATGCAATAATTTGTTGAATTTTTTTTTTTTTTTTCAATTCGTAAGGGGCTAAAACGCATTGCACGGCATTTCTGGGTCACGTTGCAATGTGATCATCTCACAATGCAACCTGTGAAATCGCATGCATAAATTGCATTTTTTGATTTCTAACTTTGGTGACGAATTTATCAGCAAGTTGACTATTAGTCAAGCATTCCAAAATTAAAATTATATCATATAAAAGTTCAGTTAGGCCTTGGATTAAAATTGGCTTAGAAACACATATCGTATTCTCAAATAACTGCATCGCCGAGAGAAAGAAATGTTTAAAAACAATGATAAGAGGGCTGCAGTATTTTGATTTATTAAAAATCATTATATATAATAATTGCCAATCATCGATGTCAGTAATGTCACGTCCTTAATAACCTTGTTGATGAAAAACAACTGCCAGGAATAAACACGTCCAGAATCAATACAAAATTTTCCATTAGTATCCTACTATCCTACTAGTCCTACTAATATTATAAAATCGAAAGTTTGTGAGTTACTGAGTTTGTGAGTGTGTATGTTTGTTAAGTCTTCTTCATAGCTGATAGCATATGCTGCTAATAAAAGACTACGAAAATGTACTAATAATAACAGAATCAAACTGTAATGATGCATGGTGTAATGGTAGTGATGAAGATGATGATGAATATACATGGGTAAGGCCACGAAAAATTGTTCAATAACACACTTGAAACTGTAACACACAATAACACACTTGAAATAATATAACACACCGGACAAATAGTAAAGCCTAGTGCACATAATTGATAAAATAAGAAAACTATTTTTTATTCGCGGCTTTGCCCGTAAGATTCTTCTAAAATATAATTACATACTAAAAAAACACAAATAAATACTTAAAATCTTTATTTGAACTTAATATTCGGTAGCAAACTACAAATCTTAGACAAAAAAAAATGGTAACACTTAAGAGGGTTTACGCGTATGAGTGGCAACGTCGCCAGCTAGTATCATTTACTCGAGTTTTTCAATTTTTACTAATTGGAGCTACATTTTAAAAATGTTTTCTACTAACTATTTAGAATTAGGTGAAAAGTGTGTAAATAGTAAGTAACCGTAATGTTCATAGTTATTTTGCTATAAAAATAACGCTTTGCAAATTTCGAATGAATTATTTGTATATAAATAGAACTGCAAGCACAAAGATTTTTTTAAAATCTGCTGTCAAAAATTGCCATCAGATTCTGGTAGACCTATAATAATCATTTTTTGACATAAGGCCTGTATAACGATGCTGTCGTTTCCATACTAATTTCTCTGTATAGACTCTGTGTAACGTGTGTGTAACTTAAAAACTTCTGTTTAACTATTCACACGCTGAACGCATGTTTAAGAAGTTTTTATTAGTTAGAGGGTTACTATTTAAATAATAATCCACCATTGGCTATATAGCCTGTATAGCTATTGGATTCAACCAGTATTTGTACTGAACTTACAATATTCGGCTTAATTTATAATATATTTGGTTTTTGAATATCAATAGTGTGTACTTATTAAGTTAATATAAAATCAAATAATATTATTTTTCATGGTTACATAGAATAATGCCATGATCCTATAGAGTATAAGCCTTTATCAATACTTGATCAGTACTAAATTAGTACTGATCAAGTATTAGACTTTTAGATAAGACTATTAAAATATAGTCTCAATTCTTTATTATTAAAGAACTGAGACTCGTATTATTATATATAAAGCAATTAGATATCATAATGTTCTCTTATAAGAAAATGACCAATTATTAACATACATATAGTTAGTGTCTTATGGTTCCATTTGGCAGCGCAGGCTTGACCACAGTACAAATACGAAAGAATAGAAATACAAACAGATCTTACTGCCGCACTCAGAGACGAATATTTATTACTTAAGTCATTAAGTCATATTAAGTAATTAAATAAAGATAGTAGTAATTATATAAAGATTTTGACGTAGGCCCCATACATTCATCTCTGAGTGTGGCAGTTAGGCTGGCCGCATACACACGTTTTCCGTATGCGATTTCCTAATGTGGAATTATTACGATTTGGAATTCCGTGAGACTATCGCAAACGTATGTTTTTTCCACGCGCGAACGCGCCGGCTTGCACTTGTAACGTACGTGCGGAATTCGTTACCTTCGGAAAAAAGCGGACGGGTGCTCCAGTTAATGTATTTTCTACTGATTCCATACATTCGGATTTCCGAATACTGAAAACGTATGTATGCGGCCAGCCTTATGGTCAAAATGACTGCATAATTATGATTTCCTTCGTCTTCGTCCATAGTTGCTATGCTAAGCGTGCAGATGATGATGATGAATGATGATACCTCTATTATTATTATTTATCAGTGTAAGTAACATACAGCTGATGTGAACAACAATCAGCTCACCTAAACTCCGATAACCTCACTATCAAGAGTTAAACTTTTCCTCCAGAAAAAAAACATTCTAGAACCACGGTCATTTCAAACGACCTTCAGTAGTAACTAAATTAACCGACTTAAAAAAAGGAGGTTATCAATATCAGTATGTACGTGATATTTCCAGAACTGCTCAGTTTTCGTATATTATGTTAATCTATATCAGCGTTTCAACAAATATGCCAAATTTCAAAAGTGTACGTATTTATTATGTTTGTATGTTTTTATGTGTGTGTTCGCATATCTCCGGAGCTACAAGTCCGAATTAATCTATAATAATTAATTATTTTTTTATATTATTAGGTATTGTTCAACTTAGGGTTTTGTTTAGTTTTGTTAAGTTTCATCAAAATCGGTTCAGTACTTTTTGAGATAAAGAATTTTTAGTACAAATTACAGTTTTGAAGTCGGTTTTATTTTTAACCGACTTCCAAAAAGGAGGAGGAGGTTATATGTTCGGCTGTGGATATTTTTTATTTTTTTTTTATTTTTGTATGTTCAACGATTACTCCGCCGTTTGTGAACCGATTTTCAAAATTTTTATTTTGTTCTATTAGGTTTTCCTCCAATTTGGTCTCATTTTCACAAAAGTGGTGATCTGATGATGGGATCCATGAGTAATCGAGGGAACTCCTCAAAATTTATATGGAAACATATGGTGATTTTGGTTTTATGAGAAGTATCCTAAGCATATGCTACCAAAACGCAAGATTTTGCACCAAGGTATACTATGGTTCCGAAGATACTAAGAGAACTCCGGATTCCTTATAGATACAAGTTTGGGGGTTTAGGCGCTGTTTTAAGAACTGAAAGCATATGCTACTATGCAAATTACATTCATCATCATCATCATCATTACCACGTCAGGGTCACCAGTGTCATATGGTTGTATATGGATACAATACCATAACCACAACCACAACCCCATACCACAATGTTGTTTCAAAATAAATGATTCAAGTTCTAAGCGACTTATGTACCACAATATTGAACATAACAAAGTCAACCTTAACTCCAGAGCGTAAAGACTTTCGAATCTCAAAAGTAATGTCAAATGTGTGCCACATTTGACATTACTTTTGAGATTCGAAAGAAAAAAAGAGAAATAAGTTGCTTCGATAGGTACTACACTAGTTTAACTACTAACCCATCAAGCCCAAGCGGCACCCGGCTGCCGCATAACAATTAAAAATCTATTGTGTCTGCGATTTCCACGATCGAGGTAATAAATTGAACCCTTAGTATGTAAATACTTACATAGCTAAACAATCTACATCGTAATAGGAATAAGAAACACAATCGCATTGAGTGTGACTCTTAACAAATTGTAATAAGATACGTAGAATATACGCGATGGTTTACTAGGTAACTAAAAAGAGTGAAATTATTATTTTTAACAAAAAATTATAACCGACTTCCAAGGTAAAAACAATAGTAAGCAAAGGTCGGTACCAGATATAGCTGAATCTTCAGTTCTCTGACAGAATAGGTATTTGAAACTTTTGGAACTGGCACCGATTTCAAAATGATGAAGATTGAGTACAGAAATAGTTGAGGTTTAGCCGAATTCGGAAAAAGTCACTATTAGATAGGAAAAATTATTTAATACTTTTTGTTCATATTATAAGGATGTTATTATTGTTTTTACCTTGGAAGTCGCTTTTAATTTTTTGTTAATTTTAGTTATACAACTTGTTTAGTACCTAATATTATAATATACTTACATTAAATATGTATTAGTATACAGGGTGTAACAAAATTAAGTGATAATACTTTAAGGTGTGTATGTGTTCCTTGTAAAGAGTTCACTGTGAAAGTAGCAGCGCTGAAAGACCAAATTTTTTTCTCACTTTTGTATGGGCTTGGGCAAGTGCCCCAGCGTCACGAGTTTCACCATACAAAAGTGAAAAAAAAATTTGGTCTTTCAGTGCTGCTACTTTCACAGTGAACTCTCTACAAGGAACACATACAAACCATAAAGTAGTTGTATAAGCCTGGGGAGACTAACACCCATATTCTTAATCGTTTGATTACGATTTCCTCCACTCGACTTAACCTCAATCCTCAAAAATTGTATTATTAGTTCAATAAAACTTCCTCGACTTGAGGTGGTCCTTATTTATTTATATTATTTTGAGTTCCCAGCATTGTTCTCATAGAAAAAGTTGTTTATTTTGATGGGCTCATTGGATGGTTCTAAGGATAACGATGTTAAACCTAACATCCTGTATAACTGTATGATGCCCGCAACACCGTTGCGCCAAAATTCGTTTATCGCGCGGGAACCGTACGGGATAAAAAGTATCCTATGCCCTTTCCCGGGGCTCAAAGTATTTCCATACCAAATTTCAATAAAATCGGTTCAGCGGTTTGGGCGTGAAGAGGTAACAGACAGACAAACAGACACACACACTTTCGCATTTATAATATTAGTATGGATTATTTTAGAATGTCAACGTTATCACCTTCTGTCAATATCAATAATTTATTAAAATACTAGTTGCCCGCAACTTCGTCCGCGTGAATGTGTGTTATGATAATCGAGATTTAGAAAATTTATTACCCATCAAAAACTATTTTTTTTGGATAAGGATTAATATTAGGTACAATACACTCGAAATTTTTTAATTTACATCAAAGACCCAGGAACATTGAAAGCTCTTTTAAGTAACTTTCGTCGGCGGGGCGTTTTGAGAAATCCTTTCTTCGAACAACAGGGGCCAGGAACATGTGACGGAGACAGAGGATAGACGAAAGAAGACGGGATATTTAATGTAGGCATCTATACCTCTTTAACTTTAACTCTTGCTCTTGTAGGTCAGGAATCGTGATGCTTCCCTAAAATTTGATATTATGATTTTAGGGAGCCCGAAGGACATGCTCAAACTGGTTTGGGACCCGAAATGAAATTAATCAGAAGAAAATAGAAGTATAAAGAATTCTAATTCCCCTTCCCATTAAAAGCTGAGATAGCACAAAGTTGCAGTGACCGAATGTCAAATCACTGAAGGAGGAGCACCACGAATATAAACTGTAATAATTGTGACTTCTAAGCTATAATAGCTAAATTAATATTGGAACTTGCTGTGTTAGACTGTTGCCAATAATAATTGTGACAAAAACGCTTGCAGGCACGGAAGTTCCTAGCACTGTCCCAATATAACCGTAGTATGCGACATCAGATTTACAATGTCGGTTGTCTAGCATTGTAGTTTTTTCGTCTTGCGAGAAAAAACTCTCCCAGAGAACATGATGAGTGGTTTGTTCAAACATACTGCCTTCAGTCGAGCACATAGGTGATGCTATCTACTAATTTAGATCCGTAAAGTTTGACTTTAAAATTCCATGGCCATTAAGGAATTGAGATACGCAGTTGTTAATATCCATCCAGTGTTTGGTTAATCGTTCATAAATATTAGGGAAAAGCTATAAAGATGTCGACCTTTGCTGGAATTGATAATCACTTTGAGTGTCGTTGTAAATTTAGAGGAGTTTCTTCAATTCCATTACTCATAGATCGCGAACATAGCATCAAATACAAATTATATCCCTTAAAGTAAGAAATCTACAAATCGGCACAGAAACGGTGAAATAATTATCAATTTCGATTCTGATCCTTTCAATGCAAAAGAATACTTACAAAAAAAACAACAAAAGCATCATAATGTGGTTATGGATGGTGTAATGATGGTGGTGATATGGCATGTGCTTCCAGTATTTTAAAAAATATAAGGGGTCAGGAGTTCCGTTCAGCAACGGAACCTTCCGAAGTCCTATACCCTAGGATATGACTTGGTTTGAATCTTACTTTTTGGTAGCATATTATGTTAATTTTACTTAAAAGAAGTAAAAATTACCGTTTTTCTAAACATGGTATCAAATTTGGGTTTACAATCTATACAACAAAAAAAGAATTTTGACAATTGGACCACAAACAGCAAAGTAAACATTTACTCCTCCTTTCTTGGAAGTCGGTTAAAAAAAGTATCTAAGATGTTGACCAGGGATGTAAGGTATCACCTGCCAAATTTCATTGAAATCGCTCCAGCGGATTCAGAGATTAGCCTGTACAAACAGACAAATAGACAAACAGACAAACAGACAGAGAAACAAAAATGTCAAAAACAGTTGAGATGTGTTCTATTACACTTCTAACATGCCACTGACTCGTTTTTTCAAGTTTATTTTCAATGTACAAAAATTTTACCTCTACGATTTTATTATATGTATGTATAGATTGTGTTATCATGGTTTTGTTATGGTGTCTAAGCTGTACTCAATTATTCTTTTCTTAAATATTGTTTTACATTCATTTTATTATTAACTTAAATTGTTATCATCTAAATACTAGATGTTGCCAGTTGCTGGCAACTTCATTCACGCTTAAATTCGTTTATCTACAATTTTTAACTGACTTCCGAAAAGGAGGAGGTTATATGTTCGGCTGTGGATTTTTTTTAAATGTATTGTATAACGATAACTCCGCCGTTTGTGAACCGATAGGGTATGATCGTGGATTGGTACCATATGTTCATAAAAATGGTGACCTGATAATGGTATCCATAAGCAATTGAGGGAACTCCTTAAAATTTAAATGGAAACATTGGTTTTGTATGGACTATGAAGTACCTATTCCAGCCATATGTTATCAAAAAGTAAGATTTTGAACCAACACCAAGATAGGTTCGACGGTGCTGAACAGAACTCCGACCTCCTTATAGATACATGTTTGGGAGTTTCGGTGTTGTTACTAGAACTGAAAGCATATGCTACAAAGCAAATTAGATTATTCATCATCATCATCCATACCCTTACACAATGCATCATCACAATATGATGACCAATAGGGTATTTAGTACTTTTATAGTCTTTTAGATCTAGATTAGAGACAGATGTCTTTGTTCATTGCTCTGTCGTTGGTTGAGTGATTTTGAGGGATCCAAAATATGCGATTACATTATGTAGGAAACTATGTAGAAAACTCCTCGAAATTTTTTGGGAATAATACTATGGATATATGTATAGCTATAATAATATTGTTTTCAGGAGTTTAAACATGTATGTTGACTCGATATGTTTTCATGCCAAATTGTATCATAGATCCAATGTCACTTGGCAGAACTCCCGAGTCTTTAAAGATAGGGGTTTGAAAATTTCAGCATTGCTCAAGGAATTCGAAGCATTCCCACAACCTAAGCTTATGAGATTCCATACGAAGGTGCGTCCTCGATCCTTCGAGTAAATCATTGAACAGAACTCCTGAGTCTTTGAAATTAAAAAATTAAAATTGCTTAGATAACTGCAAGCATATATACAACTTTCCGATTTGATGAATTTTCATATTATAAAGTTGTATTTTTGGTTCTGGGTATCTCATTTAACAGATCCACGTAATGTGCAATTTATTTAAGCCCGCATCAGTAATAAGTAGATAATAATAATCGTAACATATAATCTAAAAAGCGAAAAATTATTATATTATTTTTTAAAACAAAAAATTGTAAACCGACTTGCAACTCACAAAAAAGTATTAAATAATTGTTATTATTTAAATAGTGGCTTTTTCAGAACTCTCCTAAAATTCAACGATTCCTCTACTCAATCTTCACACTTTTGAAGTAGGTGCCAGCCCTGAAAATTGCTAAAATCCTTTAATTCACATTTAAGTTGGCTGGTACCGCCTTCAAAAGTGTGAAGATTGGGTAGAGAAATCGTTGAATTTTAGGAGAGTTCTGTAAAAGGTACTATTTAAATAATACCTAACAATTATTTAATACTTTTTTGTGAGTTGGAAGTCGGTTTGTTTCTAATATCATTTAATAAAATAAAACCTTTTGGCTCAATAAAGCATTTCTAAAACTATCAACATTCTACATTATATTATTAAATAATTTAATATTACAAAATAGACAGATACACACGTTTTCTTAATAATTATTAATATTGAGTATACTTAATATTTTGTGTTTGTTATTTAAAAAAAAGCTTTTCACTAATATTCTAACTTGAACTTAAGACGCCGACTAAAGCAAAATTTACGATTTTATAATTCATTTTATACTTGAAAATAAGCCCCGAATTGTTTCATTTGTTAAACATACATACTACATTATATTTCCGAGGATGAACCTAGCAAAATAAACGATATCTTAAATTTTTCTCGATAGAAATAAATCGGCCAAGTGCGAGTTGGACTCGCGCACGTAGAGTTCCGTACCATTGTAGAGCAAAAATAGTTAAAAGTTGTGATTTTTGTATGGGAGCCCCCCTTAATTATTAATTTTATTTAAATTTTACTATTAATTATTACAGTATAAATACAGCTGAATATTTTGTGAACATTTCAAGTGCCAATCTGTTGTTATCATTGATACCGAGCGAAAAATGTTTGAAAAATCACGTTTGTTGTATGGGAGCCCCCCTTAAATATTTAATTATTTTTTTTAGTATTTGTTGTTACAGCGGCACCAGAAATAAATAATCTGTGAAAATTCCAACTTTCTAGCTATTACCGTTCTTAAGTTACAACCTGGAGATAGACAGACAGACAGACAGACAGACGGACAGACATCGAAGTCTTAGTAATAGGGTCCCGTTTTTACCCTTTGGGTACGGAACCTTAAAGATCACAAAGATGCATCTAATTTTCACGAATTTTTCATATGTTGCCAAAACCGTACATTAAACTGAGTTAATATTTTAACACGTATAAAATTGTATTACCGAGGGACTGACTTGGCGGATTTTCAAATGTATATTTATCGAGTTATAGAAAAAACTGACTTGGCGATGATTCCGCGTCGTCCTTTTTCACCTGGCATATTAAAGACGTGCGTGAGCGTGAAGAGAGAAGGACGATGTTTGATTTTTTATTTTTTGCTTTATTCGCCCTCTTAAGTTAGAATTGTAGTGAAAAGTTCATTATAAATCCAATTAGAATCAGACACGTAGCGCCATCTAGACCAAATACTACGAACTATATACTCTCTTGTGAGAGTTTTCTAGGCAAGACTCAAGAGAGGATTAAAATTAAATTATAATATTAAACTGGAAATAGGTCAACTACAACCTTCAATGATAATTTTAATTTATCGAGATTTTAAAACGAGAGACGCAGATTTTATTCTAATTTGTTTTCATTTGATGTTATCACAAATAGATGTCGTTGATTGTAAGACGCGTACAGAGCAAGACGTGAGAGAGCTTACTAAATAGTTCTAGCAAGTGTATACAGATGGCGCCAGAAACTTCAAACTCAAGTTGAAAGAAAGAATTTATGGCCGGTTAACATTATTCCAATCCAATCATGTGCGTACCCAGGTAGGGGGGGGGGGGGGGGGGGGGGGGAATAAACGTCAATTTTCCTGGCAAGACGTGGGAATTAAAAACGTGTTACCTACTCTGCGCAAAATGAAGTGTTGGAAACAGCTGAATATCTTTTCAGTCAGATTAATAAAAGTCAATTTTCAGTTGCTATAATGTAAGCGGGTACTGGAATGCACTGAATTAGGTACAGTAGCACCTCCATCGTGGGTATCGCAGACACAATAGATTTTCAATATGTGGGAATAGGCGTAGAGGCCGCAAAGGAAGATCTTCCGACCGAGCGAGGTGGTATGCTCGGTCAGGCCGGAGCCCACGTAATACATTTCAGCTGTCGTATATATACCGACGCGCTCAGAAAACTTCGATAGCGCGATGCAGGAATGCTAGGCGAATTGTGGGTACCGCCACATCACTCCCCCCCGAAGACCGGAGGTCGAATCTTGAAGTCTTGTCGCTTGAGTCGCCAGTGCCAGAGAGTTCCAGTGAGTCGGAACTGTCGCAGTGAGTCCCAGTGAGTCGGAACTGTGAAGCTGCTGCACGGGATCCAGTGAGTCGGATAGCTGCCGTGCGGGGCCGATGCTACGTGCTGACCAGGAGAGATGTGCTCTGCTTGCTGACCGGTCGGTGTAGTGAGAAAGCCCGATGATGCTGATGCGGAGTCCGCCCAGGCCGCGGTACGTTGCGGCTAGTGGACGAGGTACCCGATGAGGCGATGCTGGCTGGCGCGGTGCGGAAGGGCGGGGAGTGATGATGATGAAGGAGGCGTGTTCTGTCGAGGGTCACCAATGTGGGATATATGTGGCCGCCACAAAGGAAGATCTTCCGACCGAGCGAGGTGGTATGCTCGGTCAGGCCGGAGCCCACGTGAAACATTTCAGCTGTCGTATATGTATATACCGACGCGCTCAGAAAACTTCGATAGCGCGATGCAGGAATGCTAGGCGAATTGTGGGTACCGCCACAAATACTTAATTGTTATGCGGCAGCCGGCTGCCGCTTGGGGATTGATGGGCTAATTACATAAATGAATTAGAATAATGTAAACCGGTCATTATAATTAAAATCGGCCTAATACTCTGTTATAAGATAACATACAAAAGAATAATACGTGTTGATATTAGAATCTCCTTTAATTTATTTGTCTGTTTAACTTTACTATTTTGCTGTTTGAAAAACTTTTTCATAAGTAGCAGGATAAATATCCTTCTAGATCAAGGTGCAAATACATTATTTTACCGTGCTTAAAGCACGATAATAATTGTTATAATATTTGTAATGAAAAATTTAATCTAGCCGCATAATTATTAGCACTGGCTATTTATATTTTCTTTGTGGGTAAATACATTTTTTTCTGTTGAAAAAATGTATAAAATAAAATAAAATTAAGTGATCAAAGTATAATATTATTTTAAATAAAATAATAAATAATATTTACTACTAAACTACAATATTATTATTTTACATGGCACTGTTTCATACTCTGAGCATTAAATATACTAAGATCATAAGTACTGCAATACTAATTACACTACATGAATACAAGTATAGATATTTAAATAAATATTACCGGCATAAACCTATACAAATTATACAACAAGATATTTCGTATCGCCTCAATAGTTGTTGTAAGGGACCACGATTTCGGGTGTGTGCTTGTGGAAGATCTCGACTTGTTCGATATGAATGTTGGTGAGGTCCTCCACTTGGTACTGGTACAGTGGTCTGTCGAGGGGATAGCCGTACGGGCTTCTCGAGATGCGACGAGGGACAGCCAGAATGGTGTCGTGATCTAATTTCTCCGCCATCTTGTACTCGCTAATGGACACGAACATCAGGAACGGCATTCCTCCAACGTGACCTTGAACAATTAGTTATAATTATATTATAACCCGGCAATGTAAAAAATTCAACATTAAAAGTGTACAGTGTGTAACAAAAATAAGTGATAATACTTTAGGGTGTGTACGTGTTCCTTGTAGAGAGTTCACTGTGAAAGATTTTTTTTTTCACTTTTGTATAGGAAAGGGCCCCAGCGTCACGAGTTTCCCCATACAAAAGTGAAAAAAAAATGATTTTTGTTACACCCTGTATAGCCTAACTAATAATTTTTTGACACCTCATTTATTAAATTCGGATCAGTAGTTTAATTCTACGAGCGCACATTCATCGATGCATGCTGTAATCAGTACCATTCTTTTTGGCTTAGCCGTAGTTGGGTAAAACAATGCCATTCCTAATCGGGTAAAAACTATGTTTGTGTCACGTGCGCAAAAAACGTGTTGGAGTTTCCAAAAAGTTTTTCTGAGTTACGACGCGATTTTTACACAAGTTTTTTTTTTTATTTCAAGGCTAACTATTCACGTCAAAGATTCAAAGCCTACTAAACATTTCACCGGGGTTTTAATTAAATTATTAAAAGAAAGTTGATACCTAGGAAATCAAAAATAGCTCCTCCTTTATTTTGAGCAAATAAACCTCGAAACTTAAGACGAGTATTATTTTATTAGTTCTTGATCTATAATGCTTTTAAAAGTTTAGTCTTACACCTTAAGTCCGGTCATCGTACAGGAAAAAATGATACTTAAAGTCTTATAACGCTACTAATTGTCTCTTCAAATCGCGCGTCAATTTCAAACTTAAATAATCTCCCTCTTCTTAAACAACAATAACCAGACCGTCTTTTCAAAGATTGAAAGGTTACCTTTAGGTAGTGTCAGCCTGCGCGGGTATCCAGTCAAGAACTTGGTGTCCAAGACAAAGTCGAGTTTGCCCTGCATGGCGCTCATCGCCTTAGCGTACGTCACTGTGCCGGAGACCCATCTCTCGAGTGAGAAGGCGTTATCGTTGGGGTTCCTTCTGATCACTGATTCACCTGCTGGTACTGTAACAGGAAAAAATAGACATGTAGCTAACGCTTTAGGTATCACTACAAAATAAAAGAAAGAGGCTTTCCACTGTCTGTCCATAATCCCTATTTTATTGATTGGCGTAGATGTCGGGAAAGGTCATAGTCTACTTTATATCGAGCGAAAATGTACGATTTTGCGGGCTTTTATTTTGGGCGTACGAAGTCGCAACTCGCAAGGAACATAATATTTATAAAATCTAAGACAGGGTCAAGACGACTGGCATTAATGATGAGGCGAATAACGAGGCCTGATTGATGAAGAATTGCAATATCCACGTTTTAATCAACTTCCAAACTGGAAAAAAATCTAGGTTCAGCTGTGGATATTCTTTATTAGATGTAACAAACGAATACTTACAGTCATGTACAAACTCATCTAGCTGGAAGAAGTTTTCAGTGTTTAAGTGCAGAGGGATCTCCTTGCCAGTACTGTCATACTTCGGTGCCAGGAACACGTTGACTAGAACCTTTCTGGCCACGTCGTTGTTTACGTGGATCCTGATGTTGAAATGTTTGTGGACGAGTTCTGGGCGCTGCACCAGCACGCTCACTTCGTCGTAGCCTAACTTTCCTACAAGTTTAATGTCTGTTAATAACACAATGACAACATTACTTTCAGTTTAAGTTTAATTTAAAATCAAAATATTTGTTTATATAATGACATCAAAATTTGGAGTACCTACTACGCCGATAAGGTATTTGGGAAGTTTTAATTTTACTATGTAAGTGACAAATGAGGTTTAAATAGGTATCTAGACCTTTATAGTAAGATTTCTTTCAACTGAATAACAGAGACACTACTTACTTTCCACCTCATTCATGTAAAGTTCATTCGTAACATTCAGGAAATTCAATTCGAAGTAAGTGAGCATTTTGTCGGCATCGACCTTCTGGATTTTCACTCCTGGGAGTGCCAGATCCTCGTGCGAGTACGCAGGCAGGAGGGACTGGTAGACCTTGATGATGTTGAATATACGTTTCCACATTATGTAGAAGGCTGTATCACGCATGGCTGTCTGGTATGTCTCGAGGATTGATGGGACTTCCAAGGAGACGTGGCTGGATCTGTAAAGTATATTTATTCCCATATTATAAATATTATAGAAGTGGAATCATATTATTAATATAATATGTATTTGGAAACTGTTTATAATAGATTTCTTAGAGAGCGCTGTATTCACTAAACAAGATAATAATTAATTCATTGAGTGTTTAAACATCTTAAAAGAAGTGTGAAATATGTACGACCCGCTCGATGCTTACGTCTTCACACTTACCCCTTAACGTATTGGTAGTTTCTCCAGATTGAGTTTCCGAGTAACTCCTTCCAGAGAGCGAGCAAGTTGCCGTAGTACGGCAGGTTTGGTGAGTCTACGTTGCCTTCAATGACGTTCCACAATACGGATATTGCTTCAGGAGTCCTTAAGCTGATCTTTTGACCATCAATCTGCGATTTAATAGAAAATATTTAAATTAAAAGTATAAAACTTCGACGAAAAAGGTACACAATATTCATTAATTTTACTTACAGTTTCGAGATGTCCGAATTCAATAGCATCAAGAATACGGCGTTCCAAAATCTTGATACGCTTGATGTGGTCCATGAAATGAGGCTGTCTGAGGTTGAAGTAATCTGGTCTCACAGGGAACGGCACACCGTTGGGGTAAGCGAGTCCGCTTTGGTAACCATTCAATAGCACATCCAAGTCCAACTCAGGAATCTCGCCGAGTCCATTCGATAGCCTGTCCATGTAGTAGTGGCTCAGCAGCTGTTTGTGCAGGAACCAGTTGTGTTCCCCACGGTGGGGCTTCAGCAACGGAGCCCGCTTGTCGCTCAGCCAGAAGGGGTATATGAGATGATTGTTGTAGTAGAGAGCATTTAGGTGGTAATCGTTTTTGAAGTAGTGAAGGGCATCGTCCTCGTTGTGAGCAAATGGCCACACGGTCTCGTTCCACCTGATGACGACTTCGTTCTCCAACATGAAAGTCTCGGGGTAGTGCTCGACCATACTCTTTCCCTGGGCGTTAACCTTGTGGGCGATGTTCATAACCATGGTGTTGTGGAAGTAGGAGGGGAAGATCTCGTAGATCTGGGGTATGATAATGCCCTGCGTCTCCGGGTGGTGGATGATGGCGACGGAGAGGACGTACACGTACATGCCCTCGTTGATCCTGTCCCTGAGGTACACGGCGGTCTTGTAGAACGTGTGGTAGTCCTTGGCCGAGATCAGGAGGTTAAAGAGATTGACGGCCTGGTACTGGTGCGCCAAGTTGTAGATGTTGAACGGCACGGAGCGAGGCAGCTCCATGTCGAACTCCCGAATCTGAAGGAACATCTTCAAAGCGGTCACATTCTGGAAAAAACGTGTTAAACGTTAAATTTTTAAAACTATTCTCAATTAAAATACATCAGTTCTTCTTCTTAAGAACAAAAATAAAAAAAACAACTTGTAGAATAAAACTTAATTATAATGTTACTGTCGAGTATAATAATAGTAAAGTATTATAAGTCTGGCCGGCCAAAGACGGACCGCATCTTGCAGTCCGACATCGACTGCAAGATGCGGTCGCGACACGGCGATCTGCATTCAGTTTTCATAATAAATTCATATACGCAAATCGCAATACACGGACCGCTCGAGCAGTTTTTGAGCGGTCGATATAAAATTCCAACGCGACCGCTCTAGAGCAGTCGGTCCCGACCATGGGCGTACCCAGGGGGGGGGGGGGGGGGGGGGGGGCAGGCAGGGGGGAGGGAGGCAGCTAACGTCAATGAGCTGATAAAATCTCATTGACGTTATTCCAATGTCGTGTTATTAAATTGACAAAAAAGAAAGTCTTACTTTAAAGTTTTCGATGTTTTTCTCCAGGCTCCAGGTGTGTGCTAGGGACTTCACTTCAGGGTCCACCAGGGGCTCGTTGATGTGGAAGAACAGTTGGATCAAGTCGATCTGCTTCTGCAGGAAGGGCTTGTCAGCTGAAAATATTTTTATTCAAGGTTAAAGAAATTACCATGAAGAGACCAGTAATATCTTAAATAAAATAATCAATCAGAGTATTATCCAGGTTACATCCATACTAATATTATAAGCGCGAAAGTGTGTATGTCTGTTACCTCTTCACGGTCAAAGCGCTGAACCGATTTTGCTTAAATTTGGCATGGAAATAAATTGAGTCCCCGGAAAGGCAGCAAACTAGAATTAAAATTCATGCAGTAGAACGTTTCAAACAAGTATACAAAAAATAATAATTTATTGCACTGTAGGTTCGTGGTGAAATATGTACCTACTATTCTCAAATCGGGGAATTCAGTCTGTAGCGGTCATTGACTCACTGTCAAAAATCTTGTCATTTTCTATACAAACCGCGATTGACAATGAAGTGACAGATATTTCTAGTCTAAGGGTAATATCGTATTTTGCATACACGATGTGAACACAGTATGAATTATATCACTTCAAACTCATAAATAGTTGGAGATTATCACACGAAGAGGTAACCAAGACCTTTTCCGATGATACTATATAATAATAGTCTGTTTCTTTACAAGAATTCAATTTTATTTTTAACTAGCTGTTGCCCGCGACTTCGTCCGCGTTAACATAGTATAATAACAAAGATGGATAATTTTCCCTTTTTGTGGTTCTTATACAAAGGCTAAAAAAGTGACCCTATTGCAATGTTCGCTGTTTGTCTGTCTCCACGATGTATCTCAAGAACTTCGCTAGCTAAATAGTTGAATTTTTTACAAATTATGTATTTCTGTTGCCGCTATAACAACAAAAATAAATACTAAAAACTACTTAGAGCAAATATTTAAGGGGGGCTCTCATACAACAAACGCTACTTTGGCCTTTTTTGCTCGACATAAATATTGGCAGCAGAGGCACTTGACAATATGTCTACAAAATATTCAATTTAATTGTTCGTCGTAATTTATTCGCTCCATTAGGTACTGATAGGTTCAAAAAAATACATTATTTTATCCCCATGGGGGTTGAATTTATCAAAATCCTATTTAAGCGAACGTCTTCATCATAGAGGCTCAAATCTTTAATAATTTCAGTTCAATCAGTCGAAAGTCAAAGAAAATTTATAAAAACTTTCATCCCCTAATTCAACCCCCTTAGGGGTAGAATTTATTAAAATCCTTTCTTAGGGGATGCCTACGTCATAGTCGCTTTATGCATACAAAATCTCAGCCCGATCGGTTTAAAATTGACAAAGTTTCATACAAACTTACATCCCCTATTATACCCCCTTAGGGGTGGATTTTTTTTAAATCCTTTCTTAAGGGATGCTAACGTCATAGTAGCTTTATGCATGCAAAGTCTCAGCCCGATCGGTTTAAAATTGAGAAAGTATCATACAAAATTTCATCCCCTATTTTACCCCCTTAGGGGTGAAATTTTTTAAAATCCTTTCTTAGGAGATACTTATGTTATAGTAACTTTATGCTTGCAAAGTCTCAGCCCTATCGTTTTAAAATTGACAAAGTTTCATACAAACTTTCATCCCCTATTTTACCCCCTTGGGGGTAGAATTGATCAAAATTCTTTCTTAGCGGATGCCTACGTCATAACATCTACCTGCATGCCAAATTTCAGCCCGATCGGTCCAGTGGTTTGGGCTGTGCGTTGATAGATCAACATGTCAGTCAGTCACCTTTGAGTTTTATATATATAATAGATTTAACAGAATGCAGTGCGAGTATTTTCCACATAGATCCTAGACTAGAAAGGTCAATGACCGCTGGTGCCACCTTAAATTGTCCTGACTATAACATTATTCATATTATAGTCAGTAATAAAAACAAATTATTCTGGCACCGTTTCCACTATTTTCAAGTATTTTTTTCATTATTTTAATATATTATATATTTTTTTGTAAACATTGAGCCAATGATGTAAGTTGCCGGCTTTATTTTATTTTTTCAATTCAAGTCGAATTATAAAAACTTAAAATAGGATTTTTTATTACTGTGAATTTTAAATACCTATATTTCTCAAAAAACAACTGGCACAATCAGGTAAAAAGAAAACAATTACTCACCTATTCTCGGGAGATCATGTTCTTCCACCACGTCTCCAAGACCCTGGCTAGCCAGAACGGCTATCAACGCGAATATTAGCCAAGCCATCTCCACAACTACGACCGGTGCGTATACGCATACCACTTTTATACACCTGCTAGGTTTGTTTATAAACAGATAAAGAAGAAAAAGGTCAAATAAAAATAGCCTAATTAGCATATTTTTAATACGAGCAGATAAAATTAATTATGCATTAAGCTAGACTTTCTACGACGGGTTCCGTGAACTTGGAACTGGATGCGATGACTGATGACTGATTGTTGTCTTTAGTCTAAATGAAACTGTGTATTTGGAAAGCCCCACATTATAATAGTTACGTAATATATCAATGTTTCCGGGAATGATACCAGTTTTTGATATTCCTAGAACCAGCAATGACCATCTAAAACATTATAATTTTATCAACAACTTTGGATTTCCTAAAGACTTCTAACACTGAAGTATTCGTACGCGGCCTCAAAAAAGATAAATTACATCATTAAAAAAAGAAAAAACCTTATTCGTCCCAAATAAAATGCAATTTTAATGAATGATATTAATTATTGAACATAAAGGCAGAGTTGTGACGAGGCCTATACATCATCGAGCCGCACGTCCAAACTTTTGACGCATGAGTTATTTATTGAGTAAAAAAATAAATTACCGGATTGGCCCATTTGTAGAATGATTTGGGCGCTTCTGCAAAAAACGGCAGGCACACCACTATTTATTAAACATATTTTTGATATTAAAATGCTAACTTGATGAAAAATATTTGGGATTCCTTTAGCAATTCTGAGACTTCAGAATATAATATTATGAAAATAATGATTACATTTTATCTGTCCAACTGGATAAAGAACATTTCTACGGGTATTTATACGAAATAGAGAAACATCATAAATATTCCTGAATACTAGAGGGAATATTTATCACTTAACTTTAATTAAATGAAGGGTTTGGTAAATAATGTAAGGGGCTGTTCTCAAATTCTTCATTTAATTACAGTTAAGTAATTAACATTAGTCTCTGAGTGCGGCAGTTACTGTGTAAACACAAATACCTTCTAATAGCTATGTTAAAAACACTACCTCTATAACCAACAACATCAGAAACAAACAGTAAAGAGAACAATTAGTGTTTTAATAACAGGCATACTTTACATTTGAGTTATAGCCGCATTACCGACACGACGAATAATAATGTCCTGTTTAATATTCATATATTTGTTTATCCTGACACTTACTGATGGAACAGATCAATAATATGCGTAAGCACGCGCCTAGTCAGTGTCTTATCACATACAATGAGTAATTACAGCTATTGCTTACATAAATACTTAATAATCACATATAAATAAATACGAATAATTAGTTTGATGGTCAGTTTCTGACATTGTTTAAACAGAAGATCAACTTTTCGATAGTTTAACTACTTTTTAACATAAACCAATAAAGTTTAAAAAGCGCTCTTAAATACATAAAATCCTATCAAAAAATATCAAGAAACCTAAGGCTATAAGTATACTACTTACGATTTCAATAATTTTAAACCTTACATCTGATTAACTCAAACTTTTAGAATATTCTTTAAAGTCACGCTGATCGTAGATAGGACTGACTGAGAAAATAGAAACTTATTACTGTAAACTTCCTTTAATCCTTTTGCAGTTACATCCCCTAACAAATTCTTTCGATAATACACAATAATTAAAAGTATTTCAAAATTAATGATACAAAATATTGTTACATTATTTCTTAGTTCTTACAATACAATAACGTCAAGAATACTCAGGAATACAATGATATTAACACTTCTATTTACACTCGAGGAACGGAAATCTGACCACACTTAGCGCTAATCCTAATTGTCACAGGTTTAACACCTCAATAAGCTCTTGAAAAGGACCACCACAAGTGACACTTGCCGTTAATCCTCAAAACAAATTTGCAAATAAACAAACGAAAAAAAAACAACCTGTCAACAAATGCTCGCAAAATATTTTGTCAAATCACATTCGGTGGTCCTACATTGTCATTGTGTGACAAAGAAAGTGTTCTGCAAAAGCGAAAATTGGATAACCGCGGGGTATGAGAACACATAGACATAGGCTCAGGTGATTTGTCTGAAGTGTGAAATATTAAGTACTATCGAAGAAATTGATTCATAGGCAGTTGACGGATCTCCGTCATTTGGTCGGATTATGTCAATTCAATGTAAGTCGTGATCTGTCGGCTGGGTTTGACGTAACGCGACCAAACTACGTAGGTACCCCATCTGCCTAGGAATCAACTTCTCTGATAGTACATAATTACATGCAATAAAGGTTCTATTGGATACATTACCAAACCCAATAGATATTTCTTTTTATTTTTACAATCTAATGAGTTTTTTTTTATTTTTATTTTATAACAAGGTTTTAGCAAAATGTAATTTAAAATGAAAATAGAACATATGTATAAGTATTTCGAACGCCGGGTAAGAAGAAGGATAGATTACCATGTGAGAAATTGATTCATAGCCAGTCGGAAAACTTACATTATTTGGTCTGGTTATGTCAAGTCAAAGTAAGTCGCTATCTGTTTGCTGGGCTTGAGATAACCGACCGAATTACGTTGGTCCATCGTCTGCCTATGAATCAATTTTCTCGATAGTACCATCGAAGAAATTGATTCCTAGGTAGTTGACGGACCTACGTTATTTGGTCGGATTACATCAATATAAGTCATCATCTGTCGGCTGGGTTTGACAAAAGGCAACCAAAATATGTAGGTACACCATCTACCTAAAATAAATTTCTCTGACCGTACAAACCACTGCGCCATCCACAAAGTCTTTAACATCTAGTATTGTACATCAACGTCACATTAATCCTTCTTTTTGATTCTAAATAGAGATGTTTGTATCGACGCTTTCACTTCATCCCATTGTCCTCTATTGTCACTCACCTGTAAAAGTAAACAATGCATTAAAGGGTTAAAAGTAAAACAATTTGCAACATGACTCCAGTAGAGTCCACGCAAAAACGTTAATAAAGTACATATTATATTGAACACAATAGAAATTAAGATATAGTAGAACGACTCAGCCATGTCATTTACAGAGTAGACAGAACTAAGGCTGCCTTCACATTAAGTCGCGAGTAGTGCGGCAGCAGCGCTACTTCTATACTAAAACGACTTAATGTGAAGGCAGTCTAAGGAGTACCTTGACTTCAAACAAATCTACGCGAGTTGGGCGCGAGTACCACTTTCCCGGCCCGCACCATCCGATATGACTGACATACTACGTCACGAAATCTCTTCTGAGTCGGCCTACTCGTTAATTCTGTTTACTCTGTCATTTATTTCAAACTCGCTTGACTCTGAAATAATTATTTTCTATCTATAAGCATTTACGGATCATAGGGTATAATTATTTAAAACTAGAACGAATTGCGTCTAAATAGTTTACTGCGCAGGAACCTTACATTTTTTAGGGTTTCGTACCCAAAGGGTAAAAACGGGACCCTATTACTGAGACTTCGATGTCTGTCCGTCTGTCTGTCCGTCTGTCTGTCTGTCCGTCTGTCTGTCTGTCTCCAAGCTGTATCTCTATAACCGCTATAGCTAGACTTATGAAATTTTCACAGATTGTGTATATATGTTGCCGCTATAACAACAAATACTAAAAACAAAATAAAATTAATATTTAAAGGGGGCTCCCATACAATAAACATGATTTTTTTTGCTCAATATCAATAATGGTAACAGGTAGCCCTTGAAATTTACACAAAGTCCTTGATAATATGTGTCCTTTATTAAATAATAAAAATATTAAAATAAAATAAAAAAATTAAGGGGGTTCCCATACATAAAACACAATTTTTGGCCAATGTTTGCTCTGTAACGGTACGGAACCCTTCGTGAGCGAGTCCGACTCGCACTTGGCCGATTGTTTCTCCATAAAAAGTATCCAAGATTTTCTTAGAAGTTCTGTTTCCGGGACTCAAAGTATGTCCATGCCAAATTTCAGCAATTCGGTTCAGCGGTTTGGGCGTGAAGAGGTAACAGACAGACACACTTTCGCATTTATAATATTTAGTAATAGATATTAAGAGCAATGTTTGATTGCTTTTATCTCTATATATCTCATAGGCTCCAAAAGTAATGTTCCAAAGGTAAAAATTGGCACAAACATAGAGTGGATATTGACATAGCTCAGGGGTTCCCAAACTTATTTTGTCTACTGCCCACTTTGAGAACAAATTATGTTTTAGCGCCCCCCATTGTCCCAATTAAATGAAATAATAAATCACCCCCTAAGCCTCTACCTAACGCTCCCATTTTTTTCCGGGTCCCACGCCGCCCCCTTTTAAGACCTTCAGCGCCCACAAGGGGGCGTTATCGCCCACTCTGGGAAAGGCTGTCATAGCTAGTCTTACTCCCAGGAAAATATACAATTTCCGAAGCATTTTATTCCGTTTATGTCGCGGACTACATCTATTTATAAGTATAACCTTGAGCTTGAAAGTTATCTAGACATTTCGTCAGGTCTCAGTCATCATGTGCTTATCAGCTGAATGATAAGAGTACAGTATGAGTAGAGTCAATAACTTCTCATTAGTGAAGGTCATTTGACTTTTGAAGAACTTAACCACTATCTATATCCATACTAATGTTATAAAATATGCGAAAGTGAGTCTGTCTGTCTGTCTGTCTATCTGTCCTATACCTCTTTATGCCTGAACCGCTGAACCGATTTTGCTGAAATTTCGTATGGGGATATTTTGAGTCTCGAGAAAGGATATAGGATACTTTTGTTCCGGAAAAATTCACGGTTCCCGCGCGATAAACGAATTTTGGCGCAACGGAGTTGCGGGCGTCATCTAGTAATATTATAAATGCGAATGTGTGTCATCTAGTATTTTAATAATTGTAAATCGACACATTAAGCTTTGAGCCAATGCCGAGCAAGTACTGTGCGAGGAAGAACGTTTTCACCATTGCTCTAGACTTGGTTTGTTACTACTATAAGGAACAAACCTCAGATCTTTATACGTGGGAGAGCCATGCTTTGGCACGAATGGGCCGGCTCGACCGGAGAAATACCGGTACGTTATAATACGTTCTCACAGAAAACCGGCGTGAAACAGCGCTTGCGCTGTGTTTCGCCGAGTGAGTGAGTTTACCCTCTCCTATTACCCTATTCCCTCTTAAAAGGCCGGCAACGCACCTGCAGCTCTTCTGATGCTGCGAGTGTCCATGGGCGACGGAAGTTGCTTTCCATCAGGTGACCCGTTTGCTCGTTTGCCTCCATATTTCATAAAAAAAAATAAAAAAAAAACTTACTTTAGACTCTAGAGTCTAGTACCTAAGCCACAGGACTAACGAAGCGAAACTTCGACTAACGAAACTCTTATGTAATTTAACGTACGTTTAGTTAATTAAGCTCAAAGTACAGAGCAAAAGTTGTACATCTGGTTTCAGTAGCAGGGCAAGAAAATGTATGGCAGGTAGAGAATTTAGTACATAAAATCATTTAATTAATAATAATAACTAATTAAATATATACTTGCTGTAAATGCTTATTAATAAATAATATTTTTAGGGTTCCGTACCCAAAGGGTAAAACGGGACCCTATTACTGAGACTTCGATGTCTGTCTGTCTGTCTGTCTGTCTGTATCTCAAGAACTGTTATAGTTAGATTTCTGAAACCTTCGTGGGCGAGTTCGACTCGCACTTGGCGGAATTTTTATTATTTCATATTTAAATTGTTTTTTTTTTTACATGATAATATTATATAATATTTACAAAATTATTATGAACAACGTTAACAAAGTTAACATCGTAATGTCACAATAACTAATGTCACTTAATAGCGCTATTTTTACGCTAAATGAAGTATTTTACAAATTTCAAATGTCGAAAATAGTGATGTAAAATACCCGAAAATCAATCGTGTCGACCACACAATCGTAAATCGATAAAAACGGTTAAATCTCACATCGAACCCCGATTTCGTGTTACATGACTATAACAATCGAATTTATTACCGAAATTAATGATTGTAAAGAAAATTATCGCGGCCATCTTCGAATGAGATGGACGGATTTTATCTTTATTGTCAAGAACCCCTCATCATCATCATCATATTATTATCTACTAGCGATCGTACTGTAGAAATAATTGTTTGTTAGATTTTAAGGTAGTTTCTAAGTCGGTGGTCTTAACATGAAAAAAATAAAAATAAATGTAAATTTATTTTATTTTAATATTTTAGAAAAACCTACAGCCAAGAGATAAGATTTGTTGTATTAACAGGACAATCAAGTTTTCACAGAAAGAAAAACCAAATATTACTATTTAAATCGACACAGGAAGCGAAAATAAAACTTTAGTTGGTTACTTACTTGCATATTTTATTTAGGCACTTTAGATTATTATTTATTATAGTTGGTTACTGTCATATCGGTTAAAACCATAAAGTTAATATACCTAGCGGAATAGAGAAACAAAGGCCTGAGCAAGCGAGATGTCACTATCAGTAACACTGCGTGGTAAAAAGGGACGAGTGATACATGACAGCAGAACTCTTTTTTTGACGTCCATTCGGCACTTATCGGCACGTTGACAATTTAATCTCATAGAATTCATGTTCAATCATGCTTGTGTAAGTGTATACGTACACATATTTTTACACACAGATGTAAACCAATTTCGGTTTCGTTTGACAGCTCGAGATTGTTGCTCTATTCCGCTAGGTATATTAACTTTATGGTTAAAACAGATACTTACCTTGTTTTGTCAACTCACTCTAATTATATTTCAACCTTTACATCATAAAACATTGTTTATAAGTCAAGATAATCCCTATCACTTAACAATCGGTTCACATGTCAGCAACAGCCCAATATTATAATTAACTGCCCGCCAAAACTTGAGAGGCCAGTTGTACCACAGCTTTAACCGAGGCTTAACCGTAGTTAAGTAAGTTACCGCCTACTGCCTGTATGTTAGGCGATAGGAATGGTTTTAAAATTGATTCATTCATAATAAAACAATTTAGAGTAAATCTAGTAAAATAATTATATTTTCGCCTTTGTCTACGATTTTATACAACGCCCAAAAGCGACAAGAAAATGCAATAGTTTTGTATTTTATTTTATTCCTTTGTCATACCTAATATTGTTAGTCATAATAAAAAGGCGGATTTGATCACCTTGTTTTATTCTTCACCAACCAATCTTAATGATACAGAGACACATCAAGTGGCACTTTCATATATTTTTGTAGTCACTTTTAAACGTCAGTTAACCATCGATTACAGATTGTGTCACTCGTCCTGTAGGATCGTCGCTGCAACACCTGTGGCATCAAACGCGCCGGCCGCATCACACGAGCCGCTCTCCCATGAGAACTACGATCATAGATGTAGAGCCGCTAGATGAGGTTTGTGGATTATAATAATACTAGGCGGCCGGTAGACGTTGTTTTGTGTATAAGAAATGGATGTTGGTATGTCGCAAGTGTGTCTGTCTATCTGTTACTTCTAAACGCCCAAACCGCTAAATCGATTTTTCTGAAAAGTATGGAGATACTTTTCATCCCGGAAAAATGTACGGTTCCCGTGTGATTAACTAATTTTGGCGCAACGGAGTTGCGGGCGTCATCTAAGTATTTTATAAAATTACCTACCTAGAACATATTTATATTTTTTACTTAATTGTCGGTTTGTAAGACTCATCCAGCGACTCTACATCTTCGCAACCATCAAAAAATAATGGGCTTTACTGATTTTATTGATTCGGAATACCTAATCCCTGATTGATTTCTTTACAGCGGGCGATTGTTAATTGAGATAATTACCGACTCACGCATGGCTTTGGCACCTCATTAGTTCCTGTGGGAAAACCATAAATGTTAGTGTAAAATATAATATACAACTGAATATATTATTACGCCTATCCCTTTTGGAAGCCGGCCTAAGAATCACTATTTTTATACTAGAATGAAAAAAAAAATTGTCATTATGATTTCTTAAGTTTACGCGAGTATCACTCATTATAAGGTTTAAACACTTACAGATTACTTAAAAAAATGATGAATCTTCGGGTAGTTGAAGAACTTCAATGAATTGGACGCCTGTCATCTCAGTCCACCCGTGACCACGGCCGCTGGAAAGCAGCCGAAACGTCGGAATTAACAAAAGTGCCCCACGACAAAATCCGTAAGTGTTTAAACCTTACTAGTGCTGTTGGCTGGAATACTCCCTCTTGATCTCAGAATACTCGAAGCATCGAGACTTTATGAAATCAAGAAGGGAGTGTCATACCCGGCATTGAGGGACAGGGAGGTGGAACGAATGGCTTCCGCGATTGAGGAACCACATCCGGCAGATCAGGTAGAGCTGAGGTTCGGGATGGTAGATACGGACTCATATGCCGATGTGGTTGATAGCCACATCCATAGGATCTATACGGACGGCAGCAAGATTGAAGGTCGAGTCGGAGCCGCACTCTCCGAATGGAAGGGTGAGGCCGAGACAAAGGCCGTCAAGCTTGCCTTCTAGCGCTCCAAAGAGCAGTAAGTATAGCCTGTAAGAGTGGAATGGCAAAGGTCGGTATCCTCAGCGATTCCAGATCGGCTCTCCAGGCTGTCACCCTTAGTTCCCCTCATCCCCTGGCAGTGCAAACAAGGGCGGCCCTCCGAAAAGCTGCATTTCAGAGGCGGGAGGTCTCCTTGTTTTGGATTAAGGCGCACGCAGGGTTGAGAGGGAATGAGAGGGTTGACGAACTAGCCAAGGAGGCCGCGCTGAAATTGAGAAGGAAACCTGACTACGATCTGTGTCCTGTTTCATTTGTCAATCTTGAGAGAGGATACGATTGTGGAATGGAACAGGAGATACGAAGTGGGAGGGACGGCCGGAGTCACGAAGCTCTTTTTCCAAGCGCTACTGCTGCATACAAAATAGTACAGAAAATAGACATCACACACCACACCACACAGATTCTGACCGGTCACGGCGGATTCGCCTTCTACTTGAACAGATTCAAGCTGAAGGAGGATCCTGCCTGTGTCAGCCAGGAGTTGAGGAGACGGTTCCTCACCTGCTACTCGAGTGCCCAATTTTTGCTAGCAATAGATACGATATTGAGCAGAAATTGGGCACATCGATAACGGGTGAGAATCTGCCATCCATCCTGGGGGGTAAAAAGCGGGATATCTTTCTGGCTTTTTGCAGGACGATCGTGGGTGTAGTGAATAAGCGTAACAATAGTATTTCGTGTGATAATAACAATTAGGTTCTCGTTTTAAGCCGTGATATTAGAATAGTCTCTGTTCTTTTTGTTTTATATTTGTGCCGTTGTTTTTTATTATTGTGACATTTTAATTGTATTTTATTTTATTTATCATTTTTAGTAGAATCAATTTATTGTATTTTTTTTAAATTGGAATTGGTATTTGAATTTAGTGTTAATTACATCGTATATTTTATATTGGATATCATAATTTATTTTGTACAAATTACAATATTGAACATAATTGTTACATGTAAGGCTAATTAGACAAATTGTATTTATAGACAAATAGAAAATAAACAGCCCTGATAATGTTAGGGGGACGAATATAAAAAAAAACCTTACTAGAGATCGCCCAATGGTCGAAATTCGACCTCAAATAAAAAAATTATAATTTATCATTTGAGGTCAAATTTCAAATTTCAACGCTTTTCTATTGATATTCTATTGTCAAAATATTGACTTTTTTAGACATAATTCCTGCGACAGTCTCAGATTAATAAAGTCAAATGATGACAGACTGGCCGTGTAATAACCCATCAATCCCCAAGCGGCACCCGGCTGTCGCATAACAATTGAAAATCTATTGTGTCTGCGATTCCCACGATCGAGGTAATAATTGTCTAACAGTACCTATTTAAAATTCAATAAAAAAAAACTAAATCTATTTTCAATTTGACAACAGACTTCAACCATAAATAAAAGAGTAAAATTCGTGTGTATAGGCTTGTCAATCAAAATCTCCTAGTGTGTGTAATATTTTATTTGTAAAAAAAAATGTATGATAAAAGCATAATTTCAAAATAATATTAGCTCGATGCACTACTTTGCCATATAAACTATAACTGTGCAAAATTTCAATCAACTACGTTTCCGCATTTTTCGTCAAAAGGGATCCAAATTTTTTCGCTCGGGTATTAATATATAGATAATATAAATATTGTCATTAGTTTTAATTTCTGCAATTCTGCGTGTGTCTTTGTGGCGCCTTTGGGAGGCACTTATTTCTATTTCCTTTCTAGATCCAAGGGACCTCACAGATGGTGCCTCACCACTAAAATCCTGCAGGAGAGTCACGAAATTATTTATTAACCCGGCGAGAATGTGGCAGGGTATTTTACACCTTGCCCATCACTTAAACGCGCGTAGTTTTTTTATTTCGCGCTTAGCAACAACGGGACTTTCATTAGCTGCAGACAAGGGAGTGCGGAGGGTGTTAGTGGTGATATCCTAGTGTGGCGCGTGCCTGCGCGGGAGTTATAGGTTTGCTAACCTAATTCGGGTAAATTTTACTCTGCCACATAGCTGGTGTATGTGTTTTTAATTTTGTTTTGCGTAATTTATTTCGCTTTTAAATATTAATTTCACTTTGTTTTTTTTATAGTTTTCCTTCAAAATGAGTGACGAAAGTTTTAAACGATTTTTCGACGAGTCTGACTCTAAAGTTGGGTCTGAACCCTCAACTTCAGCATCAATAAATATTCCTGGAAGAGCTGTCAGAAGACGTCGTTACTAGTCCCTAAAAGAAAGATTAGAAGACGAAACATGGTTGTAAGCACTGTAAAAAGCCATATTGTAAGGAACACGCAATATTTTTGGCTATAATTATTGTAGCACAATGTTCAAGACAAAAAAAAAATTAAGACTGATTAATATATACTTAGTTGATATGATTTTTTTATAAGAAGACCTTATTACTTATACGTGAAACGGGATATTACCTAAAAATAAGAAGTTACTTCATGTTCTCTTTGGTTTTCGAAGTTAATACTTTTTGTTAATAATTGTTAAATCTATATTTTTTGTTTACGGTAAAATGAATAAGTAAACATATTAATATACAATTTTTTTTTTATTTAATAAAATAAAGGGTATACTAAAAGTGAATAAAATAGTAAATATTGTATAATACAGCTATAATTTACATTACAGTATGAATTATTACATAAGGGTATAATTTACCCTGCCACATTCTTCGCATAACTTTTTTTCACCACATTCTCGCCGGGTTAAATTATTTAAGTGGATTGGAATTAAGTATACGCAGTCGTTATATTTAAAGTTTAAAAGAAAGAAAGTAATCTCGCGAAATTTTATTTTGCCTTCACTTTAGTACGGCTAATACATACTAATAAGTATTAGAAATTCGGAAGTTTATACGTGTATACGTGTAAACTTCCGAATTTAAGTAAGTGTATACGTGGGAGAGCCATGCTTCGGCACGAATGGGCCGGCTCGACCGGAGAAATACCACGTTCTCACAGAAAACCGGCGTGAAACAGCGCTTGCGCTGTGTTTCGCCGAGTGAGTGAGTTTACCGGAGGCCCAATCCCCTACCCTATTCCCTTCCCTTCCCATCCCTACCCTCCCCTATTACCCTATTCCCTCTTAAAGGGCCGGCAACGCACTTGCAGCTCTTCTGATGCTGCGAGTGTCCATGGGCGACGGAAGTTGCTTTTCATCAGGTGACCCGTTTGCTCGCTTGCCCCCTTTATTTCATTAAAAAAAAAAAAAAAGTGTGTTAATCTATCTGTATTTACCTGTCTACCTATTCTCTTAACACTAAAATCTTGATCCGATTCAGATGGGTACACACTATGAAGAATTAGAGATACTTTGAGTCCCCGAAAAGGACATTGTCAGTTTGTTATTATTAAAAATGTACAGCTTTAAACGAATTTGCGAGCAACAACTAATAAAAAATGGTCGAGACGAAAGTATGTTTACAACATTATAATATTTTATTCTTCGTCATAAATCTTAAGAACATGAAAGTCTGTTATCCGTCCATTGAAAGAGTATTTATCTTAGATTACGTTTCATCTTTAGTCCGCCTTTGAGGGTAATATTTCAGTTTTGCCTAAAAACAAAAATATATAAGATTTAATTTAATCTTATAAAGTTAGGGCAAATTTCAGTCTAATACGAAACCTTATTATTTATTTTGAATCTAGATAGATTTGTAACTATAAAATTTCACAAATTTTATGGTTAATATAGAAAACCATTAGCCAAGACCTTTTTCTTTATCGCTTCTTTATAGAATCGCCGATCAAAATGTATGGAATTGACATAACATAAGTCGACTATCGACTTTATTTTATTCCATACATTTTGATCGGTGATTCTATAAAGAAGCCATAAAAGAAAACGTCTTAGCTAGGGGCTCTGTTTGTTTCGTATTTATAAAAAAGAGGAAACCTATTAATCTTAGTTACCAGTAGGTTACTACTAAATGCGAGTAAGTAGCATAATAATATATGAAATTCTATGCATACAAAATAATATGGACTAGAGATCGCCCAATGGTCGAAATTCGACCTCAAATAAAAAATAAACACCTAATAAAAAATTAAATCACCGCTTTTCTATTGATATTCTATTGTCAAAATATTGACTTTATTATTTTTTAGACATAATTCCTGCGAGAGTCTCAGATTAATAAAGTTAAATGATGACAGACTGGCCGTGTAATAATTGTCTAACAGTATTTAAGATTCAATAAAAAAAAAACTAAATCTATTTTTAATTTGACAACAGACTTAAGCCATTAATAAAAGAGTAAAATTCGTGTGTATAACCTAAATCTCCTAGTACAACACACAGTTGTAGTGTGTGTAATGTTTTGTTTGTTAAAAAAATGTATGATATAAGCATAATTTCAAAATAATATTAGCTCGATGCACTCCTTCACCATATAAACTATAACTGTGCAAAATTTCAATCACCTACGTTTCCGCATTTTTCGTCAAAAGGGATCCAAAGTTTTTCGCTCGCGTATTAATATATAGATGTCCGCGTAGCACCCTGCTACGCGGTGCTATTTCGTAGCACCACTACTAAGAAATAGAAAAGTATGTATAACTACAACTATATTAGTACACGCTATGGTATAATCAAAAATATAGCGAGGACCAAATAATTTTACATATTTTTATACTTTGGACATTTTAAATAAAGTTTTGTGCCTTGATTCTCCTTTTGAACTTCAAAAAAACTACAAATATATTTTTAGAAAAGCGCTCGTCCAAGCAAAGAAAGATTTCATTTTTATTATAATAACGTGAAGACCATAAATTTCTGTATGCGTATATATAGCTCGGCTTTTGCTCTTGTGACTTCATTTTACAGTGTCATATACAGCCATTGCGAGATAACAAGCAAAATATGTTAATCCCACCAAAAACATTTCTTGTGAAATATTACCGAGACGATCACATAAGGTTTACCCTGTGAAAAAGATATGAGATCTCATGTAGAGCCAAGCTTCTGAATCTACACGGCCTAACTCTACTGACCCTAACTTCAACAAATTCTACATACCAGTAAATATTTGCTTCGCCGTTTCGCTACCATCGCGGAGGTGATGCGAATATTTAGTTTTTGACCTGAAGTTAGTAACGAAACAGCCGAGCCATAAATATTTACTGATATGTAGAATTTGTTTAAGTTAGGGTCAGTAGAGTTAGGCCGTATAGATTCAGAAGCTTGGCTCTACATGAGATCTCATATCTTTTTCTTATTATATTTTTAGGGTAAACCTTATGTGGTCGTCTCGGCAACATTTTACAAGAAATGTTTTTGGTGGGATTTCAGTTCTTTTTGTAAGTTGGTTCTTGTAAGTACTTATTAATAGGTTTTTTTAGTTACTGTTTACAGTCCCGTTTAAACTCTTACGTCCTAATTTATAAAATTGGTGAAAGTTTCATATAAAACTACAGCTCCCCATTTTAGGGGATGGGGGGCAAAAGTTATAAGTTTATGATTTTATTTTTATTGGTTGTATACTAAACTTAGATTACATACTAAATTTCAGCTTTCTAGCACTTCAGGAAGTAGCCAAACATTTTGATGATCATCAGTGTGTCAGTGTATGAGTGTGTCAGTGACGAAATCGGTGTATTTTAGATATCAATAAAATCTAAAGTATAATAGCTATTCAATTGAGACTTTGTGCGTTTAATTAGTCTACTATTGACATCATATTCTGAGAATATGAACTATCTGGTCCATCGGAAACCAACTCTATGAGGGTTCAAAAAACGACGAAACACTTCGAGAAAAGGTAGGTAGTGCCCTTGCGCTTCGCTTGGCTCGTCTCGGCAGATGACAACGCGACCGCACCGCTATTTAAATAATATGTCGTTACATACATTTTCTTGTGATCTTGCGGTGTAGCGGCCAAAACGCACGTTCGAACCGCCGTATATAAATCCAGATTTAACCCCCTTTTTTGGGAGTCAGTTAAAAATCAAATGGCATTACATCTTTAGTCCTTACCATTAAAGTAGCATATTTATATTTACACCTCGAGCTGTTAAACTCTATACAAAAGCACATAAATACTGCGGCCGAAATCTGAACAAAGACATCATTCAGTAGACATAATATGAGCTAAATTACTGGTTTTGGCAAATAACCAACACTCTCGCCTCAGTAATCTCTTCTCAAAACTTGCTCGCTTTAGGCGCTTCGAATAAAGACATCTTAAAATTTTAGGCCGTATGTTGTCGACGTCGTCGTATATTTTGAAGTGGCAATTTCAAACATGTTGAGTATTTATGTTGTATTTAAGTATTTGAAGCAAAGTGCCAATTTCGAAAATGTTGATTATTTTATGTTGTGTATTGTTTAGAAATTGTATTTTATAATGCAACTAAGTGTTGCCATCGACTTCATGAAATTTTGCTAAAATCGGTCCAGTTGTTTTGAAGCTTATTTGAAAGTTTAAATATTTTATTTAAAAATATGGGAATGAATGCGTTTGACAATGTGGCCATATCAAAAATCGAGAACTGTGAAGGAACGGAGGCAACCCAACAGTGGGACACTGTAGGCTGTTAATAATAATAATAATTTAAAAATAGGTCCGTTATAATCACAGGTCACTAGTAAATCACGTGACGATCTCAAAATAATTTTCCCAACGGCGAAAGAAAGTGGCAAGTGAAATTTTAGAAATGACATCTCGGATCACGATCGCTCACGGGTTTTAACACCTGATCCCATACCCGTGACAACCGATTGGTGAAGCGTTTTACCAGGGTCACCCGAATCTAGACTGATTCGTCACGTTTGGAAATTTAGTGCATTTTCCTTAAGTACTGAAAGAGTTAGATAATTGTTCCAATGTAAAATGGCAATAGGTTGCACCAATTATTGTGAAAGAAGTGTAAAATAAATTTTGTCTTGGTTGCAAAAAAAACTTAAATTTTCCTGTTTTGTTTCTAAAGACTATAGTATAATTGCGAAAGTATGTCTGACTAATTCATTTTCAAATTGTAGAACTGATTTTGATGCAAAAAATTTATTTAAATTTTTTCTTATATTATCTTTATACCTTTATATTTCGAGTCCCGACCAAGGACATAACGATATAGATTATCAAACTAAACCTTCATAAATATTTATCATAAAAATCGAAGTTTTCAATATGTCAATACCAATAAAAATCAAGTATATTATCGTCATTACAGTGTTCAACTTTTACAGTTTAAGACGTCATACACCGATCCAAAGACGCATGAACTTCATAAGTTACAACTATTATGACAACAATTAATAAGTTAGTTAATTCCCGTGTTAAATAATTAGATTAAAGTTCTAACAATAGTATTATTAATCGTATTTATCGTCTAACCGGGGGACCTCCGTGAGTGACTGCATAACCGACAACCCGCTGGTAACCTGTCATATTAACTGTTACATTAAATTACTTCCACACAACCTATCAACCTCCTATCCTTATTGTCTGACACTCCATCAAACCAAATTGAACCCTACACCGCAAAAAACAAGAGAGAAATTCGGTTCTTCGGAGCTGATGACATACGTACTTATTTTCGGTCCATATCGATTTCGGTTCATTCGGACTTATTATTTTTTATCCATTTATTTGTTTTAATATTTTATCCGGCATGATGGAGCGTGTGCATTTGTCAGGTGGATGAAATATGGCTCTCGTAGGCTAATTAATTAACATCAAGTGTCACGTTTTAATAAAGTAATTTATAGTGGAAACAAGTAAAACGATTTAATATCAAAGGTTGGCCGTTTTTAGTTTTTAAATGGCGAACAATATAGGCGCACGTGGGCGTCGCAGCTGGTATTTGATACGAATTTAGATATTTTCCTGTTATCAACACACACACAAACTCACAGAATATACTGCAATTTGGTTTGGTGGTTTCAGTGAGGTTGAAAAAATGTGTGGTAGCTGTGCTGGTGTTTTCTGTAAAGTTTCCTTAAGGGGCCGGATGCCATCGAAATTTTCATACATACGTAATACCAAAATCATTTTCTCATACGAAAATATTTAACATTTTTTAGTTATTTTTCAGCGTAAGTACCTAGGTTCCTACACAAAAATTTACTACAAAATATTTAAACACAAAAAAAAATTTTAGTGTTTAAATATTTTGTAGTAAATTTACTAATAAATATTGAAACACTAAAAAATATATAAATAAATAGTAAATTTACTACAAAATATTTAAACTTTAAAGAATATTTTTTAGTATGAGAAAATGATTTTGGTATTACGTATGTATGAAAATTTCGATGGCACCCGGCCTCTTAAGCTTAGTGCTTGAAACACTACTTTTGTAGCTGCAGAAAAATTACAAAACTGTTAATTTTACCTAATTTTAACATTATCACAAAATTAATTAATATGTGTTATATCATTAGAACCAGAACTCAGAATTTAATTCCAGCTAATATGTTGATATAATCATTTATGTGAACGCAGTGTGTCGAATACGGTTTAGGCTTGCTTCGTTGTGACTAGTAATAGTCATTAAGTACATTAACCTTAGTATCTCTTAACTCTAATGACTAAAATGCAAGTCATAGTTTGGTATACGGGGTCTAATTTGGCCATGTGACAGGATAACCAATGAGGCAGTCCTAAGTGACCGAAATTAGTGGTCCAGTAAAACTTTGGATTTTTTATTAGTGAGTATGTAGTTATTTATTTGCATGTACTTAACTCTAGTGTGTAAAGACTAAAGACAACTCTAGTGCGTAAAGATAAAAATATATTACGTGAACAGTGTACACACACGGCAAAACACAAAACAGGTTTGGTCACAGTCAGATCAGCCTGCGATCAGTCATAACGGATTGATCGGCCTCTCTGTGCCTAGTGGCCTTGAGTACATACTGGTTCTTAAGGCCCTTAAATTCTTTCAGAAATTTCTAAATCGTCCGAAACCCCCACATTTTGGAGATATTACAAACTATCATGTGTCAAATCGATTAGGCGTGTAGGGGTAACAATCCGCACAATATACCTTTAGTGGAAATGGGAAAATAAAAATGCATGCAACTATTACATTAGGCAAAGCTAAAATATAAAACACTTTGTTTCCTAGTCTAAAATTAAAGCAAGAACATCTAACATTTTCAGTATGTCAAGAATGCGACCTCTTTCCGCCATCCTGAGTGTTTCATTGTGATTTTACTACAACAGAAATTTTACTTTAATTACAAAGGAAACAGATGTTTAATGTAGTAAAAAAGTTTTACTGTAATAGAATGTTTTATTAGGACGGTAGGCAATAAAATACCCTGAGGCATGCCTGGCTACTGAACATTTTATGAACACTAGATAAAGATTTTTTTTTTGTTTTTCTATTTTATAATCCGACACTGATTAAAAAAAAGTCTAGAAGAAGTTGTACAAAATTTGAAACCAAACATTTTTTTTAATTAAAAGTAATTAAAAAAATGTTTTGTTTGGGTTCAAATATTGATGTTTCAGAACCAAAAACATTTTGCCCAAGCATGTACAGCAATCTCGCAACATAGTCGGTCAAGTCCAGACGATTCAATAGTTGCTGAAGACGTCTGGGACCATCCTTGTGCGGGTTTCCTTGGGGTTTCCTTCACCGTACGAGCATCCGTATTATGTACTAGAGAGCAGAAAGTGTCTCATTGGTACACGCCTCCACCCGGGATCGAACCTGCACCCTCTCGAGTGCGAAGGCCACGGACGCTCTGGAATATTCTAAAAGCTACCAACAATTGCACGTAATCGTAAATTTTATGTGTGTATTGTGATCTGTAACACAACAGTACCCCATAACTCTAAATAACCCTGAAATTTGTTTCACTCACTTGTAACTCATACTTAGGAATTTCAACACTTCAAAGCAGACGTCTTCTGCTTTCTTGGAGTTTAAGCAAAGTTAACTCATAAGTCATGTCTGTATTATTTCATTTTATAGCCTTCTAAAATAAATAAAAATATGACTGGTGAGACATGTTCAATAATCAATGACGTGATATTTGGCTATTATATTAGATGAAAAAAAAAAACAATTGATTACTGAGTAAATGTAGCTTAAAGTTTAATAATTATTTACCCAACGCATGGACACCGCGCGCGGGAATGGTTGCGACCAGGGCTCGGAAACCTGGTTAATCTTCACGACCCTGTTCGTTAGAAATGCCATACATTTCCAAAAGAGCGTTTTCATTTCGATTCCGCTCTGAACGGACCGAAATTATTCCTGGTTTTGTTCTAATAGAAAAATGAAATTGCTCACTGATCAAAATACCGGTTAGAACCGTTCGCGGTTATGTTCGCCCCGCCCACTCACACACACAACGACCATCACCCATTGTCCACACATAAACAATTTACGGCCTATTAGCTATTAGATGGTGCACTAGAAAGGGATAGAAGATATCACTGCACTAGTTACTTTCCGCGAGAAATTAACCAGGTTAATTTCAGAAGCAATACCGCTCGCATCTCGATTTCGCTCCGAACGAACACTTACCCAAAAACCTGGTTAAATAGCGTTTTAACCTGGTTAAAAAAATACCGGTTCCGAGCCCTGGTAGCGACTAGCGGCGCGGTGTTTCTTTGATGACGCATGCCGCCGCGCCGGCCGCATAGTATGCCTACTTGCCTAGCCGCGTAATTCACTTAGGATCCATGATTCATATTTTATTTAAAGGGAAATTTGGTAAAAAATTAAGTACCTACCTAATTTTATTACATAATTATAATGATAATCGAGTACCCAGTACTCTCCTTTCTCCTTCAGTATTGCACATGTCTCACCAGTCATGCAGTATATTTCGTAATCACTACATAGTATAAAACAAAGTGTCCCTATGTCCCTTTGTATGCTTAAATCTTTAAAACTGCGCAACGGATTTTGATGCGGTTTTTTTAATATATAAAGTGATTAAAGAGGAAGGTTTATAAGTTTAATAACATCCATTAAATAGTGGAGAAATACTTTTATTTTTGAGGTTTCTAATGTGATGTCGTAAATAATTACATTTTTTTCCGCTTACATTGCAAACGCAGGCTGAACCCTACGAGATTTATCAAAAATCAAAATAATGTACTAAGTATTATACACAATGAAAATGTCTACGGAAAATTCCGCAATGGTATATGTCTTTCTCTCATGGATATCCCACAATAACATTTTTTTGTCATTTACTTTTTACGACAAATAATGGCTAATTTTCGAAGCGATTTTAACTAATACATTATACAGCATTAATCCTTATTCAATTAAATACTTTAAATACATTGTTAATTTAATATAGATCTATATGGTCCTTTACAGCATAATATGATTTAAATTAATATTTTCGAAGATATTAAGGATTTAAAAATTGCGGGACGTAGCGTTTGCGGCGGTACCGACCAATGCGGGCCACGGACAGTAATGAATAAAAACCAAAAACTGGATCGATTTTAATCATCTTTCATGGAGTTACATAGGTTATATATTTTATACCCAAGCGAAGCCGGGGCGGGTCGCTAGTAAATTTAAAAAAAATGTCTTCAGAATTGTCCTCCTTGTTGACCTACCGATTCGGGAAATAAGTAAATCAACAAGTAAATAAAAATAAATAAATAAATAAACGTTTATTCAACAAAATTTTACATAAAAAGAGAAATACGACACAATACATAGAATCAAGATTTAAAACAATACAAATACAGATAAATACTATTCAGATTATAACAGGGTAAAACAAAAGTACGTGGTCTAGGACATTTAGATCATGACGCCTGCAACTCCGTTGCGCCAAAATTCGTTTAAATGTCCTTTCCCGGGACTCAAAGTATCTCTATACCAAATTTCAGCAAAATTGGTTCAGTGGATTGGACGTGAAGTGAAGAGGGAACAGACAGACAGACAGTCAGATAGACAGACAGACAGAAACACTTTCGCATTTATGATATTAGTATGGAATAGTATGGATACAAATATACATAATAATATTATTTGGAAGTATTTGAGGTTCTTTAGTAAATACAATGTATAAAATACTAAAGTTTAAAGGTAAGGCCGAAATAATGTAAATACTTATTTTTTATAAACGCGACCGTAGGTTTATCGCCAAAAATTTATAACTTCCAGATGATTGCATTCCAATATTGAGTGAACCCAAAAAGAATTAAAAGCGACAAAATGAATAACTCCGATCAGGGGCTCTATTTTCATGCATCGAATGTCACTTCGATTTCATGGTCTAAGATCCCACCATAGAACGACCTTCATCGAGCTGGTTAATGGATGAAAAGTTTTTTATATTCAATTGCGTATGTCAATAAATTTATTAATAGTTGCATGCAAACGTTAGGTTGTCTATTTTTTCCCGTCACAATTACTCTTGGGTAGGGAGGTATATAAACAGGTAAATCGATACTATTATCGGTCTGGTTAATGCTTAATGCATATTCTACGGGCTTCATACTTTCGATTGGTATGGAATTTATCTATTAACCAAACCAAAAAAAAAAAATGTATTTTTTTTTTATTTTTTTTATTCTGAATTGAAATTTTTTAGGCAACCCACTTGCAATAAATTTATTGACATACGTAATTAAATATAAAATACTTTTCATCCATTAACCAGCTCGGTGAAGGTCGTTCTATGGTGGGATCCTATACCATCAGGCTATCTCGCTCGCGAGTAGCAGCATGTGTGTATGCGACAGAGCCACACAGAGCGTCAAACGCAGTCGCAGCCTACAGCCTACTGCCAAACATTTCAAGGGGGGAAGATCACGGATAGTAATAGCCTTATATCGCAATAAAAACGTACGTAGTTTTGGAAGGTTGTCAGGTCCCATAAGACTCATCACTCAATTATTAGATATCTAAATAAAACTCTAGTGTCATAGTGTTTGTTGCTTCTCTCATCCGAAACGGCTGGAGTCTGGACCGATTTTGAGGAAAAATATTTTTATCGGGTAGGTCTGAAAATTGATCAACATCTATTTTCAGTCCCTACATATTATAATATGGCAAAACAACGTTTGCTGGATCATCTAGCGTCTTAAAACAATGCTGCTATTATACAATGCTGAAACTTCATCTTGATTTCACAATTGCCACGCCCCAGTTAGTGCGAGAATAGCTTTTTTACTATAATCCTCGAAGATTGCACGGTTATTGACATTCAAGGGTCACTTGTCAGCTTTCCAACGGTTTAGTCGTCGTTCACACGGGTGCTTTTCCGAATTACCCGCTTTTTGTCGTACCTAGTATGTATGTAGTAGGAAGGTGGTGCGTTTAGATTTATGGAAGTAGAAGGAAGGAAAAATACTTTATCGACGTTGTGCACACAACTCTCTTGTTTTTTTATAAAATAAGGAGGAAAACGAGCAAACGCGTCGCCTGATGAAAAGCATAGTTACTTTCCATCAGGCGACGCGTTTGCTCGTCGTCCATGGACACTCGCAACATTAGAGCTCCAGGTGCGTTGCCGGCCTTTTAGGAGGGAATAATCTCTCTTCTTGAAGGTTTGCATCAGGTCAAATGTTTGAGGAAACAAGCCAAAATATAGTGTTAAATGTAGCATAAGTGACGTCATGTGGATTGAAAGGTGGTGCGTTTAGATTTATGGAAGTGAAAAATACTTTATCGACGTTGTGCACTTTTTTTGGGTTGGGATTTTTTTTACCGTCAGGACGCGTACAGGTCACTCGAGGTCAAGAATTCGTAAGACGAAGGGAGAGTAACCGTCGAGGAAACGTAGCTTACTCTTACTTACGTAGCTCTCAAACTCTCTTGCTACTTTCTTAGATTTTCTTTCTTTTTCTCAATTTCTTATGCTATTTCAAGCTACGTTAAAGCACTCGTGTAAACGTGGGCTTAAATATTGAATTTCTTACTTTTGTTGAAACTGTGGACATTTCTGATTAGCAATTACGAGAGATCAAAGGGACGTTTATTGGAAACAGTTTTTTGCTGTTCAGTCTAAAATATAAATATTCTAGGTGTTGGTGTAACTTTAAATAATATCTATGGACGCTTCACACCACGTCAGTCTGGCCCCGTGCTAAGTACCTGAAGGACTTGTGTTACGGGTACCAGACAACGGAAATATATTTAATACTTTTATACTATACATATATTTAAGATTTTTATTATATTATACACATATTTAATACACATCCATGACCCAGGAACTTTGAAAACTTTTTGTTCCGTCGGCGGGATTCTAACCCGCGACCCCCGGCTTGAGCTACCAACAGCCCACCAACTGAGCCACAGAGGTCGTCGAAATTAAATAAGCTAGGCGGCTATTGATTTTAGGTTTTTATGAATGTTTGTACCATCAGAACTCAGAGTAATTTATTCAGATGAAGATATTATAGCTGACTAGCTGTGCCCCGCGGTGTTACCCGCGGTTTAAATGTAATAAAAGACTAGCAAAGTACCAATAATAGGATCATACTGGGATGATGCATGGTGTAATGGTAGTAATGATAGTAATATGTACTTTTCGTTCTTAAAACAACGCCGAGACCTCCAAACAGCTCCTATTTGTAATGATTCAGCAGTTCTCTCAGCACCTTCGGAACTATGATATACCTTGGAGCGAAATCTTTCTTTTTGGGAGCATATATTTAAAATCCTTCTTCTAAAACTAAAATCACAATGAGTTTTCATATACATTTTGAGAAGTTACCTACATACCATTTAAATTTCCACCTTGGCAACCGTAGCACCAAGTACTTAATATAGTTTGAAACAACAATATATATTTTTTTTATATTGCTTGACAAACTCGAGTCTCGATCTAAAAGACTGTGAAAAGTAGCAATAACAAGGTCATAATGGGACGATGCATTGTATAATGGTTTATAGTAGTGATGATGATGAATGTAATTTGCATAGTAGCATATATGATTTCCGTTCTTAAAACAACGCCGAAACTCCCAAACTTGTATATTTAATGAGTCGAGGTATACCTCGGTGCAAGTAAGATTTTGCACCGAGGTATACCTTGGTGCAAAATCTTACTTGTTGGTAGCATATTATACTTAGAATACTTCTCACGAAACCGAAGTCACCACATGTTTCCATAAAAATTTTGAGGAGTTCCATCGATTACTTATGGATCCCTTTATCAGTTCACCACTTTTGTGAACATAGTTAACCAAATTGGGATGATACCCTATACGCCAAAAGAAAATTTTTGAAAATCGGTTCACAAACAGCGGAGTAATTGTTGAGCATAAAAAAATAAACATAACACCTCCTCCATTTTGAAAGTCGATTAAAATTGTAGCCTATGTGTTATTCTGATGTGTAAGCTATATTATTGTAAAGTTTCATCAAAATCCATTCAGTATTTTTTGCGTGAAAGAGTAACAAACATCCATACATCCATTTATACAAACTTTCGCCTTTATAATATTAGTAAGAAGTAAGATAGGTCGACCTATGTTATTTGGTGAGTTTTATCAAACCCAGCCGTGATGACAGATCGTGAGTAACTTTTACTAGAGATAACATAAAGGTGCTCCCTCACCGGAAGCATTCGCTTGTAATGTAACGTTACAGAGTCGAACATTACATCAGTGAGGGAGGAGAACCGAGCATTACAATGCGCACCTTGTAATGATACAAAACATACATCAGTGAAGGAGAGAACCGAGCAATACAATACGCACCTTGTAATGAATGATACAATGTGTAATATCTTGATACAACTAATTGTAACATAAATTCTACGTGACATTGAAGTAAAATTGCTATGAAATGCTCAAGGTCGAATATATAATATTACATTACACGCGAATGCTCGTCAGTCAGGGAGGTAGTATTGTAATGTAATGCTCAAGGACGAATCTATAATGTTACATTACACGTGAATGCTCACGGTGAGGGAGCACCCTTATCCGACCAAATAACGTCGCTCCACCAACAAATTTTACAAAAAAATATTTAAACGTTATTGACGCAATATGAAAATTGTAATAAAGATATTATTAGCATATGATACTAGACGTTCCGCACGGCTTCGCCCGCGTAAATTAGATATTTCACAGACAAATCAGTTTACAAAAAATAGCCTATAATCCTTCACGTGGTCTACTTCTTATCTGACCCAAATAACAGAAAAATTGCTCTAGTAGTTCGTGAGATAAGCCCTTTCAAATAATTTCCCCCGTTTTTTCCACATTTTCTTCTATTTCCTCGCTCTTATTAATCTTAGCGTCATAAAATATAGCCTGCCTCGATAAATGGGCTATCTAAAACACTGAAAGAATTTTTCAAATCGGACATGTAGTTCCTGAGATTAGCGCGTTCAAATAAGCCCTTTCAAATTATTTCTCCCGTTTTTTCCACATTTTCCTCTATTTCTTCGCTCCTATTAGTCTTAGCGTGATAAAATATAGCCTATAGCCTTCCTCGATAAATGGACTATCTAATACTTAACGAATTTTTCAAATCGGACCAGTAATTCCTGAAATTAGCGCGTTCAAACAAACAAACAAACAAACTAACAAACTCTTCCGCTTTATAATATTAGTATAGAATATATATATTATATAGTAAATATAGTATAGATAAGTTATAAGTTATAACTATTCAAGGACCGCTGCTTTTTTTTTGTTTGTCTGTCTTGTGACTTTTCCAATATGACAGATAAAGACAAGAACATTGTATAATAAAATAATAATTATATTTGCTGTTCATGATAACTTTTTATAAGATGGTAATTGTTTCGGCCTCTAGCCGATAGATGGCGGTAAGCTATCCATCTGAGCAAGAAAGAAACTTAATAAGTCAAGTCCGAATTTATTATTTACTGTGTTTTCCAGAATTTTGCACGCAGACCTTTTTAGATTATTAAAGAGTACCTAAGGTTATCGATCTGTAATCTATAATGCTTATAAGTTATACTTATAACTAATATTCGAGCTCAAAATTCCCCAACGCTTAATTTTCTCGAAAATAGATCATTAAAATTAAAAAGTCACGCATTGACTGAAACCAGTTGCTAAAGAAAATAAGTCGTTATCTACTACGTAAGCACAAAATAATATCCCGTTGGAACCATGCATTTGCCGCTATTTCCGCACTAAAATTTATCAAGCCGTTTCTGACGCCGTGAATCGTGACTCGTGACCAATGGCATTAATTTTTAATATAATATAAAGATGTATAAAAAAATACATAAAAATCGCAATTTTTACTCACCATTCATCATCATCAAAGTACAGTTAACCCTTCTCAATTAAAGCCCTAATGATGCCTTTAGGGGTTGACGTAGAAGTAATTTCATGCTTTTGAAAAGCGGATTTCGGACACCTGATTGATCTGAACATCTGCTGAAAATTACTTTAAAAAGTTAAAAAAAAATGTTACATCTACTCAAATAGAGGTTTTCATTCAACATTTTAACAATAGAGCTTCCTTCATACTGACTGTTGATTATCACTTGGAGGGGTAGCAGAAAAATCATCAAAAAAATTAAATTAAAAACTTACATTTTAAAGAAAGTACTAAGAATAAGGATACGTATCTTGAAAATCATCTCATCTCTTACATAATATTATATATGCCTGGGACCTAATTATTTTTCACAATTTGTGACAATGTGTTTTTATTTTAAAAAATATGCAAGTTGTGTGTGGTGTTGTATCTTACTCTTCCTTCACTCTTTGGTTTAGAATTTTCGTGTACATACAATTTTTTTGGTTCATTATCTTTTTGTAAGGCCTTCATATTCCATTAATAGTATCTACAACGAATATAAAATTGGGGCTAAACTTTTTAACAACTTTTCTGCCAACCGTACACACACATACACACAAACACACACACGGGACGCAACTAGTTAATTTCCTTTGTGACACGCCGGCCGCGATGGATGCGTGGAAATCGCGATACGTTCCGCTCTTCCCTACTCCTGTTGCAGCCGCTTATAACCTAAACCCCTAACCCTTATACCCATAAGCATACAGTTCAAAATAACCCCACAGGAAAGCTGGTGCAGTTGCGAAAAAAATCATAAAATGAATCCTATTTGTAAGACTAGTAGGTTTATTTTTGATTAACCGTCGTGCAGATAATTTCGTATGTATGCATTTTAATTAAAATTATTCCATCGTTTTGTACTTAGTAGCTTATTTTAATCCCCTGGTGCATTATATATAAGTATAAAAGTAGTGATTGATCTATCAACTCGATTGTGTGATTCGCATAAGCGTCAAATTACTAGAAAGCTAATATTCTGAATGACATTTTGTAGACGTTTTTGGAGATCAGAGGATCACGATATTATGTCTATCTTCGAATTCTAAAAGGCATTATCAGCATTAAATGCCGTTAAGGCCGACTATAGACGAAAACTGCCAAAATAGAGCAAACACGGCAGTCGTTGAAGAAAAATAACATTGTGAGCATTCTATAAATTTTATAAGATACTTGCATACTTGTTATTATAAAATGCTTCTTAAGTCTTAACTCAACGAAAGAGACAAGTTTTAGCTTAGTAAATTCAGTTAGATATACTGCTGCTACAACTGTATATATGTATTGTTAAGCTGTGTAGATGTGGTGTGGAGGAGGTGCCAGACCACTCCAAGGTGGAAAAAACGAAACAACTGTCAAAAATGTCCGAAAGTGGAAAACAAAGATTCCTATCGTTATCCCGAAGAAAAATATAAGATAAAAAAGAGCTTCATCCTGTGTCGAAGGTTAGTAATAGACCTTCGATATAGGATAAGTTCTGTTCCTTCCAGTTACTGACTGAAGAACTGGATACATCCTTAAGTGACCGCGACCGAAACTCCATAGTTGCTGGTCATTCCTCTATAGGACAGAAAACATTTCGGCTTTTATAAAATGATGAAGGTCTGGGTGTCCCTGGCTGTTACTTTATATGGTGGGAAAAACATCTATGAAATAATGCAACCAACTTGCATGTGAACCAGATCCGCGCGCGGGCGATAACACGCATGGCAGGAAAAAGGTAAGGCCGGATTTATATTGGGTCCGCGCGAACGAGATCTTTGGCCGTTACACCACGATTTCACTAGCAATTGTATGTAACGATTTATTTAAACTAGCTAAAAGCCGAGCTTTGTGAGGGCTCGCGTCGTCACACCTTGACTGACTGATAAAACACATCTACATAAAAAAAAACCTTGACTGACTGATGATAACACATATACATATAAATAAAAATTACTATGTTAAAGCACAAATCAATAGGCGTGATAGTTTTTCCGTAAAGTGTACCACAAAATGTACAGGTTGTGGGATGTACTAGGGCTCATTTCGCTCACCCTGATTACACTTGCTTGTGGTCTTGTGTTGAAGCGGTCAAACCGCTCGTTCGCGCCGACGCATATTATAAAGCCTCGTATATTTTTACTATACTTATCCCCGCCGAAATTTCAGGCTGCGACCGCGCCCAACGTTAATATCTACACATAAAATGTCTCCGATTTGTCTAGCAATTCGTCTTGTGGGACATTCTCCGAAGCGTGTTATAGCGACTGTTTCCGGCAAACCGAAACTAATCATAATAACTACTTCGTACCACCCTCTTTGATGTTCGACTTAAAACAAATAACGATTATACGTTTACGCGTCGATTTGCGACGGTGTTCCCTTGTGTGGTCCTATTTGGACAGATTCTTTCCGCCAATAATTAAGATGTTTGCAGTTTTTCGACCAATTAGGAAGTTGTGATTTGGGCTAAATGGTGTGATTTATTAAAAATTGTCGGTTTTCCATCGTTCTGTCATGTAAAATTTGTGATTTCACTTTTGTTTTAAGCCGAATGACTTGAGTTGATAAAGAAACAAAGTCTGTTCCAACTTCTATCCGTTATTGTGGTATAGAAAACTTTATGAGTTTCTACACTGTCTATAAGTATATTTGCAAATTGCAACAGACTTAATGATTTCTTAAGTTTACGCGAGTATCACTCATGATATAACAAGGAAACACTTACGGATTTACTTCGCGGAGCACTTCTTCAGTCCACCCGTGACCACGGCAGCTGTAAAGCAGCCGAAACGTCGGGATTAGTAAAAGTGCTCCGCGAAGTAAATCCGTAAGTGTTTCCTTGTTATATCATGTGCAACAGACTTATTCAAAATCTATCTATAATTTTTAAGTTGCAATAAATTACCCGTGTTAGGGTATACAACAATGTCTGTATTTATTTTCTTTTTAGCACGTTACAAGTTACAACAAACACGACGTAACATGATTCAAGACGTGAGTGGAAGAATAAGGTAAGTAACATGAAAAAACTTCCCGTTTTTTTGCTTAAATGGAGGCTTTAGGGCCGGAAAAATTATTCGAAATAGAAAAACTGTGGATAATATGTGTAGCCGGATATATTAGCTGGGTTATGAAGTAGATAAGTTGCAAGTTTTATGAAAATAATAAGGGAAAAAATGAGTTATTGTCCGTATGTTACGAAATGTTACTTGTTCGATTCTTCCACTCACGTCTTCAATTATTTGTATGATGTACCGTCGAAGAAATTGACTCATAGGCAGATGACAGTCCATTTTAATACACATACCTACGCGAAGTAGTATATACGTAGGTCCACCATCTGCCTATGAATCAACTTCCTTGATTGTACGTAATGTTTTATTCGTTTTGGAAAACACTCTGATCTTCGATGTCTATGACAGGTATTGTCCAAAAGTTTTTGTTTCAATCAAAGCTAAGCAAATTTTGGATAATTCTGTAATTTCACCGCTCGTTGAAACTCCGTCAAGTTTGAAACTTAATTAGAATTATGGATTACTTTACTTCTCTCAAAAAAAACAAGCAAATAACAGCAAAGTCTTTCACTTTAAAATAAAAACGTCTTTAATTAATATCAAGAAATATATTTTAGCGATAGCAAAAACAACCACTTAAAAAGCTGTAACTTGTAGAATATTTAAAGTTTGTTCTAGAATAATTAAAGTTTAATAGTAATTATGATTTAGATCATAATTTAATAGTTACTAATTAAATCTACGATCAATGAGACATAACCAGATGAGAGGCGTTAGAAATAATTTACTTCTATTGACGGTGTATTTCGGTACGAGCGCAGATGCGACAATCGCCGGTCCCACGTGAAAATCGATTTTCCACGCTCAGGCAGCTGGCGCGAGCGACACTCATACCCACAAACGAATACAGTCACAAAAGACAGCCGTCTCCTTATACCCAGACAATAAAGTTCAATTTCCTTTAACTTGTGAAATGTATATGGTATTTTAAGGTGGTTTTACGTATGTAGTATGAACGTCAAAAGTCCTTTTGTTGATGTTTTTAATGTTTCGCACATTGTTGGTGGACCCACCGCGTTTGATCCGATTGCCGAAAATTTATGATCATTAGAATAGCGTGCCGATAGCTAATAATTAATTTTTATGTTCGTCTGTATTGTTAATTTATTAATTTATTAAACTAGAACTATTAATAAATGGCGGTTTAACGCGTTTTCGACATTTATGCTCATAAGATTATGATATTCGAATTAATTTGGACTAGCTGACTTATAAGTCATCAGTCAGACATTTTTAACTAAACCATATACGGTTTAGTTAAAAATGTTAGTGTTTCATAAAAATTATATTATGTTATAAAAAAAGCTTCTGCCAATTGGAAAAATTGACAAACTAGGTAATATAAAATATTTTTATTTTTAACCCCCTACCCAAAAAACTTAACAAAAAAATAAGAATATAAAATTAATCTTTAGAGTACCTAAAAGTAATCAATATTGCAAAAAAATACTTCGTGTTGGGGGGCCGCTCCAAACGTAACAATTTAAATTACTAACGTCTCCAACACGAAGTTTTTTTTTTTTTTGAAATATTAATTACTTTTAGGTACTTTAAACATTAATTTTATATTATTATTTTTTACTTTTTAAATTTTTAACTGCATCTAACGTATCTAAAGTATGCCTAGTGCCTACATTATACATATAAAGTTTGTTATAATAACTACGGATATTTAGAGTATCTACATGAGCTACTTAGGGAAAACTTACTTAGTGTGACACTCGAGAAAAAAACTTCCTTATAATATATGGAATTTGCGCTAAACGAAAAGTCAACCATGGATAAAACGGTTTTTTTTTTACTTTCAGTATGACGATAATTTTTGCCTGAGCGAATACATAGGATGGGTTGCACCAACTTACTTTAACTATAACTTTTATTTATTTATTTAACAATTTGTTGCAACTTTAACTTTAACTACAATGCAAAATATCAAATCTTTGGTTAAAGTCAAAAATGGACGCCATATTTAACCATAACCATAGAGCTCGACAAGGCTTTAAATGAACGTGGCGAAAAAAGGAACTAACGCTCTGTCATCATAGAAAAACGCCATTTTTGACAGTTCTCCTTTACCAGCAGCGCTCCCACCCACGTTCATTTAAAGCCTTGTCGGACCAGCAACAGACATCTGTCAAATTCTGTGGTGAAAGTTAAGGTTAAAGTTAAGTTAGCCTTAACTATAACCATAACTTTGACCATAACTGTCACTATAACCACGCCTCTGGTGCAACCCACCCATAAGCAGTAGATTATATCCCGAATCATCCGCAGTTGATTTTACTAAACATTTTATTTTTCAAGGACGTTATATGTATATCGTGTTAGTCCAAATAGAACTATAGGTCTACCAGAATCTCATGGCAATTTTTGACAGCAGATTTTCAAAAAATATCCTTGATCATTGGATAAATTTTTATATTTGCATGTTTAACACACAGAATCAGCCGCTATAAGAAAAAAAAAAGAATCAAAATGTTTAATCCCAATTATCCCGGTATTGCTAGAGTCAATTTATTTTCTCACTTTTTGCCATCAGATTCTGGTAGACCTATATGAAGGTTGCCTATATGAGTTTAAATCTCATCGCACGAAAACCAATTAATCGATTGATCTGAAGAATTTTAATTAAATGTTTATAAAAAGTAATCCCAGTACTGGGTATTACGATTTGATTGACGACAGCACAATGGTGATGTCAGCCATGATTGGTAGCTCCCATGTGTAATACAGTAGCACAAAGACGGAGATCCATCATACTCGTCACAGCCAAGGTCGGGAGACAAAGGTACTTGAAAAGAATTGACAGTTTCGAGTATGACTAGAAAGACTATGTTCTACGGTGTGATATCTATGATGTTTTGTCTAATAAGTAGTTTTAACTTTTAATATCATCAATTTGACAAAGGACGTTGGATTATGTATACTTTTCATAACGGAAAGATTTACACACGTCACCACGTGACATAATAATCATAAATTAACTAGACGCCCGACTCCGTTCGCCAAAATTCATATGTCACACGGAGACCGTGCATTTTTCCGGGACTCAAAGTATCTCCATAGCAAATTTCAGAAAATTGGTTCAGCGGTTTGGGCGTGAAGTGGTAACTTTTAAATATATAAAATTAGTATGAATATCTTCGCAAGCAATAAGAGCAACTAAACTAATGGACACAGAAATTAAAAGTACGAATAGGTTAAACGAAAAAACATAATATTAAAGCAAACTATCAAAATATAATTTAATCGACTAATCACTCGTATATTAATCGACCCAAATCGATGCACATAATTAGGCATATGACACATTCAACACATCCAAACGAACCGTACAATTGTACGAAGGCGTAGCAGATGCGAGTTATATGGTAAGATGTGACCACTCAATACCACTAAATACCTGCATCTAATCACCATTGCTACACTAATTTTTAACACTTAATTTTACACGTATCTTACCGTACCGACGATTTTACGCGACTGGTTCTGGTTTTCATTCATGGTTTCATTCATTCAGAATGATGTGTTGATAAAGTTGATAGTGTTGACAAATTTTTGATTTAAAGTTGGTTGGTTATCTCGTAAAAGGCCTAAAAGGCCATATTGGAATGTAAGCCGACGATAGGTTAACTTTGTAAAGTTTTAGGTTCAAATCATTATAATATCTTTGGTCATAAAAATAGTGTTCTATAAATAAAAGCTAATCCGGCATAGTTTGATTTTCCGTATATATCAAGCATGTGCTACGCAATAATATGTAAAAATTACTCTGAAATCGCTCTATCTACAATAATAGAAATCGAATGAAAATCTGTTGCGTATTTTTAAAGATCCAACCAGTCAGCGGGAAGCGACTTAGTTTTATACTATATATTGATTCAGTCACATCAGAACTGAAATTAGTTTCCAAACTGCCAAGAAAAATTCCCATTAAAGTTTGAAATGCAGTACAAGAATTGATTAATGTAGGCTACCCATTGTCTAGTCAAACATTCGATTTCCGTTACGGCCTGACTGACACAATTACACCCCAGACAACGAGGCGTAACTAGTTGGACCCCAGTAGATGGGGTCTTGGGGTCCCGGATCACCCCACATATAAATCGCCAAAGTAAATAAACGACTGCCATTACGTTTGCCCCTAAAGTAACGCCATTTTGATTTTTATGTTCCCCATAAATTATGACCGTGCGTGATATTTTATTGTACTTTTTAAATAATGATCTGCAACATGCATTACATTTAATGTTCAAAGTAGATGCGCGTATTTCATTGAATAATTTAAAATAAAAAAAAACGACGAAGCCTACTCCAAAAGTGTCTAAAACTCTGACACTGAAAAGCTTTTACTATAAAGTTTTATATCAAAAAGTTTACTTTTCACGTAGACCTTCACAGTGTTTTTTTTTTTTTTTAATTTAGCAAAATATTATTATAGTTTTTAAATCGAGTCTGCTTTTAAAAGCTTTTATTTAACTTGCTCTGTATGTATACAGTAAGTATGTATGTTCGGGTGAAATTTTGGAACTCAATTTTGAAGAAGATATATTTAACCGATTGAACTGAAATTTGCATGCACGTTTAGTTTGGATGACAATGCACGATGTTGTATGTGACATCACTCTAAAACCAATATGGCCGACCATCCAAGATGGCGAAATAGTTATTTTCTATGCAGTCCTACATTATGGATTTTAAATGAAATGGCTTTTTGAGAGTAACTTGAAAACGAATGTAATGTCATTCTCCATCCAATATGGCGGTTCATCCAAGATAGAGGAATAGTTATTTTTAATGCACTTCTGCAATATGGGTATCAAACGAAAGGGCTCATTGAGAGTAAATTGAAAATAATAGTTTCGTGTCGTGTCGTGACGTGTCATGTTGTGTCGTGTCGTGTCGTGTCGTGGCGTGAAGTGTCGTGAAGTGTCGTGTCGTGTCGTGTCGTGTCGTGTCGTGTCGTGTCGTGTCGTGTCATGTCGTGTCGTGACGTGACGTGACGTGACGTGACGTGTTGTGTCGTGTCGTGTCGTGACGTGACGTGACGTGATGTGACGTGACGTGACGTGACGTGACATGACGTGACGTGACGTGACGTGACGTGACGCGACGTGACGTGACGTGACTGCCAGAGTCGCTGTTGGCGGTCCCCCGACACACCTTGACAACAATTATGGACTAAAATATCACTTTACACTTAGGAATTATTTAAACTAAAAAGTCAGTAAATATTATTTCATGACTTTTGAAAGTGGTTTGGCGGGGGTTTTTTTAAATTTCTTAATTTAATTTTATTTCATGCTTTTTAAACTTGTGTTGGTTATAGTGCAGAATAATTACTATCAACAGAATCATATTACAATAAATACTATCTATAAATGTCCTCTTGGTTGAGGCCGTCAATATGAGTCCGAACATGAAACCTCCACCCTGGGTTCATACGGAGCTCGGCTCCTATAGAATCCAGCTGATGCTGCAGCAGCAGCATGCAAATATTTACTGCTTATCTACGTCTTATTGGTTGTTGCAATTAAAATGAGCCCAAACACGAAACCTCTGCTCTAAGTTGGTGAGGAGTTGGGTAACCTATTGATTACCAGGTGATGCTGCAGCACCAGGGTCAAATTTCCATTAATATGTATATATTCATAAGTGTCACGAACCAGAATGCAAAATATAAAACCCATTAGACGACTGCAAGTTGCTAATCGGCCTACAGACAGACAGACAGACAGACAGACAGACAGACAGACAGACAGACAGACAGACAGACAGACAGACAGACAGACAGACAGACAGACAGACAGACAGACAGACAGACAGACAGACAGACAGACAGACAGACAGACAGACAGACAGACAGACAGACAGACAGACAGACAGACAGACAGACAGACAGACAGACAGACAGACAGACAGACAGACAGACAGACAGACAGACAGACAGACAGACAGACAGACAGACAGACAGACAGACAGACAGACAGACAGACAGACAGACAGACAGACAGACAGACAGACAGACAGACAGACAGACAGACAGACAGACAGACAGACAGACAGACAGACAGACAGACAGACAGACAGACAGACAGACAGACAGACAGACAGACAGACAGACAGACAGACAGACAGACAGACAGACAGACAGACAGACAGACAGACAGACAGACAGACAGACAGACAGACAGACAGACAGACAGACAGACAGACAGACAGACAGACAGACAGACAGACAGACAGACAGACAGACAGACAGACAGACAGACAGACAGACAGACAGACAGACAGACAGACAGACAGACAGACAGACAGACAGACAGACAGACAGACAGACAGACAGACAGACAGACAGACAGACAGACAGACAGACAGACAGACAGACAGACAGACAGACAGACAGACAGACAGACAGACAGACAGACAGACAGACAGACAGACAGACAGACAGACAGACAGACAGACAGACAGACAGACAGACAGACAGACAGACAGACAGACAGACAGACAGACAGACAGACAGACAGACAGACAGACAGACAGACAGACAGACAGACAGACAGACAGACAGACAGACAGACAGACAGACAGACAGACAGACAGACAGACAGACAGACAGACAGACAGACAGACAGACAGACAGACAGACAGACAGACAGACAGACAGACAGACAGACAGACAGACAGACAGACAGACAGACAGACAGACAGACAGACAGACAGACAGACAGACAGACAGACAGACAGACAGACAGACAGACAGACAGACAGACAGACAGACAGACAGACAGACAGACAGACAGACAGACAGACAGACAGACAGACAGACAGACAGACAGACAGACAGACAGACAGACAGACAGACAGACAGACAGACAGACAGACAGACAGACAGACAGACAGACAGACAGACAGACAGACAGACAGACAGACAGACAGACAGACAGACAGACAGACAGACAGACAGACAGACAGACAGACAGACAGACAGACAGACAGACAGACAGACAGACAGACAGACAGACAGACAGACAGACAGACAGACAGACAGACAGACAGACAGACAGACAGACAGACAGACAGACAGACAGACAGACAGACAGACAGACAGACAGACAGACAGACAGACAGACAGACAGACAGACAGACAGACAGACAGACAGACAGACAGACAGACAGACAGACAGACAGACAGACAGACAGACAGACAGACAGACAGACAGACAGACAGACAGACAGACAGACAGACAGACAGACAGACAGACAGACAGACAGACAGACAGACAGACAGACAGACAGACAGACAGACAGACAGACAGACAGACAGACAGACAGACAGACAGACAGACAGACAGACAGACAGACAGACAGACAGACAGACAGACAGACAGACAGACAGACAGACAGACAGACAGACAGACAGACAGACAGACAGACAGACAGACAGACAGACAGACAGACAGACAGACAGACAGACAGACAGACAGACAGACAGACAGACAGACAGACAGACAGACAGACAGACAGACAGACAGACAGACAGACAGACAGACAGACAGACAGACAGACAGACAGACAGACAGACAGACAGACAGACAGACAGACAGACAGACAGACAGACAGACAGACAGACAGACAGACAGACAGACAGACAGACAGACAGACAGACAGACAGACAGACAGACAGACAGACAGACAGACAGACAGACAGACAGACAGACAGACAGACAGACAGACAGACAGACAGACAGACAGACAGACAGACAGACAGACAGACAGACAGACAGACAGACAGACAGACAGACAGACAGACAGACAGACAGACAGACAGACAGACAGACAGATTTTTAAGGAGAAAATTATTTTATTCTTTTTAGAGTATTTAAATAAAAGCTTTTTTTCAAAAAGTTTATGCTTATAAATTATTCAATTTCACTTGTTCTTAAAGCTATAATATCACACTTTGAAAACTTCGCTAAATTCATATTCGTAAATTTTGATAACACAAGAAGGTAAGTAATATCTTGTTGAAAGTTGAGAGAAAGCAAGGCTTTGAAACTACTCGCCTACTTGAAAATTAACTTAACCTTATATCAAAGTCTTTGGACCAAAGTTATTGAGATATAAAACCATCATATTGTATAACTAGTGTAGTTACACGTACCAATTATTATTTTGTCAATGTGTAGATCTTGAAATAAATCGGACTGGCGAAAGTGAAATGTCCATATATAATGTATTTTCCTGACCATTTGCAATTTGACCAGTATTCTTTCCCTTATAATAATGATAACAATTTTAACTGTGTAAATAAATATATGACCCCTTATAATACAGGGCTACCTAGTTAGTCTCCTGCTTTTGTAACTTCATCTTAATAATTATTGTACTATATCCTTTTGTAATTTAGGAGAAGTCGATAAAGATTTTTCATTTTTTTTTTTTTTAGATTTGGATTACTTTGATTTTCAATTAAATGATCTAACAAAGAATAAAAACGTTTTGTATACTCTACCTTCATGCAATATTCAAAAGCATTTCAATATCACTAACGCGTAATGGTACGGTTAACGCTATTTGCTCCCATTTGCCGTATCTGTTTGTTTAATAGTCCTGAAAAAATCCTATTTATACATTACTTAGATTAGGTAAACACACATACCACACAATATACATGGACGCTGTTAAGCATTCATACGTACTGACCCACAAAATAATTAAGTACATATTGAGCTGTTATGAATTCAGTTATGTTATTTAGACGATTTAGAATAAGACTGCATTCAAAATTTAATAAAAATAAAATAATGGCTTAAGACACAATATGCTTAACAGCGACCACTTTTGGTTTATGAGAAAGCCCCCGTAACTCTAATACATAAATTATGCATACCGTATTATTATCTAGTGATACTGGCGCCTATAACTTAAACTTAGCAATGTAGGTACTCCCTTTTAGCTACTGTGCTAAAAGATCTTGCGTCCTTTCAAAATCATCACACGTTAAATCACGGGACCTCCACGATTCTGATACCTGTTTAAAACATACAACAATAGTAACACTTCACACCTATTACGATAGGCCGCCATTATAATACCGCCAACATAAACGTCAAATACGGCGGCTTTCAAAAATCTTCATCATCCATTGAGGCTGATATGGCCGGAATCAGTTGTTCGGCTCTTTGTGAGAGGTGACAGGGTCCGCCCCTACCCTGTGTGGTAGAACTTGGGTGGCTAGTCGATTTACGATGTGCGGGGATAACTTGATTTTGGAAATGTTTAAGTTTTAGAAGTAAAGTTTTAATATCCTATATCTATTAATGTTCTTAGTAGGTTTCTTACTTGTAAGGATCTGAAAAATAAAACTTAACTTGTAAGGAAATGTGCGTCGGCAATAATTTTTCATGAAAACTTGCTTATAATAAGTTAGTTCCTCACGATTATCTTGTCTAAAGTGTAGATTATGAACTTAAAATAAAACTCCTGTTATTTACAGTTTGTTATACAAGTAAATAATAATCAACTTAGTAAGAAAGTTAATTATCAAAATATTGAAATGGCCAGAATTATATATAGATAGAGCAGACTTTTCTACCTAAAATTTCACACACTATACTGTACTCGGCGAAACATGGCAGTAGCGGTCATTGACCTTTTTAGTCTAGGCGCTAAATGAAAAATGCTCGCACTGTATTTAGAATATTTAAGAATAAAATTTACCTCTTATAAAGACACAGATTTAGATTACAAATTCATCGGAAAACCTCTTGGTAAATCTTAGAATGATAATATCCAACTTTTTATGAGTACGAAGTCATATGCTTCATATTCAGTTCACATCGAGTATGCAAAATACGATATCACCCTTAGACTAGGAACATCTGACTCTTCATTGTCAATCGCGGTTTATAATTTTATATAGAAAATGACAAGTTTTTTGACAGGGAGTCAATGACCGCTAGTGTCTCAATTTCCCGAGTACACCTTACTTAAAATGGCCATATTTGTAAAGATTATGCAATGTATAGGCAGGTGGTTAAAATGGTTTAATTAGTCATTTTCCATCGACGACGCTTATAAAACAGAAATCAATCATTATATTAAGCCGACACGTCGTGATTCTGTGCTGTTTATTAGCTAAAAGCTCCGTTAAAAATAAGATAGAGTAATTTTTCAACCATTTGTACCCAATAAAAGTTGTTCTATCTTAAAGTATGTGAACTGGAATTACTAAATTATAAGACGATGATGTTGAAAAGCACCCTTTATTATACTCATATTATAAATTATAATATTAGCTGTCTGCCAGAAAAAAACCTCGTCAAGATTGGTCGAGCTGTCTCAGAAGGCGCGTCAAAAAATAGACACGAAATCACGAAATTTATTTAACTTATCGTTTAATCTTAGTACGTACGATGCATTGTAGGTATTGTACTTTCATAAGCATCGATTGGTGCTAAAGTTACAGATAGATTGCGTAATTATAAAATATTTCCCCGTGTAAAAATTACAATGAGTATTCTAGAATACACTTGGCAATTCGTAAGCGTTTTGTACATACATTACACTACCTATTATAAAATTCCACACAATGTACCGAGGAAGCTATCAATAACTCCACAAATCTGTCATCAGGTAAATGATATCCCACCGGTAGCATTATGGATTGGTCTCGTACTTTCTTTGTGAGACAATGCTGGTGGGTTGAATAGACATGTTTGCGGTCGACGGACGTCGCGGGGGTTAGCTACCGAACAGTGAGCTCGCTTATTGTTCTACGGTCCACATGAGGTCTGAATGTGGTCAACCAGCTTATTACCAAATCTCTATATTCGTCCTTATGTAGTTAGCATTAAGGTCTTGTTAGGGGTAAAATAGCTAAGTTAATTACGTTACGCGTTTGTTTCGAGGAATCCCTAAGATTTTGTGGCCACGGTACAATAATTATACAATTTAGTTGGAACTCGGAAGGATTCTGTTTTGTAAACTGTTGGAGACTTCTGCTAAATGATTCTGCGACAATACAGTTTCGATATGGTTAACATGCAGTCTCGTTAAGGCGACGCGACGCCTTGATAATTGGCTGTAGCGATATCGATTTTTCTCAGCAATGACTAAAGCTAAGTTCATTGTCAGTATTCATAATGTCTTTGTCTTTGAATTACCCATAGCATAACACGATTGGTCAATTTTTATAACACAGAATAATCAATCAAAAAAACCTCTGTAATACGTTTATACGTGGGAGAGCCATGCTTCGGCACGAATGGGCTGGCTCGACCGGAGAAATACCACGTTCTCACAGAAAACCGGCGTGAAACAGCGCTTGCGCTGTGTTTCGCCGAGTGAGTGAGTTTACCGGAGGCCCAATCCCCTACCCTATTCCCTTCCCTACCCTTCCCTATTCCCTTCCCTTCCCTACCCTCCCCTATTCCCTTCCCTTCCCTACCCTCCCCTATTCCCTTCCCTTCCCATCCCTACCCTCCCCTATTACCCTATTCCCTCTTAAAAGGCCGGCAACGCACTTGCAGCTCTTCTGATGCTGCGAGTGTCCATGGGCGACGGAAGTTGCTTTCCATCAGGTGACCCGTTTGCTCGTTTGCCCCCTTATTTCATAAAAAAAAGGGATTCTTATTTTGCCAACAGAGGAGAGTGATTAAAGCTTCCAAAATTTGTACATAGATTGGTTCAAGCATACACTTTAATTTGCATATATCTTATATGAAATATATTTATGGTTTTTAAATTACGCGACAAAAACCATTTTGTCGCTTACGCGGTACGCCCTTTCCATTTCTTGCTGTTCCATTGCTTGTTTTCTATGAGAGGCCGGCCCGGCCAGAAAACAAGCAACCTACAACATATCTAACACGGTTTTTTACTTAAACGCGGCGTCATTCACCTTAAAACTACAAAATTGTATGCTCATAAAAAAACATAGACCGTACTAACTTGACAGATTTTTGTAGACGCATTTCGATTGATAAAAAGTAAAAACTATATACTAACTACATGACGCGCGCAAATCCGTTGCGCAGATACTGTGCGATTTGTCGCGCGGAAACCGCGATAAAAAGTATCCTAAGTCCTTTCCCGGGACTCAAATTATCTCTGAACTAAATCAGCGGTTTAAGCGTGAAGAGGTTGTTACAGATAGACAGACACACCTTCGCATTTATAACGATGGATGCGGTCTGAATCGAAACACTTTTAATATTGGATTAAAATAGCAGTCTCGAGATATATTTTACAACCCTTATATATTAACCCTCTTACTAATAAAAACTTCTTAAACATGCGTTCAGCGTGTGAATAGTTAAACAGGAGTTTTTAAGTTACACACACGTTACACAGAGTCTATACAGAGAAATTAGTATGGAAATGACAGCATCGTACATGCCTTATGTCAAAAAATGATTATTAGTAGAAAAAAATCTTATACACCCTCTATACACCCTGTGTAACTTTTTATTAGTAAGAGGGTAAATGTTTGGAGTGTCGTCAACCAACAAAGATATTTGGGCATTTTAATATGTTTAACACATTTTCTACTACATTATATTATTATACGGTGTTATATTATGTTTTGTTACATTTCTAGCTGTCTGTATCTCTGCTACTGTTTTCAATAATTGCCTTCTTTAGATTTTCATTCGCATTTTTATTTTCTACTATCTTATTACTCATTCTTATTCGCTTCATAAATTCCACTCCATGTCTTGGGGATTTAAAAGAGGAGCTTTAAAAGCATTATAATTATTATTAGAGTGCAGAAAACATTGAACGCTCCCGAATATGAATCTTGAATAAGTATTTAATATAATGAATATTTTTTCTGCTCATCAGCGCAAGCATTTGCGTAAAATGACCACACCGGACAGTTTCTTATTATCTTTAGGCAACTTGTGTCAAAACCAGTGCCAAATGCAAGCAAATTTTAGGCTGTACAAACAATTGAAAATAGCCTAATTTTTTCTTCCTCTCAAAGTTTATCCGTACTAAGCATCAGTACAAAAATTAAGAGAAAAATGAAAATACGCTTCCTCAGTCATAAAATGGAGTATAATCCAATTTGTTTTCCAAATACCAGATGACCACATGACGCCCTTAACTAGGTTGCGTAAAAATTCGTTTATCAAACAGGAACCGTACATATTTTAACAGAAAACATCTAATGTCCTTTCCCAGGACTGAAATTAAAGTACAAAAATCGGCCAAGTGCGAGTCGGACTCGCGCACGTAGGGTTCCGTACCGTTATAGGGCAAAAATAGTCCAAAATTTGTGTTTTTGAATGGGAGCCCCCCTTAATTTTTTTATTTTATTTTAAAATTATTATTAATTATTAAATGATACATTTAATTGAGGATTTTGTGAAAATTTAATGTGCCTACCTGTTGCCATTATTGATATCGAGCAAAAAAGGCCAAAAAAATCACGATTGTTGTATGGGAGCCCCCCTTAAAAATTGACTTTATTTTGTTTTTAGTATTTGCTGTTATAGCGTCAACAGAAATACATAATCTGTGAAAAATTCAGAAGTCTAGCTATAGCGGTTCTAGAGTTACAGCTTGAAGACAGACAGACGGACAGACAATGAAGTCTTAGTAATATGGTCCCGTTTTTACCCTTTGGGTACGGAACCCTAAAAAGTATCCGCATACCAAAATTCATTAAAATCGGTTCAGCGGCTTAAGCGTAAAGAGGTGACAGACAGACACATTTTCGCATTAATAATATTAGTATGGATTTTATGTATAGCTTTATTAGCCAGATGATAAAGTAGGTAAGTTACAAACAAGGTTTGTTTAAAATAATATGGGATAAAATTAGTTATTGTCCTTATGTTATAAAATGTTAGTTATCCACTTACGTCTTCAGTTAGGAATAGATAATATGATAAGTTACAAGTTAGAAGTGAATAGCAATTTGTAGATAGTATAAACCTTTGATACCTTATAAGTAACAAGTCGAAGTAGAATTGTTTGAAACATTTTGTTTCATTTGATGTCTTTAAACGTGGCGGAGCAATGAAATAAGTTTTTGTTCATTACAAACTGAATATTCGATATGTAAAATCATTGCTTTATTATGATATACTAAAAGAAACTTAATATTAAAAGGGTTTACAATTTTTTATACACTTTAAGTGCACTAACGATAAAGTCCATTAATTATTGCGATAACGCTATAACATGTTATAGCATTATCGCCTATAACAAAAAATTATATTATGAAGTTGACATTTTGAACATTAAATATACACACATACATAACCTATGTCGTCACTCTTCTAACTTCACCGTAGTCGAGTAAAAATTACATATCGTCAGTGATCGTCACTAATGAAACGTCTGCTACAAAGTCTCAAAACAATTGTTCAATATTATGTAACAAAAAAAAACTGTAAAATTGTAAGTCATCTACTATAGAACACAGTAACAGGACAAACAAAGTGTTTTATTATTTTACGATCGCGCCAGTAGCTACAGGAGGTAGTGACGACGAAAAAACAACAGAAGATTTACAATACAGTTCACAGAAGGCAACAAGATGACTCTATTTTTAGTTCATTACTTCATAATTATTGTTAGTTTTCTAGTAATGGAGAAACTAAGTTTTTTTTTTAATGAAATAAGGGGGCAAACGAGCAGACGGGTCACCTGATGGGAAGCAACTTCCGTCGCCCATGGACACTCGCAGCATCAGAAGAGCGGCAGGTGCGTTGCCGGCCTTTTAAGAGGGAATAGGGTAATAGGGTAGGGGAAGGTAGGAAAGGGAATAGGGGAGGGTAGGGAAGGAAATAGGGGAGAGTAGGGAAGGGAAAAGGGTAGGGAATTGGGCCTCCGGTAAACTCACTCACTCGGCGAAACACAGCGCAGGCGCTGTTTTACGCCGGTTTTCTGTGAGCCCGTGGTATTTCTAAGGTCGAGCCGGCCCATTCGTGCCGAAGCATGGCTCTCTCACGTTAAAAGTTGTACTGATTTAATCATTATTATTAGACTGTAGACATCGGTGAAATTAAGTGTGTTTATTTAGTGTTCTGATTTCATAATTAAAGTACCGATAGTCATAGTTATTACAGTACGGAATGGAAATATAAACATTAAATGATAAATTTTGTCCTAAAAGAAAGGTCGGCATAAGAGTTTTTTTGTAGCCTGTTTGCATAGTAATTAACTTAATTAAAAAAAAAACATTGCCATTTCGCATTTTAATATACTGAGTTTAAATATTACTTTGTGGGAATAAGGAACAAAATTGTTTTTTTAGCAATTTAAGTCCCTTTAACTTACACTAATAATATGTTTAAGTGCGATTATCATGACTGTAAATGGACATACATAGACATTAGACGAATGGGTCGGCTTGACTTGTCTGTATCACAGCCTCACAGAAAACAGATAGGGTGAGGTACCTAACCGGAGGGCGATAAGGCTTATGAGAAGTTCGCTGACTGGTTCATTTCATAAAATAAGAAATCGTTAAATGTGACGTACTAGCAATGCCAGACCACAATTTTTAAGCATGGGATTAGACGGCGTGATGTATATTGCCTGTGTAATGTGTAATGTGTTGTCCTACCATTTATTACATCAACGTAGATAATTTAAATTAAACAAATCGACAGGTTCCGAGTAACTCAGTATGTAGAATATAGTGTAACTGCGGACAATAAAATAACTTCCATAGAAGTCGTAAGAAAACGTTAATAAAATGTTTGTAAACAGCAAAGCTATCCAGCAGAGAAGTCCAGCGCACGCGGAGTCGCTTAATATTAATTCCAAAGACAAAACTCCGAAATAATGGCTACCGATGACTCACTGAAATAAATCATGCTCAAACAAGGACGTGATTGTCCTCGCTAACTTTAAAACCAGAGTAATAATTCCTACAAAACAAGTACAACGCTTTCATCTAAAGGGTCACTCTGGGGGTCCTAGACGAAAGTCGTATTGTTGATTAGCTAACAAAACAACGTGTCGACACCCTCCTTCCATTATTTGCTGCGAAATTGTATCCCCGTAGACAAAACATGGAACGAATTCGAAAAAAACAATGATGGCCGTTATTTCAAATTAATGTTCCATTATTCAAATTGCGAATGATATGAGTTTTTATCAATGTCCAGTTAGCTGTGTTGAGCAAATTCGAGTGATACAGCTACTGAAATAAGAAAGAAATCACTTCTCTACAAAATGTTTAGTGAGATATAACGTTATCATATTTTATCATTACATAATACCAGGCCTGTCCCACTCGCGCGTGTAGGTATCGAAATGTAAGTACCCCTTTTTAAAGGGGCAGATCACTAGGGACTCACAAGCGAGCGGTGACGCACGCGCAAGATTTTACCGTCGCAAATATACGTATTGATTTACGCTGTGACAGAATCGTTATTAATCTGATAAATATGAACAATTGAAAAAAGTTCAAAGAAATATTTCAATAAGGTAATTTAAGACTTTAAAATACAAAAAAAAAGATAAAAAAATACAAAAACATAGCAAATAAACCAATTTGTTACAAATAAACCACATACTACACAGAAATAAACACAAGTTACTATGTTTAAGTTGTAAAAAATCCAGACCAGCTCCTGCACTACAATCGAATATAAAACTATTATAAAATATGGGTTGGGTTACTAAAATTTGATTACTATAAAAAAGTTTGCTATTAGTAGCTAAGTATAGTAATTAAAAGAAGATTATTTTATTTTCTAAAAGGTGACAATCTTGATTTCGTCAGAAAGGGTACCTCTTACGCGATAGAAAGAGAGCGCACATGTAGGTAAATATAATTGTAGGCACCTAGCACTGCGCGGTCGGAATTTGAACTTTATAGTATCGTAGCATGAGTCGTTATTTCTTTAAACGGGTTTCGCGAGTGGGAATTCTGTTGGTACTACCAAATATATATTCTGTGGTACTACTAATATATATTCTGTGATAATACATAACACATATTTTAAGTGATACTTACTGAAATGTTGGTTTGGCATTTCCATAAAATTGTTTCCGTGATATTTTATGGTTCCAATTAAGTGTTTACTTGGAGAACCTATTTAAATTTTTTAATCCGAAATTCCTTAAATAAATAAATTGAATAGCCAAGCATATCACAATTAAAATCGTGAATTATTGATAGAAAGAGGGCCCGGCAAAGGGACACTGTAGGCTGCTAATAATAATATTAATCCGAAATACCAATAATTTCCCTAAAATGCACAGACCCATAACCAGTTTTAAACCGACGTTTAATTCAATCATTCCAATCAAACAGTCCGAAGTTAGTGGATCACAAAAACCGCTGGAGTGTTGAGTTTTTCGGGCGGATCGTGGTTATGCACGACTTTTGCATTTGCTCGAGAATTTGTGGACATTTGTAGGAAACGCCGACTAGTTCTCGTGAGAACCAGTATTGAACAAGTGTCAATGCCTAGCTTTAGCACGCAACTCTATATTTATGATTTTCCTCTACAAAAAAAGAGATACATATATTTTATCGTCTGACTAGGTATCCATGCTGTTTAAAACCTAACCAACACCTAATAAATAAAACCTTAACAGCCTAATTTTCACTAACAGCAACCTTAGGGTTTATTAATCTAAACTTTCAGCCGTTAACCTAACCTTAATTTCAAATTTTGAGTGCTTCAGAACTAAGGAGACACGTAAAAGACGCTGTTTTTTTTGTTTTAGATACATGATTAAAAACTTTTCATTATTTTGCCTAAAGGACCTATTGCCTTTTACGCCAATCGCATTGGTACTGAAAATATTATTTCAAACAATACATATTTAATATATTCTGAAAGTGATTTCAAGTTTCTACGCTAGTAATCTTGGATATAATGTGTTCTGTCGAGAACAGAACACCTGTATCATACATCTATACTAATATTATAAAGCGGAAGAGTTTGTTTGTTTGTTTGAACGCCCTAATCTTAAGAACTACTGGTTCGATTTAAAAAATTCTTTCAGTGTTAGATAGCCCATTTATCGAGGAAGGTTATAAGCTATATTTTATCACGCTAAGACTAATAGGAGCGAAGAAATGGAGGAAAATGTGGAAAAAACGGGGGAAAATTATTTTAAAGGGCTTATTTGAACGCGCTAATCTCAGGAACTACAAGTCCGGTTTGAAAAATTATTTCAGTGTTAGATAGCCCATTTATTGAGGAAGGCTATAGGCTATATTTTATTACGCTAAGACTAATAAAAGCGAAGAAATAGAGGAAAATGTGGAAAAAACGGGGGAAATTATTTGAAAGGGCTTATCTTACGAACTACTGGAGAAATTTTTCTGTTATTTGGCACAGATAAGAAGTAGACCACGTGGAGGATCATATGCTATTTTTTGTTGACTAATTTATCTGTGAAATATCTAATTTACGCGGGAGAAGCCGCGCGGAATGTCTAGTTACTTAATATTCTCAGCAATTCCTTCATCGCATAGGATGCTGCGAGTCTCGGGGATTGAAATGTTATTTTATTTTTGTAAATGACATTGATTTATTTGACAGAAATACCCAAAATGCTTTTATCGCGCGGAAACTGTACATTTTTTCAGGGATTATATCTATCCTAGGTATGTACCCTTTCTTTAACTTCAGAAAAATCCGTTCAGCGGTTTAAGCGTGTAGATGTAACAGACAGACACTTTCTCATTTATAATATTAGTACGGATTGATCTGTTTAAAACATACAGATATTATCACGAATATGATAACGCTCGACACATAGACATACATTTTGCGGATTTACCCCTTTCGTCATGGCAGAACTTTCGGAAGCAATTTTGCTGCGCCTAGTCTAGGGGATTGAAATGTTATAATGACTTGGGGTAATTCCGAAAAAGGGGTTATTCCGAAAATATTAAATTATTACATATATTTTTTAAACATACCTACACCTTAAATTAATGATATTGGTTTATTTTATAAAATTGTTTATCTGTCCCAAAAACGATAACGTTCGACACACATACATACATACATTTTGCGGATTTACCCCTTTCGTCATGGCAGAACTTTCGGAAGCAATTTTATTTGATTCTTTTACATGAGAACCGTGTCAATTTCTGTTTCCGACACTTAACATAACTCGTCACACAAAACATTTATGTACATTGTACATAATCGATTACTGTTAAGGCATTTTAAATGCATTCGGAAGCTTCCGGATAAAGAAGACTTGAAGTACCTACTGGAATCTGGATTGAGCGGCCATTTTGTTTATTGTATATTTTTTCTATGCAAACAATATTATAAATGCGAAAGTGCATTCTGTCTGTCTGTCTGTTACATATTCTCGCCCAAGCCACTGAACTGATTTTGCTGTTTGGTATGGACATACTTTCAATCCCCGGAAATAACATAGGAACTTTTGATCGCGGAAAAATGTACGGTTTCCGTGCAATATACGAATTTTAGCGCAACAGAGTAGCGGGCGTCATCTAGTATTGAATAATAGTAATCTTTATGAACCTAATATTCATTACTAATAACTTATTTATGCATTGTGTTGAGCTTACTAATTATAGCTTTATTGTTTTGCTATTAGCGCTACCAGTTACAGATATATTTTCATCAAAACAAATTTTCTTAATCCATGTGATACAAAATATATTAAATAAATAATTAATGAAACAATTAAATGGTAAAGAATTAGAAATGTAATGAATTGACTAGATTAGAATCAAAAACACTCAATAATTTTATGCATAAAGTATCACAAACCAAGTAAAATTCTCCTATAAGCTATGTAAACCTATAAGCAGTATCATAGATAAATTGCATTTAAGTTTTAAGCATCGGAGGACACAGCTCTATAAGGGAAGTTAATGTATCGTAAGTGATCCTTCATTGTCCCGAGAGCTTGCAAAGTGACTTATTGTTCTACAGTAACTTAAAAGTAATGCATTTTACTAAGGTAATGAAGAGAAAAGATTTGCTTGCTTGCATTGGTTAGGTATCAAAGCTGTGGGCCAATTTTGACGGTTGATGTTTAAAAATTAGCCCAGTAGTTTCAAATAACTTAAGAAAATTTATTAGATTCAAGGAAAGCTGTACTCACAAGACACTAGTAACACAATATGTTAGTAGATAAAGTTTGTTTGGTGTCTCTTTCTTGAACAACTTTCGACTTCTGAAACGATTTGGATGAAATTTGCTATAGAGATATTATATAGAGTCCCGGGAAAGGACACAGGATAATTTTATTGCTACCTAATGTACGGCTACCGCCGTAGGCGAACTTTTATGCGAATAAATTTTAAAGCCTTCCCCCGAGCAAACGACTTTGACCATACATTTGACGCGTTGCCGAGATCGCACAAAAATCCAATTTTTTTACTTATCTTAGTTCAAAATTGATCTAAAAAAATTTAAAACGGGGAATATGTAGTTAATGAAATTGTCTATTGTCGTGTGTTTCAAATAAACGTTATTTGTAAATACTAGGGAGATGCTGAAAGTATGCTTCAATTTTAATAAATTTGTATTACTTTGGAAGCTAATATCATGAGTGTAATAAACAAAAATAGAAAATTAAAAACGGGGAAAGGAATGTTGATATACTGAAGATTATTGCTGTATTTTTATTATAACTTTGTAGCTTTCAAATTATGAGTTTATAAGGCTCTAAACGGTAAATTACGGAATCTCCGTAGGGGAAGGCCCTTAAGGGCAGGCAACATCTCTTATTATTTTTCATACACCCGAGACGACCCAGAAATAACTCATATGAAATGCAAATTGTCATGTAAAATACTACTAATAATAATCCACGATACATGTACTCGTACCTAATATTATTGCTATTTTGATAGCAATACCATTAGACCTTAGGCCCTACAGGACCAGCTAATTTGATTATGCATTACCTTTGTCCGCTTAATCCGTTAAGACTAAGTGATGAGCTCGATCTGTATCCCGTATGCTAAATTTAGTACAAATGTCATCCATACTTTACTAATATTATAAATTGCGAAAGTGTGTCTGTCTGTCTGTTACCTCTTCACGCTTTAACCGCTGAATCGATTTTGCTGAAATTTGGTATGCAGATAATTTAAGTCTCGGGAAAGGGAATAATATGATATTTCTTATCCTTAAAGACGTATTAACTAATTTTTTCCTCTGGACTAGACCGACTATGTTGAGAGAATGTCGTATGTGCTTGGGCAACCATACGGACATTTAAATCTTGTCCCAGGCACTACAGTATTTGAGGAGTGGTTACTTCGCTCTGAAAATACTGTATAAATCATCCACAATGGATGAAGAGGCCTATTTTTTTTTTTTTAATCCTTAAAAGTGTACGATTCCTGTTCAATGAACGAATTTTGGCGCAACGAATTTACGGGCGTCACCTAGTATACTATTATTAGGTGAATGTTTTAATGTGATCGATTAGGAAGCAGACGGATCGCCCGACAGCAGCCAACTAACTACTGTAATATTTTGAATTACCGCATTTTCATGCCGGCTTTTGCTTAAGCCAGTCGGAGAGCCATTGGGTGGGCCACCCATGCCGAAGAATGGCTCTCCGATGATTACCATTTAACTATCATTTCTCAATATAATAAAAAACAGGCAAAATTTTTAACACTTTTTACAAGTATTTGCCAACTTCAGTCATGCAACGCGTTCCACGTGCCTGCACCGTGCACTATGAAAATCGATTTTATTTTCGAAAACTCGAATGCCGACGACCGATTATCGAGTTTTCGGCTTTATCCGGAACCCACGAACCTACCTGCGGCACTATAACTGTCGTCGGCATTCGGATAATTGCTTAACAGTTAGTAATTTAATTTCTTTCTCACGGTAACATGTGAGAACTCGGAATATCGACTCGATAGTTAATTCCATATTGTTCACGCAAATTTCTATATTCATTCATAAAAAATTAAGGTAAATAAATATTATATAAAAATGTTTTACGGTTCATTTGGATTTGCTTCCCATGGGTAAAAGTTGGCGCGATAGATATCAAAGTTTTAAAATTTGGTAGGCACTCCAAAGTGTTTAATTAATAAACCTTAGAGCGGTTTGGCCGACAACGTGATAATAAGCAAATTTATGTTACAAATTACAATGGCTTGTAATTTCGTTGTGTAGCGGCCAAGCCACTCTGCAAGAAACGACTATTAGTAACTTAAAATTTTTAGAATTTGCGATTTTTTTCAGACTTACGGAAATGCGGAAAAACTAAAGAAGACCGGTAGATTTGTACAGCACGAGGACGTATTTAAGAACTCTGTTATACTCTATAGGTAAATAGAAAGGTATTCCGGTATTAAAGTTTTAACAACTATTTTTATTCCGTGTATTTGTCACTTGTGCATGGTACGAAATCATACAAAAATTATTACAGATTTACAGAATCATAATTTTTTGTTGGTTGTGTAAGTTTTGTAGGCAATATGTATTTAATCAATCCCCGTCGTCAACATATTAATAATGTTCTGAATTTCATAAAAATTGGTTTAGTACCTAATTTCGTAGTCTATTCAATACAAACAATCAAATCTTATCCTCTTAATAAAAGTATAATTAATAATTGTACTGTTGCATAAAAAAGTTACAAAATGAAACTCATTTAAAATCATGCATATGCGGAATTAAAAGCCTGCCTAGTAATGCCATTTGGTCGCAAGTCGCAACAATCCTATTAACACAGTCAACGACTGTACATTAGAGCCGGGAATGGAATAATCTCGTCAGCAATTCTCGGATTAAACTTAAAATAGCTACCGTTTTTAGAATTTTTCCTTTGCATTTTCGCTACCGGTGCCACGGTGTATGATATAATAAGCCAGAAGCTTAGTTTTATAACTGGGTACATAATATTATGGTTTCTAAGCTAGACTTTACATGCTATCCATACAATTTTATAAATACGAAAGTGTGTCTGTCTGTCTGTTACCTCTTCATACCCAAACCGCTGAACCAATTTTGCTGAAATTTGCAGGTATATAATACCACCTTTACCCAAGTGACATAGGTATTATAATTGAACACAAAAATAATCCTCGCAATTTGTATAAAGTGTTTTGGTATTTTTTCATGTCAAAACTCAGTTATACAGGGTGTAACAAAACTAAGTGATAATACTTTAGGGTACACACCCTTAAACTTTTACTTTCACTGTGAACTCTCTACAAGGAACACATACACATGTGTTCCTTGTAGAGAGTTCACTGTGAAAGTAGCAGCGCTGAAAGACCTTTTTTTCACTTTTGTATGGGCAAGCGCCCCAGCGTCGCGAGTTTTCCCATAAAAAAGTGAAAAAAAAAAATTGGTCTTTCAGCGCTGCTACTTTCACAGTGAACTATCTACGAGGAACACATACACACCCTAAAGTATTATCACTTATTTTTGTTACACCCTGTATATAGTATACAGTATATAAATAGTTATAAAGTAGAACTGGACGTGATCTAGGCTCACAAAAACTTCTTAATCTGAAATGACGCGAACTTTTTTGTGCCCTGTATAAAGATCAGGGTTACTCGTGATGTTGTCAGTGTGAACTGTGATGTGAATGACATCAGAAACTACGTCATCGTTTACGGAGAGCTGAAGTCATACTCTACACCAGCTTTCAACCTGCGGCCCGCCAGGACTTCATCAGTGGCCCGCGTGAAGTTGAACCATTTTGAAATTCCCGCCCACCGGCAAAATAGTGCAAAGTCTAAAACTTTTAAGAACGTTATTTTTTTTATCTATAAAAGTTTTGGTTGCGGCCCGCGACACCAAGACCAAAACGTATTTGTGACCCGCATAAAGGTTGAGTACCACTGCTCTACACACTCGACCACGAATGCTATGTTTAAGTATCTACAGGTAAATAAGTCTAACTTAGGGAATGAACAAAATACCGGAGTTTTCTAGCAGTATGTGAGTTGATAATTTTTTTTTTATGAATTAAGGGGGCAAACGAGCAAACGGGTCACCTACCGTCGCCCATGGACACTCGCAACATCAGAACAGCTGCAGATGCGTTGCCCCGGCCTTTTAAGAGGGAATAACGCTCTCTTCTTGGAGATTTGCAGGTCGTATAGGTCCGGAAATATTGCTGGTGATAGTTCATTCCACAGTTTTACAGTGCGCGGCAGAAAGTTACGCGAAAAACGCACGGTGGAACACTGCCACTCATCAAACTAGCAATTATAGTTGATTCTCATCGTGTAAACTGATAAAATAATCGGCCAAGTGCGAGTTGGACTCGCGCACGAAGGGTTCCGTACCGGTATAGAGCGAAAGTAGACAAAAAATTGTGTTTTTTGTGTGGGAGCCCCCCTTAAATTTTTACTTTATTTTAATTTTATTATTAATTATTAAATAATATATAAATTAAGGATTTTGTGAAAATTTCAAGTGCCTAACTGTTATTGATTACGAGCAAAAAAGGCCAAAAAAATCACGTTTCTTGTATGGGAGCCCCCCTTAAATATTAACTTTATTTTATTTTCAGTATTTGTTGTTATAGCGGCAACATATATACACAATCTGTGAAAGTTTCAGAAGTCTAGCTATAGCGGTTCTTGAGATACAGCCTGGAGACAGACAGACAGACAGGCAGACAGACGGACAGACGAAGTATTAGTAATAGGGTCCCGTTTTTACCCTTTGGGTACGGAACCCTAAAAACTATATTAAAATCGGTCCACCCGTTACGATGCTACGATGCCAAGAAGAGACGTACAACTCTATTTTCTTCGGGAGTTAAAACAAAAGATAAAAAAAGTTGATTAATCTACTTACTTATTTTCCTAATTTTTGTATTCAATTGTTTAAAAAGTAAATTAAGACGCTGACAACTGCCAATGACCTTGATCTCGCATCACTCTCGCACCACTGTCGATTTTCATGCCAGAGAGACAGAGATGTGAAGTGTTCACTCGTTAGCGTGGATACATTTTTCGTTTGTTAGAGGAAAAAATAAATATTATGGGAAATCTAGATGTCAGAACCGAAAATTAAATCTGGCCATCTTTGGATTTTTGTAAAAGGTATCAAATAAACAAATTTTTAAAGCATAGATTGTATTATTACTTTAGTTAAAACTGTTTAAAGTTCCTGAAAGATGTGACTTTGGTATTTTTTTTTCATGCAGTAGGAGTACATTATTTTATTATTTAAATTAGACAAGCTTTTCCAAATATAATCAAAAATCACATATATTTTTTTGTGCCACTCAATGAAATACATACGTCTAGAAAACTGCACAAAGATGTCGAATTGGCAGATGTCTTCGCCTTAACTAGGTACTTTTTGGTATACAAGATGACGCCCGCAACTCCGTTGCGCCAAAAGTATCCTATGTTCAAATCAAATTTCAGCAAAATCGGTTCAGCGGTTTGGGCGTGAAAAGGTTACAAATAAACGAACTTTTGCATTTTTTAATATTAGTTTTGTTGCGAGGCTAAAAAGTTTATAAGGCTAACGATTTTATGTAAAATTTATGTCACCGAAAACTTAATAGTTAATCCGTATTAAATAAAAAACTATTTCAACCAAAACTCGGTTCCCACGCGTGCGCCTTACCGGACACTTTTTTACTCGGTTTTTACGCAAAAAAAACCAATCACGTTTTCTATTCCCTCGTGGGACGAAATAATTGTGTAATTTGGTAATCAACGAGGCCTTAAAAGAGTAAAATTACTGATTAATTGATGCCAAATATATTTTTTAGGGTTCCGTATCGATAGGGTGAAAACGGGACCTTTAAAAACGGGATTACTAAGGGACCTATCAGACAGAGAGCGGTCACGCAGTCAAGCGTGCAAGCGGTCGTTACGTTAAAATATAAAGATACTCACACATGGGGGCGTTCTGACCGCGTCAAAATTCCTCCTGTGTGACTGACCACACGAAAGCAAAATGCGAACGCAGAACGCTTGAACACGTGACCGCTCGCGCTCTCTGTCTGATAGGTCCCTAAGACATCGCTGTATGTACGTATGTCTGTCCGTCTGTCTGCCTGTCTCTAGGCTGTATCTCAAGAACCGCTATAGCTAGACTTCTGAAATTTTCACACATTGTGCATTCCTGTTGCCGCTATAATAACGAGTACTAAAAACAAAATAAAATAAAATATATTCAAGGAGACTCACATATAAAAAGCTCAATATTTAGCCTACTTGTGTCTATATAACGGTACGGAACCCTTCGTGCGAGAGTCTGACTCGCACTTGGCTATTTTTTCTGTATATAGCCAACACATAAAGTTATTTGAGCATGCGTTTGACTACCTAATTACTCGGCTTTGTTCGCCAATGTCAATGTAACCTGACGAATTACTACTCTACGTAGAGTCGGCGCGTTTGGTACTCGAGCTATGAATGTAAAATAATTGTTCTAACCTTTAAGAAACATTTAATAGACTCTTTAATCTTTAAGTTTGAGTGTTATACGGCTACTGAAATTTCTTTGTACGTTGAAACTATTAAAACTGTATACTGTACATATACTGCGCAGTACTTATTAACAGTTAATTTTATTTTAAATTATTATGCAGCGATTTTGATGTTAGGCTTTAGGAATACTACCTTTCATACCTAAAATTGCCTATGCGCCCTCTCTAATCTAGGTATGTAGTAAATGTCTGTCATGATCAAATACGCGATCACGGAGTAAAAACAAAGAGGAGCTGGCCTAAGCAACTGTGCACTGTGATTTTCTGTGTCCTTTAATTAATAAAAGGTTTTTGTTTGTTATTTGATAGATATGTATGTCAAAATTTACTAAAGTGCAACAAGGATTTAAATGAACGTGGGCGGGGGCGCTGCTGGTAAAGGAGAACTGTCAAAAATGGCGTTTTTGTATGATGGTAGCGTTAGTTCCTTTTTTCACCACGTTCATTTACAGCCTTGTCGAGCTCTACCTAAAAGTTTATTAAAAATTATAGACAGATATGTCAAACAATGTTGAAAATAAATGTTTATCTTATAAAACTTATAATATTTATTATTTTTTTTCTAATTTATTCAAATATTGGGATTATTTGCAAAAAAACCCCACCAAACTGCAAATCTCGTGAGATCTCGAAACTGACGAGATCTCGCAGTATTGTTATTCATAAACTCGCGGGATCTCGCTTGAGTTCCAATCTCGCGAGATTTGCATTACAAAATATGTAACAAACAACCTGTAAGCGACGTATTTACATTGATGTACGTCATATTAGATAATAGTGTTCATTTCACCCAATCCCCTCTAAGCTACATACGTATTGAGTATGGAAAGGTTTCATCCGAATAATAAACTTTAATATTGAAATCGTAAGGTTAAGAGAGATAATAATTACTGTTGGGTCTAGGGTCTGTAAGAAGCAACTGTCATTTGTGTTTTTAATTTAAGATTATCCATAATCTAATGTGAAGGATATTTTATATTCATTCCTTATGGTCTAATGATTAATATAAAAATTTCTTGCTATAGAGCCACTTTCCTATTATAGATCCTCATATCATAGGCTTATTCATTCTTAAGGATCATGAAAAGCGTCAATGTAATTAAATGTTTTTAATTAGGAGTTTTTACTAAAGAAGTATGTCGTACTCCGAAAAATTTTTGTATGTAATTTTGATTTAGGAGGTAAGACGAAAAAACTCTGTTTATATATTACTTATTATATAAAGGTTAAAAAATATTCCATATTTATGCTTAAATAATAGGCTAGAATGTACTATCAGAGAAGTTAATTCCTAGGCAGATGGCGGACCTACGTACCTAATTTGGTCGCGTTAAGTCAAACCCATCCGACCGATCACAGCTAACATTGAATTGACATAAGCCGACCACATGACGTAGGTCCGTCAACTGCCTAGGAATCAATTTTCTCGATGGTACATGGATAAATAAAATAATATGTTGTATTTTATAAGTTTCTTTATTTTCCTAAACAACTATTTCAAATGTGCTTAGTACATAACTTATGCAAAAATGCACACTATTAAATAAATTTACATTAATATAAATAATTTACATTTCAATCACAATTTCATAAAGGCTGTAATTTGCGGAAACATTTACAAAAATATTAACAATAATTATTGCTTTACAAGAATTTACAGTTACACTACAATAATATTATTTACAAAAATACATGAATATTAGGAACTTATGATGCTAGTTACTATGATTATAGAAAACTACTAAATTATTGTTTCAGAATATTTTGTTACAACTTACAAAGTTCTTTTAAACTGTAAGAAAATTACAAACATTTTAAAAGACGTAAAATTGTAAATGTAAAAACAGTTGTGCAAATTTTCTATTTAGGTACATTGTAACAAACACTTCTAGAATATAAAACCGTCGTAAACTCTACAATCTAGGTACATACAAACATTTAAAATACCTATAATTCGTTTACCTACATTGTACATTATTAGGCACTATATTTAAGACAAGGCACCGTATTGCCTTTTAAAGCTAAATATAATAATAGGACTTCAAACTTTGTACATACATTTTCTTGCAGGGTCTCGCTACAAACAGTAGTGACGTCATAATTGTCACTATGCCATAGTAGGTCATAATGGTTAGGCAGACCTCACTACTTGCCAAATTAATCTTTGCCAAATATCCGGGATCATGGTCTTACGAAAAGGCCTTAATGCACTCTTCCCATGTCCATGCCGCCCAATTGGCCTATATAGGGATATCCTGACTTGGCCTCACCCGGCGAGTGGGCATGAGGCCCGTAGTGAGAGGCACCAGTGCCGAAGAATGAACTGTAACAAAAGAAAAACACTGTTAATAAATGCCATTCTAAATTTGAATCAAACAAAAATAGTGATGTGCAATGTGTATTTGTCGATATAAATATAAAATTGTTAAATTTTTAAAAAGTGGATATGCTAGCTAGGCTTTATCTAAAAAGCTAGCTCTTTTAAACCATTCGGTAATTTTAATAGAGAGTTATAAACAAAGCAATTATATCGGCGAAATAGCAAACAATTTTTCGGTTATTAGAAAAATCTATAAAGACGACCGGCCTTTTTGATGTGACCGTGGGAAACAAAAGAATTGACATTCATGTCAAGAAGCTATCGATTAAATGCAATATAAACGCAAATGATAGAGGCCAGAGCGAAACTACTGGTATTATTTTAATCGTACATTTAATTAGCTTAATTTTGGTTGTCGGAATGGTATTAAAATGGAAGTAAATCGTGACTAAGCATGCAATAAAATTATGAATTCAATCGAATACAGTGGCTAATACGTTATTAAGGCTTATTCATATCCGACGTAATGCATAAACAATAATAGATTATTATCGAGGCGTGTAGGTGTAGTGCAAGGCACGTGAAATCACCTATAAGTACGTTATTCATACGAAACCTCGGTGTAAGGTATTTCTGTGGTATGAGAAGTGAGGACATAATTTCAAAATGGCGTCGTTGCGAGGACTACTGCGAAATTATAATTTATGTAGAAGAGTAAATTTTTATGTTTTTGGTTCTGAACAGACTTTTAGATTCATGTATGTATATCGATTAATAATTTTAAATAGTTTTATATCAAAATTATATCAAAACTAAACAACAATTTATTTTTCAAAGGATATAGGTAACGACTTCAGTATTATCGATAAACAATTAATGCGCCATCAACTCAGGTAGCATTTGTTACCGCGCAATGCGCATATTGAGTGATTTCGACAGTTACTTTAATCGTAAATTAAAAACCGTTTAATTTACCCTAAAAGACTGCAACTGAATGCTCAGTAATTATTCGCTTGGTAGTCAAATGACGGTATTTGGGCTGAGCAGGTGAATCAGAAAGTATCATCTCGTAATTAGCGCACACGATATAATTTTCGAAAGCTGAAACATCGATATATGTGCAGTGCGCACGTCACTTACGTTAAAATTTAGCAGTAATAAAATAAACAATTCAAAAATTTACATATTTATGATTTTGACTTTAGTGTTGGTCATATTATATTATCATATTTATTATATCGAGTTTTAAGAACAGTCATAAATAATAATAATAATGTTGATGAAGATATTGAAGTGTTTTTGGCATTCATTAATTTGAAAAGTTAGAAGCCATTGGCAATCAACTGACATGTTCCATATTATACTCCAATGACCTAGAAATATCAGAGCAAAAACAACAGGATTCTGTGATTGGATATCGAACAATCGAAGAACGATTTGAACGTTTGACCCGGGACTAACTGTTTAGGAAGTCGAACGCAAATGCAGATATTAATGCTAGGCTCGAGGTACTTAATGGTTGGGTTCATCGCACTAATGTCACGTTTTGCCTTTAATTGCCTGCCGCTCACAAAGCAACCTGTGTTTATCTGTTTTCCGCCATGCGATGGAAAATGCGAGATCTTTACATGTCAGAGCATAAGTCGAGAATATTAAGACCGAGCTTTGGTAGAGGCAGAGAGGATCGAGGCCGTTTCCGATATTTTAGTTGGGCGTAGAAATTGTGTTTTGCACTCTAGAATAAATAAACTTTGTCAAATTTAATACAAACTGAAAGCATCTTGATCTCTAATAAAATGAAATATTGTTGAAGAACAAGGTACGACTTTGCCTCTATTAAATTAAATTTTGTTCAAAATAGTGACTGAAAATTTTGAGTTATATAACATAGAATAACAATGTAACGTAGCCTTATATGCGAGGTTTGCTCATATGTTACGGCATTGTGTGCAACACATTGTGTGGTCCATTGCGGAGTATGTATGTATTGTTTAAATAGCCCAGACAAATGACTCCGTCAAAGGCGACAATGCAACAAAAGTTTGAGGAATTAAATTCATCAATCTGAACTATATCACTATTCTTTATAGTCCATTTTTGGATCTACACGAGATCGGGTCAAAAGTTCAGGCAACACACGACGATATTTTCAAATGCCTTAGTGATTTTCGTAATGTGACAAGCGACATAAAAGGGTTTAATACTTTGAAATATTTCATTGAAAGCAACATAACTTCGCAAAAATTGTCACTTATCATTATACCAGAGTAGACAGAATTCTGTTTTCTCTGATTATACTTACTCTTCATAAATAACTCCGATACAAATTTTACAACGAATCTTGTTTTAAAGTTTAAATATTTACAACAATTCTAGCGAATTCTCGAAGATTAATGATGAAGACAATAATAGTCGCGATATTCAAATCATCCATATCATTAACGCGAGAATGTATTGTAATCTAAAAACCAATTAGCAATCGATCAAAATTCGCAGCCCTATTCCTCGATCGGATCGGAGCCTGTAATAACTGGCCGCGGTAATGGCCGACTTCTTACTCTTAATTGATTAGCGGCCGCTTTAGATAATAAAGGGATATGCGAATAAAATAGCGAATCCCCGCAAAAGGGAGCCACCGTTTTAACAACTTCCGATAACACTTGATTACATTACCGTTTATGTCCAAAGAAATTTATTACGCCCAAGCGTACTATTATCGAAGAGTTACGAGGATGTTTCAAAAGTTTTTTACTTTTTCTATTCGTCATTATAGCAGATATAAACTTCTCATAACATCTACAGATCTTGAGCAGATTTTATATTTAAATATTGTGTTTCTGTTTAAATCCCACACGTGCACAAGCAACAATGAGTAACTGAATATAAATAATTCATAAGCAATTTATTGCCCGCGAGACTTATTGAGACATTACAAATAGATCCTACAATATGGTTAAGTTACGACTACTATTAATCTACGTCATATAAAGTACGCTCACCTATAGTTTTCGGGCCAGGCGCTCATCTCTCCCAATTTATTTTGTGTGTGGCCGCTCAGTTGTCTCGAACTCCAGTGGTTGTGGGGTGCCATGTGGTCCTGCTTCGCGTAGTCGTATCCGTAGGAGTGTAGCACGCTGTCGCTCGGACTGGCGTAGGTAGGGTGCTGGTATCCAATCGCACTGCTTTGGTTAGGCGAGCTTGAGGTGTTTGGACTCGTGCTGGGTGGAGTCGCGTCGGATTGAGCGGGAGTCGGTAGCTCGGTATGCGATAGTTGCGTCAAATTTCCTGACGAGAACGAGCTCGAAGTAGGCGGGTGGAGAGGAGCTGACAAGGCAGACTGACACACCGAAGGCGCGGATAATGTCGATTGGTGGAGGGAAGGTGGTAGAGCAGAGTTCAGAACCGAGCTCGTGCCTAAAGCGGACGAGTAGGATTGCTGCCACGACGCGCATTGGGCGTTGAAGCTGGAGGGAGGTTCGTACTGCTGATGGACGGATGGGAAAGCGGATTGCAACGACATCGTGTTGAACGCGCTCAATTGCTGCGAGTTCAATTGCTTCCTTAGACGAGCTCTTCTGTTCGAGAACCAGACCTGCAAATGATGGAACCCTTAATACTCAAATAAGTTTAACTCCTACCACTTCGACATAAATTATACTAAATGTCAAAACATTTAATTATAAAGTAGATTTATTTTGTGTTAACCCAAATACAAAACAATAATGATGGGTCATTAATTTCATAAAAATTGAAAAGGGAACAGAAGCATGGTGTTAGACCAACATATGGTACTGCGCTTACGGTTAATAACTATAATTATACGCTATGATACGTAACGGCAGCGAAGAATAATCGAAGGCAAACCTTTTGTAATCTAATTTATGGTAAGCCTTGCCGTCTTAATTACAATCAAATTCTTTTTTCTTTTGGAACTACTAGTCAGATCTTCAGATCACTTGAGAGATTTTTTTAAAGAATTGATCTCTGTTTGAATATTTACCTGAACTCTAGCTTCAGTCAGCTTCGTTTTCTGCGCTAATTCTTCTCTTGTATAGACGTCAGGATATTGAGTTCTCGTAAAAGCTCTCTCCAACGCTTCCAGTTGGTCACCAGAGAAAGTAGTTCTTGATCTACGCTGTTTCCTTTTTAGTGTAATGCCAGGTTCCGATTCAGTATCCGAATCGTCGCATGAGGATGGTCCTAGGACAATAGAAAAGTTTGTTTAAAATCTGTCAATTTATTCTAAAGTTTTATTACTCAAGGTTGGGTGATTGGCAACAAACAAAATTGAATCCATCTATCTTTTTATTTCGCTGTTTTACTGTAATTATTAAAAAAACAGGAACATTTTCAGGTAACCACACTATTATAAGACATTCTTGTACATATTTGTCAACTAAACATTTTAAATTTTACATCATCAATTGAATATGTGGGCTACCGCAAGGACCACACGCGGACCCAAACAAATTGAATCTAACCACATTTGTAACATAAGAGATATCTAATGGCTACGTAACGCTAATATGTGCTACACTTTCTCTTATTATATCTGTTTCTTTTACGTAGTAATGACAATTGTGATGATAATTTCCTACTAATGTTGTGACACTTTAAGTGATTTTGTATTTGTCGCGCTAATACAATTATTGTGATTGTTAGATATCATCATTCATCATCAGGATTTTGTTATTACGTAATGTTGTTTTTGTTCCTACGTCTAAAAGAACTGTTGTGGACTTAAAATATTTTTCTTTACCTAATATATAAAATCTATGCTAATCTACCGTTAATAAATATATTCTAGGTAATCTTGAATCATAAAGGTGCAGCATTCATTGAGTTACAATTTATTACTTCAAATTACACAATCAAATTCTACGATGATAGCTATTTCCTATCCTCGGTACTAAACGACTGAGCCTTTACAGTATAGACATTATTTTAACCGTACGCTTAATATGCATAATCTTATCGGAGCTCGGCATCTTTGCGGCGAAACTGCTCCGAACGGGGTATTAGGAGCGCCATTTTATATCGGATAGCTATGCGGCACAAGACGTGCAGTACGGACAGATTGTCGTAATGTAAGCCCCGCGGCAAAACGCGATGGGATAATAACAGCTTTGAGTACTAATTTCATTTTTATAACCTACAATTTCCGAAGCCGACACAAGAGGCGCTGCCGTGGCGCGCGCCTTTACCGCTACACCTTTACGTGGATTATTAACTTTATACGCTGTTTAACAAAGTTTGCGAACGTCGTTCTCATTGAAGTTTTTAACTGCGTTAAATTAAATGAAGTGGTTACGATCTTCGTCGTTAAGGACTATGACATAGCAACTTAGATACGCGTCATTACGTGCAACCTTGCGACTTTTCAAGGATTTTTAAAATCTATCATTTTTGCACAACAAAATTACATTAGTACCTACTTAAATGTATTAATATAAAAAGAGATACGGAAAACATGATGGTAATAAAAGTTTTTACAGCGGTGGCATTAGGTTTGTTTTGATCGCAAAACCGACTTTGTGGTTTGGCTAGTTAATCACTAAGTCAATATTTGGAAAAAACAACGTAATATTATTAAAGTACCTAAATCAAAAGCAGCATTTTCCACACGAGGTATAAAATGACGATAAAATCAAAAGCATGCGTCAGTGGTAAACTTCCTTCCCACTTGCACCGCAAACAGTTGTGTAGGCCAACTTTGCTAATATACTGTTTCTCGCAAACACTCAAACACAATGCCACACGAAAGTTTAAACGAGCTACAAACTACTGTAAGTTGTAACGCCCTATACCGCTGTATGAAATGTGGTTTGCCTATTTATCTACGTTTAACATCACCTACGTTCCTCACGTAAAAGTTACGCTTAAATTGTAACTATTTAATCTGTGATTTTGCATACTCACAAAAGATCATTAGTCGCTTAAAATAAAAAATTTCACCATATTTGGATTAAAAACTAAATAGAAACTCTCCTAAATTATACTTATAAAATTAATCATCAAATGACTCCAATACCAATTTTAAACTAGCTTGTAATTATAGTGCTTATCCAAAGTTCAAGGTAAGTATAACTTACCTAGAATACCATCAATACTATGATTTCTTCTATCTGACTCGTCTCTTTTCCCGCCTCTAATGAGTCGCGATATTGAACTGACCGACGGCGCTGTGTTTTTATCACAGATGCCCTCTTTAATTAATTTATCTCTAATCTCCCAGGAGAATATACCTGGGTTTTGTCTCTTGAGCTCCTCTATCCGGTTCTCTACTTCGGGCGTTGCTACTCTTGGCTTCGAACCGCCTATAACACCCGGGCGTATTGAACCAGTTTCCTGTGGACAGAAGAGAAATTGCTTGAATTTTTTATCATCAATAGTAGCTTCATGTACTTAGTTCTGCAAATATAAGTTGGACTGTTATCATGACAATAATTTAAAGACATTCTGCTACTTAAGGTCAAAAGTGATTGGAATTTCCTGACTCCAATGTCGGGTTTTCCCCATACATTAAGTACTGGCCACTGACAAAAAAATGATCTATATCGCTTATTCTTCGTATCTTCCCCGGATTTTTTAATAAATTGCCTTATCCTATAACAGATATGCCTAACCTGGTATCTGTTGAGTATCTTGGAGACGCAGCCGTGCGAGACTCTGAGCTGGCGCGAGATGACGCAGGGCCGCACTCCCGCCGCCGCCATCTCCACTATCTTCAGCCTGATGTGGTTCGGCAGCGGTCGGCCGTTGATGAACACACCACCCAGCTGGTTCATTCTCCCTTGTCCTGTAACAAGTTATATTGTTTAAAACCTGAAGGGCTACATTTACAGAAGCAATTGTAGAAATATCTTATATTATAAAGTCTAGACGTGATCGTAACTCTGAGACGCTTAATTTTGAGTTATTGTTATTTTATTAATCTTAGTTTATACGAGTTTGAGAATAAATTATATAATAGCCAAATATAAGATGAAAACTTAATGAAAACAGACATTTGGAATGATTAGCGCTAAATATTTGACCTCCGTCATCAAAAGTGACATAACCTACAAATTTATATTATTCATTTAAAATATCAAACGAAGAGCCGACGAACAAAAACACGTCAATCATAACTTGAGTAATATTTAAATTGAATAGTTTCGATATGATAATAACAACAATGATCTCAATGCATACAATACAACTTTTGATTGAACGACAATACATTGTGTAAAGCGAAAAATTGTTTCAAAAACACGAATGTGAGTTATTTTACAAAGAATTTACAAGTAGTAAAATCAGATCAATTTTGATATCAAGTTGCAATTAATATATTACACAAAAAATGTTAACTGCACTTGTACATTTTTAGTGTGAATTATATAAACATTAAACAATCACTGGTATTTAGTTTTAAGGTAACATCACTGTTTATTGCAATAATTAAACCCTCGGTTTAAACTTAACTGGCAATAGCGCTGAGTGAGGTAAGTCATCAAAGACTTAATTAGTTTCGATTTGTATGCAATCATAATTTAATCTCGTCCCGATAGTGATTGCGAATAACTCATCTGGGCTTTAAAAGTTTTATAAAATTAATGTATGTGTGAATAAAGTACAGCTATTATAATCACATCATGGCACGCTGGCCACCTATCGTCAAAGGATGCCGACAATCTACAATTTTTGCGACGCCTTTGTAATTTTATTAGCTTCTATCGAGTGAAAAGTGTGAGTGAAAAAAGACTTATGGCTGTTTTATAGTTTGAAAATTTAAATTACTTTTAAATTCATTACTAGATTTCTTTATTCACATTTACGAAGTGTTTTATTGGTCAATTTTTGTTTTTTGTCCGAGTTTAATCAACTATGTTTTTGTCGTTTTTTTGCATAACTAATCTAAACCGATCAGAGCTCTGTGAAAAAGTTGACACGGTGGCATGTCCCACTTGTGAAGGCATTTAAGGTTTATCAATTTCAAATAATTCCTCAAAGACGCCGCATCGCGTAGCGCCCTAGACCCCTACTGGGATACACCTATCAATTAAACAACATGTCAACAAGTATGTCCTTTGATAATACCGGAGACCGAGCGCAGCGGTGAACCATTGTAAAATAAACCATAACACAAACAACACATGTTTTAAAATTGATCTCACCGTAATAAATGACTCTGGGAAATATGTAGCCGAAGATTCAAATTAATTTAGACCATAAATACTACCGCAAAAGGTTAAGTTTGCAATAAAGTGTTGTGCGGTCAGGTTCTGCGAGCGATCCCGGTTATTTTTTGTTGGAATCCCGTAGACGCTGTGGTGCCTCTTGAGACATGTTTTTGAGTGTTAATTTAACGTTCCCGAAATATTTATGACGCATAACGCGTCCATAATGGCTTCTCTATACAAATGTGGGTGGTATGCACTGACCTCCATTATACAAGTACGCTGGACCTATGATACTCACTTTTTTTGTGCCTATTTGAAGCGGAATCAGCGCCCCCAGTGAGCGGGAAGAGAACTAAATTTGACGTAACTTGCAAATGGCCGCTTAATCGTTATTGGTTGTCATCACTAGTATTAGTTCCAAATACTGGGACTACTGCTATCAGCGCCAATATGGCGACTTTCAAACGTAATTTTTACGTCAAATCATAGACAAATATATTGTCAATGGTCAAATTTAGTTCCTATCCCTCCCATCGGGGGAGCTGATTCCGCTTCAAATAGGCACAAAAAATAGCTGTCATTTCAAAGGGTATCATTAGTCCAGCGTACTTGTAAAATGGAGGACAGTGGTGGTATGCCATCTAATGTATCACTTTATTATAATTATTTTTTGTAAAATGATACTGTAACTTATTTCAAACAAACATATTATAATTATTTTACTATTTATACAGACAGGATAATAATTGTGAAAGTTATACTCGTAACACAACTTTTTCCATGGCTATTTCGGTAACTATTAATTAATGAACGGACGTTAGTCCAAAGCTTGAATGAAAATCTCTATTTAAATATAGTGAATACAAGAAATCCAATAGCCAAATAGGATCAATCAAACGGACAATTGATAAAATTTACAAAGGAGACAAAAATCATCTCAACCGTACAAAGCGTAATAGAATACGCCAACATTGTAACACTATTAACGCAAAAGGAGGTAAAGTTAACAACACATTCAAACATGTATTCGTCCAAGCTAATCGCGTGGAAGACCAATTCGATCATGCGCTATTTTGTTCCAACAATACCTACGAGGGTGGTATACTAATGGAACGAAAAAATGAGAGCAAAAAATATTCAGTAGCCAAACTTACGCGTCTTATTCATTGCGAATCTCAGGACCGGTGCGTTTGGAAAATAATCACGTACTAAAGGCAGATACGATGGTAGGAAAGGTATAAAATTTTTCTTACAATAACATAATCTTGTAGCGATTCGTTCAACTGCGATATTCGTGTTAGACGAAATTGAAACAGAGTCAATCATTTAATGCTAAGCGTAGGAGGCAAAGCGTGACCGAATAAATGAAGATTTTCTGTTCACTATTGCATTTCTATGTCAACTTTAATTAACATTTCCAACGGATTTCGTAGTACCCTTCGAAGTAAAGAGGCATTGTTGATCGGTGATTGGTTTTCCCATTTTGGGTTCGATAGTTTCTTTTTAAATTAACTCACATTTTAATGAAGTTTCTGACTTACCTAACACCTGTCGATGAATAAAACGCAATACTTTTTCTAATCCCGATTGGATTGTTACTTGAGACATGTTTTCATTTTGATTTAAATGGCAAATCACTTTTGGTATCAACACAATAATCGTAAAATGATTGCACAATTGCGTACTACTTTAAGCGTTTGCACCGTTTTTAGCTTCAAGTAGTTTAATTCGATTTTAGTCATTTCGAGCTGTACCACATCATTTACAACAATAAGATGCACTGATACTATAATGTTCCAAGTCGATATCGTGTTGTGTAAATAAATCGTAAACCCCGTTTTCACAATCATAATATGTTTCTGGTTGCAAATCAATTTCACGTAGCGACATTAATGTGCCCATAGTAAAGTTTATATGAGCCCTTACGTCACACCAACACTTCATATAGAGCCATGGTCTAACGATAATGAAACGATTAAAAAATCTTGGTTCATAAAACATTAATATTTTAATTTTTGACTATTTTAAACTCCACAACTAACATCATGATTCCATTTAGGTATAATATGTTAAGAATAGACCGGACATAGCATTTGAAGAAACCCCATCTTAAATCTATACTAATATTATAAAGCGGAAGAGTTTGTTAGTTAGTTTGTTTGTTTGTTTGTTTGTTTGTTTGAACGCGCTAATCCCAGGAACTACTGGTTCGATTTGAAAAATTATTTCAGTTTTAGATAGTCCATTTATCGAGGAAGGCTATAGGCTATATTTTATCACACTAAGACTAATAGGAGCGAAGAAATAGAGGAAAATGTGGAAAAAACGGGGGAAAATATTTGACAGGACTTAAATTTGAACGCGCTAATCTCAGGAACTACTGGTCCGATTTAAAAAATTCTTTCAGTGTTAGATAGCCCATTTATCGAGGAAGGCTATAGGCTATATTTTATCACGCTAAGACTAATAGGAGCGAAGAAATAGAAGAAAATATGGAAAAAACGGGGGAAATTATTTGAAAGGGCTTATCTCACGAACTACTAGAGCAATTTTTCTGTTATTTGGGTCAGATAAGAAGTAGACCACGTGAAGGATCATAGGCTATTTTTTGTAGACTGTTTTGTCTGTGAAATATCTAATTTACGCGGGCGAAGCCGCGCGGAACATCTAGTATATTATATAACTCAAAGGTGACTGACTGACTGACATAGTGATCTATCAACGCACAGCCCAAACCACTGGACGGATCGGGCTGAAATTTGGCATACAGGTCGATGTTATGACGTAAGCATCCGCTAAGAAAGGATTTTGATCAATTCTACCTCCAAGGAGATAAAATAGGGGATGAAAGATTGTATGAAACTTTGTCAATTTTAAACCGATTGGGCTGATACTTTGCATGCATAAAGCTACTATGGCGTAGGTATCCCCTAAGAAAGGATTTTGAAAAATTCTACCCCTAAGGGGATAAAATAGGGGATGAAAGATTGTAAATAATAATATTATACATCTTAACGCGAGCAAAGCCGCGGGCAAAAGCTAGTCAAAGATAAAAGAATGGGAGCTAATCTATAAAGTGATTAGTGAATCATTCGAGTTAGTCACTATCAAACTAAATCAAGGTCTTAGGACATAAAATTTAAACAAGTTTTATTTTTCTAGAATAATAAAGTAGTAGCAAAAATACCTTGATATTATTTATTTGAAAGTACTATGTTTTTATAAATTCCTAATTTCAAGCCTCGACATTTTTATTTTTTAATTTCAGAAGCATGTTCAATAAAAAAATAAAAATTGTGAGTTGTTCTTGTAAATTGGTTTTTGAATCCTTTGCTATGTTTTCGCATTTTTTTTTATAAAATAAATATTGCAGATGCTGATAAACTCGAAGTAAATAAAATTCATAAAATTAAAGAAGTTAACTCTGGAAATTAGAATGTTATAGATACGAAGTGTAAAAATAATTTATCATCTAATAATAAATATAACCTGTTAGACGACATACATTAAATGGCTGTCCACAATCAAGCAACAAAGGAGGACGCAATTTGAAAGGGCATTCTTAATTCGAATTGGGCGGTATTTACAAAGCCACCATTAAGCCTTCTTCGAGCCGTTGTGTGGCCGAAGTCGCGTGGCCCGAGAGATCCGGTATCGAATCAGTCCTATTATATATTTTTTAAATAGCGACATTATATTAGTCCATAGATTGGGTTTAATTAAAAGATTGACGTATTCAGATTCGATCAGATCAGAGGTTAATTCCGTTGCCGTCATGGTGTTCGTGCGTTTGTTGTTTTATGTCAACAGTTTATATTTACTGAATTCTTTAGGATTTATCCATACTTAATATTATAAATGCGAAAGTGTGTCTGTCTGTCTGTCTGTCTGTTACCCCTTCACGTCCAAACCGCTAAACCGATTTAGCTGAAATTCGGTATGAAGATACTTTGAGTCCCGAGAAAGGACATAGGATAGGTTCTTTTTATCCCGAAAAAATTAACGGTTCCCGTGCGATAAACGAATTTTGGCGCAACGGAGTTGCGGGCGTCATCTAGTTAACAATATATCAAAATTATATCTCACAATGTCTTTATCATTAAACACTCTATATTTGCTATTTCCACCAGAATTTTACTTAAATACTGTGCGGCCTCGTTGTAGTTATAATTTATTGGTATCCGACTCCATAAGTTATTGTAATTCACAAGTATACCAACTGAACAAACTTGGCACCGCCCTCCGACAGCCACACGAAAGCGATGAAAAAAGAATATATTATTTTCTCATAATGGTGTTTTCAAAGGAGAGTTGACCTCATTTTATATTCGGAACGTGCTATGTACTAATTTGACGGGCCTTTTCTTTTTTGGACCACTTTGAGGTCGCATACCGCCTTTTATATAAACCAACAAATAGAACTTTTAGGAAAGTTAAAATTTCACAAAAGTTTTGAAAAGAAAGTTACTAGAAATTCTTGCTAAGTAAAAATGATAATTTCAAACACAAATGACTACAAAATTGACGCTAATAAAGCACTTAAGGCTTACTATAAACATTTTTGGAATCATCAATCCACGTATTTCTAGTCAAATTACAACTACATAATATAATCAAGTACATTAAGCACAAATTAAATCGCCACATCAATTTTATTATTAATAGATTGAAATAAATAATGGCGAGCGAGCCCGGTCCGTCCCCCCGTCCCCCATCCCCCCCTCACTGCGCCCGCGCTGGAGGCACGTCATATTATGCCGCTAAAAGAGGCTGTCGGCGTCTTTGATCCCGCGCTGCGTACGAGACGCTCTGACACTCGCGCTGATATGAATGTGACTAAACCTTGATTAAGGTACTGAACTCCGCGGGGTCAGCAATAAACCGGCCACTTTTATAATCGTATTAGCCGATATAAACACAGCACGCAGTTCCAGCAATAAATATTATAATGGAGAGGAAATTATTGATTGAGACGAAGCCAATAAACCTTCCATGACCAATTTTGGACACGAATGACGAAACGTAAAAGAAAGGAAAAAAAATGGAAGTTAGTCATTAAATGAATTAACAGAGAATTAATCGAAAATGTAATATCAATGACAACATAATTATTAGTTTGATGTAAACCACACAAGGCCAACTAGTGAACACTACGAACTAACCTATGAACCCGATTCGTTAGGGTCCTCTAACGGCTTGTCTCTTGTAATACGAAATCGAAAGGGCATTTCGCATGTAAATTATGGTTGTATGATCAATATCTCGCATCATCGAGGTTCGAGTCCTAGCCGCGGGCACATCTTCGGACATCTTATAAATAATACCCAACATGTGCAGTTTTAGTATTTTTATAAAATTTCTGAGATTTTATAGATAATCTATACGTATACTAAGCATTAAATCTTTTACTTTTCATGTTTAAATTGTTATTGCCTTTACTAGACCCTCAGTAGCAAGTTGCAAGAAAATCTTGTTGGAAATTTATGCTGCCGTCTATATGTAAAGTATTAAATTTTAATTTTAACATCATTATAAGCTAATTTGTCAGTATATGGAAGGTTGAATAATTGCGCTTTTTATCAATAATTTAAATACATTACCATAATAAACGCCTCTGGGTGTCTCCTCATGTTGGAGATATATAATATTATGAATGATATTTGTAAGCGAATATTATAAAAATAATAAAGCTTTTTAAATTATAATTTCAATAAGAAGAAATAAAAGTGAAGTTAATTGCTATCATTTTAGAAATTTATTATATATACTTATATTTGACTCGTCTCTAATAAAAAATACCTTTTCATTAATGTCCTCAAAAATGTGTCGGAACAATTACTAAGTTTTTTGAACCCGAATAATGCTTTATCTGTGAAGGTTCCACGTGTCGAATAAAACATTGACCGTAAAAATCACACAAATCATAAGGATGTCAATATTACTTATTAAGTTGCATTAATTTCTCTTTATCTCTGTAAGCAAGTATTATTTCGCATTACAAATGTTTTGCAATCCTTTAAAATTACGTCGCACTGTGACACTAAGCTTACTTTGATATTTTGTTCTTTGTGTCGCATTAAGGGTTTAAGGGCTTAAAAATCTGAGATGGAGAATAATACGAGGCTCTCGATTATATTCCACGAGATAATACTAAAATATTTTGGTGAAATATAATATTAATACTACATACCTACATACGTTGTGTGTTGTTATAGTAGAATTGACCCATGAAACGTGAATCGTAAACAAAGAAAATATGCAATTTTAGTAGCTATTTTTGTTTGTGAAATATTTTTGTACTGTGCATATATGCATAATATTACTATCAAAATCTATACCTAAAGTTTTGGTACCTATATCTCAGACTAAGCCAAAGAGCTTTAAAAGATCTTACCATACAAAATATTACTCGTATTACTTTTTCTCTTTTCAAAATTTGAGTTCATTTTATTAAAGACCTCGTCGGCATTCTTTTTGACGTCGTCTCTTTCACTCCTTCATCCGAAGTGTTTTGATCTCTTTCTTTTTAATTGAGCTTAGGCGAAGCAGGTCATAAGTCGGAGTGACATTTTGTAACAATGCAGTCGAAATGTTTTCGTATGCTAATGATTTATGTGTTAAACCATAAGTATGAGCGTTTTCGGAGCAAAGAGTTCCTTTCAAATAGGCCTTTGACGGCTTATCCGGATCGGGTTAATTTTATGTCATAATATTTTATGTATGCAATGCGATAGCAACGTTTTAAAAATTTTCCTTTAGATTTTTAACTATAATAATCAGAACTTGAATAATTAAAAAATACTTAACAGTGAAGTAGCATTAAGCGTCATTCGAGGCAAATTGTTTATTACAAAATTCTTCCTAATATTTTTTGGATCTAAAAGTACCTATCATCACAGAATTCATCACTAAGTCGTATCTATCGCACAGCGCGCTGATGATAATGAAGGTGAAACTTCAGTACCGTTACATTTTATTTGGGGTCCGCGTTAAACAAAAGATTTATTGTCTTCCACTTCCTAATTGTTAAAGACGAGATGTCCTTACAAGAAATGATCGGAAACAAAAAGTTTTACCATCACGGATTCGACAAATACTACGAAAACAGTTCTGTTGACTTATTGTATTGGAACTCTATTATTACATACATTACAGAAGACAGAAATGTTTTAGTAGCTCCTTTTTGTTTGTGCAAGTAGGAAAAGACTGGTGGCAAAAACCGAGACCTGCTTCTTTTTCTATTGAAAAATTTATATTGATTTATTAACGTGAAATAAGAGTATTGAGTATGTCTTTTATAGAATTTTAACTTCATCTATTCAAATTGGGGACAATTTTACCTTCTGAAATAATGTCACCTTTCGATTAAAATAGAGAATAAAATATTATTCTTAATTATAGTATTGTGTTAGGTAAACGTTTTATATATCTTTAGTAATAACGAGAACTATGCCTAATTATTTTTTTTATCAAGTAAATTTTAAATGAATACAAATCACTTTCAAAAGATTTCATAGCACGCGCGTGTCGGCATAGCTCAAAGACAGTTATTAATAGGACAAGATTTATAGATTTTTCTTTTCTTCAGATAACATCTAATCTTTTACAGATCAACAATCTTTTATCTTACAAAACTGTAATAACAAGAGGAGTTATTCATTTTGGAGACAATCACACAAATGACGAAAGCTTTAGCTTTGTATACTTAAATGCTCTATTAGATGTTCTTTGATTTCTGTTAATGATCATTACTATTTCTTTAACTTTGACCTTTTCAATTAAGTTCAATGACAATTACCGACTTATTTAAGCAACGCTAAAAAATTTAAAAATCAGATCGATATTATTTCTACAAACAAAGACTTCGTGATAGAAAACACGATTTAAATAAACATCCTTGAAAGCAGAAACTTAGACACAGAAGTGGAGACTATTATTAGAATAAACCCGAAGTAAGAAGTGTTCTTATGATTGCACTCATGAAAAGTGATGCAAAATATATTTTATAAACATACTGAAGAACATAATAAAATATATAATAAGTTTAGAACAATATTATTCTATCAGAATTCAAAAAGTTGAAAATAGGGAACAGGTTGAATGCAACAATGATGAGGATATGAAAGGATGCGTGAGAATGAAATATGATTGTATAGACGTTGTCGGATGATTCCCAAGTGACTTTATGGTTTTATGGCTATGAAGGTTTATGGTATCCTCAGCTAGGACAAATTATACCATTTTGGATAATTCTCATCCATGTTAATCACCTGCTAAAACCCTCATCTTGAACACTATTATACATTTATTGCTACACATTTATAGATTTATGATTTAACTTCATAATTAAGGTGATTGATTTTACAATGATGAGCATCGTAAACGCTCATCATAGTCATAAAAGTAATCAAGCGAAAAGGCGAGCCTGTTAAAGCTGAAAAAGATAGTAGAAGAATTGTAATTTGACAATCAGCATATTAGATACGTATTATGTAATTTCCTTTGATCTTATAGTAACAAATTTTAATAAATTTCATAAAAATATGAGTACCGCATTTAATAGAAATAATAAGATATCTATATAAATAGAAATAGTAATAACCTTAAGAGGTAAAAGATGATAAACCTTATACAAATCTAATTAATCATAAACAATTAAAATTTAAACACCAATTTTCAAAAAGTGTAAAATTTTAAAACATTTTAAAACGAAAAATGTCAATAGGAATGTAGAGAACTTAAATATCAACTTTTGAAATTGTGGTTAGATTAATCAACTCATTATAGAATAGAATAGAATAGAATAGAAAATACTTTATTTGTACAACTTAATACTAAACCTAAACTTAAAAAACACAATAAAAGGAAAACTATGTACAAATAGGCGGTCTTACTGCTAACAGCAGTTTCTGCCAGACAACCTTTATACTGCAATTAGACATTATACTGCAATGCATTAGGTAATCGGCAGATTAAAACTCATGCGCATGACACTTACCCTGGAACGAATATCCGGTGAAGTACGGAGTCATGTTCAAAGTAGATACAGCCATTTAAAGACGACGCTAAAAACACCAGATCAGTCCATGCACTAGAGTCTCGGAAATCACTGCTACAGTCACTCACAGGAACGCAGGCATGATTGCAAAAAGTCAACAGCCTGTATAATCCGTGTTACTTAGAAGACAGCTAACTGGCCACTGACGTGTGATGTAAAGATGTATTTCGACTCTCAAGTGTAATCATTCACAATCAACGGTGCAACAAAAAATGGACAAAACGCCTCCGCAGCCTTCGTGCCACGCCACGACGTCTCCCTTCTCTTTCTATCGCCCGGATCTTGTAGGGTTTACAGCAGCAAGTAAGCTAACATTCACAAATATTCCAAATTATAGGGACTCGAATTTAATGTTTTTAGAGGAATTTGCAGAAATTTTGAATCTAAACGACTAATCTCCAATCGATTTGATCGATTGTGATAGCGATGGTGATGTGCGAGAGAGACAGCGAGATAGCTCGATCCGGTATCTTCAAAGAGAAGCGCTTAACAATGTGTGAGTCGCGCCTGAGTCGGTGCTCCGTGACTAAAAACATGAGGCGTATTGCCAGAACGATCTATGCCTACTTCCACCGCCGATTGGTCAAAATTAGTTTGGGGCGGGGTTTGTGTGCACACTATGGTGTTGCGTGTGTGTTTGTGAGCGTTAATTGCAGTGTCGTTTTGTGTTCGTGTACGATACAATTTATAATTTTTCAGATATTTTATTACAGTACGACTAGCGGCTGTAGGATTTTTATTGTTGGTGCTTTATTTCGTAACTGCCTGTAATTAAAAAGCAATTAATTCGTTTTTGTTCTTTATCCAATTATTCTAAAATAATTTGAGAATATTTTAGTCTGTAATCTTTCGAAACTTTGGTGAAATAGCTTTTATCAAATTTAAAACAGTTTATAATTTGAAAGCTTTTAGCGTAAATTAAATCCCACCAAAAACATAAATGTAAAAAAAGAGCCAAGTTCAATACAAACATTATACTTTTCTATGGACTTCGCCGTAAAAAGAATGGAGATCTAAATGAGTGCCAAGTTCTATGGAAAATTGAAAAATGTATTTATAGGAACCAAATAACATTATAAACAAATAATAAAGTCTATTTCTTTGCTTTACTGAATATCTATAACAATTGCTGTTATTTAAATAATGTGAGATTTTAAAGTAGATTAGATTTAACTTGCCCAGTTTTCATTACATCAGTCATTTCATAAAGTTATTGAATACTAGACGTCCCGCGCGGCTTCGCCCTATATATTTCACAGACAAATCAGTCTACAAAAATAGCCTATAATCTTTCACGTGGTCTACTTCTTATCTGACCCAAATAACAGAAAAATTGCTCTAGTAATTCGTGAGATAAGCCCTTTTAAATAAATTCCCCCGTTTTTTCCACATTTTCCTCTATTTATTCGCTTCTATTAGTCTTAGCGTGATAAAATATAGCCTAAAGCCTTCCTCGATAAATGCGCTATCTAACACTGGTAGAATTTCTCAAATCGGACCAGTAGTTCCTGAGATTAGCGCGTTCAAATAAGCCCTTTCAAATAATTTCCCCCCGTTTTTTCCACATTTTCGTCTATTACTTCGCTCCTATTAGTCTTAGCGTGATAAAATATAGCCTATAGCCTTCCACTGAAATAATTTTTCAAATCGGACCAGTAGTTCCTGAGATTAGCGCGTTCAAACAAACAAACAAACTAACAAACTCTTCCGCTTTATAATATTATTAGTAATTAGTAATTAGTATAGATTTTAAATAAAAACTGTCCAAGTCAAATCTAATCTACTTTAAGATCTCACATTATTTAAATAACAGCAATTTATATATATATATATATATATATATATATATATATATATATATATATATATATATATATATATATATATATATATATATATATATATATATATATATATATATATATATATATATATATTCAATAAAGCAAAGAAATAGACTTTATTATTTGTTTATAATGTTATTTGGTTCCTATACGATTTTTTTCTAAATACATTTTTCGATTTTCCATAGAACTTGGCACTCATTTAGATCTCCATTCTTTTTACGCTGAAGTCCATAGATAAGCATAATGTTTGTATTGAATTTGGCTCTCCTTTTTTACATTTATGTTTTTGGTAAATTTTTCATTACTTTTTGTAAAGAAAACTTTCCGAGTAAGTGTAGATACCTAAATCTTCCCAGTTCAAACTTACATATTCGCTAATGGTCACTCGCAACCTGAAGGGGCTGTTTCACGACTTCTTGATAAGTGTCGTATATGCTATCCACAACTTATCTGACAGATACTCCATACTTCATCTGTGGAAGTCGAATTAAACAAAGAAAATCCAAGCGAATGGAACATGCAGCTGCCATATGAGGCATTGGATTAATACGGTGTAACACAAGTGTATTTTCAACTTTTAACTTTTCAGTACAACATATTGTGCGAAAGTTAAGTAGCTATTAAAATACAGTACTGTCTGCCGTCTGAGTAGTACTCACTACTCAGACGGTCAGACAGATAGACAGACATGCCAATCGCCACTCCATTGCCCCAAATTCGTCCATCGCGTGGTAACCTTACATTTTTCCGGGATTAAAAGAATTATATGTCATTTCCCGAGACTCCAACTATACGAGTATCTCCATACCAAATTTCAGAACAATCGGTACAAGCAGTTTGGGCGTGAAGAGCTAACAGACTAGACGGACATTTTTGCATTAATTTTCTAATATAAATTGCAGTGTGAATTAAAGTATGAAATTACTGTGTGTTATTGTGTTGCTCTGGAGCTTTTTACGTAGATTACTGATTTACTTCTGTTCTGTGTATTATTACGAGTATGTTGACTGTTGTTGGCTGTTGACCGGTTGCTTAGGGTGTATTACCCAAACGGTAAAAACGGGACCCCATTACTGAGACTTCGATGTCTGTCCGTCTGTATGTCCGTCCCTCTGTCTATCTCCAGGCTGTATCTCAAGACCGCTGTAGCTAGAGTTCTAAGTTTTTCACAGATTGTGTATTTCTGCTATAATAACATACACTTAAAACAAAATTAAATTAATATTTAAGGGGGCTCCTATACAACAAACGTGATTTTTTTTGGCCTTTTTCGCTCATAATCAATAATGGCAGTCGGTAGACACTAGACACTTGAAATATTCACAAAATCTTTAATAATTATATTTTTACTTTCATAATTTATAATAAATTTAAAATCAAAATAAATATTTAAGGGGGGGTTCCCATACAAAAACACAACATTTGCCTACTTTCGCTGTGTCCAACTCACACATGGCCGATTTTTTTTTTTCCCCTGAGCTTACACACAATTACCGAGGTGGATTCCAAATTTCAGCCTTCTAGGTCATCTGGAAGTGGGTTAGAATTTTGATCTATAAATCAGTCAGTCAGTGATAAAAATGTCGATTTTCGGACGTGATTATCTAATCACGTTCGAAAATAAATCGTTTGAGATGTTTTTATGAAATTTAGACCATATATTTATCTCGCAAGTCTCATTATATGAGCAAAATTTGACACGTTTATGTAAAATAGTTTTTGAATTACGAGGGGGTCAAAAGTAGCTCCAAATGGTTTGTGTAATATTACACACGGTGCTGCTCGCCAGTTCTGTTATAACTTATGCTTGAACTTGGCTTGACACGCTGCCGCGTGTCTAGATTTTAGTAAGCATTGTGGTTGTACCTTTTATTAGTAAGGTGATACTATCTGCTTGTTTCAAATACATACCTATTTGCATAAAATGTTATTCAAAAATAAGTATATTATCAAATCTTACCCGCCTCAGTGCAATATCCCTTTCTCTTTCTCTACTTACTATGTCAGTCTTATATGAAGGGTAGTCTACAATGATACCAGCGAAGGGTCAGGATTTAGGGTCATTATTCGCAAGTATGTAAATTGTATGACATGATTTTACAGTCATCTGTTCTGTATTAATATGCCCATAGCATGCTTAGATTAGCTTAGAAAACAAATCAACATAGGAAATCAGATCACAGATATCAATCTCTCCCTACTATATTCTGACAGTATTTGTATTCTTTCGTATTTCTACTGTAATTATCCTTATCACTCTAAGCCCGGATACTAAAATGTAGGCGAATTTTTATAATTTTGTCTTCATTACCTTAATAAAATATTCTTTTCCATCTTAGTCACCATCTAGAGATAATGACAAAAAGCAAAAAAATCCTTTGTTTCTATTTGTATCCAATTAACACAAAACCCTTTGATCATACTGTCCTGTAACAATATAAGAAAATTTGTGTAGAATTTATCACATAAATTAAAATAAAATGGCCGTAATCCCATTTTCGGCTATTAGAACACAACAATAAAATGTTATGAAACCCCAACAGTCAATTGCTGACCTTTTTAAATCGGCAAAGGCCTGGTACTCAGCTTAATTGGAAATCGATAAATGAAGGCTTAACCTCAATTACGTAAACTAATATTAATTAAAATCTAAACAAACTTAAGCAATAAGTAATACGAGAAATTTAATCAGCCGACTGTTTCATTGCGAAATTTGTACTTAGGTAGTAGGTACTTGTTACATGTTGTTTCTGGGCATATATTTGGTACAATATCCAGGATGTAGTGCCAATTAATTGTAAGTAACATACATTTAATATATTTTTGTTATAATTATTTAGACATAAACATAATATAAAGAAAGCTCTATGGTAGGGAAGATCAAGACAATGTCCACCATCTAAGAATTTAATACATTGGAGTTACCATTTGTCATCTAATTTAAAAAAAATCTTATACCTTTCATTGTTTTAATGAACCTTAAATATTAATCAGTAACATAGAATTTTAAAATGAATAAAATATCAGCTCGAAAATACTTTACATTCTCCTCATAGACATTTTTTTGTTTCAGTAATTATTAAACATAAAAAAATATTCTTACAAAACTTCTTGATAGCTAATAAGTACTACAGTCTACAAGTAACTGTCAAAGCAACTCATGAGTACCTAACCTTCGGTTTTAATTAAAACTAACGGCCGCTCCAGCGAGCACCGCTCTTACAAAACCATCCCTGGCGTTTATTACAGATTGTTACATTTAAGAGCCAATTTACTTTGAAAATTAATGCTTGCAGACTTAAATGTTTCATTAATTTCATCATTTATTATATCGGTTTTATATGAAAAAATGTTTTGGGCCCCTGAAGAAATAGAGTTGTGTTAGTTTGATATTGTGTCCTCGTAGCTCACAAACGGATGAATCGATTTAGATTTATTTGTTTGTTTGAAATGTGACTGAGAGGGTATTTGCTCTATTCTTCACCATCTACTCAGTCGGTTTTAGATCATTTATTAAAACATTCTTCAAATATTTTTAAGTAACTGTTTTCTTCCACGATTTTTTCTGATTCTTTTGTGATTTTTTTTCCATAAAATGAACGCACAAGGAGATAAACAAATTGTTCGTCACAAACACTGCACGCTTCGGGACCGTTAGTGTGTGCAAACAAAAAAAGCGTGAAACGCTGAAATCGGCACTTCAGGCCTCGCTACACGCCAAAGGAGCCGCTGAAAATATGTTGATAGGCCGCACACGACGGCTGTGCCACAATGTAAATATAAATAGTAGAGCATTTTCACATCCCGAAGCGATGTACACAAACGTGAGTTTAGTTAAAAGACGTAAAAAATGCAGTTTCTGTTAACTTGTCCGATTGTTTGATTTCAAGGACGTGGCTAACTACTGGGGGGTGTCGGGTGTGCCAAAATCTTTTCGTTTTCGCTTCGTTATAGAATCGCCGATGAAAATGTATGGAATTGACATAAGCGTTCGTTAATATGACGTTGACGTTCGACTCGTCTTATGTCAATTCCATACATTTTGATCGGCGATTCTATAACGAAGCGAAAACGAAAAAGTTTCGGCTAAATGGCCAGTATTTATTACGGTTGCACTGTCAGTAAATTGTTTTGGGTAGTATTTTCCCAGTCATAATATTGGTTATCATTAAAACTATGTAAAATAAACTTACGTTCGGTATAGACCAGTAAAAAATTAGAAACAAGTGATTTCTATACAAATATTATGTGTAAATTCAGGAATTCAGAATAAGTTTTTATGCAGAACTTTTAAGACTATTATAGAGATAAAACAAGTAGGTTAAGTCTAATTAGATCTTTATTTATTCTAATAAGTATTACGACAAAGTAACAAACAAAATGTGTACAAATATTTTTATATTATTGGAACGAAGTTCCTTATCGCGCGTTGCGAAAGGGGGCTAGACGGAAAAAGTTGTAACGACACAAAAGTGTCGGTATATTACAACTAGAACTTCATTCCATCCGGGTGTCCCTTGACACCTCTCAAGTTTTATTATTAGTAAATAGTAATTATTGTATTGCAAAAAAAAACATCTTTTAAGATAAATAAGGAATACCTAATGATGATAATATTAACAAATCAAGTTAAATTCAAATGAAAGTTTAAAGCACTAAAAGCTTCTATCATAGAATAACACCCACGTACCTTAATGTCTGACTGTTTCACTCATTACGTGTATTGTATGAATATTGGCACATTGGTACAAAAATTAATAATAATATAATGATTTATACTTCAAACTAGATGACGCCCGCAACTTCGTTGCGCCAAAATTCGTTTATCGCGCGGGAACCGTACATTTTTCCGGGATAAAAAGTATCCTATGTCCTTTCCCGGGACTCAAAGTATCCCCATACCAAATTTCAACAAAATCGGTTCAGCGGTTTAGGCGTGAAGAGGTAACAGACAGACTGACAGACACACTTTCGCATTTATAATATTAGTATGGAGTAAAGTATGGAAGAATGGAAGTATGGATTCATAATTAGTAATTATAAGAATTAATTTTGAATAGAATTAAACATAAAATTATCATACTTCAAATTATTATGTGCAGGAAGAAATTGACGTTTTTCAGGATGGTCCTTTTGGTGACATCGATTATTATGATTTTAATTGAACCATTAACCTTTTAATGATGAGCTTTTAGTATTAATTTTGGATCAAAGTCTAAGGCAATATTTTTTTTATCAAATAACTTCCGACTTCCTCTTTTTTAGATAATTATTAAGTTATTATATGAAAGTATATTGAGAGCATAAAAGCTCTAAATGTAATGCATCGCTCGCTTTCAATAACTTTCGTTGCGTGGCAACACGGCGTTACAGGTTTTTCCCCGACTCCATTACTTATCCTACGTCGAATCGAATCGAGTATCGTTATTTTAGACATTATCGACATTATACATGCGTATCTAGTTAAGTGTTGTGACGAATCGAGTATCAAATATCGAGTGAGTCACGGCGCGAACGAAATTGGCATGTTTTTGTACCGCTAATGAGAGCGCAATAAATATGGATGCGTCGACGCGTCCGCCCCACACTAATTGACAAAATAAGAATGTTTTGACGTTTAGTTTTTTTTTACTGTCTATTTCTTTTGTCTACTGCGTTTACATTATATTTGAAATGAAAACTTCTACTACTAACGCGAAACTAACTTACCCCTAACGAATCACTATTTAAGGGTGGGAAAAAATGTTAAACTCGCATCAGAACACCCGACCTGATAGAATATTCGGACGGAGGTAGAGCAGACTACCAACACAGCCTAGGATAGGAAGTAATATTAAATATCCTACCTAGTAGGTAGTGTAAATATAGTTTTATTTTCTACCGATACTCACGAAGTGAAACCCATTTTTGCTACTATAATGGACATATTTTAATCTCTCCAAAAATAGTCATGGCGATGATTCAGACAGCCACTTTCGTATAATTCGATAGTGATGTCAATATCTCACGGTGACTATCGATATCGACGAGGTAATCTAGCAGCTGTCAATACGTAATAATCGGAACCAATCCGGTGCCGTATGTTCGTCCAGTCTAGACTGACATAATATGCATGTTATCAACATTCCATTCTATGTTTCAGTGGACTTAAAATATATTTTAGACGAGATGACGCCCGCAACTCCGTTGCGCCAAAAATCGTTTATCGCGCGAGAACCGTACATTTTTCCGGGATAAAAAGTATCCTGTCCCGGGACTTCAAATTATCTCCATACAATATTTCAGCAAAATCGGCTCAGTGGTTTGGGTGTGAAGAGGCAACAGACAGACAGACACACTCTCGCAATAATAATATTATGCAATCGTTTAAAATTATATTTGTTGAATCTGGCGTACATACTTTACGTACCTGAGTGCTTCGTCTAAGGGTCAATTTATACTAGCGCAGAGTCGAAGTGCATCGAAGCGAATCACCAAAACTGAACATAACAAATTTAACCTTAACTCCAAAGCGTTAACACATTACGCTGATTGGTCACGCAGAAGTGATGTGTGCTTTACGCTATGGAGTTAAGGTCGAATTTTCTATGTTCAGTTTTTGGTAATTCGCTTTGATGCGCTTCGACTCTGCGCTAGTATAAATTGACCCTTAGGGTCAATTTATAATAGCGCAGAGTCGAAGCGCATCGAAGCGTCAAATTCGCAAAAGTCGAACGAATGCGCGCGAATTCGCCAGAATGCCTACAGTGATGACGCGTAGATTCGCATGGATGCGCGAGAATGCGCGCGTACCAAAAAGCGTTGGTCAAGCGAATGCGCGCGAGTGCGCGCGAACGCGCGCGCCTTTTTAAATTCCAGAAGTAATATGACGTGCGTTAATGCTTTGGAGTTAATGTTGAATTTGTTATGTTCAGTTTTGATAATTCGCTTCGATGCGCTTCGACTGTGCGCTATTATAAATTGACCCTGATTACATAATAGGTACAGTCGATAACGAAGTTATAAATGAAATGTAAAAAAAAATATGATCAAACCATCTATCACTATTACTTAGCTAATCCCATATATTTTTGATATCTAACTTCCTTGTCGAAATATATTTTGACTACCTACGTTTTTATGGCTACGTTAAATGTTCGTTGAATCCTATCAATTTACCAGCAACATTGTCGATTTAATTCATTTTTTATCGATACAAAATTTTATCGACACTACAGTTTAGACTTTAGAGATTAATACGTAATTTTTGAGCTGGCGAACGTCACGTTCCTGCATCGTGCATTGTGATTAATGTTCTATAGAAAATACAATGTAAACTCACTGAGTGCCGTACCGGTGACCTAGTAACGGGCACTTATCGATATTTCAGGGTAAGAAACTTTAAAATTGAGCAACATGGAGAAACCCGTCTAAACCGAAATGGATGAAACATGGGTCTTTACTATCACCATGATTATGGTAAAGACTAGAAGACACCCGCAACTCCGTTCCACCGAATTTCGTGTATCGCGCAGAAACCGTGCATTTTTCCGGAAGACTACCATACCCAATTCCAGCAAAATCATTTCAGCGGTTTGCGCGAGAAGATGTAGCAGACAGACACACTTTGGCATTTATAATATTAGTATGGATTCGCACCAAAGATTCGGGCAATGATCACCATTCACCATTCACCAATATGATTGCAAAGCTGTCTCTATTATGCACAAATGATGTCATACCTCTATAGTCTATACCAGGGGTCACCAATTAGTTTCGCTCGGAGTCCATTTTAAGAAATGAAATGACCTTCGCGGTCCACACATTTTGTAAAAAAAATATTTACAAATATCAAAGATGAAAAGTGACAAATTTTTTTTGCTTGTTTGGAATGAAATTGGTGCAAGCTATTGACATTAAATCCTGGAGATGTTCAGCAGTAAGTCGAGACCTAAATTTATTTTTAACGAAGTTCATCTTCGAAAATGCTTGGTTCGCACACAATGGGTCGACGGTCCGGATGCGGACCGCGGTCCGCCATTTAGTGACCCCTGGTCTATACTCTATACGGTCATAATGCCAATACCTATAATATATTTTGTCCATCATATTATGCTAACGTGAACATGCCGCATAAGATTATAAATGCTGTTACTTGTTGCCAAACTGTTACCTACTACTATCTAGTAAAAGGTAACAGGTAACATTAAACATTTTTAATAATGATTGTAATCAAAGTCGCCTTATAGCGCTGGTTTTTAATAATTTCGGATAATCGCTCGAGACGAGACTCCCATATAATAGCTTCTAATAACCCAACCAAGTTTGGTGTAGGCCATGGTCGTCATCCGTAGGTACAAATTAGGTATTTTGTAAATGCTTGGTTTATACCAACGTGTGTTAGCATATTAAAATTGACGGTGATATTATTGTTAAGCCTTTAATGTATTTGAACCTGGAAAATGATTGAAAAGGAGAATTTAATTGGTGGTTTGGCTTTAAAAGTTCTAGATTGAAAACTTGCATTTGGTGCGCTATTTTTCCGTGTTTCAGTGTCAGCACGAGTCTTGACTCAGAGGTCACAGGATCGATTCCTTGAGCACACATTAACATTTAAAAATTGCCTTAGGCATACACTTGGTCACCATAAAATTTGCTATTTCGTAAGTTTCCGTAAAACCAGCCACTGCCACCGAAATCGGTGTGGAAGCACAGAATATATATTAGTAGTACCAAGTGGAAGGAAATATTATTTTATTGCTAGATGACGCCCGCAGCTCCGTTGCGTCAAAATTCGTTTATCGCGCGGGAACCGTACATTTTCCGGGATAAAAGTATCCTTTGCCCTTTACCGGGATTCAAAGTTTATCTATACCAAATTTCAGCAAAATCGTTTCAACGGTTTGGACGTGACGAGGTAATAAACAGACAGACACTTTCGCATTTATAATATTATCGTATGGATGGATACCTCAGTTTGAAGAGCAATTTTTACACCGCGTTCATGGTCTCAAATATTTTTCTTTTTTTTGAGTTGTGTGTCAAAATGTCAAATGAAAGCCACATGTCACAGTGTTCCTGGTGTAATTAGTGAGATTCGTCACAGCGCATGATATCCGGGCATCGCCGGGGCGCATTAATAACTTGGTTTGACAACCGCTATTAGGTCTACCAAATGTTCAATTATTTTGTGCCACCGTCTTTGACAATTAAAGCTAACATGGGAACATCTGAGGTGAGCCATTTAAATAATCCTTTACAACGCACAGGCACTTGCCACCTGCTTCCATAGTGTTTCTTTAGAAAGTGTTGCTAATATAATTTCTGTGTATTATTATATAATTTTTTATTGTTTCCAAACTAGAAATAAACCTTAGAACTAATAAACGCACTCAGTACCACAATATGAATTACAGTACCTAGATCATCTTCAAGACCACTCAAATCTTGGGGACACACATATTAGTAAGATTTCAAGAAGAAAAACAATGCTGTACCTTGTTCGCGTCAAAAGTTGAACTTCGTGTTAAGTGAATTTGATTTCAAGGACACGGTTGAGCTCATGTTTAATATATATTTTACTGACGTAGCTCTACTTTTAAAGTTTTTCAAAAATGACGTTGGATTTATGTCGTGACTCGTATTCCATTAGCGGTTCTTCATTAAACCCGACCAAATCATATAGGTCTCATATCTGCCGATGTTATAAGTTTATCTAATATATTTTCTTTTCGCTGTTTCTACATTTTGTCATAGTATTAATGTAAGTAAATCCAATGTTTCTCAAGATATATTAGTTTATCCCTGACAAGGTCTGAGAGCTCAACAAACAGCAGAGGGTTAGCCACGTGATGTAATTATTTTCATTTAAGACCCTCACTGTCGGTTCATTGGAAATTTAACCTTGACCTAACCCTTTAAATAGAACAGCAAAGTAAAGCATAACTAGCAAAGTAAGGCTTAATGCATTTTAAGAAATTCTTTTAAGAAATCTTCACACGTAAACCATTAACACAGAACTTATTAGTAGGTAGATGTAGACGTCAATGATATATTCGAATGAAGCATTTTAACCCCCAAATGTTTACGTGGTCAAAAACGCATGTCTGAAAACAATCAACCGCCCGCCCAAAGCGTTAAAACAAACACGAGACATACCAAATGACATGTGAAATTTTTCCGTGTCACGATGAGATATTGTAATGGGGCGTCACGTCATAATGACACCGGCATTAGACATGTGCGACGACGTATTACAGTTCATTATACAAAAGAAAATCCCATTCACTCAACGTGAATTGAATAATTTAATGGGCGATGCCGTGATGTAGAGCGATTAGAAGAGACGTTTTATGATATTTAATTTTAATTTAATGAAGATTTTGACTTAAACTCCACACATTTTCTGTCAAACTCTTTATTAATTTAAGTTAGAACACTTCTAAAATAAAATCGAAGTTAAAAAGTAATTGCATATTTTCAGTTAACTGATTTTTTTTCCGTCTGCAGTAAAGACGAGGTAATAACTTTTAACAACATGCATGTTTGTTTCGTCGTTTTGTAGTAGCTATAGAACTGCTTCAGAATCTAGAATCTTCCACCTAAGGTCTCTCCATGCTGGCAATCTGTTTCAACATATTTTGTGTTCCATTGAAACTACTTAGAAACAATTATATTCTGTTAAACATCTATCTACAGAGTTTTTTACCTTGAACTTTCAATAGAAAAGATCCTTATGTCAAGATAAAGTATCTATTAGAAGTAAAATAAATCTAAACACCACTACCTATAACACATGCCTCGTATTCTACATTTAACACATCTAACTTGTTTCCTCAAACACCGCGCGAGGCGTGTGGCGGCGCGATCACACATCTTTTTTTTTGTTTTCTGTTTTTGATTTCTGTTTTTTTTTTTCTGTCGGCATCCTCTTAATTAATGACTCAAATTATCTTTCTCATATTTTATTAATTTCTCACATAGCTCACATTCCCGCAGTAACGTGTTTTGACATGACATGGACAATGGAGGTCGCTAATCACCATATACATTTTAGGGTTAAGCTTTGATGTACCATCAGACAAATAAATTTATAGACAGATGACGGATCTATATTATTATTTAATCGAGTTGTGTCAAGACCCGATAGAAAGATAACCCGATTAAATAATGTAGTTCCGCCATATCAAGTCATTCTAGATTTTTCATATTTTTAAGAATACTCCATGTACCAAAACGCTATATATCTGTTTCCTCGTATGTGTATCAAGGAAACAGACAGACAGGCAGACATACTTAGAATATTAGTAGAGATAGAATTCGGTTAATTATGGAACAAAAGGGTCAAAATATAGTCCTAAGTAACATAGTATCGATCATCAATGACCTTATTCACAATGTGCAAGGACTTAAGCTGAAGTACGATGTCAGTAGAGCCAAGCGCAAGTCCAGCTGGACAAAGCGATATCGGTAACAGGGTTGACTTCGTTAGGGTTGACAAAAGTGTATTTTCTCCTACTGTTTTGCTGGCAGTGTTTAAATATTATTTTCAAGGACTAACATTAAAAGTCTTATTATCCAAATGGATGTTGCCTACGTCAATTTGCGCCGTTTTATGTCGCTGTTCACCTTTTCAAAATCTTATATTTCCCAGCATCCAAAGCTCTAAACACTATTTATCCAAATCGGTTAAGCTATTAGATTGTGAAGAAATAATAGACTGACAGACAAACTCACAATGATTTCTGCATGAGAAAAAAATGTTGATGTATTATTTATATTATTTATATAATATTTATGGAAAATGTCTAATTATATATATATATATATATTTGCAAAAGTAACGAACTCATGAACTTATGTTATAGCTATATCCCTTTTTTCATCATTTTTTATATCAAAATATTTTAAATATAGACGGACAGACGGACAGATATTGAAGTCTTAGTAATAGGGTCCCGTTTTTACCCTTTGGGTACGGAACTCTAAAAATGTTCAAGTACTACCTAATAATTATTATAATGTTAAAGTTAGTTAAAACTCTACAAATTGACTAAGCAAAGCCGTCGTAAGTACTGTTTTTCAGTTTTGGCAGCCCTAAATTAGCAAACAGAGAAAGTGCTGGAGGCTTTCATAAGTCTTAGCGGGAATGGAACAAAAGGCTCAGGCGACCTGCTCTGACCACTACTACTGACTTTAACGTTCAGTACCACGAATATAACCGTGACTACGCCGAAATAACATATTTAATTTAATTTACATAATTTTTTAACAGTTTTACTACCGTGGTGTCTAAGATCAGATCGATAGAATCTGAATTTAAAGAATTAAACATTTGACTGTCGAAGTTTTCTAACAACTTTCAAATTGAGGGCCATACCATAGGAACGAAAGATTTTTTTTTTATTGCTCTCAATTTCTTATCTAATTTTACCCGTGTTTTAGTGATGACTAAAAGTCTGATCTTTTTTCAATCCAATCCATACTAATATTATAAATGCGAAAGTGTGTCTATCTGTCTGTTATCTCTTCACGCCCAAACCGCGCAACAGATTCAGCCGAAATTCGAAAATATATTTTGCATATTATGATATTAAAAGTAGGTATTATTGATTTCTCCTCGTACCGCAAGCGCTCTATTACAGAGTATTATACCCTAAATCCAGGGGTTTAATATTGACTTGTATATTCATCTTTCGTGTTATTGAATTCTGCTTTTTATACTCTAGCATTTTTACAGCGCGAAGCGGTAGTTTTTCTCTCAAACATTTTAGCGTTCACTATAAGATATTTCAGCTATGTAATAAATTGCTTCTTTATAAACAAGTAAACGTAATAAAGTATTATGAAAAACAATTCCGTTGGAAGGGTTGAGGGTCCTAAATAAATATGGAGCTTCGAGAATTTTCCAATTATCTTCCACACTACAGTCATGTAGTATGTAGTGTAATGTTACGAGGGTAAACAATATTTAAAACTAAATGCTAGTAGTTCTCGCTGTGGTAGCTGAAAAATCTCATATTTAACCCGTCGATCGTGGGAAAACGAGACACAATAGATATGTATGGGGCTTGATGAATTAAGGAAGACAACGAGTACCTACGTTGAAATATAATGTGTTTTCAGCAATGGTTAAAATTATTGAATCAATATGTAATTTATTCTGTAGGAGATTTCCGAATAGTACTAACAATTTAGCTAGTTTTTATTCTGACAACAAGCATGATACTGTCGCCGGTATTAAGAATAATATTTTAAGAGTAATCAGTAATGTCACGTTCACTATTTACTATGTAGTGCATAATTAAGTTAAAATAGAAAATATTATAAATCCATTATAATCGAATTGGAAGGATACAAACTGAATCGCATAAACAATAAAAATAAACAATCATTTATCAACTCTTTTTACCGAAGACGGACTCACAATAGTGATGCGCCGCGAGGTATTTTCATAACAACACTAATCCCAAGACACCACTCGATTTTGTTTTGACACACTTCCAACTACTGAATGCTACTGTCACTTGAATTCCTCAATATTCCTCACTCTTGACTCTGTCATTCAAACACTTGTGTGAAATTATGAATGAATGTTTACAAGGAAAAGTGACTTGGCAATCTATTTACAAGATATCAAACAATTCGTGGATGGGATTGACAAGATTGAACGCGACAAAAAGTTGACATTGAGTGTTTTTACGTTGAAAAAATATGAATTTTAAGTTTTAACTGGAATTATATTATTGTATTGACTTCATGTCATCTTCTTGCACTATTTCAAATAATGAAATTACAATGCATAACTGACTTTCAAAGCAATCTAAATTATAATAATGTAATCTAAGTTATTGTTGGAATTTAAGGAACGCTTATTTCAAGACAATAAGAAACAAAATTCACCTAAAGACTCATATTTATTGCGCCGTATAATATTTTAAAAAGTAAAACTTTTCTTACCCAGCAGCTGTTTTGGGCAGATTCACAAAAATCCTGAATAAAATCCGAATCTAATCGCGAGGCATTGGCAGGACAGTCGCGTATCGCCGACAATACGTCGATACAATAGTCGATAATTTGCATGACGATATCGATACTATTGTTGCCACCTCACTGGCAGCTGCGAGTTTAGGTCGAAAACATATTTTTGGGTGTATTGTTTTTGGTGGATTTGAAATTGAAAACAGTGTTATGTCATACTGAATATATCTATGGAAAACCAATGTTGGAAAAGGTCGCTATGAGCTTCAAAACAATGATTGCTAAAGGTTACCGCCACTTTCAGGGACTTTTAATGATTACACTTATCAAGTCGTAGCTGTGCAATTTTGTTAAAGTATTCATGAAATATGTATACCCTAGGAAATTGATTCCTAGGCAGTTGACGGACCTACGTCATTTGGTCGGCTTATGTCAATTCAATGTTAGCTGCAGTGATCGGTCTGATGGGTTTGACTTATCACGACCAAATTAGGTACTTAGGTCCGCCATCTGCCTAGGAATCAACATCTCTGATAGTACATTTTTTAAATAACTCTGAGTGCGGCCATAAACATACACTTAAGTTTACAAATATGTATAAGTAACTGGTTAGATTAAACTTTACGAAGCTTTATTCTAAAATCGTTGTTTGAAAGTATAAAATTCAATACCACTAATTTTATGCGAATTTCAGTTTAGTTACAATTTACATATCAAAAAAAAAAATCTTTAAAATCGTATAGTATAAGCGCCAGGCTTGAACAAACACACCCAGATTAAAATGATTTGTTAACTTTCGTAACACCCCCTGTAACTTATACCCTACTACTATTATTACCAGTAAATAAAAAGTAGTAGGGGAGAAAAGAGGTGGAGCAAATGTATTGTGATGTGAGGGGGTCCAAATATACAGTAATTGATTCAGTTTTGTCGCGGTTAAGTCAAAAGTTACAGTGAAATTTATGTTCGTAAATTGGGTGTAGTGTGAAAACAATACTAGTCATATATGCCAGTTAGATAGTACAATGTTATGTGTAGTAGGTGAATTATCAGATAAAAGTGTAATAAATATATAGCTTAACCTAACCTTAAAAAGATTTAATTTATCTCATCAATTCGTTGACTTGTGAAGCTTAAATATCGAAAAATGTGTTTCAAAAAGTAAGAATTCGTTGTGATGTGTCGTGAACGAAGACTATAAAATGGATTACTCATCGGGACCATCTATGAATAATATGGGTCCAATTTTCGGACCTTACGCCTTTCAAGGTTAGTGGTTATGGCCCGAAAGCACGAAAATCTTTAGACATGCTTAATTAATACCCAGATCAATAAAACAAGCAATAAGAAATCTTTCAATATCGCTGTGGCCTAAACAATAACAATTGGGCACACTGTGTTAATGTTATGTGCCGTGAATTGTGCCGTAAAAATAGCATAGCAACGATACCAAAAAACAAGCTTCACAAATCGCCCTGTGTGATGTAAAAATTAAGCTTGATATAAAGGTTAGGTAAGCCAGATGCAAAAATTATACAAAGTTAAGAAAACAAAGCAAATTTTTTGTTATAAAATAAGAGGAAAGAGGCATTAAAAATAGGCGCAACTTTGTGCCACATAATTTTGCATCGTCATGAATGCAAAACTTGAATTGGAACATGAATTTTTGAGTGTGAATGCAAATTCCTTAGAGTTAGTAATTTTATTCGAACGCTCTGGACAAATCTGACTTCTTCAGAATATTGCCTTTGTAAATTACTAAAACGATAGTACCATTTTTTTACCAAACGATAATGAATCCGAATCGATATTTACAATGACGAGCGATCACAACATTCACCCCGTCTATTACCGCCTTTGGGAAAGCCGCCCATTATTCCATTAACCTCTCATCGCCGGACCGTAAAACTTAAACTCGATGAAACCACCAATTAAAACTAAACACGAGAAATCAAAGCCGGGGCCGCTGCATCTGACACCGATCCGGAAAAAAATAAATCGCCTCCATTCGAAGGTCACATTTTCGTACAATGAGCCCGTATTTTTTAAGCGCGAGTTGATTTGAGGTGATAATACAACGCATCGCGAGGGTTTGGCCTGCTAATATGTTTTTTCTCGGCTACCGTCGAGCGCGGTAGCGACCTTTTTTTGTTGGGAGATCAATCAGTCAAAATAACAGTGTGATACCGCCTTTGATGCGCCGGTATTAATCTCGCCGATACGTGATTAGATGACCCATGATACAGCAAACTCACAAATTGGAATAACACTACTCCTGAACCTGTCGACGAGGATTTTTAATATTCTCTATGAGGTACAGGCAATAGAGCTCTCTAAAGTTTCGCTATACTTCTGAACTTTCGACGTACACTGTGAGCCTTCTGATAAGTTTTCAGATGCCTGATATTTAGTGAAAACTTTAACGACAGCAAGAACTAATTATTAGGATATTACGAGCAACAAAGGTAGCGAATTTTGTTAAATTTTAATAGTCTCATTGAAAATTCAACTATTATAAATTCATAAATTCAGCGACAAAAGTGAGACTCAAGGGTAATATAAGAATAGAATATACTTATTTATTTGGCCTAAAAATATTATGAAGGTATTTTAAAGGATTAGATGCCATAACATAATATATATTGTATGATCTGTGAGACGATGTTTATAGTGGCATTCATAATGCACATATTAGAAATTCACACAAAACCACAAGCCACAGCATTCTACCACATAACAATTAGCTATGGTATACTGTGGTATACTGACTATGGTATACTGTGTACAATGTACATCATTATTATCACTTAGCATTAAAGGCAACCTCATATTAGTGACTAAAGTTTAAACGACTTCAATGCGCTATTTAAAAAATAAATAAATAGAACCATAAACACTTAAAACGGCTGAAACATAAAACGTAGGACACTCTCCATAAACGTTACGTTACGGCTACGTGATTTTATTGTCTTCGTCTAAAGGCTCTTATATACGGAAAGGCCGATTTATCAGGTTGATCTGATCGCAGGCCGAACGGCCGAAAAGACATGCTTTGGTTGGTAACAGCTTTGTGTGTAAGTGTGCTCGTTCCTGCAATCATCGAGAAAATTTTCACCTTGATCAGTTTTTAAATTAAAAAACATCTAAGCAAGTACTCGTAATTAAATTTTCAGTGACCTTTTTAATTTTTAATCAACCGCTCAGAAATAGGGTCTATTATTACAAATGGCATTAGGGAATTGGGATAACAGATATTCATTCCCTTCTATTTTAATATTCCATTAATTGATTCGTCGTATTTAATATTTTTTGATGAAAAAATATCTAAAATATTTTTTTGGTAGAAAATGGATCAATGTCTTGAATACTTAGGGTGGGTTCCACCTACTTACTTTAACTATAACTGTAACTTTAACTATAACTACAGTGCAAAATGTAAAATATTTGGTTAAGGACGCCATATTTAACGATAACCATGTAACCGCTTAAACTTATATCAAAATTTTTTCGTGAAAATTTACAATGGATCACAGTGTTGTTATAAGAAATATTTTTCCTGTCGATTTTTACGGATAATTCATTTTTTATACTGTAACTGTAGCTTAAACAAAAAATAAACGCAACAGACATCTGTCAAATTCCGTGGTCAAAGTTAGGGTTAAAGTTAAGTTAGCCTTAACTATAACTTTGACCATAACTATAACCACGCCTCTGGTGCAACCCACTGTTATTAGTAGAAATTACTACTAAAAGTATTCACTGTCTAGGGAAATCGATTTTTAATTTTTAACTTTTTATTAAATACAATAAATGCTTATATATTGCAAATTTTAATGTATGTACCAACCTAATACCGGTTAAGTAACTGTGGTAAGTATATCAACAATTAAGACAATTCTGAAAACTTTTCTTTTAATTTTTTTTACAACTAGGTGCTTAATATACTTGCATAAAGTATGAGAGCACGATGTTTATCATTCAATGTTTTCTTTCTATTATGGAAACCGAAGGACGAAGCAGTACGATAAATAGAGCGAGGTCTAAGGTTCTTGTATAAAGTCTACAGAACCGTAGTCCTTAACTTTAAGTGTTCCTAACCTATATATAATATCTATATCTAATAATAATATCTATGGACGCTTCACACCACGTCAGTCTGGCCCCGTGGTAAGTACTTGAAGGACTTGTGTTATTTTATACCATACATATATTTAAGATTTTTATTATATGATACACATATTTAATACACATCCATGACCCAGGAACTTTTTGTTTTTGTTCCGTCGGCGGGATTCGAACCCGCGACCCCCGGCTTGAGCTAACAACAGCCCACCAACTGAGCCACAGAGGTCGTATATGTACTAAGAAATCTTTCACTATTGAGCTTAGTTCTTAGATCTTTATAATTTGCGCTTTTTAGAAGAAAGAAAAACAAGCGCTATAATAAGCGTAATATACCAGCTGCCAATGTAAATAACTCACGCCCCAATTTTGGTGTCAGTACTCGGTCACCGGTATTATTTAAACCAAGATGGAGGAGTCACTTAATACTTTATAGCAGGGGTTCCCAATCTTTTTCAGCCTGCGGCGCAGTTACACATCACAATATTTTGTCACGGCGCCCTACTCTACCCAGCTATTACAAAAAGATGCATTAATGATTATAGTTAGTTTAAGCAGGTAAATAGTAATAAATAAATATTAATTAATCATCAACCGGCTTTACATAATTAATATTATAATTTTATTTTATAATATTTGTGGTTTAGGATAAGGATGGAGGATCGACTCACGGTGCCCCTCTTGCCTTTCCACGGCGCACCAGGGCGCCGCGGCACACACTTTGGTAACCCCTGCTTTATAGTATAAAAGTGTGTGCGCAAAACAAAATAACACTCTCTATACTCTTACTCTCTACCACACAAACATTTAATTAATTCTAATCTAGCTAATAAATATTTTAATAATTAATTGCAAGTTGCAACTTATGCCAATCTAGTCTACAACGTCGCTTCCTCATTCTAGAACTTCCACATTCCACAAAAGTGCGGAACGCGAGGAATCTTTCCAATCTGTACCAGAATTACACCGATTGACACTTACTCGGCAATAGACAATGAAAAAGTATAAAATACCTATCGTGCCATGCCCCTGATTGAGTTATAAGCTATAATGGCACCTCCATCTTGTTTTTGCTGCGTTTTTCACTTGGATGCCATGTGGCGAGTATATTTAATATACATTAGCGCTCGGATCTCCGACTCCGCTTTCTTGCCCGCGAGAATGCGCCTTGTTTATTTTGATTTGTCGCCTTTTGATATATGAATCCTTTTTGTTATTATCTGTGGACTGTACATTATTATGGCTTGATTGCGTCGCTTTTGACTCGGTAATTCCAATTTCGATTTACAAAGTGCTATACTTTAATGAATATATTATTAAGTCTCGAAGGAAAATGCACGTCCATATTTGCTATAGAATGTTAGTGCTACAATCTACATTATATTATATTTTTTGAGTAGTTAAAATATTTAGGACGTCAGATCAAAGATTAGAAATGAATTCTCTTTCTTGTTTGACCAATAACAACGTGTCTGACGTAGAATTTTTTTTTTGGCTTCCCGATATTATCAATTTACTGTTAAAAGCAATCTTACAACTTGATCTTTTTATTTCCGAAAAGCGTTACATTTCGCTTTTGTTTTGGTAATTCTAGTAAAACTGTTTCTATAGTCAAACACGCAGTTCGGTTTGCCTTAAATGAAGATTATTTGACAGATAATCTATGCGGCTTTTGTCAAAATCTTAATTTAATTACAGTTAAGTAATTAATATTTTTCTCTGAGTGCGGCAGTTAGTCTGTCTAAGAAACTTACCCAACAATATGGCAGACTACTTGTTTTTATGAAACCACCTGTAACCTAATCAGAAGTTCTGATAGGTATTAATTATTGAGCAGTATCCAACGAGACAGACAGTCGCCATGTCCCTTTCCACGCTATAAAGAACCGTATCCCGAAGGGTTAAAGTCGCAATTACTCTATCACGTTGAGGGCCATTTCACATAAACTGGAAAACGAAATGTTTGTGGCAGAGCTTCGTGGCAGAGACTTCGACATTAGTAAACTCATAGTAGTTTCTAAACCAAACATCAATACTAATATTGTAAATCTGAAAGTGTGTCTGTCTGTCTATCTGTCTGTCTGTTACATCTTCACGCCCAAACCGTTGAATAGATTTTTCTGAAAGGACACAGCATACCTTTTATCCCGGAAAAATATACGGTTCCCGCGCGATAAACGAATTTTGGCGCAACTAATTTACATAACTACTAACTTAGCCTTAGCCTTATCTTCTTTGATAGTCAATATTAAGTTAGCAACGAAAACAGATTATACTTGAAAGAAAAGGCTATACTGGTGTTGTGAAAGTATCCTCTTAAGCGAAAACAGGTACCATTCAATGTATAAAGAAAGGAAACAACATCTTATTCGTAATCGAAAATACTCGAAGGTTTTGGTAATTAACTCAAAAACTACGTCTGAGCCGGTTTTGATGGAGTTTGTATCGAAGTTTTGAGTTACTTTGGAATAAAGTTACTCGTTGACTTAAATAAAAGGAATATAGAAACAAACAACAGCCAAATCCTTCCTCTTTTAATAGAAACCCGTAACAAAGGCCCTAGGGGTGATGATGATGAAAACAACAAAATATAATAAAAATTTCCATTAAATTATAGCGACAATAATGCACGTTAGCACTTACAGGTGTAAAAAGTAAACTTTTTGATTTGTTTCAGATATGCTAAGAAGTAAAAACCGAATTTTATTTAAATAATAAATAATTAGTTCAGGTCATTAAAAAAGCTACGATAAAAAAAGCTGGATTCGTCAATAAAAAAGTAAGCCAATTTTTTTCATATCGTGCGCTCTACATAAATTACACATCAGTAGCTTGCCTTTCAATAACGTTTATGTCTCTGACTACGCCTCATGTTGCAGAGAGGTGAGAGAGGCGTAGTCTAATAAAGCGCTTATGGTTTTTAAACTGTACCTATATTTTATTTGCTCTAAGATAGAGCTAATGTTGAGCTGTGCAATGTTCTAAAAGACAAAAACAATAAACCAAGACAATAATATTGATTTTTCTCGTAGTCTATAATAGAGTAGATGATATCCTACATCTTAGCTATAGACGGTGGTTGTATTTAATAATATTCTTCATTAATGCACTCTGCAGGCAACCGCGCCGTCGATGCAGGCACGATGAAATGATGCTCTACTTGATAGCCTTACAAACTATATATGTAGTATCAAAGTTTTGTAAAAATAATACAAACATTATAAATACTAATCTACGCTTATATTATAAATAGAAATTTGATTCTTCTATCGTTTAAAAAAACTAGGCCTTTTGCATCCGTTGTGGATGATTTATACAGTATTTTCCGAGCGAAGTAACCACTCCTCAAATACTGTAGTGCCTGGGACAAGATTTTTAAATGACCGTGTGGTTGCCCAAGCACATACGGCATTCTCGCAACATAGTCGGCCTAGTCCAGAGGAAAGAACTAGTCAATACGGCTGGGACCAACTATGTGCGGGTTTCCTCACGATGTTTTTCCTTCACCGTATGAGTGTCCGTATTATGTACTTGAGATCAGAAAATGTCTCATTGGTACACGCCTCCACCCGGGATCGAACCTGCACCCTCTATGAGTGTGAACCAAAGGTCTACCCATTAGGCCACGGACGCTCTACCATTTAATTTATTCTATCGTTTAATAGGCTCTGAAATTAATGAACCGATTTTGATAAACTTTGGCACGTACAAATCCCGGGGTTTACTCTACATCGTGCGTGCTAGTAACTAGAAATTGTTAGCATAGCAAGTTACAGTTACTCACAGAACAATACAGCTCTACATTTCTTTTTGGGATAAAGCGTATCCTATGTCTTTTCCCGGGACTTAAAGTGTCTCCACACCGAGCCAGATTAGTTCAGCTATTTGGGCGCGAAGAGTCAGACAGACAGACATTTTCGCATTTATAATATTATTATACATGTTGTAGCTTACACCCAAAGGAGGCGCAACGCTATGGTGTATATATTAGTGATAATAAATTGAATTTCAATACAATTTTATATTGCTTTTATGCATGTTCAAGTCGCGCCTAATTTCATTTTGTTGCGAATTGACGAGAACGATAATAAAATAACTTTTCAAGACTTAAAACCCTGCCACTAGAATTTTAACTGATATTAATTCGAAAGTGTGTCTATCTGTCTGTCACCTTTTCACGCTAAAACCTTTGAATCAATTTTTATGAAATTTGGTATGAAGATAATTTGAATTCCGTGAAACGACATAGGACAGTTTGCCCCGGATACTGGAAAAATGTACAGAGTTGTGGGTAACCTCTTGTAGTTAATTTTATACTAGCAATGCTGTTTGAAGTAATAAAACCCTTTATCGTTGCACTATCGGCGCGCAACGGAGCGCATTCTGCACGCTCCTAATGAACGCCATATGAAACAGGCAATTTATCAAACGCCTTATCACTGCTGATAAGCAAGCCTTTGAATTGGGAATATGTTATTCTAATTACTTTGATTGTAAAATAAATGGTGCAATTTTCAGATATATTTTTATTGCTATGACGACAAATAGAACGATTTCTAAGACAAACTTCTAGCCGCTAATCCATAGTCCCACTAAAACCACCTGCGATTTGCCATCAGCCATATAACAAAGGGTGTCCTGAATCTGTCAAACATAGGACCACCCTCCACGACCGGCCAATCTTCCTCATAAGGGACCGGACTTCCACCAAAGTGAGGGAACGCTTCGGCAAACTAAGCCATAGTCCATACTAATGTTAAAAATGAGTGATGTGTGTGTGTGTCTGTCTTTTTGTCTGTCTGTCTGGCTTTCTGTCTGTCTGTTTTTCTGTTACTTTTGTTCAATTTGTTGAAACTACCGATTTTGTTTAAATTTGGTATGCAGATACTTTGAGGTCCGGGAAAGAACATAGGATACTTTTTGTTACTGAAAAATGTACGGTTCCCGCGCGATAAACGACTTTTGGCGCAACGGAATTACGGGCGTCATCTGGTGTAATAGACATCGATGTCACACATAAAAGAAAACTTAACTTTTACAATGCTCGAGAGTCGAGTATTCTAAACGAATGCGACATATTTGTTTTCTAAATTCCGAAGCCCAAAAACAATACAATTCTTTATTTTGTAACACTCATTACGAATTCGAAAACGTATTTCAAAAGCGTCGCGGCGCCTTGTATCTCTTCTGTGGCCATGAATAAATCAATGAAAACAGTTCGGCCCCTAGTCTTCCCAAAAGATTTTTAAAAACTTTTGTTTCAATCCTTCTTTTTGTTACAATATTCAAATATGCTAATATATTCTTAGGTAGAGCATATTTCAATAGCGTACCCTAGTGTATAGATAGGTCCGGCGTAATTTGGTAGACCGAAACTAATTTATTTAACAAAGGACAGACCGACGGATAGAGCGTTTTTTATTTACAGAGTCGCGCACGTAATTATAGATACTCTTAATTTAACCAAAACAATCTTACGTGCGTTTTTTATCCAGTCTATCATGAACCTTGTAATTATATTAAAAATGTAGAGTTCCAATATCTACAAGTCCATACTAATTACTAATATCATAAATGCGAAACTGTATCTGTCTGTCTGTTACCTCTTCACCCCTGAATTGATTTTGAAGAAATTCCTTTTGGGTCAACTTTTGGTTCCCGGAAAGTTTTTAGTCGCGGAAAAATGTACAGCTATTGAAACTTTAATCAATAGGCATACATGTAATTACGGACAATCTAAAGTTATATGCAACCCTCTTTAATATTTATTTGTGTTTAAAAATGCTAGTACATAATAGACTTCTATAAAAAATCTGTATCTAAACAGCCTTAGGGGAGCCACATATATTATGAGGCCTTCTTACATTGCGATTCGTAATTATTTATTTACTAACATTAAAATAATTCATGTTAATGTATAGCTAAGCTATACATTAACATGAATTACATTACATTGCTCTACGATGAAACAAACCTACATCCACATACGTCATACACTATCCACATAGATTGCCAAGTTCCAAAATATAATTTCCTCAATTTTTCCACCACAGTTGGTTTAAAGTTTCTACGATTTCCATTTCTATTTATCAATGAAGCAATTATTACGCAAGTCGTTTGAGCGGTTCTTGTGAGAAACAGAGCTATATCCCCACGAATCCGTGGAAAAAAGTGTCAGGAAATGACCGAGTGATGAAAGAGGCTTGTAACGAGCTGGACTCGGTCCAGTGGACGTTTCCGCCGACCCCACACAATACCTGATTTACTATTCATTACAGGCTTTTCACTTGGAAATTGCTATTAAAATACAAATTTTAAGGAAAGTTATATACAAATTTTCAGGAATTCGTTGACTACGAGTGTTTAGTATTGAAGAGTTGCAAAACTAGGTGTTTGTGAATTAGGTATTACTTGACAATTCTTGTATACAAATGTTTATGTGTAGAAGAATTGTCAATTATTAATATATATATTTTTTTATTTACTATTTATTGCACACATGCATTTTTAACACGAAATATACACAGCAGAAAAACGACACAACAGGTACTGCTTATCTCTAACAGAAATTTCTTCCAGCAGTCCTACGGAGAGAAATGTGATGGGAAATATCAGATAGGGCGTGCACAGATAAATTTTAGAGATCTACATAGTAATACACATACAATAAAAAAATATAATTATATAATGCAAATACATGACATAAATACGTAATAATATACAAAATAATAAATATTATATTATAATAAAAAAATGTACTTACAAATACATACCTACTTAAATAAACAAATACATACTATATTATATATATTTAATAAGAGTTTTAGGATTAATTGTAATTGAGGTAGTGCTCTTTTAGTCGCTTTTTAAAGACAGCGAAGGAAGGGGTGTCACGAATGGTGTGGGGAAGGGAATTCCATAATCTAACTGCATGAACGGTAAAGGAATAGGAGAAGAAATTGGAGCGATGGGATGGGGGGGGGATAGATTTGTCCTCACGTTGGACCTGCACGGATGTCAAAAGGTCGAGCAAAATTGAAACGATCTATAAGGTAAGAGGGAGATATGGGATTGTAAAGGATTTTGTAAAGGAGAGAGAGGATATGGGAATTTCGCCGGAGCCGGATCGGGAGCCACTTTAATTTCGATCGAAAAGCTGATACATGGTCGTACTTTTTTAGCCCAAACATGAAACGGATGCAGAGATTTTGCAACCTGAAAATTTAAAATAAAAGAGGAGAGAGAACGCCACCTTGTGGGACCCCCGCATCGAGATCACACCAGTCCGAGGTAACCTCATGAGATCGAACCCGCTGCGAACGTCCCCGAAGATATGAGTCGAACCATTCTACCACTGAGGAGGACACGTAAGGGAACGAAGGATGGAGAGGAAGATATCAAAATCTACTGAGTTGAAAGCACTACTAAAGTCAAGAAGAACCAGAATGGAAACACATTTTTCCTCTTATTACTATTACTTATTATATATTTATTATTATTATGAGCTTTTTACTCGGAAATTGCTATTAAAAATACAAATTTTATGAAAAATTATAAGTTAATAATAATGTTCGCTGAGGCACGTGTAGACTGCTTTTATGCAACCATGCGAAAAAGATGCGCGTCCCTGGTGCGACGGGTGAGGGGCAGTACCAACAGCATACTGAAGATGTTTGGAGAACGGTTGGACTGTCCTTATGTTAATCGATGTGGAGCTGTGTCACATGGATTAGCGAAATAGTTGATAACTTCATAATATTATACAAGCTGTTAGCTGTTATTTTGTTAAATTAAATCATAATTTATATTTTTTTTAAATACTAACATTAGTTTTTAAGAATAAAGTGTTACTAACAATTGGGGCAAGTGTAGTCTGAAAATAAAATTTATTATTATTATTATAAGCATATTTTCAGTTATTATATTATCTCTTTGACTATTAGTCTAACAAGTATATTTAGTATTAAAGACGTAAAAGTTATAATACACTAAAATGTTTCCAGATTATATTGTATATTATTTCGGATTATTTTACAAAGAAAGCTCTTTGGAAACTAAACTACAACACCTGTTGAATACTGCATCTTAGTAAGCGAGAACCAAAATCACAATAATTATGGTTTATTAACAATTTCTTACAAATGCTTTTGAAAAGGTTTTAGAAAACTAAGCAAAGTTTCAGTCATCGGTTCTTGGAGTATAGCTCCGGCACGTGTACTCAGTATTGAGCTTTAAGAAGCAATAGACTACAGTCTACACAATATCAGATTTACTTATGAGTTTTCCGTTTAGATAAAATTATTATATATTAGCAATTTTTCCTTTGCGTCTTATCCGTTACTCTTTGAAAATTTGGGGCTTACGTTTTACCTTCTAAATAGATTTGAACAATTTGTGATGTTTACTCGTGGAAGTTGTTAGAAGTATTGTATTTAAAATATGAGTTACATTTCAAAAAGTTTTTATTTTTTTCATACGTCGCCTCTTTGGTTATAAAAGTTTTCGTAATTTCTTATACGATTACTCGAAAACTAAGTCACCAAGTTGCTGTGATACCTATTTTATTACAGAACACACTATTTATTTATTTGTAGAAGCAAAGCGTTGCCAACTAGTACAGAATGAAAATATATTGGATACATTAATGTCTTTATTTTTCTTTAAAAACCGTGTGTCTATAGATATTATTTTTCTTCTTTAATGTACCAAAACTTATTTTTAACATAATAAATCAATTTGATGTTTATCATAAGTAAATTAAAATTTCACAATATAAGAATACGAATAGCAATATTTAGATTTTATTATTACTTACTTTAGATGTTTTAAATATTATTAATTCGTTGAGGTATATTCCTGATTAAATTGTAAATTAAGTCAAATAAAATAAATCAAATTCTTAGAAAAACGTCGAAAGTAAATACGTAGAAAAAGATTAAAGCTTATTTAAGTAGAAATTTAATTTAAAAATTCTTTGGTATTTTCTCTTTTTCCTTATTCCATTAATTTGTCTTCTTTTGATGAATAGAACGTATCTCCTAAGATATCTCTTTTGCGATAATATTGCGTGTTCGCAGTTTCCTTGGAAAAACTCATTTTTGTCCTGAATCCTTATTAAAGACAGAAATACTGCTCTAAATTATCCTACACTAGATGACGCTAAAATTCGTTTATCGCGCGGAAACCGAACATTTTTCGGGAAAAAAGTACCGTATTATTTTTCCCGGGACTCAAAGTATCTCCATACCAACTTTCAGCGAAATCGGTTTAGCGGTTTGGGCGTGAAGAGTAGGACAGACAGAGACACTTTCGCGTTTACAATATTAGTATGGATGAGGAAAAACTTATTACTGAAGTGTTAATTAAAAAGTTGGTTCTAGTCGGTGTTGGGTGTAACCTATCATTGGTAGCTCATTAAAAAGTGAACTGGTCAGTGCCAAAAAACCTACCCTTAAAAATTAATAAATTACCCAAGGTTTTGGGTAGGTACATACAAAGCGTTTAATTTTGATACCTTCCTGCATCCTTCGGATAAAAAACACTAAAAAATAGTCTATTACTGGCCGGCATGTCATCGGGGGTTCATTAAAATACGATGACTCTACACAAAGTGTTTCATTGATACCAAACTATAAAAACACCATCGATCATAGCGGGATTATAGGCTCTATTGCGAGGGGATAAGGGTCATGGTCACCTCGTATCTCTTACAATAGCTTTTCATTCCATGGAATCCATTGATAAGTAGCTACCAGTGTTACAGTCTCACGACCCTAGAAACTCAATTACTATATAAATAACGTCGCATTCCAGATGAAAATGAAAGTTAATTCAAAATGACACCACTCCAGATTTTTATACCTAACTGTGCCCGTGAAAATTAATTTCCTCTATAATCTCAAAGTTTGGTCGCATCTGTAAAACTTAAAGGTATGGCATCTTTAACTTTACAGTATTAAGCGAATCATGATAACAACGCTTTAAGAAATAATTTACCCTTCAAATTAATTCTAACTTTTTTCTTAGAAAGATAGTCCAGTCACTGGTCATTATCGAGAATGTTAAAGTGTTTTTATTGCAACTATCTTATACTGCTTTATAAAGCAATAATATAATTGAAAAAAAAAACTTAAATCCAGAAAATAACGAATCAAAAAAGCAGTTTTAATCTAAATTTCGCTTTTGGTGAGAAACTTTTAATAACTTTCTGAGACATTTTTTATTTGCACTTTTTTGTGAATATTAAAATTTCTCGTAAATGTTATTAAAGTAAATGAAGCGTCAAACAACTAGCCATATACTAAGTAGAAAGGTTTGTTTATGGATACCGTGGGAAGAAGTTTTTTATTCTACTATTTAACAACAGGAAAAAAACAGTAAAAACTACAGTTACGAATTATTGTGCCGTGAAAATGAGCAATTTGATGCAAAAGAGGCTTCAGCGGTTGATTCTGTTTGGAATAAATTAATTAAATCGGTTTAAGTCGATTTCACGTGTTCTCTACGTGCATTTTATTTATTTTACACTTTATGCAATTTACAAAGGCGGGCTTAATGCCTTGTGAGTTGTGGCATTCTCTACCAACAAACCTTAAGGTGATACAGAGAATGTATAATACAGGCGCATTCTTGGTAATGAAACACAAAGGATTAACGATAAAATAAATGGATTTATACATAAATTATAATTAATAAAACTATAATTATATAAACTTCATTATAATAAACTTTTACTATTTTCATTGATTTTCAGTGAATTGTGGCACATATTTTGCGGATAGAGGTTGGAATTAATGCGGTATAAATCCGTTGTTTTTGTGAGCTTACCGGTAATTTAATTAGTAACGAAACTTATGTTGCTGATACTATATAGTACCAGCAACATAAGTTTCGTTACTTTAGATGTGTCGTGATCTAGAAATTATAAGCTAGGTATACGTGAAGGACAAAAAAATAATTGTAGAGGTAGTGTAGGTAGTATAGGTCTACCAGAATCTGATGGCAAAAAGTGAGAAAATAATTTGACTCTAGCAATACCGGGGTAATTGGAATAAAACATTTTGATCCTTTATTTTTCTTATAGCGGCTGATTATGTGTGTTAAACATGCAAATATAAAAATTTATCCAATGATCAAGGATATTTTTTGAAAATCTGTTGTCAAAAATTGTCATCAGATTCTGGTAGACCTATAGTTACTTTTATATTTTCTTTACTTGATAATAATTTTTATGTGGTATATAATATTGCTAGACAACGCCCGCAACTCCGTTGCGTTAAAATTCGTTTATCGCGGGGAACCGTACATGTTTCCGGGACAAAAATTATCCCAGCCCTATCCCGGGACAGACAGACAGAGGCGCTTTTGCATTTTTAATACTAGTATGGATCAATTAATCCAGCTACCGAATTGCCTTTTAGTAAAATATATTTTTTGTTAACTAATGAGTACTAAGGGTCAATTCAGACCGCAGTCCGCAACGCGACGCGTAGATGCATTTCTAAATTTGTATTAATTTGACAGATTTGCAAGACGTCTCACGAAATTGAAATCTGTCAATTCGGTACAAATTTAGAAACACATCTGCGCGTCACGTTGCGGTCTGAATTGACCCTAAGCGTCTGATACTAAAGCTTCATGATGAAGATCATAATATGTAATCATAATATATTGTAATATGGAGCAAGAAAGGCTTGCTAAAACTCTCTCTATAAACAATGGCCAAAGTATTATACTCTATAAATATTTTCCCCATTATTCTAACCTTCTTAAGTTTAAATTATCATGTTTCTAGAGACGCTTTACTCTAATAATAATAAAAAGAGAGGAAATTCTTGCACGTGTTTGAAGCTAAGCGTGTTTCCTTTCAATTAATTAAGCTTCTTGAAATTTAAACATATTTAAAGGGATAGCATTACAATATTTTAAAAAAAGTCACAAATACTTTCAAATTATTTATTTCAAATATCCTATAGAACTAAAGTATTATACATAATTAAACTCTACATTAGAACTCTACGTACTAATTTCGGGAAAATTACTTGAAACCAATAAAATGTGTTTTTTTATTTAGCCAGATATATTAGTCTGATGATGAATTAGGTAAGTTTGTTTAAATTATACGGCAAAAATGAGTAATTGTCCTTATGTCATAAAATGTTAGTTATCTGGTTCATCCACTCATGCCTTCAATGTACATGACATTTTGTTTATTTTTAATACCTAAACATTTTCTTATCATTTATTGTGTTAAACAGAGACGGGTATAATTCTATCGATCCACTTTCATCGACAGCCCGCCCCCTCCATGCGCGAGCGCAACTCGGGTGACAAAAACTTTACAATACGTACCATATGCGTTTCATTTTCATTCATCCTGTTCCATTTTCAAATATTTCAGTTTTTTTTTTCAACTTTTTCAACGTTAATGTTTTGTTTTTTTTTTTTTTTATTTCAATTTCGTTAAAATTCTAAGAACTTTTATTAAAATATTGGTACTACAATAATTTGTTATTTTGTAATCAAAAGCTAATATTATTCAGAATTTGATTACCGGTTACTGATTAATAAAAACAAAAATAAATAGTTTCATCGTTATAAACAAAGGAAAAACATGACTAAACATTTACAAACACAAAATTTACGACACATAATTGTCCAAATAAATAACCTCAAACAAGAAGTCGAATTAGTTAAGTCGATCTTAATATTATTGAGTGAGATAATCCGTGGTGGGTGTACTCACACTAAGACCGGCCTCTCGCCGGTGCCTCACACAGACTCACAACCCAGTCCACTACTACCTCCTCAGCCACACTCACGCGCAGAAAAAAGATACCTCTATCTTTTTTTTTTAGTCGCCGCCTAGACTAGGTACAGTCGGGTTCAGCCCTCACTATAGACCGCTTGAATATGTGACTGTGGTAATGATTATTGTGACAAGTGTTGTGTATAACATATCATGATGGAACGACACCAGAATGGTATGGATGTGTGGGTAGGTAAGGGTATATATTAATATATTAAGCTTTTAGGATTAAGTCGGGTTTATTTTAATATTGCCACCACAGATTAAAAAAAAATATTAATTGAGTTAATAACAATGTAAACAATTAATAAAAGTTGACAAGGAACCATTGCCTAGATAGAAAATTTATTAAAAAGCTTCAATGGAGTTTACCATAAACCGTGGATAAGCATAAAAAGTTAAACTTTTAGGAGCTATTATAGAATTTTTAGGGTCTCATAGCAGATAAGAGGCAATTAAAAATATATATTATAAATAATATAATATTATCCCTGAATCATCGTATGGGATAAGGAAAAATTAAAAGAAAATGAGTGTTCAGCAAAAATGATGCTTGAAACTTTAAACATAAAGATTTTCCACTTAATTTTTCCTCTCCCAGGCATAACTTACTCTGACACATAAGAGAATGCTAAGGGTCAACTGTTATAATATAATTTATGTCATGATTAATTTCTGTGTGCTAGAATTTTGGTCTCCAGTATTATATAATTATTTTACTCAAAATATAGCACATTGCTTGAAGGCTCTAGGCCTGCATTCCGGAGTCGGAGCAAAGGCATGACTTTCTTTTGTTAGGATCCCGTCGCATATATTATAAGGCTATACAATATACAAACTATAATAATTACTAGCCTCAACTATGATATTAGTAATTAGGTATTTTGATATTAATATGTTTAATAGCTTTTAGGAAAGCTAAGTCTATACTTGAGAGTAACTCCAATAATTTTGTTTCTATACAATTTATTTTTGTAAAATGTTGGTAAGGCTTATTATTTATTATAATATTGAAATTTCACTTATAGTAACTTACATTTTTGCAAAATAAACGTAAAAACAACCAAGTTATGTGCTTTTAAAAGCTTTAGCAAGGTAACATGTTTTATTGTTGTGAAAACTGTACTAACAGACGTCATAGTTTAGTATATTATAAACGTTTTACCTATTCAATAATAGATGTCGCTATTTAAAATTTATAAAAAACCGGCCAAGTGCGATTTGGACACGCCCATGAAGGGTTCCGCAGCAGCAATAAGGTTTATTTTTATGAAATTAAAATGTTTTTGATTTATTTTTATATTTCAGTTGATTTAATGAAAGTTAAATTAAGGTTTACCATTTATGACGTATAAAAAAAATTACTAGCTACATCTCATTCAAACCAATTTTCGTTAGTAGTTTTTATAGTAATGTACATCATAATTTTTTTTTAGACTTGTCATGCCCCTACTTTAGAAGTTAGAGGGGGGGACACACATTTTACCACTTTGGAAGAGTCTCTATCGCAAACTATTCAGGTTAGAAAAAAATGATATTAGAAATCTCAATATGATTTTTGAAGACCTATCCATAGATACCCCACACGCATAGGTTAGATGAAAATAAAATGTTTTTGATTCAGTTGAACCTATGGGGACCCCTAAAATTTTTAATATTTTTTCCATTATTGTATCAAAATCTTAATGCGGTTCACAGACTACATCTACTTACCAAGTTTCAATAGTATAGCTCTTATAGTTTCGGAGAAAAGTGGCTGTGACATTCGGATGGACACAGACAGACGGACAGACAGACAGACAGACATGACGAATCTATAAGGGTTCCGTTTTTTGCCATTTGGCTACGGAACTCTAAAAATGGGAGTGTACCATGAAAGATCAGGTTAATTTTGAACCTTATTGCCAAATAATAAAATCAAAAAATAAATCACTGTATCTGGTGCGACCAAACTACATAATATTATATTATGTAACTTGACTTTTAGGGTTCCGTACCTCAGAATTAAGAAACGCACCTATAAGATTACTTGAATATCTGTCTTTCTATCCTTCTCTTTATTTCCGGAAAGGGCCGGGTCTAAAGTCTAAGATCCCTTATTTCGGTGTGGCAAACATGTCTAAATAATCGAATTTCTGGGAAGGCTTCTTTAAATTCTGGTTAAATAGCGGGCAAAATGTTAAAAATATTATGAATTATTGGTTTAACAAAATAACTTGTATCAGAACAACTAATTAAGAGCTCGTACTACCACCCGTAATTTAATTTTTTTCTAGAAAACTAGACCAAATTTCAAAAAATCAGAAATTAGGTATTTAAACATGCTATTGCGTAAAACACTAGAGTGTTTTTATCATAACTTTTTACTGTTCAATAATATTGTTTAAGAGAATTTTCCTACCATAAGGCCACTTTTGGGGTTAACTTATTACGTTATTATTATATTATAATTTTATGGTATCAGTAGCGGACATATTGTCTTGCAGCATAATATGCAATTTGCGACGACTTACACTGATATCAATTGAAGACAGCCCCTATCATGCATCGCGTTGTAGATGCCCCTTAAATGCTTCCTTTTTCTAGGACAGGGACGCGTAAACCAGCTAGGAGGACTGTTCATCAACGGCCGACCGCTGCCGAACCACATCAGGCTGAAGATAGTGGAGATGGCGGCGGCGGGAGTGCGGCCCTGCGTCATCTCGCGCCAGCTCAGAGTCTCGCACGGCTGCGTCTCCAAAATACTCAACAGATACCAGGTATTAACCTAGACTTAGGAACAGCTACCCAAATGAGGGTTGTTGAAATTCTATTTGCCACCAGGTGCCGCGATGTAGCCTAAGGAGCTATCGTGGCTGTCTTATGTCACGACATAGCTATCATGTGTTAAGATAATATGCCTATTTGATACGATAGACCCACTGACCTCCATTATACAAGTACGCTGGACTAATGATACCCTTTGAAATGACAGCAATTTTTTGTGCCTATTTGAAGCGGAATTAGCTCCCCCAATGTGAGGGATAGGAACTATATTTGACGTAAAAATGACGTTTGAAAGTCGCCATATTAGCGCTGATAGCAGTAGTGGGAGTATTTGGAACTAATACTAGTGATGACAACCAATAACGATTAAGCGGCCATTTGCAAGTTACGTCAAATTTAGTTCTCTTCCCTCTTACTGGGGGCGCTGTTTCCGCTTCAAATAGGCACAAAAAAGTGGGTATCATAGGTCCAGCGTACTTGTATAATGGAGGTCAGTGGATAGACCCTAACTAAGGCTACATAGCGGCATCTGGTGGCAAATAGAATATCAAACACCCTCATTGTCTCTGTCGATAGTACCATCGAGGAAATTAATTCCTAGGCAGTTGACAGACCAACGTCATTTGGTCGGATCATGTCAATTCAATGTTAATTGTGATCAGTCGGCTGGGTTTGACGACCAAACTACGTAGGTCTCCCATCTGCCTAGGAATCAACTTCCTCGATAGTACATCGACATTTTGACTGTAGGTCAGACTTAGGTCAAAATCAAAACGTAGACGATAGGCGAAGTAGACAATTTTGTCTTTTAAAAAACCACTAAAGACCAGCTGCAATTAAGCTGGTCTTTAGTGCTGCAGCTGCAAAAATATGAAGCTGTAATTAGCAACATTAATTGGCACTATGTCTTAGCATCAGGTGCCTAGGCCTGATTGCCTGGCATCACAAAATAGGTGGTTATAAAGTTTTTGCCGCCTTGGATTTACCTGAAAACATCTGCGTTGAAAAAGTGAAATTAGTTACACCAACTTGCTGATATTGCTGAAGTAGTTATTTTAGATCATGTATGTGTATTTAAGTTATTTTTATAGGTGTTATATTTTTAACATTTCTATATTAAATATACGAATGTAATGAATTTCATCCATATATTTGTCCAGTCTCCCTGATGTTTTGAAACTTAATAGCATGACAACTTGTAACCATGTAAGGCGTCCATAGTTAAATAACTACTCGTATGTATGTTAGGGTCAATTCAGACCGCAACGCGACGCGAAAATGCATTTCTAATTTGTATGGATTTGAATGATTTGCGAGACGTCTCACGCTCACGAAATCTCTCAATTCAGTACAAATTTAGAAATGTAGATGCGGTCTGAATTGACCCTTACATGTAAAAATCGCGCTACACTTAATAACTTACTTTTCTTCTAATAGTACGAATTACAATATCGTCATTTAACCCTGCAGGGGGTTATAAAAAAAAAAATATTTACCAAAATTAAAACCCAACTCTTTCCTTCCACCAATACTGTACTATTTATCGAACAACAGCCTTCACGAGCTTCCGGTGCACCCGAGCTTGAAGGTTCGTTTTCACCACTCACTAACAACACTCCCGACACAATACTTATTGTTCACCCAGGAAGCGTTTATTCACGCACTGTGTGAACAACGTCACGTTTTTAAATATTAGAAATATAAACACTGTGTGCTCTACTATTTTGTCTTACATCACCTTAACATGCTCTACAATTTACATTTCATTTTGCACATAGTACAATCTCTCTAGTACTCTGTAATTGCACTTAACAATTTTTCGTGGCAATAATCTATCTATACATATAATAAAACAAAGTCGCTTTTTTCCCTCATGTCCCTTTGTACCCTTTAATCTTTAGAATACGCAACGGATTTTGATGCGGTTTTCTTTGATAGATAGAGTGATTGAAGAGGAAGGTTTTTAACTATAACAACATTCATTAAATAGTGGAGAAATACTGTTATTGTTGGGGTTTCTAATGTGATGTCGTAAATAATTACATTTTTTCCGCTTACATTGCAAACGCAGGCTGAACCCTACGAGATTTATCAAAATAATGTACCAAGTATTGTACATATTGAAAAGGTCCACAGAAAACTCCGCGATGGTATATGTCTACCTCTTATGGATATCCCACAATAACATTCTTTGTCATTTACTTTTTACGACAAATAATGGCTAATTTTCGAAGCAATTTTAATAAATACAGCATTAATCCTTATCCAATTAAATACCTTAAATATATTTTTGATTTAATGTAGATCTATATGGCCCTTTACAGCATATGATTTAAATGAATATTTTCGAAGATATTACAGATTTAAAAATTGCGGGATGTAGCTTTTGCGGCGCGGCGGTACCGACCAATGCGGGCCACGGGTACTAATGAATATAAATTATGAATCAAAACTACTAAATACATTTTAATCATTTTTTCAGTGAGTGACATATGCTTTATATTTTATACCCGTGCGAAGCCGGGGCGGGTCGCTAGCAATTTAATAAATCGAAGTGATTTTTATGTAAATATTAGTGGTAGTAAGTGCATTCCAATTTCTAAGTGTCGTTTTTACTCACACTAAATGAACTGAATCATGAACTTTTACACCCTTAAAATATGCTTAAATTTTTATAACATTCATAATAATTTTCTATTGATAAAATATTATGTTATTAGGATTAATATTTGTCATACCGGAATATCACAAACATAAAACTTAGGAAACTAAATTTCAGTTACGTACTTAAATGTCTGTACGTCTCTACGTTCTGTGACGTCAAAGGATGTTGAGATGTTTCTGTTTATAGCGGTAGTTCTTCCAATTAATAGTTTAAAACATTTTGTTGAAACCCTTTCAGGACATTTGAGATCCTTCTACAAATCACTTCCGTCAAATTCGCTTCATGTCAACAGTTTTCCGACGACATAAATTCTAACTTCAGTAATTGAATTTAATGTTCATCCAACACCATATTTCTGTTTTAATCCAACTTAATACAGTTATGATCCAGTCCTTTAAAAAAGCAACATAGTATTCTCCTAAACGTCAAATAAAAGATATTTGGAGTTTTGTCCAATCACAAGTCACAACGCAGTTGATGTTGGTTAGAGTTTAGGCGTTTTTTATACCAGGACTGAATTGGAACTTTAACAAAGCTGGATTATTTTTGGAATGGTTTAGGTATAGGCTTTTTAAAAGTTAAACCAAAATAATGATTACTATAGGTCTACCAGAATCTGATGGCAATTTTTGACAGCAGATTTTTTAAAAATATCCTTGATCATTGGATAAATTTTTTTATTTGCACCTTTAACACACAGAATCAGCCGCTATAAGAAGAAAAACGGATCAAAATGTTTTATTCCAACTACCCCGGTATTGCTAGAGTCATTTTATTTTCTCACTTTTTGCCATCAGATTCTGCTAGACCTATTATCATACTAGTTTCGCCAAACATAAACATTAAAAAATAAAACACTCGGAAATTTTCTAATTATGCAATATTTAAAGATCGACGATATTATTATTGCAATAGTTAGAAATAATCGGCCAAGAGCGAGTCGGACTCGCTCCCAATGGGTTCCGTACCGTTATAGAGCAAAAATAGGCCAAAAATTGTGTTGTTTGTATGAGAGCCCCGATTAAATATTTTTATTAATAATTAATAAATAGTATAGGAGTTAGCAACGTTTTCGAGAAAGTATTTCAGGTCGGCTGATTTTGTGATATGTCGTCATTCTTGCTCTACTGGAAAAAAAAGAAAAGAAATGGCAATCTCTCGCTTCTGGCTCTTGTCATGTTAAAGGCCAGGCTTTAACAATTATTATTATTACTGTCGTAATTATTACGTTTGTATTAAGCACTCCTTGCTCACTAAAATGATTTTAAAATCATTTAAAATCACTTAAAATCATTTAAGTAAGTATACAGTATGTATACTAAAATGATTTTAAAATCTAGGATTATAACCTGGACAAAAAGGTTGCGCACTAATAAACGCAATTACTACCGGCAGCCAGACCGCCCAGACTGTAACCAGAAGAGCAAGAATGACGACATATCACAAAATCAGCTGACCTGAAATACTTTTTTTTCAAACGTTGCTACCTCCCGTACCAAAAGTACACATATTATAATTAAGGACTTTGTGAAAGTTTCAAGTGCCTTCCTGTTACCATTATTGAAATCGAGCAAAAAAGGCCAAAAAATCACGTTTTATTTTATGTGAGCCCCCCTTAAATATATTTATTATATTTTGTTTTTGGTATTTGTTATAGCGGCAACAAAAATACACAATTTGTGAAAATTTCTTAAATCTAGCTATAGCGGTTCTTGAGATACAGCCTGGAGGCAGACAGACAGACCGACAGACAGACCGACATACAGACAGACCGACAGACAGACAGACCGACAGACAGACAGACCGACAGACAGACAGACCGACAGACAGACAGACCGACAGACAGACAGACCGACAGACAGACAGACCGACAGACAGACAGACCGACAGACAGACAGACCGACAGACAGACAGACAGACAGACAGACAGACAGACCGACAGACAGACAGACAGACAGACAGACAGACCGACAGACAGACAGACCGACAGACAGACAGACCGACAGACAGACAGACCGACAGACAGACGGACAGACATCAAAGTCTCAGTAATAGGGTTCCGTTTTTACCCTTTGGGTACGGAACCCTAAAATGGACATTTAGATAATTTTCTAAATATTTCACTATTTTTACAACACCATAAAGCATGTTTTAATTGCTTCATCATCATCATTACCGTCATCTGGCGCAGGAGACAGGGTCCATCAGGCCGGGCGTGATCGGCGGGTCCAAGCCCAGGGTTGCCACTCCGGAGGTGGAAGCCAGGATAGAGGAACTGAAGAGACAGAACCCTGGGATCTTCTCCTGGGAGATTCGGGAGAAGCTGATCAAGGTTTGTAGCACTTACCATCCATACTAATATTATAAATGACGTCTGTCTGTCTGTTACCTCTTCACGCCCATACCGCTGAACCGATTTGGTATGGAGATACATTGAGTCCCGGGAAAGGATAGGATAATTTTAATCTTCGAGAAATGTACGATTCCCGCGCGATAAACGAATTTAGACGCAACGGTGTTGCGGACGTCATCTAGTCTATAATATTTTGAAAGTGTTTATGACTGTTATGAATTTTGGCACAACACAGTGGCGCAACATAATTTAATTAAAAAAATGTTAATACAATACTTTCTGTTTCGAACACATTTTGTTTATAACCTTAAAGTACTTCTTAAAATAGTACACAAAACCCTAAATAAGATAAAAATATACAAACTCAGTTCCTTCTATCATTACATTACATTTCAAAAGAAAAGTGTTGAAAAAATAGAATTAGTGTCTATTTCGCAAACTTGATTAATCAGCCATGGACAAAAAAGTTACTTCTATTTTTGAATCAATGTTTGAAAATAGAATCGGCAATTTTATTCGGTTTCATTGAACTTTTGATAATGTTTTTGCTGTTTTATTTTATAAGTGAAAAGATTATGAAAATGCTCATAAAGATATAAAATATGAAAATATATAATGATATTTTTCTCGAGCACACATAAATTGCAAGAGATTTTCCAACATGTCGCGGTTATTTCGAATTCAACTTTTTAAATAACTCAGTACCGCAGCTAAGAGAGTAAAAAGTCTTTAAGTGTCTTATATATAATATAGCATAGCATATAGAGTAAAAGTTATTTATGTACAATAGTATCATGCAATTCATAATATTGTATAATATTATGTAATATTGTATAATATTATGTAGACAGTGTATGTATATAGTGCAGGTTTAGCCGTGGGAGAGCCATGCTTCGGCACGAATGGGTCGGCTCGACCGGAGAAATACCACGGCCTCACAGAAAACCGGCGTGAAACAGCGCTTGCGCTGTGTTTCGCCGAGTGAGTGAGCTTACCGGAGACCCAATCCCCTACCCCCCTAGAAATGCCGCAGTTGAAAAGCAAGTCGTTACCCCAGGAGGGTACCAACTGCGTTGGAGAATCCCTCTCTGGACGTCCATGCTCAGGAACCCCTGGAACTGAACGTGGACGTCCAGGCTGCCCCTCGTATTCTGGGGAGGGCAAAACTGCGCTCCAATCTGCTCGGGGCAAGAGCAAACACACAAAGGCACCCCCCTCGATATAAAACATGGACTTCTGTAATATCAGGGGATTACACTCCAACCTTAATGCCGTCCATTACCACCTTGAGACGGCAAAGCCGTCTTTGCTCTTTTTAACCGAGACGCAGATATCATCTCCGAGTGACACATCATACCTTTTCCACCCAGGGTATTATCTCGAGCACTCCTTTCTACCCAAAGCGTGTGTGTGTACATCAGAGATGATATCAACTCTCGCCGCCTCAGCAATCTTGAGGTCATGGACCTGTCCATCTTATGGCTCCGCATAGATTGCGACGACCACCCTCGCGTCTATGCGTGCCTATATAGGTCCCATAGTGGTGACCCCGAGACGGACCTACTCTTGGAGCACCTGCAAGCTGCTTCAGATTTTGTGCAGCAGCAGATCCCATCTGCAGAGATCATAATACTTGGCGACTTTAATGCCCACCACGCCGACTGGCTCAATTCCAGTAAAACTGATCATGCGGGGAGATCTGTCTGCAACTTTGCCCTTGCGAACGACTTGACACAACTGGTTACTACGCCTACGCGAATCCCAGATGTGGATGGTCAGAATCCTTCCTTGTTGGACCTCCTGCTGACTTCAAATCCTGACGGCTACCAAATATCCGTAACCGCACCACTTGGTTCATCGGATCATTGCCTTGTTAGGAGTTCTGTGCCACTTACGACGGTGTTAAGACAGCGTGCTGTTAAATACCGTCGTGTGTGGCACTACAAGTCAGCAGACTGGGATGGGATGCGGTCGTTTTTTGCATCCTATCCTTGGGGGCACGTGTGCTTCTCGCCGGATGATCCCGACAACACTGCCAACTCTGTTGCCGATGTGGTGATGCAGGGGATGGAACTTTTTATTCCGTCCTCTGTAATGCCAACTGGCGGCAGATTTCGTCCCTGGTTTGGTTCATCCCCCAAAAATGCTTCTCGCCGGAAGCAGGAGGCTTACCAATCCTGGGCCAACGCAGTGTCTGCTCGGGATTTAAATACCAGCACATATAAAAAGGAGTACAACCTTGCTTCTAGGTCCCTCAAGAAAGAGATTACTCGGGCAAAGCAACAGCACGTCAATAGAATTGGCAAGAGACTTGAGCGCCTCCCCTCGGGAACCCGTGCATTCTGGTCTCTGGCCAAAGCTATTGAAGGAAATTTCTGCAAGCCAACCCTACCATCCCTACACGTAGGAAATGGATCGTTGGCCCAGGACGCAAAAGACAAAGCCGATCTTCTGGGCAAGCTCTTTGCGTCAAACTCGACCCTGGATGACGGGGGCCAGAAACCACCGACCATACCGCGATGCACGAGCATCATGTCGGATGTTCGGTTTCATCAGCGCTCAGTGCGAAAAGCCCTCCGTTCCCTTGTTATCCAAAAGTCGATTGGGCCTGACGGAATCCCACCTATTGTGTTGAAAAAGTGTGCTCCAGAGTTGGCTCCGGTCTTGACGCGTCTTTTTCGGCTCTCCTATTCCACTGGCATCGTCCCGGCTTCCTGGAAGACAGCCTTGGTGCACCCGATCCCCAAAAAGGTGATCGCTCAAATCCTTCAAACTACAGACCAATCGCTATAACCTCTCTCTTCTCGAAGGTAATGGAATCCATTATCAATAGCCAGCTTCTTCGATACTTGGACGGCCAGGGATTACTAAGCGACAAACAATACGGGTTCCGTAAGGGTCGCTCGGCTGGTGATCTCTTGGCGTACCTGACTCATCGTTGGGCTCAGGCAATTGAGTCGAAGGGAGAGGCATTGGCTGTTAGTTTGGACATTGCGAAGGCCTTTGATCGGGTTTGGGATAAAGCGCTGCTAACAAAGCTTCCATCATACGGGCTGCCCGAGAAATTATGTAAGTGGGTCACTAGTTTCTTAGCAGACAGAAGCACAAAGGTCGTAGTTGACGGTGAATGCTCGGAAACTCAGTCTGTTGATGCTGGTGTCCCTCAGGGCTGTGTGCTATCGCCTACTCTATTCATACTGCATATCAATGACATGTTACAGACCAACGGCATTCATTGCTATGCGGATGATAGTACAGGTGATGCTGTATATACCGGCTCCCCCAATATTTCTCGGCAAAATGCCACTGAGAGTCGAAACGAACTTGTGTCTAAGGTGGAGAATTCATTGGAGAAGGTCTCTGAATGGAGCAGACGTGACTTGGTCCAATTCAACCCCGCCAAGACACAAGTCTGCGCGTTCACCACTAAAAAGTCACCAATGGTCGTATATCCTCGTTTCGAGGGCACATCATTAACCATCTCCCCTAGCATTGAGATACTTGGCGTCAACATATCGAGCGAAGTCCAGTTCCGATATCATCTAGAGGGTAAGGCCAAATTAGCCTCGAAGAAGCTTGGTGTTCTTAACAGAGCGAGACAGTACTTCAGTCCGGACCAACTCCTACAACTCTACAAGGCGCAGGTTCGGCCTCATATGGAATATTGTTCTCATCTCTGGGCAAGGGCGCCAAAATACCAACTGCTCCCTCTGGATCGTATCCAACGAAGGGCCGCTCGAATTGCTGACTGCCATAGTGTTTCTAACAGCTTGGACCCCTTGGAATTACGCCGAGATGTAGCTTCACTCTGCATCCTCTATCGGTTGTATCACGGGGAGTGCTCTGAGGAATTGTTCGGAATCATACCACCTGCAACTTTTCGCCATCGTCCCACGCGAAAAATATACCATCCTCATCACCTTGATGAGTGGCAGTCTTCTACAGTGTGTTTTTCGCGTAACTTTCTGCCGCGCACTGTAAAACTCTGGAACGAACTGTCACCAGCAGTATTTCCGGACCTATACGACCTGCAAACCTTCAAGAAAAGAGCGTATTCTCTCTTAAAAGGCCGGCAACGCACCTGCAGCTCTTCTGATGTTGCGAGTGTCCATGGGCGACGGTAGTTGCTTACCATCAGGTGACCCGTTTGCTCGTTTGCCCCCTTATTTAATAAAAAAAAAAGGTATAAGTGTTGTAGCTTTTTGACGGGAAGTAGAATAGTAGAGTATAAAACATAAAATAAAATAAAAGTATAAATAATGTTAGAAACTGAACCGATTTAACTAAGTAATTTTAGTCTTCAAATATTCATGGAAGTCCAGGGAAGGTTTATATTAGGAGGGAAATGATACCAAGTTCACCTGGTCATCTAATTGTACAATATTTTTCCTTGTCTGTCAAGCAACTTTTCTAACGTTTCAGACTGTTTTGTGTTATGTAAGTATGGCAAAGCGCGCCACCCCGGCAAGTGCGCCATATTCACTAGATACTGCTGATTGGAATTTGGAAATCTCCAATCAGCAGTATGGAATTATAGCTATACCTATGGCGCACTTGCCGGGGTGGCGCGCTTTGCCACACTCATATATTTTGTTCTGTCTGCAGTTATCATCTGTACATACTTACACTGTATTGATCTTTTTAATCGTAGTGGCAATGTCTATCAATATGTTGTGAGTATTTGTACTGAATATGATCGTCTTAATTTCAGGAAGGTGTGTCAGATCCGCCAAGTATATCATCCATTTCTCGCCTACTTCGAGGAGGTGCTAGAGACCCTGACGGGAAGAAGGATTACAGCATCGATGGAATATTAGGAGGTAAGTTTCTTATTAGCAATTTTTACGGTTCCGTAGTCAACAAGGAACCCTTATACTTTCGGTCTGTCCGTCCGTCTGTCCGTCTGTCTGTCTGTCCGTCTGTCTGTCCGCGGTTTTTCTCAGAGACTATAAGGCCTACAAAGCTGTAATTCGGCATGAATGTACATCTTAATGACGCCGACAAAATAGAAAATAAAAACTTAAAAAAAAATATGGTACCTCCCATACACATCAAGCGGGGGTGATTTATTTTTTCCGCGTCCACTTCACCGTGTGGGGTGTCGTTGGATAGGTTTTTTAAAAATATTATAAGTATTCAAAAACCATTTTCCGATTTAGGGATCCATTTGTGAAATATGAAGTTTTAAAGTGGAAAAAATCGTTAGAGTCCAGTGTCCCTTCTACCAGTTGCTTCTGGAAATGTGAAAAAATTCGCGGGGGTAGGAAATATGCTGAATTTAAAAGGAAAACTATCACGGCTAAGAATACTTCATAAGTTATTGAGTAATAGTCGATCAACTAAAAAAATTGTATTCGGAGAAGTATAAAGGAAATTTTCGTTCAAATTCCTTTGAACGTAACTGATATGATCAAGTTTTGATCTTATGTTTAAATTAACTTTTCGGTAATTAATTTACTTATAATAATAAGTATCTTTATCCTAAACGTCAACCTTAAAACGTGGAATTTGTTAATTCCTTTAGATTAAAAATCACTTAACAGCTTTTGTATTAAACAAATATTATTTTGTATAACTTTAATGATTAGGTGCTCCTTCGAAATAAGGATAAGCCTAGAGCAGTATGATCACGTCATTTTGTAGCACAAAAATATATCTTTATTCTAACTATTCCAATCTATAATCGTCGTTGCATTTGTGCTGAAATACTAATTTTACAATGGATATCAAGTTTATAAAATTGCGATGATGACAGAAGGATATGTTACAAATGGATGGATGGACGTTCCATCAATGCATATCTTTAACCTTTAACGTCACGGGCGGGGTCTACGCAGACCCCACGCGCTGTTTCTTGATGGTATTTTTTAAAAATTGACAAGTTACGATCGCACGTTTTCGGCTAATCTCAATGCAAAGCGAGGTCTTTCAGTGAGTGAAAGTTCGTCACTGTTCTACTAAGATAAGTTAAATTTCTACTTATGTGGGGATACCTGCATACCCCACCCGTGATTTAACACGTTAACTGCAAGGCTGATTTTTTGTACCTAGCATACCATGCGATACCGGGTATTTTCGATCTGGTAGTAAGTTTTCATTGTATGCGAACAAGGTTTTAATGGCCTGGTGAAAGCCGTTCATAGAAATATGAACCCAGGATCAAAAATTCTAGGATTGAATGAATAAAATTTCGTATGTATAAAGTTCATTAGTGGACCTATTTGAAACTACCTTCGCCCGGGAATTATACAGAAACTTGATGCCTTTAAAAAAAAAAGAGATACCAGGTTTACCAGACCTGTTCAAGCACTACAAAGATATAATAATAGGGATGGGACAGTAAAACAAATGCATCATATCGACATTTTTCTTTAAAACTAGATGACGCACGCAACTCCGTTGTGCCAAAATCAGTTTATCGCGCTGTAACCGTACATTTTTCCAGGATGAAAAGTATCCTATGTCCTTTCTCGGGAGTCAGAGTATCTCAATATCAAATTGCAGCAAAATCGGTTCAGCAGTTTGGGCGTGAAGGGGTAACGCACAGACAGACAGACACACTTTAGCATTTATAATATTATAATGGATAATGATAAAAAAAGAAACTGATTCAATAATGTGCTGATGCTTTTCTCGAGCTGTATTCTTCTTTTCGATTTTTTTGGCTTTTGGCAATAACAGGTCTAACGGGAAATATATCAAAGACTTTGTCACTAATAGAAACAATATTATTTGACGCCATTTCACAACACTTTAATATTTACCACGCGATTAAAACGTAAATATCACAACTGAAAACACTTGCGCACCATCGACAACAAACAAAGCACTAGCCGTGGCGGCCTTGATTTGTAGGCCTGGTATTCGCACTGAGCTTATTCAATTTTAATTCATTGCGAATTATGTTTCAAAAACCTGGTGCATTTTTTAATCGTTAGGGCGAAGCCAAACAAGCGTAATTTATGAGTTATGAGTCGCAGAATTTCGGTTCGGCAGAATTCTGCTGCATTCAGTTACATACAAAAGTCCTGTTTGATTCACACGAGCATAATTTTGTGAGTCATGATTTGTATGAAAAGATATTTACGCGGCAGAAATTCTGCGACTCACAACTCACAAATTACGCTCGTTTGGCTTCACCCTTAAATGTCATAAGCTTTAAAAATGGGTGTTAGATATAAAACTATCTCTCTCGTACACGTAGTACTTCTCGAGTTACAGCGCCCGCACCGAGCGAAAAGACACGATTTTAGAGCGCGCACGTCTGTGCACGTCTGTGCACGCGCACGACAGAAAGCAATCAACCAGGCATATAATGCCTTGCTTCGCAGCGAACGTGTTAACGTATATGCTTTTTTCACTTTGGATATGTGTTTATTTGTTTGTTTTTCGGAATTATTAGCTATGTATAAATAGAAAAATGAGTCACCGACTAATATAACATCGAATATCACTAATCATATACAATAATTTTAATGACTCTGAAAGCTGTCACCCGCTAGAGAACATTTTGGTAGAGTTAGAGGTAGCTAGAACTAGTGCACCAAAAATTAAGCGAAGATGCTATGATTGTCCCAGAAACAATTATAATTGTCCGTAAACCTTGCTATAAAACTATTTGCAAGCCTCATTTAGTAAAATTATTTATTAATTACCTTGCCTACTCAAAGAATTATTTTAGTTTAGGGACTACCCTAAAGTCAAAGAATTATTTTAGTTTAGGGACTAACCTACTAAGGTTTAAGGGTTGTAATTTTTTTTTCCTGTAATGTCTAGTGTTAATTTTTCTTTTACTTAATTACTTATTTCCAACTCTTATTTTATCAGAAAAAAGTAATAAGTTAGTCAAAAGTAGATTCTTTTGTAAAATTTTAGTACATTAAACATGTGCCCTAAAAGTTCTATGCCTGAAATTGCTTATAATTTCATAAAAATGTTCTTTACTGTCTAAACAATGGTTGTTTTATTGTTTATAAATGTTTTTCATGAATTAAATAATGTATTTTCTTATAATATATAACAGGTTTTAAAAATAACTAATACAATCTGAATTTATATGTATATTTATATTGGGGATACTTCTAGACCCCACGCGTGACGAAACGTTACCCAAAACAACGCGTGTACTTAAAGGTTAAAGACTGACGTATCTCTATTTTCAAGAGAGTTGTTAAGCTCATCACAATATTTATTTCGTTGTTTTAAATAATATGAAAGAGGGTTGATAGACAATTACCTTTAACTAAGACTGGCGCGATTGGGTCTAATTATGTTTATAATTAAAATTCAAAGTAAAGTCAACAATGGCTGATTAAGGGATGAAAGCATCGGGAGACTATTGTGTTTAGGTAATTCATAGCGAAATTGTCGCTCTTTACAAATTAGGAGTTATCGCTGTCTTAACTCTTTAGTCTATTTTTAACCCCCGACCAAAAAGAGGGGTGTTATAAGTTTGACGTGTCTGTCTGTCTGTATGTGTGTGTACGAAGAATTAGATGAGGTAATAGCCATTTATATAAGTATTCATAACATATCCGATTTATCTTCAAATCTGTCATACTTACTGCTACAGCGACAGTTAAAGTGCACCTCTTCCACGGCGGATTATATATTTTAAGCTATTTTCTTACCTTTTTTTATGTTTAATTGTAAATATATTTTTAGACTATTATTGGAACTCAAATAATTCTAATGCATGCTTGAGTACTTTGTTTTCTTCGTTAGAATCAGTTTTCGAGCATAAGATAAACACAATACTTTTTAAAATACAAAGGGCGGAGAAAAATAATTGCAAAATCAGCAAAAATTGGCGGCCTCGCCCTTATATTTTGCATTCTGGTTCGTGACACTTATGAATATATCGTCGTTGCCAAAACAAGACCTCTGATGTACAAAGATGCAAGTTTTGTAAAAACTAAAAAAAAACTTCCTCATGAAAAAAAAAATGTATGTAAACATGCTAATTTAATTTTTTTATATATGTATCTATATTTCAGACATTTTTTATATTTATTATGATAACGATACCTGGTCAATATATCTCTTTTTTTTTTATCACTACTGCTGCACATGAGAGGTTTTGATTGCTAAATTTAGAAACATAAGAGGTTTTATGAAACTAGAAAAAAGACTTCATTACGAAATCAGCCTCTTTAATCTCACGTTTTGATAACCAAAGTACAAAATAATTAGTTATTATTAATATTTATATAATTATTCTTAATTAGTTTTAAGTTCCAGGCACGAAAGTAAGAGTATCATCACCTGGATTCTATAGGAGCCGAGCTCCGTATGAAGTATGTTCCCAAAGTGGAGGTTTCATGTTTGGGCTCATATTGACGGCCTTATCCAAGAGGATATTTATAGATGGTATTCATTAGGATATGATCCTGTTGATAGGAATTATTCTGCACTATAACCGAGACAATTTAAAAAAGCATAAAAAAATTAAATTAAGAAATTAAAAAAAAACCCGCCAAACAACTTTAAAAAGTAATGAAATAATATTTACTGACTTTAAGCACCTTTAGGTTTAAATAATTCCTAAGTTTAAAGTAATATTTTAGTCCATAATTGTTGTCAAGGTGTGTCGGGGGACCGCTAATGTACCTAGATGTTTGATTTCACATAACATTATAGTTCACAGCGAACTGAATCGAGACAATCAGCGACTATTATGGTGATACAAAATGCAAAAGTCGCTGTTGTGTTGTCGTAGTTTACTTGGCCTTAACAACAATTATGGACTAAAATATTACTTTACACTTAGGAATTATTTAAACTTAAACCCTCTTACTAATAAAAACTTCTAAACATGCGTTCAACGTGTGAATAGTTAAACAGGAGTTTTTAAGTTACACACACGTTACACAGAGTCTATACAGAGAAATTAGTATGGCATATAAATGACAGCATCGTTATACAGGTCTTATGTCAAAAAATCGGCCAAGTGCGAGTTGTACTCGCGCACGAAGGGTTCCGTACCACTACAGAGCAAAAATAGGCTAAAAATTGAATTTTTTGTATGGGAACCCCCCTCAATTATTTAATTTATTTAAATTTTATAATTAATTATTAAAGTTCAAATACAATTAAGTATTTTGAGAACATTTCAATTGCCTATGTGTTGCCGTTATTGATTAAGAGCAAAAAATAGCAAAAAAAATCACGTTTGTTGCATGGGAGCCCCCCTTAAATATTTTTTATTTTTAGTATTTGTTGTTATAGCGGCAACACATATACACAATCTGTGAAAATTTCAGCAGTCTAGCTATAGCGGTTCTTGAGTTACAGCCTGGTGACAGACAGACGGACAGACGGACAGACATCGAAGTCTTAGTAATAGGGTCCCGTTTTTACCCTTTGGGTACGGAACCCTAAAAATGATTATTAGTAGAAAAAATCTTATGCACCCTCCTGGAGGTCCCCCAGTGGCGGACACTTAAGGTTTTTAGGAAATAATGAAATCAGAAAATAAATAAATTATAGGCAAAAAACTTTTTTTTTATTTATAGAAGAACGTAATACTATGCGGTGCGTCGTTTTCCCACCAAAACAATCAAAAATCCTCGCCAACTGTCGCTCGCGCGAAAGTGGCGAGCTGCGCTGTGAGGTTTGGCATTGAAACCATCCCCCGCACCCATCTCACACGTCTTTCAACCGACCGCGCTTTAAATTATCAAAATATTACTTGTGAGTTGTGTCCGACGCTAGGTGCCGTCCGGCGCTAAGGGACTTCCCCCTAAGAGGGATAGTCAGTAAATATTATTTCATTACTTTTTAAAGTTGTTTGACGGGGGTTTATTTAAATTTCTTAATTTAGTTTTTAACCTAAACAAGTATGCTTAGTCAAAACATTATAAAATTAAAAGTGATTGCAAATAAAAAGAAATTGACATAGGTAATTGTAATAAAATCAGAAATAAAATAAATAAGCAATGGATCGAACGAAAAGTTTTTTTTTTTTTTCTTTTGAGTTAAAAGACTTATGAAAAGCTTTAATGAATTGCCTTGCTATTTGTATTAAAGATACCGACTCTTAACGTTTTCAGCTACCGTCGTAGCTTTTTTTCAATCAATAGACTTATGGCACAAGCTTATCGCCAAATAAAAAAAACACAAAGGTTTTGCGGACATTCCATTTCCTGTTCCATCCAAAAAACTATTAACGTCTATCTAATCCCGTAAAAAGTCAAAAATCGATATTGCACAATCGATTCTCACGTTCAAAAAATCATTTCCGCACACAAACACCGCGTCATTGTATGGCGTCCGAATCGCCGTATTGTCGGCGTTTGTCGGCGATTGTTTGGCTTTGGCCGACAAAGTCGCCGTTTGGCCGACAAAGTGACGCTCGCCGTGCGTTCGATAGCGCTGAAAACGTTGACAATTGCAACCTGTTGCGCTGTTGTGCTATTGTGTGGTTATTAACAACACACCGCCTCTGTACCGAGTTACCGACAACATGCAGGCTCAAAGTTGCCGAATCTCATGAGTGACAAATTGCGTATTTTTATTGCCGAACTACAACCTCGAGTATTTAAAACTCAAACTGAAAAATATAATTGTAGACAGTCTCTACATTTTAATGTCTACTTTATTTGCCTAGATTTAAGTATATTTCTACCAGGTTCCCTTTACGGCAACTCAGTTAAAATATTATATTGTTAAAATAGAAAATTTTTACATACAAAATGTAAATATCTCTGCAATGCTATCTGATGACAGTGACAAATTCCATACTAATTTGAGATGTAATTTAGTCCAAACAACAAATTGCGAGCGACTTTCTCATTCGAACAATGTAACTAAATGTGATAAAATCTAACATTTGTGTTGCGCGTCGTTAGAACACTACGCTCGTGTCACGGTGCTAATCATAATGGAGAAATAAGATTTGAAGTTATTTTGTGTATAATTAAAGGCAGGCGATGGCTTAAGCAACCAGTAACAACTGCCACTTTGTCATTAATTTGTGATTCAATAATTGGAAGAAGATTTTGGCAAAAAGTTTATAAAATTTCTGTCAACTCTACATTAAATTAATCATTAAATGTATCTGAGTGCTGCCATAATATTATTGGATAGTTCTTAGTTTCACAAGATTGTTAAGCAATGGCTTGGCGCCCAAACATATTATGAAAACTCAGGAGTTTTAAGACGAAGCTCAGAATATCTTTTTTTTTTTTTATGAAATAAGGGGGCAAACGAGCAAAGGGGTCACCTGATGGAAAGCAACTTCCGTCGCCCATAGACACTCGCAGCATCAGAAGAGCTGCAAGTGCGTTGCCGGCCTTTTAAGAGGGTAGGGATGGGAAGGGAAGGGAATAGGGGAGGGTAGGGAAGGGAATAGGGTAAGGGATTGGGCCTCCGGTAAACTCACTCACTCGGCGAAACACAGCGCAAGCGCTGTTTCACGCCGGTTTTCTGTGAGAACGTGGTATTTCTCCGGTCGAGCCGGCCCATTCGTGCCGAGGCATGGCTCTCCCACGTATTTCACGCAAGAAAAAGTTTCCTCTTTAAAATGGTCTTAAATGACTCCCAAGTTAGTCAATTCATTTGACCACAGTTTATGCATCGATGTGCCATTTATATGTACAATTCTGTGGCCTAAGCAAAAGAACTTTTTAAAACAAATAACATTATGTCTTGTGTTTCTCCAATCTCCAGTCTGGACTCTCGAAATAAAGTTATTAAGAATCTCATTTTACAGCGTAAAGCTAAGACTTCCAAAAATCATTAAACTTTATTAAGTATTTAATCAATAAATCTTTACGACCATGTTTTATTAAGGGAACTATAAATCTTTAATAACCATAAGAATTAATATTGAAAGGTTATAGATGATAAAGTAATTTTTAAAACGTATTTACTAAATACATTATGTACTATTTATTATTGAAAATTGCTTTAAATTCAAATAAATACCGCAAGATCTCTACAAAAAAGTCAACTAATTATATTCTTCAAACAAATGTGTCGTACAAAAAGCGCTGTAATTTCTAATGAGCCAGACCAATGCAATTTTACACGTAATTAACGACTAAAACTTAAGGCGACGCATCTGGTGCAATCCCGCGCTAATCCCGCCATCTGCCGGGCCCGAGCGCACATCACACAGCACCGCTGAGACAAAACCCGCGCCGCTAATGAAGTCAGATTATGAAGGTGTTAAACCGACTTCTCCACTCCCAGATTATGACTGGATTCGGCGACTTCACGCGTCATATTTCGGCAATCGTCCCGCTCGCACGCACGCACGATTGCATACATCCGTCCCGTTCCGACACATAAAACATCGGCTAAGGTTACATTTACGTTGAATTTTGATTATAAAAAAGTTACGAGTGTGCCCATAAAGTTATACAACTTTTCACCGAATATATTTAGTCGTTAATGTATGGCCTTCGACTTGATGAAACGCAGTCATAATGTGCATTTTGCAATCATAATATGAACAGAAATTAAAACTGAAGCACTCTGCACCAAAGTAATTTAAGATCCATTACAAGGTGTTAATGAAGTGCATTTAATTTCTGCTTGTCTCATAATTTTGAACCCGTTTAAAACAATAGCGCTAAAATCGCTTAAATAATTTATCTGAAGAGCTTTTGTTGAAATAGTTTTTGTTAAGGAGCTGGAGCGTGGTGCTGAAACTAAGACCCTAAGTTTGTTTAAAGTTTGAGCTCAGAAATTCTTTGACCTAAAATTAAGTTCAGTCATACTTAATCGGTTATAGACCCTGGGAGAGGCCTTTGCCCAGCAGTGGGATAGTATAGGCTAACAAAAAAAAGACAGTTCTAACCATAGTAAAATAGAGTTATAATACCTACAGCCTAGACATTAATATTTCTAAAATCAAATAAAGTTTAACCTCTTAACCACAGTCTAAATTCTAAACCTAAGTCAAACGAATCGTGTCAGGTTGCTGTTGTATTTTTGGAGCCGACAGATTAAAGGCCACAAAAAGAAAGTTAAACGAGCGAGCGTATTAAAAGTGGCGTTGTCGTTTTACATGTCATAAATCCAGATCGCGACACCTAAATATTGAATGGTGCCAAAATGTCAACCGAACGCAAAGACGCCGACAAAGGGACCGCCGTGCTGGGTGTTCTACCGCCCTCTATTTTTTCATTTCATTCAATTTTGACTTCTCTCAAAAGGCTATTAATATAAGTCACATTTTTTAAAATCTTAACGGCAAAGCCGGGTATTGTTGGGGTTTTTTAATCTGTTTCCGTAGGATCCCGCTACCGATATAAATGAGACCACGCCGTCTGACTTAGATGATGAATCAAATCTAAAAAAAACTACGCGTGGCAGGTAAAAAGGATAAGACAAATTACTATAATGTGCTACATTATGTCTAGTGTTACTGATTACCGCATAGCAAATCCGAATTAATTATATTTCTAATATGTATGAGTTGACGTTTGATATGAATAAAAACTCTTTTCATTTTAGGACCAATAAGGCTTTCTATGTTAAAACTATTTTTTTTACACTTAATATGAGTAAATAGTGGGTAAATTAGTTTTAATTGACAACCATAATATTTTAAATTATTAATCACTCGTTCACTAATAATATCAATTGTTAAGCACTACATATTTTGTAATAATGAAATGTAATTCGCTAATATTCTTTCAGGTCGGGGATCAGACTCATCAGACATAGAGTCGGAGCCAGGGCTGACGCTGAAGAGGAAGCAGCGAAGGTCCAGAACTACCTTCACGGGGGAACAGTTGGATGCCCTGGAGAGAGCCTTCCACAGGACCCAGTATCCAGACGTGTACACCAGGGAGGAGCTTGCGCTACAAACTGGACTCACGGAGGCGAGAATACAGGTATCTATGATTTGGAGTTCAAAGAAATTAAAAATATTTAGCGTGTGGTAAAATCAACATTTTGTACGGCTAGCTTGTATTGCATATAATATAAAAACGCCTAAAAAAAATATCATACTCGAAAAAAGTTTTCGTCATGTCACTAAACGGAGAATCACAAATACTTTTAAACTATAAAAATTTTTTTGGCTTTTTTTGCCTTAGCCTCTGTTTGTGAATGATACAAATAATAAAATACTTTTAAAGTATAACTGCCTAATGCACACCTACCTGCAAGCTATTTAAACAAAAATACTAGCGATAGTTCCGTAATATTAATTACCTACTCTATCATTTCCAGGTTTGGTTCTCAAATCGTAGAGCAAGACTCAGGAAGCATACAGGATCGAGTACAACGCCGACGCTTTCAAGCTACTCATCGCTGCCGATGCCGCAGATACCGTGCCCGTACCCACCCAGTGACATACCATCACTCTCGCAGCATCACCCTCAGCATCCTGATGCTTGGCACCACCAGAAGTATGCCAATTACAACCAACTGATGGCCCAATCTCAGCACTTAAATCAAGCCTTCCAAAGCGCCGCTTTTCCGAGCACCTCGGGATCATCCTTCAGCCAACTAGTATCTTCGGCTGCCGCGTCAAGTCATAGCCAATTATTGGAGAGTGCACCAAGAAATGACTACGCTAGATACCCCAGCAATGATATCTACAACAAAGCACTCGGATATATACCCAAAGAACCTGAGACTGAAGATAAAGTTGTAGGTGAAGACGTCTTAGAGCCGAGAGACGACGCGTTTGCAAAAACGAGTACTGACTACAAAGAGTTACCAATTACCGAATATTCCAAAGTTCCTCCAGATTATACTAAGCTACCTGTAGCCGAACCGTCATCTTCCAATTGGAGCCCCTCTCAAAGTTCTTTAAACATGGGTTTAACTACCTTGTCGAATGATTATAAATATATGAATGATCCGTATACGTTTCCAAATATAGTTGCCGATCCTTTGAATCAGCACAGTTACAACAATGCAGCAAATCCTGCTAATAAATACTGGATTTGACCGTATGACATAATGATGTTTCTTATTAGAAAAGGCGATTTTGCATTATGTAAAAGAAATTATCGAAATTGTATCAAACATAATACGGTTAAATTATCATGGCTTCAAGGAGGCATGAATACAATAACATGTTATTTGATTTTAAATGTGTCTTATTATCTAGTAAATAATAATTATAGTTTAAAAATGCACAATGATACTGCCAATCATTTTGTGAATGTCATTTAAGACTTTAAGCAAGGATCTTGGTTTTAAGGAGCAATTGTATTGTCACTTGATGCATTTTAGAATTCACAATATAATTTTTAATTTGATTAATCCATGCATCTATTTTTTCTCACATGTAATGAAAGTACCTCTCTTTGCATTCCACTATTATTAGTAGTATTACCTTATTATAAACCAAATTTTTTATTTAATTTCTTTAGAAGTCATTAGGGATTATTAAAATTAGTATTAAATGTCAAATAATTTAGTTTTGTATAGTTAAAATAATAATGTAAATATGTTTATTATGTATTACGTATTTAGGACATAAGGAGTAATAAAATACTAGTTGAGAATTGAATGCATTTGTTTTATTTAGAGCAAAATAAATAGTGTTACGTTCCATCTTCCAGTATTCTAATGCTAACATAAATTTTTTACAACAAATATTTATTATGTACAGTGTCTAGTATTTAAAATTAAGTAATTCCTTTCTTGTTCTTTAAAATTGATTACTGTTGAGTAATTTCTACAATGGACGCACCAGGCTCGACTGGTATGGTAATACCATATGTGACGGTTTCTTGAATTGCTTCAGTAGTGATGTCAATAGTCTGTGCCTCAGTAGCTTCGACTACGACGTCCGTACTGTTTTCAATATTTTCAGTCACATTCTCAGCTGGTACAACTTCGGATGTGGCTTTAGTCTGCGTCTCCCAAGGTCCATCAGCTACGATTAAGTTGCTGCTCTCGGTATTCTCTTGATTTACAATAACGTTCCCAAGAGGATTAATTGTATCTCCAGTGTTCTGTGCTTCAGATGTGACACTTGTATTATTTTCTGCGTTATTTAACTGAGTGTTCTCCGTTGTTGCTTCCAACGTATTGGTATCAATCAAAACCACGTCACCTATAGGTACACTTTCTATATTATCTGCTGCTGCTTCTACTGGAATTACTTGAGATGCATCGGTGTTAGATATTGTTTGAGGTTCAACTGGTACCGAACTTTCTGTTACCGTATTCTCTGTAGCTTCTAAATTATTTACAGGAAGCACTTGCGATGTTGTGAGTTCGGAATCAGTATTTACTATAACTGGTGATACGCCATCATTTGCAATATTGTTTTCAACATTTTCTTGGTTTATAGAAGAGTCACTTATTGGTTGAGTAGGGCCATCACCTGAACCTGTTTGTGTATCTACGGATTCATTTACAATAGTGGACTGAGTGGTGTCAGCATCAACATTATTTGTGGAAACAGATTCTTGATTTACTGCTGGTGATGTTTCACTAACCGAAGTTTGATCTGCTAAGACAGTGTTATCTGTTGAAGGAACATTGTTGGTTGTGCCTTGAGATTGCTGAGCTTGAGCTTCCTCACCACCCAGTTGAGTTGTGCTATCAACAACAGCATCTTGATTGACAGCAGTACCTTGGACTTGCGATGGCTCATTCACAGCAGTGTCTACTGATGCAGCGTCTTGGTTTTGAGCAGGTAATGTTTCACCTGCGACTAATTGTGTTGATTGGTCTACATTATTTCCAGTTTGTGTTTGACTACTCGCATTATCTACTGAAGCAACTTGTTCATTATTTTGTACCGATGACGTTTCAGTTGCATCAGCTGGATTTGATTGGCTTGTACTATCAGTTATAGAAGTTTCTTGATTAATAACGCTATCTTGAGTTTGCGATGTATCACTTCCTGCAGTTTGAGCTGCACCACCTGAAATGTCTGAAGCGTCAACTTGATTGTTTACTGCATCATTTTGAACGGATGATGCATCACTGGCAGGTGCTTGTCCAGGTTGGTCTGCGTTAATGGTTGCAGAGGCATCTTGATTAATTGTGCTGCCAGAAGTTTGAGATGTCTCACTTCCTGCAGTTTGAGCTGCACCACCTAAAATGTCTGAAGTGGTAACTTGATTGTTCACGGCATCATTTTGAACAGATGATGCATCACTGGCAGGTGCTTGTCCAGGTTGGTTTGCATTATTGGTTGCAGAGACATCTTGATTAATTGTACTGCCAGAAATTTGAGATGTCTCACTTCCTGCAGTTTGAACTGCACCACCTGAAATGTCTGAAACGGTAACTTGATTGTTTACGGCATCATTTTGAACAGATGATGCATCACTGGCATTTGCTTGTCCAGGTTGGTTTGCGTTATTGGTTGCAGAGACATCTTGATTAATTGTACTGCCAGAAGTTTGAGATGTCTCACTTCCTGCAGTTTGAGCTGCACCACCTGAAATGTCTGAAGCGGTAACTTGATTGTTTGTGGCACCATTTTGAACAGTTGACGCATCACTTGCAACTGCTTGTCCAGGTTGATTTGCGTTAATGGTTGCAGAGGTATCTTGATTATTTGTACTGCCAGAAGTTTGAGATGTCTCACTTCCTGCAGTTTGAGCTGCACCACCTGAGATGTCTGAAGCGGTAACTTGATTATTTACGGCATCATTTTGAACAGATGATGTATCACTGGCAAGTGCTTGTCCAGGTTGGTCGGCGTTAATTGTTGCAGAGGCATCTTGATTAATTGTGCTGCCAGAAGTTTGAGATGTCTCACTTCCTGCAGTTTGAGCTGCACCACCTGAAATGTCTGAAGCGGTAACTTGATTGTTTGTGGCACCATTTTGAACAGTTGATGCATCACTTGCAACTGCTTGTCCAGGTTGATTTGCGTTAATGGTTGCAGAGGTATCTTGATTAATTGTACTGCCAGAAGTTTGAGATGTCTCACTTCCTGCAGTTTGAGCTGCACCACCTGAGATGTCTGAAGCGGTAACTTGATTATTTACGGCATCATTTTGAACAGATGATGCATCACTGGCAGGTGCTTGTCCAGGTTGGTCGGCGTTAATTGTTGCAGAGGCATCTTGATTAATTGTGCTGCCAGAAGTTTGAGATGTCTCACTTCCTGCAGTTTGAGCTGCACCACCTGAAATGTCTGAAGCGGCAACTTGATTGTTTACGGCATCATTTTGAACAGATGATGCATCACTAGCAGGTGCTTGTCCAGGTTGGTTTGCGTTATTGGTTGCAGAGACATCTTGATTAATTGTACTGCCAGAAATTTGAGATGTCTCACTTCCTGCAGTTTGAGCTGCACCACCTGAAATGTCTGAAGCGGTAACTTGATTGTATACGGCACCATTTTGAACAGATGATGCATCACTTGCAGCTACTTGTCCAGGTTGGTTTGCGTTAATGTTTGTAGAGGCATCTTGATTAACTGTACTGCCAGAAGTTTGAGATGTCTCACTTCCTGCAGTTTGAGCTGCACCACCTGAAATGTCTGAAGCGGCAACTTGATTATTTACGGCATCATTTTGAACAGATGATGCATCACTAGCAGGTGCTTGTCCAGGTTGGTTTGCGTTATTGATTGCAGAGACATCTTGATTAATTGTACTGCCAGAAGTTTGAGATGTCTCACTTCCTGCAGTTTGAGCTGCACCACCTGAAATGTCTGAAGCGGTAACTTGATTGTTTATGGAATCATTTTGAACAGATGATGCATCACTGGTAGGTGCTTTTCCAGGTTGGTTTGCGTTATTGGTTGCAGAGGCATCTTGATTAATTGTACTGCCAGAAGTTTGAGATGTCTCACTTCCTGCAGTTTGAGCTGCACCACCTGAAATGTCTGAAGCGATAACTTGATTGTTTATGGCACCATTTTGAACAGATGATGCATCACTTGCACCTGCTTGTCCAGGTTGTTTTGCGTTAATGGTTGCAGAGGCATCTTGATTAATTGTACTGCCAGAAGATTGAGATGTCTCACTTCCTGCAGTTTGAGCTGCACCACCTGAAATGTCTGAAGCGGTAACTTGATTGTTTATGGCACCATTTTGAACAGATGATACATCACTTGCAGCTGCTTGTCCAGGTTGGTTTGCGTTAATGGTTGCAGAGACATCTTTATTAATTGTGCTACCCGAAGTATGTGAGCTCTCAGTTCCTACAGTTTGAGCTGCACTGCCTGAAATGTCTGATGCGGTACCTTCATTGTTTACGGCATCATTTTGAGCAAATGATGATTCACTTTGAACTCCTTGTCCTAATTGTCCTACATTATCAACTGAAGAAGTATCTCGATTGACAGTGTTGCCTTGAGTTTGTGATGTCTCACTTACACCAGCTTGTGTTGGTTTTCCAGCATTGTTTGCTGAAGCAACTTGTTGGTTGTTTGCGTTATCTGAGACAGGTGATGTTTCACTCACTGTCACTTGTCCTGCAGCATTATCAATTGGAGCCGCACCTTGGTTGACCATATTTCCCTGTGTTTGCGATAAGTCATTTACTCCTGCCTGTGCTGCGTTTCCACCTTGACCTTGCGATGCCTCGTTTACTGTTGTTTGTGTTTGACTTCCTGCATTATTAGAAGACGCCGCATTAGAAACTTGGCCTGAGCTTACACTGTTGACATTATCAGTTGCACCGTTAGTGCTGGGTGAATTATTAGAATCTCCACAAGGAACAGTTGCTGAAACTTTGTCACTAGATGGACTGTTGGCTCCAGCTGCAGCTGAGGTAACGTCATTTGGACCATTGTTGACTACGTTATTTGTATTTGGAGATTGCAATACATTCGATAAGAATTCAGAGATTGCGAATAAGAACCTTCTTTTATCTTGGATTTGGACCTTCGCTGGCTCTACCCATGGTAAATTTATATTGTTGAGTAGCCTTGTTTTGTTATCGAGTTCTTCAATATCTTCAACTAAGCCTGTATGCATTTTTTGTACACCTGCAGGACTTAAATGGCTAACTAATTGTTCGCCAATAGCTTTCCGTACAACTGGATCGGAAGATAATTTGTTTTTAATTAAGTTTATAATAGCTTGACGGCGCTCACTATTTGTGCTGTTGGGTGTTAGTCCTAATTCTTCTTGCATATATTTCCTTATCGCTGCGTGCTTTTCTAGTCTAGTGCTTGCGTGATTTAATCCATATTTAACGTAAATGTGATTTCTCCATACATCAGCGGCTTCAACTGAACTCTCTTCCTCCGTATCCAAGAAATCTTCAGCCGACTCCTGTACTGCGTCATTCTTTAGTTCATTCAACTCTTTCTGTAAAGCTTCCTGTCGTTTTCTTTCTGCTTTCCTTAATTTTTCCTCGGCTTTTCGTTGAGCTTTCTCCTGCTTCTGATGCTCCTTTTCTAAGCGCTCTAAACGCTTTCGTTCCTCTTTTTCTCTCTTTTCCTGTTGTTTGCGCTCCTCTTTGAGGTGCTTTTCCTCGAGTTTTCTCTGCCTTTCTTCTTGGCGGAGTCGCTCTTTTTCTTGTCGTTCTAATAACTTTTTACGTAGCTTGTCCTCCGTGGAGTCACCGTCGTCACTGTTGTTGTCATCGTCTTTAGAATTACTGCGTTCCTCTGATGGGGCGGACTCATTCGACTCCCATCTCCGTGTTCTCAATAGTGACCTGTGGTCACTTCCGTCGTGAGGAATGTACTTGGCGCAGGCTATGCCGATGCCAACCTGAAATAGTTAATTATAAAATTTAAAGTATTGTTTTGTATTAAATCTCCTATACAACAGTATTTCGCGTTTAATAATGAGGTTTACGATAAAAAATACTTTTTGTCAAAAAAATTAAAAATGGAACATCATTAAAATATAATGCTGCTAAATATTAATTATTTATGAGTGAAATAAATGTTTGTTTTAATTCAATTTTAAAATATACCTTATTTTAATAAATGAGCTTCATTAATAAAAGATCTTTAAAATTAATTTGAGTGATCAAAGTGAATAAAGCTTTGAACAAACCTACGCGTCAGTGACGCGGGACGCGGGACGCGATACGGGAGCGTCTGCAACGCGAAACTGTGCGTGCACACCTGCGCGACTACGGTGCGAACCGTCAAACTTCATTTGTTAATGAACAGTCACTGAAGACGCGCGACTTTATCTGGTGCAAATTATGCTAAATTGTTGTGGTAATGTCATCCACATACTTAACATCAGAGTCGGTTGGGAGGTACTAAGCTTGCTTTTGATTTGGAAGGTGCAGAGGAATAAAACACGTCCACAATGGTCAAGTCCAATTAATTTAATATCATGACACAATCTATCAAAACGTAAACAAATCAAAAAATCATTAACTAAAGAGTTGTACAAAATAATATAAAAAAGGTTTTAAAAAGAAGTCTAGTTATGTACACTTCAAAACACACGTCTGACAACTTGACGCGCACGTCCCGTTTTGCCGACGCGAACATCCCGCGTTGCGGTCGCGCAGGTGTGCACAGCGCCATAAGATTACATGGGCAGCGTCCGCCGCGCGGTAGACGCTCCCGCTTCGCAGTCGCTTTGGTCGCGTAGGTTTGGCCTAAGCCTTATTACAAACGCGTAAAGTCAATCCAAATAATGAAAATTAACAATTAACATTTTTAAATCTCAAACATTATTTATTTATTTATTAAGGCAAAAACAGTTTTTTACAAAAAATATTACAAATATGATTACAAATAAACCTAAATTACCATTGATTGCTAAACTATGAAAAATTTAAAGGATGCGTTTGTTAACAGTCGCGATCACAAAACTAATGACTAATGGGTTACTAATACACAACAATAATGTGGACTAACAAGTTACCTACTACTAATACAATGTATAATGAAAGGTATTAAAATTCAGATAATTCGCTTACTTGTTTCTTATAATTGCGCAGCTTTGAGGAGAAGATGTCTACTTTGCATAATTTTTTGTTATAATATCTGCAAGAACGCCTAAGAAAGGTATTTTTTGCATAATTTCTGTTGTAAAATGGAACGTGAAAAGTGTCTTTAGAGCGTGAGGAAAAAGATCGAGGAACTTTAAAATGTACCAAACTTAATAAGTCTGGGGAGCTGGTATAATTGTTGACAATTTTATAAAGGAAAATAGCATCTAGGTAGTCACGTCTGGAGCACAAAGACTGCATGTGATGTAGTTTGATGCTTTGTTTGTAATATGTGTCTGTGTGTCCAGAGTGGTAATTAAGGTATTTTATAAACTTTTTTTGGACTTTTTCCAATCTCTGAACGTGGACGTCATAACTGGGACTCCAGACCACGCTACCAAATTCGAGAACACTACGCACATAAGACATGTAAAGCGTTTTCAAAGTTTTACACCTACGGAAAGGCTTACTGAGACGGATTATAAGACCCAATGCTTTAAATGCCTTCGTCACTATCCTATCAATATGTAAATTGAAATGCAATTTAGCATCTAAATAGATGCCGAGATCACGCACCTCAGAAACACGATCGATAGGTCTACCTAACATCTTGTACTCGTATGATACCGGGTTATGCTTCCTTGTGAAAGTTATATAACAACATTTATCGGTATTTAGGTGAAGTTGATTACTTTTGCAGTACAATTCAAATGACCTTAAATCTTCTTGTAGTAGTTCACAGTCATCCTTGGAATCTATAATTTTGAAAATTTTAGTGTCGTCTGCGTAGAGCAAGTGACGAGAATTTTGGAAGCAAATCCCGATATCGTACAAGTACAAATCGAAGAGAAACGGACCGAGATGCGAACCCTGAGGGATTCCAGACGTGATCGTAATGAAGTCGGAAATACAGGCCCTCAATGCCACTGCCTGGCTGCGATTACTGATATAGGAGCAGATCCATCTCCACAGATCACCGTGTATACCGATTCTAGCGAGCTTCTTTAAAAGGGTGGTTATAGTATACTATATAATATAAAGTAGCTGCTATAAATAATTAAAAACCGGCCAAGTGCGTGTCGGGCCACGCGCAATATAGGGTTCCGTAGTACCGCTAGTTTTTGATAATTTTTGCATGGTCAATGAATGTACATTTATAACCTGTTTTACACTACTAACAACATCATCTCAGTAACGTTCAAAGGAATTTGAACGAAAAGTTCCTTTATACTTCGCCGAATACATTTTTTTTAGTTGATCGACTATTACTCAATAACTTATGAAAGTCTTCTTAGCCGTGATAGTTTTCCTTTTAAATTTAGCATATTTTCTACTCCCGTGAATTTTTTCACATTTCCAGAAGCAACCGTTTAGCTGGTAGAAGGGGGGGGGGGGGGGGGGGGCACTGGACTCTAACGATTTTTTCCACTTTAAACTTCATATTTCACAAATGGATCCCTCAATCGAAAAATGATGTATGAATACTCGTAATATTTTTAAAAAACCTAGGTCCTATAGTCTCTGAGCAAAACCGCGGACAGACAGACGGACAAACAGACGGACAGACAGACGGACAGACAGACAGACGGACAGGCCGAAACAATAAGGGTTCCTTATTGACTACGGAACCCTAAAAATTAAACAATTTGTTGATACATAATCGCTAACCTCATAAAGTAACTGTTTAAATTAATTTTAAAATCATTTAAAGTTGCAGTTTAAAAACACGATTATTGTTATAGTTATTTAAGAAATTAAAAACTCTACTAATTGCTATAGAGATTGAAATTAGTAATCCATAGTATAATTTGTATTGTAGTAAGAATTACGTCATCATAAACTTTGAAATTAAAATTATTATGATTTTTATTTATATGTATGTATGTAACTTTAGAAGTATTGACAAAATAAAAGTACTCACAATTAGTAACAATAGTGATATCTTCATTTTGAATTCGTTCGTTACCCGGTCATTTGACTTCGTTCGTAAGAGTGTATGCGGACACAGAACTAACTACCTTTATATACCTCAGGGGCCATTAGTACTGATAACGTAGATAATGTTCTTAAATGATAACTGGCGGGAGGAGAGCAAACAGAATGTTTTCGCTAAACTGACTCACAACTTTTGTTATGCGCCATTGATCTGTGAATACTAGATGCACGTTTTGGAACTGCCCAAATAAAAATATTGTGAATTAAATATATTGTGTAAATGTGTTTTTAGGGTTCCGTAGTCAACAAGGAACCCTTATAGTTTCGGTCTGTCCGTCCGTCTGTCCGTCTGTCTGTCCGCGGTTTTGCTCAGAGACTATAGGACCTGCAAAGCTGTAATTCGGCACGAATGCAGATATTAATGATGCCGAAAAAAAGTACATAAATTCTTAAAAAAATATTTTTTATGGTACCTTCCCTACAGGCTACATTAAGCGGGGATGACTTTTTTTTCGCGGCCACCCGACCGTGTGGGGTGTCGTTGGATAGGTTTTTTAAAATTATTACGAGTATTGATAGATTATTTTCCGATTTGGGGATCCATTTGTGAAATATGAAGTTTAAGCCCGGCCGCACATTGTCAGAAATTTCTGATCAGAAACATTTGAACGTCCGCCGGACCGCCACTCCGCACACTATCCGAAATTTCCTTCCGGCGAGTTCGAGCTCACTTGGCTCAGTACAAAATGTAAGAGAGAGCGCGATCCGATTTTCTGATCAGAAACATTTGAACTGCCATCCGATCGACGTCATCTGACACATAATGTCAGACACCCGCCGGAACGCACTCTGCTCATATGTTTTGTGTCTGACATCCGGTCCGGATGAGTTGTCAGATGACGTCGATCGGTAGCAGTTCAAATGTTTCTGATCAGAAAATCGGATCGCGCTCTCTCTTACATTTTGTACTGAGGCGAGTGAGCTCGAACTCGCCGGAAGGAAATTTCGGATAGTGTGCGGAGTGGCGGTCCGGCGGACGTTCAAATGTTTTCTGATCAGAAATTCGGACAAGATGCGGCCGGGCTTAAAGTGAAAAAAATCGTTAGAGTCCAGTGTCCCCCCCCTTCTACCAGCTAAACGGTTGCTTCTGGAAAAGTGAAAAATTCACGGGAGTAGGAAATATGCTGAATTTAAAAGGAAAACTATCACGGCTAAGAAGACTTCATAAGTTTTTGAGTAATAGTCGACCAACTAAAAAAAAATGTATTCGGCAAAGTATAAAGGAACTTTTCGTTCAAATTCCTTTGAACGTAACTGAGATGATGTTGTTAGTAGTGTTAAACACGTTATAAATGTACATTCATTGACCATACAAAAATATCAAAAACTAGCGGTACTAAAGAACCCTATATTGCGCGTGGCCCGACACGCACTTGGCCGGTTTTTTAGTAATTAAAAGTAGTTGTTTGAAAAAAAAAACAACAATCAAATATTTTATAATTACTACAAACCTCGTAAAGTATTTCGTAGCACGGCGTAGCACGTTGTCGGCATCATTAATATTATGTGCATTCCGAATTACAGCTTTGTAGGTCCTATAGTCTCTGAGTAAAACCGCGGACAGACAGACGGACAGACAGACAGACAGACGGACAGACCGAAACTATAAGGGTTCCTTGTTGACTACGGACCTAAAAATGACTAAATGGTAGCTGGCAATATGTTTTAGTGAAATTTACACTTCTACAGAAAATGAACACCTACTATCAAAACCTAAAACATATTTAATTTTAACAGCATTGGCAAGACAAGCTAAGTCTTTCTTGACGTCATGTCTTCAATTTAGTCTAGATATTTTACGTCGATGACAATTAATAGTACTGCATAATGAAGATCTTTCACAAACAACCGGATGTGCGGACAAATAGTTCAAACAAAGCATCGGAAACGACTAATCCGAAGTGATTAGATACTTTCCCCAATCACCTGACAATATTCTACAATACATTACATTTTAGATATAACATGGGTTGGCCCACAATAATGAAAAACTTGTATCAATGAATTTTACGCTTAAAATGGTGGTGAGAAAAGTTTGATAAAATCTCATATGAGACAAATGCATACAGCAATAATATTTTGCATTTAGATTTTTTAAAAATATGTTCTCCTTGCTTAAACCTGTCGCGGTCTAGTGGTTGTCCAAGACTAATGGTTGTTTAAGAGTTTAAATGTCATGTCACTTCTAGCTGTATTTATAATAGTCCTATTCATTTACATTAATGTATATTAAATGGATGTATCGATCAACTTATCTTATATTGTCATTTTAACTTTATAATAGATCTAGTTAATAAAAGAAAATTTTCAATGAGATATTTTATTGCTAGCAATATCTTTATGCTTAAAGTTATAAACACTTGTCAGACCTCTACTGCTGAAGTAATAGTTGCTTGCCATCAGGCTATATGTTTGCTCGGATACAGATCAATAACTTATAATTTATAATTTATTGCTAAGGATATAATATAACAACATATTTTCACGTAGACGCCATGGCGTACAATACGGTACGAAATGAAATCCTATACAGGGTGTAACAAAACTGAGTGATAATACTTTAGGGTGTGTATGTGTCCCTTATATTATAGAGTGCGCTGTGAAAGTAGCAGCGCTGAAAGAGATTTTTTTTTGTGATTTGTATGGGCAAATCGTCAAAAGGCGTCATGAATTTTTCCATATATAGGTGAAAAAAAAGTTTTTCAGTGCTGCTACTTTCACAGCGAACTCTATATAGGGGACCCATACACATCCTGAAGTATTATCACTGAGTTGCGTTACAACCTGTAGATAGAGAGCAAGCAAAGGGCACCAGGCGGATGTTTCTGTAGGCCATCCATTTTCAAAGTGTGCTCTTCGAAGCCCTGGGGTTCCGCAAAGTCTTGATAGGGGCGCAACATAAACCTTTTTAGGGTTCCGTAGTCAACAAAGAACCCTTATAGTTTCGGTCTGTCCGTCCGTCTGTCTGTCCGCGGTTTTGCTCAGAGACTAAAGGACCTACAAAGCTGTAATTCGGCATGAATGCACATTGAATTTTTTTTCGCGTCCACCCCCACCGTGTGGGGTGTCGTTGAGTAGGTTTTTAAAAAATATTACGAGTACTCAAAGATCATTTTCCGATTTAGGGATCCATTTGTGATCGAGAGTCCAGTGTCCCCCCCCCCCCTTCTACCAGCTAAACGGTTGCTTCTGGAAATGTGAAAAAATTCACGGGAGTAAGAAATATGCTGAAGGAAAACTATCACGGCTAAGAAGACTTCATAAGTTATTGAGTAATAGTCGATCAACTAAAAAAAATGTATTCGAAGGAGTAAGTATTGAAAGGAACTTTTCGTTCAAATTCTTTGACAGTTTAAACGTAACTGAGATGATGTTGTTAGTAGTGTTAAACACGTTATAAATGTACATTCATTGACCAATGACCATTAAGAAAAATATCAAAAACTAGCGGTACTACGGAACCCTATATTGCGTGTGGCCCGACACGCACTTGGCCGGTTTTTTATTTAGAAATGGAGTCACTTTACAAAATATGCCAGTCAAAGTTTTCGGTGCCAAATCCATCCAAATGATTTCTACTTCTTGGCTTAAACTTGAAATTTTTTTCTTTGTTGTGGATTTCCGTCAAAAATTTTGCTTTTTAACCTTTAACGTCACGGGCGGGGTCTACGCAGACCCCACGCGCTGTTTTTTGACGGTATTTTTTTAAATTGGCAAGTTACGATGGCACGTTTTCCGCTAATCTCAATGCAACGCGAGGTCTTTCAGTGAGTAAAAGTCCGTCGCTCCTCTGCTAAGTGAAGTTACATTTTTGCTTATGTGGGGATACCTGCAGACCCCACCCGTGATTTAACGTTTATACTTTTTTCACATTGGTTATGTGTTTATTTGTTTGTTTTTTTGAATTGGCTATGTATAAATGGAAAAAATTGTTGCCGAATAACAGAAAATCAAATTGCACAAATCATATACAATTTTAATGACTCTGAAAGTTTTTGGAAACATTTGGGAAGAGTTAGAGGTAGCTAGACCTAGTGCATCAAAAATGAAGCGAAGATGCTATTATTATCCCAGAACTAATTACTTTTGTCCGTAAGCCTTGCTATAAAACTATTTGCAAGCCTCATTCAATAAATTATTTATTATTTACCTTGCCTACTCAAGGAATAATTTTAGTTTATGGTAGTACTTTTCAAGGATTGTTAATTTTTTTTCTGTAATGTTTAGTGTTAATTTTTCTTTTGATTACTTATTTCTAAGTCTTATTTTATTAGAAAAAAATAATAAGTTAGTCAGAAGTAGACACTTTTGTTGAATTTTGGTACAGTAAACATGTGCCCTAAAAATTCTATGCACGAGATTGGTTAGTTCATAAAAATGTTCTTTACTGTCTAAATAATGGTTAGTTTATTATTTATAAATGCTTTTCATAAATAAAATAATATCCTTTCTTATAATACAAAACGGGTAATTTTTATTAAACAATTCTGAATTTATATGTAAGTATATTTATATTGGGGATACTTCTAGACCCCTCGCGTGACGGAACGTTACCCAAAACAACGCGTGTACTTAAAGGTTAAAAGCGTTTCCGCCACCAAAAAACCGCTGCTTTAGAGTATAAATTTACCTGGTGACTTCACCAGAACAATGTATTCCACCATAAGTAGCAAACGATCAAAACTAATCACGAGAGTGAATAATCCTAATGCTGTATGGACAGGGATTAAAATTGAAATTAATTTATGGAAATAGTGATTGTTTTGAACCCATTAATTTGATTGATATGCAACCAGAATACGACAACTTGTGTGAGTCAAATAATATAGAAACACTAGATTATATACTTTGGTTCGGTACACAAGTCTACTCTAATCGTCGCGAGCAATACAATATCCTTTCATTGAAAGAGTTTCCTTTTTTTTCAATCCTTCTAAGTCAGGGAACTTCAAAATCAAAAATACATATTAATATTATAAATCGGAAAATGTGTCTGTTTGTCTGTTACTTTCACGTACAAACCGCTGAACCGATTTTGCTGGGTATGGAGATACTTTGAGTCCCGGGAAAGAACATAGGATACTTTTTATCCCGGAACAATGTACGATTCCCGCGCGATAAACGAATCTTGACACTACGGAGATACGGACGTTATCAAGTATTAAAATATAGTTTGACCAACCTACTGATGGTCTTGACACGACAACAAAGACGCAAAGGGTTGAGCATGACTCATAAGTCACTGTTGAGAAACTATTCGTAAATTATACGTATGCATTTTTGTGTAATGTTTTTCAATAACTCTAATCAAATATTTTACTATTTAATCTACGAAGTTAGCTAAAGACAGAACCTTTATCGTAAATGTTCCCTAAAATTTTAAAGGTCTGATTTAGATATTGTATTGCAGCAGTCCATATTACGCAATGGAATAGTGACGGATGTTCAAACCTTATCTCCGTGATAACAGAGCTAACATTTTCGTCTACTGTTTTGGTATCAAACCTTTGTGTATTTTACATTGTTATTTTCCTATCTTTGAATAAAAAGTTATCCAATAGTCAATACTTGCGTATCGCATTTTTTATATTTTGATGTTAATAATATAATTTTTCGTGTTTATTCAGTAGCTTGTCACTCCTACATAATATTTATTTGCATCCCTCGTAGCTAAAAGTTAAGAGCCGTAATTTAATAAAACCTTTGGGAAAAAAAGTTTATATTTTGGGCATAATATTTTAATCAAAACATTAACCAATCAACAATGCTGCTGAATAAATAAACTTTAACCCTCTTACTAATAAAAACTTCTTAAACATGCGTTCAACGTGTGAATAGTTAAACAGGAGTTTTTAAGTTACACACACGTTACACAGAGTCTATACAGAGAAAATAGTATGGAAATGACAGCATCGTTATACAGGCCTTATGTCAAAAAATGATTATTAGTAGAAAAAATCTTATGCACCCTCTATACACGCTGTGTAACTTTTTATTAGTAAGAGGGTAAATTATACAGGGTGTAACAAAACTAAGTGATAATACTTTAGGATGTGTACGTGTTCCTCGTAGAAAGACCAGTTTTTTTTTTTCACTTTTGTATGGGGAAACTCGTGACGCCGGGGCGCTTGCCCATACAAAAGTGAAAAAAAAATTGGTCTTTCAGCGCTGCTACTTTCACAGTGAACTCTGTACAAGGAACACATACACACCCTAAAGTATTATCACTTAGTTTTGTTACAACCTGTATAATATATTTACCTAAACAGTAGTATCAACCTATGCATTTGTGGCAGGGCTATGATAGTGCTCATATATTGGGTTTTAGAATGTACAGATAAGCAAAATGTCATACTCGTTCGTGCGTGAATATTCAGGAAATAGGTAAGTACAAATGGTCCCATTTCTGTGTTAACATCTATGTTTTGTCTCCTACGTGGTACTACTTATTCGCTTCCAAATTAAACAAGGGGGGTGTGCCAAAATCTTTTCGTTTTCGCTTCGTTATAGAATCGCCGATGAAAATGTATGGAATTGGCATAAGCGTTCGTTAGTATGACGTTGACGTTCGACTCGTCTTATGTCAATTCCATACATTTTCATCGGCGATTCTATAACGAAGCGAAAACGAAAATATGTTGGCACACCCCCAATGTGTAGCAAAACATAGTGATAACACTTTCGTGTGTGTATGAGTCCCCTGTATATAGTTGACTGTGGAAGTATCTGCGCTGAAATAGTAACTTTTTTTAGCTTTTGCATGGGCAAATTCATGACGTGGCTATTGCCCATTCAAATGACAAAAAAATTGATCTTTCAGCGCTGCTATTTTCACAGTAAACTCAATATAAAAGACACGTACACATCCTAAAGTATTATCACTTTGTTTTGTTACACCCTGTGTTAAAATTTTCAAGCCCAAAAAAGAAGATCAATTAAAAATACAGTATTTTTGTGTTGTTTATTTAAGAGAAAGCATCAACAAACAGGGGGAAATCTCAGGAAAAAACCGAAGAAAACAGCAGAAGACAACATCGGATAACGAGGCTTAACACGAAGAATTGATAACAACGTTGTCGAATGAAAAACGTCATTCATGTCACGTCACCTATACTGTACTCGGCGAAACATGGCAGTAGCGGTCATTGACTGCCTGTCAAAAACTTGTAATTTTCTATATAAACCGCGATTGACAATGAAGTGTCAGATGTTGTCAATCGCGGCTTTGTATAGAAAATGACAAGTTTTTGACAGGGAGTCAATGACCGCTACCGCCATGTTTCGCCGAGTACAGTACATACAATATTCATTCGGCCAAGTTCGGAATGCTCTGATATAAAAAAACCTACTAGGTGGTACATGAATGCTACTTTCAGTTTTATGCAAAGCAGCTATCTCTTAATCTGATACAAGCGTTGGTTCACATTTCGGCGTGTAGATGAATTAATTATTGGATTATATTTACAGAATGTTGTTAGTCTGAAACTGATGTTCTTCAAGTGATATTTTATAATATGGCGTCAATGATATTATATTATAATATGGCGTTCTATGATCTATCCTAAACAGCCTTATAAGTCTGACAATAACTTGTAAGTCTGTAAACAGCATTCAATCGGTAAGAGGTAACGTTGCAAATACGTCGTTAAATTTTCGTCCTAATAGGCTCTGCGGAATATCTTGTATGAATGAAAACGCTCGATGTGTAAAATGTTTACAAATGTCACGAGATGTACAACTGCTGTTGATTCTGTTGTTATCTTTACATCGTATTAGTTGGGAACAAACAAACAAACCTGCCATCATAAGAATGACGTTCTAATTCTTTATAAACTAGCTGAATCCTCACCACTTCACGGCCTTTAGTTATTTATATTATTATGTAATGGTTCTAAGATCTTGATATCCCATAAAAGTCTTCATTCAGTTATTGTGAAATAATTCATACATCGTTTGCTTAGTCGAGTTTCTTTCAGATGTAAAAATGAGATCGAATAGATTGTATAATATTATGTAGATAGTACTTTATTGGTATTTTTTACAACAAAACTTGGCGTCTTTTATGAATAATGAATATACAGGGTGCAATTAAAACTTCCTGCCAAATTTTACCAGGGCTTAGGTATCATTAGGAGAGTCCATTTAACCAAAAAAAAATTGGGTGTTATTTTTTTTCAATGACATATTTTATCCCATTTAAAATCGTTGCAGAACGGTCACTCGCGGCGCGGGGGAATGAGAGGGGGTAACGCCGGGATGAGGCGCGCGCGCGGGAGCACGTCATGCGTGGCCGACGCATCGTGTCCATTAATTGTAGTGTTTTTTAGGATAACTTTCGGAAGCTATTTCTCAATAATTTAGTACTGAGTGACTATAAAAGAAAAAATAATGTTGGCTCAATCAGTATACAGGGTGCACCCTGTATACTGATTGAGCCAACATTTTTTTTGTAGAGACCAAAAAAAGAAAGGGGGAAAGTAAAAGAAAAATTCATTTAGTATAATATTGCCTACAACGTCGTTTGCGCAATAAACTCCCTTTTAGCTACTCTACATTTTGTAGCGATAGAAACTGTCCTATGAGTTTTTAAATTTCATAAACAGTTTAGCGGTTTAAGCGTGAACATACATACATACAAACAGACTCTATCACTTATAAAAATATTATCATATTTCTAAATTCTAATATTGCAGAATTCCTGGCTATTATAACAGCTGAATGAAAACAAACGTGGTTAACCTCAATATTTATAGAAAGATAAACGAGTTTTAGCGAACATTTACATTCATTTTCTTAAGAAAAAAACTAACAATTTTCGCCATAACTTAGTTAAGTACTATAACTAATATAAGTACGTAAGCACTAAGTACTATAATTAGTTATCAAGCTAGTTAACTATTCTACTCATAAGTCCTACGTCATAGACAGTTTTCAACTACACTTAACCACTATCTAAATACAATTGTAACTGTTGCACTCAGAGACATTTAATAATGATTAAACTTTAATTTATACGTGGGAGAGCCATGCTTCGGCACGAATGGGCCGGCTCGACCGGAGAAATACCACGTTCTCACAGAAAACCGGCGTAAAACAGCGCTTGCGCTGTGTTTCGTCGAGTGAGTGAGTTTACCGGAGGCCCAATCCCCTACCCTATTCCCTTCCCTTCCCTCCCCTATTCCCTTCTCTTCCCATCCCTACCCTCCCCTATTACCCTATTCCCTCTTAAAAGGCCGGCAACGCACCTGCAGCTCTTCTGATGCTGCGAGTGTCTATGGGCGACGGAAGTTGCTTTCCATCAGGTGACCCGTTTGCTCGTTTGCCCCCTTATTTCATAAAAAAAATAAAAAAAAATAAAAAAAATTAAGAGTTTGACAGATAATATATGGGGCTTATGTCAAAATCTTCATTTAATTACAGTTAAGTAGGTAATGTTCGTCTCTGAGTGCGGCAGTAAAATGTCAGTTTTTACACGTTGTTACATTGGGCAGTGGGCTATTAGGAGCATGGTTTTACTGTACATTATTATGAATTATTATGATTTGGGTTATGTCAACCCCAGATTACCAATCACAAATAACATTAATACCCGTCCAAGTAACTTAGTATAAATCAATTTAGCTCCAACAGTAGAGTTCTCACTAAACTGTATAATAGAGTTTTATTAAATCATAACATAATAACAGAGCTTTGACCTGTTATTCGTAAAATTAATAATATATTAATCGCAGCTCCCCCGTAATCCAGCAAGCGAAGCCTTCAAAATTAATCTTCGCAATAAATATTGGAGAAAACTGCTTGAACAATTATCGTAAAAAGTCTTGAAGAATGTTCTATTAAAGAACAAAATACGCTTAACTTGTTATTTATTTAGATTATTATGTAGTCTTAATTCATGAAACTTAATGAATTTCATAATATTATTCTTTTTAAGACGGCGTTCTCTTAATAGTGGGATCTACGAGTGTGATTCGATAAAGGGTTTCATTGGATTGCTGCTGAACTTTATAATCAAATCAAAGTCATATCATTTTTATTTCGGGCATCAGAGGCCCATATCATAATATAACAAATACCTTAAATCTAACATACATATTAATAATACAATAAATACCTTAAAACTAACATACATATTTTTGTATATAAACTTATAAACTAACACTGTCACGTGTTTCCGGCGACGTGACTCGCTTCGTTCCGGAGTCTCCCCCGGAACCTTCGTAGACCACATCCATCGGCCAAAATTCCGGCGCCTCGAAAGTCGACAGAAGATTCGTCGGTACTTTCACCACAAAGGAGCTAAAGTTAACCTTGTGGCGACACTGCAGATGCTCGACCCTCAGGCACAGTGTCGTCTTCTTCTGGATGTAGTCCACGACGCCCTCGACCTCCATGGACCAGTGCAGGCGGGATATGTACAGGGGCGTCGCGGGGACCTCGCTCCGCAGACGCAGCTCAGGTACATAGGGCGCGGTGCCGCGATCGTTGCGGGCGGCGGGCTTCTTCTTCCTCCTCTCCACCAGTATGAAGCCTTCCTCATCGCACCCCCTGCTCTCGTCCTTGCCAGGTCGAGAAGACTCCACCTTGCGGCTCTTCGTAGCCTTGTGGCTCTCCTTAGTCTTGCGACTCTCCGGAGCCTTGCGGCTCTCATTCTCCCCATTTGTTTTCGCCCGCGTGGGAGGTGCGGGGCGACCTATTTATGATTTGACTATTTGATTAAAGTCTTCTCTAGGCTGCCTGTATCCTTAAAACGTTAGGGTGATGGTAGATATTTAACTGAGTGTAATTGGATACTGTTAGGAAAAAGGTAACAGTAAATTATGATTGGTGATATTTCCTGTATATCCTACACTACTTTTCTTTGTCTCTCCTTATGCTATGCAATTTTTCTCAAGAGACCGTTTGTCATACATCAAATCAATTATCTCAGGGCGGTACATGGTATCTTAGACATGAGTGAGATAGCCTGAGAAGTGACATTCAGGGTATGAGAATTGAACCCCTGTATAATATATTAACCGCAGTAAGATATTTGTAATATTATGTTTTATGTTTATTATATTTTCGTATAACAATATAATCGAAAAAAATACTATACAGTATATTCAGTGTACAATGTACATGACCGTGGACAGGGCCTTGTATGTTTATTTTGTTAGAGCGAATTGCATTCTCGCCGGATACCGTCTGTTCGGGATTATTTTACCCCTGTTTCTATTAAATTGAACCTTCAGTCGTTAGCACTAAGGTTCTGTCAGAGGCTCTATAATTGTGAACAAACTGTACAAACTAACAGAAGCAGTGACCTTTGTATAAAACAACGTGAAATTGATTTGAAATTGATTTACATATACGATAGTGTTTTTACAATAAAAATATTATGTCAATACACAAGTTATACAAAAAGTAAAATTTAGAGAATATGTTATACTGACTTTGTAGATTTGTTTCTCTATTTTAAAAGCTTTTATTTAACTTGCTCTGTATGTACGTAAGTATGTATGTTCGGGTGGAATTTTGGAACTCAATTTTAAAGTTTTGAATACACGTTTGGTTTGGATGACAATGCACGGTATGGTATGTGACATCACTCTAAATCCAATATGGCCGACCATCCAAGATGGCGAAATAGTTATTTTCTATGCAATCCTACAATATGGATATTAAATGAAAAGGCTTTTTGATAGTAACTCGAAAGCGAATGTAATGTCATTCTACATCCAATATGGCGGCTCATCCAAGATGGGGGAATAGTTATTTTTAATGCACTTCTGCAATATGGGTATCAAATAAAAGGGCTTATTGAGAGTAACTCGGAAACAAATGGTATGTCTAGGGAATGCAATCTTGATCTTGTAAGACCAAGATTCCACCAAGATCTTGAGTGATTTTCCAAGATTCAATCTTGAAAGCCATCAATCCTGAATTTCGAAATCCTGTTCGCGATCTTGACAAAATAGTCCAAGATTGTAACAAGATTTCGAGTTTTTAGATTGTTCATACCTGCGTGGCAAAGCGCGAACCACAGATTAGGGTATATTATATAGTAGACAGATAAGCGTCTTAGAAGAGTTTGATGGCTCACGAATCGAACATTTGATCTATATCCTGTGGTTTGATCTAGCGCCATCTGTAGATAAAACAAGTAAACTTCACAGGTGCGTACTTATGTGTGTGTGTTAGCGTTTGTATGTGTGTATATTGCGTGTATAGGATAGGATAAGGCGCAGTGCAGACGACAGACTATCCGTGACGCACTTTTTAGTCCGTAGAAATAGAACCTATGCAATTGCCAAATTATATGCAGTAAAGCACACGTCTGCGCTGCGCGTCGTGTGCGTTACTGCATATAATTGCATAGGTTCTATTTCTATTATTAATATTATTTTTATACAACCTATGCTCGGGTTTTGAATATATATTTCTGGTAATAGAATTTAAATATAAGCAGGTTCCAGGCTGCTCTTGAGCACCGAAAATAAACCAATATTTTACGATAAGAGTTGAAATGATAACGAAATAAAACTGGCGCTTACACTTTATTACCAAATGCAAATACAGCATCTGTAGGTGACTTGAGATTAGTCTTGCGATGAGTGTATTTACTCTGTAGCGCTTACATACGTTACTCGAAATTTCTTTATCATATTTTTTTTTTAATTTCAGGGTTTCTAAAGGTTCAAGAGATCAAAGAAATCTATTTGTTCTGGGTTTCTTATCTTTAAAAACAATTTTAAATTTTTAAAAACTTTAAAGATAATGAAACCTGTTTTATCTTTCAAAACCACTTGTTGTATGTTGCATCAAAGAAATTTATTCATAGGAAGATGATAAACTTACGTAATTTAGAAGGGTTATGCCTTATAGTCGTTATCTGTAGGTTGTGCTAAGCATACCCAGATTTTCTCTGATAATACTTGTACCCTTTAAAACAAACCAACACTGAAATCTTCTTCACTGTTTCGTTGCCTAAAACATGCGATTAGGATTTTCTATCTTACTTTTTACGCTTATTCTAAAAAATGATAAAAATAAAGGTATGAATATAACCTAAATTCTCACAAACTTTACTGTAATGAGTTGTGAGTTGTGACTTGTGTGTGACACAAATGAAAACTATGATAGTCGACAAAGGAAATACTAAGTAACAGCAGCTAGACTTTCTCGGAAAATCCCATTGAAATACTGAAAATAAGGAAACAGCTTCACTAAGAATACGATATTGAAGAATATCTATTTCTGGCGCCTGATGGAAATATAGAGCAATACTCTTTGTATGGTTTCTCTCTATGTCAGTAAAACTGGGCATTATTATCTTTTAAAATTGCCTGAACGGAAATAGGTATTGAAGTAGCAATATATTGGATTACAATAGCCTTATTATTTGAAGAGATATAATAAGGATAAATTGCGAACAAAATTATTAATAGTGTTGTGTACGTAGGCGGCTTTATAATAATTGTACCATCGAGGAAATTGATTTCTAGGCACTTGACGGACCTACGTCATTTGGTCGGCTTATGTTAATTCAATATTAGCTGTGATCGGTCTGATGGTTTTGACTTAATGCAACCAAATTTCATAAGTCCGCCATCTGCCTACAGCCTAGGAATCAACTACTCTGATAGTACTATTTTATTATTCAGTAACTGACAGGAGTTTATCTATTCAGTACCGCTTTTGATTGGCTAACGACAAAAAGCAAACCGTTAACGACAAAAAGTTTATATTATCAATAGCAACGCTATTGATAATATAAATTTCAGTCAAATAAATAAAACTTGAGAGGTGTCAAGGGACACCCGGATGGAACGAAGTTATAAAAAAAGTAGCCATCTATTGACGCCCAGGAATACTAACAAGGACACTTTTGTGGACTTGTAATAAAAAATATTTAAACGTCCCGTAGATGTCGCTGTTTATTCTCAAAAACGCCATCTAGTTGACGCACAGGAATACTTTCAACGCCCTCTGCCCCTACTATGCAGGTATTAATAAAAAAGTGTCGAGGTCAAGTGTCGTTCCGTCTAGCCTCCTATCGCAACGCCGAACGCGCCATAAGGAACATCGTTCCAAAACTTTTTATTTTTATGTCCTTTTCGAATACTTGTGTGTGTCGTATCTATAGATATTAAACTGCTGAACTCAGAGACGAATGGAAAATTTAACTGTAATTAAATGAAGATTTTGACATAAGCCCCATACTTTATTTGTCAAACTCTAAATTAAATCAAATGTCTCTGAGTGCAGCGGCTAGATTTATAATTATAATCAAAAAACTTTTTGAAAATAAAGATTTTATTTAATTACTCTAAAAAGAAGAAAATTAAATATTTTTCCTTAAAAATTTTAATCATTAAGTTATTACCTCAATATATTATACAATTTGCATGATAATAAAAGCTTGTCGCGCGATTTTAAATAAACTAAACTGTACTCGGCGAAACATGGCGGTAGCGGTCATTGACTCCCTGTCAAAAACTTGTCATTTTCATACAAAGCCGCGATTGACAACATCTGACACTTCATTGTCAATCTTTTACTTTTCAATTTACTCTCAATAAGCCTTTTTATTTTTATTTGATACCCATATTGCAGAAGTGCTTTAAAAGTAACTATTCCCCTATCTTGGATGAGCCGCCATATTGGATGTAGAATGACATAACTAAGGAATGCAATCTTGGACCAAGATTGACTATTCAAGATCTTGGCGTCTTTTTTCTGAATCAAGATTGGTCAGTTCAAGATCTTGTTGAGATTCGGGTCGAGATCTTGGTCGCGAATCAAGATTTTCGGGGTTTTGAGATTGAGCAGAATAATTGAAAAAATGCGTTTTTTTGCTGCAAATTGATAGTAACCAGTATTTTAATATTATGCAATATAATTAAGTATATTTTTCAAATTAAACAACATTGTATGAACACAATACAAAGACAATAATCAACGTTTATTTTAAAAATGAACAAAAACAATCAATATTTTAGTGACTTAAATGAAATAAAGGGTACAAGTATTATCAGAGAAAATCTGGGTATGCTTAGCACAGCCTACAGATAACGACTATAAGGCATAACCCTTCTAAATTACGTAAGTTTATCATCTTCCTATGAATAAATTTCTTTGATGCAACATACAACAAGTGGTTTTGAAAGATAAAACAGGTTTCATTATCTTTAAAGTTTTTAAAAATTTAAAATTATTTTTAAAGATAAGAAACCCAGAACAAATAGATTTCTTTGATCTCTTGAACCTTTAGAAACTCTGAAATTAAAAAAAAAATATGATAAAGAAATTTCGAGTAACGTATGTAAGCGCTACAGAGTAAATACACTCATCGCAAGACTAATCTCAAGTCACCTACAGATGCTGTATTTGCATTTGGTAATAAAGTGTAAGCGCCAGTTTTATTTCGTTATCATTTCAACTCTTATCGTAAAATATTGGTTTATTTTCGGTGCTCAAGAGCAGCCTGGAACCTGCTTATATTTAAATTCTATTACCAGAAATATATATTCAAAACCCGAGCATAGGTTGTATAAAAATAATATTCTTACAACCGAGTATGTTATCACAATTTTAGTATACGAAAGGCTTACGTTAGCTCAACAGCTTAGTAGCAAATATTAGCAAAGGTCTACAAGGTAAATAATCTCTCCATCCTGTTCTCTACATTTTACATCACAGCATTACCCACTCTATAATACCATTACATAAAATCTAAAGTTAATAAATCTAATAACCTAATTAATAACAATTAACCATCTAAACAGTATATCAAAGGGTAAGAAAAAGTTTGTGATGAGTATCAAGCCAAATACGAAAAACAAAATATTTTAAAACATAGGGCAATTACTGATTTTTAGGGTTCCGTACCCAAAAGGTAAAAACGGGACCCTATTACTGAGACTTCGATGTCTGTCCGTCTAACTCCAGGCTGTATCTCAAAAATCGCTATAGCTAGGCTTCTGAAATTTTCACAGATTGTGTATTTTGGTTGCTGCTATAACAACAAATACTAAAAACAAAATAAAATTAATATTTAAGGGGGCTCCCATACAACAAACGTGATTTTTTTTTGCCTGTTTTGCTCGTAATCAATAACGGCAACAGGTAGGCACTTAAAATACTCACAAAATCTTTAATTTTATTTGTACTTGAATGATTAATAATAAAATAAAATATACATTTAAGGGGGGCTCCCATACAAAAAAAAACACATTTTTTTGCAACTTTCGCTCTATAACGGTACATAACCCTTCGTGCGCGAGTCTGAATCGCACTTGGCCGATTTTTTCCCATAATTTGAACAAACTTTGTAACTAACCTAAGTATGTAATGATCTGGCTAATTTATCTGGCTATACATTTTTTTTTCAACTCATTTTCCCGGTCCTAAAGCCTGTAGTTAAAAATCCAAAAATTTTAAATTATTAGTTACCCACTTCATCCACTAACGTCAACATTTATGAGGATACATAACCATATAACCTGTGTGGTTATGTGTTTCTATGAAAAACCCACCACCCATTCCTAACCATGAAAACCCATGAAAAATGTTCGCAGTCCCTAGCGACAAACTCGGCGGGTTCATTTTTTGCTTTGGGCGGGCGGCGACATATATATAATACGTCACTACCTAAGTATTATTTAATTTGATTTAAAGTATCTACAGTTTGTATATAGATTTGCATTGCTTTGTTTGCTTATTTAGTAATTATGTTTATTGTTATCTTTTTTATCGCCAGCATAATATTAGACTGCAGAGTCTATCAAGTTTTAAATACATATATAATTTATATAGTGAACAAGTAAAAGAATGTTAAGCGGCAACGAAGGCATTATGTTGGAAAAAAAACCTTTACTCGTCTTGGCGTGGTCAGTACCGTGCCCCCAGATGTCTTAACTCTTAACTGAAATAAATAAGTTCGTAACATTGGTTATAGTATTTTCCTTTAAGTAGAGCCTATGAAATTATTGTACTGAAGTACTGATTAGAGCAGGCTGATGCTGATTAATTGAGCATTTACCTCATGCAGCTAATAAAGGAATAAAACTTGTGTACACAATGATACAATATAACCCCCGTGAACAATATTTGTTCGGCAAATATTAGTGTTATTATCTGTTTTTCAGTTTCTAATGGAAAAACCGTGCGGTATCTATCTAGGTTTCTCAGCGCTATCTCCGCAAATAAAACCACATATATAAGAAGAGGTAAAACATTTTTCACATCATTGTACATACAGAAGTTTGAAATTACTTGTATAACAATATACTAAAACAAATCAACATGTCTGCTAAACTATTCGTCGCGTTGTTTGTTGTTGTAAGTATAGTTTTTTTTTTTTTATTATTTTCGATATTTAAATACCCCACGCTTTTGTATTTTAAAACTTTAAAACCACCTAAAATATATATTTATCTAGCACATAGTTTAAAAAGGACTTATTTTTGCTGTTTATATACCAAGAATCACAAGCTATGGAGTCCCTATAACTCTTTTACTATCTACTTGTTGCATACCTAATGCTGATTGTACCTCTAATATTTTAAAAGAGTTACTGTTATCGAAATATCTACCTACATCCCTTTGATGCCTGCCTACCCCACTGCCACTAATAGAACATTTCTCATTTCAGGCCTTAACCTCAGCCGCGTTCGCGCAGCCCGGCCCAGTCGGCCCAGGTGCTCCAGGTGGCGCGTGGCCCGTCGCAGGCGCAGTGAACCCCTGGATGCCCACCTGGCTCTCCATGCAGCCCTGGTACCCGCAGTGGACTCCTTGCACGATCATCGGATCGTCCTGTGTCGACTGCACCACGCGCCTGGTCTGCACCAAGGTCGGCGGTCTCCAGAAGGCCTGCACTGACCCCACCCTCCCCTACTGCAACCTGGGCCAGTGCTCCGCTACCCCCTCCGACGAGTGTGCGCCAGTTCCCGCTACCACTGCCTAATTTTCAAAAATGGAATATTCATGAGTTCTTAATTTAATTTTCAAGAATAGAATACTCATTTAAAATGTAATTAAAATTCCTACCAAGTCCTTTCGGGCATCTGTACAGTCAAGTTACCTACTATTTAATAAAGTTTTTGCAATTAATCTTTGTTTACTTATTACCTACTCTACCTAGTTTAGATTCGTGTTTACATTAATATTTGAATAGTCAACAGGAAAAATTACTTACTTCAAATTATAAAATATTGCTGCTGCTGCTAATAAATAATATTAATTATATTCCTTTTTTTTATAGCTAGTCTTATCTAACTCTGTAACATTCGCACTTTGTACAACTATATGCGCTACGAAACTTCTATGGAATACGCACTGTAAATTCTTATCTCTATGATTAAGACAAAACACCTTGTCTAATCTTCTAATGTAAAAGACAAATACTTAATGTTTGCCAATGATTATTATTTGCAAAAGAGACTAAAAATTCATACTATAAAACACCTACTTAGTAGAGTTACAGAAGCAAAATTCTAATAATTTTTAAGTAGTAGCTAAAATTAATAAATACATTTTATGAATCAGTCTCTCTTAAAGCGTCTCCCAAACAGACGCGGCCTGCGGTGGCGGTCAGTTCAATGGTTTGGCCGCGTGGCCGCGTGTGTCTGTGTCGTTCCTAGAACTCTCAAATCATCCAACTGACCGCCACCGCAGGCCGCGTCTGTCTGGGAGACGCTTTAATAGTACATAAACAGTAATACGAACAAGTGATAAAAACTATAAACCATATTACACAGGGTGCAATTAAACCATCCTGCCAAATTTTTTCCAGGGCTTAGGTATCATTAGGAGAGTCCATTTAACCAAAAAAAATTGGGTGTTATTTTTTTTCAATGACATATTTTATCACATTTAAAATCGTTGCAGAACGGTCACTCGCGGCGCGGGGGAATGAGAGGGGGTGACGCCGGGATGAGGCGCGCGCGCGGGAGCACGTCACGCGCGGCCGGCGCATCGTGTCCATTAATTGTAGTGTTTTTAGGATAACTTTCGGAAGCTATTTCTCAATAATTTAGTACTGAGTGACTATAAAAGAAAAAATACGTGTATTTTTATTTTTAACAAGGATCAATATATCAAAATTTGGCAGGAAGGTTCAATTGCACCCTGTATAGATTAGCACCCAGCATCGTGAATTTGCCCTTATTAAGTTAAAAAAAGTTACTCTTTCAGACGGTACTACTTTGACAGAGACCTCTATACAGGGGACTCATACACACCCTGAAATATTATCTCTCTATTTTTTTATGACCCTGTTTATTATGGATTTTCGTAAGCAATGGATTTCCCGCAAGATAACAAGGGCAATAAGATGACAAGGGTTAACAGATATCGTCAGCTTAGCAGGGTATTATTTGGATAAACAGAAAATATTTCATGGATAACAGTAATTCTTCTCGTAATCTATATAATATATAAAAATGAATCCATATTTCGCGCGGTCACGAACTCACGACATCACGCCTGAACGGCTGTACCCATTTCACTATTTATTTTTTTAATTTGTTTGTAGAAGAATATGAATTTGTAGAAGAAGAATATAATAGAAAAAATAAAAAAAATGCGCGGTTAATTAGAAAATTTAAAAATTCTTATTAGTTATTTCTACTCTTACTTTAGCGCTTTGAACATATTTTATTGTATAAACTTTTTTAATGTAACATTATGACATTTGACACAGAATTGACATAATGCATTTTTTGTGTATACCGTAATCGTAACACACATCAATAATAATAATAAATTAATTAATTAATTAAACTTAAAGGGTATGTTTTAAAATACAGCCGAATCACACTAGCCACTGCTCATGAGTCATGACGTCAAAAATAAACGCTTTGCTGTGGATTTCTTGAGAAATATGCTGATTTCTGGCCAGTACATTGGAGTATATTATGATTTTTTTGGGATATCATTATTGTTAAATATATGACACTTGTCTCACCAGTACAATATGATATCGGATACATGACGTCACGAGCACTGGCCTTGCTGGCCGTAGTACGTACCTGCAACGTAATCGATCAAATATTTCGTTATGGCAGCCTTTCCCAAAGTGGGCGATAACGCCCCTTTATGGGCGCTGAAGGTCTAAAGGGATGGGACCCAGAAAAAATGGGGGCGTTGTGTAGAGGCTTGGGGGGTTCTTTGTAATTTCATTTTATCTGGATGGGGGGCGCTAATACATATTTTTTTCTCAAAGTGGGCAGTAGACAAAATAAGTTTGGGAACCACTGGGTTAAGGCGAGCACCACGCTAAAACGATACGACCAGACGCGTTCCATAGGGCTGACGTTTGTAAAATGTCAGATTCACGTTTGTAAAACGTCAGATTCACGTTTGTAAAACGTCAGTTCTATGGAAGGTGAAGTGTCGCGTCGCTGCCGCGCAGTGTGGCGTAGTGCAGTCTCACTTTTATGGTCTAAAATGTCTCAGTAAAAGTCGTTTATACTCTAAAGTAACATTTTCTCAAGATCAAAAGTTAGCAATGCTTACAAAAGCTTACAAAAAATGTCTTATTAGTCTTTACAAGTTCACAGGTTTTGTCCTATACACTAATCTTAGCCATAACAAAACTTTAGCTAGCTTCAAAGTAAATAAATACACTGGAAACTTTAATTGCATGCCGAAAATAATATAAAAAATTCCTGAAACGTTTACCTACATATTTAGTGAGGGGTGAACAGGGTGCTTTAAACTTTGGACGAGATTTTGTTTGCACTGACACGGAGTCAAGGTCAGAGAATATTCCGGCACGTGTAGAGGATTCAGTAAAATAGTATGGTGATGGTAATGTTATTATTTTATTTCTGAAAGGTAATTTATAAGCTAAAAACTGTTGTTTTCGTCCGAAAATGTAGGTTCGTTCATAAAATCATATAAAATTGAGAAAGAAAGCTCTTGTATAAATTGTACTCGCTTTTGGGATGGGCACAAAATGATAAACAAGTTAAGACACTGATAACTGCGAATGACCTTGAGGACTCGCATTTCTCGCACCACTCTCGCATGACTGTCAATTTTCATGCGAGTGAGAGAGATGTGAAATGTTCACTCGGTAGCGTGGATACATTTTTCGTTTGTTAGAGAAAAAAATAAATATTATAGAAAATCTAGATCTCATAACCGAAAATAAAATCTTACAAGCTTTGGATTTTTGTAAAAGGTATCAAATAAACAAATAATTTTTAAAACATAGCTTGTATATTATTTAAGTTAGAACTGTTTAAAGTTCCTGGAAGATGTGACTTTGGTTTTTTTTTCATCCAGTAGGAGAACATTATTTTATTATATAAAATAAAAAGCGTTTTCAAATATTATAATCGCAAATCACATTTTTTTTCTGCCAATCAATGAAATACATACGTCTATACTGTACTCGGCGAAACATGGCGGTAGCGGTCATTGACTCCCTGTCAAAAACTTGTCATTTTCTATATATACCGCGATTGACAATGAAGTGTCAGATGTTGTCTATCGCGGCTTTGTATAAAAAATGACAAGTTTTTGACAGGGAGTCAATGACCGCTACCGCCATGTTTCATCGAGTACAGTATAGAAAACTGCACAAAGATGTCGAATTGGCAGCTGTCTTCGCCTTAACTAATCTAACCGGCGCGGCGCGGCGTAGGAATAAGGGAGTATAATATTCTCATCTTGTTAATATTGTATAACTATGTTCAAATTTTCACTTCTGACAGTGCTCCCGGATTGCAACGCCATGCTTTTTTAATAAAGAATCTATAGGTATACACATAAAGAGATCATCATGGACATGTAATTTCCTCGTTTATTGCACACACACTTAAGCACTTTAAAACAAACTCGTAGAGCTAGCTTGATTTAAATAAACCGCCCACCGACACCTAAATCTGCGTTGGACTATAAAAGTCCATATTATAATCAATAAATTGAGGAAATTTATGAAGATGGTTCAAAGCATATATTTCGAATCGAACACAAACTGTAGTTTTTAATGATTTCAATTCTGAACTGGTAAACATAACATCTGGCGTGCCACAAGGCTCAATATTAGGACCACTCTTATTTATCATTTTCATAAATGACATAGATAAATGCTTTAAAAATTGTGATTTTCTTTTGTTTGATGACCTTAAAATTATTACTGTTGAGGATCATGTAAAAATTCAAAGTGATTTAGATAGTTTTTCTAATTACTGCATAACAAATAAATTAGGTCTTAGCTTAAATAAATGTAAGTCAATATCTTTCACAAAAAAAAGGTTATAAGTAATTATATTTATTCGCTTAGTGGTACTCCTCTCGAAAAAGTGAAAACTATTAAAGAACTTGGTGTTACGCTTGATACTAAACTTCATTTAGATACTTACATTCAAACTATCTTAGCGAAAGCTTATAGAATATATGGCTTTGTTATGCGAGCTTCTACTGTTTTTCAAAAGCCGTCCACTTACTTATATATTTATAAATCACTTGTTAGAAGTCAATTGGAATATGCGGTATCAATTTGGAATCCTTTATACAACAAATATAGTGACCAGATTGAATCCGTACAAAAAAAATCCTTCGTTCTATGCAGTTCAAATGTTTTAAAAATCGAATTCCCTACAATGATCTTCTGGCTAAATATAAATTGCTTAATCTAAAATCAAGGCGTTTACAACTGGAAACAATGATGCTTTACGACCTTTGTAATAACAAATACGATTGCAATTACTTAATTAACAAACTGTGTTACAGGGTACCTATTAGATCGCATTCAAGAAAACAATATAACTTTTTTGCTACTCCATTTAGCCGAACCAACGCTGGTATCCGATCTCCCATTACTCGAATAGTTCATAACTTTAATAATCACTTCAATGATATATATATATATATATATTTGCTCTCAAACATGCCAAATATAAAAAAATGTCTTATCGATAGACTTAAAAATTTGCATATACATAATTAAAACCTTGCATTCTTATTCAATAAATAATTTACAAGCACTACACTTACAATTATACTGAATTGAATTTTACTACTATTTCAACTATTATTAGCAAACACACTTAACACACAATTGACACACGAACATACCCTTATATTATTATATATATATCTGCTCTCTAGATCTCTATTTTTTCCTCTAAGTACTAATTATTATCTGTGATTACCGCCGTTGGTTTTACATTTAGTAAATCTTTTAAATGTATACCTTACTTTAAAAATATGTAAGACTGTTTGGAGATCCCAATAAAAGAAAATAAAATAAAATAAAATCACATTATTGTTACTATGCCTTATTGTTGGAAATCCATTGTAAATGTCGCAGGGAAATGCGGATATCAGGGATTTCACAAAATCCATAGGGATATCACGAAACCCCGGCAGATGTCAAATATTCTTGTTTATTACGTCTTCTTACTAAAAATTTCTAGAGATATGTCATTTCACTAAACTAAATCTAGTGAAATAAAGAATACTGTTGATAAATAAAGTAATAAAACAAAATTACAAATTAACTGGTATATTTTTAAAAAATATCTAATATCTATATATATGACAAAATACCAATTTATCGCCAGTGATATGTCGATTCACTAAACAAAATCTAGTAAAATGTCAGAAAAGCGGATACCGCCGAATAAAAATCGAGCCACGCATTTCTCTCGCTCGCTCTAGTACACGGGCACTAGTGGGAGAAATAAGAATATTCGACATCTACCGGGATTTCGTGATATCCCTACTAGGGATTTCATGAAATTCCTGATATTCTCATTTCCCTGCGACATAAATAATCCAAACAAATGAATCTTATGACACTTACCTGTAATATTATTTAAACTGTCTCGATTTAGTGAGTTGTGAGTTTCCAATACAATATTAATTAACTGAACTCGTGAACGTAGACGTAATTTCCGCAGAAACAACAAACAAAAACAATACTGTTGACTCTGCGCAGGAAAACCCGTGTGTTTTCTATTTCCTTTATTTGTTTTATCTATGATTATTTGATATCTACTGCTATATATGCACAATGCAGTGAACAAGTTAGCAGAAACCATAATGGCTCGTTTTAATAAAGTAGCTACTCTCTTCGTACTGGTAAGTCGATTTTATTTCTCCATATTTTAATGTATATAATATATTTGACGACATATTGCAACTTTAAACTTTAAAGGATTTCCTTTCAAATTCAAAAGTTATCTTATTTTTAAGGGGCCCTTTAAAGTATACCAAATAATTAATTAAATTATTCCCTTTTATTCTAAGAAGAACTAGTAAGTAATCCTACAGTGTCCTAATCGAACAAAAGATATTATTTTATTTGCGAAAGTCTATTTATTTCAACTTTAAGCTGAAACCACACAACTGTTTTTGTTGAAATTTTGTATAGCATCTCCAAAGAAATTGAGTCCCGGAAAATGACAAAATAGTTTTTCTCCCGAAAAGATTACGATACGATTTCCGAACGATAAACTTCAGCGCAACGAAGTTGCGGGAAAATCAAGTTGTTTTAAATAAAAAACAGTTGAATGTGAAACTTTTTTACTTTTGTCTATAAAGGGAATAACTATTTCAGTTAGCGCTGCTAGCGGCCACCTGGGCTCAAACGCCTCAAGACGACGCTCCACCAGAATGGACCACCTGTGACATATTGGGGCCGAAGATATCGTGCCAGGACTGCAACACCAGGCTGATCTGCAAGCCAGTAGGTGGTCTCCTCAAACCCTGCAACAACCCCTACAGACCACACTGCAATAATGGCATCTGTTCTGCTGTACCAAGCCCCGACTGCGCGGTTTAGAAATTAAGAAGAAGTCGGTTAAAAAAATTGAAGAATTCTAAAGCCTAGATATAGAAAGTGATTCTAAATTGTTTACATTATGAAAATTGTAATTATTGTCTTTTAAAGTTCTTCATGTAAATTATATATTTTTAAATCTTTTAATAACATAATTTTGGCAAAATACCTGTTTGATTCTTCTGAATATGCCTTCTTAGTTACATGTCCATATACTCTATTTCAATGCATTTTGATCTAAACGTAAATAAAAACCGGCCAAGTGCGTGTCAAGTTGCCACGCGCAATATAGGATTCCGTAGTACGTAGTTTTGTATGGCCAATGAATGTACTCTCAGAGAAGTTGTTTCCTAGGCAGATGGCGGACCTAAGTAATTTGGACGCGTTAAGTCAAACCCATAAATCGGAAACTGATCTATGAATACTCATAATATTTTTAAAAAACTTATCCAACGACACCCCACACGGCGGGGTGGACGCGAAAAAAAATATCATCCCCGCTTGATGTACCATAAAAAATATATTTTTTAAGATTTTATATACCATTTTGTCGGCAGAATTACAGCTTTGTAGGTCCTATAGTCTCTGTGTAAAACCGCGGACAGACAGACGGATAGACAGACAGACGGACAGACAGACAGACGGACAGACGGACGGACAGACCGAAACTATAAGGGTTCCTTGTTGACTACGGAACCCTAACATGGGAGCTATATTACTAGAGATAAAAGTTTTGTATATTTTCTAGTTTACGCGCTATAAAGAAACACGTCTGAATATTAAAATCAAATAAATGTAATTGTTTTGTTTACATTTTAATAAAATTATGTTGGAACGCAATATACTAGAAGATCCTTCAATATCAATCTTTACTCCTTGCTAAAAAATAGCAGACTTTTTCATTACTATTTACACAACATTTTTGTTTATGTGACTGACATACAATTTTAATCTCGAGCACAAGGATTCGTAAGGAATTAATGAAAATTCCTTACTCCTTTACTCCGGCGACATATACCCTCGTCAGCTCAATGTACTGCTTGGAATCCCTTAAGTATACACCATTCAAGAGAAGTTTTTGCTCTCACAAAACACGTCAAAGTTATGTAAACGACGATTTTATGTAACAATTCGCCCACAATCCTCTTACACAGATTGCCAAAGTGGGTCTCACTTAATAGTAAGACCCAATATTATATATTTCGCATTAATTATACTTAATATTATATTATAAATATTGATTGTAGTTAATGCGAAGTGTCTGTCTGTTATATCTTTATGCCCAAACCGCTAAACTGATTTTGCTGATTTGGTGTGAAGATACTTAAAGTCCTGGGAAAGTACATAGAATACTTTTTATTCCGGAAAAATGTACAGTATTTAATATTTTACATGCAACATACCGCGGTTAGAGCCTTCGCCTACGGAGATTCCGTAATTTACCGTATTTAGAGCCTTATAAACTCATAATTTGAAAGCTACAAAGTTATAATAAAACTACAGCAATAATCTTCAGTACATCAACATTCCTTTCCCCGTTTTAAACTTTCTATTTTTGTTTTTTATACTCATGATATTAGCTTCCAAAGTAATACCAATTTATTAAAATTGAAGCATACTTTCAGCATCTCCCTAGTATTTACAAATTACGTTTATTTGAAACACACGACAATAGATAGACAAGTTCATTAACTACATATTCCCCGTTTTAATTTTTTTTAGATCAATTTTGAACTAAGATAAAAAAAAATAGGATTTTTGTGCGATCTCGGCAACGCGTCAAATGTATGGTCAAGGTCGTTTGCTTGGGGGATGGCCTTAATGTAAAATATTACGTTATAGCAGTCAGCAATTAGTATACGATGGGACTTTCCTCCTCTTTAATCATTTAAAACCTAATAACTAAAAACCAATATTTATAACAATAAAACTATGTTTATAATTAAGTTTAGAACCACATATTTTCCGCTAAAAGAAGTAGCCTATCTCCTTCTGGGTCTAGTCTACTACTACTCTATGTTCCAAATCCTTTCTTCTTTAAATATGTAAAATGTAACAAAAAATGAACAGTATTTTCCAGCCTCTATTTACATTCTTCAAAACTGCGTGTCACGTTTCCACGAGCTATTTTCCAGCTACAATAGCACAATGTTATATTATTGTATTGTAAAGTTACAGTATTCAATAAAATATCAATGGATATTCACAAGCTAGTATTTACTAGTATCAACAAGGAAGTAAAAGTACCTAAATACAATATTTCCCGGATTTAGGGCTTTCATCAAATGTAAATCTATATAAATAAAAATGAATTTCAAAAACGAGAATGGTTAAACCGATTTGGCTAATATTAATCTTGAAACATTCATGGAGGTCCAAGGAAGGTTTATATTAGGAAAGTGAGTTCACCGGGTCATCTAGTTGATACTAAAATTTATGTTTGTTTTCTTTCAAATCATAATTTTCTTTTTGACGACCTCTGTGGCTCAGTTGGTGGGCTGTTGGTAGCTTCGAATCCCGCCGACGGAACAAAAAGTTTTCAAAAAGTTCCTGGGTCATGGATGTGTATTAAATATGTGTATCATATAATAAAAATCCTAAATATTATATGTATAGTATAAAAGTATTAAATATATTTCCGTTGTCTGGTACCCGTAACACAAGTCCTTCAGGTAATTAGCACGGGGCCAGACTGACGTGGTGTGAAGCGTCCATAGATATTATTGTTATTATTATATTTTGTACTAGATGTCTTTGGAGTATCGCGCAGCAACTGTTCTTTTATCGGATACAAAAATTAACATAGGTATACCTAATACCCGCTGTCTGGGGATCTAAGTAGATATCAAAAGTTTCATCCAAATCGTCTCAGCCATTTCAGCATTAAAGTGTAGCCGAGAGACTGATATTTTTGTATTTTTAATGTAAGTACGTCTACGTATTAAAAGAATACGATATTTAGCTCTACATTCTTTTTTTAATTGCAAAATACAACTTATATTGTACAACAATACAAAATACAAAAAAAAATCCAACGTTGATGATAATAGTGATAAAAATATTATATCCTTAAATTGATTATTGACCCGTCAAAGGGAAAGGCCCAGCAGTAATTGTTAAACCCGAATTTTAGGTTAAGTCGATGTAAAGATAAGATGGATGAGATTACGCGAGTAACAACCAACTTTCTGCATAATTTGCCAAAGTTTTTTACAATAAAGTGTGATTTATTACAACATTTTTCTTATAAATATTCTTACTCCATTATTTAACTTGTTACACTGGGGTTATAAGTACTGACGGTAAAGGTTAACTTAAATAAAGGTCATTTTTTTTTACTCAACAGTCAACACTAATTACAATAAACAATTTACAGTATCCATTGGCATTTGGAGTATGAAAGTAAACTTGTTTAGTGGATAAATATGGTTTTCGAATCTCTAAAACATTCTCATCCGATGGATCGTTTCGGTTAAAGTGGAATGAATAATGGGTTTTATCAAAACAACTCTAACACTTTTACAATGTTTTGTCGAGCTTGCTAATATGTTGTTAACACTATGTCCATTGTCTACAAGGACTAATTTTGTACCAACCCTACTTCTTTTCAAAAGAGCCATGACTTGTGATTAAAAACACCATTCAGCCAGTTAGATATATAAACTGAGAAGGATTGGAGGAAATCAATAACGACAGAACCACTGCAGTACTTACAACAGTAAGAACAAAGAAAATCCAAAATGGCCTTCCGCAACTTCTGTGTCTGCGTTCTCCTCGCTTTGGTAAGTTTCATTAAGAATTAGTAAAATAATCACCTAGGAATGAAAAGATAATAATAGATATACTTAACTTTGCTTACATGAGTTCAGTTTAGAAGAATTAGGGCCTGTTTCACCACTACCTGGTAAATTCCGGATAGGGTATCCACAACTTAACTTAACAGATAGAGTATGGAGTATCCGTCAAATAAGTTGTGGATAGCCTATCCGACACTTATCAGGAAGTGGTGAAACACGCCCTTAGTAAAATAATTGCCTAGGATACAATAGATAATAATAATAATATCTATGGACGCTTCACACCACGTCAGTCTGGCCCCGTTCTAAGTACCTGAAAGACTTGTGTTACGGGTACCAGACAACAGAAATATATTTAATACTTTTTATACTATACACATATTTAAGATTTTTATTATATGATACACATATTTAATACACATCCAAGACCCAGGAACTTTGAAAACTTTTTTTTGTTCCGTCGGCGGGATTCGAACCCGCGACCCCCGGCTTGAGCTACCAACAGCCCACCAACTGAGCCACAGAGGTCGTCGAGATAATATTAGATACATTTTTGTATTTGAAGCTACGGTATTCAGACATGCTTATCTCTTATGCCTTAAAAAAACTTGATGGATAGTTAAGATTGGCACGATAATAGCATAGCTGTGTACAGTAAAATAATTAAGAGTCGAAATCGATCATAAGCAATCAGACGTGACGACTCTACATATTATGTCCTTATTGTATGATCTATAATGGGCCAACGTAAAGAGAATGACATGGGTCATATAGACCAGAATTCGCTTTTCTATTTTTAACCCCCGACGCAAAAAGAGGGGTGTTATAAGTTTCACGTGTCTGTCTGACTGTGTGTCTGTCTGTCTGTCTGTCTGTGGCATCATAGCTCCCGAACGGATGAACCGATTTCAATTTAGTTTTTTCCTAAAAACCCATTGCCTCTTTTTATCATCTTTCAGGCAGCGGGAAATCTTATCACGGCTGAGGAGGAGAGGACTTGGCCCATGTCTTTCAACCCCATGGACTTCTTCAACATGTTCTTTGGCGGTAGCATGGGTAACAGCTCCCGAACCAAGAGGGCCCTACCTTACTTCGCTAGCTGCAACTATACTAATTCTAGCCAGGTGAGAAGAGTCTCCTTGATCCTTAAGCGACTATAATTTTCTCGAAAAACATTGTTTGTGATCAAATACTACGTTTAAATACACAAGCAACAAAAGTTTAAGCTTTCATTTTAATAAGAAAAGTGTAGGTTGAAAATATGTAAATAATGTTTTTGAGACCGGAAACGTATTAACCAAATAATTTTTGAAGCCGGAAACGTATTAACCAAATTGTTTTTGAGGCCGGAAACGTAATTGTTTTTGAGGCCGGAAACGTATTAAACAAATTGTTTTTCAGGCCGGATTGCAATGCCGCGACTGCAACACGGCGTCCCGCTGCTACCCCAACAACATGGCGCTGGTGAGGTCCTGCAGCGGGTTCCTGCCGTACTGCAACAACGGCCGCTGCTCCTTCCAGCCCGGACCCCTGTGCAGCTCCGGCTCGTCCGGCTCCGGATCCGGATCCGGTTCTGGCAGCTCCAACTCCAGCAGCACCAACTCTACCTCCGGCTAAATGTAAAGGTGAGTGCACTGAACCCCGCAGGATGAGAGCTATCTCGCGAGAGCAATGCAACTGCAGGATTTTGATAGCAGATATTGTACAATATTTGCTATGCGTATTTTTTTTCCAGGGGGAGGGCGGCAGAACCCGGGTCTCCTTATGGGCTGACCCATAAGGATATGTCTTTGACTATGACCTATGACTTTACTGTGGTGAAATTTCCTGTGTCAGAAATAATTTGACAGTCGCGCAATAGCTGCTATCAAATGCCTGTTGCATTGCTGTCGCAAGATACGTAGTCATTCTGCCGATTCTGCTATTTCAATACAAGAAGATGTACCGGAAAGTGATTGCAAAATTTTGAAGCTTGAATTTAAAGAAGAAATTAAAACTAGATATCCACTCGTATATCATAGACTACTTTTCTTCATTATTATCTGTTCAATGTTAAAAATACGTTTAGAACGTGTTCCTACTTCGACTTGTAGTTAATGTTGTAGCTTTTATTTCAATTTTGTTCTAGCTGTTATTTAATATTCTTGTACTAATTATCTTATCTTATTACTCACATTTTGTTTTTCAGACGCGGCTGGTTACGTGTTATTGCGAAAACTCCGATTTACATCAGTCAATTAGATAATTTTCAAATTTAGTTAACCCTGTCTAAATATGGTCAATTATGGTAATTCCTATTGATATAATTGGTGTGAAAATAAATAAACATTTTCGAACATTACCTTTTTAAATTATCCTTTTTAAATTTAATTATTAATCAGTCTCTAATTATTTTCTTTGGCTGCTAAACAATTTTAATAAGAGAAACCTATTCAGTTAGTATAATAGCATATAAGTATATTAGCATAATCGATAAAAAATTCAAAACTTTGTATGAAATATCATTTAGCAATAAGTATATTGTAATATTATTATAGAAAGTATTTGCTAATAAATTCATAATTTGCATCTTAAATATTTAAATATAACATTATTTGCCTGTCATCTACTTAAGAATAAAAAAACTGTTCTTATTTAACTTATTATATTTTTTATTAAGTTACCTTTTGTTATTGAGAGCTTAAAAGTAATTATTTTTAACAAACAATTGAAACCGACTTCCAAGGTAAAAACAATATTCTTAAAATGATCTAAAAAGTATGAAATAATTCTTATTCTTCATTAGTGCCTTTTTCAAAATTCGACTAAACCTCAACTTATTCTGTACTCAATTTTCATTCTTTTGAAGTCAGTACCGGCTAAGTTCTATGTCAAGTATCTCAGTTGTAGGCTGGTACCGACTTCAAACGAATGAAAATTGAGTACAGGCACTAATGAAGAATAAGAATTATTTCATACTTTTTAGATCATTTTAATAATATTGTTTTTACCTTGGAGGTCGGTTTCAATTTTTTGTTAAAAAATAATAATTTTACTCTTTTTAGTTACCTACAAGACCACAAGGCTTTATGCGTAAGTAACCACTACGAAAGTTAACTATTCACAATATATTACTGTAAGCAAAATTGTGGTAAATGCTTGCAGTTATCTAAGCGATGCTGCAATTTCCAAACTTTTATCTTTAAAGGTTCAGGAGTTCTGTTCAGTGTCTTTGGACCCAGAGACGCCTTCGTATGAAATTTCACTTATTTGTAACATATGTTTGAGTTACTAGAAACAACATCTTAACCACCATGTGTGTTTAAATAAATTTCAAGGATTTTCCTCGATTCCTCATAGATCCCATCATCAGACCACCACTTTCGTAATCATTATACGAAATTACGATTATATACTATACAACAACACAAGAATTTATAAAATCGGTCCACAAACAGCGCAATAATCATCAAAAACATCTGTTTCGATGCAAAATATCATGAGAAGTACCAATAATAATTGGGTCATGTGATGACCTATGGTATAATTATGGTTGTGATGATGATGATTAATCAAATTGATTATGCTTTCAGTTGTTTAAACAACGCCAAAATCCCCGAACCTGTATCTATAAGGATTCAAAAGTTCTGTTCGTTCGGAACCAGGGTATAACCTGGTACAAAATCTTACTTTTTGGAAGCATATGCCCCAAATACTTAAAAAAAAAATCAAAATCAATATGCTTCCATACAAATTTCAAGGATTCTCCTCGATTCCTCATGGATCCCATCATCAGATCACCACTTTTGTGAACAGGGTACCAAATTCGGATTGAACCCTATACAACAACAAAAGAATTATGAAAATCGGTCTACAAACGGCGAAGTTATGGTTGAACATACAAAAAAAAAAATATACGAACATATACCCTCCTCCTTTTTGGAAATTGGTTAAAAATAGGATATTTCATAAAAAAGTATTAAAATAATAGGGAACACATAAAATGTAAAAGGTTATTTATTATTATCCTCCAATATGTTGTAGAGTATTTACGACCGCAGGGAGCTATTTCGTACAAAGTCTCACAAAGGCTTTTAGGTTATACAAACATCCATAAACGGCAAACGAGCAAACGGGTCACTTGATGGAAAGCAACTACCGTCGCCCATGGACTCGCAACATCAGAAGAGCTGCAGGTGCGTCGGGTGCCGGTTGGCAGCGGACGACATAAAGCAACCGCAGACGACTTGTCGTCGCGACACTACTGGTTTGTATATACTATTTCTATGAAATACCCTGCGCAGCTAGCGACACGAAGCAAGCGACACATTCATAGAAATACATAGAAATGACGTGTCGCGACGACACATCGTCTGCTGTAACTTCATGTAGCTGGCTTTCAACTTCTACCTTTAAGAGGGAATACGCATTCTTTTTGAAGATTTGCAGGTCAGGTATTCGCGTATAACAATTGCGAAAGGTTGCAGCAGGTATGATTCCGAACAATTTCTTAGAGTACTCCCCGTGATACAACCGGTAGAGGATGCAGAGTGAAGCTACATCTCGGCGAAATTCTAAGGCTGTTTGAAACAATATGGCAGTCAACAATCAGAGCGGCCGGGGCCCTTCGTTGAATACGTGTTTTTTTTCTCGTAATTATTTTTAACCCCTCTTCACGTTGGATGATTGACCCAACTGACTCTGACTGCAGTATGCACAATCGACTCTACAGGTTTTGTCCATCATGATAGAAAGAGTGTCACAAAGCGAAGTAAAAAAGTTTTTGCACTAGTAAGGGCTACCTGAACTAAGATACTAATTCGTATCTAATACAAATTATTTACTACAATTATTTTATGAGAGTATTATAATATTCTATCACCATATTATAGTCTTGTTAAGAAAATTTTAGAAAGTAAACTATTATTATGGTTTCTTAGTACTTGGACAGGAAAATTCTAAAGAGACTTTCGTCTCGAATGGAGCCATTTTAACACTATTTTCCAATACGGATATTGTACTCTTGACCAAGCTATTGTCAATTCAAGATGGAACCTTATTGAATGGACTGAAAACGATATCAAGTTTCTGAAAAGCAAGTGCAGTTGCGAGTACTGAAAAATTGTATGTATATAACGTAAAATATGGCTTCCTTAATTTGCATTGCCGTAAGATTCATTATACACAGAAATCAAACTAATAAAATGTCATCATGATATTATTTAGACCAGGGTCGTTAATTTTAGAGACCAAAAGAAATTAATGTAGCAATTAAAGAAAATAATTGTACCAGTTTCTAGCTGTGGCTAGGAAAAAAATAAGAACTTATTATTAGAATTCCTAGAAGTCTACATTTTTAAAGCTAGCTTGATATAACCTACCCCTTTGCCTACGCTTGCTGGCCGAGTCACATAAAGTTGTCCCATGGACAAATTATACGTGATTTCTCTATGGTTGTACCCAAACTTTATGATAACGGAACCCTAAACAAACGCCTTGTATATTTTTATGTCCTGCCAAATACTTCCTGACTGCATAATATGATTACGTACTTACCGACTCTTATTAAATTTTACTAAATGTAGGAAAAGAAGTGAAAATTTTTCCAATGTTCAAAGAATTAGTTTTAATGAAGAATGAAGGGTTTCGCAGCAGCAAAAGGTTTATTTTTATGAAATTAAAAGGTTTTTGATTTATTAAATTAAGTTTACCATTTATGACGTTTCGTTGGTAGTTTTTATAGTAAAGTACATCATGTATATTTTTTAGACTTATCATGCCCCTACTTTAGAAGTTAGAGGGGGGGACACACATTTTACCACTTTGGAAGAGTCTCTCTCGCAAACTATTCAGGTTAGAAAAAAATGATATTAGAAACCTCAATATGATTTTTGAAGACCTATCCATAGATACCCCACACGCATAGGTTAGATGAAAAAAAATTTTTTTTTTTTATTCAGTTGTTCCTATGGGGACCCCTAAAATTTTTAATAATTTTTCCATTATTGTATCAAAATCTTAATGCGGTTCACAGACTACATCTACTTACCAAATTTCAATAGTATAATAGCTCTTATAGTTTCGGAGAAAAGTGGCTGTGACATACGGACGGACAGACAGACAGACAGACAGACATGACGAATCTATAAGGGTTCCGTTTTTTGCCATTTGGCTACGGAACCCTAAAAAGGAGGTTATCAATTCGACCCGTATATATGTAATATTACCAGAATTGCCCAGTTTTCGTGTATGTTACTCTATATCAGCGTCTGAACAAATGTGCCAATTGCCAAATTTCAAAAGTGTATGTATGTATGTATGTATGTTTTTATGTTTGTGTTTGCATATCTCCGGAACTATAAGTCCGATTTTGGTTATTCTTTTTTTTTTTTGTACTAGATATTGTTTAACTTAGGGAACACTCCAAGTTTCATCAAAATCGGTCCAGTAGTTTTGGAGATAGGGAATTTCAATGCTCAATTACGTACAATTTTGAAGTCGGTTTTATATTTTTAAAATACTTTTTTTTTCATTGTAGTTGTGAAGTAAGTATACATAAAGACTTACAAATTCACATATCAGTTGAAAATCACGCCTCACGCCTTCACGAGTTGTTTACAGTTATTGTATGAAATTGTATGAGACTTTATGAAATTGTATGAAAGGCTTTCACGAAGTTATTCCTCGGTTACAGAACATTGTTTCCTTTTGACTTGCATTAAATTAAGATCGCTTCAGGGCTGAAACTTGAAATTTATTTTACATCTCAGTTTGTCGATCTTCATATTTGACGGTATTGTGTGGTTACCGTTTTTTGCATGATATATATTTACAGTGGTAACGCAGTAAGTCTACCAAAAGGCAGACCCTTTTAAAATTATTTAAAAGTAAAATACGCAACATTTTCTTACAGTAACTTTTGGAAGCTACGTTTTACATGGAGTTGTACCTCAGTCTGCCTATGCCTTTATAAAATGTATAATCCTTCATTACCATCCAATTAGCCTTTTTCCTGGGAAGATTACTTAAAAAAATCCGCTAGGGGCAGCACCGGTGGGGGGTACTTATGTTTTGAATTCTCTATTGACAACAACGTTAAACGTACATAAATATATAATGGAATTAACGGAAGATGTACCTGGAGCGAAACTAAAATTTGCAAAAGTGTCATCTTGTCCGGGACTTGAAACGATGGCTTGCATGTCGTGGCTTAACCTTGTCAGGTAATAAAAATGTCCTAGTTGAGAGGTTACTTGGTACTTGGTTTTCAAATTTTCTTGTATATTATATCATTGTATTGTTGAAAATTTTAAATAAACTGTGTTGTTTTTTTTTTTTTTTTGTATATTTAAGAATTGAAGAATGCATTACAAATGGTAATGATAAAAAAATTGGAATTGGTGGTGGTAAATGTTTACCGGATAAACAGCAACGCATGAAGTTACTCAACCGAACTCTACCAAGTTTAACATCCTGCACTTTTCCTACTGCAAATTGGGCAAATTTTCCATCCCAAGCTATTCCTCGTTCTTTTTGCTATGCTTTAATGTATAATTATATTACTATCGGTTCTTTTGATTGTTCAGATATGAATGCTACTTTATCTGACGATGATGAACAGCTTCCGAATTGTGGAAACTCGAAAGCACTTCAAAGAGGAAGACAATATTGCTTGAGTGACTTTGTACCCCCCACCGGTGCTGCCCCTAGCGGATTTTTTTAATCTTCCCAGGAAAAAGGCTAATTCATAATTCATTCATTACCATGAAATATATTATGAGTAATTAAAAATAACCTAAATTCTAGGTACTTATAATAATAATTTATCAGCCATGATAAAAGTGCCATCCCTGAACAAGAAAAACAATAATGTCCACTCGTACGAGTATATAAAGAGGTGTTACTACCTTTTACCTAAGTTTGCAGCTAAATGCAAACAAAATGGCTGCAAAAAATCAAATAGTTTTTCATCTCTTTCTGGCTACGGTAAGAATGTTGACAATGTATTGATTGGAAATAACTATAATTTTATTTAATAATACTTTCATTCAGGTGCTAGTAAATGCGTTACTAGAAACTACTGTGGCATATGAACATGGTCCAGAGCATGATGAAGATCCAAAGCATCATCACAGCGATGCAGCAAATGAAACTGATGGTCATGAACGAAAATTCCGCTGGCCTGGCTCAATCACCATAGGAATTAATCGTGAAGCAAAAGTCGAAGGACCAGACCATCTTAGTCCAGGGAATAACACTGATGGTGCTAGGAAATTCCATTGGCCAAGTTCTGCTACTTTAACCATCCATCGTGCTGGCCAAGTGGATTCAGATGCTACAAGACAAATGGATGGACCAAATGCTCCAGCGAACGACACAGACGGTGAAAGAAAATTTCACTGGCCAGGCTCAGTAAGCTTTGAAATCCATCGTGAAGCAAAAGTTGATGGACCAGACCATTCTACTCCAAGGAATGACACTGAAGATGGTGAAAGAAGATTCCGTTGGCCAAGCATAATGGGTCTCACAATCAGTCGCACTGGACCAGCATTGCATCATGGGAATCCACTAGCACCAGAAGGTTACAAACCAGACCAAGAGGAGAAGTCATACGGATTCTTACCTGTGTTGGTGTCATGCAATCATACAACTCAGGTATCAGGCTATTAAATAATAATAATTTAATGAATAATTTGACAGAAAGTGTATACGGCTAGCTTATTGTAAAAATCTTCTTTAAAGTTAATTAATCCTTTAATCTCTCTGAGTGTAGCTGTTAGTTTATGTCCATACTTACAAATTTACGCGTTGTTTTAAATGTAACAAAACTTACAAATAAAATATCCGAAGAGAAACTCAGAAGCACAGAAAGTAAAATTATATTCAAAGTATGACGCGAATAACAATTTATCAAATGGCCTAACAAAGAAATTCTTTAGCTAACGAATTTGTTCCTAAGTATTTGAGGCGAACAATTCTTTGATGGTAATGTAGAGCATTGTGCAAGGTTTTGAATCCTTCCTTTTGAAATAGGTTTTAAAAGGTTATCAATATTAATTTGGCACCATAAAAGGCTACGGCACATCATAATTTATAGGTAATATCAGCTTTACGAGATCTGCGATTTGTCAAATATTAAATTGTCTCGTTCTATCGTTATTGTAATACTAAATGACGCCCACAACTCCGTTGCGCCAAAATACGTTTATCGCGCGGAAACCGTAATTTTACGGGGATAAAAAATATTGCATCAAAATTGGTTCAGTGGACACACTTTCGCATACAGTATAATATTAGTATGGATATGAATTTGAAAGGGACTAGACGGTATTCAACACAGTTTTTGAAACTGTCTGCCTAATTTACTTTTTTTGCCATGATCTTTACCAAGGTTCGATTGTGACAGGCTCAAGATCTGTCTTAATATTAACTCCTCATAATGCCGAATTCGATTCAGATTCGGAAACTTCATCGCGCGACATCCTATAAACGCTCGCCGCGCCCGGCATTGTGACCAATTACCGCACGGTAAAGTTTCCGAATCCGTGTCGAACGGGAATCGTGAATCGTCCTATTAACCTATGCTTAGTTTCGATTATCCACAGGCCGGCCGTACATGTACTGACTGCACCCACTCCCTGCTGTGTTTCTCCAACAACATCGGTGTCAAACGCGACTGCGGCCCGCGGTACTGTAATGATGGGAGATGCTCCTCGCAACCCACTGCCAATTGTACCGACGCGTCAAACGAATAATGTAAGTTTTAATATGCAATCTGTTATATTAACGCCTTCCAGACCAATTCTAGTATGAAGCCAGGCCAGCTACGCGACGAACTACGTGGTTATGTAATATCACAGAAGTTGATTGCTAGGCAGATGGGGGACCTACGTAGTTTGGTCGCGTTTCGTCAAACCCAGCCAGACAGATGACAATTAACATTGAATTGACATGATCCGAACAAATGACGTTGGTCTGTCAACTGCCTAGGAATCAATTTCCTCGATGATACTATCAGAGAAGTTGATTCATAGGCAGATTGCGGACCTGCGTAATTTGGTTGCGTTATGTCAAACCCATCCAACAGATTGCGACTAACATTGAATTAACATAAACAAACCAAATGACGTAGGTCCGTCAACTGCCTATGAATAAATTTATTGGATGGTATATGAGCAGTACACACGAGCCCCTATTTCCTTACTCTAGTAAGTCTAGAAACCCAATATTAGTGTGATATTTCTATGGATTCTTTTAAATGGATTCTTGTTATTTTTTTCAGATTTACAAACACGTTATTTCCACTTGACACCACCAAAACGACACCACCGGTGGTATCATATGGAATCTCTAGTCCATATGACACCACCCTAGTGATGTCAAGATGACCATTTGAGTGACAGATAAATATCTAGACACGCGGTAGCGTGTCAAGCCAAGTTCAACTAAAACAGAACTGGCGAGCAGCACTGTGTGTAATATAAACTTTACTGCTTGAACTTAATTGGAGTTTTCATAATAAATTCACAACTAAGCAACTATGTAACATCACTGATAGTCGGTGGTGTCGTTTTGGTGGTGTCAAGTGGAATACTACGAAATAATACCAAAGCGCTGTTACACTGTTACCGGAAGGTTAAACCAGAATTTATCATTAAATTTAATCACGCAAACTATATTTTATTTCTACCATTGACGTAATATTATTGTGGTTACAATTAAAAATAAACAAATTATAAAGAAATTAAGTAGACAACGCAAAGAGAAAAAGGTTTACTGTTCCCTCAGACATAGATCAAGACCGCATGTCGCTCCTTTTGTATGAAAACGAGCGTGTCACTTTTTTCCTACCACTGTGAGTTGTTACGTACCGATGATAAGAAACGTGTCCATTATCAAGGCCAACGTTTCTATTTGAATTTCTACAGCTCAATACGGCACTTTTAGGCATTTAGGCATTTTAAAAATTCCGATTGACGTGCGATTCCGATAGCAGACTAAATAACAGACTTTCGAAAGACGAGCATTGCTCGGCGTTTGGGAACGCGATATGGCACGCGAAGTACATACACATGCGGTATCTATCTTGATCTATGTATGTGACTGTTCCTTAGTAATTAACTTCAGACTTCTGAATATGCATATTCGGAAAATAAAACTAGATCAAACCTTTTGTTATAAAATTGATTCATTATTCGTCACTTGTTTCTGGCAAACCTAACAAAGCCTACGTGTTGTCATTTCCATGTAACAGCGGTCAGCGACATATTTTTAGAATACAGGATGCAATTAAACCTTCCGGCCAAATTTTGATATATTGATTCTTGTTAAAAATAAAAATACACGTATTTTTTATTTTATAATCACTCAGACTCAGTACTAAAATGTTGAGAAATAGCCTCCGAAAGTTATCCTAAAAAACACCACAATTAATGGACACTACGCGTCGCCCGCGCGTGATCACAGAATATATATTAGTAGTACCAACAGAATTCCCACTCGCGAAACCCGTTTAAAGAAATAGCGACTCATGCTACGATACTATAAAGTTCAAATTCCGACCGCGCAGTGCTAGGTGCCTACAATTATATTTACCTACATGTGCGCTCTCTTTCTATCGCGTAAGACCCTTTCTAACGAAATCAAGATTGTCACCTTTTTGAAAATAAAATAATCTTCTTTAAATTACTATAGCTACTAATAGCAAACTTTTTTATAGTACTTAATCAAATTTTAGTAACCCAACCTACATTTTATAATAATTTTATATTCGATTATAGTGCAGGAGCTGGTCTGAAATTTTTTACAACTTAAATATACTATAGTAACTTAAAGATACTACACAGAAATAAACTTGTGTTTATTTCTGTGTAGTATCATTCCTCCTACCTAGACGTCACTGAAGAGCAGTTAACGAGGTTGGAGCGCTTACAGAACATCTGTATCCGTTTCATATTTGGTCTGAGAAAGTATGATCACATCTCGGCCTACCTCTCCAAACTCAAGTGGCTACCTATTCGTCTCCGTCGCAACTCCCATATCCTTTCTATGCTTTACAACATCCTGTATAATCCTCTCTCTCCTCCATATCTCCTTGACCGCTTCAACTTCTCTCGCCCTCCCGATCTCCCATGCAGGTCCAACGTCCGGTCAAACCTCTCCCTCGCCTCCCATCGTTCCAATTTCTACTCATATTCCTTTATTATTCATGCTGTCAGATTGTGGAACTCGCTCCCTTGCACCATCCGTGACAGTCCCACCATAGCTGTTTTTAAACGTCGATTGAAAGAGCACTACCTTGAATCTCTATCCATTTAAGTACCTATCTCTCTCCGTAGGGCTGCTGGAAGAGATTTCTTTTAGAAATAAGCAGATCCTTTGTGTCGTCTTTCTGTGTAAACTGTTTATATTTCCTGTGCACAATAAATTATAAATAAAAATATGTGGTTTGTTTGTAACAAATTGGTTTATTTGCTATGTTTTTGTATTATTTATTTTTTTTTTTTGTATTTTAAAGTCTTAAATTACCTTGTTGAAATATTTCTTTGAACTTTTTTCAATTGTTCATATTTATCAGATTGATAACGATTCTGTCACACCGGTTAAATCAGTACGTAGATATATGCGACGAAAAAATCTTGCGCTTGCGTCACCGCTCGCTTGTGAGTCCCTAGTGATCTGCCCCTTTAAATGGGGACTTACATTTCGATACCTACACGCGCGAGTGGGACAGGCCTGGCGTGACGTGCCCCCGCGCGCATGCCTCCCCCCGCGTCACCCCCGCTCATACCCACCGCCGCGAAGTGACCGTTCGGCAACGATTTTAAATGGGATAAAATATGTCATTTAAAAAAAAACACCCAATTTTTTTTGGTTAAATGTACTCTCCTAATGATACCTAAGCTAAGCCCTGGAAAAAATTTGGCCGGTAGGTTTAATTGCACCCTGTATAGCAATGGTATTCAAAGCACGTGCAGATGGATAATTACACTCATATTTCAAAACACGTTTTCCCTACATTTTCCGCGTCAGCACTTTTGTTCAAACGATTTAAGGTATTTGTTTGTAAAGATATCTATCTCTTTGATACTTATTACAAATGACAGTAACTAGCCCTATAATACTAAAGTTATTCTAAGGACTTAAAACTTCAAAATGTTTTTAAGGTACCTACTTTAAAATTAATTTTGTAAACCTTTGTAAATTACTTTACATCAGAAATACTAAGTAAATAAAAAAGCTTTAAACAAGGCAATTTAACGTTAGAAAGGTTTAGTAAATAATTGTCTTATAATTAATATTTCAAAGTTTCTACGGCCTACGATAAAATATTTCCATCTAACCCTAGGCTTTAGTTATATTTATTAGATTTGTAATCAATCAGGATTTTAAAGGAATTTAAATGAAAATTAAACAAGAATCTGTCGTGAGTTTTTCTTTATTTACAATAAATAGGAAACTAGAGTTAATCAAACTAGTACTTATATTTAAAAATACATTTGGATAACGAATAGGACTTGTATAAGGAGACTACAATATAAATATTTTAAAATTATTATCCAAGTGGTCGCCATATTTTCGATTATTGTCCGAATCCTATAATTAGTGGATTCTATTAAAGCTTCAAGCTACAATAGGAGTCAAATCGAAAAGTTTAAGGTTATAAAAATATTTACTTTATTTGTCAAACACAGCTAAAATAGATATTATTCCAAAGAATTAAGAAAATTGTATATTGTACTGATATGTGAGTAGATAGAAATGTTTAAAGCGCACAATATTATTGTTTAACGAAATTCGGACGTCGAAAAGTGAAGATGTAAAGAGAATTCCTTGATAACTAATAATTATTATCTAATCATTAATCACATCAATTATTTGACTAGCTATTACAATAATAAAGACTTAGTCTAATTTGCGATTGGCAACACAATTATATTATTTTTATCTGATATTCGTTATGTAATGGCCGAAGTCGTCTTTAGATCCCGAGTGACTTACACCGCTAGCTTAATATAAAAGTTCCAAGTTTTAATGTTACAACTATGGAGATCAAGGAACATAACACAACTTTAATATATTAGGACAATCAGGGTAAATTCGGAACAGGGTAAATCCGCATAATGCAAGTTAACGCTGAAAGAGCGCAGGCTAAAAATACAGAATAATTGCAAGCCTTATCTTGAAATATCTGGACTAGCCCTGTGCGAACTAACCTTGATCACTATAAGTTCAGTAATGATAATTCAATACAATTTGATATAATTGATAGAGTTCCTGAGACGGAATTCAGCCGCGCAGCTGTCTGCCCAGCTTGCAAGCACACAGCTACTGGTTCTTCCGACGGCTGGGCAGGCTCGCGTTGGTGTGGGATTTCCTCATCATCATATCGGGCTGAACGAGGTACCTCTTGCCGGAAGCGTGGTAGGGGACTTTGAGGGATCTGAAGTAGTAGTATTTGGGGTTGTTGGACTGCCAGCGGTCGTAGTCGAGCTTGTGCGGGTAGTGGGGGATGTGGTTGTCGCTCAGTCGGTGGAGGAGGCGGCCGGTCGGGTGCGTGTGAGCAGATACTGACGGCGGCGGTATGTCGGCGTCGTCAGAGACGGGTGCGTCAGCTTCGGTATCAGGGATATATTGCCTGGAAATGTGATCTGTGTTATCATTCTATATTTTAGTAACTGTGATGTGTTTGAAATTCAAAATTAAGTGCAACTGCTCTGCGAATGTCACTCATAAGACTTATCTTATATTTTTCTATCTGTAATATTCAAAGAGAAATTCGAGATTCAAATTAATCACGAACTGTTCTACAAATTATTTGTATGTTTACACCTATCTTTATTTTTATTTCTTTCAGTTTAAAACTCGCAGATCGTGTGTAAATTATTGAAGATATTTATTAATTGAACTAAGATGAAGTTTACCACTGTTATTATAATTTATAGAAGAAGACACTTGACTTACCTAAACCCGAAATTCTCGTTAGGGGAATGCTTCCTAAAAACATATTTATCGTTAATTCATTGTGACTAATGAATTGTTTTTCTAAACATGTAACACTCTAAGTTAAACAGTTATGACGATCCTATTTCAAGCAGTCATCTAAAGCAGTCTCTATGAAGAATCATCACCACGGGTCATCGTTTTTAAAATTAAGATATCCTAGAACTAAACACTATTAGGCCCACTTGCTCCAGCCTTATGGCTAATCGCTACTTCAAGTATCATATTATTATTTATATTTCTCTTTCGGTTATACGAAGAATGAGGGAGACAACATGAAATATTCTTTTCCAATTTTAGTTTTAATCCAGACTGGCGCAAGTTGCACTTTGAACATTAGTTAATAGAATCAGGCGATACTTTGCGGAAATCCATGGCTTAGTTTGTTATTATTTTTAGCAATATTCCGCGAAATATTGCTAAAAATAATAATAAACTAAGCTTTGAACATTAACTAAACACGTATCAGAAGATTCAGCTAAACATTGAGCATGCCTCTACCCTCGCTCAGCACTACCGTCTCACAAGCCGCAAGCACTTTCCTATCCATAAACTACACATTAAACGGCAACGGAACTTCACAATTTACAAGACCTGTATAACTCCTGGCTAGGCAATAATAATCTCGCCCGTCCAGACCTACTATAGCGGCCGCCAGTAAATCTAAACGAAGGCAATAACCCTAAGCGAGCCAAGGACCCAATGTGGCGCTTTTCAAAATTGTCACGGAAAGCTTCATCAAAATCTGTAACAGGTATAAATGAGGAAGCAAAAAATATAATAAAAAGTATCGAAAATTACAAAGTAATGGGAGACTTACCGACTGATCGCTTATCATCATTTTCGGTGTCGTAATCTTCAGGCAGGTCGACGTCGTTTCGATCCAGGACGTCTGGAATCGAGTAGATGGACCTCTTGTTCCTGTCGCTGCTGTTCAGGTCAATGTAGACCGGCCTGTATAGTCCATGGGCGGGTAGACCAGCTGCGCCCCTTTTCAAATTCCACTTCGAATCGTAGTCCATCTGCGAATTCAACTCCGGGAAGTAGTCGACGTCGCTCCTCTTGAATACTTGGGACAGCGGCGGCAGCATTTCTGGATTGATAGACTGCTGAAAATCGTACAGCTCGTTGAAATCGAGTGGGCCATCCATTTCGGCCAGCGGAGGAACCGAATTCTGATAGAAAGGGTAGTAGTACTCGTCGCCACCTAGAACGTTTCTCTTGTGTATGTACCCATTGCGTGCCATCGATTGGATGTTGCGTTTATCGGTCTGCTGGTTTCTGCCGAAGCGGTGACCATCTCGGGCCAGTGCTTGGATGTTTCTCTTGTAGCCGGAGAAGCTCGGCAGTTCGGCTAGCGCAGCCAAGTCCCTTTTCTCATGAGACCCCTCATCGTCAGGATCATCCTTAACGGCTTCACCGTATGGAGACCGGAAGGTCGGAAGCTGGCCGTTTTTGGCCAGGGTTGAGATGCTTCGCTTGTCGCTGCCCCCGACTCCTTTCAGATATCCCTCCCTAGCTAAGCTCGCCAAGTTCCTCCTTTGGAATACTGGCCACTGGTTAGACGTGTCTGCTGGTAGACTGGAGACCTGTGCAATGATTGATGTATGTTATATCTATTTTTAGTGTACAGTCATGTGATCTACATGAATAGGAAAAGATTTATCTGTTATTCTAATTATAATCTAGGTAAATTAAACATACCTGGCCGACGTAGAATGAACAGGCGAGAAACAGGGAAACGCTTGCTAAAAAACAACCGCTGTTTCTTCGCAGACTAGCCCGCAAGTTATCCCTCATCTAGAAAAACAAAAAACGTTTAATAAACGATTTACTATATTTCTTCTTCTTACTATTAGTACATACAATAATATACATCAAAGGAAAACAACAAAATATGACAATTTGTTTGATCTCTGTTTTCTAACAACTTTTTTATTCTATTCAGAAAATTTATTACAGTTTAGTTTGCCAAAAATACAGTAAGGATATAATAATTAGATATATTATGGGTCTACCAGAATCTGATGGCAATTATTTTTGACAGCAGATTTTCATAAAATATCCTTGATCATTGGATAAATTTTTATATTTGCATGTTTAACACACATAATCAGCCGCTATAAGAAAAAAAAGAATCAAAATGTTTTATTCCAATTACCACGGTTTTGCTAGAGTCAATTTATTTTCTTACTTTTTGCCATCAGATTCTGGTAGACCTATATATTAAATAACATAAAGCCAATTATAAAGTTAAACTTAAACTTGCGACCTATCATCTAATTTTAAACCGAATATACAAGTTATAAATAATTAATTAGTGTTTATACAACATGACTGGTGAGACATGTTCAATACTTAAGGAGAGTATTCTGTACTCGATTCTCATTATAATTATGTAATAAAATTAGGTACTTAATTTTTGTCCGAATTTCCCTTTAAATTAATGAATCATGGACACTAAGTAAATTACGCGGCTAGGCAAGTAGGCATACTATGCGGCCGGCGCGGCGGCGCGCGGCGTGCGCCATCAAAGAAACACCGCGCCGCTACCCTTCCCGCGCGCGGTGTCCATGCGTTGGGTAAATAACGATTTAACTTTAAGCTACATTTACTCAGTGACCAATTGACATATTTTTTTTATATATTTTTTTTCATCTAATATAATAGCCAAATAACGTCCTCGAGTATTGAACATGTCTCACCAATTACGCAGTATATTATAGTTAATATTTAATTTAAACACAATAATTCATAAGAACGTCAAATAAATCGCCAGATCTCACACAGGGCTGTCAGATTTAATTAATTTGGGGACGAAGTATGCAATGCCTGCATCAGACATTTCATTACTCAGCTCTCGAATCGCCCGATATTTCTACAAGCATTTAAATCAATCAAAAGTTTTGATTTCCTATAATTTTCCTGTGATTATTTAAGTTTCAAGAATTTGGTCTAGAGAAGTTGACCTTACATGAAAATTATGTAACTACCTACCCATGGTATAGGAACTATGCTATTCAAATTTAAATTATTTACTATAGGTACTCATACAGCATACTATGTATATTGTATCTATTATAAACATAATTTCACTTTCATTTTATTATTTTATCTTAATTTCAATGTTTAGATACCCAACATTCATCTCTACTTGTGATAATTTAATAAATATAAATCTGTGGTATATATTATGGAATATGAATTGAATAAATAAACAATTTCTATAGTGCCCAACCAATAAAACATTATTGTGGATGTGTTTTGCCAATATGAAAATATTTTATCATTTTATTGGAATTTCATGCGCGAGCCGCGGTTGAAAGCTCTTTTGTGTTATAACAGATTGTTTCATATGAAATTCCATTCCGAAACTATTACGGGCTTTTAGCGAGCGACGCACTTGCACACCACCGCGCATATTTTCAATGTCATAGCAGCCGCGAAAATGAAAACTATCGAAATACTATAGGAGAGTAACAATGTAACAATGTAAAAAAATAACAGTGGATTCGCCATATCCATTCTAATATTATAAATACGAAAGTGTGTCTGTCTATCTGTCTATCTGTCTGTTACCTCTTCACGCCCAAACCCCTGAACCGATTTTGCAGAAAATTTGGTATGGAGATACTTTGAGTACCGGGAAAGAACATAGGATACTTTTTATCCCGGAAAAATGTACGGTTCCTGCGCGATAAACGAATTTTGGCGCAACGGAGTTGCCGGCATCATCTAGTAAAAAATAGTTCCACGAAATGCATAATAGCAAGGTGTATTTATTTTTAGTTGGTAAATGTCATAGTTCATACTCGGATCGGTTATTCAATTTTTGTTGCTCTAGCCATATTTTAGTGGACCAGTGTATGTATGAATATAATAATTCTCAATTAGAATATTAACAAAACATAAAATATACATACACGTTGGCTTGAGACTTTCTTATGTTTTTCGTCAGTTAAAATCGATGAAAAGCAAGGGCGAAAGTTTTCTCACTCGTTTCTTATGCTCGCTTTGAAGTTTGAGTACATCTTAATCAAATGTTTAGTTAAAACTTAAAAGATTTTGTTGAGAGTCATCTGACGGTAATTTCTTATTAGTAAAACTTTTTTTTCAAACGCCGCTGCGTTGTGCTCTTTTTTAGTCTAAAAACTCTAATTTAGTCTCTCTAGCTCCAGAAACAATGTTAGAGCAACAAGTTAAACCCTAAACAGCACTTCACAAACCCAGTACTTAGGCTTAGAATATTTAGTTTTTCATTCTTATTTTCTTCTTGTCAAACCATTATTAATATGGGAATAAGTAACCCCTGTTGCTGTTATTGCCTTTCCCAACATATTTGATAAAAACAGCAACGTGGTAATCATAATAATCTACCGATGTGTAAGCTTGATCAAAGCTTTGAAGATTAAGAAGTAGAGCTCTACCCTCCTAAATTATGTCTATATATCGGTTATAAACTCATATTGATTAATAATTTAGTTACTTTCTCTACAAAGTTTTTCGTTATATTTTTTGAGTTTCTTTCTCTGGACTCAATTTATTTTTAGTTTTGAGACTTTTAGAAAAGAAATTATAACGCATTATAGTGTCCCTTGGTAAGATGATTTGTCGCCTATGTTACTTAGATCAATAATATAATTTGTTTATGTATCACAATGTAGGTAAATGTCTAATAAAAAAATTAAATTAGGTTTTTTTATGCATTGAAATTCCTTTTGAGTTAAATTGTTTACGTTGGGAAGAATGAAATACTTAATATAAAGAGAGTTTGTAATTGAGTAGAGTGTTTCTTAGATAATTTTTTGTGCAATTCATAAATTGCACGTAAAAACTAAGTCCAACAAAATTTTACATCGTAATTAGTTTTTATCATGAACACTATAATATTTGTATAAGTTTTAAAAAGCCCTTAAAACTTTTTACCTTAATGCTTTAAATCTATTTATATTTTTTGTAATTTTTATGAGAACTTCAAAATTTCTGCTTTACGAATTAACTTTAAAAAGTTTACCACCGAACATATTTTTGAATTGGTACAAAAAAAAAACATTTTTATTAAAAAAAAAACTTTTCCATACTTACTTTGCTAGCACTCCACGATCACAGTCACTTAGGCCAGTCTTGTAGCTGGCTTGGCGGGAATGGTGGTGGTGCAGACTTCGCCAACCTTTTATAGCGGGCCAGTCGCTGACGCCTGCGCGCTGGCCGGGGGAGGGTTTGCACAAGTTGCCATGCCAGGCGCAACAACTTTGATTATACCTGGAAGTTGTGTGTTGTCATAGAAAAAAATAGGCCAAGTGCGAGTCCGACTCGCGCACGAAAGGTTCCGTACCGTTAAAGATTAATTAAGGATTTTGTGAATATTTCAAGAGCCCACCTGTTGCCATTGTTGATTACGAGCAAAAAAGGGCAAAAAATTCACGTTTGTTGTATGGAAGCCCCCTGAAATATTAATTTTATTTTGTTTTTAGTAGGTACTTAGTTGTTACAGCGGTAACAGAAATACACAATCTGTGAAATCTTACAACAGACAGACAGACAGGGACAGAGCCGACAGATCGAAGTCTACGGTTCTAGTAGAGAACTTGAGGTTTAATTTAAAAGTAACGACGAGTAGGTATATTCGCGTCTTTAGTGGGTAGTTCCTCGGAGAGGCCCACATACCCCGGCCGATGTCCCCAATCCGCCGGGGATGCGTAAAGCATTTCCCCATGTAAAAAAACCGGCCAAGTGCGAGTCGGACTCGCGCACCGAGGGTTCCGTACAAACCTGCAAGGTTTACAAAGTTTGATTTTGTTACAGCTTAAAGGTATTATAGACCTGAGTATTTGGTATGAATTTCAATTTAATACCTCTACGCGTTTATGAGGAAATGGGTAGTAAGTTTAAAATTATTAAAAAAAAATATATTATGTGATGTAACTAAAAATTTATGGTTTTCGTAATTTTTCCTTTATCTATGCTATAAGACGTTGCTTCGTACCAAATTTCAAGATTCTGAGTTCACGGGAAGCACCCTGTAGGTTTTGATTCCCTTGCAAGTGTCGAAAATTTGCGGCATAAACGGCTGTATCTTTTGATTGCGTTGGCTTAGAAGTTTGATTTTTTCACAGCTTCAAGGGACAGTAGACCTGAGTAATTGATATAAATTTCAGCTTCATACCTCCACGCGTTCCTGAGAAAAAGGGTCTTGACAGACGGACGGACGGACAGACGGACAACAAAGTGATCCTATAAGGGTTCCGTTTTTTCCTTTTGAGGTACGGAACCCTAAAAAGGTAAGTATATTCGCGTCTAAGATTGTTATTTATTTATTTATTTATACTTTTTGCACAATGTTGGTACATAGGCGGACTTAATGCCAAATATGGCATTCTCTACCAGTCAACCTTTAGGTGTTCAGAAACAAAATTGTGTAGGTGCCAATTGCAATAGTGCGAAAAGATGGAAAAAATATACTTATATTTATTTAGTATAAGCGATGTTAAATATATCTGATATGACTAAATATATAATAATTTATTTAGTTATTTGGATGTATAAAACATTATGATGATCGCATCTACGTTGCGCCGATCTATTAGGAACCGAGATTTAAACTGTCCTATGTCCCTTTAACTCAAGGATCACCAATCACCATTCCAAGCGTAAAGAGGAAACTGACAGACACTTTTTCATTTATAATATTTGCAAGAAAGTAATGGTGCAGACTGCAGTTTTACTTAGTATCTACCAAAACTGTATTTACAACACCTTTCAAGTTTCAGCATTTTTCGCTATTCATGATTTCAGATTTCGCCTACGATGTCCGGCACAGGGGCACAGAATACATATTAGTACAAGTAACAAGGGCATATTGCACAAACCCTTTTCCCAGAAGACGACACTTGGCTAATCGAACTTGTACAGTCGAGGAAATAAATAAACATGAACTCCCAAGGACTAACTGAAGATCTGCAATCCATCTATATTTGAAGGTTACATGGCTTTTGTCATGCAGAATGTCTGAGTAAGGCTGCCCAGTGATTACGCGATTTAATACCTAGGAGACTTGCAACAGAAGTTCAAAGAAAAATAACAACAAAAATTACCTACTAAAAATATCTTAATCCCTATTTGCAAATTGCAGGGATACCTACCTAAGACGCGTCTTTTGTCCTCGAAAACTTTACGCACGTAGGTACTACTGCAAATGTCGTTGCAATACCTACTTGCTGCCGTTTCTGCAAAATTGATAAGGTATTATAATGCGAAAATGTGTTTGTCTATCTGTTATTTACGTTGAAAACGCTAAGCCGCATTTTGTGGTACAGAGGTACCCTGCATTTATCAGGGCGAGCGAAGCGAGCCCTAGTATATCCCACAACCTTTACATTTTGTGGTACACTTTACGGAAAAACTATCACGCCTATTGATTTGTGCTTTAATATAGTAATTTTTATTTATATGTAGATGTGTTATCATCAGTCAGTCAAGGTTTTTTATATGTAGATGTGTCATCATCATTCATCAGTCAGCCAAGGTGTGACGACGCGAGCCCTCACAAAGCTCAGCTTTTAGCTAGTCATAGGTAGTTTTGATTCCGAAAAATAACGGATAAAGTATGAATTTCGGCGTCAGTTGCAAGCAACGTCTAGGTGAAAAACTAGGTACTTAATAAGAATTTTCCGACCTTCGACTTTTTCGTAAGAAGTAAGAACTTTAAATTCGATTTTGGCTTCGACATGTCTACTAAGTAATTATATCGGACACTTCGAACAGCCGTAGGTGTTTTCCATTCATGTGTCTATTATAATCAATAGTGCAGGTGATCGGTAACTAGGTAGATCTCATGTTGTCGTAGCACTAGAGAGCTGACAGGATCGGGTGTTCCCATTATGTCTAGTGTTTCAGCTCTATGTACCTTTAAATAATAGCAATGACGTCATTATACACCAATAGACGCTACGTATTATAAACGCTATAAAGTTCGAGCATACTTACTGTGCCGAGCCTTAGCAGTTTTGCCGGAGCGCAATGCATCGACAGTTTTTCATCGTCATCATACATCCAAATATTCAAGATAGTAGATAAGTGTACAATTGACACGAACGGAAGCTTTATTTTACTTTAAAATTGTTAATAGATAAAATATTATACTTAGACTATATTATGAAATATGAATCAAGTTTTTTGATATTCTTAATATCTACTATTTAGGTAAGTTATATGTATTTTTAGATACTATAGGGACCATCAAAACAATCTTAAAAACCGGCTGCAAAAAAGATTTTCATTAATTAAACCTAGGTAAATATATTTTATTATTTTTGTACTATTTATCCGCCTACCAGGTTTTTGACCTTTATAAAACCCAAACAACTACGTCGTCGATCTAAAAATAGTCCATGAGGCAGGATCATTACGGGACGAAATAAATCAAAAATGATAAGCCACAGTGGGACCAGTTACTAATGCTTCATGTTACATTATAACTAGAAGCTTCTGGAAGAAATTTTAAACCAATTTACTGTCTCATAAACCTATCCTAAAAGATATCCATAGTTTTTATTATTCGTAGTCCATGCTAATAACATAATAACTGTTAGTTTGTTTCTCTGTTAATCTCTTCACACTTACCGATTGATTAATTTGGTAGCATAAAGCGTTATAGCCTAACCCAGCTTTTGGTGGTCCAGTGGTTAAGAGCGAGCTATATGTATTGCGCCACTAATAGCTTATTTATCAAAAATTATAATTATATAAAAATTATATAAAGCTTTAATGGAAATTTCTTTAGATTATATATTCAGTTTAATGATAGTAAATAGAAATTGAAAATTTTTCGAAAATAGCGTGACAGTTCGTGACAGTTGAATAGTTAATTAAGATTTGCCCTGCCTAACCTAACCTAACCTAACCATAATCATTAAAGGTGTTTATTTATGTATATTTTTCTAATAGCTAGGTAGAGTAGAGCGCCGTGACAAAATATTGCGACGTGTAACTGCGCCGCAGGCTGAAAAAGATTTGGAACCCCTGACCTATATAAAAGAAAGTGGTGTTAGTTACACTACTTATAACTCAAGAACGGATGAACAGATTTGGCTGAAAATTGGTGGAGAGATACTTTGAATCCCGGAAAAGAACATAGGATACATTTTGTCCCGAAAAAATGTACGGTTACTGCACAATATACTTTTATGATTTGCGCGTAAACTATTCAATCGATTTTGATGAATTTTGGCTTGGAGATACTTCGAGACTCGGGAAAGGACAAGGGATACTTCTTGTCCCGGAAAATGTACGGTTCCCGCACAATAAACTTTATGATTTTCGCCTAAGCTTTTCAATCTATTTTGATGAAATTTGGTATGGAGATACTTTGAGTCTCGGGAAAGGACAAGGGATACTTTTTCTTATTTTATAGTATCAGCCCCAACTCTTTCCTAAGTGCAATGGAGTTTTGACACCCATAATATTATTGTATTGCGGTATCATAAGCGACCAATCACGACCACTTGTCCCTAAAATTCTGAACACTTGAATAAGGACGATATGAAAACAAATTTTCTGTAAAAGTATTTTAATAATTGATTGTATAAATAATTCATATTATTGTTACAATATAATTTAATATAATATGGACGGACAAATTACGATTTTTTAAGCACGTACGGACAAAAAAATTATCGATCGACATAGCCTACTCCGCACAAATTGGTACTGAAAAATAATTATGTTTTCTGGAGAAAAATTCGTTATTTTGCGTGCGCTAAAGTTGATCGAAAGCAAATAGTGGGCCAGAGCAGGTAGAGCTGAGGTTCGGGATGGTAGATGAGGACTCGTATGCTGACGTGGTTAACAGCCACATCCATAGGATATATACGGACGGCAGCAAAATTGAGGGTCGAGTCGGAGCCGCACTCTCCGTATGGAAGGGTGAGGCCGAGACGACGGCCGTCAAGCTTGCTTTGACGCCGTATTGCACCGTCTACCAAGCCGAACTCCTAGCGCTCCAAAGAGCAGTAAGTATACCCTGCAAGAGTGGAATGGCGAAGGTCGGTATCCTTAACGATTCCAGATCGGCTCTCCAGTACCTTTAGTTCCCCTCATCCCGTGGCAGTGCAAACAAGGGCGGCCCTCCGAAAAGCTGCATTGCAGAGGCGGGAGATTTCCCTGTTTTGGATTAAGGCGCACGCATGGTTGAGGGGCAATGAGAGGGTTGACGAATTAGCCAAGGAGGCCGCGCTGGGATTGAAAAGGAAGCCTGACTACGATCTGCGTCCTGTTTCATTCGTCAAGCGTATCTTAAGAGAGGATACGATTGAGGAATGGGACAGGAGATATGAAGTAGGAGGGACGGCCGGAGTCACGAAGCTCTTTTTCCCAAGCGCTGCTGCTGCATACAAAATAGTTAGAAAAATAGACATCACACACTACACCACACAGCTTCTGACTGGACACGGCGGATTCGCCTTCTACTTGCACAGATTCAAGTTGAAGGAGGATCCGTCGTGCCTGTGTCAGCCAGGAGTTGAGGAGACGGTTCCTCACCTGTTACTCGAGTGCCCAGTTTTTGCTAGCAATAGATATGATTTTGAGCAGAAATTGGGCACATCGATAACGGGTGAGAATCTGCCATCCATAATGGTGGGCCAAGGAGACAATTTTGTCCCACGTGCGCGCTTAGATCATCTCTTAGAGATTCAAGTTATATTTACAACCATTTATTACAATAATTGTTATTGTTAGACTTAAAAAGTAAAGAAAAAGCTTACAAACGTTACATCTTATTTCTTATCCAGCATACACCTTCTTACTAATAAAGATTTAAGGTCCGCTGTCTTTATCTGTCAAGCGAATTTTCTAATATGAGAGACAAAGACAGTTTACCTTGTAGTTTTTTATTTTAATTACTAAGGGGGCTATAGACTCGTCTCAATATGACCAAATCTTAAATCACTGAGTTTACTCTCAACGAGTTCCAGATCTTTAATTCTTTCCATAGTATTAACTTCTGACGGTTGAGTTATATTCAGACTGTCAACTTCCTTGCCCGCAGGGTTAACTTCTTGACAGTTGGGACGGTCTTCTCTGTCAATGATAGCAGTGGAGTTGAAAGGTCGTCTCATATTCGCAGCCACGCTAGTTGTTAAATCGTTCAGCTGGTTGAGGACATCTGAAATTATAACTTAAAGTTAATATGACTTGTATTATAATATTAATAAATATTACGTAGAAAACTGCATGTAAGTACACTTGTAATAATCTATTATTTAGTGATAGACTGAAGTAGTCCTCAATTTTGTTGCTTAGAAAATGTATCGTATGGGAAACATGCATCTCTCCATATTAAAAAATATCCCATATCCTTAGAAAAGATCCAAAGTATATTCATTTTAGATATCATTTGAGCGTTAAGAGGTAAAAGATAGACTTTCGCATTTGTAATAATGGATGTGAAATTACCTGTTATTTGTAAGTTCATAGAATCATCCATGAAACTATCCTTAGAACCTCTCTCAGATTGATCTTGCATCACATTATCCATTTCACACTTGGCTGCCAGATGCTTGCTAAGTACCGCCTTTCTTAGGGACCTAGGTTTTACATTTGGATGATACAATATTGAAGATTCACGCTTCTTCACATCTGAGAGATCAATATCATCAAGTTTGATGGAAAAACTTAAATCCGTCTTAGTTTTCAAGTGTCTAGTTAAAATGGCCAGCGGTAGCTTTCGTGGCGTATTTCTTAAGTTGATAGTCCGCGCGAATATACTTTTTGTTATGTTAGCTGGTTTTCTCGGTGACTGTACATAGGTTTGCTTCTTTATGTTTAAAGTGTATGTGTCATTTCTCAATTCGGCTGGTTCGTCGTTATAGAAGTCATCATCATTGTCTTTAGGCACAAATATAAAATATATTCTCTTTATGATTGTATACAGTAGTTGCAGTCTTTTGATGAGTTTGTCGTAGCCAACTGTAATGTTTGCTTTCTTTATGTCGTAAACAAAATCTCCTTCGGAGCAAAGACTGTTGCTTACAATCTTACATTCCATTTGGGCTGAAATGGGAAAAAAATTAAATTAGTTTTGCTAGCATTTTGTCTACAGTCTAAAATTTGAGTAAGTGACAATGCTATTTTGAATTAAAAAAACCTGCAACCAAACTTTGAACATCCTCCTTTTTGGAGCTTGGTTGAAAAATAATGTTAAAATGCAAACTTTTTTACTCCTGAGCAGTACAAATTCCAATGTCCGACTCACTTTTATTTAAAATATATACCTTTATACAAATTATCAAGTAGACCTTTCAGATTATCACTTTGAGGTAGAGCTTCCGGTTCATTCTTGTTGTAAACATCAAAGAACTCGTACACCAAGTAACCAATGTTGACGACCTCACATGTTCTGTTGTTGTCGTAGCTTTCTCCTTTCATCAACTCCAACAACTTTTGTTGCATTATTTGCTTCGTTTTCTAGGAAATAGAAGTAAGCACATAATTATTAACTAGCTTTTGCCCACTGCTGTAGGTTCTATTGTACCTGCAACTCTGCCTTAAGCAGGGAATCGAGCACCATGGGGTTTTAGCTTTTGCTTACATGAAATAGTATTCTTGGCATACAAAATGTGATCCCCTATTTAATTCATCGTTGGAATTTGTAGAAAACCTTTTTTTATTCCTTAACCTTAACCTTTAATTATTCAAATATATAATTCAGCGCCATCTCTTGGCAAATTATTTTTGAAGCTAATGTTAATGAGAAACTTTACCTCAGCAAAAGCAGAAGGATCGACAATAAGGAAGACATTATTTCTTATCTGCATCACTTCTTCAGACCAAATCTCCAAAAGCACAGCAGAATGGTGGCTGGTGGGAGACAACATCAAAGCAGGTACTAAATGGGGATCTAGGGCTTCTAAACTAGCTAAACCACTTCGGAGACCTAGGATTCCTAAAAGCAAAAAAAAATTCAAATAAATCTTGTTAATGTTTCTGAAATACATGTTTCTGAAAACATGCACTCGTTTTCCTTAATCCTTTCACATGTCTCTATCCTTTGCTGCGTTTGGCCACTCTTTATCTACAGCTTCTAGTTCGTCGCGTCACCTTTTCTTGGGTCTGCACCTGTTTCGCCGACCTTTCGGTAGCCGCTCCGTAACTAGACGCGCCCATCTATACGGGTGCATGCGGGCGACGTGCAGGGATTAAAATTTGAAAACCCTAAACCCTTGTTTCTTTTTTCGGTAAAAAATACAATTATTTAATTATCATACTTGTCTATTAAGAGCCTACTGTCAAAAAAGGTGGTCGTAAGTCCTAAAAATGTTTTTGATGATTACTTAAAAATTAAATACAATACTAATATTTCCTTTAGCTATTATTTTATAAAGTGTGCGATTGTAGTAGTGCAAGTTATTTAATGATAGTAACTCAATAAGTGTAACAGGTATTTGTTGAAAAGCACAGAAAGATTCATAATTTCAAAAAATAAAACTATGGAGTCAAAATAAGTGAATCGTGTTTTTTGTTAGCCAAATATAAGATAAATATACAATGATTAAATAAATCTCAATTTCATTTGAGTCAATCGTCTTCCCGGATCGTAATACTTATTAGAAAACACAGCAAAATTTGACAGCCCGCTCTTAATTTTACAAGGATATACTTACTTTTCTCATCACAGGAGCATGACATAGCAAAAGTACCAATTTGCAGCAACCTTTCATTGTATGTATCAAAATTCTTCACAAATTCACATTTCTCCTCAATATCTTCTGAGCTTTCTGATAAGCATGAACATGATAAGTGGGACTTTTTGAGGTGTTCTTGTAGCATACGCGCTGGTGACACATTCTGACTGAATGAATGTACGAGTAATGCTAGTAAAGATGTGTTTGTGTTTGTTTCTAATGCATACAAAACATCCTTCAATACATCTATCAGCACACTCACATTGAAAGGCATGATGGGTAATTTCAGATTTTCCCTGGTAGCTTGATATTCAGAGTCTAAATCGCCTTCTATTAAATCACTTAAAAGTGCCTTGGTTTCTCTTAGAACCTGAAAAAATGTATATTATTTTATTTAAAACCTTATATTTATAATTTAGGTCCATTTTATCTATGCACAGTTGTATACCTAAACAAAAAAACATTTAAAAAATGTTACAAAATTTATTTTAAAATTTGTTGCACCACAAGCTTAGGATCAAAGTTTTGATCTTTTGCAAATAAACTGGTTACTTATAAAAGAAATATGAGAAACTTTCAATACAAGCCAGTGATTTAAACAATAATAATGTATTGCAAATGAGTGACCGCCGAAAAAAAGAATCTATAAGGGCCGCGCCACACCGGAATGGCAGCGGCGCGGCGAGCAATTTCAGTGTCATATGATTATAAACTTTATCTTCATTATTGTAATACATAGTATCGCTTGAAAGTCTAGCGGCCGCCCGTGGCCGTTTCTCAAGCGATACTATGTATTACAATAATGAAGATAAAGTTTAAAATCATATTATGATAACACTGAAAGTGCTCGCCGCGCCGCAGCTATTCCGGTGTGGGGGGGCTCTAATCAGCATCAAATGAATGATCAACATGCTTACCACTTGACAGCGAGCCTTAACAACAACTCGGTCGGACGGTAGACAGTATCTGCACAGCGTCATGGCAGATAGTAGGAGCTCATCTATGGACGTGTGCAAGCCTCTCACACATTCCACCAACTGTAATTGATGAGATAAAGACATATCGACGGTGGAAATTTCAAATGTCGTAAGGGACATTTTGTCGTAAGTACACTTTATACATAATATATCGAGACTTGCGAGATACATACATATGAGCCAAATTTGACATAGTACGGGAGCCCTAGAACAATTATTTTTTTTTATTACTATCAAGCTAATTTTTTGTGAGTAGCTTTATTTTGATAAGACGAACAACATTTTATTTGCGAAAAATCTCGAAAGTGGTAGCTAACGGAGATAGAAAGGATTTCATACTTTGAATTGTTGGTCCTAAAATATGGACTGTTTTATTTGTAGGACAATATTACTCTTAAATTATATAACTAATAACCTATCAATATACAAAAAATCTGCTTGTTAGGGTTCCGTTTTAGGGTTCAGTAGTCAACCAAGTTTTGTTGATTTCAATTTTTTTTTGATTACTATCAATCAAAAAAAAAATTATTCTATGGCTCCCGTACTAACACGTTTATGTGAAATAGTTTCTGAATTATGAGTGGGCCAAAAGTGACTGCAAATGGTTCGTGTAATAGGTATTACACACGGTAGGTACTGGTCGCCAGTTCTGTTATACTTGAACTTGGCTTGGCACGCTACCGCGTGTCTAGGGCCCGTATTTTTGGTCAGTACTTAAGATGCGACCCGGTCTCAAGACGCGGTTCGGCTCTGTGATTGGTCCAAATTTTGACAGCCAACCAATCACAGAGCTTGAACCATGTCTTGAGACCGAGATGCATCTTGAGTACTGACCAAAAATACGGGCCTAGATGTCAAATATTTAATGAAAGAAAAATCTGAAATTTATAAATTTAAAATAATCTAAAACCCCCTATTATAAGGAAATGAAAGGGAAAAGGAAAGGGGAAGGGGAGAGGAAAGAAAAACGACGTGAGTTCACAAGAGCATGCTCAATATTCGGATAGTGTGGTAGTTCTTATGAAACCTCTGTGCGACCAAAAACTACCAATTTCAACTGCAAAAATATATGCAGACTAGCTGTGCCCCGCGGTGTTACCCGCGGTTTAAGTGATATATAATAAAAGACTATGAAAAGTACCAATAATAGGGTCAAAACGGGACGATACATGGTTCTATAATGGTTTATGGTAGTGATGATGATGATGTAATTTGCATAGTAGCATATGCTTTCCGTTCTTAAAACAACGTCGAAACTCCCAAACTTGTATCTATAAAGAGTCAGGAGTTCTCTCAGCACCTTCCGAACCACGGTATACCTTGGTGCAAAATCTTGCTTGTTGGTAGCATATGCTTAAATTACTGCTCACGAAACCGAAGTCACCACATGTTTCCATATAAATTTTGAGGAGTTCCCTCGATTTCTTATGGATCCCTTCATCAGGTCACCACTTTTATGAATATGGTACCAAATTGGGATGATAACCTATACACCAAAAGAAAAATTTTGAAAATCGGTTCACAAACGGCGGAGTAATCGTTGAACATAAAAAAACGAACATAACACCTCCTCCATTTTGAAAGTCGGTTAACATTGTAGCCTATGTGTTATTCTGATGTATAAGCTATATTATTGTAAAGTTTCATTAAAATCCGTTCAGTAGTTTTTGCGTGAAAGAGTAACAAACATCCATACATCCATAAATTTATACATACATACATACAATATACATCCAAACTTTCGCCTTTATAATATTAGTAGGATTTAAAACGATTGTGCTTAAACGGCACGATTCCGAAACGGTTTCATGCTGAATACCTTAACCTTCGTTAAAGTATTCAGCATTCCCTAAATTTCAGCCCGATCCGTCCAATGGTTTGGGCTGTGCGTTGATAGATCACTATGTGAGTCAGTCAGTCAGTCAGTCACCTTTATGTAATATTTAGATTAGATAAAACCAAAAATATTACCGCATAATGCTACCTAGTGTTAGTTTCTTTAGTAGTTTCTTTTCTTTTCTGTCCATCTGTCCGTCTGTCTCCAGGCTTTAACTCAAGGACAGTAATAGCTAGAGAGTTGAAATTTTCATAGATTGTGTATATCTGTTGCCGCTATAACAACAAATACTAAAAACAAAATAAAGTTAATAGCTGAATACCATAAGTCCATACGGGCATAAGGACTTGTTTATACAGGAGTATTTTGTTACTGATGGATAGGGATGACTCTTTCCCAATCAGCCAGTACATTTTCCTGTAGCGAAGCTCCAACTCTTCGCGCTTCTTTTTGACATGAGCTTTCCAGCAAAGCTTTGAGTCCAGTGTCATGCCGAGATATTTGGCGGTGTTTTCGTGCGGTATTGCAGTATTGTTAATGTATACCGGGTTATAGTTTGGTCTTTTATTCGTAAAATCAACATGAACTGATTTTGTTTCATTTAGCTTTATTCGCCACTTTTTTGTCCAGTCATATATGGTGTTAATAGCTTTCTGAACTTTTTTCACTGATTCTGCTTGAGTGTCACCTGTAGCCATTATTGCTGTGTCATCTGCAAAGGTCGCAATGGTGCTGTTTTCTATTTTTGGAATATCTGAAGTGTAAAGTAAGTACAGGACCGGGCCTAAGACACTTCCTTGAGGTACTCCAGCTTTTATATGTTTCAGCTCTGAGTATGCTTCATCTTGTCCCACCATAAACATTCTTTGAAATAGGTAAGACTCTAAGATATCTGAAAACTGTTTTGGGAGCGGTTTCTGTATTTTTTTTAATTAGTCCCTCATGCCAAACCTTATCAAAAGCCTGCGCGACGTCCAAAAACACTGTCGTGCAGACTTTGTTTTCCTCTAGTGCTTTTTCTAATACTGCAGTTATTCTGTGAACTTGGTCAGTCGTAGAGCGTTTTTCTCTAAAGCCAAATTGATAGTCTGGAATCAATTTTCTTTCTTTTAGTACAGGTTTTAAGCGTTTGAGAAGAAGCTTCTCAAATAGTTTTGATATAATAGGTAATAGAGATATTGGCCTATAAGATTTTGTTTCGTGTGGTGGTTTCCCAGGTTTTGGCAGCATTATGACTTCTGCTACTTTCCACATATCAGGTACGTATTTGAATCTTAATGCGGCATTTATGTGCGTAGTAAGTTTTACTATTGCCTTTGGTGGCAAGTTTCGCAAAACTTCTCCTGTGATAAGATCGAATCCAGGAGTTTTTTTCAGGCTTAGCTTTTTTATCTCACTTTTAACTTCTCTTGGGGTGACAAGTTTTATATTAGGCTCATCAGACGATGAATCTTCTAAATTTTATTCTAAGATAGATTGTTGCTCTAATTCTATATTTGGTTGAAAGATTTTCTCTAGATGATCTGCAAACGTAGCTGCTTTCTGTTCACTGCTTATAGCCCAGTTCCCATTTGCTGTTTTAATGGGAGGTATTTGGGCAATGGGCTTTTTAAGTCCTTTTGTTGCTTTCCATAAAGAGTATTCTGTTGAACGATCGTTAGTCAGTTGTGGCATAGGTATGTGCTCATGCTATTTTCGTTGAATTTCATGATTTCCCGCCTGAGTTTTTTCGTGAGATTATTAAGCTCTTTTTTTATAGTAGGGCATCTGGACATTTGCCACTTCCTTCGCGTTTTCCTTTTCTCTGCTATAAGTTGCCTTATTTCTATTGGGTAGCAATTTCCTTTTATTTTTCTGTTAGTAATTGGTGTATTATTCCACGCACAATTTTGTATATTTTTTACAAATTCTCTTACATCTAGATCCAATTGTTCTGGAGTTTTAGGGGAACCTTAAGGTTTATGTTATGTTCTAAATCTAACTTAAAGCTGTCCCAGTCCGTGTTTTTATTTACAAGCGTGAGAGGGCGCTCTCTCAGTATGATTTTCTTACTAAACGTCAGAATTATGGATGAGTGATCCGAGCTCATATCAAAGCCTTCCTCGATTCGTAGAAAATTGGATGATATATTTTTGTATATGAAGAAATCAATCAAGTCAGGAATTTTATTGGGATCTGAAGGCCAGTATGTAGGCTTTCCTGTTGATATAACTTTGCAGTTTATCTCGTTTATAGCGTTTAATAGCTCTTTTCCTTTTGTAGTAGTAAGTCTGGATCCCCAGTAGGTGTTTTTAGCGTTAAAATCACCACCGAGTATGAATCTATTGCCAATATTTTCTAATAAGTTCTTGTACAAATCTGATTTTTTTTTGCGAAACTTGCCACCAAAGGCAATAGTAAAACTTACTACGCACATAAATGGGGGAAAAATAGGAAGTATAAAGGAACTTTTCGCTCAAATTCCTAAGTCTAATTCTGTTTTGGACTTTTCCATCCACAAATATTCGTTGACTAGGCTATCAGTGTTGCAGCTGCTATGCAATATCCTCATTTATTGCACGTAACAATGTGTGCTTCTTTTCTCTTGCGCTTCCTAACCTCACGTGATGTCGTATACAAAAGTGATGGCAACTCCAGTTTGCGGCTATCATGCAACTGGCAACCATGGATATTCATGTACAAAATGCATAAAACTTTAATTTTGTATCAAAATTATTAAAAAAATCGATGCTTCAATTTTGACGAAGAACTATGTCTGTTTATGGGCTGGCAACCCTAGGTTGCGGCCGACTTAGAGCTGGCAACCATTTATATCTTATTTTGTCACGTCATTTTCTTTCAAATGATGTAAAATTTATTGAAAAAAAATATACATGCAAATTATGCATTCATCTCATGAACATTAAACTCAATTAGAGGTACTTGCGGCTACTTTTGACAAGGCAACCCAACCTTAATCCATTCCCTACGTTCTAAAGATTATTTTAAAATATATCTCATCGAAAAAAACGATTCATGCAGGATTTTACGGTCGGATCTTAGGCCATTACATATTACATAAAATACTTAGTTGGAGCAAAATATTTACCTCATCCTCAAAGTTGGTTTTGTATACAATACTTGACATTTTACTGAGTATCTCAAATGTTTGGTCTACCCAATTGACAAAATACATGGAGTCTAGAAGTAAGGAGTCATTTGAGTGGTTCAATGGATCATTATTCTTGAGGTTGTTCAGTTGCTCCGCAGTGGTAAGCAGCCTTTGGTAACACCAGGAAATTCTCTCAAACAAACAATTTCTGCTCTCCTGTAAATATTTACAAAAGCTAAAATTAAAAATAATAAAAATAGAGGATAATAATTACAAGGAAGTATGAATGAGGCACCTTTAGACCCACAGCACACAAATAGATTTTGTAGATTAATTTAACACGTTGATGGACAGTACTGCCCATAGACGTAAATACTTAAAAAAATTTAAAAAGCGATATGACAGTACGCCTGTCGACGTATGAGTTTAGGTCAAGCTACAGAGAGTATGCTTCAAGACGATCGATTTCTCATACAAGCATTAGGTGCGGCTTTTTGTAGTGTCACCGTAGAGGTATCTAAGACTTTTGTACTGTCACCATGTGATGAATTACACACACTTAAAGGTCACGCACACATTGAAAATTTTTCGTACCCCCACGCCGCACACTACGCCTCTAGAAGTCGTCTTTTCATACATTTAGCCCAGTACTGCATGGCGGCGGTGCATCACAGGTTTCTAAATGGTTTCCATGAAAATAAAATCATGTTTTGTAGATGGCGGGTAGGGATTGTTATGAATAGCAACAAAAAAGACTTATAGGACTTATTTGATGCGGCTTTGTCTCCCGGATCAAGCGAAAACCCTTTTGCTGACGATAGCTGATTGACGGATGACGCCTATGGACGTATAACTGTCGTGCTACATATATGTGTATATTTCCTGCCTGTTGTGACACTACGTCTATAGGCAATGTATGAAAAAAAAGTACTGTCAAACTAGGAACAACAATACAAAAGTACTAATAATAATAATAATAATATCTATGGACGCTTCACACCACGTCAGTCTGGCCCCGTGGTAAGTACCTGAAGGACTTGTGTTACAGGTACCAGACAACGGAAATATATTTAATTCTTTTATACTATACACATATTTAAGATTTTTATTATATGATACACATATTTAATACACATCCATGACCCAGGAACTTTGAAAACTTTTTGTTCCGTCGGCGGGACTCGAACCCGCGACCCCCGGCTTAAGCTACCAACGCGCTATCCACTGAGCCACAGAGGTCGTCTAGTCGTCGAGTACTGTCCATCAATGTGTTTTTTCAAGTTTTTTCAAGTTTTCAAAGCAGTCTTTGTTGCTGTTGTTTGTATTCATATAAGTTAACAGTATAAGTAATGTAAAGATTAAGGGTATTTTTGCTTATTTTAAGCAGAAATGCCCAAATACTTTTGAACATACATACCGAAATACAATATCCATCCCTGTTTTCTATTCTTATGAGGTCCAGAAAGTTAATAAAACATTTTTTTATTTGATCTGAACACAGGACATAAACATTACGAATTTTCTGCAAAGATTCTTCTGACACGTCTTCTTTTTTAACTTCTTTCAATTGGTTTGCTAAATTTCTCATAAACGGATGAATATCACCAACCAATAGATTCTAAGAACAAGTAGAGCTTCGTTTAGGTAAGACACAACATGAAATAAAAACCATGTAAATAAACAAAATTAAGAGTAGCGAATAGAAAAGCAACGATAAATATTTTATTTTAATTATTTCAAATCACAAAATACATACCACAACGAATTGTAAAGCCCCAAATGAATCTACATTTTTACGACTTTTAAACTCCATGCACTTTGCTTCTATTTTATTAGATTCCATAGTTTATAAGGTTGAATGCAGTGATTATAGTTACAGTAAATGTTTTACAATATTTATTACAACAAACTAAATAAAATTAAAATAGTAAAATCAACAAAATTTATCTTTTGAAAATAACGATTCTCTTCTCTGCGAGTTCGACGATTTGTTCGACGGACAACGACTAGCGTCACAGATTAGAGTATATATTGTAGACTAGCGTTTGGCGTTGGGCGACTGTCTGTCACGTTTGGTTTGACATTGACTTTCGTTTTTTTTTGCCTGTTAGCAAAAAAAAAAAGATTTTTATCAGTCAAAAAGAGGTCAAAAGCACAAAAGAAAGCTTTGTCACTTGTCAGCTGTCAGGTCAGGTTCACAAGATAATGCTTAAAATATTATTTTATTATCATGTGAAGTATAAAGTTATAAACATAGATAAAGTATTATAGTATATAGATGTAATCTTAGCCCGTCATCGCGTGGCCATTTTGTGCTTATTTTCATACAAGTAGTATGCGTGTATTTTCTTGAATATTTCTATTTGTCGATCATTTCGAATCACATTATATATATTATACAGAAAAGAAAGTCATTTATAGGTCTACCAGAATCTGATGGCAATTTGTGACAGCAGATTTTCAAAAAATATCCTTGATCATTGGATAAATTTTTATATTTGCATGTTTAACACACAGAATCAGCCGCCATAAGAAAAAAAAGGATCAAAATATTTTATTCCAATTACCCTGGTATTTGCTAGAGTCAATTTATTTTCTCACTTTTTGCCATCAGATTCTGGTAGACCTATAGTTCATGATATCGATAAACTATAGTTCAAGTAATGAGAATCCGTAAACACACCTAAAAAGCTATGCAATTTTTGTAGCTAAATTATTAATTGATGTGACATTTTTAGCACTAATGCCTTATATAGCAGGAATAAGGGATTATTAAACTTATAAATAATCTTTTTAGCTTACAAAAAATACCGATTGAAAAGCCCAAAAAACGTTGTTCAAAACTTACGTATTTAATGTCAAATCCACGTGTTTGAGGCATTCATTGGCCGTTCTTATGGTTTATTATTTAGCGGAACCACAAAACTCAACAATATCTAGCAAATGTTCACTAAAAACCTTTATTAACACTTTTATTGCATGAAATATGCAGACCGACTCCTTTGTTATGTCCTGGTAAGTAGGACATAACATTACACCACTGACCTTCATTATACAAGTACGCTGGACTAATGATACCCTTTGAAATGACAGCTATTTTTTGTGCCTATTTGAAGCGGAATCAGCTCCCCTAATGTGAGTGATAGGAACTAAATTTGACGTAAAAACACAGAACACAAATTACTCACGGACGTAAAAATGACGTTTGTAAGTCGCCATATTGGCGCTGACAGCAGTAGTGGGAGTATTTGGAACTAATACTAGTGATGACAACCAATAACGATTAAGCGGCCATTTGCAAGTTACGTCAAATTTACTTCTCTTCCCTCTCACTGCGGGCGCTGATTCCGCTTCAAATAGGCACAAAAAAAGTGGGTATCATAGGTCCAGCGTACTTGTATAATGGAGGTCAGTATTCGGGTACCTATGTTATGTTTTCGACTGCCAAAATATGCCAAATGCCAATGTATATTGTATTTACATAGATAAAGTATTATAGTAGGTATAGATGTAATCTTAGCCCGTCATCGCGTGGCCATTTTGTGCTTAATTTCATACAAGTAGTGTGCGTTTATTTTCTTGAATATTTCTATTTGTCGATCATTTTGAAGCACATTATAATCCAGAAAAGAAAGTCATTTAGTTCATGATATCGATAAACTATAGTTCAAGTAATGAGAATCCGTAAACACACGTAAAAAGCTATGCAATTTTTGTAGCCAAATTATTAATTGATGTGACATTTTTAACACTAATGCCTTATATAGCACGAATAAGGGATTATTAAACTTATAAATGATCCATTTAGCTTACAAAAATACCGATTGAAAAGCCCAAAAAACGTTGTTCAAAACTTACGTATTTAATGTCAAAACCACGTGTTTGAGGCATTCTTTAGCCATTCTTATGATTTATTATTTAGCGGAACCACAAAACTCAACAATATCTAGCATAAAATGTTCACTAAAAACCTTTATTAATACTTTTATTTTAAAGGTCTTTGCTTTTATTCACAGACCTATAAAGAGATATTAGAGGTCTTTGCTTTTATTACATGAAATATGCAGACCGACCCCTTTGTTATGTCCTGGTAAGTAGGACATAACATTACACGCTTTTGACGCTTATACACCGATATAAGGCTCTCTCCTAGTCTATAGTATCTCAATGTGTATAGATATATAGGTCTACCAGAATCTGATGGCAAAAAGTGAGAAAATAAATTGACTCTAGCAATACCGGGGTAATTGGAATAAAACATTTTGATCCTTTTTTTTCTTATAGCGGCTGATTCTGTGTGTTAAACATGCAAATATAAAAATTTATCCAATGATCAAGGATATTTTTTGAAAACTGTAGTCAAAAATTGCCATCAGATTCTGGTAGACCTATACCCACTGACCTCTATTATAATACACTGGACAGGCGATCGCTATCAATAAAATGTTCCTATTTGAAAGTCGCCATATTGGCGCTGATTGCTATGTGAAAGCAGTAGTGAGTGTACTTGGAACTACTATTTTGCAAATGGCGGTTGTAATTTTCTATGTAATTAGTTCACAGTACACTCACCGCGGCGCTTCAAATCGGCACAAAAGATAGCTGTCATTTTGTACGGCATAGCCAGTCCCACAGACCTATAAAGAGATCTGTTTCCTTTTTCATTGGCCAGTCCAGTGTATTATAGAGGTCAGTGCCTATACCTATTATCTGTTTATTATCTGTGCCCTGTGGCCAATATTCAGCGTTGCCGATTTGTGGGGAATTCCCCAAACTGCGGGGAATTTCAAGTTGATTGGGGATTCATTGGGGATTGGCATTATGTGGGGAAAATACGGGGATTTTAACATTTTGACATCTTTTTCAATAATTAGCAAATATATTTTCATCATTCTACATTGACACATCGAACATTTTTAAAATTGCTTATAATCATAGGGATTACGTTTGATGTCTGATGCTCACATATAATGCGCTGGCTCTTTACAATTTCTGGCTGAAAGAGAAGGAATTAAAAACTAGGGGACAGTGTCAAGTTAAACCCTTCAAAGAAAATGCCTTCCACAAAATATAGAAAAGAATATTTTATATATTATTTTAGAGGTATTATTTCAACAATCTATTTAAATAAAATGTATCGCTATTTCCATTGGTCACGGCATTACGTCACGCGTGTGAACGGTTTGACCAATTTTGCTACTTACTTTTTTTTTTGTAGTGTTTTTTTCAGCTGAAGGTTCTTGTACGAAAAAATAAAGAAAGTAGCGTGAAACAAATAAAATAAAACTTATTGATCATGAATCATGATAACTGTTTGAGTTTTTATTATTATTAATTATAATTACACTCAGGTAGTAGAATATTGATTCATTTAAAAAAAAAAACATCTGTGGGGAATTTGTGGGGAATCAGCAAAAATTTTATACCTAATTTGGGGAATTTGACCATGATTTTTGGGGAAATCTGATAATAAGCATTGGCAACCCTGCCAATATTTTTAATCTGTTCTTTATTTTGTGAATTGTGATACAGCATTTCATTCGATTTTTATTACTTTTACCGAGCCTAATTTTTAAAATTAATCAACAAATAACGTAACAATGAGTGAATTAGTGTGGGGTATTAAAAATGGAGATATAGATCAAGTAAAGGATATCGTAGAAAAGAACGTAAGTACCGTTAGAAATCAGTTATCAATGTTTCCGATAAAATATCTTGTTTACGTAAAACTCATCGAAAGTAGACCATTTAAAACAATAGAAATATGACCCTGCTGTTTTCTAATGTTATTTGAGCTCACAGCATAAACATGGTAAACTAATTTTTGTACATTGTAGAAAATTGATGTGAACGCACTTATTGACGGCCGGGTACCACTTCACTATGCAGCCGATTATGGTCAAACCGCTGTCGTTAATTATTTATTAGACAAAGGAGCAGACCCTAATGTAAGTTATCCTCTACTTTAACAAAGTATTGTAACTGAGTAAGAAAATTTATACCTAACTTGATAACTATATTTCCAGATGGTTGACAAACATGGTATATCTGTTATTTTAGCAGCAATATGGGAAGGCCACACTGACTGTGTTAAAACTTTACTGAAACATGTAAGTATTTGCATGAGTCATTGCAGGATTGATAAAATACAATCTTTTTTGCAATTTTTTACCATATTATTCATCAAGCCCCATCACCAGTGACCGAGACAATAGAATATCTATTATCTCGTTTTCCCACAATCGACGGGTTAATAGATTACAAATTCTAGCTTTTGCTTGTGGCTAGCTGTGTATGGAATACTTAACTAGTGCCTGTCTCTAAGTAGACCTTATACTGTTTACATACCAAATTTCAATAAAATCTGCCTATTAGCTTGGGCATATGGAGTAACAAAAACACACTCGTAAATATACAACTTTATAATAATAGTGGGTTTCAGTGTTTATAATGTGTTGTTTACTTTTACAGGGTGCATCTAAAAATGGTAAGACACCTGATGGAACACCATACATTGAGGCTGCTGAAAAAGAGGAAATCAAAGAATTGCTAACATAGAACACTCACAATTTCCATTATTTTATACATTATTTAAACATTGATGAAATATAAAATATGAACTAATATCACTCATCAAACATTATATTACATAAAGCATTTATTTATATTGCAATGCAATTAATTATTTTTATATGCTCAACATAATATGTATAAACTATTATGTTTTATGTCTGCGTCCATTAGTTGTATTTTTTGTGGAATTAAAATATTTATAAGCCAAAGTGCACAGATGATTTAAATTTTAAACTTATTTAATTAAAAAGCTTTTCTAAATTAAATGTAAGGCCTACTCTCAAAATTTAGTGGATAAATTTATTTTATATGAATGAAAAGTGATTAATACAATATAAGGAAAGAAGAAATTGTTATTATTTTTCAAAATTTTGTTCTTTTCTATTTCTTATTGATTTTTATCATATCAAATATAAAAGTTGTATCAAACTGTTGCAGGCTAAAGCTTATATCAAAGACAAAAACTCTAATTGGCTAAGTAGCTAATTATGTAAGTACCTATACCTAATTGCTTGCCTAATTTTTAAAGTATTATCAATTATCCTTCGATCGCGGATTCCTGGAAATATATTGTTAGTCTATTGTTATCGCAGCCCACTTGGGCCGTATGGGGCTGGGCGGGTTAATATATTCTTTTGGATGTGTTTTTGGTTTGAACGGCTACTTGAAACTTATTTTTCCCAGATTACAAACTTAGAATAGTATGCTTGCAGTCATGTGAGAAAAACAATCAGTTAAACATGTAAAAACTTTATTGCTATATCACAACTAAATACTTCACTCCTAATAAACATTCCATTGAATTTTTATAAGTATCTTTAATCAATTTTGGGCAAGATAAGTGATAAAATACAAGAATTCTAACAATTTACAAATCTATCGAAGCTACTGCATAGATCTATTAGCTATATCCCTTCAACTGTTGACCGGGCACTGTGCGCATCTGTTGACCCCTCTCCTGGAGATCGATTATCACCTCCGAGTTTTATTTTAACCACAGTATATCGTAAACTATATCTATTATACCGCTCTAACTTGCACAAAGTGTACTTAAAATAACAAAGATGGGCTATAGTCACTTCTCATGGCCCTAAACCACACGACGATTACTAGAAGTTTCAAATTTAACCCTTGTCTTAAAATCGCGCGCGTACTAAAAAAACAAAACTCGTCTTGTTTTTTGTAAAGCTTGTGAGGTGAAAAAAATGTATGGAGAAGTGTGTTTTTCTTATCGATTAATGTTAAATAACGTATGTTTATGTAAATTAAATAAAAATATTTTTAAATAATTTTTAACTTTTTTTATTACTTATAAGGATTTTTATACAATAAACTGGATGAAATCGTTTATTCCGATTTAAAGTTAAAATTAATAAAACTTAACTTGGCAAAATTGGATAAATTAATTTTGATAACCTTTGCTTATTTCATACAGGTTCCAATGACATAGTTATTACATACATGGGGGATGTAGTGAATTTTAGATTGATGATAGGGAATTTTAGAGTTATCGTCATTTTAACGTGACACGCGAGATCATCCAGAAGTAGCCCCACAGATGCGGCTTATTTTTGCAATATGGCCGCCACAGGTGAAGGGATATTATATAAAGCTACTTCATTTGAAAATACAAATTGTAATTTCATGTCTTTAGTTAAAACTTAAAGCTTAAAACCAGCTTAGTACTTTTGTATTTAATATAAAATGGGTGACTGGTGCATATTATAAATTTAAACCGTCGATTGTGGAAAAACGAGACACAATAGATATTCTATTGTGTCTCGGACGCCGGTGACCGTATGGGGCTTGATGAATTAAATCAAATTCACTTGAAACTTGTGGACTTCTAATACAAAGCAATCTATAACTCATCTCCGGCTGCAAACTTTTTGTATTTGTTCTTGACGGGTGGACAGTAGCAGGCATTCTTCTGAGCATCCAAATAAGATTTACAACCAAGAGTCAATGTTCCTGTAAACAGGAGTTTAGCTGCCCCTTTGCAACCTGAAATATCATTAGTAGCATTACTAGACATTTTTTTTTACATTACTACTAATATACTTATAACTAAACCTTCCCTAGACTTCCACAAATATTTCAAGACTAAATTAGCTGTATCGGTTCATCCATTCCCGAGTTTTAGCAAGACTAATAAAATTGCCAATTTTTTTTATTTATAAGGTCAATGTGTGGAAGTCCGGCATACTTTTCTAAAATTAAAGTTTAACATAATTTATTAACTTGAGATTCGCTTTTTAAAGTAACTTGTGTCATTGGAAATTATAGGCTATATATTAATTAGACCTATAATGATCTAAAAATAATCTTAGTTGCAGTATTTTTTTATTTACTTGGTATTTTTTAAAAACTCTGCGTGTAGATGGACTTCCCTTACAGTTTGAGGTAAGTCCGTCTAGTAGCAATATAGCCCTAAATTGTGAAGTAATATGGATGGCAACAGTTTCTAGCAGAGCCGCAAAACGGCCATTCAAATATGTGTTTAAGGTGTCGGTAATAAGGTTCGTATTCCAGAGAAAATTAAATTTAAATCATTTTAAGGCAAGTCCGTCATATCGTAAGTCTAAGTGGTTGCAAACATTTTCATTAAAACTGTATCGAATTTTTTGAAAATTAAACACTAAATATAAACAAAAATATTTATTACAAATTCAAAATTATAATAATTAGTGCCGGCAAAATCAACATTTTTGCTTCATTATCATTTATGCGATAAGACATTTTTCAACATACTCCTCTACTTATAATTTTTATCAGCCCCTCTTGGACTTTTGATAGAATGTTCTACATGCCTTTCCAAATTGAATGAGCCCAAAATCATAATTTTCGGTGGTGGATTTCAGGTTTCGAAATGGCACTTGTGAACCAGGCTACAATTAGTATGAAGTGAGTTGTTAACCAAGGCCACTTTAAATTTTGTTGGTTCAAACTTATTAAATCATTTTTTTTTTGCAAAAAAACAATCAACATCCAGTAGATCTGGCATCTCTTCATGAGGTGTATAAATCTGAAACTAATAATTATGGCATTACAAAAAAAAAAGTTATTTTTACAAGTTTTTTTGTTTACGATAAAGGTGGCAGACGAGGAAACGGATCCCCTGATAGTAAGTGAACTACAGTCGCCGTTGGACACCTGTATCACCAGGGGAGTCAGTGTCACAAGTGCGCTGCCGACTTAAAAAGGAGTATGCTCTTTTCGTGCAGTAAAATTTGGGCAATGCTATGATCTAGTAGTCTATTTTTAATGCAAATTAACAATAAATACATGTAGGTTTGAAATTGTTGACAATATCTGATTTGAGGCAAGATCAGCAAATGACGGCCTTACCTTATGAAATAATATTTCCCTAGACGGACTTCCCGATTATTGCAATTTTAGGTAAGACATATGTTGCAGGTGATAATAACAAAATTAAAGTGATATTAACGAATTGAACACCAGTAATAAGTAAAAGGATCACTAAATTACTTACGTAATCCAAGAAACTCCAAAAACTCCTTCGTATTTCCACTTTTTTTTTTTTTTTTTTGGCAGAGACTTACACTCCGATTGCGAGTACAAAACGGGAAAAAATGGCAGAACGTTTTTTTCGTAACAGGTAGTTAGTAGCGACATGTTTGTTTCTTAGGTCAAACTAACTCTGCAATATTGTTTTATCCACTGGGCCATATGAAACTAGTCGTTCAAATATGGAAGTTATTGCCGCTAGACGGACTTACCTCCCAGACGGACTTCGACACATTGACCTTACAGAAAATTAAGTCTCATCTAAACTAACAAACCTGATGAAAAATGTCTATTTATGGCATAGAGATATGAAAAGGATAGGTTCATTTTTATTGCTGTAAAATAGCAAATATTGCAACCTTATTACCAAAAAATAACATTGGAAAGAAGTAAGTTATTAAGTACAATTACTATTTCACCACTTTTCAATATTTTTAACGTACAGTCTCTGCCTGAACGTTACAGTTTTTGTTTACATTATTATAGTACTAAAATTACAATGTAAATACTGTTTTCTTTTAAAGTCTACATTATCAAAACATTGTGGTTTGCACAGGCAAGTTACATGCTTACCTTTAGTAATTGTTTCTCCGCCTACTTTTACACTTTTATATGTATCACAGTAATTGTAAAGGCATCTTTTAAATTCTAGATCACACACTTCCTTCCCGCTATTACATGTATCATAACAGATATCATGGGCATCACAACATTTCGTCATCTGCTCAATGGGCAGATATTCTGAAGACAGTTCAAACCCAAGAGAGCCACATCCATCAGATTTTGGTATGTGGTTTCTGTTACGAATGGGTTTCTGTCCTGTAACAACGTTTTGTTCTTTAGTTGAATATTTAAAAATGTATACTTTCTTTTAACTAAGAAAATTAAATGGAAATTACCTTCAGGACAAGAATACATGCATTCTTCTTCTATGGCCGCATCAAACACATCATGAAGTGATCTGAATTTCTCAGCAACTGTTATAACGTTTTTAAACACGTCCCCAAAAACTGTTTCAGCTGATAATACTGCATCCTTCAAATTTTTCAAAATACTCGATCCTATTCCCGTATAAGCATACGCAGCGAATGTAAGCGCGTAAATAAAAATCTTTTTATACGGAATTTCCATTTTACAAATCTTGGATATTATGAGGAAGCGATAGTTTCATAATTGCACCATAATACTGACGTAGTTTTAAGAAATTATCATCATGTATTTATATATATACTTAATTCGTTTTCTATCCCGGCCCGGCCCAAAAATAATTTTGAAACTTGTCAACATCAGGGTTGCCAACCTTAGGAATTTTATCCTCGTACACGAGCTGCTCAAAATCTCGTATTTTGGTTTTCAAACCTCGTACATTCATGAATCATGATTCAATAAAAGGTTGTAAAACCGAAATGATTTGAATTTAGGACATTTAAGACAATGAAATATACTGTTTCAAGTCATCTACTAAATAAAACATCATTTGTAGGTATTAAAAATAATATTTAATCACAAATCGATCCATTTCACTTTGCCTTAAAGCCTGTTTCAAATTTAAATATGATGTCAGGAAACGGGGCGTTTCATTGCGCGTTAAGGTTGCGTTCAGTCTAAACTTAAATGCAGTATGCAGCACACAAATTTTTTGGTGTGTTCCTAATTTACAAGTTTGGATAGATGGCATTACCTATTACTAATAATGGTTATGCAAAATATTAGTATGGTATCCTTCCCAGGGATGGGTAAGCTACTGAGTATTTACTCAGACCAGAGTAAATACTCAGTAAAAATGAATTTAGACACTCAGTATTTACTTTTAACTGAGTATTTATGTTTTACTAACCAGAATTGAATTATTGAAGGTTTTTCTTTATTTATTATTTATTTGTATGATATTTTTAAGTATAAGCTATGTTCTTTTTAAGTATAACCAGTATACTTAAATAAAAATAAAATTATTAAGTATATGATATAGGTACTTACTGAAAGCAAAATTTTCTTTTAGTATTTTTTGGACTCAGTAACGAAAAATTAGGTACCTCAGCTATGGAATACCTAATTTTGATGATAGACTACCTAATTTGGTATTTAGGCAGACGATTTTTAGTGTCGGTGTTAAAAAAAATTACATAGGTATATTATAGGTATACAATATACATATCCTACTAATATTAAAAAGTCGAAAGTTTGGATGTGTGTATCGATATTTGTTACTCTTTCACGCAAAAACTACTGAACGGATTTTAATGAAACTTTACAATACCTGACCTGATAGACCTGATGAAGGGATCCATAAGAATTCGAGGGAACTCCTCTTTACATGGAAACATGTGGTGACTTCGGTTTCGTGAGCAGTATTCTAAGCATATGCTACCAACAAGTAAGATTTTGCACCGGGTATACTATGGTTCGGAAGGTGCTGAGAGAACTCCTGACTCTTTGTAGATACAAGTTTGGGAGTTTCGACGTTGTTTTAAGAACGGAAAGCATATGCTACTATGTACGCAAATTACATTCATCATAATCATCATCAATCACTACCATAAACCATTAAAGAACCATGTATCGTCCCGTTTTGACCCTATTATATTTTGTACTTTTCAAAGTTTTTTATTACATAATATCACTTATTTTTTTTTATTTACTTAAACCGCGAGTAACACCGCGGGGCACAGCTAGTAGGTTATAAATTAAACAAGATTAGTTATATTATTTAAATGTGATATTATTGTTAACATCAAGCATTGGAAAAAATATATACTTAGATAAAAAATTTAATTTAACAAATATCTAAAAATAAACGGCCAAGTGCGAGTCGGACTCGCGCACGAAGGGTTGCGTAAAAATTTCAAGGGGGCTCCCATACAAAAAACACAATTTTTAGCCTGTTTTTGCTCTGTTCGATACAGAGCAAAAATAGGCTAAAAATTGTGTTTTTTTGTATGAGAGCCCCCTTGAAATTTTTATTTTATTTCAATATTATTATTAAATATTAAAGTACACATTTAACAAAAGAATTTGTGAAAAATTCAAGTGCCTACTACTTTTTGTATATTTTGTTGCTATAGCGGCAACAGATATACACAATCTGTGAAAATTTTAGAAGTCTAGTTATAGCGGTTCTTGAGATACAGCCTGGAGACAGACAGACGGACAGACAACGAAGTCTTAGTAATATGGTCCCGTTTTTACCCTTTGGGTACGGAACCCTAAGAATGATTAATCTGAATTAGTCCCAGATTCTGTAAAATCTAATTCAGATATCAGTGCAATTGTAGAGGGCTCATTGTTATTTAATGGATCTGATTCGGCGGTTGCGTTTTCCTCTTATTCTTGATTGTCATCTCGATCAATATATTTATTCAGTAATTTCCAATTATACGATACAAATGTACTTTTAGCAGCTCGTTGTGTCGTGAGTCGGTTTCGGACTTTGGAATGTATAAAACTTTGAACACTGAAGGACCGTCCAGTAGCTGCAGTGGTGCATGGAGCTGTAAGAATTCTTGTTGCAACTACGCTTAATCCTGTCGAACAAGCCTTTCCACCATGTGACTGCGCTAATTTTTTCTACTTCAGGGCTCCTCCAAATAAACCTTTTGGCCCACAATCCATGTTTAGCTCATGTTAAGATCTTTGCCCCCCCCCCCCCCCCCCCCCCCCCTAAATAGAATCCTGGCTACGCCCATGATTAGAAACCTCTATAAAAGAAGAAAAGTCTTATTGTACTGAATGTTCATTATATAGAGAGATGACAAGAGAAACGAATTATTGTTCTGTCAATTGGTTGCTGAAGAATTTAATTACATACTGCAATGTGCGCGCACAAGGTGCTATGAAGAAATTTTACGATATTTAAGAGAAGCGAAGGGTCGACATATTGACAACCTTCAAAATGAAAATACATTGTCTTAGTAATTTTACTTAAAATTATGAATCTGTTAAATTATAAGTATTTTTCATTATTCTGTAATGTTCTTGATTTGTTTAAGTGTAATTAGAACCTAAAATATTAAATAAATCGTTTTTACTGTGTCCAGTGAGTAAATAATCATACTATAAAGTAAATACTCAGTATTTACTTTAAGTGAGTTTACTGACTTGACTCTGACTCAGTTTTTACTGCCTTACTCATCCCTAATCCTTCCCTAATGTCAAAATCTCGTACAAAACAGTGTCCTCGTACCTCGTACGGAAGACCACAAATCTCGTATTTGTACGAGGAACCTCGTACGGTTGGCAACCCTGGTCAACATTTTTACGTGAGTGAACGTCAACTGTCGTCTATCAAGTGTCAGAGGTCAGTTTTTTTTTTGGCTTTTGGCACTGACACCGGGGGTGTACTTTGCCACATATAGTCTGTCAAAAAAGTGAAGAAATTAAAAAGTGGCAACATCGTAGTGTCATCCCTTTCAAATCAATCTAAGAAAAAAGGGATGACACTACGATGTTGCCACTTTTTAATTTCTTCACTTTCTTGACAGACTATACAAAGTATAGGCCTGGATTAGGCCTTTGACACTTCACATGGCTATTTGTATTTGCGTATTTGATGTATTCGCCAAACAATCACCATGTGTAGACGGTATGTTTGACAAAGAATTGGCTTTATTTGCCTATTTGACAAATATGACCAATACGAAAATCCAAATACACGTGTGACGTATCCGTAAAGTGCGCGCACGATAACTTTGCGCGCGGCTGAAATCGGAACTAATTGTCGGACCGCCACGTTTACATGATAATCGAATATCGATACGCCTATTCATATACTGTATGAGCATTTCTCCGGATTTGGATTATTTAGTTGATTCTCTAGCACATTTTTATTTCTGCATAATTTTTGAAATCAGTAATCGCATATTATTCTTTAGTGAATTATAAAAATAATTATCTATTTGGGCCCTTTTTCACTTCACAATTTTAGAAGATATTTTGATTTAAATTTTTCTAACCTAGGGAATCAACATAGCTTATAGAAAAAAGCTTTTTCAGCTAAATAAACATGTTCAATTTAAATATAAACATGTAAAAAATTGAGTACAGGCCAAACTTGTTCGTTAAAACCAAATACAATCAATTAAAAATTGATTTTTTTTTTAAATTGGACTTTAAGAAAAAAAAATTTACATATTTTACGTATTGGTGTTATTTACTTGTATCAGAATATGAAGATAATGTAATTTATTTTAATAAAAATGAAAAGATATGCACCAATTAGATAAATAAATGTAAAAGATTTTGATTCCCTACTTAAAATACCTAGGGAATCATCAAAATGTATGTACAGGGAATCAATAAAAAGATAGTTTTTCCTGAGGTGTACAAAAACTGTGCATATAGGTTAAATAATAAATAGACTAACTAAAAACCATACTCATTATCGTCGTTTACATCGTGTCTAAGTAAACTTAACTTTGGAAATTACATTGTAATTAGCGAATAGGGAATCAATTGTATAAGGAACCAAGGGTGAGGGAATCACATATTTTCCTCCGTTACTCGGAAACGGAGCAACAAATTGTGTGACCGCCTTCCATGATGCTTAGAGGGCTACCGAACCTCCCACCCCTGCGCACCTGCAACCACGTGCTACTTATAACTAGGGAGGTACAAGCCTCCAAGTGAAGCGTCTAGGGAATCACTATGTGCGCCAGAACAAATATTTAATTGACTTTTTCTATTTATATAACGATATGTATGTTTATGTACAACTTTTTTATAAATATTTTGTTTATACTTTAACGATTTAATTACTTTGAAATTAGAATTTCATCGTATTTGTGGGATTTTTTTGGGAATTTATAGTGAATTCTGGGGACAGAACATATCCAGGGAATCAATTTTTCGACCTTTAAATTTATTTTAATTATATTTACAATTAAGTTTTTCTAAAGAACCTAAGTGGCCCAGTTAGATCACACCTTATATTACTATAAAAAAAAAAATACAAAGGTCAAAATATGTAACTCTGTGGGTAGTTTATACGTCCGGACAACAAAATTTTGCGGTTTGGAGAAATAGCCGTATACATAATTTAAATAAGTAAATAAAGATATTAAAGTAAAAGTACCAAATATGTTATTTAAAAAAATTTCATTGGGATTACCCATTTTTTTAATGAATCCCTACGCTGGCACGCCACCTGTCGCGCGCAGAGTTATCGTGCGCGCCATTGAGTTAGACTATAGGAGAGAGCCTTATATCGGTGTATAAGCGTCAAAAGCGTGTAATGTTATGTCCTACTTACCAGGACATAACAAAGGAGTCGCTCTGCATATTTCATGTAATAAAAGTGTTAATAAAGGTTTTTAGTGAACATTTTATGCTAGATATTGTTGAGTTTTGTGATCCCGCTAAATAATAAACCATAATAACGGCCAATGAATGCCTCAAACACGTGGATTTGACATTAAATACATAAGTTTTGAACAACGTTTTTTGGGCTTTTCAATCGGTATTTTTTGTAAGCTAAAAAGATTATTTATAAGTTTAATAATCCCTTATTCCTTCTATATAAGGCATTAGTGCTAAAAATGTCACATCAATTAATAATTTGGCTAAAAAAATTGCATAGCTTTTTAGGTGTGTTTACGGATTCTCATTACTTGAACTATAGTTTATCGATATCATGAACTAAATGACTTTCTTTTCTGGATTATAATGTGCTTCGAAATGATCGACAAATAGAAATATTCAAGAAAATACACGCATACTACTTGTATGAAAATAAGCACAAAATGGCCACGCGATGTTGGGCTAAGATTATATCTATACTAAGATTATACCTTTGTCGGATTTTGACGCACATCAAAAGAGTCAAATAGGCAAGTACACAAAACACTGACCTCCAATATACAAGTACGCTGGACCTATGATACCCACTTTTTTTTGTGCCTATTTGAAGCGGAATCAGCGCCGCCAGTGAGCGGGAAGAGAAATAAATTTGACGTAACTTGCAAATGGCCGCTTAATCGTTATTGGTTGTCATCACTAGTATTAGTTCCAAATACTCCCACTACTGCTATCAGCGCCAATATGGCGGCTTTCAAACGTCATTTTTACGTCAAATCATAGACAAATATATTTGGTCAATGGTCAAATTTAGTTCCTATCCCTCCCATCGGGGGAGCTGATTCCGCTTCAAATAGGCACAAAAAATAGCTGTCATTTCAAAGGGTATCATTAGTCCAGCGTACTTGTTTAATGGAGGTCAGTGACACAAATAAACCGGTGCTGTCAACTTGACAACAGACAGTATATTTTCAAATTTCAGGGGATTTTCAGCAAATTTTCAGTCACTTTCAGTGTTGTATCGTGAGCGGAAGACAACATTTTGTATCCTTTTTGGAGATTAGTGGTCCAATTTTTGTAATAAATATTCGAAGTCTATAACTATTAACTGACATCCGACATTGTATTGATGAACACAAACCTGATTTAAAATTTCTGAATCGAATGTTTGTAAGTTTGCTAATTGACGGCCATGTGTGGAAGGTCGTATTTGTCTTTATTTGCTTGTTTGCGTATTCGTCAATAATGTTGCCAAATACAACAAATAGCCAAATACAAATAGCCATGTGAATTGTGAAGTGCCAACTGCCAGCAGTGCCAGGCGCCAGCTTCAAAGAATGTTCATGTACAATGATAATAGACAAAATGTTTTGACATTGCTTTTTTTTCAGTAAACGTATTCACTATTCTGTGAGAATTGTATCCGGTGGCCATCTTGCGTCAAACTATTTCTTTTCCGTTTTGTTGTCGTGAAAATGACGGGCTTTAGTAATAAGGTGAGGTTAAAAATGTCTGAAATATGTAATAAATCTTTTATAATTTAACAAAAGTGACTTCTGTTTAACGGGAAATTATAGTGATTATTATAGTTTTTCTGTAAAGTATTATAAACTCGCTAATGCAATTTTACATGTGCGGTTATATGTACACGTGCTAGATCGGTATTCAATCAAAAATAAATGTTAGTTATTAATGGAAATAACTATTCTCGTTTTAACTTTAGCTACCCCTGGACTTATTAAATTGAATAATCTAAATGGATTTCATGTATTTGATTGCGATAATGAATTTTGAGGTTAGTTTTCATCGACGATTGACCTAACGTGTTGTTTTATTTCAGGCCATCGTTATTGATGGCAGAGGCCATCTGCTGGGGCGCTTGGCCGCCGTGATAGCCAAGGTCCTGTTGGAGGGAAACAAAGTGGTCGTTGTGAGATGTGAACAGATCAACATCTCAGGAAACTTCTTCAGGTAAATACTGACGAGACTATCACCAAACAAAACCTCTACTACTGCTAGAGTACCTACAAACAATAATACATACTACCTACTAATTCATATACAAACTTAAGCTAACAAGTTGGAAACTAAAAATCCCTAAAAACTAATTTTTAATTTCAGGAACAAGTTGAAGTTTATGTCATTTTTGCGTAAACGGTGCAATGTCAACCCTGCCCGTGGTCCATTCCACTTCAGAGCACCATCCAAAATCCTGTGGAAGACTGTCAGAGGTGGGTTCTTACCAGACGGTTATGTACTTGCATTATTTCATTGCCGTACATGATTATTCTAATTTTACCTACATTATTTGAGTACTATGATAATACAACTTATTATGATTTGAAATCTACCAAAAAAAATTATCTTACATTGTGTTGTGTATCCTCATGGAACTTTTTATCACAGGCATGATCCCACACAAGACCGAGCGCGGAAAGGATGCGCTCAGAAGGCTCCGCGCCTATGACGGTTGCCCACCACCTTATGACAACAGACGCCGTGTTGTTGTACCTGCTGCGTTAAGAGTCTTCTGCCTAAAGCCAGGCCGCAAGGTTCGCAATCAATTACAATTACTTGATCTAAGCTTGTTTAAGAGATTAAAGAAAGAAAATTTATAGCAAAAGTTGACCTATGTTTTGTCAGTTATAGTATTGTTTGAAGATTGAATAGTTTTGAGAAAAGGTAGATAGTGACCTTACGCTTCGCTGCCTCCGAGACTTTACACTGCAGAGATTATACATGACTAGGATCTTTTCTTTCTTTACTCTCCTCTTTCTAATAAAAAGATTCACACTATACAGAAGTTATGGTTATGTTTTATCATAAGAACACACATACTATCAGAGAAGTTGATTCCTAGGCAGATGGGGGACCTACATAGTTTGGTCGCGTTACATCAAACCCAGCCGACAGCTCACAATAATTAACATTGAATTGACATGATCCGACTAAATGATGTTGGTCTGTCAACTGCCTAGGAATCAATTTCCCCTATGGTACATGAGCAATTAGGTTTTGTCCTTACCTGTCCAGCCAATTTTTTGGTTTAATAAGAACAAAAACAGTGTGAAAACACAGTGTAAACAGTGTGAAACTTTTTCTTTTCTCCGAGTTAACATGATGTTTCATTTTGGGTAATTTGCGACTGAATGTACAAATGTTGCAACTTTTTAAATCTGATTATACTTTTCTGACCATCTGAAAACAAAATATTTAGAAATTGTCGTTTTGAGTAATTTTTGTTTTTTTCAGTACTGTCACGTTGGCCGTCTTTCCCACGAGGTTGGCTGGAAGTACAGAGATGTTGTCCGCAAACTCGAAGACAAGAGGAAGTTCAATGCAGTCCACAAAGTTGCATATGAGAAGAAACTTAAGGTATGTAGAAATGTTGTAGACTTTCTTAATACCTCAATCGTGGGAAATCCATACACAATAGCTATTCAATTGTTATCGCGGCCTGATCAGGCCGCTTGGGAGTTGAAGCGTTAAACTTCTACACATTTCGTGGTTAATATAAATATAAGGTTGCTGTAATTCCTGCAATTTCGTATATTATCTTGTGTAAATATTTTTATTACACAGGGTTTATTTCTTCAGTATGGTTATAAATATTACAAGTCAAGTGATATATATACAGTCCAACCATGTTACTAATAATGCCAATAGTTTTTGTTATATGGCAAGAATGGCCCCTGAAGGCTGGAGTACAATATTTGCATAAAGCAATTGTATTTTTTATACACTTAGGAGCCCAACCTCTAACATGCCTAAATTTAAATTATATTTTGGGAACAAATATAATGACCACCAAAAATTGCTCTGATACCCTAAACTTGTTTACCAAAAAAAGTTACTTAACACCAAAAAAAGAAAGTCTAAAATTGCAATACTACCAGCTATTTTAGTCACGACAACACTTCAAATTGTAATTGAATGCCAAATATAGTAAATGATCACCAAATATAGTAAATGATTACCAAATATAGTAAATGATCACCAAATCCTTGTTAGCAAATCAATGCGATATTTCTGTCCAAATCACTACGATTGACAAAAAAAAGTAAGCATATTAACAAAAAAGTATTATAACTCCATATTGTTATATTCAGCAGTTTGGACCTGAATAGATAACAGACGGACGCTTACCCTTTCCAATTCAAAATATTAGCATGGATGATGAGAGTTATACATACAAATATTATAAATGCGAAAGTGTGTCTGTCTGTCTGTAACCTGTTCACGCCCAAACCACTAAACCGATTTTGGTGAAATTTGGTATGGAGATACCTTGAGTCCCGTTATCATTATATTATTATTATTTATTTACGATAATAATCAAATAACGAGATGTAATTCTTTTGTTTCTCATTTTAAATTAAAATGTATTTCAAATTTGGTTTTTATTATTTATTATTGTCCGGTTAGCAATTATTTTTTTTGTTCATTTTCTTTAATAGGCTAGCAAAATTAAAATACTTAGGTTGTAATTTTACATTAAAATGCTAATATAATGTTGGTGATCAATTACTAATTTTGGTGATCGTTTACTATTTTTGGTTTAACAATGATTTATTTGGGTCATTTTGCATAAATAGGATAGCGAGATGTTAAATCTTTGGTTATCATTTTACATTAAAATGCTAGTATAATGTTGGTGATCAATTACTAATTTTGGTGATTTGTTTACTATTTTTGGTTTAACAATGATTTATTTGGGTCATTTTGCATAAATAGGATAGCGAGATGTTAAATCTTTGGTTATCATTTTACATTAAAATGCTAGTATAATGTTGGTGATCATTTACTAATTTTAGTGATCATTTACTATTTTTGGTTTTACAATGATTTATTTGGAGTCATTTTGCATAAATAGGATAGCGAGATGTTAAATCTTTGGTTATCATTTTACATTAAAATGCTAGTATAATGTTGGTGATCATTTACTAATTTTAGTGATCATTTACTATTTTTGGTTTTACAATGATTTATTTGGAGTCATTTTGCATAAATAGGATAGCGAGATGTTAAATCTTTGGTTATCATTTTACATTAAAATGGTGGTCTGTATTTTGGTGATCGTTTACTATTTTTGTCTGTGAAATGTTACTATTTCTGGTGATCAGTTAATTATAAGCCTTATATTTTGAGTACAACATTTTAAATGATGAATAATTTTCTTACCTACATTATTTGATGTTATTATGAAAATATTTTAACACTGATTTATTTAATAACTTATTATTTTTGAGTGCCAAGAAAACGTTTTGCTAAGTTTGGTGTTCTTCTTTTCAGAAAATCACCAAGGAGGCCGGTGAGAAGGTGGCAAAGGTGACTGCGCCATTCACAGCCGTCATGCAATCCTATGGATACAATTAGGATTTAAGATATTAAAAAATAAACCTTTTGGTTACCCAAACTGAAATTTTCATTTCCCTTTCTATTGTAACTCTAGCTTTATGTTTATTACACTGGCTGCCGCACTTAGGGCCGGTCACACCGGAATGGCAGCGGCGCGGCGAGCACTTCCAGTGTAAAATAATTTTAAACTTTATTTACATACTTATAACTACTAGTATTGCTTGAAAACTTCAAAAAGGTCGCGTGGTGATGCGAGCCACCGCGGGCGGCCGCGCGGCGGCGCGCGTCTGTCGGCGATAAGCGCTCGCGGCTTCCTGCGTCCGCGCGAGGTGCCGCGCGCTCCTTGCGTTGACTCCCCCCGCCGCACGCGCTAGTTTTCTGTGTTCTAGCGACAGGATAGGCCGTTGTGTCGTCAGAAATTATATTTAAAAACGAAAATATCGTATTGCAACCGAAAAATGGATACTGAGGAGAAGCTAATTACTATGGTACAGCAATACCAGTGTAGGCTCTGGAGGTGACGCGCGGCCGCCGGCGGCGACGCGAGCCGACTGCCGGCCTCGTCGCGGCGCTGCCGACCGCTGCCGGCCGTTGCCATTCGGGTTGGGCCGGCCCTTAGAGCTCCCACACAAAACTGCGAATTCACATCGCATCGCATCGTAATGTCTAGACTCTAGAGATGTTCCGATCATGACTGACTTGTTTGACTGCAGTTGATGGTTTTCAGGATATATTTTTGACTGTACATCAGCCTCTCAAAAAATGGGCGCTGAAGGCCTAAAGGGTGTGGGACCAAAAAAAAAATGGCGTTGTGTAGAGGCTTGAAAAAAGCTATACTGTACTCGGCGAAACATGGCGATAGCGGTCATTGACTCCCTGTCAAAAACTGTCATTTTCTATACAAAGCCGCGATTGACAACATCTGACACTTCATTGTCAATCGCGGTTTATATAGAAAATGACAAGTTTTTGACAGGGAGTCAATGACCGCTACCGCCATGTTTCGCCGAGTACACTATTGTCACAAGAAAAATCTTAGAATTAGTGGGTAGGTCGAAAAAATTGAACGCAAACACCTCTTCATACGTTATGCGCTCCTGGTACTTCAAAGTTTAAAACAAATGGGCTACCCCCGCTACCCCTATTGATTTGTCGATTCACAAGAATTTAAACAAAATATAGGGGGTAACGTAACTACAAGAAAAATTCTTAATTAGGGGATGGGACGAAAAAACTTAATGCAAACACCTCTTCATACGTTGTGTGCTCCTGGTACTTCAATACTTAATAACAATAAAAGTATTAAAAAAAAAACCGACTTCAAAATTGTACGTAATCTAGAATTAAAATTACGTTATCTCAAAAACTACTGGAACGATTTTGATAAAACTTGCAGTATTCCATATGTGATCGAAGAGTATTCCCTAAGTTGAACAATACCAAGTATCTACAACAAAAAAAAAAAAATACTCAAATCGGACTTGTAGTTCCGGAGATATGCGAACACAAACATACATACATATAACGTACATACACTTTTGAAATTTGGCACATTTGTTCAGACACGGATCTAGACTAACAAATAGAAAAACTGGGCACTTCTAGAAAAATTACATACATACGCGTCGAATTGATAACCTCCTTTTTTGAAGTCGGTTAATAACAAATGAAAATTATTTGAATTAATGAAAATTATTAGAATTTTCTTGAATAATCTCGAAAGTTCTGAAATTCTACATTGATCTAGAATCTAGATTGAACATCATATTGTGTAACATCTTGCTTAAATATCTCCAGAACTGCCCAGTTTTCGTACAATATGTTAGTCTATATCAAAAATAAAACTAGGCCTTTGCATTCGTTGTGGATGATTTATACAGTATTTTCGGAGCGAAGTAACCACTCCTCAAATGCCTGGGACAAGATTTTTAAATGACCGTATGGTTGCCCGAGCACATACGACATTCTCGCAACATAGTCTGCCTAGTCCAGAGGAAAGAACTAGTCAATACGTCTGGCACCAACTATGTGCGGGTTTCCTCACGATATTTTCCTTCACCGTACGAGCGTCCGTATTATGTACTCGAGATCAAATAATGTCTCATTGTTACACGCCTCCACCCGGGATCGAACCTGCACCCTCTACGAGTGCGAACCAAAGGTCTACCCAAGAGTCTATATCAGCGTCTAAAAATAGTGCTAAATTTCAAAAGTGTATGTACCTACCTATGTATGTTTTTATGTTTGTGTTCGCATATCTTCGGAACTACAAGTCTGATTGAAGTGATTCTTTTAAGGGTTCTGTAGCCAAATGGCAAAAAACGGAACCCTTATAGATTCGTCATGTCTGTCTGTCTGTCTGTCTGTCCGTCCGTATGTCACAGCCACTTTTCTCCGAAACTATAAGACCTATACTATTGAAATTTGGTAAGTAGATGTAGTCTGTGAACCGCATTAAGATTTTGATACAATAATGGAAAAATTATTGAAAATTTTAGGGGTCCCCGTTATAAGTACAACTAAATCAAAAAAAAAAAAAACATCTAACCTATGCTATTCAAAAATCATATTGAGGTTTCTAATATCATTTTTTTCTAACCTGAATAGTTTGCGAGAGAGACTCTTCCAAAGTGGTAAAATGTGTGTGTGTGTGTGTGTATGTGTGTGTGTGTCCTCTAACTTCTAAAGTAGGGGCATGATAAGTCTAAAAAAAATATATGATGTACTTTACTATAAAAACTACCAACGAAAATTGGTTTGAACGAAATCTAGCAAGTAGTTTTTTTTATACGTCATAAATGGTAAACTTAATTTAACTTTCATTAAATCAACTGAAATAGAAAAATAAATCAAAAACCTTTTAATTTCATCAAAATAAACCTTATTGCTGCTGCGGAACCCTTCATGGGCGAGTCCAACTCGCACTTGGCCGGTTTTTTTTCGTTGTACTAGGTATTGTTCAACTTATGGAATAAGGAAATTACGTACATTTTGAAGTCGGTTTTATCTTTTTATTAAAATATATTTAATATTATATTCATCTCTGAGTGCAGCAGTTAGTGGGTACAAAATCTCAATAATACATATTATGGGCCCTACATTTGCACTAGTGGGTGGTTTTCCTTTTGGTCAGTACTCAGTTAAAGTGTCCAAACAACAACACTGTGACGTTTCTTTTTTGAGATCTAAATTACAGTAGAGATAACGTATGCCAATATATTTTTATGGAAAGTCGAGAAAACATAGGTATTATTTTAATTTTGTAACGTAAAAAATTTTGGGGTTACCACTTACCAGATTTTCAATATTTTTGCAACATTCTGCTAATGTGAAAAACTGCACCATTTCGAATGTAAATAAGATGCTGGAAATAATGTTACAAGGTGTCGAAAATTCTGGCTCTTACCATTACCATTAGAGCCATCGCAAACAGTGCGACTTGTCGTTGCGTCTAGTCGTTGCGTCTAGTCGCCGAGCTGTCGCTTGCATCGACGACTAGTCGTTGCGACAGACGCCGTGCAGGAAGCCATCATTAGTAGTAGAGTATTCGAGAGAGACGGCCGTGTTGTTCATCTTGTGAGTGAATATGGATGAGGTTCTAGTTGCACTTGCCTTGGTGCTTTTAGGCATAATTCCTCCCAAGCCTGTTTTTTCTCCCCTCGGTCACTATACTCATTCGAACGTAAGTCCCAAACAGCAGAACGCGCTTCGACGTCCGAAATGAACACATCAACATCGAACGTATCCATTTTGAGATTATCAACAGACGTGCACCTTGGATAGCGCTCACAGCGAGACTGACGCGCGAATGTCGTCGTGTGTGCGCGTATACGCGATTCCAGACGCAGCGACTTGACGCGAGCGCGCGCGGCTCCCCTAGCTTGTCGTTGCGACTCTGCGACTCTGACGTCAAGTGTGCGGAGCTTCGTACAAAATATATGAAAATTGTCGTCCGTAGCCTGTCGTTGCGTCTAGTCGTCGAGCTGTCGCAGACGCCTGTCGCATCGTGTGCGCCTACACTTATTTGGGAAATTGAATGCAATACTGTGATAAGGGACCATAAAAATATGCCAGCCCACGCTTTTCTTTTTCAATAATACGCAACTGGGGTAACTTATTACTTAGGTTTGACGTCACAGAATTCAAATAAACGGCCCCAATCAATTGCTTCAGTGGGCTACATCAGATAATTCAACTCGTGAGGACAAATTTTCTTGTGCAGCTGCGGCCCGCGATAACACTTGGGAAGGATGTATACTGTTCGCAAGTCTTGATACTTTATATTTTAGCAAAATATATTTTTTAACTAAAAATAAACCTGGCGTCTTTCAATTACAAAAAATACGTGTGGCACTCGGGTACTGCCGCGGTAAAGCTATTGCATATAATTTTTTTGTCAACTTATGCAAAATTCGTATACATAGTACATACGTCGCACGCACACAAACACGGTGCCGAAGTCTGGCAACGCCGCACGTTTTTTCGTTACGGAATCTCTTGATTGAATTTGAAAATAAAGGGCCAAGACACCTGAATTACATGATAAATTGAAAATCAATTATAACCATCTAGGTAGGTACCAACTAACAAGTTATAAAGGTCAGTATAGGATACGGCAGCAACTAAGGCTTAATTTTTTGAAAACATAAAGCAACGTTTTTTGCTTTTGTATTTATTATAGTCTAAGTTTCAGCAGCTTTAAAAATCATTCATTTTGAGATGCATTAAAGCTTAATAAATATTTGCATTCTTTAAAATACATAGAAAATATTGTATTTAATAACTCAAAGTATGAAATACGTTGGGGCGACGTAAGTTAAGTATGTCGCGAATTGTCTGAAAATTGAATGCCTTCTAGCGTTAAATAGCAGTTTACTGAAATAGTACCCGGTGGGGTATAAAAGCACCACAACGGGCCTCGGATAGTCAGTACAGCAGCAGTTCTCAGTTCAGATAGAACACGAAGACAACATACAGCACTCATACAGTGACTATGAATAAGTGGCGTTTACTACTTTTTGCAGTATTTTGCATATTTCAACCCATCTACACCGAAAATCTGTTTAATGGCAGAGAAAGGTGCTTGCAGCGCCCCGACTTTTACCGCCAGGATTCCCGATTGCTGGACCACTCCAAAGCCAGACCCGAAATTCGAGTAGGTCGAAGCCGCAGGGAACTCTCCGAAAGGATAAACGACGACGGGCTCAGGTATTCTGAAAGGAACTTGAACAACCGCAATGAAAATATACGCTCAGAGGATCGTCGTTTACGTTCTACTGACCGTATACGAGTAAGCCCCTTTCGTCAACAAATCACAGAACATGTAAATGACCGGTTAGATCAGCGTTCCTTGAGAAACACAAAACCGGAATTACGAAATATCCGAGAAGAACGCGAAGAACGACGCTCAAATACCGAAAGGGAAGTAAGGAACGTGCGGCTCACCCGCAATACTTTATTCAGAGATTCCCGGGTTGTAGATGCGCCAAACAGGAGAAGTGTTGAGCGGCGCTTCGACGACATTCAGGATCCACTTATCCGCTCCCGACAAGGTACAGATTTAAATGAACGAAGGGAATTGCGCAGCAGGTCAAGGGCTCGAGATGTCAGAGATGATTCAGAGGTTTCTGATCGATTTATGAGGCGAGAAGACTCCAGCCGTCGCAATAATGAACGATCACAACGCGAGTTCCAAAGTGTACCTGACAATAGGCGCCAGAATTTAGGATCTGAAACTGTACTTCGTGAAACGAATAATGAAATCAGACGACAGAGGACCGTAGCTACGAGCCGAAGGGATCTCGAACGAAGAAGTGCTGTAAAAACAAGAGAAGCTGACGAATCTCGTGCTTTTCAAAGGGAATCAAGGGACAGTTCAAACGAAGCTAGCGAAAGAATCTTAAGGTTCGATGACTCACGGCGACAAATAAACGAACGACATACGCGAGCACAAAGAATTGTACCTGATGAGATAAGACGCAATAATGCAAGATTAGAATTATCACGTGATTATAACGAAGAAATTAACAGACGTTCCCCTGCTACGGCTAACCGAGCATTTGCACGAAGGGAATCGGCACAAAGGACTGACGAGTCTCGAAAGATCCGAAGGGAATTAAGAGCCTATTCAGACAGAGTTTATGAAAGAGAAATTGTACAAAGGAGAGAATCTGACGCATCTCGGGATTCGCGAAGAGAATCGAGGGATAGTGTAGACAAAACTAACGCATGGTATACAACATCAGACGATTCAATTCGCCAAACAAATGAACGACGATATGGTCAAGCTCAACGAAATATTAGATCAGAATTTATTCGTACTCGTGATAACGCTGAAGTTAACCGAAGGAGTTCTCCTTTTACTAGGGATGACACCGAACGACGGAATGAAGCTAACGAAAACCGTTATTTCCGAAGGGAAGCAAGGAACTCCGATAAAGCTGACTCTAGATTCAATTTCCATACTTCACGAAATTCACGTCAGGATGCACGAGAGAATTCTAGGATGGATGTTACTCGTAATAATGAAGAAGTAAGCCGCAGAATTTCCCCTGTTTCTAAAAGGAATGTTGATGACCGCGTAGATTACTTGCAGAGAAAGGATACATCTCGAGAATTTCGAAGGGAAACTAGATCCCAGCGAAGCGATGACGGTTACATTGTTCGCGCCTCAAACCGTAGAACTAATAATGTCCGAAACATTTCTGGACGAAGGGAATCTGCAGATACGAGCGACGATACACGACAATCTCGCATAGAAACTAGGAGGATCTCCGAAATTAGATTTGAAAACTTAGCTCAACGAATCAACGAACGATTACAATCCCAGAATCGTCGTGAATGTCAAAGGAGCCAGGCCCCAATTTCTGACGTTGAAAAGCGCAGTTTCGCAGCTGTTGCCCGTGATGTAGTTGAAACAAGGGAACGGGATAACGAAGACGCTCGACGCAATTCCCAACGAGAAGTAAGAGACTTCGTACCTATTGCTCGTGATGTAGTTGAAAAAAGGGAACGTGATAACTTGGACGCCCGTCGCAATTCTCGACGAGAAGTTAGAGATTCCATACCTATTTCTCGTGATGTAGTTAAAAAAAGGGAACGAGATAACTTAGATGCACGCCGCAATTTCCGACGAGAAGTAAGAGATTTTCTACCTATCGCTCGGGATGTAGTAGAAAAAAGGGAACGGGATAACTTGGAAGCACGACGCGATTCCCGACGAGAAGTAAGAGACTTCGTACCTATTGCTCGTGATGTAGTTGAAAAAAGGGAACGTGATAACTTGGACGCCCGTCGCAATTCTCGACGAGAAGTTAGAGATTCCATACCTATTGCTCGTGATGTAGTTAAAAAAAGGGAACGAGATAACTTAGATGCACGCCGCAATTTCCGACGAGAAGTAAGAGATTTTCTACCTATCGCTCGGGATGTAGTAGAAAAAAGGGAACGGGATAACTTGGAAGCACGACGCGATTCCCGACGAGAAGTAAGAGACTTCGTACCTATTGCTCGTGATGTAGTTGAAAAAAGAGCACATGATAACTTAGACGCACGACGCAATTTCCGACGAGTAGTTAGAGATTTTGCTCCTATCGCTCGGGATGTAGTTGAAAAAAGGGAACGGGATAACTTAGAAGCACGACGCGACTTCCGACGAGCAGCAAGAGACTTCGTACCTATTGCTCGTGTAGTTGAAAAAAGGGAACGTGATAACTTGGACGCACGACGTAATTTCCGACCAGAAGTTAGAGATATCAGGTTGGATGACAGCAGCCGACAAGACAGTGAAATATTTGCCCGAGTTCGACGTGAAGTACTAAGCAGGCGTATAAGCGATACTGATATTCGAGCACTTAACGAACTTAGACAAGATAGCCGACGTGTTGATGAAGACAGGAGAACTGCTAGAGCAATAAGAGATAACCGAAGGGAAGCAAGGGAAGAAATTGAACCAGCGAGATATAGTATCCGAGACAATGAAAGGACGAATGAGAGATTCTTGGATAGGACTATTTCTATGCCAATACGAAGAATCCAGCGCGAAGATACGTCAAGACGTGCCAGGATGAATTCAAATGAAAGGGACACATTTGATCGAAGAATTCGATCATCACAAAACAATCGCATATACAAAGAGGAGCGAATCTTGGGAGATGACAGAAATGATGAACGTAGTATTAACAGGGCAAGTCAGGATAATCGCTTTGAAAGCCGGTTAATAAAGAATACTTTCGAACGAAATATGGAGAGAGATAGCAGCAAAAGACTTGTCGATGGTAACCGACAAGAAAGAGACAGTCGTATTGCCCTTTCACGCAATGATGGGAATTCTGGAAAGGACACGAGAGACCTACGGGAAGAAGTACGGTCATCTATGCCGACCCACGATGTTGATGAGGAAGCGTCAGTAAGCTTCAAGTGGCAGCATCTGTTGTATCTCCTGCAAGCTGCTTATATCGTCGGGCTTCTCGCAAAACCACATGCTAAGGAAAACTTCGGAAAGAAAACTGGGTAAGTTGTTTACATGTACAATCTAGAAATCAGAAACTAATGTAGTGCTACTCTGTCAAACAAAGAACCCTATAGTAGGAATGTACAACAATAAAGTTCTTGTTACATGCAGTGTAAATTTTCTGGTTAAATTACAAGTTCTAATATTGGGAGTAATCACTAATCACTATGTTTTTTTATCAAATGTAAGTTTTAAGTATATTTCTATTAAAATACATTTTTTTTCAGATTTGGAATATGGAGCCACTCTCATAAGCTTATTAAGGTGGATTAAAGATTTTAGACTCAAGAGATTTATTATAATAGATAAGGATTAAAATATTTTGCTTAAAATGTTAATCTCATGTTATAAATTATGATGTTTATGTAATGTTTACTCTAAATAAAAAGTGTATAGCATATTAAAAATGAATTTTATTTATATATAAACTTAAACATACAATTAATTCTCATGGGTCAAGAGAAATTATACAAAAATGAAGTTTCTAGACTTCTAAAAGAAATCACTCACCCTACATTCATACAAAAGTTAAACTTACATCTAGAATTGGTTTCTAGGGCATTAAAGATCCAAAGTATCAGTTCTCTTTTTGTGTTGGCTCTCATACCAGGCTTTTGATATCATTTTCTTCATTTCATCATCACCAGTTTCATACCTGAAAAAGATTACACACAATTTTAAAATCCATAGATTTTTTAAGTCAGAGAGATCTTATTTTCCCATTTGAAACCATCATATTTTTCTGTGGAACTTAAAATTTATTACAAATAAAAATATTTTCTGGTATCATTTAAGGGATTTCAATTCATCAAGTACGTGAACTAGGTAGCTGATGACCAATTGCCGTTTGGGGATAAATTTTAATTTATTACTACCTTGGTTCTTATGGTCACTTGTGGAGTTAAGCATTTTTAAAAGACATGTATTAAGCCTTTTTCAAATCTTTCAGTCTTCACAAAACAAAACTTTGGTTTGTAATACTAAATGACGCAACTCCATTGTGCAAAATTTGTTTATTGCACAGGAAACATACATTCTTTTTGGGATAAAATGTATCCTACCAAACCAAATTCCAACAAAATCGGATCATGAGTTTGGGCGGGAAGAGGTAACAGACAGACAGATAGTTTATAATTTTAGTATGGATGATTAATATCTTACATATTTCTCATAAGGCCCATAATAGACTCCTGTGGATCTTTATTGTCCGTGTTGTCATCAGGTTTGAATTTGTTGTTCTTCTGATCCTCAAATTTCTTTTCTATTTCTGTCATGTGAGACCACTTGATGTTTGGCTGAGATTTTGCCAAAAATACAACTACCATGTCTGAAAAAACATTTTTATTTATTATATTGAACACTATAATACCACAGACATGATTATTTTAGTAAAAATATAAATGGTGCAGGTTTGCAAACACGAAAAAAAATGTGGCAGCTGTAGTACACTTAAAAGTTATTTGTTATAAACATAATACACTTGGCATAATAAATTTGGCAAAGCCAAGTATGTAATTTCTTTATTTGTTGTTATATTAATAAATATTATTAATAATAATTATTATTCATAGGTACCTGTTTTCTGTTTCCAATGGCTGTCTACAACAGTGATGTCATTAAGTAGTTTGTTGATAACCAGTAAGTAGTCTTTTCCATCCAAATCCTGAACATGCAGCTCCATAGACCTCTCTGTGAGTTTGCAGAAGACTTGCTCTTTTGGCACATTCTGAACGTTCTTGAGAGTGACGAATATCTTCACATATTTATCAGATTGATCCCATCCTAAAAATATTGAATGCATACATTTAAAAGATTTGAACACACAATGGGAAACAATAGTTTAATGAAACAAAAATATATATTACCATATCCATTTAATTTTATTTGGTATCTCTTTTTTTGTTGTGGTACAGAAGAGCTAGGTATAGGGGTAACTTCCATCGGTTCTGTTTTAAGACTTTCCTTTAGTGATATCCATTCCGTTTCTAATTTTCTGATCTCTAAGGACAGGAAATCTTGAACCTTTTTGCGTTTAGCGAGTTTGAGCAATTCATTCAACTCGTCTAAATCTTTTCGCATCTGTTAAAATATTATCAAAGGTTAAGTTTTATAATATTATATTTTACTTGTGTACTTTATGAAAAAATTTACGCAAATAGAATAAAAATGAATAAACACCTACCTCAGTCATCTTTGCCTCGGACATTATTGACGAATTACGACGACGGTTTTATAACCTTGAAAAATTTTACTACACAGCGATTTACAGTACAGTGTTTGATATAGATTTTAACTCGGCAATAATTTACTTCAAGTTTCGGCGAAATTATTGAAATATTTTATGAAAATTCAAGAACTCAGTAACCGACGACTTCTTTTTGACAATTGACTTTTTTTTCAAAAACTGACAGCTGACAGAGACGTTTCTGGCAAATTCTCGAAATGTGCTTCTTCTTCCTCTCTCCGAATGTAAGAAAACGGACATTTTTGCAAAAACTTAAAAACTATTAATTATTTTCAACTTTAATATAGTTTATAGTACTTTATAGTTCACGAAATGCGGCGCATAGGGTCCGGACGAATGTGTGAGGTTTCACATTATTAATTTATCAACGAATTCTAAAATGCAACGCATTCCGTGGACCGCGCGTGCGTGCTGATAAATATGCGATCACATATTTTGCCGGCTCTATACCACGGGCCGGGCGGCGGGCCACGGCCTCACCGGGCTCACAGACCACAGTAAACAGTCGTAAAACACTTGTGTCGAGACTCGAGGGCGTCGACTATCGTCGCAACTGTAAGAGGAGTTTCGAGTTTCATGTGTAACTTCTCAATGCTTACCATCAGGAAATCCGTCTGCTCAGAGTGCTCAGACTACTGACCTCTATCTTAATACGCGTATTACAATAGAGGTCAGTGGCTCAGACCAATTTATTATAATAAATAAAAGTTAAAAAATTTAAACCTTTTATTTTATACAAAGTTTATTTTTGTAGTAAGTACTTAATATAATATTAGTTTAAGAGCGCGCTGTGAAAACGCTAGCCCCGCCTACACACAACGCTATCCTCCAATCGTGATACAATATTTCCATGAATCGTGCTCCCGGGCAATGTACTTTAGGCTGCAGCTAATAGTGAACAATATCGCGTAACAACGGTTCCCGCATTATAGCACGAAAGTAAACGTCATAAGTCCCAAAACTGTTTTTTGATGATTACTTAAAAACTAAATACAATACTAATATTTCCTTTAGCTATTATTTTATAAAGTGTGTGATTGTAGTAGTGCAAGTTATTTAATGATAGTAACTCAATAAGTGTAACAGATATTTGTTGAAATACCCAAAAAGATTCATAATTTCGAAAAATAAAACTATCGAGTCAAAATAAGTGAATCGTGTTTTCCGTTAGCTAAATATCAGATAAATATACAATTATTAAATAAATCTCAATTTCATTTGAGTCAATCGTCTTCCGGGATCGTAATACTTATTAGAAAACACAGCATAATTGCACAGCCCGCTCTTAATATAATATCTTTACGCTCTCGTTGATAAATTTCTTACCGTATAAAATTATTCGCTGTGTTAATATTTTTATTAGATAGGGGGTTTAGGTGTATATTTCATACTTCTCAATATTTATTCTGAGTAGGTAAGTAAAATTAAACTAAATAGCTATAGGTCTACCGACTACCAGAATCTGATGGCAAAAAGTGGGAAAATAAATTGACTCTAGCAATACCGAGTAATTGGAATAAAACATTTTGATCCTTTTTTTTCTTTTAGCGGCTGATTTTGTGTGTTAAACATGCAAATATAAAAATTTATCCAATGATCAGCATAGTGAAATAATGTACTACGTAGTACTTATATGTCAGTGATGATCAGGGATATTTTTTGAAAATCTGCTGTCAAAAATTGCCATCAGATTCTGGTAGACCTAAAGCCGAGCTTTGTGAGGGCTCACGTCGTTTTTTTCTGCGTGGTAATAATCTTTAAGGCAGTTTTTTTATATTTTAATAGTAACCAACCTTGACTGACCGATGATAACACATCTACATATAAATAAAAATTACTATCTTAAAGCACAAATCAATAGGCGTGATAGTTTTTCCGTAAAGTGTACCACAAAATGTTCAGGTTGTGGAATATACTAGGGCTCGCTTCGCTCGCCCTATCTAAAAGCCGAGCTTTGTGAGGGCTCGCGTCATCACACCTTGACTGACTGATGATAACACATCTACATATAAATAAAATTACTATGTTAAAGCACAAACCAATAGGCGTGATAGTTTTTCCGTAAAGTGTACCACAAAATGAACAGGTTGTGGGATATACTAGGGCTCGCTTCGCTCGCCCTGATAAGACCAATAGTTTATTCACCAAAAAAACTACAAAATTGTATACCATTCAATATATTTTTATTATATCGTAATATTATTATTATAAGCTTTTACAATACTAAAAGGAAGGGTTTTTTATTAATTCAGACAGAGAGGACCTTAAATAGTTATTCGTTGTGGAAAAAAAAAAAACAAAATTAAGGGGTTTATCTTTTTTCTGTAAAAATTATTAATGGAGGTTCTTTAGATTTTCACGTGGTGTTCCGGTGCATTTTCGGTACACATATCATAACAAATCCTTCCTCTTTATAATATTAAGTATAGATACGGGAAATAAGCCATATGTGATAATTATGGCCCATATGGAACATTAGCAGGATTAAACTGATTGCACATATTTTGTCAGCACCGTACGCGTCGAACGCACCGCATAGTACACGAAATGAGGTGCATACGGTGCGGATGAACGTGCGAGGTTTCCTATTATAATTTCATACAACGAATTCTATAATGGGGCGCGTTCGGAGCGTGCGTGCTGATAAATGTGCGATCACCTTTAGCATGATATGGTGTTAAATGGTTATAAAACGGATACGCTGTTATATTTTAATATGTCCTTATCTGTGAAGCGCCATTTCCAATGTTAGACGTTGGAACGGACAAGGGTAACACATTAGTTTATGTGTTGTTTTTATCAGAAAGTAGGTAGGTGAAAGATTGACAAAAGAGCTGAGCTAAGCTGCGTTGCGAGGAATGTGTTTTACAAGAAGCAATAGAATCGTTGCGCTGAACGTGGTCAGGCAAATGAAGCGTTTCTATAGGTTCTTAAAAACACATTCCTCGCAACGCAGCTTAGCTCAGCTCCGGTGGAAACGCAGCCCTAAGGTGGCAAATAGAATATTTTTAGACACTAAAAGTCAATGTTTCTATTCCTTCGAATTTCTATACCGTGGAGTGTGGTCATGCTATGCCTGTAAGGTGCAGGTGCGCTTTTAATTCTTGCGGTGGTTCCTGTTTCGGCGCATGTTGGAATGGCACTGCGGGCAGTACCATTTGCCCTTTGGCGGCGCGGTGATACCAACGCACGGGTAGTGGAACCACTCGTAGGGACACTGAAAATAACAAACACGTTTTAATATTAGTGTGAAAAGTAAGTTACAAGTATTTAGGAAATCAGAAGATCGGTGTTGCATCAACATAATATTAACTTTGGTTACTGAACACTGCGAAACAGTTTCAATTATATTGCCATGGATATGTTGCATAAACATATTAACTCTGTGTGTGTGTGTCTGTGTGTGTGTGCGCGTGTGTTATAAGTTATAACTTATAACATATTATAAACTTTGATATTTACAACTAGTAATATTGTGTACTCACATCCTGGTTATCGCAGGCCACCATGTCGCCGTATGAGACCTGGTTGCAGATGCAGTAGCGCGGCTCGTTGGGGTCGTACGTCCACTCCTCCTCAGCGCCCTCTATCTCCGACGTCACCACGCTCAGACCACTGGAATTAAATTAAATTTGGTATTGATATAAGATCATAAGAATATTGAAATTCTAAATTCGAGACGTAGGTGACACATAAACAGTAATTATATCTTGAAAGATAGGTATACTTCATGGCAGTGGCGGCCATAGGGGGTGGCGAACAGGGCAATCGCCCGTGTTTTTTGGAAGACAAAGGGCCTCGCAAAGACCTGCCGCCCAGGACCTCGCACCTTCCGCCCGGGCCTCGCAATGGGTAAGGCCGCCACTGCAGTTAATGGTCGCTCGGGGACACTTATCGTTAGGAGGGTGGTTGATAAAAACGGGCAAAAAGTCATAAACTTTACTAACAGTGCTGGCGAGGCAGAGCGACTGGCGGTGGGCTGCGGTACGCTGGTGGACGCGCCGGTCGAGCTCGCAGCGCCGTAAGATGTTTTCCTGTAGATATTTAAGTATTTTTTTAATTGCACTTGAAATACACATAGTAGGAGTCCTTAACTTAAAATACGGTCCCATCCTGAAGAAAGCATGAAACTTGGCATGAATGTAGCTGTCATGTATGTGCTTCAATATAGATATGGAAGCACGTCCAGAAATAAATGTTTCCCCCCCCCCCCCCCCTTTTTATCTCCCTCATTCCGGTTTTTCGAATTTTCTACGAAAACGATAAAACTGAGGAGTTTACTCTTCAGAGAGCAAATTATCGTCGATAAATTACCTACAAAACGATACTACATTATATAGTGGTAAGATTATTATATTTCTGTTTACAGACACCAACATATTATGAAATTGTAAAAACAGGCTAACTTGTTTTTTTTCTTGCTCCATTTATAGGAAAACGACAAGAGTGGTGATAAAATAGGCTACAAAAGTTAGATACCTTATACATTGAGCTACAAAATGACACCTATTTCATAATCGTAGATGCATTACCTCCAGAGTTACAGCTTACCGCGTCTGACTCAAGTACTCGTTTTTTTACCTTTTTACAATTTCTTAGATTTAGAGCTAAGGGTTTCAAGAAATTTATTAAAAATACAGTAAAATACAGTGAAAATTATGTAGTTGTCATATAAGTGCTTTAATGTGGATATAGAAGCATGTCGACAAATTATTTTTTCCCCCCATTCCCCCCCTTCGTATGTATCGTATCCTATATCGTGGTTTTTCTTATTTTTTATGAAAACGGGTACAGCTATCAGAAAAATGTCAAAGAACAATATGTTGTTCATTAATATATCTACAATATTGTCTTTGGACGTATGTTGATAGAACTTATAGTTTACAAAATATGTACATGTAACTTTGAAGTTTTATTAAAAAATGCAAACATTTTACTAAAGATAGTACTATATGTCTACTAAATACCTAAAATAGCTACGCGCGATCGCGTGATAGGTATCAGCAGAGCTATGGCGACATTAGGGGCGCGGGGTGGTGGAATGGAGTGAAGCCTTGCCTGCCTGACCCGACGGGCAACGACAACCGACCGATCAGTCCGCCCGCTTCGTCTGGTTTTTCGAGTTTTGTACGAAAACGATAAGACAGGAGTTTACTCTTCAGAGAACAAATTATCATCGATAAAGTACCTACAAAACGATACTACATTATACAGTGGTAAGATTAATATATTTCTGTATACAGCCATCAACGTATTAAGAAATTGTAAAAACAGGCTAACTTTTTTTTCGTGCTCCATTTATAGGAAAACGACAAGAGTGGTGATAAAATAGGCTAATGAAATTAGATACGTTATACATTGAGCTACAAAATGACACCTATTTCGTAGTCGTAGAGGCATTACTTCCGAGTTACAGCTTACCGCGTCTGACTCAAGTACTCTTTTTTTACCTTTTTACATGTACATATTTTGTAAACTATAAGTTCTATCAACATACGTCCAAAAACAATGTTGTAGAGAATTTAATAAACAACATATTATTCTTTAATAGTTTTTTGATAGCTGTACCCGTTTTCATAAAAAATAAGAAAAACCACGATTTAGCATACGATACATACGAAGGGGGGGAATGGGGGGAAAAAATAATTTGTCGACACGCTTCTATATCAACATTAAAGCACATATATGACAACTACATAATTTTTAATGTATTTTACTGTATTTTTAATGAATTTCTTGAAACCCTTAGCTCTAAATCTAAGAAATTGTAAAAAGGTAAAAAAACGAGTACTTGAGTCAGACGCGGTAAGCTGTAACTCTGGAGGTAATACATCTACGACTATGAAATAGGTGACATTTTGTAGCTCAATGTATAAGGTATCTAACTTTTTCAGCCTATTTTATCACCACTCTTGTCGTTTTCTTAAAAATGGAGCAAGAAAAAAAAAGTTAGCCTGTTTTTACAATTTCATAATACGTTGGTGTCTATAAACAGAAATATATTAATCTTACCATTATATAATGTAGTATCGTTTTGTAGGTAATTAATTTATCGACGATGATTTGTTCTCTGAAGAGTAAACTCCTCAGTCTTATCGTTTTCGTAGAAAATTCGAAAAACCGGAATGAGGGAGATAAAAAAAGGGGGGGGGGGGATAAATTTATTTCTGGACGTGCTTCCATATCTACATTGAAGCACATACATGACAGCTACATTCATGCCAAGTTTCATGCTTTCTTCAGGATGGTACCATAAAATTGATTTTTGTTAGGACAAGGAGCCGTACTAACAAGGTATAACAAAACTTAGTCATAATACTTTATTGTGTGTATAGGTTCTCTATATAGACTTCACTGTGAAAGTGAAGCGCTAAAAGAGTAACTTTTTTTCATCTTTGTATGGAAAAAATTGTGACGCGCGGGCGCTTGCCCATACAAATCACGAAAAAAATTTGCTCTTTCAGCACTTCTACTTTCACAGTGAACTCTATATGTATAAGGGACACATACCCACCCTAAAGTATCGATCTCATTACTTTGTTTTGTTACACCTTGTATAGGTGGTTACTGACCAACGGTCGTCGTGTTACGTCGTTTTTCGGGTACTAACTGCACGAATGTAATAAGTTAGATTACACCTCGTAACATTGGTCAGTACCAACCTTTAGATACATGGTATAACGTTTAATATAAAACCAATGCCAGTCTTTTAAGGATCTTTTGGCATTTGGATAACATCAGCAGGATGTGTTTATCTATCTGTGTCTGTTGTAAAGTGACACTACGACATGTTGCTATTACTTTTGATTTTGGTCAAGCGTAAAATGTCATTATTTCTATACAAATTTCAAACTTTTTGTATCTTTGAATTTTGTATAATAACCTCTTTAAGCTTTGTATAGCATAATCTTTTTTAATCTCTTTTGTAGAATTATTATGAGTTATAATAGCTAATAAATTCATCTTAATCTAGTTTTAGTTACTTTTGTTTGGTGTGTCGCTTGTTGGATGTGGATGAGTGTCCGTGCGCCGTGGTGTGGCCGTGCGAGCTCTGGCTGTGGCTCACGGCCCCGTGACCTGAAAAAAAAGTAAAAATTTATGTAACAGGCCAAACAGTATTTTAAAGAAGTAACAAAACTGTCTGCATTTTGATATGTTCTATCAGAAAAGTTGATTCCTAGGCAGATGGGAGACCTACGTAGTTTGGTCGCGTTACGTCCAACCCAGTCGAAAGATCCCAATTAACATTAACCTTCGGAAGGCAACAGGGGTGATACGTTGTGAATTATTCTGTTCATATAATATATGAACACAATAATTAATATTGAATTGACATGATCCGACCAAATGACGTTGGTTTGTCAACTGCCTAGGAATTAATTTCCTCGATGGTACTAAGTTACCAGTGTCACTGTCGTAGTAAACACATGAATCTAGCAACACCTCTCTAGCTAAAATCCATTAAGTCGCCGCATGCCTTGTACGGATGCCTTCAGCGACGCCGTGCGCCGCCTGTGCTGAGTGCTATCTCCGTGGTCGTGGTGTGTGTGCGTTTGCGCGCTCATCGCTGTCGTGGTGTGTGTGCGGTTGCGCGCTCATCGTTGTGGTGTGTGTGTGTGATCACCGTGGTGTGTGTGTGTGTTTGTGTGTTCTCAGTTCTCACCGTGGTCGTGGTGTGTGTGCGGGTGCACGGTGTGGTGCGCCAGCTCGCCGCCCGCGACGGCCTCGTACGAAGCCTTCAGCGACGCCGTGCGACGACCGTGCTGCATCTGCAATCACGACAAACGATTAATACTATACAAAAAGTATAAAAAATACGAGGAAATTCAATAGCGGGCTCAAACTTTAAGTTATCTATCATCACAGTATGGTCAAGATATTATCAACTAGTAACTAGTTCTGCTAAATAATTGTAAAAGAATAAAAGTTACTTTTTTAATTGTTACGGCCTCGTTTAAAGCCTTATAGGCTCTTAACTTTAGACCTTCTTATCAGTCGATGTTTAAGGTTCCTTTATACCTGCTGTGTGGCAGCAATGGCTTGGCTGGCTGCAGCTGCAATGGCGCTGCCAGCATGTCCCAGAGAGTACGAGTCGCGACCCAGCGCAGCCTAGAACATAAGTTTATTTTGTGTAGTCTGTGTATACAGGTCTAACAAAAGTCAAAACTAAGTGATATAATACTTTAGGGTGTGTATATTGTGTCCCTTGTATAGAGTTATTTGTGAAAGTAGCAGCGCTGATACAGCAACATTTGTTTTGTGATTTGTATGGGTAAGCATATGAATTTTCCCATACAAGTTTTAAAAAAAGTTACTCTTTCAGCGCTGCTACTTTCACAGTGAACTTATACAGTGTGTAACAAAAATAAGTGATAAAACTTTAGGGTGTGTACGTGTTCCTTGTAGAGAGTTCACTGTGAAAGTAGCAGCGCTGAAAGACGAATTTTTTTTTCACTTTTGTATGGACAAGGGCCCGAGCGTCACGAGTTTCCCCATACAAAAGTGAAAAAAAAAATCGTTTTTCAGCGCTGCTACTTTCACAGTGAACTCTCTACAAGGAACACGTACACACCCTAAAGTATTATCACTTATTTGTGTTACATCCCGTATAATATGGGATTTATACACACCCTAAAGTATTACTACTTAGTTTTGTTACACCCTGTAACTACAGGCCGTTAATACAATATGAAAATCGTGTATCTCGCGGAAACCATACATTTATTTACTATGATGAAAAATGAAAATACTTTGTCCGGTCCTATAGTAGTTTCAGGTCACAAAGTAGCTCCATCAAACGAAATTTTAATCGATTCAACAGTTTAAGTAGTAACAGACAAACAAATAGACACTTTCCAAGTACCAAGTATGGAGTCATATTATAAATATATTTATACGTGGAAGAACCATGCTTCGGCACGAATAGGCCGGATCGACAATCGGAGAAATACCACGTTCTCACAGAAAACTGGCGTGAAACAGCGTTTGCGCTGGGTTTCGCCGAGTGAGTGAGTTTACCGGAGGCCCAATCCTCTACCCTATTCTCTTCCCTACCCTCCCCTATTCCCTTCCCTTCCCATCCCTACCCTCCCATATTACCCTATTCCCTCTTAAAAGGCCGGCAACGCACTTGCAGCTCTTCTGATGCTGCGAGTGTCCATGGGCGACGGAAGTTGCTTTCCATCAGGTGACCCGTTTGCTCGTTTGCCCCCTTATTTCATAAAAAAAAAATATATGTTGAGTCCACCATACCTGAATAGCAGAATCAGTGCGGGACATGTTCCCATTACTGGTGTGAGCCCTCGACTCCCTTGGGGCCCAACTTTCTCTACGCTTCTCGGCTCGGACTCGGTATCTGTAAATCATTTAAATACGTCTTAGGAACTTTTAAAATATGTTTATACATTTTATGTCCGAAGTCTGAAAGTTTTGAAAATATACAATATAATGAAATATAGATAGTGATTTGATAAGTACTCTTTCCTAAATAAATCATGGTTTAGTAGAACTACACAAAATTAAAATATAGGGTAAATGTTGTAAGGACACCACCAACACTGCATATTATTATTTTTGTTTAAGATACAAATAATACCAAATAACAGAGAACAATGAATTATACCAAAGAAATTGATTCACAGGTCAACTTGGTCAGACTCATCTTAATCTGATGTAACTCAATCAAATAACATAGGGTCACCATCTACCAGTTAAAACCAATTCCTTTAATGGTACAAGACTCTTTATAAGGAAAAAATAATATTACCTGTTCTCTTTATAATGATTATTACTAGAAGTACTGTTATTAGTGTTTGTGTCGAGATCCAATGAGCGTTTTTCTAGCAGTTCCGTTATCCCTTTATTGTCAGCCTCCAGTTCACATTTGAACTTATGTAGCTCTGTATCTGTAAATAAATAATTTAAATTCTTCTGTTACATTATTATTATTACTTTGCAATTTTTCTACATTACAATACACTACAATTAGGTTATTTACATCTTTTGCATTATGACGCTTATAATTGATTTTTATTTTTGGTCCACCTGGAGTTAAAATATAAATAAAATCGGCCAAGTGCGAGTCGGACTCGCGCACGAAGGGTTCCATACCGTTATAGAGCGAAAGTAGGGAAATATTGTGTTTTTTGTATGGGAATCCCTTAATTATTTATTTCATTTTAATTTTGTTATTAAATAATTAAGTACACATATTATAATTGAGTATTTTGTAAAAATTTCAAGTGTCTACATATTGTTGTAGCCATTATGGATTACAAGTCAAAAAGGACAAAAAAATCAAGTTTGTTGTATAGGAGTCCCCCTTAAATCTTAACTTTATTTTGTTTTTAGTATTTCTTGTTATAGCGGCACCAAAAATACACAATCTGTGAAAATTTCAGAAGTCTAGCTATAGCGGTTCTTGAGTTACAGCCTGGAGACAGACAGACAGACAGAAAGACGGACGAATGGACAGACATCGAAGTCTAAGTAATAGGGGCCCGTTTTTACCCTTTGGGTACGGAGCCCTAAAAAAATATCAAAGAATTAAAATGTCAGTAGGTATTAAAAATTCACATCTTTAAATGAAGGATTAATTTAGATGAAATTTGGTAGTAAGACACATTGGTTTTTTAATCTTTCAAACTGAAGGATAGGACTTAAAAGTTTTAGCCCTGGTTTACAGTTTTCTAGTGATAGAATTATTTTTACAAGACTGAAGTATGAGGCTAACACTAGTACAAAATAGAGAAATTTACATACCCAATCTCCGTAAATATCTATCGACCAAATCATACATTTGGTTAGCTAAAGTAACTTTCTCATCAGCTTCCTCTAGTGTTTTGTTATATCCTTTCTTTATATCGGACATTTCTGTATTAGCATGTTCAGTAGCAATTTCGTTTCGACGGCACCCAGCAAATAAAGTACGGACTCTTTTATCAAGTGTGTCCATGTTGTCTAGAAAATGAAATTCATTGTAAAAAAATCATTGTAAATTCACTACTGCAAACTGAAATTATTATTTTCTGCTTTTTCACACAGTTCATAACTAAGTTGCGAAATGAACCTTTTATTACCAAAAGTAGAAACACTTACTTTGCACAGACAAATCCATTTCTCTCATTTCTGTAAATCTGTCTCTCAATTCCTGAGGAAGATGTTCAATCACTGTGGAAAACAAATAAAACAATTTATGGTACTTTGATGATAAAATATAATATTGTCATTAAAAACTTTTAACCAAAATTATTAAGGTTTCTTCTATTTATTTGTTATTATAACAGGCACAAAAAACACGGTATTAATTTAAATTTTAAGGTTTAATAAAATTTTGAAAGTAACCATTTAAAAAACTTTTTGAATCTCGCGCCAAATCAAAGCGTCCATTGATTTTACTACCAACCGTAATGGCGTCGTATTACGAGAAAAAGCTATTGAATCAACTTACTTTCTAAATAATCTTCAAGGTACAGCATTTTGGTAAGTTAAATTATTCTTATCACTCTTAAAACAATTAATATAGCTTATTCCTATATAAACACAACACCTAAGGCAGAAATAAACCAACGTGGTTATATTTTATAGAAAGGATGACGCAGTTCACTTTTTCCCAGACAGCAAGTTGCAAAATGTAGTGTTGTCACGTTATGTGTTTGCTCTATTTAATATCGATATTCATTTTTGCGTTCTAAAATTTTTAAGGTTTTTTTCTATATTTTTATGCATGTCAAACCAACTTCTATAATAATGTAATGTAATGTTTAAAATTAAATACTTTTGGGCTGCGACTTATAGTACTATTTAGAACAAAAGTTTTATCATCATTTTTGTACGGTACATAACCATTGTTGCAGCCAATGTGATCAATGTGTCATGTAACATTTTGAAAAGACAATAAATATGTGGATAATTAATACTAATCTATTATAAGATAATAATGACACTGTTAGGACGCCTTCACATTACGTCGCCAGTAGTGCGGCAGTGTATTGTGAAGGCGTCCTTATGTTTCATCTTTCGATAGTCGATAAATAATAAAGTACAACACTAGTAATCAACTTGTATGTTGGCAGTTGGCACTACCGAATAATGTCGCTCTTGTTCTTCTTCTTTCAAATTTATTCTATTGAGCAATGGCCAGAAAATAAAAAAAGTTAAATGTTTTCGTAGGCGTAGAGTACACGGTTGTTGGTATGCCGGAGGTACTCATTAAAAAATTAATTAAGTAGATAAATTGTAAGTACGGGTATTGTTGAACTTTATTAATTGTTCTAATTATTTGTTACAGGCAAAATGATTCGTAGACCATTAACAGAAATATCACTGAAACTCGACGACCTCCAAGAATACGAAGCATACAGGAGAGAACAAGCAAACAATTCGTCGATCGCTGTTGAAATGCAAGAGGACACCCCAAAGAACGTCGCCGGTGGAACCAAAGTGGATGAAGTCCATAACAGGATCGGATATGCACCAAAAAAGAAACCTAGCGGCCCCAGCACAGTTTAAACAAAACACTCATTTTTTATAATTCCTTTTATTTAAGTAAATTACATTAAAGTTTCAAATTGGCCTTTGTTATTGACCAATCATAATTAAACGACATTGTTCATAATTTAAATAATTCAAAATAATATTATGCAAAACAATGCTAGAAGCCCGGTCACCGAAAACATAGAAATTCGATCACTGACCTTTTGCTACTTGTCTTGTTCACTACATATCACATTTTTAAATGTTTGCTTCTGTGTGCAATAGCCTACTTATTATTCGTAGGCAATAGCCATATTTACCGAATTTCTATGCAAGTGGTGACTGGGCTTTATAGGTACAGCAGCGAATAAGTTAAAAAAGTATAAAGAGCTTGTTTAAAAATTAGTCAAAAGAGTATACCTACTAATAGGAAAATACAACTTAATCAGTATACATTTGTTTAACTTTAACGGGCTCCGGACTAAGGACAGCGTTTTGCTTGAATTTCTTCGCTTTATGTTGACGTCGCTTCCATAACAGGCAGCATATCCTGTGAATGAAAAATATAATATTTGAGTACATTAATTTGATAGTATTAATAAATAAATAATCGGCCAAGTGCAAGGTGGACTCACTCACGAAGGGTTCCGTACCGTTATGGAGCAAAAATAGGCAAAAAATTGTTTTTTGTATGGGAGCCCCCCTTAATTTTTAATTTTATTTTATTATTTTTAATAATTAATAAATAACAAATATAATCAAGGACTTTATGAAAATTTGAAGAGCCTACCTGTTACCATTATTGATATCGAGCAAAAAAGGCCAAAAAAATTACGTTTGTTGTATGGGAGCCCCCCTTAAATATTAATAATGTTTTGTTTTTAGTATTTGTTGTTATAGCGGCAACAGATATACACAATCTGTTAAAATTTCATAAGTCTAGCTATAGCGGTTCTTGAGATACAGCCTGGAGACAAACGGACAGACAGACAGACGGACAGACATCGAAGTTTCAGTAATAGGGTCCCGTATTTACCCTTTGGGTACGGAACCCTAAAACAGTCCAGTTGCACGACAAAAAAATCGTCACAGAGACAAATAGATAATATCTACCTACTCATTACTTAAGTATGTCAAAATAACAGACACACATGAGTCATGAGTCATGACTCATGACACAGCTATAATAAGCTATTAAGTATATAGATGTTGGTCATTTTCTCTCCCCAATCCCCTTAAACTATAATATGTTACCTGAGTGTAAGGAAGTAAAGTATTTCGGCGACACTCAAGAAGGAGAAGCCCATGAAAAGTCCGAGTAAACCGCCGCAGTTGGCGAGGAAGTCAGTCTGGCCGTACAGCTCCGAACGCTTTGATGTTATGAACTGGGCTTCCTTGAAGAACACCATTACTCGCGCGTACAGCAGACTGAAAAAAAAAGTTTTTTAAATGTGGAACACCTGTCTGTCAAGAGACATTTTACAAAAATCAGAACCAACTACTTTGTCGTCCGAAATTTGATCTGAAACGCCAAACATGCTATAAACTCAAAAGTCTAAAGTCCAGGGTTTGGCAACCTGTGCTTACAACTGGCAACTTCTATAGGGGGGCGCTAGAGATCGAAAAAACTACTTCAGTGAAAAAAAATTTAAAAAGATTGATAGGAAAATTTTAACAAAAGGATAATATAATATTCATAAACAGACACACATGTTGGTGGCCGCAAAAAAATTTTTATAGAAGAGGGGTGACATAAAGGCTGATAACCAGGCTTCTGCACTGGTCAAAACAGTCTTAGATAAGTACTACATTGCTATAGTTCTAATTTAAGCAGCGCGTCCAAAAATCCTTTGAGAATTGTAATGTAGCTATTTACTTACTCCTCATCCTCATCCTCAATAGGTAGATGGTAAGCTCTGAATATAGCCTTCCAGTCGTAATCAGCCTGCGAGGTCTCCGCTTCGTACTCAATGGAGGTGCAGGACGGCAGACACTTGCACTGGGCCGCCACTACCCTAGCCTCACTCAGGTTCACATCTTCTTCGGAGTGCTGATTCAAACCTGTCTTCACTTCCGCCGTTACTAGTTCCACTGAAAGAAGCAGAGGTAAGCATTGCTTGGGGAAGGTAGACGTACGACTGTACAATGTACATATAAATGGGAGTAATTAGGTAATGTAAATCAGATAATATTAAGTTTATAGTTACTTACTAAATTTGTTTCACCACTTCCCGATAAGTGCCGGATAGGCTATCCATAACTTAACTTGACAGAGGGAGTTTGGAGTATCTGGCAGATAAGTTGTGGATATCCTATCCAGTACTTATCAGAAAGTGTTGAAACAGCCCCTTAGTCTTAGATACAATAATAATAAATTAATGAACTATTTCATATTGAATCTGTAGGGCCTCGATAGTCGATAGATAGAGACGCAGCGTTCGGATTATAGTATGTAGACATTTTTATGGTGAAGCCAAACGAGCGTAATTTATGAGTTGTGAGTCGCAGAATTTCGGTCGCGTAAATATCTTTTCATACAAATCATGACTCACAAAATTACGCTCGTGTGAATCAAACAGGACTTTTGTATGAAACTGAATGCAGCAGAATTTCTGCATGCCGAAATTCTGCGACTCACAAATCACAATTCTCACAAATTACGCTCGTTTGGCTTCAACCTTATAGGTATTTTTTGGATGTTGAAGCCATGATAAAACGCACAAATACAGTACAGAGATATGTAGGTACCTATAACAAAATGCCGGAATAGCGCGCGGGGCGGTCAAAAACAATATGTGTAGTAGGTACATGGTAGTAGAATGCGGCAGCGCGGCTACGGGAGTGATTTGTGCTGGGGAAGGGAGGTCTTTCGGATTATAGAGGTATTCGGATTAGCTGGGGTTCGGACTATCGAAGCCCTACTGTACTTCCATGGTGATTGTACGAAAAACCGACATATTTTTCGGAAGCCCATTGCTAACTGATGTCAACCGTCATGAGGCTAGTAAATCCTTATACAGGGTGCAATTAAACCTTCCTGCCAAATTTTTTCCAGGGCTTAAGTATCATTAGGAGAGTCCATTTAACCAAAAAAAAAAATAAAATTGGGTGTTATTTTCTTTTCAATGACATATTTTATCCCATTTAAGGGCCTTCCCCTACGGAGATTCTGTAATTTACCGTATTAGAGCCTTATAAACTCATAATTTGAAAGCTACAAAGTTATAATAAAAATACAGCAATAATCTTCAGTATATCAACATTCCTTTCCCCGTTTTAAATTTTCTATTTTTGTTTATTATACACATGAGATTAGCTTCCATAGTAATACCAATTTATTAAAATTGAAGCATACTTTCAGCATCTCCCTAGTATTTACAAATTACGTTTATTTGAAACACACGATAATAGATAGACAATTTCATTAACTACATATACCCCGTTTTAATTTTTTTTTAGATCAATTTTGAACTAAGATAAGTAAAAAAAATAGGATTTTTGTGCGATCTCGGCAACGCGTCAAATGTATGGTCAAGGTCGTTTGCTCGGGGGATGGCCTTAAAATCGTTGCAGAGCGGTCACTCGCGCCGCGGGGGAATGACCGGGGGTGACGCGGCGTGAGGCGCGCGCGCGGGGACACCTCACGCGCGGCCGACGCGTCGTGTCCATTAATTGTAGTGTTTTTGAGGATAACTTTCGGAAGCTATTTCTCAAAATTTTAGTACTGAGTGATTATAAAAGAAAAAATACGTGTATTTTTATTTTTAACAAGGATCAATATATCAAAATTTGGCAGGAAGGATTAATTGCACCCTGTATTGAGATAAAACATGATGATGATGATGGCGATAATGATGTTGATTCAGTTTAGTAAACAAAGCACTTACTCGCGGCTTGTTTGATGCAGGCCACGTTGCCAGCGTTGCACACCGGTATATTTGGACCATCTAAACATAAAATCATAAATAGAATTTAGGTTACCAACTTGCGGAAACGTTGTGCAAAACTCAAAAGCGTAGAATGTAGATGTGTAAACTTTCTGGAACGTCTAAAGGTGGAATAGGCCTAGCCGCACCGCACGCGTTGCTTTTCCGCAGTCTAAGAAGTGTCTAAACACACTAGGCCGAAAATACGCGGCCGAAGTTCGGCATGATTACGCTTGCAATGCGCTACGCATACAATATTACGCGACGTAATTTCGGCATGGTGTGTCATCAGCAATTTAAAATACATTGCGGGCGTAATCATGCCGAACTTCGGTCGCGTTTTTTCGGTCTAGTATGTTTAGACACTAAGAGCCAGTCCACACGGCGTGTTGCGTTAGCGTTGCGTCGACGCAGCGCTGCCGTTGCGTTGTTTCACATACAAATAACCAAGGTTGCGCAGCGTCGTCGCAACGCCCGCATGACGGACAGCAGCCCCCGACACGAAGCGGGAGGGGGTGTTGACGTTAAGACTGCTTCGTAATAACGCTGCGATGACGCAGCGCCCTTGTGGCCGGCTATGCGGCAGCGCTGCGTCGACGCAACGCTGACGCAACGCGCCGTGTGGACTGGCTCTAAGTGATCACAAACATCGCATTAAATTATTGCTTTCATTCAGTTTCGGAAAGTTTTTTTGAAGGCATGGCTATAAATATTACGATTGCTTGACGACATGTCCGACTTCGGAGCGGTGTTTGTGCTGTCGTGTCTGTTAGGTAAAGAACTTCGTAATTTGAAAAACCGGCCAAGTGCGTGTCGGGCCACGCGCAATATAGGGTTCCGTAGTACTGCTAGTTTTTGATAATGTTTGTATTGTCAATGAATGTACATTTATAACGTGTTTTACATTACTAACAACATCATCTCAGTTACTTTCAAAGGAATTTGAACGAAAAGTTCCTTTATACTTCGCCGAATACATTTTTTTAGTTGATCGACTATTACTCAATAACTTATGAAGTCTTCTCAGCCGTGATAGTTTTCCTTTTAAATTCAGCATATTTCCTACTCCCGTGAATTTTTTCACATTTCCAGAAACAACCGTTTAGCTGGTAGAAGGGGGGGCCACTGGACTCTTAACGATTTTTTCCACTTTAAAACTTCATATTTCACAAATGGATCCCTAAATCGGAAAGTGATCTTTGAATACTCATAATATTTTAAAAAAAACCTATCCAACGACACCCCACACGATGGGGTGGACGCGAAAAAAAATTCATCCTCGTTTGATGTGTAGAGGAGGTACCATGAAAAAAAAAATTTTTTTAAAGATTTTATGTACCATTTTGTCGGCATCATTAATATGTGCATTCATGCCAAATTACAGCTTTGTAGGTCCTATAGTCTCTGAGAAAAACCGCGGACAGACGGACGGACAGACGGACAGACAGACAGACAGACGGACAGACGGACGGACAGACCCAAACTATAAGGGTTCCTTGTTGACTACGGAACCCTAAAAACAGTCAGCAAAGTTAGTATTAACTACAGTTGTTTAGTTAGCATCAGGTGTAGTAGGTATTAACTATTAAGGCAGATTTACATTGAGTTTACATTATAATCAATTTACATTAATTCAATTTACACTATGAAAGTGCCAGGTCAGCACTGACGTCAGTTACTTACTCAATGTAAATTATCTGCCTTTATGATTAGCGTTTCACACCAAGACGAGACCACTATCTCTGCGCTGCGTTGCGCCTCAGTGTACGCTAACCCTTACGCCAAAACACTCACGGGGCATCCCAAATTGAACGCAGCCACACCTCACGAGGGTGAAATTAGTGAGGCACTCCATTTCACAATTAGCTTGCGTGTACACTTTGAAGTAGCGAAGATATCGCTCGCTTGGGAAATAGCACTGGCGCCTGCGAACAATCGATACTTGTCACCTAGGGCCAAGAGTACCCTTCAAAAGCAGGTCAAAACGCTGTGGGTATTTTTAGGTTCTGCGTTGTTAGCTTTTAATTGAGGAATAAGGTTAATAATACGATAGAGTCATGCCTTTTTGCTGGATAGTCTTGCCTCCGTACAAATAAAAAGATTCCACACTGCAAATACGACAGAAAAGCATTATAGACAAAGACACATTGTTACATAAATAAGTTTAACGTTTTTATACAAAGTTTGAATCTTTTTATTGGTATGGGGTAAGAGTAAGACTGTAATTATTATTATTAAAGGTAAATTGTCCGATAGCCCAACTCTTTACTTTATATTTTTAGTAAATAAAGGTTTTCAAATAACAAACATTAAACAAATGTAACGTACTTACCTACTATTATTTTATGACAAAAACTTCTAACCACTCGGTGAAACCTTAAGGAAGTATCCCTAACCGCTAGGGCCTTAGGCCCTTGGTGAAAATGGTCATAAATTGACTTACGTTTTCACCAACTGCCTAGCAAGTACACTTTACATTAGAAGACAGTTGGCGAAAACGGTCATAAATTGACTTACGTTTTCACCAACTACGGTATTACACTAAACATTGGAGGACAGTTGGTGAAAACGGTCGTAAATTGTGACTTATGTTTTCACAAACTGTCCGTAACCCCACCTGGTAGGATCGTAGGGCTTGAGGCCGTCGGAGGTGGTCATCATCTTGGGTTTGACGGCAGCAATGACCTCTTGCGACAGCGGCGCGCGGAAATACTGCTGCGACATCCGCGGTAACTCTGCCGGGTTGTGCAGCAAGATCTGGAAAATAAGTTTAACAAATTAAAAATAACATTTGACCAAAAGCCCTTAGCGTCTAAATAAACATGACATGACGGTGACCGGAAATTCTGGAGGGATAGCACGAAAAGAGTAATTTAATCATGTGACATAATAATATTATCATAAAAATAAGTAGATATTATGTTATTATGAATACTATCAGAAAAAATAAATATTGCTTCATAGACGGATTGTGGACCTACGTGTCGGGTTTTGTCAAGCCACCGACAGTCGACAGATAATTACGTTTATTATAGACTTGATATAATCCAACAGAATTCCGTTCGTCATATAAAGTATAGGTCTACCAGAATCTGATGGCAATTTTTGACAGCAGATTTTTTGAAAATATCCTTGATCATTGGATAAATTTTTATATTTGCATGTTCAACGCACAGAATCAGCCGCTATAAGAAGAAAAACGGATCAAAATGTTTTATTCCAATTACCCCCGTATTGCTAGAGTCATTTTATTTTCTCACTTTTTGCCATCAGATTCTGGTAGACCTATACTTACGCTCTGAAATGTCGAGGCAATAATATCATGTGTCTTGCCTGGGTGGATCTTATCCCTTGGTCAGTCATGAAATCTCTAGCTCTGTCTACGTAAAATAATTCCTATATCCGATTTATTATGATTTATGACTTTACCTTGAAACCTTGTACTGGGCCTTTACAGAGGTAATCTAGCTCCTCTTGTTTAGCTCGGAGCAAGAACGTGAGTCCAGCTTTCACTCCGTAACCCTGAAAGCAAACAACGTAAAGAATAATATATTCGACTTAACTTTAGAACTCACGTTAGCAAATGAAGCAATAACTTGCTGGCATCAGTGTTTCTCAAACTGTGCGTCGGAACCCCCAGGAGAATAGCTTTTTCTAATTCGGTAACCGTCACTTTCTTGATTTGTTTTTTTTTTTGTTTTTTAACTGTTATTTCTTTCTATGCCACTTTGGAAGTATTTTGTTTTATATGTGCAAATAAAGGATTTATTGTTATTACTTACAGAGCCCCGATACGGATATGCATCCAATGTTGTGTTAGGAAAGTATCCAGTCTCTAGCGTCCACGAGTAGGTTTTGTTAGCATTGTTCAAGTAGGGGTAATCCGTGTTTAAACTGAAAATCATAATCCAAATTTAAAATACAAATTCATTTGCAATAATAAATATTATGGACAATGAAACATGTACAGCTTGGCAAAGAAGAGTGTGGATTAAATGAGGGCGCTTTTCTTTAAATACAGGCAACCCTACGCTTCGCTTTTGACACAATATACACTAGAGTTGACAAGTAATGTAGTGTTGTCATAAATAAAAACTCTTAGTTCCAGCTGTCACCGCGTCAGACTCTTCTTTGCCAAGCTGTACATAACTATCTGAGGACATAACAGAAATCAATATTTTCTATGAGACTACAATCTCAGTGTCTTACTTTTCCACTCTAAACATGTCGTCGGCTCCCAAAGTGTTGAAGGTGTAGCAATGTCCTTCTTCCGTGAGGATCGGCAGAAACAACGCTTCGCACGTATTTTTCAACACATCTTTCCATTTACATGCGAGAAACACCTCACTCATATTAGGGGATAGCTGGAAAAATATTCTAACATTACTAGATGACGACTGCGTTCAAAATCAAAATCAAATCAAAATAGTTTTTATTAGAGTAATTTTTTACAAAAAAAATTCCGAACGTCGTAACTAAGGTGCCTACCACCGGTACCACCTTTGCACCGGTACCCCGGGCGGTAACCGAAAATTGTTTGCAACGAAAACTATCCAATGTCCTTTCTCGTCTTAACCCTTCAATCCCCAAGCGGCACCCGGCTGTCGCATAACAATTGAAAATCTATTGTGTCTGCGATTCCCACGATAGAGGTATAAAAAATATCTCCATGGACCATACCCACCAAATGTAATCTAAATCAGTTCAGTTATTTAAGCGTGATGGACAGGACACACTTTTACATTTATAATAATGGTAACGATTTTATGTATAGGTTTTAATACGACGAAGGTTGGAGTTTTTGTAGGTTTCGTTTAAAAAACTTACCCCTTTAAGAACTTCGATAGTTTCACGGCCGTCGGCGGTTTTTCTGCCGGTTCCCGGAGCAAGATGATCGTCGCACACGAGAGAAACATCCTCGAAGGTGTTACGCCTGATTAAAACACTTTATGTACTATAAGGAGTTGAAATAAATATAAATGAGAAGTTTTATCAAAGAAAGGTCCAGTTACATAGGCGAAGCCGAGCCTGAGGGCAGTTCGGTTCAGCTTTTACAGAAGGCGCTATGTGGAGTCGTTATATTACGTTACGATTCCTATTACCGTGCGTCGCAAAAGGGAGTTTCATGAATATACTAAACGGCTAGAAGCGATACGGTTACGACCTTTTTCCTAACTAATACATGTGCGTAAATTGTTATGGGTTTGACTTACTCTTCCTCTGTCATGTTGGCGTAGGTCTCATTGTTGTAGTAGAGGTGATAGTAATCCGTAAAGTTGAATACTGTCTGCCGTGCCTTGGTCTCGAAGCACACCGTCACTGCTGGATACGGTATCTACAGAACACAAATAATTTAAATTCCCTTTGGAAAATTGGTTTACTTCACAGTACAGCATTTCACGACTGTGCCTTTGTAAAAATTACACTTGACTATCGTTTGCCTGCGCTTAGACTACACCTAGAAAATTGTAATCAATATTTAAGTGGGTTCAGGAAGTTTGGTTCGTGATAGCATTTCAAAACCGTTTTTGTAACTTCTTTCGTACCAAAACTTAAATCAAAAAAGGATAAAAGCGATAACTTAATATGAGTTGTCCATGACAAAGCAAAAAGGCATAAAAGGTTTTCATATAAAATTGGCATTATATTCTATGGTATCTAAGAAGAAGATTACCTGCCACACGGGTGTAGAGGTTTCAGCAAAGCTCACGATGACTGGACTCTCATTCCACTTTATCCACACCTTCCGAATCAAACCAGAGCAAAGAACTACGCAGCAGGTGAACATAAAGAGCCAGAAAATTCTAAAACAAAACAGGCGATGGGCTGTATCTGTCTCCATTTCTATCTGCTCTTAATTTGAGGACAATGATAATTTTAAGAGAAAAGCCTTTTTTAAAAAGAAATAATGTCTTCATATTTTCAAAAATCTGGGCGAAAAAATTAGATTAAAGTGAATAGTAAACGAAATATTATAATTATAGTGATTATTACCAATAAAACCACCTGGACATAAAAATATTAACGGTTTACGCTCATCACCTTCCTCAGTATGTCAAGCAGTTTTCCAATCATTTACACAAAAGAGTTACATGGATTAGAGTAGTACCTAAATGTAATTTAATTTTATTGATAAGGCGTTAAAAGTTTATGCTTACATTTTTACGTATGTTACCTTAAATTACAATTTTTATAAAATTAAAAAATCTTACTTTTCAACTGGAGTGCGATCCTTCTCTCCGATATATTTGAGACCGTGCAAATTAGAATTAGTCGTAAAGTCCACTAAGTAGTCTTTAAAAAGACTACTTTTAGTTCTTTTTACTTTAACATGACCTGATGAAGTATCATTCGTTTTATCATAATCTTTGTCATAGTTTCCAAAGCTGCTAGCCCTAAAAATGTTAGTAATAATAGCATTTTATTTGTAGGTATATTTTATACCTTCAAAGAACAACACATATTAATATTTATTTATTACCTGGAATGTCTCTTCATATTTGGCTAGTGCTCTCGACTGAGGCGAATGAAATAATATTTTTAGGCTTGGTTTTGTTGGCAATGAAATATCTGCTCCTTTGGGACTTACAACTTTCTATTATGAAATTAAAATTCCAACAAAAAAATTCATTTCTATTTGGTAAATGAAAACGATGATTATAAAACAATGTAGTATCTAATGAAAAAAGGCATATAGACCTAATGACTACTAATTTGAAGCCAGTTGAAGGTAATTAATTGTTAATAATATCATGTTCATTTAGGTGTGCCAATTACTTAGGTTATAGGTGTGTACAGTAGTCGAGTAATTACAAAAAACTAAATAAAAACCAATAACAATTATTTTTCTGCCACTTGGTTAAAAGTTTAAAACCTACTTTTAACTGACTTCCAAAAAAGGAAGAGAAGGTGAAATATATCAATCTTTTAAATCTTTGTTTTTTTTTTTACCTTAATAGTTCTCTCGACATCTGGCGACCCCCGGGGTCGCGACTCACAGGTTTAAAAGCATTGCTTTGTGTCAAATGCATTTTCACGTACGTTTATTTTCAAGTGTCGTTAAAGGACAAAACAGAGGTTTTCAGGAAAGCAAAAAACCGAAATAAAAAATGTGTATTATAATATATTTGAGACACACAGTGCTATATTTAGGTATGTTGTCAAAATTAATCTTATCTAATTTAAAAATTGTGATTTTTGTATAAATATTATTTTTTTAAGTACATCATTATTAAATTACTAGTATAATTTTAGTATTTTGTGAATATTTCAAGTGCCTACGTATAGCTATTATTAATATAGAGCGAAAACATTGTGCATAATATAGTCGATAAAAATAAATAATATGAAATATTTACTTAAAAATATTCAAGTCAAAAAATTACTACATAAATCTCAAACAAGCTTACGACTACGTCTACACCCTGTTTCTTACAATATCCTAAAGTGTGGCCACACTGCCCCTGTTCGTTGCGTAATGCGTTGCGTCGTCACAACGGAATGGGTCATTGAATGCTAGGTCTTCGTTGCTTTGACGCTGCTACAACGCAATCTATACTAATATTATAATGCGGAAGAGTTTGTTAGTTTGTTTGTTTGTTTGAACGCGCTAATCTCAGAAACTACTGGTCTAATTTCAAAAATTTTTTCAGTGTTAGATAGTACATTTATCGAGGAAGGCTATAGGCTATATTTTATCACGCTAAGACTAATAGGAGCGAAGAAATTGAGGAAAATGTGGAAAAAACGGGGGGAAATTATTTGAAAGGGCTTATTTGAATGCGCTAATCTCAGGAACTACTGGTCCGATTTGAAAAATTCTTTCAGTGTTAGATAGCCCATTTATCGAGAAAGGCTATAGGCTATATTTTATCACGCTAAAACTAATAGGAGCGAATAAATAGAAGAAAATGTGGAAAAAACGGGGGAAATTATTTTAAAGGGCTTATCTCACGTACTAGAGCAATTTTTCTGTTATTTGGGTCAGATAAGAAGTAGTCCACGTGAAGGGTCATAGGCTATTTTTTGTAGACCGATTTGTCAGTGAAATATCTAATTTACGCGGGCGAAGCCGCGCGGAACGTCTAGTACATAATAAAACCCCTCTGGTACTTGCCATGGTTACGGTGATAATTACTGATAATAATTAACTATACTGTACTCGGCGAAACATGGCGGTAGCGGTCATGGACTCCCTGTCAAAAACTTGTCATTTTGTATATAAACCGCGATTGACAATGAAGTGTCAGATGCTGTCAATCGCGGCTTTGTATAGAAAATGACAAGTTTTTGACAGGGAGTCAATGACCGCTACCGCCATGTTTCGCCAAGTACAGTATAGCTATAATAGAGACAACTTAGTACTTACTTAAAGCTACTTAGAAATAAATTAGTGTTTTGAGTTTAGAGAATTTTATCGTTAAAATTATAAACCTTTACGATGGGAGATTTCATTGAATGTTTATCACGATGATTCTTCCACAGCAAACACCAAATTCTACAACAGTAAAATATTACATATATCAGTATAAAAAATAAATATAAACTGTAAAAAAATAGTATGTATAAGCAAACACTATCATCAATAAACACATCGCAACGCAACAGATTTACGTAGCTTCGTCGTCTTTCTGAATTGGCTATAAGACAGGATAAAAAAACGTATTTGCGACTATCTCATACCTCAATGTAGAAAAGTAGATAATTTCTACGGCAGATAAGAGTGAAAATCCCAGGAAAAGTCCAAGAAGTCCCCCGCAGTTGGCTATGAAGTCCGATCGACCGTACAGTTCCGATCGCTTCGACGTTATAAACTGTCCCTCTTTGAAGAAAATCTTTAAATTCAGCATTTTGAAACTGAAAAAAGTAAAAAATGTTTTGGTATTTTTTCAGATACAATAATTTTTGTAAATAATGATTTAAAATGAATATATACTTGTTGGGAACAGTCATGTTCATGTAATTATCCTCCAAGATTTTTACAATTTTTTTGATATCAAAGTCGGACTGACTGGTTTCTGCCTCATATTTTAGAGAAGTGCAAGCTGGCAGACATTGGCATTTTCCAATTTGTCGACGATCCTCATAATGGTCTTCTTCCCAGCTTGTAAATGAATCGAAGTCGATAATTTCAGCTAAAATAACATGTTGACAACATAAGTACTGGTTTGCTGTATAATAAAAGCTGTGGTCATACAATAATAAAAATAAAACTTACATTGTGCTTTCTCTATACAATCAATATCTGATTTTCGATTGCAAACCGGTATTTCAGGTCCATCTGTATAAAATCAAAGTAAAGTCAGAAACCTGGAAAATATCTGCATTCTAGTTTACTTAAGCCCGTTTTAATTTTTTTAAAGAGATAATCTCCGGTTAAAAAACTTTGGAATGTGGGCACCTAGTTAATGATTCTTCCTATTACAATGAGAAATATTTTCACTTCTTTTTATATAATATTGATTTTAATATCCCTACTTTTGTTATATATTAGTATAACAAAAGCAGGGTTTTAAAGAATTAAAACCCTGCTTTTGTTATACTCACGAGGCATACTGAAGTGGACGCAGCCACACTTGGTGTAGGTAAAGTTGGTGAGACACTCTAGTTCACAGTTCCCCTGGTTGTAGACTCTGAAGTATCGGAGATATCGCTCGTCGGAGAAATAGCATTGCCGCCTGAAACACAACACAACTCTCTAAAATAAAGCACAGAGGTGATATTTTGTTGTCCACGTGTGAGTTCAGTACACCGATGATAAAAAAACTTGAAAATAACGTTTTTGTAACTGTAACGTGGCAATCGAACCCACGTTGAGAGTCAAGCTCTTGTTAAGATCACGGAAGTACTGATATTCTAGTTCTACCAACCTGACTGGAACATAAGGTCTGAGACCCTTCGATGTGGTCATCATGTTGGGCTTGACTGCAAACACTACCTCCTGCCCCAGTGGCAGATTGTAGTACTGCTGCGACAGCCGAGGGTACTCGTCAGGACTGTGGAGCAAAATCTAGAGAGAGAGAACGAGAGAAAGTTATACAATCATACAAGAATGTGACCGAAATTAGAACTAACGGTGCCATAGTGTAAAGTCTCACTAAATACAGGTGTTTCATCGCTCTGCTTTATAGCAGACATGTCGTTATGTTATCCAAGTATCATTTTGCATGTCACCAAATTACTATGGCGTCATTTTGAGCAATGATAATAAAATCTACACGCCAACATTTTTGAACGAACACTTACCCTTACTCCGGGACCTTTGCAATAATAATCTAGGTCTTCCTCTGCAACCTTCACACTAAGCTCCAATCCAGCTTTAGCTCCAAAAGCCTTAACAAAAACACACGTAGAAAGCATTTAGCAAAATATGTTTGACAGACAAAAAAATCTAACTTAATTAAGGCTTATTAGACAAAACGACCGACGAAAGGGTAAATGACGAGAAGCGCTGTCACCTACGTGACGTGTTTGTTCTGTCGCGCGTCGCTACAACGCAGCTTAAAATGCGTTATTCCGTTGCGATAAAGCAACGCACCGCAACCCAACGGCGCAATGTGTCTTCGTTCGTAAACGGAAGATCCGCGAGACACTTAAGGGGCCGGGTGCCATCGAAATTCTCATGCAATGTAATACCAAAATCATTTTCTCATACGAAAATATTTAACATGATTGAGTTATTTTTCAGCTTGAAATAGTAATTACCTAGGTTCCTGCACAAAAATTAACTACAAAATATTTAAACACTAAAAAATATTTTTATATTCTATAATAACGGCGGATTTTATGAACATTGGGGAGGGGTTGACCATTGAACAAACAACTTACAGGGCTGAACCGAGGATTGGTGCTACCTGATGCGTTGAAGCGATACCAATTTTCCAGACTCCAATTACTTCTGTTAACAAACTCCATGTAATCGTAGTCAGTGCTTAAACTGAAATAAAAAGCTATTGCAATAAGACTATTTTTTGTACTTTTTCTGTGAAAAGTATATAGTAGTAAGTATATATTGTTTTAATAAGGTTTCCGATATTAATAGCGTTATTAAATTTAAATACTTAAATTGTATGATTTACTAACTTTTCGACTCTGAGCATATCGTCAGGTCCTAATGTATTAAAAGTATAACAATTGCCCTCATCTGTTAGAATTTGTGTAAACATATCTGGGCAATTCAGAATCGTATTCTTCCAACCGCACTCGTCTAAAACATAATTTTCTTTGGGCAGCATCTGTAAGACAATACTTTAATTATTATTTTTCAAGAAATGATAAATTTAAGATGCAGAAGTCAGTTGAATTTCATAGAAGTGTTAAAAGACATGGCATGTCGAGGCAAAAAGTGTGGTCAAATTAATGGCCCCAATTTGAGGTTTCTATGCTATTACGTTTAACCCTTTAAAAATAGCGTAATTCTTTTATGCTTAATTAATTTAAAAATAGCGTAATTCTTTTAAGCCTAATTCTTTTAAGAACGGTGTTTTTATTAGCATATAATTTAAAGCTTCTTTAAAAGCGATAAAATACATATGCCTCAAAGGCCGGCAACGCACCTGTAGCTCTTCTAATGTTGCGAGTGTCCATGGGCGACGGTAGTTGCTTTCCATCAGGTGACCCGTTTGCTCGTTTGCCCCCTTATTTTATAAAAAAAATACCTCTTTTAAAAACTGAATGTCTTCGGTCAGATTGTGAAACAGTAGATCATCGGCTCCGATAAAACCGTCCTTCAGTCCGCATATTGAACTCATCATGTCGTACTTGATTTTCCTAAAAATACAGAACAATAAAAGGCCTAAATTATTATTAAACAGTTTTTTTTTTTAATTGTAAGAAGATTATATAACCTATAGTTTAGCTAATGTCAAAGTCAGTCTGTCCTTTTTTCCCCTTTGGGGAAACGCAATTACGCATCCCTAGCAGTCTGGGGATGGCCAATTGGCCACTGGGCATTGGGGTATGTGGGACTCCACAGGGCGGTGGAGGCTGCTCCCGGTCATATCCAATAAAACCCCAATTTTTATTCCTACTTCCGCTTCAGGCAGAGCCACGGAATACGCGGGATACACAACCGCTACCCTGCCAGGAAGTCTATCTGTACTCTGTCCTGCGACCGGACTATAGAAATGTGTATTAGGACAACTATATGATACTCACTGATTTTCGGTAAATTGATCAATCGTTCCTTTCTTTAATATGGAACTCAAAATACTGGTATAGTTAAATGTCCTCCGAAATGCTTTTGTCTCAAAGCATAAAGTAACTGCAGGAAAAGGGATCTGCAATGTAAAATTTTAAATATTGGTTTAAATTTAAATTCAAACATTAATATTAAATATCATACACGTGTAACTTTATGAACCATTTCTTTGAGATACACATAATATTCACGAAATTGGAGTCACCGGTAACATGAAATAATAAGAGAAAATGCAAGGATTTATTCTGTTAAGTTGACGTAGCCTATCCTCAGTTTTTAAATCGTCGGTTTGCCAACAAACTTACCTTACAAACTGGAGTCGACTGTTCAGCAAATGAAACAATGACGGGTCTTTCTTCCCACTTTATGTAAATGTTCCGTATAAGAGTTGAACATAAGATCAAACTGAATACAAAAACAAGGATCCAGAACAATCTGCAATGGAAAATTATAATATGAGACTATGAGTACTAAAATCTCAATGTTCTCGAAACTAGTACTCATTAAGTAGTAGTAGTAGTGGCAGTAGTAGTGGACAGTGGTAGTAATGGTGGTGGTGGTAGTAGTAGTGGCAGTAGTAGTGGCAGTAGTAGTGGACAGTGGTAGTAATGGTGGTGGTGGTAGTAGTAGTGGCAGTAGTAGTGGCAGTAGTAGTGGACAGTGGTAGTAATGGTGGTGGTGGTAGTAGTAGTGGCAGTAGTAGTAGTGGACAGTGGTAGTAATGGTGGTGGTGGTAGTAGTAGTGGCAGTAGTAGTGGACAGTGGTAGTAATGGTGGTGGTGGTAGTAGTAGTGGCAGTAGTAGTGGCAGTAGTAGTGGACAGTGGTAGTAATGGTGGTGGTGGTAGTAGTAGTGGCAGTAGTAGTGGCAGTAGTAGTGGACAGTGGTAGTAATGGTGGTGGTGGTAGTAGTAGTGGCAGTAGTAGTGGACAGTGGTAGTAATGGTGGTGGTGGTAGTAGTAGTGGCAGTAGTAGTGGACAGTGGTAGTAATGGTGGTGGTGGTAGTAGTAGTGGCAGAAGTAGTGGACAGTGGTAGTAATGGTGGTGGTGGTAGTAGTAGTGGACAGTGGTAGTAATGGTGGTGGTGGTAGTAGTAGTGGCAGTAGTAGTGGACAGTGGTAGTAATGGTGGTGGTGGCAGTAGTAGTGGCAGTAGTAGTGGACAGTGGTAGTAATGGTGGTGGTGGTAGTAGTAGTGGCAGTAGTAGTGGACAGTGGTAGTAATGGTGGTGGTGGTAGTAGTAGTGGCAGTAGTAGTGGACAGTGGTAGTAATGGTGGTGGTGGTAGTAGTAGTGGCAGTAGTAGTGGACAGTGGTAGTAATGGTGGTGATGGTAGTAGTAGTGGCAGTAGTAGTGGCAGTAGTAGTGGACAGTGGTAGTAATGGTGGTGGTGGTAGTAGTAGTGGCAGTAGTAGTAGTGGACAGTGGTAGTAATGGTGGTGGTGGTAGTAGTAGTGGCAGTAGTAGTGGACAGTGGTAGTAATGGTGGTGGTGGTAGTAGTAGTGGCAGTAGTAGTAGTGGACAGTGGTAGTAATGGTGGTGGTGGTAGTAGTAGTGGCAGTAGTAGTGGACAGTGGTAGTAATGGTGGTGGTGGTAGTAGTAGTGGCAGTAGTAGTGGCAGTAGTAGTGGACAGTGGTAGTAATGGTGGTGGTGGTAGTAGTAGTGGCAGTAGTAGTGGACAGTGGTAGTAATGGTGGTGGTGGTAGTAGTAGTGGCAGTAGTAGTGGACAGTGGTAGTAATGGTGGTGGTGGTAGTAGTAGTGGCAGAAGTAGTGGACAGTGGTAGTAATGGTGGTGGTGGTAGTAGTAGTGGCAGTAGTAGTGGACAGTGGTAGTAATGGTGGTGGTGGTAGTAGTAGTGGTAGTGGTAGTAGTACTACTAAGTAGTAAAGAAATGATGTTCCTTTAAAGCAATTAGAGATCAAGAGCGTTTGAATGTCGATTTGTGGTGGCAATCGTTTACCGCTAAGTAATTTATTTGCTTTTTTGCGGTCGCCGGTCCAATTAATTCATAAAAAAGAAAATCTGTAATAATATGTAAGGGTATTTAATCAACAAAACTAGGTACCAAACAATAAACATTTAAGAATAAAGAAAAACTGAAAATTTTCGATACTTATAAAAAAATACATAATATTATGGACTATAAGGAATACTATACGTAAATCAATATGCTGTTCTTACTTCTCAATCGTAGTTCTTTTCTTTTCTCCGATATATTTCAAGCCGTGTAAAGAAGAGTTTGCGGAATAGTCCGTAACATGCTCCAATATGAGAGAGCGAAAACTTCTTCTCTTTTTGAGTCTTCTTTTGTCTCTGCTACACACTTCTTCGTCAGAGTTTTGCATGTTGCGTGCCCTTAAGTCAGATAAAAAAAGGTTTAAAACTGTGCAATCCGAATTTTTCTTTATTTGTATAAACTTTATACAAATAAAGAAAAATTAAGAGCTTATAAGCCAAGAGCTTACAAAAGCTTTATACTATAAAGGTTTTGTAAGCTCTTGGTGATACAATCTAAAGTTAAACATTGCAGAACTTATTTTAAAAGTTATATCGATTTTCATTACACGTATTGAATATTTTAAAGATAACACTAAAAGAGTTATGGAAAAGAGAAGTTTAGCTTCGGATTGACATTTACGGTGTGTTCAGACGTGCCGCGTGCGCTTTTTCTGTTGTAAGTGAGTTGTAACTTGTAGCGTTTGGGAAAACGCGCGAGGCTGAATCCGCACGCGCACAACTCGCGCACGTCTGAAGGTAATTTATATCCAAAAGGTACAGTTTTCCTGTGGGACATTATATTTTTGAAGTTATAATAGCTTCTTAGATGTTATAACCAAGACGTAGTATTAAAATGCTAGTATCATATCATAAACTGTCAACTAGTTAAATAGGTACTAAATTAAATAGTTTAAATAGATAATACCTGGATTTAGGAGTCATATTTCTCTCAGTAGTCTAAAGTCTAGACACAAGTACACTCACAGTATGCTAGTTAAACACTGTCATATTCTGTTATAATTAATGATAATATCATGTTAGTTACATTATATAATAAACACCCTCATATTATCCCTGACATAATTTTTGATGGAAACCACCCTGTTAATTATAAAATTGCAGTATAACCTACCTATATTAAACCTACCTACGTAGAATGGTGCATAATGGTGATCGTATGCAGACCAATAAGACTTTATTAATTAAAATATTATTTTCTTTATGCTTTTGCTAACCCATGTGGCCGTCATTGTTCTTAAAATGGCTTTTCCAACGTATATATGACAAAGACAATAATATGGAAATGGATTACACATTTATTATTAATAAAATTCTTCTAGGTCCTAGTTATGATATGATATGATGATATGATATAGTTATGACCCAAAAAATCCTAGGATTAAGACAATCAGTGTCTCTCAACAAGTGGCTCGCGACCCCCTGGTGGTCGGGAAGCTTCTGTTGCTACTCGCCATAGGTCGACGAAAAACCGATTTCTGGAAAAAAACAATTAAGATTAGAAATAGTAGGAGAAAAAATCTAAAATGTTCATAGCAAAAAATTTAAAATGCTCAGTGGCTGTAACATGCATTTTCTTTTCAAAATTGAGAAATTTGTAGTAGATAAGTAAAGCAAAATTTTGAAACTGGTTTTTGAAACAAAGAAGTTTGGGAACCATTGGAATAGATTTAAGAGCGGGCTGCCAAATTTTGCCGTGTTTTCTTATAAGTATTACGATCCCGGAAGACGATTGACTTAAATGAAATTAAGATTTATTTAATAATTGTATATTTATCTGATATTTGCTAAACGGAAAACACGATTCACTTATTTTGACTCGATAGTTATATTTTTCGAAATTATGAATCTTTCTCGGCTTTTCAACAAATATATGTTACACTTATTGAGTTACTATCATTAAATAACTTGCACTACTACAATCACACACTTTATAAAATAATGGCAAAAGGAAATATTAGTATTGTATTTAATTTTTAAGTAATCATCAAAAACAGTTTTGGGACTTACGACCTTTACTTTCGTGCTATAATGCGGGAACCGTTACGCGATATTGTTCACTATTAGCTGCAGCGTAAAGCACATTGCTTGGGAGCACGATTCATGGAATCATTATATCACGATTGGAGGCTAGCGGGGTGTGTGGGCGGGACTAGCGTGCTTTGGAATTTTTGGCAGCAGGCTCTTAAAACGCTTCGGTCAAAAAACCTCAAAAACCGGGCATTACAGCAGCTGTACGGAGCCTTGTTTGCTAAAGATTAGATAAGTTACGATAAAGAGATAAAGTAGTTTAACTATGACTGCTAATGATTGCGTTAGTTAGATGTTCCCATTTCCACAGAATATATAATAGTACCTTACGGTACCATTTCTTTAATACCAATTAAAATTATTGTACCTAGTATGTGGTGAAATGTAATATTGGTTTTTACCAAAATCCGAAGGCCGGAAGTCGCGAACTTACTTAGAGACTAAATTTTACTGGTTAAATAAGTCGATAAATAGTAATTAATCTTACCCTAGTCTATAAGCAGGTATTTAATAATATTATTTTGTCACAGTTAATTAATTAAAGCCAGATTAAAACGCATCCTTCAAGATATATTTTTTAAATATTTTTTTAAATTAATCAATGCAAAAACTGAGGTTAAAACGACGAACTTAAAATTATTCTATTTTCTATAACTGAAAACTTATTAAAATGGCCAAATTAAGTTTAAATTAACCCATCGATCGTGGGAAAACGAGACACAATAGATATTCTATTGTGTCTCATACGCCGGTGAGTGGTGAGTGGTGAGTGGTGACCGTTTGGGGCTTGATGAATTATCAATTTCATTAAGTATCGGTTGAGTGAAACTTGGATTTTCTCAGCCTATGCTGGCAGAGTCCCGGCCCAGGGTACTGCGGACTCATTCTGGTCTATTAGGCCGTGTTCACATCAAACCGACTGTGAGCCGCCGAATGTGAGCGAACGTTACACAGTTTATTGTATTTCCATACATATTCACTTTTTCGTTCACACCAAACCGACAATACGCCATTACGCTAGGCGTAGGCGCGGACATTCGATACCGTATATTTTCACGTTCACACTGGGGCTCACAGTGAGCCTGCTCATATTCGGCGGCGTATAGTCAGTTTGGTCTGAACACGCGCTTAGTATTTAGTATGTTGTTTCCCAAAACATTTAATAGTATTGTAGATATGTGTGCATTTCTGTTTGTTTTTGGTAAGGTCTAATTAAGTATCGTATTATTCGTATTTAATTAATTACATATTATTATAATATTATTATGTAATTAATTAAATTTCATACCTACCTGATGCTCTATTGGGAATTTTATTTTTGTCACACGAATTAATTTAATTTTACTACGTAATTTGTGTGTACAAAACGTCGCGTGTATGTAATGTGCGTCTTGGGAGAAAGAATTAGCAATTTTCATGTTAATTAATTAAAATTGGGTCAGGGAATACCTCGCCCAACACATTAGTTAATATCGTCATATTTTGATAGAACATAATCATATGTACTTAATAAAATCATAAAATTTGTTAATTATAGGTGTCTTATAAGCTACCTGGCAGCTGGTTTAAAGCACTGCACTGTAAAGTCGCGGAAGAAATTTTATTAAAGCTCATGAAGCAATAGGGTGAAATCGGGACCCCTCGTTCGGTAGAAAATAAAATTAATCTAGTCAAGTAAATGCTTATTCCAATTATGAACTCATTAAATAATAATACTAAACAACAGTATTACAATATGGAATATTGTAATACTGTGACCACACTCTGTAGTATTTTTATAAAATAAGTTCCGCGCGGCTTCGCCCGCGTAAATTAGATATTTCACAGACAAATCAGTCTACAAAAAATAGCCTATGATCCTTCACGTGGTCTACTTCTTATCTGACCCAAATAACAGAAAAAATGCTCTAGTAGTTCGTGAGATAAGCCCTTTCAAATAATTTCCCCCGTTTTTTCATCATTTTCTTCTATTTCTTCGCTTCTATTAGTCATAGCGTGATAAAATATAGCCTATAGCCTTCCTCGATAAATGTACTATCTAACACTGAAATAATTTTTCAAATCGGACCAGTAGTTCCTGAGATTAGCGCGTTCAAACAAACAAACAAACAAACAAACTCTTCCGCTTTATAATATTAGTATAGATGCTTTATGTTTACTTTTGCTGACAAATCACAACAACGTAAGCCTGTAATGCCTTATACGGTTCTAGCTTTGTAGGCTGACGAATGCTGATGATAAGGTACCTATTGCCTAAAGTCAATGTGTTTATTCGCGTCGATCTGCCGCGGCCGCCCTCCCCCGCAGCGCCGAGAGCGGGAGTGCGTCGCACTGAGTGCTCAGTCTCGCCGTGGTCTCGCGGAGGTCGGAGCGACAATCGCGTGAATCGCATCTCGTTTTACCGCATTTTTTCGTTTTTTTTTTCGCGCGTTCGCAATGGCAGCGACCGAGGAGCTCAGCGGAATCCTCATGAGGAGGCAGGAAATTAACGATAAGCTGGAAGAGGGTGCCGAGATTAAGCCGAAATACAAATTCGTGAACGTCTACACGGAGTTCCACGAGTTTTCAAGAAAGGAAATAAAACAATACGAGTTGACCTTCAATAAGTGAGTATTTTGCTTCTCATATTTTTTTTTTTATTAGACGTGTGACCAAAAATTTGTTTGAAACTCGTCGTATCGGACGTAGTTTGTATCCTCTTTGGTCGTATCATAATTCATAATATTGTGTACGTTTCGATCGGCACGAAATTCGCATATCTACCTTCATGTAAATTGTATAAGAACAGGGTGTTTTATTTTTTGAAGTTCTCGTTTAAGGTTCATCGACATGTCCTTTATTAAAATACGAATGGACACAACATGTAAGTATTATTTTTATCAATACATCAGGCTCTTGTGCGAATCTTTAATTAAGTATCGGTATTTCACAAACTTTATGTCCATCTACCACACTTTGAGCCCTGCCATAAAATATTTTTAAAATTCTAATTGTAAATTTGATATCTATACAATTTATGTATATTTGTTACTTAGTATGTTATAACAGCTAACCGATATCAGCTATCTAATCATTTAATACACATAATAATATATCGAAGAATTAAATGTTACTAAGGTACTTCGGAGTTCGGATGTACGCAAATAAAAATGGAAAACATAAAACATTTTATTACCATTTAAAATAAATAAAAACAATAATGGATCACCGATTCATAATATCAATATTAATAATATTTAAAAGTAATTATATTCATTATTAAAGAAATTAAGTTTAACTTTTAATACATTTTCATAAATGTAACACTTTCATTCGTTCTTAACTTACATTAGAATCATTAATAAACACTTTTGATGGTAATCATTCATATTCATTTTATGTAATTTAATTCTTTATTCATACCGCTGTGCGCTTTATAATTATAAAATTTTATTGAAACTTTAAAATATAAATACTAGATTAAATTTTATGACTGCATGAAGGGTCCCCATTTACCCCTTGAGCTTTTATGGAAATATTTTTCAACATAATAATTATGTTGAATGCTATGTAGTATGTATTTATTTTATGCAAATAAGATATCTCACAGTACCTAGGTACTATCTCACAGGGGTTGAAAAGGGGTTGAAACTTTCAACCCCTTTTACGACCTATTCATTACAGCAACAATATGACAACCTTGTCAAATGTTGTTGCTAATTTAACAGATATAATTATTATAACTTGCTTAAAAAAACAACAACAATTTGAATTCAAATTTAAAAGTCCCACGAGTTAGGTGGTGACTGGTGACTGGTGCCTAGTTGCCTACGGTCAATCTCGTCTCTGCGTAAGTTGACATTATAATATTAAATGGTAAATGTCCAGTTATTGATTTTGTTAAAGATTTTAATGAGTCATTTACTAAGTATAATAATTATGTACATGACTCAAAGTTCCTAACTTCCTTATGTGTCAGGTTTCGAGTAAAAATATTTGTGTCACACTGAACAAACTCGATGCAGTAACGACCATCTGTTTCCCGTTTATTCACATAACTGCTAATTTAAGGATTCCTTAACTTTAAGAAGTGATTGAGAATCCGTCATTAATTGCATCTTATCACTATATCTAATCGCAGGCCGATCAGGCCGGACACTTTTTGAGTAGTATTCCTGTGTGTGTTGGACAGTTCGGCCTGCAATCAGTCCAACTGAATTTGACCTCCACGTATATGAGGGCCTTTATGGGGTAAATAAATACACGGTATTCTTTCTAAACATACAGCACCATACCATATGATGAAATTACTTAACAAACACTTCGATAACACATCCCAGTGAAAGTATTAGCAAATTAAATAATTAAAATCATAATGGATCTTATAAGTGATCTGACACCGTGGGAGTCGCGACAATGGGCGAGGTTTTACTTCACTTTCATTACGTACCTACTATATTATTATACTAGCTTTTGCCCGCGGCTTCGCTCGCGTGGAATTAAAAAATCGCGTAAAATACGAATATTCTTGTAAACCTTCTTTGGAAACATTATGTTTTTCCAAGACCAAAAGTAGACTATGTTATTCTACATCCTTTCAACTAAGTATATGCCAAAAATCAAGTCGATTTGTTGCTTCGCTAGGCCGTGAAGGAAGGACAAACAAACAAACACATTTTCACATTTATAATCTTAGTATAGACAGTCATGAAAAGCTTATAGCCAGCAGTGGACGGTAGATATACAGGAAGTATAGTAATACAGTATACTAATCAAACGATGAAAAAGTGTATGTTAAGTTAAGGTTAGAATAAATTCAGTTTTAATTATTAACTTAGTTTGTTCCTTAAGAGGAGGATTAAAACTCAACACTAACGACGCAGCACCATTTTGATAAAAGCTACTTTTCCAGGAGGGGGGGGGGGGGGGGGGGGGGCAGCCCCAGGGTGGGGGGAATTTTTTTATGCACCAGATGTTACGTTAGAAAAAGACAAATTTATCTGCAAAAAGCGTATGCTAATCGGATCAGTAGTTAACGTGTTAAAGAAAAAAGGTTTAATACAAAATCTGACCCCCTCTTTTGTCCCCCTAGAGGGATGGAGGGAAAAAAATTCATACACCAGATGTTAAGTTGGAAGAAGACAAATATATCTGCGAAAACCGCATTTAAATCGGATCAGTAGTTTTCGTGTGATGCGGAAATAAACATACAGACAGACAGACAAAAAACTGTAACAACAAAAACAGAATTAAAACTCAATACTACGCGACACCACTTTGTTATAAGCAACTTTTCCAGGAGGGGGGGGGGGGTCCGGGGAGGAAACCCAGGTGCGGGGGGGGGGGGTGTTGGGAGGGGCGCAGCCCCTCAAGCAGGGTCCGGGGGGAAATCCCAGGTGCGGGAGTTACGATTTATATGACGCGTTACCATTTTGTTATAAGCAACATTTCCAGGAGGAAGGAGAGGGAGGGGGAGGGGTGGGGGTGGGGGGGTTGTTAAGTTGGAAAACACAGTAAATAATATGAAGTAAGTCCATTACAGAAAAAAGTTTGATACAAAATCTGACCTCCTCTTTGGTCCCCTTAGGACCAAAGAGGGGGTGGGGGGAATTTTTTTTTATGCACCAGATGTTACGTTGGAAAAAGTCAAATTTATCTGCGAAAACCGTATGCAAATCGGATCAGTAGATAACGTGTTAAAGAAAAAAGTTTGATACAAAATCTGACCCCCTCTTTTGTCCCCTTAGAGGGGTGGGGGGAAAAAAATTTATACACCAGATGTTAAGTTCGAAGAAGACAAATATATCTGCGAAAACCGCATTCAAATCGGATCAGTAGTTTTCGTGTGATGCGGGAACAAACATACAGACAGACAGACAGACAAAAAAGTAACCACATTTTTGGCTTCCATAGCGATGTAGTAACACCCCCCGCTTATTATTTTTTGAATATCTTTAACGTACAGAATTTTCATTTCTACAGTTTTATTATATGTATAGATTAAATACTGATAGGTTCAAAATAATATATTTACATCCTCCATCATCCCTTATTTTATCCCCATGGGGGTTGAATTTATCAAAATCCTATTTAAGCGAACGTTTTCATCATAGAGGCTCAAATCTTTAATAATTTCAGTTCAATCAGTCGAAAGTCTAAGAAAATTCATAAAAACTTTCATCCCCTATTTCATCCCCTTAAGGGTAGAATTTATTAAAATCCTTTCTTAGGGGATGCCTACGTCATAGTAGCTTTATGCTTGCAAAGTCTCAGCCCGATCGGTTTAAAATTAACAAAGTTTCATACAAAGTTTCATACCCCATTTTATTCCCTTGGGGGTAGAATTAGGGGTGGAATTTTTTAGAGTCCTTTCTTAGGGGATGCTTACGTCATAGTAGCTTTATGCATGCAAAGTCTCAGCCCGATCGGTTTAAAATTGAGAAAGTTTCATACAAAATTTCATCCCCTATTTTACCCCCTTTAGGGGTTGAATTTATTTAAATCCTTTCTCAGGATATGCCTACGTCGTAGTAGCTTTATGCATGCAAAGTCTCAGCCCGATCGGTTTAAAATTGACAAAGTTTCATACAAACTTTCATCCCCTATTTTACCCCCTTTGGGGTAGAATTGATCAAAATCCTTTCTTAGCGGATGCCTACGTCATAACATCTACCTGCATGCCAAATTTCAGCCCGATCGGTCCAGTGGTTTGGGCTGTGCGTTGATAGATCAACATGTCAGTCAGTCACCTTTGAGTTTTATATATATAGATTTAGATTTAGTGAATAATTAAGTATTATTTAAATCATCATTTACTAATAGATCTAAACTCCCTCCCGCACGCGCACCCCCGCCTTGGTGACGCCCACTTCGCAACGGGCCGTGCAGCAGAAATCGGAATATTTTAATTTCGCCATAACTTCAAAATCAAACGTCCAATTTAAATCATTCAAAGACCAAATGTTATCTACATAAACTGTGCTTAGTGATGAAATAATTTATTTTGATACGGATTAATAGCATGAGTAAAATAAACGCGTTTAAATGAAGTCTAAAAAAATTCAAGATTTTTAAATAAAAAAATGCTTGTTGTGCCTCACTCGACATAGATAAGTATAGTGTGTCGCGGACTTTTTTGTAAATATTTATAAGATCTACAATTAATAAGAACATTTTATGGTTCTATCTTTTATAGTTTAGGCAGCGTACGCAAAATAAGTAACTTTTCTGGTTTATTTTTACACCTTGTGTCCGAAAAACCCAAATATCTTACGGAACCCTATTTTTTTCCAAAATAAAATTTAGCCTATGTTACTCGTGGATAATGTAACTTTCGAATGGTGAAAGAATTTTTAAAATCGGTCCAGTAGTTTTTGAGCCTATTCATTACAATTAAACAAACAAACAAACAAAGTTTTCCTCTTTATAATATTAGTGTAGATATGACGCAAATTTCACTTTGTTATTGTCGATAATGATGCATTATGGACTCCAAGTCTAGGTTATACTTTATGGCCGGTTTACATTATTCCAATCCAGAGCTCTTTTTGCAAAATTGTATTCCAGTGCCCGTTAGCATTTTTCAATAGTAATTGGGTCACTACTCACTGGATTGGAATAAGATGTCAAGGATTGTTACAGGACGAGTAAAACGGGAAAGGGTCTCCATAACAATAACAGAAGCTTCACGAACCACGACCCCTCAGGGGGTCGCGACCCACAGCTTGAAAGACACTGACCTAGAACCTTCTTCATTGTTGGAACTTGGAAATCTTGACACTTTTTTTTTTTAATGAAATAAAGGGGGCAAACGAGCAAACGGGTCACCTGATGGAAAGCAACTTCCGTTGCCCATAGACACTCGCAGCATAAGAAGAGCCTCAAGTGCGTTGCCGGCCTTTTTAAGAGGGAATAGGGTAATAGGGGAGGGTAGGGATGGGAAGAGAAGGGAATAGGGGAGGGTAGGGAAGGGAATAGGGTAGGGGATTGGGCCTCCGGTAAACTCACTCCCTCGGCGAAACACAGCGCAAGCGCTGTTTCACGCCGGTTTTCTGTGAGAACGTGGTATTTCTCCGGTCGAGCCGGCCCATTCGTGCCGAAGCATGGCTCTCCCACGTATATACTTTACTTACTTACTTACTTAAACTGCATTAAACATTTTTAACTAAAAATGCGGGAAGCAGACAAGACTCTTAGACGAAGATTATGTCGTTTGTTTAAAAAATGCTTTCTGTGTCGGATGTTGACCCTAGAACAGATAACAAAAGATTAGCGTGGCAACTGCGTAAAAGATTTAGCCAAGACTGTAGAGAGACTAAAGGCAACTTGTTTTGTTCTGATATCGAATAGTAGACTGCAAAAAAAACAAAGCGCCTATTTGGTGGCGGAACCCTTTAAATAAGTGACATTTATGACGGATCACGGAACCCCAAAAAAAATGTTTTGTCCTTAACCCTCAGTTGGTCGCGCTTTTAAAATTACGTCGTTCGTCACCTGGGGTCTTTGAAAGCCCGAAAAGTGAATGACATAAAAGTTATATAAATTGATAGGTATATTACTTAACATTTTTATATAGATTATTGTTATTTGATTCAATATTAATCAGATTCGATCAATTAATTAATAATAATCTAGCTATAGCGGTTCTTGAGTTACAGCCTGGAGACAGACGGACAGACGGACAGACATCGAAGTCTCAGTAATAGGGTTCCGTTTTTACCCTTTGGGTACGGAACCCTAAAAAAATCAATAAAAGTTAAAAATTGTGGTACATTTCAAGAATATCTGGGAAGGTAATAAAATTTCCTATAATGTAGCCTACACTTTTAAAAGCTAAGTCCAATTATTATATTATAAACTATGAACATCATGGTCCGGGAGCTGTCAATCTCAAAAGTGCCCTCATAGTGTGCATGGATTTTTTTGATGAAAATAGATAGTTTAGAACTATAGGAACTCGAAACGTAGGTAAAAAAAAATTTTGAAAAAAATAATTATTAAATGTTTTGCCCTCATGATGTGCCTGGTGGCAAATCAGTGTATTCAATAGAAAATTTCTTTATCTTTCAGGAAAAAAATACGCAAACCAATTTATTTTGGCCGGAAGTGAGTCAGGCAAGCCTCTTTAAGTGCGTGATGAGGGAGGTCATTTTGCCCTCATTACGTAACATGATTTTTTTTTAAATTTGTTCCTTGCAATGTCTACTTTAAGATTATTTTGGTTTGCGGGCTCAAAAACGGCCGGAAATGTTCAGCAAACCACCTTAAAGTTCATTGACTCTGTACTCATTTTCTATAAAGTATCTATACTAATATTATAAAGCGGAAGAGTTTGTTAGTTAGTTTGTTTGTTTGTTTGTTTGAACGCGCTAATCTTAGGAACTACTGGTCCGATTTGAAAAAATATTTCAGTGTTAAATAGTCCATTTATCGAGGAAGGCTATAGGCTATATTTTATCACGCTAAGACTAATAGGAGCGAAGAAATAGAGGAAAATGTGGAAAAAACGGAGGGAAATTATTTGAAAGGGCTTATTTGAACGCGCTAATCTCAGGAACTACTGGTCCGATTTGAAAAATTCTTTTAGTGTTAGATAGCCCATTTATCGAGAAAGGCTATAGGCTATATTTTATCACGCTAAGACTAATAGGAGCGAAGAAATAGAAGAAAATGTGGAAAAAACGGGGGAAATTATTTGAAAGGGCTTATCTCACGAACTACTTGAGCAATTTTTCTGTTATTTGGGTCAGGTAAGAAGTAGACCACGTGAAGGATTATAGGCTATTTTTTGTAGACTGATTTGTCTGTGAAATATCTAATTTACGCGGGCGAAGCCGCGCGGAACGTCTAGTAGTAAATAATTTTTTTACCGTGGGAGAGCCATGCTTCGGCACGAATGGGCCGGCTCAACCGGAGAAATATCACGCGCTCACAGAAAACAGGCGTGAAACAGCGCTTGCTTAGTTGCGATTATAACGAAATATAATTCTTTTTAGGAAGCTACCCAAAGAACGGAAATGCTACGATTAGTTTAAATATAGTTTTTTTTCTCATTTTCGCAAACTCCGGGCTTTTAAATACCCCACGCGACCCCTCGAGGATTAAATTAATGGTCGCCATGTTAGTGTCTGATGACATTTCTAAAAACAATTCATTTATCGTAAGGCCTACTTGGAGACACTTAAGAATGGCTGGCCTATACTATTATTGGTAATACATTTTGCTATGGATTTCGAAGAAGTAACTGATGATAACTGATGTTATTAAATAATTGAAAATCGAATCGAATTCGATTGTTTCGATTATGTGTTATTATTGTACAAATTACCAGTTTCGGTCGTGCTAAACTCACTTAAATGTAATTTCTAGAATTACAAACAAATACAAAAAAACAATTATACTTTATTGTGCACATATTGATAACATTACAAAATATAAAAATAGGTAAATTACAGTTTATCGAAGCTTTTTTATTATTAGTAGAAGCTACGCAAATATGTAATAACCAGTGATATTTTACTTATACCGATCTGTTACGTCCATACTATTTTCCGGCTTAAATCTCTTCCGAACAAATTTCAAATTCAAAATTGCAAACATTGACAAATTTGACAGATAAGTGAAACAAAAGATACGAAAAACCATTTACATAAAAGAGACAGTTCTATTTTTAAACGTCGAATCGTATCGCTGTCTCTTTCTTCGCCTGAGCTATGACGAAAATTCGATTTTTTCCAGATTGTTCGAAGAAATAATTTAAAATGTAAATAATCGAGGTATTTATTGCAATCAAGACATGTGGTAAGAGATTCCATGTGTTTTGTTTTCTTTTGAGTCATAATTGGTACATTTTGAAACACGCACGACGTCATTTTCAATTTATTTAGGTAAGAAAAGACGCGGCACGTCCGTGACTGCGGTCGATGCAGACTAAATAACAGACGGCCCAATTGGGCCGTATTTGAATCTTCACAACGCGCGCGGTAGTAACATATCTGCTTTGAGTTTTTCATCATTGGTAATAACAAATTACTTTGAGCATTATTCGAAAAAAAAATCGCTCAGAAGTTAATTTAAATAATTATTATTTACTAGACGACGCCCGCAACTCCTATTATATGCGCAAAAACTCCTATATAGTATGCGCAAAAATTAGTTTATCAGTGCAGGAACCGTATTTTTTTTCGGGATAAATGTTCTGTCCCGGGACTCCATACCTTTCAGGAAAATTAGTTCAGCAGTTTGGGGTTGAAGAGTTAACAGACAGACATACACACTTTCCCATTTATAATATTATAGTACCTTGTACTAATATATTGTATTCTGTGATGTTAGTAATAATATTATTACAATATGTATGTGTAGTTTTATTACGTGGGAGAGCCATGATTCGGCACGAATGGGCCGGCTCGACCGGAGAAATACCACGTTCTCACAGAAAACCGGCGTGAAACAGCGCTTGCGCTTTTTTTCGCCGAGTGAGCCGATCCCCTACCCTATTCCCTTCCCTTCCCTCCCCTATTCCCATCTTTTCCCATCCCTGCCCTCCCCTATTACCCTATTCCCTCTTAAAAGGCCGGCAACGCACCTGCAGCTCTTCTGATGCTGCGAGTGTCCATGGGCGACGGTAGTTGCTTTCCATCAGGTGACCCGTTTGCTCGTTTGCCCCCTTATTTCATAAAAAAAAATGTCCCAACCCAAGTTTGTAGTGACTAGCTCATTTACTATGACTAGGTTGGCAACAGCTGGGCACCACAACATTACGTACCCTTTATGCAAGTAATAAGTGGTAATTCCAAGTAATTAGAATAACATAGTGAATAATAAATTCCCCCCTCGATAATTATGTATTTATTTACTTTTATAGTTAAGTAGCAGATCAGTCATAGTGGCATGTAAATCGCGAATTACTCACCTTTACGTGTTTCATTCACTAGTGTGACTCATATTTTACTCACTTTACCGCATTTTTAGGGTTCCGTAGTCAACAAGGAACCCTTATAGTTTTGGTTTGTCCGTCCGTCTGTCTGTCTGTCTTTCCGTCTGTCTGTCCGCGGTTTTGCTCAGAGACTATAGGACCTACAAAGTTGTTATTTGGCATGAATGCACATATTAATGCTGCCGACAAAATGGTACATAAAACCTCAAAAAAAAAAATTTTTTTTGTGGTAAGTACCTCCCCTACACATCAAGCTGGGATGATTTTTTTTTCGCGTCCACCCCATCGTGTAGGGTGTCGTTGGATAGGTTTTTTTAAAAATATTATGAGTATTCCTAGATTATTTTCCGATTTAGGGATCCATTTGTGAAATATTAAGTTTTAAAGTGGAAAACATCGTTAGAGTCCAGTGTCCCCCCCTTCTACCAGCTAAACAGTTGTTTCCGGAAATGTGAAAAAATTCATGGGAGTAGGAAATATGCTGAATTAAAAAGGAAAACTGTCACGGCTAAGAAGACTTCATAAGTTATCGAGTAATAGTCGATCAACTAAAAAAATGTATTCGGTGAAGTATAAAGGAACTTTTCGTTCAAATTCCTTTGAAAGTAACTGAGATGATGTTGTTAGTAGTGTAAAACACGTTATAAATGTACAGTCATTGACCATACAAAAAAAATCAAAAACTAGCGGTACTACGGAACCCTATATTGCGCGTGGCCCGACACACACTTGGCCGGTTTTTTATTAGTTATGCTAAACTTTGTGAATTGTAATCTTTTGCCCCCATTGAGATGTTTGCCCCGTAGTCTTCGTCATGGAAGTAGTCTTTGTCCCGGAATTGAGAAGTTTAACTACATCAAATAAGCCTTGAAAACTTCACGTGATTAGCGAAAGACCCCTCAAGGTGATCGCACATTTTACAAAGGATATTATGAACGTGTAAAGCGTCTATTCGAAGTAGACGACTATAATTATTGTCCATGCTATAAATGTTCGTAATCAATCGTGGTTATCCAACATGTTACATGGCCCAACGTAAAAAGGGGTTTATAAACTCAAACTAATATTGATGTTAACACTGATATTGAGCATGATAAGTTTGTTGATGTTTAAAATATGGTTTCCTTCAATTTACTGATTACAATGCGAAACGTTATACCGAATTTATCAAACGGAAGAGTAGCAGGAAGCGTATGACATATCAATTTACCACCAAATCTCTGACTCATTGACACAACAACATGATATTATAATTTAATCAAAATCGAAACATCCGTGGACGGAAAATAATGATTTGTGAGTTGTGAGTTGTGACCCTACCAGTAAAGTAGGAAATACTTTTATATTTACACTTAAATAACACAAGGAAGAGTAATTATACAAGCTGCAACTTATAACCAAATACTTGTCACGGAGCTTACATACCATACCTTCAAAAAGGGTGTGTAATTTCCTCTAAGGGCGGTAACGTACTTGCGAATCCTCCAAAATTGCAAAGATATATCCATGCGAGCGACGACAATATCTTATCATCAGGTGATCCGTTTGATCCTTTGCTAGTTATCAATAGAACATTATCACTTTGTCATTAAATCACCTTTTTTTGTTGGGCAAGGGAAACCCTTTATGGTTGCCCCGGGTTGGGGTCTGGGTGATGTGCCTCAGTTAAGCTGAAGCACCCCGTGGGTATGTGGGCCTGCCGACGAGAAGCGCCGGGCTTACCCACTAAAACCACCAGCGATTTGCCCTCAGCCGGATACGGAGGGATGTCCTGGATCTGTCAAACACAGGACTACCTCCACGACCGGCTGGTCTACATCAAAAGGGGCTTCCACCAAAAGTGGTTAAATTACCTTCCTTAATATACGATATTGAGGAAGGTAATTGCGACAGCACATTGCATGCATTGCGACAATTTCCAATACCACAACAGTATAGTTTGATATTACTTAAATAAATGTTAAAGAGGAAAGACACCAATTTTTCTTAAATTACACTATTAATTATTATTGACAACAGAATTGGCACAGCTTGCAGTTTTAACTTTTAAACACCGCTTAATTGCTTGTTTAATAGTAGACCAGCGAAAATCTTTCTACTTGCTTATAATATCATCGTGTTTTTACGTTGGGCCATGATGGACAGTCGTGAAGAGGTAACAGACAGAAAGACAGACACACTTTTATAATAGTTGTATGGATATGCCCCCTCTACACGTTCTTATTCGCCTTATTTGCCCATCATGGGTCAAAGTAGTGTTATCATATCAAACGATGGGAAGTGGCGTGTAACATTCAAAGTGAAAAATTGCAGCAGGTCGCAGGATTAACCAGAGGGGAACAGCAATCTAACTACATAATAAACATAACGGCCACGTTGTAAATTGTCACCTTGGACGATATGAACAATATGAAGCTTATAGTTCAAACCACGGGACGAGCAACAAAACTTCTGATTTATGTAAGAAAATGTAGGTAATATTGTACTAGCCAACAAAACATGAGATTTCAAAACTCAGGCATCATTATACTTGAAGAAAAAGAACGCCATTCAAGTCGATTTTAAACCAACAAGAGTGTGATAACAATATAATATGAACTAGATTTTTACCTCGACATGCATAGATTGTAGATTTCACATTTAGTTTCTAGAACGTACAGGCTTTGTACATTTACTCTCAACTTCTAGGCCTTTATACCTTGACACAAAATATTAAACGACCTTTAACAACTACAAGTTGCCCGCGACTGCGTTTGGGCAGAAATACGATTTAATTCTTTCGGGATTTAAGTCTCCATACATCATACTTAATCGGTTGATGCCCTCAAGATTTTCTGGAAGGAGTTTATTTACTAGACCTCTTGATTGGTCTTGCAAGTTAACCAACTCTGTTGAGTAGATAAACTTCTTAAGAAAACCCCAAAGATGAACATTTATAGGGGTTTAAGCATAGAGAGACTATACAGTTTACATACCTTTACATATTATAATAATAGTAAAATAATATCATCGTATGAAATATATTATAAACATAGTAGAACATTAATTGTCAAGTTGCTAAGAAAATATCTTGCTAATTACATTGACATTGGTGTCGACTCTAAACAATATCTAAAGAATATTGAGTCATCGGTCGCGTTATTGTAAAATAAAGTCGCACGTACAATAATGTTTTGATAATATTATCATATGAATGGTTTTTATATCAATAAACTTGTTTATAATATTCTGAATCACTAGCAATTTCGATTAATCGTTTTTCCACTTAAGAAACCTTATAAGTCATACCAAAATATGTGACAGTACAAGGGTCAATTTCAAAATTATTAGGGTAGTTAGTAATAAAAAGATTACTACGGAATCCCAAATCGTAACTTAGGGAGAGAGGTTTCAAAAGAAGGAGGGGCATATCGCACCCAGTACAGTTATAGCACAAATACCAAACTAGATGACGCCCGTAACTCAGTTGCGCCAAAATTCGTTTATCGAGCGGGAAACGTACATTTTCCGGGATACAAAGTATCCTATGTCCTTTCCCGGGACTCAAAGTATCACCATACGAAATTTCAGCATAATCGGTTCAGCTGGACGGCTCTAGGCATTTGTCAGCTATTAAAAAGAAACTACAAGCGATATTAAAACCATTAAAACTTGCGAAGCAAGGCGTTTCTCCTTGGAATTTCTATTGTGAAGTTGCCGTTGGTAATATCAGTGCTTGTCCGTTGATTAGTTTGCCTATTTCATTTGACTTGAAAACGGCACATTTTACCCGACTACGACGCGGCGGAGCAAAAAGGAGGGTTATGATTTTGACCTGTATTTATAAATTTAAGGCCGTTCTTTACGTTAAGCCATGATTGTCATCATGATTGCGTCAGCTGTCTACAGACTAATATTCGAGATAAGTAAATAGTTACTACGTAATTATTATGGACCAAGAGCCTGCGACGGCAAGATCTTCCTCAGTTTCGTAAAGCTGAAAGTTTACCTGTTTGTGGCCTTTACAGAGGTTACCTGACCTTCGAGAAAGAGTAAAGCTCATTTTCATAGCTTATATTCTTCACGGTAAGTAGAGTCGAAATCTCGTCTTCTAGTGCCGGACATTTTTGACAGATGGTTCCCAGTGCTAGACACCCTCAAAGTCTAATACTTTAAGAAAGTTTAAGGGTGTCTGGCACATGTCAACAATGTCCGGCACTGGAAGACGAGATATCCACTTACCGCGAAGAATATAAGCTATGAAATTGACCTTTACTCTTTCTCGACGGTCAGGTATGAGGTAACTCCATAGTTGCTGGTCGTTGGTCGTTCTTAAATCTTACCTCTGTAAAGGTCACAAACAAGTAAAGTTTCAGCTTTACGAAAATGAGGAAGGTCTAGCCGTCGCAAGCTCTTACTCTATTAGCCCCTCTACAAACTCAATCAAACTCGCCTATATTTGTCCATCATGTTGGAACGTGGGAATGACGTATTATCTTGTATGGACGTGGCATGAAACCACAGAAATAAATCAAGATAGAACGGCTAAGCGGGCGGAGTACGCGTGTTTCAATCTTGCACAAGTGTGCAAGATTCGTTGAACGTTCATTCAATCAGCGCGCACGTCTCTTGATTACACCGGAGCGGTTGTGCAAAAATGCCTCATTGTGCAGTGTCTAATTGTAAAAACAGAAGAACGAAAGTGAATCGGTCAAAAGGAGGTATTTTTTTCCACGGGTAAGTTATTTGTTGTAACTAAAAGCAAAGCAAAAATTGACACGAGCGATTCCTTAGCAACGCACGCGCGTCACCGTTCTATCTTGATTTATTTCTGTGCATGAAACTCTAATTGTACCAATGTTCGAAATTCATACTCGGTATATTTTTGTAACACCTTGCGTGAACCATGGCAAATCATTTGCAAATTCGAAATTCGCATGTATCAACTCAGAAGTGGGTTACATTTGAATAATACATAATTTTAAGATTTATAAATTCATGTTTGATATAACATAATTATATCATAGTTCAGTGGTTTTCTAAACTTTTTAGATGATGAAACACCTAATACTTAAATTTTATTTATAGAACACCAACTGGCATGCAACCTTTCTCCTGTACTACTAATTACCTACCAACTTTATATATTAACTTTTGTATTTTACTACGTACGTAGATGACGCCCGCAACTCCGTTACGCCAAAATTAAATGTATAAATCAGATAAAGAGTACCCTATGTCCTTCCCCGGAATTCAAAGCAATACGGTACTAAATTTCAGCAAAATCGGTTCAGCGGTTTGGGCGTAAAGAAGTAACAGACAGACAGACACACTTTCGCATTTATAATATTAGTATAAGTAATTATTGTTTACTTAAATTAAGTACTGAAAATATTTTTTTGCCAAATCCCGATGATTTTTTCACGGAACCTCAGTTTGGAAATCTCTATCGTATGGCTCATAATTACATAATTTTAGCTGTTTGACAGCTAAAATTATGTAATTATGAGCCATGAGTTTAAAAACCCCGCATTGCGACTGTTCGTCCCAAAACAGTTCGCTCCCGCAGCGCTCTACAAATATCACGCTAGCTTTTTATAAAAGTATTTATGGATTAAGGTGTGGTAAAATCAATTAAAGATACTTTAGAAAAATATCAATTATATATTGTATACATAGAGGCGTAAAAAATAATTGTGCTCAAAAAAAAATAAGACAACCCTGAAAAACTTAATAGTCCAAAGCTGGCCACAAAATTGCATACAAATTTTGACTTTCAATTTAAAATTTCGTAGCTTTGTGAACTCGAGTATGGAGTACCGTATTCGAACTCATAATTGGAGCAAAGCCAGGATATGAATATCCTAAACATCGCCTGAATAACAAAACCGACTTATTATACCAGACACGCGCGAAACCAAATTGATACTTGCATTGAGGTCGGACGAACTAGGTTACAATAAAATATGACCTAAAATCGCTCACGGCCCGGCCTATTTGCACTAATTAATGTTTTTTTGCTCCCGAAATCAAAGAATAATACGAAAATAATTCCATGACAACAATATTTTAGTGTGAAAAAGGCCCTAGCTCTTTATGTAGGGTTACGATGGGTAGCAGTGATGGCGAAGCGAAAACCTAAAGTCTAAACTAAGGCAAACGCTGGTTCTTCAGAAGTATGTTAGGGCCTGTGTAGCATCTAGCTAGTAGGAATTTGAAAGACAATCTTCAGAATGCAAGAGATAAGTGAGGCGATGAGTCGATTATGTAGTGGTAGAGTCAATATCCGAGTGGTATTGACTCTACGTAATTACTATTGGCTACATATACAAACTTAAAATAATTCTTTTTCAAACAATTACGCAATAGTAGTGATATAATGGTTAGTACCATACATTAATATACAGTAAGATTGGAAAGTTACTTAAAATGCTGAAAACAAGTTGGCGATTTTATAAAAGTACCTTTCCTTAGATTCTCGAACAGGTTTGTATTATAAGAATGTACTTCCTTGTTGAAACTATCAAAATAAGGAAAGAAAGTGCTAACTTTCATTACTTCGTATGTACTATATATACCATAATTGAGTATGTAATGTATTTATTTCAATTTTAATTTCGATCACGGCTTACCAAAACCAAAAACCTTTGCCTTTGAGAAGATTTTGATAAGGACTGCTGAGGACTTCTGTCTTCAGGAGCCATGGCCGTATAGAAATCCGGCATGACAACGATATGTTATGCTTCACCAAGTGAGGTAACCGAAAGTCTAAAGGGGTTCCGAGACGAACGAGCAGCTTGGCGGCAAGCACCGAGCACGTAGACTTCAAGCAAAAGCAAAAAAATATTAAATCACATCAAGCTCGGAGCAAGAACATAAATGCTTGACTCAAGCATAAAGCAAACACTGTAAGCGGCCAATTTGCTTGAAGGAAGCAAAAACCGTGCTTGCCGCCAAGCTGCTTGTTCGTCTCGGGACCCCCTAAGGGGTAAACATTTTAAGGACGGAAACAGGAGGCCTACTACGAAACCGTTTTGATACTCATTACTCAATCGAACAAGAATGCCGCGTCCTATAACTCTAACAACGTCATTTCACGTTTGTTAGAGTAGGACGCGGCATTCTCGTTCGATTGTTTGAATCTCAAAATGGTTTCGTGGTACGGCTCCTGAAACGGAATGAAACTCGCAGTACTACAGCCTACAGGAGTAACGGTATACTTGTAAGTTGTAACTTCTTTGGTGTTGCCAGTGGCTATAGACCCACATAATACAGAATAAAATTACTATAGACCAGTGTTTCCCAACCTTTTTCCGCCACGGACCCCTAGGAAATCATTCACAGATTTTCACGGACCCCCTTAATAAAATAAACAGCAAAAAATCGGATTATATATGGTACAGAAATGACAACGCGGACCCCCAAACATATACTCGCGGACCCCCAGGGGTCCGCGGACCACAGGTTGGGAAACACTGCTATAGACCATAAACTGCCATAAAGTGTTCCGTCTGCTCGTTTCCCGGTACAAATTACAATACATTATACAATAATAATTGAATACCTAGCGTGTCTTTTAAATATAATTCCGACACTGCAATACGTGGCAAATGGGAATACAGTGTCTAATTACTGACAATGGTAACAACTAACAATAGCAAGGCCTTTAAACAAAAAACTACGCTTTCGTGCATTTGTACACCAAATATCTTTTGCTAGAATCCCTTAGCTTGCGTAACTATGGCGAAATATATGAAAAATAATTACGAAAGTATGTTTTTACAATGGTTTTTACTGTGTAGTGTGTCATAAAGTCATCATCTCTATTGCCAAGGAAGACACCTACTATATCGAAAAAACTAGATGATTTGATCTAAATAACAAAATATTATATCTTCTTAAAACAAGTGAATAACACTAACTTAAAGTTAACAGCTAAAATTTCTCACTACTTGTATTGTGTTGTGTTGTGTCCCGGCAAATGTTGTTTTGCCATATAAAGTACTAGACGTTCCGCGCGGCTTCGACCGCGTAAATTAGATATTTCACAGACAAATCAGTGTACAAAAAATAGACTGTGATCCTTCACGTGGTCTACTTCTTATCTGACCCAAATAACAGAAAAATTGCTCTAGTAGTTCGTGAGATAAGCCCTTTCAAATATTTTCCCCCGTTTTTTCCACATTTTCTTCTATTTCTTCGCTCCTATTAATCTTAGCGTGATAAAATATAGCCTATAGCCTTCCTCGATAAATGGGCTATCTAACACTGAAAGAATTTTTCAAATCGGACCAGTAGTTCCTGAGATTAGCGCGTTCAAACAAACAAACAAACTAACAAACTCTTCCGCTTTATAATATAAGTATAGATTTCGCCCATATTATTTTATTGAAGTGACTAAATAAGTATGGCACCATGGCAACGTCCATCGCTATCCCGTCGCACAAACAATGGTCGTCGTCAGTCTCGAGTTGTAATAATTTACTATTATTTATTCAACAAATGCACTTATCAATATAAAAAGTACCCAGTAGCCAATTCTCAGACCTACTGAATATGCATATAAAATTTGGTAAAAATCAATAAATCCGTTTCGGGGGAGTACGGTAACTAACATTGTGACACGAGAATTTTATATAAAAGATTATAAATGAGTACCATGTATTTATCTACAAGGTGTAACAAAACTAAGTGATAATACTTTAGGTGTGTATGTGTTCCTTATATAGAGTTAGTTCACTGTGAAAGTGGCAGCGCTGAAAGAGCAATTTTTTTTTGTGATTTGTATCTAGGCAAGCGTTCGCGCGTAATGAATTTTTCCATACAAAAATATAAAAAAAGTTACTCTTTCAGGGCTGCTACTTTCACAGCGAACTCTATACAGGGGACATATACACACCCTAAAGTATTATCACTTAGTTTTGTTACATCCTGTATAAACAATTTGTTTTACCTTATTTAGGTTATATTATATTATAGGGAAAACTAATTATTGTATCCGATCACAACAAATTATTCGAATCATGTAGTTAACGAGCTGCGTATCATTTTAGTCATTATCACCTTGTGTTTCATTAACATTGAAACACAGAATACATTAATTATACGGTAAATTATTGTAACTTTTACAAGAGTGGTAAGTAGGTGGTTCATTATTATTCGGCGTATGTTAAAATATACTTTCTATAACATATTAATGTCTTGCACAATTACTGTCCTATTAGCTACTGCCTACTTGTATTAGAGAAGTGTTACGTACAATTGACTAAATATACATATTAATGTTAGCACTTAGCGTAGGCATTTGGTCCGTCCTATAACATTTGTTATCATTATTTTAGCTTTTTAGTTAGCATAGTCAGGGATCCCTTGAACAATTTTTTTTTTATTACTATCAAGCTAATTTTTTGTAAGTAGCTTCATTTTGATAAGACAAACAACAATTTTATCTGCGAAAAATCTAGAAAGTGGTAAAAAAATTAGCATTAGCTTGATACGAATCAAAAAAAAATTGTTCTAGGGATCCCTGACTATGATCTTCTAAAATTGTCATTTTTTTTAATGAAATAAGGGGGCAAACGAGCAAACGGGTCACCTGATGGAAAGCAACTTCCGTCGCCCATGGACACTCGCAGCATCAGAAGAGCTGCAGGTGCGTTGCCGGCCTTTTAAGAGGGAATAGGGTAATAGGGGAGGGTAGGGATGGGAAGAGAAGGGAATAGGGGAGGGTAAGGAAGGGAATAGGGTAGGGGATTGGGCCTCCGGTAAACTCACTCACTCGGCGAAACACAGCGCAAGCGCTGTTTCACGCCGGTTTTCTGTGAGAACGTGGTATTTCTCCGGTCGAGCCGGCCCATTCGTGCCGAAGCATGGCTCTCCCACGTATAAAATTCGATAGCTATCTTAAATATTGAGTTTATGAAAGTGGTTTCGTAAGAAAAAATGTTAAAAATTGCATAACTTATCGAATGGTACACAAAAATGAAGGAATTTTATGAAAAAATATCGACTTGACTTAACTTCACGAAAAAACTTTGAAGGCTCAAAACAAAAAAAAATATAATAAGTTATGAAGCTGAAATTTTGGGAATACCTATTTTTCATCGCTGTCTTTATTTTATTTAAAAAATCAGCTAATCTTTGACCTTGTCGTCATCCCTATTGACAAATACATATTTATGTTAGCACTTAGCGTAGGCATTTGGTCCGTCCTATAACATTTGTTAGCATTGTTTTAGCTTTTTAGTTAGCATAGTTAGGGATCCCTTGAACAATTTTTTTTTTATTACTAAGTATCAAGCAAATTTTTTGTGAGTAGCTTCATTTTGATAGGACGAACAACAATTTTATCTGCGAAAAATCTCGAAAGTGGTAAAAAAAATTAGCATTAGCTTGATACGAATAAAAAAAAATTGTTCTAGGGATCCCTGACTATGATCTTCTAAAATTGTCATAAACAAGTTATCTGAATAAGTTTAGTAAGTTCTGGAATTCGACCGTTCTGGGATCGCCGGCAACAAAGTTGCACTGAAACTTTAAATCCTCATGGCCGCTCCACACTCTCACGAGATATTTGTTTCTCATATTCTCCCGAAATTCTCCCGAGAGTGTGGAGCGGGCATCTTAAAGATTCTCACGAATATCTCGCGAGAGTGTGGAGCGGCCATTACGTTATTGATGTAAATGTTCTAGAATCTAGATTCTAGAAGGATAAATTCTACAGGACGCCATGTGCTTTGCAAGGCTAGCGTGATGAAAATCTGGCTCCATGTTGTGAAATGTCACTTGATACACACTGGTGTCTGGTACCCTCATGCTCTCCTTAGATTTTAGAATGTCAACCGAGCATAATATATACCTACACAATATTCTGCGTGCGGCCGAAATGAAAACACTGGCATTTTGATTGACTGCTTCGCATCCACGCCGCCATTATATCGAAACCACAATAGACAGAATCGAAACGCTGCTGAGTTATCCTGTGGTCAATTTTTGATGTTTATTTTTTTTTCTTTTCCAGGTTCGATGAAGGCCGCGACGGGTTTTTGGACCTGAACGAAGTGAAACGCATGATGGAGCGTTTGGGCGCTCCGCAGACGCACCTGGGGCTTAAGGCCATGATAGCCGAAGTGGACGAAGATGGTGACAACAAGATCAGCTTCAGAGAATTCCTACTTATCTATAGGTGTGTATACTTTTTAACCCCCGACAAAAAGAGGGGTGTTATAAGTTTGACGTGTCTGTCTGTCTGTCTGTGGCATCGTAGCATCCAAACGGGTGAACCGATTTTGATCTAGTTTTTTTTGTTTGAAAACTGACATGATCGAGAGTGTTCTTAGCTATAGTTCATCATCATCAGCCTACTCATTGCTGAAATATCACGGTTTATCTGGTTCGTGATAGGCCGATTAGCAACTTGCAGTCGTTTGATGGGTTTTATATTTTGCATTCTGGTTCGTGACACTTATGAATATATACATATTAATGGAAAGTTGACCCTGGTGCTGCAGCATCACCTGTTAATCAATAGGATACCCAACTCCTCACAAAATTAGAGCAGAGGTTTCGTGTTTGGGCTCATTTTTTGCGACAGCCAATAAGACGTAGATAAGCAGTAAATATTTGCATGCTGCTGCTGCAGCATCACCTGGATTGTATAGGAGCCGAGCTCCGAATGAACCCAGGGTGGAGGTTTCATGTTTGGGCTCATACGACGGCGACGATTGGACGGCCTCATCCAAGAGGATATTTATAGATCGTATTCATTGGGATATGATCCTGTTGATAGGAAAAAAATAAAATAAAATTAAGAAATTTAAAAAAAACCCCGCCAAACAACTTTAAAAAGTAATGAAATAATATTTACTGACTTTAAGTTTTAAATAATTCCTAAGTGTAAAGTAATATTTTAGTCCATAATTGTTGTCAAGGTGTGTCGGGGGACCGCTAATGTAGATGTTTGATTTCACATAACATTAAAGTTTAAAGGTCAGTTAACAGCGAACTGAATCGAGACAATCAGCGATACAAAATGCAAAAGTCGCTGTTGTCGTAAACTTGGCGTTCCCTCGACACACCGTGACAACAATTATTATGGAGTAAAATATTACTTTACACTTAGGAATTATTTAAACTTAAAGTCAGTAAATATTATTTCATTACTTTTTAAAGTTGTTTGGCGGGGTTTTTTTTTTTAATTTCTTAATTTGTAACTTATTTAACCCATCAATCCCCAAGCGACAGCCGGCTGCCGCATAACAATTGAAAATCTATTGTATCTGCGATACCCACGATGGAGGTGCTACAGCGAAAGTTAGGGCATATTCTTTCTCTTACAGTATACCTACGGTTCTAAACTGAGAACCTTATGTATAGCTCCTTTAGAAGTGGATTTTGATGATCAGGGGAAAGATGATTTCCTGCGAAAGGTTATATAAGTAATATTATGTATTATTATTTTATTATAATATCTATCAAGGCTTTACGTTTCATCACGTCAAAATCTATTTCAATAATCATATTAAATTTTCGCAAACGAATTTGAGAGCAATATAATTATGTTATGAATCAAATACCATGAAATAGACAATTATTGAGCGCTACTCGATGTACCTAAGTGATGTTAGATATCTGATAGGTCATGCTACGTGATCTTATGACGAGAGAAGACTAGACTAGACCTATAGCGATACTAGGCGGGGCAGATGGAATGCCAAGGATGGAACGCAAATGATTTCCCTTTCAAAAGCACTTATATATGCTTACTGATAATATGTAATGATCTAGGTATCCTGTAACCGGTTACTTCGCGTTCATGATAAGTTTAATTCCAAAAAATTCAAGAAGAGAGCGTATTCCCTCTAAAAAGGCCGGCAACGCACCTGCAGGCTGGTAGCTCTTCTGGTGTTGCTAGTGTCCATGGGCGACGGTAGTTGCTTTCCATCAGGTGACCCGTTTGCTCGTTTGCCCCCTTATTTTATAATAAAAAAATGTACGGTTTCCGTACAAGATAAGCGAATTCCGATACAACGAAGTTAACATCATTTCTATTGCAATATAGACGTATCAAGTCGATCATGAATCGAAAACTTGCATATTATGAAGCAATAACCTATGTAATATAAAAGATAAACACACTCATTAGATAACCCATAGGTTGTTAGTTGGCCCCCGTAAACGACATAGGTACGCAAACTGATAATGCCATAATATCTAAACATCAAGGATATATTTTTTTTTTGTCTTTCGCTGGTTCACACCACAGATAGGAACTGTTTTTGAAATGCCCGATTCATACCGCGGTGATTGGAGTGGTGTGAAGCCACTAATTATTTTTTGGTATGGGCAGGCCTGTCCCACTCGCGCGTGTAGGTATCGAAATGTAAGTACCCCTTTAAAGGGGCAGATCACTAGGGACTCACAAACGAGCGGTGACGCACGCGCAAGATTCTTTCGTCGCATATATCTACGTACTGATTTAACCGCTGTGACAGAATCGTTATTAATCTGATAAATATGAACAATTGAAAAAAGGTCAAAGAAATATTTCAATAAGGTAATTTAAGACTTAAAAATACAAAAAAAAAAAGATTAAAAAATACAAAAACATAGCAAATAAACCAATTTGTTACAAACAAACCACATACTACACAGAAATAAACACAAGTTACTATGTTTAAGTTGTAAAAAATTCCTGACCAGCTCCTGCACTATAATCGAATAACTATTATAAAATATAGGTTGGGTTACTAAAATTTGATTATTACTATAAAAAAGTTTGCTATTAGTAGATATAGTAATTAAAAGAAGATTATTTTATTTTCTAAAAGGTGATAATCTTGATTTCGTTAGAAAGGGTACCTCTTACGCGATAGAAAGAGAGCGCACATGTAGGTAAATATAATTGTAGGCACCTAGCACTGCGCGGTCGGAATTTGAACTTTATAGTATCGTAGCATGAGTCGTTATTTCTTTAAACGGGTTTCGCGAGTGGGAATTCTGTTGGTACTACTAATATATATTCTGTGGTATGGGTGGATTCGAACCACGAATTTAAGCGAATTGTAACAAACATTTTTTTAGTCTAATTATTTATTTGTATAGACATAACTTATTTATAAAAAAAAACCGGCCAAGTGCGTGTCGGGCCACGCGCAATAATATAGGGTTCCGTAGTACCGCTAGTTGTTGATAATTTTTGTATGGTCAATGAATGTACATTTACCTTTGTTTTATACTACTAACAACATCATCTCAGTTAGGCCCTAAGGGTTCCTTGTTGACTACGGAACCCTAAAAATCGGCCAAGTGCGAGTCGGACTCGCGCACAAAGGGTTCCGTACCGTTATAGGGAACAAATAGGCAAAAAATTGTGTTTTTAGGGTTCCGTAGTCAACAAGGAACCCTTATAGTTTCGGTCTGTCCGTCCGTCTGTCCGCGTTTTTGCTCAGAGACTATAGGACCTACAAAGCTGTAATTCGGCGTGAATGCAGATATTAATCATGCCGACAAAATGGTATATAAATTCTTAAAAAAAAAAAATTTTTTAGGGTACCTCCCCTACACATCAAGCGGGGATGATTTTTTTTCCGCGTCCACCAGACCGTGTGGGGTGTCGTTGGATAGGTTTTTAAAAAATATTACGAGTATTCCTAGATCATTTTCCGTAGGAAATATCCTGAATTTAAAAGGAAAATTATCGCGACTAAGAAAAAAGTTTATGAGTATAATAGTCGATCAACAAAAAAAAATTATTCGGCGAAGTATAAAGGAACTTTTCATTCAAATTCCTTTGAACGTTACTGAGATGATGTTAGTAGTGTAAAACACGTTATAAATGTACATTCATTGACCATACAAAAATTATCAAAAACTAGCGGTACTACGGAACCCTATATTGCGCGTGGCCCGACACGCACTTGGCCGGTTTTTTGGACATGGGAGCCCCTCTTAAATTTTTATTTTGTTTTAATGTTTTAATATTAACTCCGTTGCGCCAAAACTCGTTTATCGCGCGGGAACCGTACATTTTTCCGGAATAAAAACTATCCTATGTCCTTTCCTGGGACTCAAACTATCTCCATGCAAAATTTCAGCAAAATCGGTTCAGCGGTTTGGGCGTGAAGAGGTAACAGACAGACAGACAGACACACGCATTTATAATAATTATTATATTAGTATATACAGGGTGTAACAAAAATGAGTGATAATACTTTAGAGTATGTACGTGTTCCTTGTAGAGAGTTCACTGTGAAAGTAGCAGCGCTGAAAGACGAATTTTTGTGCTGAAAGACCAAATTTCTTTTTCACTTTTTTATGGGGAAACTCGTGACGCTCGGGCCCTTGCCCATACAAAAGTGAAAAAAAAAATTCGCCTTTCAGCGCTGCTACTTTCACAGTGAACTCTCTACAAGGAACACGTACATACTCTAAAGTATTATCACTCAAAAATAAGTGATAATACTTTATATTATCACTTATTTTTGTTACACCCTGTATAATATTAGTATGGAAGTATGGATGTACATCACAGTTAGTTAAAATGGTTTAAAAAAACAGCCAAGTGCGAGTTGGACTTGCGCACGAAGGATTCCGTACCATTATAGAGCAAAAATAGGTATAAAAATGTGTTTTTTTGTATGGGAGCCCCCCTTAATTATTTATTTTATTTAAATATTATTTTTAATTATTAAATTATAAATACAACTAAGTATTTTGTGAACATTTCAAGTGCCTACCTATTGCCATTATTGATATCGAGCAAAAAATAGCAAAAAAAATTACGTTTGTTGTATGGGAGCCCCCCTTAAATATTTAATTTATTTTGTTTTTAGTATTTGTTGTTATAGCGGCAACAGATATATACACAATCTGTGAAAATGTCAGAAATCTAGCTATAGCCGTTCTTGAGATACAGCCTGGACAAGACGAACAGACAGACAGACGGACAGACAGACATCGAAGTCTTAGTAATAGGGTCCTGTTTTTATCCTTTGGGTACGGAACCCTAAAAATGGTTAAAAAGTTTTTTACCTAGGATTCTTGGAAATCATTTTTACTTAGGTAAGTCGGTAGTCGGTACCTTTTTGGCGCCCATCTTGCATAGTAGACTTAAAATTAATATTTTTGATTTCTTAATTATGTTGAGCTTTACTGTACCTTAAAAGGAATATGTAAGAATACTACAATTAATATCTACACTGCGGTTCGAATCCACAATAAAAAAAGGTCTTTGCTGTTAATCGAACCGCGGTATGAATCGGGCAATTCAAAAACAGTTCTTCGCTGTTTCGAACCGCGGGGTTCGAAACATCTGTGGTCTGAACCAGCGAAAGACCCATATTTTTTGGCATGTGTTGAAAAATATTTATATCCGGATTCCGGAGCATAAAAACTATAAAATAATTAATTATCATCATACCTAATATTAGTTATAACTTACAAGTTACAAGATGACGCCTGCAACATCGCTGTGCCGAAATTCTTTTATTGCGCAGAAATCGTACATTTTTTCCAACTCCAAAATCTCCATACTTACCAAATTTCATCTAAACTGGTTCAGCCGTTTAAGCGTGAAGAGGTAACAGACAGACATACAGAAACAAATTCGCATTGATAATATTATTAGTGAGGATTATGAGGTTCTTAATAACAAAATGTTGTTACAGGAAAGCGCGCGCAGGCGAGCTAGAATCAGACTCAGGTCTAGACGCCCTGGCACGTCTCACAGAAATCAATGTCGACCAAGTCGGAGTGAACGGGGCCAAAAACTTCTTCGAGGCGAAAATAGAGGAGCTCGCCAAGTCCAACAAATTCCACGACGAAATAATCCAGGAACAGGAGGAGAAGCGACGAGAAGCGGAAGAAAAGGCCATGAGAAGGCAAAGATTTAAGGAAAAGTCCGCCATTTTTCAACAATGATATAGTTTAGGTTTATACTATTGTTCTAGTCTTAAGCTGTTACCATGGCTTTAGGGAAAATGTATTGTTAGTGCCCGCGTAACTTTCGTCGCAAGTCGCTTATCGGCTGGCTAATAGGGGTGTTTAATGGTTGAATGTCTCATGAAATTACAGTAAAACCACATCTGTCCAGACTGGTAAACTTCCTTTTACGGAGATAGAGGTCTAAGTGCGAACTCAAATAAAATAGTATGAAAAATTAATAATGATCGCACTTTCCTCCAAATTGTCAAAACCTTAAAGGTACAGCGGAGTATAAGCCGAAAGACATGAAATGTGGTTAAGTACAAAACGGTTGGCATCAATCTTATAGACGTTTTGTTCACACACAAGACAGATACACCTAGAAAGAAACGTACAAAATAGAAAACCGGGAAGACGAAGAGTCGATTGCAGTTCTGTTAGCGTTACATTATGTCGTTGAGTTATAAGTACTAATGCTTAAGGGCCTGTCCACATCTCCACGTCAACGTGGAACGATGCTGTAATGTGGCACGGTACGTTGACGTGACGTGCAAATTTACGTTAACGTAACACATCACATGCACATCACGATATAGCAACATTGTACGTCGCCATGCCATGTAAAACTGCTACATTCTTCACTACTGATCTAGATGTGGACCGCACAATACGTATTCTGCTTTTGCTATTGTTCAAAACGAAGAAAAGAGAAGAGAAAAAAAAGACGTGCATTTTTACGTTACGTTGACGTGAATTTACACGTCACGTCAACGTACCGTGCCACGTTACCGCACCGTTCCACGTTCACGACGTCGTGACGTGGAGATGTGGACAGGCCCTTATGTCTAGATTATTTTGTATTGTCTATCTACATCTCGTGCCTATGTAAAACATGCTCAAAGGTCCTAATTTTACTTCTCTACTATTAAAACGGATCTCTGTTATTGTAAGGAACATTAGGAAAACTATTAATAAAATTAACGGCTTAAAAATTACTAAAATTTACTGTATTACCGAATGTTATCAGTTTTATACAAAAATTCTTGTTTATATTTTAACAGTTTACAATGTTTATCGTAGTTTAACACAAATATACACTCACTATCACACAAAACTAGGTTTTTAATAAAATACGTGTAAAAAACACGTTTAATTTATAGATAACGGTTTATTTTTAAGCTAATATATAAATTTTTATCATATGTGCCTAAAATAATTAACTAAGTATATTGTAAGTTTATCGCTATATTATGTTACGAAATAAATCTTTAAACTTGTGTTTTATAAAACGTATTTTCATTTTAAATACAATATTATGTGTAACGTAGAAAGAATCCTGGAGCCGCATTTTCTTAATAGCTATATTAATTCAATAATAAACCAAAAATAAATAAATACCTTTCAAGTAAAAGTACCCTAAGTGCAGTTCCTAATCATAAAGGACTTCCAAATTGTAAGTCCTTTATGATTTAGGTATTTTTGTAAGTTACAATTGTAGTACCTACTTGTTTCAGGCTATAGGTTTTATTGTTGTAACTAGAACGCAAGATTGAGAGACAGCCAGTTGTGCCAGCATAATTAGGACCATGATGCCACATGGTATGAAAAAAAGTTTGCACAAAAAGATTTGTATTTGCCAAGATATAAAAATCGGCCAAGTGCGAGTTGGACTCGCTCATGAAGGGTTCCGCAGCAGCAATAAGGTTTATTTTTATGAAATTAAAAGGTTTTTGATTTATTTTTAGATTTCAGTTGATTTAATGAAAGTTAAATTAAGGTTTACCATTTATGACGTATTAAAAAACCGGCCAAGTGCTAGTTGGACTCGCCCATGAAGGGTAGGGTATTTAGTGGAAGTAGTTTTTTCAATTTATAGAGCAGACCTTCATGCCAGACTCTGTCAAATGCTTGGGAAATATCAAGAAATGGAGCGCAGCAGTATTTTTTATTTTTGAAAGCTTTGTGTATCTCTTCTACTAATCTGTGTATCTGTTCTATTGTGCCGTGTTTTTTCCTAAACCCAAATTAGTGATCAGGTATGATTTTATTTTCTGTGAGAACTGTGTTCAGCCTCTTCAAAAAGAGTATTTCCATTACCTTTGACGTTAAAGGTAGTAAGCTTATTGGTCTGTATAAGGACACCTCTTCTGGAGGTTTGCCTGGTTTAAGGATCATTTTGATCTGAGCTACCTTCCATTGCTCTGGGAAAATTGCTCGCTTCAAAATACAATTAAATAAGTGTGTCATAAAACAAATTGCTTTTTCGGGTAGCTCTCGGAGTATTTTAGCAGTTATCAAATCGTATCCAGGGGCTTTGTTTAGGTTTAATTTAGAAATGGTTTCTATGACCTCAGATTTACTCATTTTTGTAATAATTGGTAAGTCTAGTTGGTAAGGTTCAGCTAGAAAATTGCTTATTTCTTGGTGATTGTTCTTCGACTCGCAATCATTTGGTGTGAAGACATTAGCAAGATAGTATGCGAAAGCTTCGCCCTTCTCTGAGTCACTCTTAGCCCAGGAGCCATCTTTTTTCCTTAAAGGTGGATTGGAAGCGGTAAGCATTTTAACTTGGGGGTAGGTAGGTATGTATTCAGCTTTTGTCGTCGTTGGAGTTGCTGTCCAAGCTGGCGTTTGGACGCATTTATTAAAGTTTTCGACAGTATTTGATATGTCGCTTTCGGTTTTAAGCTGTATTTGAGTATCCATATTATCATTTATGAACTTTCTGAATTGGTTCCAGTCAGTCTTTTTTGTGTGCAATTTGCAGGAAGTTGCTACTTTGATGGGGTCGTTTGATAATTCAGCTATGATTGCTGTGTGGTCGGATGATAAGTCGAAGCAGGAATTACAAGTTATAGCCGAAGCTGAGAGACCTTTAGTTACAAAGTAATCTACTAAGTCTGGTTTCATTTTGGTATTTGTTGGCCAGTATGTTGGAGTACCAGTAGAGTACACATTGAGTTTAAGTTGGTGGACAGTTTTACACAGTTCACGGCCTTTTGGGTTGACAGTTCTAGAACCCCAATCGGTATGCTTGGGAGTTATAATCGCCTCCAGCGATGAATTTGTTGCAGAGTGTTTTGAAAAAGGCTGTGAAGTTTTCACATTTAATGTTGTGCTTCGGGGGAATGTACAAAGCTGTCACTGTTAGTGGTCCATCTAAGCTTTCGATTTTGACGCTTGTAGCTTGGATTTCGTTGCTACAGTTTTTCAGCGTGGTGTTTAATGCTCTCTTTTATCAATATTGCTGAGCCTCCGTGAGCTGTGCCATCTGGATGATTTGTATTATACATTTTGTATCTTTTAACAGTGAAATAACTTTTGGAAGTAAAGTGAGTTTCAGATACTGCTAGTATGTCAACATTGTGTGTGTACAGGAACATTTCTACATCTAGGGCATGGTTGGTTAGGCCGTTGGCGTTCCATGTGGCAATTTTCAGTGGCTTGAATGGGAGTTTATTTGAGTCATGATATTTATGAGAAGGGTAGTGATGGTTGTCATTTGTTGCATCGTCTGTTTAAACATTTCTAATATTTGTTCGAAGTTACTTGGGTTTTCGGACTTCGGATTAACAATTGTTGAATATAATTCTGTTGATTTTTGTTGTATTCTGACTTGATTATTGTTAAGAACTTTGAGTTCATAATTGTCTGGGGCTACTTCGTCAAGTAATTTTATTAGTGGTTGGATGTTGTTGACTCGGTCCACATATGTCATATTATATAGGCGGGGCTTTAATCGGTTTCTCATTATTTTTGATAATTGGGTCTTGATCATCATTCTCTAGTTCGGCAAATCTATTAGAGGTTAACTAGTAAGTATTGAGTTTCTTCTGTTTGTTGGCTTTATTATTAGCTTTAGGGCTTTCTCGTTGCCTCTTTCTTTCTGGCGTTTTTGTCCAAGCTTGGCTCTCAACTGTATTTGTTTCTGGGTTAGTTATTAAAAGGTTGTCCAGGCTGTTTAAAGACTGTGTCCTTGGTTTGTTGAAAAAGGACCTGTGGAATATTTGTTGAGTCAGTTCTTTGTTTTGCGGTTTTTCCAGTTGTGATTGTGTATTTCAGGATTCATTATGATTAATTGATTCTTCCATATTTGTTCCCACGAGTAAGGACGATTTGTACAGGTCGCTAGGAAAGTGACGCCTATTCGCCCTAGAAGGCAATTTCAACGACGTTTGCCAGGTCCGCCGAGGTTGAACGCTAACGACTAAGTCTCCCACTAGCCACGCAGTCAAAATTATAAAATTAACACAAAACTTTGCTTTCAGTTTGTAGTACAATTTCATCATATTTTACTGATTAAAGAAAGCCATTTTGTCATTAGCACTGATCATTAGCTGCAAACTTGACATAAAAACAATAGTCAGTTATGAACTTATGAAGTAGGACTAATGTCTACCAATTTGGTGAATAGAGGTAAGAGGCTTACCGTGTCAGTTTGATGCTACATCTTCATAACATGTAAGGCCACCGAAGAACATCCAAGTTGCAGTTGAAATGTTTTCATGAATGCCACATTGAACATGCCTTGCCATCTGCATTTAATTTAATATTTTATAAATAGTTTAACAGATATATCTATGTATTTAATTTAAAATATAAGCTAAATCGTGCCAGGTTATGTAATAAATTTCTATACCTACTCCTAGGGATTCAGTTGGACAACACTTAAAGTAAAAGAGATACAGGTGTTAAAGCTATGGAGGTTGATTATGAAAAAAGCAGAGATCAACTGACAAAACTTTATTAAAATAGAGGGACTTATGTTAAAAGTAATAAATATAAAATAGTAGTTACATCACTTAGGTTATTTTAATCTCTTTCAATGGCAGGCAAGTTTTCTAAATTAATTTGTTGAATTTTCGCCAATTTCTCTATAAGAGTTGCATTCTGAAACAATATAATCGGTATTTAGTCATTATAATAGTTTTTTTTTTCAAAAATATATCCATACTCATTATATTATAAAATATGCGAAAGTGTGTCTGTGTTTCTCTGTTATCTCTTCAAGCTTAACACCTCCATTGTGGGTATCGCAGCACAATAGATTTTCAATTGTTATGCGGCAGCCGGCTGCCGCTTGGGGATTGATGGGTTAAACTAGAGTACCGATTTTCATGGAATTTGGTATGGAGATACTTTGAGTCCTGGGAAAGGACATAGGATACTTTTTATCCCGGAAAAATGAACGGTTGCCGCGCGATAAACTAATTTTGGCGCAAAGGAGTTGCGGGCGTCATCTAGTATTGAATGTCATCTAGTATGGAAAACATACCACACTAGCGACCCGCCCTGGCTTCGCACGGGTACCAAATATGCGCCTACGCGCCACTGAAAAAATGATTAAAATCGATCTAGTAGTTTTGATATAATATAGCCTATGTGACACTGAAAAAATGATTAAAATCGATCCAGTAGTTTTACCGGCCGGTACCGCCGCAAACGCTACGGCCCGCAATTTTTAAATCAGTAATATCTTCGAAAATAATCATTTAAATCATATGCTGTAACGGCTCCCGCACACGGGCCACCGGCCACAACCACAAAACGCCGCTACCGGAATATTTCCTGTAGTTTTCATACATGTTTTGACGCCGGTGGCCGCCACACGCTTCAACGATTCACTTTAAGAATTACGACCAATAGACTAGCTTAAAACGGCGTTTGTGGCTGTCGCGTGTGGCCCGTGTGCGGCGACACTAGGGCCATAATATATAGATCTATATTAAATCAACAATGTATCTAAAGTGTTTAATTGAATAAGGATTAATGCTGTATTAGTTAAAATCGCTTCGAAAATTAGACATTATTTGTTGTAAAAAGTAAATGATAAAAAACTGTTATTGTGGGATATCCATAAGAGATAGACATATACCATCACAGAGTTTTCTGTAGACCTTTTCATTGTGTACAATACCTACTTAGTACATTATTTTAATAAATCTCATAGGGTTCAGCCTGCGTTTGCAATGTAAGCGGAATTTTTTTTAATTATTTACATCACACTAGAAACCTCAAAAATAACAGCATTTCTCCACCATGTAATTCATCAAGCCCCAAGCGGCCACATGCAGCCGCGATAACAATAGATATGTCTCGTTTTTCCACGATCAATGGGTTAATAGATGTTATTATACTTATAAACCTTCCTCTTTAATCACTCTATCTATTAAAGAAAACTGCATCAAAATCCGTTGCGTAGTTTTAAAGATTTAAGGGAACAAAGGGACATAGGGACAGAGAAAGCGACTTTGTTTTGTACTATGTAGTGATTTTTTAAACTTAAGTACCGTACCTGAATAAGATTAGTTTCCATATCTCCGCCAGGATTTGTGATAGACTTAATGTGTTGAAGTTCTATAGATCTGAAACCAAATAAAAAAATTGATTTATACTTTCTGTATCGAGTGAGCCTACAATTGTATGTACAGCCATGTACCGCCTACTTGTATATTTTATAATAATCATGAGATTGCATAAAACTAGGTAAAATATTGCAAGATACTTGCATTAGCCGTATCAGCTGATTAGAAACTGTTAACTCGTTTTGTAACTCCTGCTGTATCTGCTGCTCTTGAGCTAGAGTAGACATTGTGTTGTGTTTTAGATTTTGTTTATTTCACATGAAATTCTTACACTTTAACTAGATAAAAGCAAGATAAAATGAACCTATAATAATTAATAATATGTTTTCGGCTTTTGTTTACATACAACTACAAATTCAGAATTCGTTAAAAATTTTCAAACATCAAACCGTCACTGTCAGATGAATTCTTTTTTTTTTCTTATTATGGCGCTCGGCTTTTTAACCATGGCCAGTGTCAAGTAAAATATGGCGGGGAAAAATTTTTCGTAAAAAGTTTACAAAATTTAAAGTCGCTTTTCCAGATTATCGTCAAGTCGAAAGTCTAGTAAAAGTCTAAAAAAGTAGTCAGTAAAGTCAACAAGTCAAGTCAGTTGTTTTAGTAAAGTGGTAGACCCTTTACTAAAATATTCGATGGAGTTTTAGTGGGAACACAAAATGGCACGTTTCTTGAAGTTGTATCACTTGCCCACACTTGTGCACGACATCGAATATTTAATGGTTATTATTCTACCAATATTACACATTAAGAACCAAAATAACACAATTTTAGGAAAATAATACAAAAACACAATAGGTATCACTCTTTCGTATTCCCGGCAAAACTCCAGATGAATTCTTCTCCTTTTCCTATATTTATTGAACTCCGGAGAGCAAAATGGGTTTTTTTATCTCCACCAGACGGCGCGACGATAGACACTTCTAGATTTTCTATTGGTTCCCCACCGATCTGAAATTATCTGCAGGTTGGCATAACTGACTACATATGGGTTGTGTTTCTATAAAATCTCAGTGTACTGTCAAGTGTGACATAAATCAAAATATCTTAAACCTAGTTTCCGTTAGCATAATATTAACATGAAACTATGTTTTTTTGCTTCGTCCCTCTAGTTTAAATTTCACGAAGAGCATACGCCTAAGCGATCATTGGCCTAAGCGATTAGGCCAGTATACTGGTAACAGTTTAGGAACACGCTGACATAATATAATACTTGTCAAACTGAAAACTAACAACTGAAAGAGTTTTGGCATTGGTTTTACGTAGTAACTAATATCTGATCTGTGCATTGGTTTTTTGGTTTTGGCGGGCATGTTACTTTGACACTCTACTTTTTATTGTTGGTGTGGTTTTTATTATTTTTTCCCAAGTTGGGTTTTTGATGTTCATCATTGGTAAAATATTAGCCATTACCTATCCGTTATCTTGCACAAGTGCTGGTAAGATGTTGTCAAAACCAAAATGTATAATTCCTGTGACATTTGGTGTGAATAACGGTAAATAGGGTTATTTCTTCCGTGAGTTGTACAATAACTAAAACATCGTTATAATAACTTTATTATCCTATTCGTTGGAATATTATCTGGGGACACGGCAGTGTCCCCGCCGAGACGAGCCAAGCGAAGCGCAAGGGCACTACCTACCTTTTCTCGAAGTGTTTCGCTGTTTTTTTGAACCTTCATAGAATTGGTTTCCGTTGTAGCAGACAGTTCATATTTTCAGGACGTGATGTCATCAATAGACTTATTAAGCATACAAAGTCTCAATTGAACAACTCTAATACTTTAGATTTTATAGATATCTAAAATACGCCGATTTCGTCACTGACACACTGATGGTCATCAAAATGTTTGGCTACTTCCTGAAGTGCTAGAAAGCCGAAATTTGGTATGTAATCTAAGTTTAGTATACAAACAACAAAAAAATTCATAAACTTGTAATTTTCGCCCCCCATCCCCTAAAATAGGGGATGGAATTTGACCCTCATAGAGTTGGTTTCCAATATAGCAGATAGTTCATATTCTCAGGATATGATGTCAATAATAGACTTATTAAACATACAAAGTCTCAATTGAATAGGTCTAATACTTTAGATTTTATTGATATCTAAAATACTTACGCCGAAATTTGGTTACGCCGTAAAATAAGTTTAGTAGGGGTAATGGAAGTTTCAATATGAGACTTTCACCAATCTTATGAATGAGGATATAAAAGTTTGCACGGGATAGATATTAACTAAAAACCTCTTAATTAAAAATATATATAAAAAAAAAAAAAGACTGCCTAGCAAGTAGCAACTTACAAAAGGAACTGAAATCCCACCAAAAACATTTCATGTAAAATGTTACCTCGACGATCACAAAAGGTTTGTCCTGTAAAAAAAGCCAAGCCATACATACTTACTGATATGTAGAATTTGTTGGAGTTAGGGTCGATAGAGTTAGGTCGTGTATATTCAGAAGCTTGGCTCCACATTAGATCTGATGTCTTTTTCACAGGGCAAACCTTTTGTGGTCGTCGAGGTAACATTTTACATGAAATGTTTTTGGTGGGATTGCGTCTTTTTCAAATTGAAATGTATCAAGTTTTACATTATTTTGCCCAGCCGATAGTTGTCTACCCATACGCCATCTAGTTACTAAAATGAAAACTGTTTGATAATCTAATTTAAAAAATAAGAAAATGCCTCTATCCACTGACGTATTATAAGTAACTACGTAGTAAATAATATCTCTATGCCTCTATCTGTAATATTATCTTATTCAAGTATGCAATATTTTTAAACGTTAGATAGCATCAGTATCTAGAGCTACAAACTTAAACACAGGCAGACAGCAGGCTTCTAATTTAAGTAATTCAGACTAAATTAATTGAAGTCGTGTTCAAAAACCGTGTTTTTCTAATAACCGTAACGTGTCCCCACGCCAACTTGATCTCGAAACTTGCTTGTAATATTTATAAAGTACATATATTCATCGTTTTAATTAAACGCTTATGAACATTGGTTATCGCATTGCAAAATATCGACTCAATAGGCCAAGCCTATAAATTGTTATCATGAAAATATAATCGCTTGTCCGATCAAAAGTTCTAATTACCGTAACACATAATATGCTGTTTTCGGATGCCCATCCAAAAATAACAGGATTTGGCACATTACAAGTGCACGGGTCGCTTCTCCTTAGTGTGTGCCACGGCCCATCAGCGGTCCCAACTCCCACATCGTTAATGTTAGTGTGCCGCGCCACCGATAAAGCACGTCAGTATCTAATTACTAGGGATGACACGAATAGTGAATTGGCCGAATACCGAATACTGAATATTCGGCAACGCTGTCGGCCGAAGCGCCGAATATTCGGCACGAAATACATATTTTTCGGGGGCGCGGTAGCTGTATTAAGAGACAAGTCGCAACCTGTTTTCCTCGTTGCGTTTTCAAACGAGTCATTTGCGTCAAACGAGTTGGATTTTTATTTGAAAACAGTTCGCCTATATCGGAAGGCCGATCCTTACAAGTGGTGGTTAGCAAACGAAAAACAATACCCAAACCATTCGAAATTTGCCAAAGTTTATCTCCTGGAAGTAGCGTGTATAGTGAGAGGTTATTTTCTGAGGCTGGTAACATTTACGATGAAAAGCGTAATCGTTTGCTACCAAAAACTGCTGAAAAATTTGTTTTTATCCATCACAAGTTACCACTGATCAATTTTAATCACTAAAGTGTTGTAATTTGAAAATAAATACATAATTTTGAGTAATATAACGTGTTTTTTTACATGATTTGGTATTCGGTATTCGGCCGAATAGTACGTATTATTTAACCGAATACCGGATAGCAAAAAAAGAAGCCGTATAGGCCAAATACCGAATAGTTGTCGAATATTCGTGACATCTTTACTAATTACCGTAGCTTTGGTTACAAACTTTTCTAATTACCGTAATCTTTATTTTTAAATTATGTTTAAATTAGATTTTTATTATGTATATTATGTTTATATAACATAATTTGGCCTACGTACGTTGCCATAAGCTAGTTGTAGCTAGTTAGTCTAGTTGTACCGTTACGTAAAACATTACATTTGTCTAATTACCGGACCCATAAAATTTTTAAGTCTTATTATGATTTTTTTTTTAAATTAACTGTTACATGCCTCATTTATTATTGTGTTCGTATCTTTCATTTCTTTATATCAATGTGTTCAAGTCAAATCAACGAAGAAAAAAAAAAGGTTACGTTAATTAGGCAAATAATGCCAAACCGGAGAATGGCCGAACACGGCTTGTCAGTTGTCACCGCCCACCGGTCACGTCCACGGTCCACCGTTCCCGGTTCCACGGTCTATCATCCAATGACTTCATAGTTCATACTGGCCTTTCGAGTTTCGACGCGTCGAAACTCGAAAGCGACGTAAAGCTCTTGTTTCTACAGGCTGCTTAAATATATTGCTGTCAGTGGCTGTCAGTAATCAACTGACTTTGACAGTACTTTATTTTTTTAGTAAATCGAAGTCGAAAATGGAGGAAGGTGTTTCAGTAAAACACGAAGGAAAAAAATTGGATATTAAACAGGAAAAACAGGAGAACCTCGATCCGTACAAATGTGAATTCGATTCCGGCAGCCAGGATAGCAGCAAAAGCGGTGGAAGTGGTTATCAGCGGTGGGCGCCTAACTTAAATGGAGTCAGGAAAAGTGCATTTACGCCATACAAATCTGTCCAGTGTACTGCGCTAACTAATCTTCAGAGAGGTAAGTCACGTCGCCGGTCGCTTCCTTTGTTCGACACGTTCGTCTCGGTTGCTAGCTTCAAGGCCGTTGTCGCAGGTAATACGCAGGCGCGGGTGCCGGAGCTGCCTCAGCCCGACTGTAGCTTCCACGGGAAAGCCGGTCGCGGGGAGATCACTCGCGACGACGTGAAGCTGGAGCAGTATGTCGACATCACCGACGAGCATGGCCTCACCGCCCTACACTGGGCCGCCAGCTACGGCCAGCTAAACAGCTGCCAGGACTTAGTTTGGTAAGGCCATTGTTCTTTGTCTTCACAAAGAATGTGATTTGTTAAGTTACCAAAATTCTTATTCACCACTAAAGGGGTCTCAAACTCTCTGATAAGATGATTTCTATAAAGTAGCAATAAAAATTTACAATAAAACTAAATCTTGTCATAATCATTAAAAAAAATCTTATAAGATTTTGAATTAAACTGTGAACTATGTTTATGAAACCATTATGTAGGAGTGGGGCCACTGTCAACATGAGAGGCCCTGAGGGGGAGACTGCACTGCACCTAGCAGCCGCCGGTGGTCATCATGAGATAGTCAAGTTTCTGTTGAATGAAGGTGCTGATGCTGATATTCAGGATGACGTAAGTTTCTTTTGCTTTTAATAGTATTAGTTACAAAAATACCTAATGAAATCTAAGTAATGTAAGTTAGCTCTTTGCTCAGTATATTCACAAATTGCTGTACCACTTTTACTTTTGTTACTGAAATGTTTCGATGTTGTCTTGACATCTTATGAAACTACTTCTGCAGGTTTTGCATACTGAGACTGCATCAAAATGTTATCAAAGTTGTAGTAAATGTTAGATTTAAGATTAATTACAAATGCAACAAAACTTTGCATTTTAAGATATCAAAAAAAAATCTTATAATATTCCAGTCTGGAAGCACCGCGCTGATGTATGCTGCTGCTGCCGACTTTCCTTATACCTGTAATGAGCTTCTTATCCGTGGTGCGGACCTCACTCTTACCAATGACTATGACCAAGACGCCTACACTCTGACTACAACTAACAATTGTAAAATGGGTAAGTTTGTTTTTTATTGTTTTTGTGGTCTCCCCATTATTTTGGTATTTTTGTCTGTAAATATTTTTTACTTAACCCATCAGTCCCCAAGCTGCAGCCGGCTGCCGCATAACAATTGACAATCTATTGTGTCTGCGATACCCACGATGGAGGCGCTATAGTAGATTTTTAAAAATTAGTCATTTATTAAAAATTAGTCATTTATTAAAAATCAACAAAAGGTAAGGCTTGTCTAACTTAAAATGACGCACCCCTCCCTCGTATCCACAGTACAAAATTTTTCATTGAAGTGGTGGGTGCGTCATTTCAAATTAGACAAGCTCTAATAATGACAATGTTTGTCCAGGACCATATTTTTGTTATTATTTTATTCTTCTTGAAGTGTCTGTCCTCAAACTTTGATCAATTGAAGGTGTAAACTTTTGTCTAGCCATTTTGTTTACATCAATTAGTTTGTAGATTGTTCACAAAATAAAATTCTTTTTCAGCACAAACTGTGATAGAAAATTTTCTGATTGGCTGCCTCAGCAAGGTGTGAAGGATTTTGTTGCTTTGGACAACCAATGTTAATTTGTTTTACAGAGACAGATGATAATGAAATACAGGGATTTAGTTTTTAATGTAAATGTATTTAATATAATATAAGTTCATACCTTTACAAACATGTGATGTTATGACTCAATAAACAGACAATATATTAATTAAATCTATTTCTTATATCCCGTTTTATATATTATTTATTAGGACTAAATATTACTGGCTCACTGTTAATATAACACGTTTGTAAGATCATGCTTTGTCTAGTTAGATCATCACAACTTAGCTCACATTTTTGGTTGCCTGGTTAGAAAGATTGTGCTAATATTTCATATTGAAATTTGAAATGTGCAATATATTCCATAAAGATTAAACAATTAATCAATACAACACGCCGTAATTAACTTGGCACCAGCTTCTATAGGTTTTCTTTAGGACAAGAGGCTTTGTTAACTTCTGTGTGTTATACAATAAGTTACTACATGGTAAATTATTGTATTACAAGATAACAAAATTATACCAATGAAATGTGAGTGAAGTTGTGACTACTATTTTAAATTAGGCTTTATTTCTTTGAGTACACTTGTCACTTGGAGATTTCTTGAAGAATTTATTGGTGTTAGTATATTAGATTAAGATATGTATTAACTATTATGTGTTGTTCAATATTTAGTGGGTTGTTTGGGTTTTAAAGTACACTTGTAATTGCTATTTAGCAAATATGTACTATTGATAGATAAAATACTTTGAGGTTAGTAAAATACTTACAAGGCAACTTTGGAATTCTGGGATGTATTGTCCAGTAAAAAAAAAAACTTATAGTTATTCATGCCAAAATCAAGCCAAAATTATTATTTGTCTGATATATTTTAACAGCTAATGTTTCTTGCAGCAACTTCTGTATCAAGATTGGGGGTTCACTGTTAATAATTCAGATATATTGTAAAAGAGAATATTATGTTTCGTAACAAATGTATCTAATTCTTAAAAATATTTGCTTGGATTTGTGTAAACGATTTACATTGAATTAACATTCCTTCCGTTCAAATAAGTCCAAAATTAAAGATTGGTGTGTAAAAGCACATCATATTATTGTTTTAATTACAATAAATGTGGTTATTATCATATATTTTATATTATTTTTAGAATTATTGGGTAAGGTTTTATTTTCCAAATACAGTCAGGACTAGTCAAAATTGTTGAGTCAAGAACCCAGTAGCCAAGGCTCACACAGACGCGTTATTATAGGTCGATAATATTTAATATCGCATGCATTATTGCGATATCTGTTTTCAATACATTTTGTATTAGGATGGTCATATAGTTAACTATATCTATTAAAGAAAACCGCATCAAAATCCGTTGCGTAGTTTAAAAGATTAAAGGGAACAAAGGGACATGAGGGAAAAAAAGCGACTTTTTTTATAATATGTTGATAGTGATACGCAATATAGCGGAAGAACACATAAAATATACGCGCTGACTTGTTGGAGTCTTCCTTGCATGTGCGTGCGCTGCGTTGACTTTTTGCATACCTGAGAGAGATGGTACAATAGTGCCGTCGCGGCGCGGCGCTTTCTCGTAAGAAATATCGGACGATAAAAACGCAGTTGTGTGCAAGGAATCGGGACGCATTATCGCAATACCGCATGCGATATTATCGACCTATAATAACGCGCCTGTGTGGGGGAGCCTTTACTCGCTAGTAGTTTTATGACATTACTTTAACCTTTAGGGCCACCGCTAAACTTGCGCGGGCGCACGCTCGCGTGTGTATAATGAAAAATAGTATGGGCAGCGCAGGCGCGTGCGACGGAGCGCGGACGCGGGCGACGGACTGTCACACGACACACGCGTGGCGTGACAGCGGGCACACGGCGCGGACGCACGCTTTACGCAGTCGACGTTGTTTCCGTTGTCTTTTTGCCGCATATTACCGCATGCGATATTTTTGCCGCATATTACCGCATGCGATATTTTTGCCAAATAATAAATTAGTAAATAATCGATGGTAATCTACTGTACACGCTCGAGATAAAAATTATACTAGCAGCGCTAAATGAGATGGGCGCACGCGATGGGTGCCCGCTCGCAGATTCGTGGCCCGCGGCGGTCTTCCGACGCGTGCGCCCGCGCCCGCATCCGCCCGTGTTTTAGCATTGGCCCTTAAACCTACACTTTTTAATACAAATTCGTGCATAATGTTACTTTGTAGAGTGAAAAAGGATTTATTTCGATGTATAGAATTAAGACAATATTTCGTAATCATGTTTTTTAATAATGGAATGTAACTTACGTGGATATAATTAAAGACACAATAATTTTGCTAACCTGTTCAATGTCCCAAGAAAAAAGATGTCATTAAGGTTCGATCTTATTCCTTGAAAACTAAACTATTCTTTTAGTTTGTCATGATGATAAATGTTTGTCTAACCACTAATTGACCACTCAACTTCTCGTGTTCACAAGAGTTTAAACCTCATATTCATTAAATAATAAATGTTTATGAAAAATATGTTTGTAGTTTAAATCCCTACCTTTTTGTTATAAAAGATCTGCAAACCTTCAAGAAAGCGTATTCTCTCTTAAAAGGCCGGCAACGCACCTGCAACTCTTTTGATGTTGCGAATGTCCATGCGCGACGCTAGTTGGTTTCCATCGGGTGACCTGTTTGCTCGTTTGCCCCCTTATTTTATATTAAAAAAATATTTTATAACTGATCGCAACGCTACAAATAAAATGTAGTTTGTGAGTGTTAAAATTAAACACAAGTAAATATTATAGAAATATATTTAAAAATATAAAACAATATTTTAGATCTTTAGGATCTATATCACAAATGCACTTTTTAATGTCATCCATGTGATGATATTTAAACTTTTATATACAAAAATATACAACAGTCTTGGTAAAATATATTATACAATTACTTTTAAGCATAATTATGTTAAAACTTTCTTTCATTTGCTTATTTGATATAAACAAGTTTTAGTCTTTTGGATCCTTCACTTACCCGTAACCATAATATAAAAATGCATAAAAATTAAAATCTTTTTGTAAGGGTTTATAAGATTGTAAATAGCTTAGCCACATATTTGCTAGAATAAAAACTGGCTTTGTAACCCAGATTTAACTTCTTAAAGAAAAAAATTGGATCCGTCTGTCTTCTTTGAAAATTCATATTATAGAAAATCCCATACTGTCCCAGTATTTTCAAACAAAACTAAGGTGCCAATAATGACTGCCAATGATTAGGTTGTCCTACAACTTTACAATTTGGACTCAGTAAGCCAGTTGAAGGTCTGCGGCTTGCGGTTGGCCTGGGGGCTGATGAGGATGTTGATAATGCTGGGCCGGTCGGTCATTGCTAGGCTGGCCTTCACCGCGGCCTGGATCTCGTCCACCGTGCGACAGAGATGGCCTGATGCGCCGAATAGCTCCATCATCTTCTCGTATCGCACTTCGGTTGAGAGGGATGTGGGGGGAGAGCTGGAATCGTAAAATTGAGAGTCAGTGTACTAGTATTAACACAGAAGTGTGCTTAGCAGAAACAGTTTCCAGTTACGTATTTGCATCGAATTAAAAAGAAAAGATAGTTTTTAAGATAAAAATTACATTCGAAATGGTTCGTATCTATCAATTGTTTTTGCTAAGCCTTCTCAATTCTACTAGGGCAGCGGTTCCCAACCTTTTCAATGTCACTACCCCTGTGAACAAGTATGGAAATAAAGTTTACCCCTAGCTAATTTAAAATAATTCAACCACACAAATTCGAACAAAAATATCTTTATTAGGTAAGAAATTGCACGTTTAGGTAACTACATAAATCTTGGACTTAACAGCTAGTGTGAAGGTTGATATTGCTTTGCATTCGCAAGTTTAAGAATATTAGGTTCGGTTTCACTCAACGCGCATCTCATGTCATGTTCCACATTCAGACGATTTCTGGCTTTTGCTTTTGATGTAACAAGAGTCGAAAAACCTATCTCACATCTGTAAGTTGTAGCAAATGGAATCAACATTTTTAAAGCTCTGTCAGCTATAATGGGGTATTCTGCAGCTGCTTTTCGCCAAAATGTGCAGTTTATTATTTTGAAAATCAACTTTTAATGAGTTATCCTCCCGTAGTCCAAAAAACTCTACTTTTGCTGACATTATTATTATAATAATGACATTTTTCGTGCCAACTCTGTTACCCCCCTAGAATTGCCGTTTTACCCCTGCAGGGGTAATTACCCCCAGGTTGGGAACCGCTGTACTAGGGGGTATTGTCAACATCGCTAGAGAACTTGCATAACACGTAGGGATGTAAAGCGGTAAAATTACTTTCGTAAAATTCGGTAAATTACGATATTTTACGTAAAATATTATATATTACGGTAAATTACGGTAAAATTGGGTAAAAAAAGATTTGATTTCGTGGCATAATTTTCATTAAGAATGTGGATATAAACAATTAAACAGGTTACTTAATGCAAGTCTAGACTGCAGTAAGTCAAAACAACATAATAGCCAGCCTGCCGGCTTGCTGTATGCTCTGTCGAGTGTCGTCAACTGTCAACAAGTCGCAACAGCGCAAAATATTATGGCAAACAGCACTAATCGGCAACGTCACAACTCACACCGTGCGACGCGCACGCAGTACACAAATTACAACTTGCAACACGCTCGCCCCGCCCGCCGTCATACCACCATTCTGCATACATACGTAGCCGGTAATTTTACCGTAATTTATATAAATTACCGTAAAATACGCGTATTTTACCAGCGTTTTCGGTAAAATTACGTAATTTTGCAACCCTAATAACACGTCAATCGTTTAACAATCCTTGGTTTTTGTCTGGACTCGGAATTTTAACGTATACAACCTCACCATTCTGCATAATGTTATGTGAAGTGCAAAGCAATCGTCGTTGTATAAACACAACTTGTAGGGTATTCTCAGTCATTCTGAATACCCTACACCTACAGCAAGGGTTCCCAAAGTGTGCGCCGCGGCGCCCTGGTGCGCCGTGGAAAGGCAAGAGGGGCGCCGTGAGTCGATCCTCCATCATTATCCGAAACCAGAAATATTATAAAATAAAATTTTAATATTAATTATTTAAAGTAGATAGATGATTAACTATTTGTTAATTATCATTTACCTGCTTAACGTAACTATAATCATTAGGTGTTAAGCGTGTTAGGCGACAAACATACATGTCAGTTGTCACCTCTCCTGCCTTCATAATCAAGTAAATATCATAATCACCATGTAGCGGGATCGCCGGCCTCGCGCAGGCTGGCCATGGTTTCCGCGTCTAAGCCGTTATAGATGCCGTTGTTGTTGACTATAATAATTATCACTGGTAGATTGTAGCGGAACATCGTCTCGATCTCCATGCCTGAAACATTCAAAAGGTAATCTCTGTTTAGTTTGGGGCTAGATAAATAGGTGTAAGTATTTATTATTATTAGTTATCGCCCAATGATAGTCCCAAGTATAAAATGGCCAAGTATATACAGTCCAGTAAACAAGCAGGGGTCGTATTGTTTTTTAAAGAGCACTTCCCCCGTTTAACGGTGAAAGTCTCCAAGGCCGCCGGCGGACTGGCGGGCCTTCTGAACCTAGAGAGACCCAGTTTGAGATGTCGGCGCCTGTACATGGGAGTAATCAGCTCCATGTGCATGTACGATGCGCCGATACGGGCCGAGCGACTGACAACCAAGACCAGCAGGAACGGACGGAATTGGGTTGCAACGGACGAATCTCGGGCTCCCTGAGATCATATCAAAGGGTTTTCGTGGTTGGATACCGCTGTCGATCCTGGCGACACAGTGATACAGTGGTGGGATGTGTGTTGGGCCAAAGCCCGTTAGAAAAAACAGACGATGGCAATAAGAGCGATAAGGGGATACCGCACCATCTCCAAAAATGCCGCGTGTGTCCTTGCCGGCAGTATCCTATGGGATATTGAAGCCGAATCACTGGCCGAAATATTTTGGCCATGCCAGGAGGAACGCGAAGAAGGACGGATCCCACCGCCAGACCAGATACGGCGATGGAGAAGAGCAACACTGGACCGGGATTTAGACAATTGGCTCGATCGTCTAAATGAGTCCCCAGTCAGCGTCGAACCGCTAAGCACAATACGTCCCGTACTGAGGGATGGGTGGATAGGGACATGGCATGACATGGGTGGTCGAGGCATTTGCTGAAGCGGTAATGTCGTCGAAGGAGGAGGCGGAGCGCAGGCGAGAGGTGGAGGCGCTCAATCCTCGGAGAAGGCCGCGGCGGAGACCAAGGGCCAGACATGGTCACGACGTTCCGCTTTACCAAGGGAGCTCGGGACGTCGGCATGGGGCTGCCGTCGTTAACACGTTTCTATTTCAATAACTTTACTATTGTTGTATATTAATGTTTTATCCGTTTTGTACCTGAGAATCCAAAAGCGGAGTCGCCCTCAACGCAGATGACGCGTTTACCGGGCGCGTGGTCGCGGCACCATAATGCCGCCGCTACAGCGAAACCGGGACCCACCTTGAAACAAATTATAACTGATATAGACAACTGCTGCAACAGCTGCAACGTTGAAACTGCATAATAGTTTCAGCATATTACACATTTTAACAATATACTAAATGTTCATAATATAGAACGCACGCAACATTAATATCGCTCGGAAAAAATGGAAACTATTGCGCTGTAATATTATTATTGGATTCTTTGGTGAGGCGAAGAATTAATTTGTATACATATATTGTCCAAATGCGATATTCGCCCCCCACCAGTTTTGCCTAGCGATCTTAAAGTTGTGCATTACCTGTCCAGCAGTGTTTGAAGGGGGTCACGAGCCGCGACCCACAGGTTGAAAAGTCTACAGGATGTACACCATACAACTTACTTAGCCATAAAATGAAATATCCGCAAAAACAGCGCCGCGCCATACAAAAAACATCCAGTAGTAGTAAACCGGCGTGAAACAGCGTTTGCGCTGTGTTTCGCCGAGTGAGTGAATTTACCGGAGGCCCAATCCCCTACCCTATTCCCTTCCCTTCCCTCCCCTATTCCTTTCTCTTCCCATCCCTACCCTCCCCTATTACCTCTTAAAAGGCCGGCAACGCACCTGCAGCTCTTCTAATGCTGCGAGTGTCCATGGGCGACGGAAGTTGCTTTCCATCACGTGACCCGTTAGCTTGTTTGCCCCCTTATTTCATAAAAAAAAAGTAATCTAGTAAGAGTCTAAAACAGTAGTCCCCAACCTTTTTTTCATACGGGCCACAAACATGTTCGATCTTGATGTCGCGGGTCACAACAAAAATTTTTAGGGTTAAAAAAGGAAGTTCTTCAAAATTAACGATTTAAAAGTGGAAAAAAATCACGACTTTCAAGACGACTTTACATTATTTTGCCGGTGGGCGTGAATTGCAAAATAGTTTAACATCACGCGGGCCACAGATAAAGTCCCGGCGGGCCGCGGGTTGGGGATAGCTGGTCTAAAATAACCCAAGCTCTGCATTGGTTTTGGCATGTTTTTAAAACGGTGCTACATACCCCCATAGTCCCAAAAGTTCCCGCATCCAGTCTATGCCTAGGCAGGTTGTTGCTCAGCATGCCGCGACCGATGTCCATGGTATTGGCGCCTTCACTCACGATGATGCTGTCAGCGGGGATGTTGGCTTGGACAGTCTTGAACACCGCGTAGTAGTTGAGCGGGAGTGATGTGTCGTTGGCTTGCGACTGGGGAAGAGAGAGTTGTTTTGAGTATAAAATATAAGTAAGAAGATTGAGAATGGATTAAATAGCTAGCAATCTACATTTACCCTATTGGACTACACCAGTGGTACTCAACCTTTTTTTATACGGGCCACAAATACGTTTTGGTCTAGGTGTCGGGAGCCGCAACCAAAATTTTTTAAGGTTAAAAGAAGACGTTCTTCAAAATTCGCGATTTAAATGTGGAATAATTTTCACATCTTTCACTACGACTGCACTTTTTGCTGGTAGGCGTGAATTTCGAAATAGTTTAACTTTACGCGGGCCACTGATAAAGTCCCGGCGGGCCGCAGGTTGAGTATAGCCAAACTACACTATCACTATAATTGCAAGAGCCCTTTATTGATTATTCTATGATTATTAAATTATTCAATAATTCTAAAATAAATTGTTGTAAGATAATTTATACTGCAACAACTGATTAAATCCAATACCTCAACAAACTCCGTATTCTTCTTCTGCTTCTCCTTCAACCCCTTCCACCAGGCGTTGGTAGTGGACACAGCGAACTTCTTCTGCGCCAGTCTGTCAGTCAGCGCTTCTACGAACGGCTTGATGTCGGAGTGTACCGCCACCTCGGATTTCACGCTGTTGTGGAACTCCTCGGGTGATATGTCCACCTGGAAAATGTTATTTAAATTATACTTAACTTCATATTACATGTGTGGTCTTATACTCACAAAATTTTGGTAATTACTATGCCTGTATTTTATTTTGAGATAGGTGTAAACTCGTGTGAACGAATGCATTGCTATCGCACTCTATCTCGTTCCTATATAAGCGAAAAATCATATCAAAAGGCTACTAAAGAGTTTATTGGGCATAAAGGCACAAAAAAGAAAATTAAAAAAAAAAGTCAATCTAATTAGTTTTTGTTTAAATATTGCAAATACTTTTTGCGTAGATTATACACCTAAAATATTCATAGGTAATATTTTCAAACATATAACGATTTGTCTTGACTTACAATTTTTAAATCTTCAGGCTCTTGGTCCATCAAGGTATGAGACGACGTATGACTAAAATTTAATAAAATCGGCCAAGTGCGAGTCGGACTCGCGCACGAAGGGTTCCGTACCGATACAGAGCAAAAATAGGCTAAAAATTGTGTTTTTTGTATGGGAGCCCCCCTTAAATTTTTATTTTATTTTAATATTATTAAATACAAACAAACATTACCTGTACAATCTTAACATCGGGCGCGAACCGGGGCGGCTGACCGAAGTGCAACATCCAGTTGAGTCGCGCGCCCAACAGTACCACCACATCCGCCTTCAGTAGGGCTTGAGTACGAGCCGTCGACACGCAGTATTCACTGCTGTCCGGTACTACGCCTTTACCTGGAATATATTAAAGAAGAAAATGTATAACGGAGTAAAATATTATGACCGCAAGTTTTTGAAGTCGGTTAAAATTAAAATATTACAATCAATAACATATCCACACTAATATTATACAGGCGAAATTTGTATGTTTGGTACCATTGTTACAACCTGAAGTATAATTACTGAACGGATTTGAATTATTAGGCTACGGAGTCTGGATACATCTATGTGGTAATTTTTATACCGAAAAAGTATAGTGTTGCTTTGGCCATACTGTAATAACTAAAGTAGTACAAATATACAGTAACAAAACTTCGCAGTGTTTTTGAAAACAAAATAGTATAACACAGAGATAAGATTTACTGCATTGTTCTTCCTGCCCTCTAAGTTATCCGAAATCACGCTTATATGTGCACGCACCCGATTAAAGCGGACTGGAACTACCGTAATTATTTACAATGTACCAAAAAACTACTGTACATTAAGCAATCGATTTAAAATCCAGCGTAAAGCGCACAAATGTTTTCTACATAAAAATAATATCTATCTAATAATAATATCTATGGACGCTTCACACCACGTCAGTCTGGCCCCGTGCTAAGTACCTGAAGGACTTGTGTTACAGGTACCAGACAACAGAAATATATTTAATACTTCTATATTATACATATATTTAAGATTTTTATTATATCATACACATATTTAATACACATCCAGATCCGGAAACATTAAAAACTTTTCTGTTCCGTCGGCGGGATTCGAACCCACGACCCCCGGCTTGAGCTGCCACACACTCAACCAATTGAGCCACAGAGGTCGTCAAATACATAGTACATACCCATAGGCGTCGGCAAGAAAGGCACTCGGGTGTTGTCAACCAGTTTCCTAATCGCGTCCTCGGCGTGGCCGTATGCGGCGCCCTTGCCGACTATTATCAGTGGTCGCTCGGCTTTAGCCAGCAGTTCCGCAGCCCTGTCTACTAACGCTGGGTTGGGGTAGGCCAGCGCTGGCGGCCCAGCGTTGTAGAAGTCCAGTGGCACTTTGTCTTCGTCTACTTCACCCTGGAAAAAAGGTTTATTAGTGCATGTTAGCGCCATCTATCCGCAATCTAACGAGTTGTGCAATCTGAAGTATGCGGAAGCGTCTTGCTGTCAACATCACAAGTTCTCCAAAACTTCTATTTTTAATTTTGAATATACGACTTCTAACCATAGCATATATTTCTTTTAACTCCATCATTATTAAGAAAACTTGCGACAGTGCTGAAGGTTGTTATTGTAAATTATTATGTTAATTAAACACATAATATTTCGTTTCTAAATTGGTCGTAAATCTAGAAATCATCCAGCGTTACATTTTAGTTAGCTCATATTATAGTGAAAAGATTGTCGATGTTACCAGAGCAAACGGGTCACCTGATGGAAAGCAACTTCCGTCGCCCATGGACACTCGCAGCATCAGAAGAGCTACAAGTGCGTTGCCGGCCTTTGAATGCCCATTGCATCAAACGCAGATGAAACAGTATACCTGGCATTAATATGGAGTTTGCTAATTTACAATAACTCTGCCGAATACTCGCTCTCAGTCTATTTGTACTGTAGTGGACTCGTTTAGTCCACGCACACCTGAATCACACTATAGACGATTCTGAAATCGGCAAGACATAATATACAACGTCTAAAATGACGTCAGTGGGTTTCGGCCTGACAAAGCATACAACGTCGCCCGGTCGGAAAATCTCCTTTTTTGACACTTATATCCCCATAATAGCATAATATGGCCAAAGTGTATGAGCACTACAGTTTTACAAGTGTAGTACAAAGATCCTTGTTGAGCTGTATAAAATTGAGAAAACCTTTGGTCAAAATACCTTAATACTGTACCATCGAAGAAATTGGTTCATAGGCAGTTGACGGATCTGCGTCATTTGGTCGAATTATGACAATTCAATGTTAGTGTCTAAACACACTAGGCCGAAAAAACGCTGCCGAAGTTCGGCATGATTACGCCTGCAATGTTTTTTAAATTACCGATGACACACCATGCCGAAATTACGTCGCGTTATATTGTATGCGTTTGACATTGCTGACGTAATCATGCGGAACTTCGGCCGCGTAACCGCCGCGTAAACGCGTCCACCGACGCTGCGAACTGCGAAACAGCGGCGAACCGATTTACTGTCTCATCCGCCACACGACAATGCGTTATATTGCATCTCTATTCCTGTTTCGCATTGGTTTCGCAGATATTTCGCAGCTCGCAGCGTCGGTGGACTAGAGGCGTTAGTCGTGATCTACCGAGTGTCGACTGGGTTTGACATACGACCAAACTACGTAAGTCCGCCATCTGCCTATGAATCAACTTCTCTCACAGAAAAGTGAAAATTTTTGGAGACACACCAGAAATTAATCAGCGTCGTCCTGAGATGTTGCCTTTTTTGGTTCTTATAAACTAGGAATATGTAAGTACGATGACATTTTTGAGGCACACCAACTACTGGCCACGGTACACCAGTATGCCGCGGGCCGTGGCACACCCTTTGCGGAACACTGTTCTACTCTTCTCATGTTTTTCGACAGGACTTTATGCAATCAACGTTGTTGGCGCTAGTGAACAGCAGTCAAAATACCATACTGTGCATTATACTCACAGTGAGAAGCGTAGCGGGCAGGTCGAGGTATGCGGCGCCTGGTCGGCCGGCGCACGCGTACCGCACCGCCTTCTCAACGTGCAGCGGTATGAGGCGCGGGGACGGCGGCCGAGCGGCGTACTTGCAGTACAGACGGGACGATTCCACCTGGAGTTGGAGATTTTTTTTTATGAGAACAAAGAAGCAAACAATTACCACTAACGTCATGTTATTGTATCCTCAATAACACAACTGTATGGTGTCCCTACCATTTTAAAGCGAAAGCACAGAATATATATAAGTAGTACATGAGTAGTACCAACAGAATTCCCACTCGCGAAACCCGTTTAAAGAAATAACGACTCATGCTACGATACTATAAAGTTCAAATTCCGACCGCGCAGTGCCTAGTGCCTACAATTATATTTACCTACATGTGCGCTCTCTTTCTATCGCGTAAGAGGTACCCTTTCTAACGAAATCAAGATTGGCCTTTTAGAACCTTTTAGAAAATAAAATAATCTTCTTTTAATTACTATAGCTACTAATAGCAAACTTTTTTATAGTATTCAAATTTTAGTAACCCAACCTATATTTTATAATAGTTTTATATTCGATTATAGTGCAGGAGCTGGTCTGGAATTTTTTACAACTTAAACATAGTAACCTGTGTTTATTTCTGTGTAGTATGTGGTTTGTTTGTAACAAATTGGTTTATTTGCTATCTTTTTTTTGTATTTTAAAGTCTTAAATTACCTTATTGAAATATTTATTTGACCTTTTTTCAATTGTTCATATTTATCAGATTAATAACGATTCTGTCACAGCGGTTAAATCAGTACGTAGATATATGCGACGGAAAAATCTTGCGCGTGCGTCACCGCTCGCTTGCGAGTCCCTAGTGATCTGCCCCTTTAAAGGGGTACTTACATTTCGATACCTACACGCGCGAGTGGGCCTGGCAAAAGTTGGTCTGTCAATCTGTCTGTTACCTTATCATACTTGGGTCACTGTCAAATTTTGCGCAGCTAATCGTGGCTAAAATTAATAATTTTTTATAAAAATAAACATACTTATTTTTTTCTTTTTGCTAATGCCTGTAGTAACAACTGAACTTGGTCTGTTACTGTCGGCCGCGACGTTAAACTACAGATTATTTTTTTACATACTTTGTTCATACTATCGCATGGTAACAGATATGTAGTAACAGAGTAGTAAATTTTACATAATATTATAAGACACAAATCATAAAATAATTATTAAAACAAAAATATTTCATTCATTTTAATATTATTTACCACTTAGGCGACAAACCAAAAAGTTTATTAAAAAATCATTTATCTATTTTATTACGACAATAGTAGTAACAAAGTGGAAGCGCAATAAAAACACGCAGCGTGATCCACACCTCGCGGTCGCCTAACGCCTTCCCTACCCCGTCACCTGATTTCCGGATCATCTACAATGAATGTGAACTAACTCGCCCAATCTACTACAAAATATAATCGGCGCTATAACTATTTTGTGTTGTGAATTACATGGTAACATAGCAATACAGTCGTTTCACACCATACGCGGGACCAAGTTTTAGAAAATAATCATTAATTAGAATTGTAATATTTGCCGATTTTAAAGCATATTTTGTAATATTAACTATAATCTGTTCATAGTTTAATTAATTTAAAGTGGGTTCTCATAGTAGAAATAACATTATTTTAATACTTTTGTAGCAGAGTCCGACAAGGGACATATAAATTTTGTATGGAAAACCACTATGTTACCAGAAATTACCCCAATGTTACTTAAAAAAAATTAGAAATATCAATACTTAGTCTTCATTTTACTAACCAGTGTTTATTAATGTGATGTATTATATGTTAAATGTATTATTTCTATGATGATGTGTATATAATCGTAATTAAAAAAAAAAAAACAAGCTCCGGGACTAGTTTAGCTGCGCAAAATTTGACAACGACCCACTTAATTCATTGAACCGATTTTGGTGAAAATTGGCATGGAAATATATCAGAGTAAGAAAAAAATTGGAGTGATAAACGAATTTCAGGGCAATAAAATTTAGGACTTCATCTTATAGGTAAATAAATCCACTCTAGTGATTAAAAGTCAAGATTTGCTGTCTATTGTAGTACATCAGTGCCTTCTAAAATGTAACTTAGCAAATGGTCCACATCATTTTACAATAACAACAATAAATAATGTATTAAGATAGGTTTAGCCCATAAACACAATTTATAACTAGATTTTATTACTACCTGTAGCCACTCCTGGAAACCACCAATACCCTCATGGTCTTCAGGACAGGATCCAGCCAGCATCAGCAGTGGCCAGCAGTTGACCTGTGCATTGGCCATACCTCCAATACAATGTAATAACCCTGGACCAGATACAGCAAGACATACCCCGGGTTTTCCTGAAAATAATTTAAAAATGTGATTAAACATCGATACAATAAGCTATAGGCTTAACGAAATTAAAGTTTATAGACTAGGAAGATGGCGGTCCTACATAACTTGGTTGGGTTATGTCAAGTTTAGACGACAGATCACGATTAACATGAGTTGATGCGTGGCCTTAACATAGCTCAACGAAATAACGTAGGTATATATCCGTCATTTGCCTATAATCAGTTTCTCAGATGGTACTATAACTTTAGAACTCTACAAACAAGAAGACCTTGTGCTAGAAATTCCACATACCCCTATATAAGGAATCAATGTGTCATTTGCAGTGAAAATGTTGAAGAGTTTTGAATAAAGTATATTTAACTAAGGTCTTAAGGGCACCTTCTTCCAAATTCACGTTTCTAGAATGAGTAATTTTTAAAGAAAGCGCCATTCAAAAAAACTGAAAAATATATACATGTATAGATACATCTTTTAACTAGTGACTTTTTTGGTTAGAAACACAATACAGATAATTTTACTCGATAAAAAAAAATCCGAAACAACCTCGATTTTAAAAATATTTCGAGTTTTATAAGACTTACAGGGACTCAATCAAAAAATAATTTGGACAGTTCGATTACTATTAAAATTTTACAGGGAAATGATTGGATACATTTATCTAAGTAAAAAGGTTTTTTCTCCTATTTCGCCCTATCATGGACGCGGCGAGCGTCGCGTCGTAACCGCCACCGTACAAGGCGCGCTGATATGAATGTTATTTTAATGTCATTTACGTCGATATTCGCACTGAACAGACATCGACCTGCTAATTTAGGGAGAAGGTGCCCTTAATTGTAAGAGGTTGTATATTTGTAGTTTATTGTAGTTACGCCGATAAAGTCTGGCCGCCGGATAGATAAATTCGACAGCTGAACTATAACTGCCTCTCTCTTACACACGTGACACGCACGAAAATATTGTTATCTTGTTTTTGTGTTCATGTGACAAACAGTTTCGACAGGGCCGGTTTTAGCACTACCAGCGCCCTGGGCGAGATTTCTTCGGCGCCCAGGGTGCTGGTAATGCAGCAAAAAATTGGCGCCCCTTTTGTTTGCCTTTAGCGCCCCTTTTTATCTGGCGCCCTGGGCGGTCGCCCAGCGTCGCCCTAACGCCGCTACTGAGTTCCGAAATTGTATTTTTTATGAGTAGGCCACTTTATTTCCCCATGTACGAAAGCCGCCCCTCTAGGACGTTGCCGCCCCTAGGCCGCGGCCTATACGGCCTATTTATAATAAATCCAGAGCTGGTTACAAGATACCAATACTTTCGTAGTGTAAAGATAGGTCAAAGGGAAAATTTCTCTCTATCCTGCGACTGGACGTTAGTATTATCTTTATCGTAAATTTATGTGATGATAAACTTCTAACGAATATAAAACATGCTCTAAGTAGCAGTGAAGAAGGATAATTAAGAACATTAAATTGTATTACAAAAAAGGTTATTAAAATTTCTCATGAAATGTTAATCAAAATTACAAGGATGTTTTGATTATGTTTCACCTTGAAACATACCTAACAAAATATTTAAGAATTATAATATTTTTTCCGTTTTAATGTCTATTTCTGAAATTTAACCATAGTACAAAGTACATGATGATTTTATGTCATGCTTATTGCTTGCAATAGTAAATATATTTTTTAAATAAAAGTACACATATAAAAAATTGTATGTACCATCGAGGAAATTCGGAGGACCTGCATCATTTGGTCGGCTTATGTCAATTCAATGTTACCTGTGATCGGTCGGATGGGTTTGACTTAATGGGACCAAATTACTAAGGTCCGCCATCTGTCTAGGAATCAACTTCTCTGATAGTACATATAAGACAATAATAACTCAACTCAACATATTTTGTAAAAGTTTGGTCTTTATAATAAATTATTTTTATGTTATTAAGAATTAGCTCTGTTAAAAAAATACAACACTACAACCTGATCAAAATATGTATTTTACTCATATGGTATGCTTTAACATGGCCAAACCATAACATTATCAAGAAATCAAATCATCATAATATATTTTAACCATGTTCTCTCCGTATAAGCGTGGTTACGAAAAAAAATTAAATTACATTATTGGCAGCATTATCAGTGCAGATAAACCTAACCCGTGATATGCGTGTGATAAAATTATAGCCATCAGTATTATCATAAGTCACTTTACTTAATCTATATCTGTAAAGAGGATTACTACTACTCAACAAGCCCAGAAGATGAATGTCAAATGTGTTGGCTTAGCTCTTATTTGGTCCGCTAGGCGCTAGGTCATTAGTATTTTTCCAAATCTACTTAGATTTTTAAAAGTATCTATACACTAGATGCCAAAATTCGTTTATCGCGCGGGAACCGTATATTTTTCCGGGATAAAAAGTATCCTGTGTCCTTTCCTGAGACTCAAAGTATCCCCATCCCAAATTTCAGCAAAATCGTGTAATCGGTTTGGGCGTAAAGAAGTAACAGACAGTCAGACACACTTTCGCATTTATAATATTATATTATTAAGTATGGATATGGATTAGAACCTTTATGCACTTGGAATAGTACTAACTGTAGTATTATTAAAAGTATATAATGTTACCGTTAGTGTGCGTAAGCCAGTTAGACTGCAGAATTACAAGGGATTCTGCAGATTATCTGGGTGAGTCAGTTAAAGTGCAAAACGTTTATTCTATTCTCATTAAATTACATAAAACAGGTTATTGTTTGAATAAAACATGTTATTTAGTTGTAGAGAATTATTTAATATAATTTTTTCGATATAAACAAAGGAATAAATTATTAAATTTTAAGTAAAATGTAACTCCACTAATAAAATATAACAATTTAACAAAATATCGTATCAACTAGAAAAAAAACCAATCAAAACAACAACAGTCTTAGGTTGACAAGCATAAGTCAAAGTTTTTAGGATTTTTACGAAGGAAGATAATGCAAACTAACTAGGTAAACTGCAAATATAAGGCTTTTTATTTAAAAAATTCACACTTTAACGGATGGTATCTAGAAATCTGCAGATTACCTAGGTAACATGCACGTTAACGTATTCTGCATTCTAACGGTATCATATATACAATATACATATTGAACCTTTATGCTCTTGTTATTAAGAATACTGTGGAATCAGAATTTGAAAAAAAAGTATGTGTAAGTGCTATTTTCAGATTTTAAATACTAAAGTATTTATTCAGTTTCTATTAGGTACTATTATTAGGTGATTGGGAAAATATGCTAATACTTTTATCTTGATAATATTAAAATTAAGATACAAGCAGTGATTAATTATTTAAGTAGATTATTAGTTAACTTGATGATTAGGCTAATATACTGTTCAGATTTAATTTGATCTAAATGCAAATAGAAAAAAGAAACTCAAAGGAATTAATGAGCTATTTTTTTGCAGTGACAACAGAGAAATAATGCTGCCGGTACTAAATGTTTTTTACATTTAGATCAAAATTAAACCAGATGAAATATAATATTTATATACCTGTTAAGTATCCAATAGCTTGGGCAGCATAGCATGCAGCTTGCTCATTTCTCATGCCAATGTATTTGATGCCAACTGATTGAAATGCCATTGATGTTTCAATAACGGGGATCCCCACGATGCCAAATACATATTCAATACCCTAAAACATAATTCATGTAAATCAATAGGAGTTGATATAAATTATTATCATGGTGCTAATCAATCTAGTTATCCACTCGGCTCGTGGAACATATTTCTTTCTAGCTTTTAGGGTTGTAGTTATAAGGACTTAGAAAAGATCTTTATTAGAAAATCTAAATATATGATATAAATGATTTACAACTAAAATGTTTTTAAACAAAGCTATAGTTTAACTCATCAAGCCCCATACGGGCACCGGTGGTCGCGACAACAATAGAATACAATAGCATTTCCAAGAATCCGCGATCGAAGGGTTAATTATTTTTTGGATAAAGTATTAAAAAAGAAAGTGGACTTTAATCCCATTAACAAGATGTAAAACTTTACTGGAAACATTGTATATATCATGCAAAAGCAAAATAGGCCAATAATATAAAGGTTATTAAAATTAAAAACGAATCTTACCTGTTTTTTTAAACTTTCCGCAAGTATATTATTACCGTCAATCCCCATGGCTTGGTTTAATCTTCTCGACTGGTGTATTGAACGACGAAATACAGAGTTAAATGCTTGAGAAACTCGTCCTAGCAACATTTTATTTATTATTATATTATATATCTGAAACCTCAACAAAAACAAATACGATAACAGTGATCCCTTCCACCGCACTAAACTTACGTTTGAAATTGCACCAAAGAGGGGTTATATTTGTCTCTTACGTATTTTCGTCGTTATCAACAGCAGTCTTTTACTTTTTATAACACCTTCATATGTAAGAGTTACGCTTATCGCGGCATGGCAAATGATTAGTGATTAGGCACGATTTACTTTTATCTTTAATATAGGTAATAATCAGGGTTTAAAGTTCATTTTGTTTAAATTTAAAATAGCTGAAGCGTATAACCATTGAGCGACTGAGTACACACTACACTTAACAAAACTAGCGGTAAACTTTTAAAACATATACTAAATACTACATACCTACTACAATTAATATAACTAAGGTGTATAATTAAAACTTAGAAGCAATAATATTTATTTGAATAGACTTGTAAAAGAATAAACAAAATTTAAACATAACTAACTTGCTCACCATTCACCACCTTGTTTGTTTTGATTTTTGATTAGATTTTTGAAAAATGAAAATGACAACAATCTATAGTTTTTTTCTTTCCACCTTCTTCTTTTGCAATTTCAAAGGATGGGATTTAGCACAAAGAAACATGTTTTATGGAAAAAATGTGTTTTAATGGAATTTTGAGTGTTTGGGTAACAATATTATTATTAATAAATTATTCTAAACGCCTAATAATTATTATAAACCATAACCATACTACAAAAGTTAATTTAAAGGATTTGCTTTCGTTTGTATCAAGGCGTTCATTAAAACGGTGCCGCGTTGTTGACCACGCGCCACGGCCCACGCCTACGTATAATATTAACGGAAGCCAGAACTACAATACCATAAAAATAGGAGTATTATTTATCCATACTAATATTATAAAATATTATAAATGCGAAAGTGTGTCTGTCTGTCTGTCTGCCTGTTATCTCTTCAGTCTTCACGCCCAAACCGCTGATCCGATTTTGCTGAAATTTGGTATGGAGAAACTTTGCGGGAAAGGATATAAGATACTATTTATCCCGGAAAATGTACGGTTCCAGCGCGATAAACGAATTTTGGCGCAACGGAGTTGCGGGCGTCATCCGGTAATATTCATAAAAATTATAATTAATCTATTTAGGTATATACTAAGTTTGAGTGCCACAAGGCTCTCATCTAGAACCCCTTTCTTATTTCTCGTCGCTAGGACTCATTCTAGCAACGAGCAACGAACGAGAGTCAAGAGTTCAGTCTTTAGGCTGAACTCTTGACTCTTGAATACTCTTTAGCTTGAGTATTAATTTCTATTACCATAGACTAAGGAAAATATAATGTATATTTTCTCTATGCTATTACCTAAGTCATGACTGCATCACATGATTTGATACCCAGGGGGCTAGAAAGCCTCGGGAGTCGGGCTCGGGCAGGGCCGTCTCTAGCCCATGTGGCGCCCGTGTGCAAATATTACCCTAGCGCCCCCTAGCAAGCGCGCGGTCAAAATGAAATGGGTACAAAGTACTTAAGTACAAGTACAGTTTGTCCGGCCGCTTTAGGGTGAGGACCAGTGCCGGTCCTAGTCAAATTTTCAGGTGATGCGAAAACCAAAAGTGGCGCCCTACTAAATAAAAAAAAAATTGGCCAAGTGCGAGTCGGACTCGCGCACGAAGGGTTCCGTAAAGCAAATATAGGCAAAAAATATGTTTTTTAATGGGAGCCCCTTAAATGTTTATTTAAGTACAACTACAATTCAGTATTTTGTGAATATTTCAAGTGCCTACGTGTAGTCGTTATTGATATTACCTATACTTAATCCCATAAAAAAAATCACATTTGTTGTATGGGATTGTATCCTTAAATATTTAATTTATTTTGTTTTTAGTACTTATTTTTTATTAAAGAGGCAACAGAAATACATAATCTGAGAATTTCAACTCTCTAGCATAGAGAATATAATGAATGCCATATAGAGATAAGCAGTACCTTTTGTGTCGTTTTTCTTCATAACAATAACTTGTTAAATGTTTTTGTGTGCAATAAACGGTTAAATAAATAAAATAAATAAAATAAATAAAATAATGCCATGACCTGTCTATGACCAGAATAAATATGAGGTTAGCCGTAAGACCCTTAAACTGCCTAAAAGTTAATACTTTTTTAAGACCAGACCACCTCAAAGTCATTAGACTTTAAGGTGGTCTGATCTGGTAGGGGTCTGTTCTTGGCCTTCTTCTGTGGAACATCGGCTACCATTGCATCCTGCGAGCGGCCTATCTCCGTGGGCTACGTTTGGTCTGCTATCCAGACGACACATACATGCTGGCCCACGGAGACATGTTTGAGGAGACAATACGCCTGGCGAGAGTAGGTGAGTCTTCGGTTGTGGCGCTTATAGAAGCGTTGGGGCTGCGAGTCGCAGTCGAGCCATGTTTTTCTATGGGCCCCGGAAGCACCGCCCCCGATCACTGCGCATCGCAGAGATGTGGAGGAGAGTGTGCCGATCGGCGCTGAAATGCAGTACTTGGGTTTGGTCCTGGATTCTGAATGGATCTTTACCCCTCATTTTCGTTAATTGGCACTAAAACTAAAGAAGATGGCCATGGCCCTGAATCGCCTTCTGCCAAAATCTGTGGTCCACCGTCCAGGGCCCACCTGCAGACGGCTTTATACAGGGGTCCTGCATTCCTGTTTGGGCGGAACACATAGGCACCCGGAATAGACAGCTGCTCAGAAGCCCGCAGCATGCATTAGCGCTGCGGATACTACGCTGCTATCGAAACGGTTTTTTTATTGTGTATAAAATACAACTGTTGCTATTGAAATTGCAACAACTTTGCATCTTTACATTGATTATTATTATCATTTACAAAGCTATTCTCCATTCACTTGTTATATTTATTTACAGTTTTAAAAATATTTCTAGTGTAATTTAAGAAGTCCTTTCTGGTTCTCTCTGAATTGATTAACTGTCTTAAATTTGATTCTTTAACAGCTACCCCGCAGAGTATCTCTAGATCTAGTCTTTCCTTGGCGTATAGCGGACATTCATTTAAAACATGCATAATGGTTTCTTCCGTGTCTGGGTTACATCTGCAGCTAGGACTGTTTTTGATTTTAAATCTATGTAAGTAGTGGGCAAGGCCTCCGTGTCCAGTCATTATTTGGCTAAAGGTATTATCTAACTTTATCTTTCTTCAGCTTTTATGGGCCTCTTGTATGTCGGGAAAGAAAATTTTGGTTATAGCTCCGGTCGGGTTTTGGGTGTATTCTAGCTGCCATTCTTTAAGCGTATTTTGTCTTAAGATGTATTTGGCCGATGTAACGGGAATGGCGCAGTATTCTGGTGTCATTTCTTTATTTGTCGCGGATTTTGCTAGATAGTCAGCCCTCTCATTTCCTTCAAGTCCTATATGAGCCTTTATCCAATAAAATTCTTCATCTTTGCCTTGTGCCTGTACATCTTTTAACGTTTTCCTTATGTTAAATACCAGTGGATGTAAAATATCTGGATCTTTAAGGGCTTCGAGAGCGGATTTTGAATATGAAAGGATGTTTATTTGTATGTTTTGTTGTGTATCAACACACAGCCGAGTTTAAAAAGCGGGGAGATACTACAACCGGTTGATACTACAACAGTGGATGTCATATTCAAGGGGCGCTCTTACATTCGGTCATTACTTAGACCATACGAGCAGAAGGAAACCATCGCCTAGGTGCCACCAGCCTGAGAAAGACGATACGGCGCAGCATACGCTCTGCTTGGGCTGAGCAACGGGCTTTTGCGCCGTCCTTGGAATGGACCTTACTACTTATTGGGAGGCAGTAGCTTATACCCTCTGCGAACCGTAATGTCGCAAACGGAGGCTGCTTAAAAAGAGCGGGAAGCAAATTAATACGCAGATCCCATGAGAAGGAGGCACGGAGGGCATAGGCTGCACGGCGCCCGGTGCGACCGCAGGGGCGCCGTCAAGAGTACATTTGCTTGTGATCTTGTACTTTAGCGGCGAAACCGCGTTTACGCGCGGACGCATATAAATCCAGCCTGACGTGAGTTGCGCGGCTCTCATTTTGGGGCCCATCTTGACGACAAATATAATCTTCATTTATGTGTTTTAAGGTTCATTTCACGTTGAAAAATCAAGTTTATATTTATACTAGCTGTTCCGGCAAACGTTTTGGCATATAAAGTATTTCGCTCATATTATTTTATTGAAGTGACGGCACCATGGCAACGTCCACCGCTATCCCGTCGCACAAACAATGGTCGCCGTCAGTCTCGAGTTGTAATAATTTACTATTATTTATTCAACAATTGCACTTATCAATATAAAAAGTAGCCAGTAGCCGATTCTCAGACCTACTGAATATGCATATAAAATTTGGTACAAATCAGTAAAGCCGTTTCGGAGGAGTACGGTAACTAACATTGTGACACGAGAATTTTATATATAAGATTGCAAAAGCAGAGCCGCTCGTGGCGCGCCTTGCTTTGCTGTAATTCGACCAATATAAGAAGAGCTCCAGATTCTACACAAAATGGAATTCTTTTACGTTGGTCATTAATGCGCCGTGGCGCGGCCGGCCAACGCGGCCGCACGCCCAGTGGGGCTCCGTTGCGAGCGGCGCTCGGCGCCCCTAGGACCGCGGCGCCCGTGTGCAACGCACACCCTGCACCTGAGGAAAAGACGCTCCTGGGCTCGGGATCGGTAATGTGTTCGCATAATACTCAGTTATATTTATATTTTAATAATGTATTTGTATGTATGTACTCTAACTGTTAAAAATGTCCAGCACTGGAAGACGAGAATCCTCCACTTACCGCGAAGAATATAAGCTATGAAATTGAGCTTTACTCTTTCTCGAAGGTCAGGTAGACCTTCACAACTGGATTCCTCCTAAAGTAACCGCGACCGAAACTCCATAGTTGCTGGTCGTTCTTACCTCTGTAAAGGTCACAAACAGGTAAACTTTCAGCTTTCCTAAACTGAGGAAGGTCTGGCCGTCGCAGGCTCTTGGTCCATCAAGGTATGAGACGACGTATGACTAAAATGTAATAAAATCGGTCAAGTGCGAGTCGGACTCGCGCACGAAGGGTTCCGTACCGATACAGAGCAAAAATAGGCTAAATATTGTGTTTTTTGTATGGGAGCCCCCCTTAAATTTTTATTTTATTTTAATATTATTATTAAATATGAAAATACACATATAACAAAAAAAAAGTGTGAAAAATTCAAGTGCCTACCTTTTGCCATTATTGATATACTTAGAGCGAAAAAGGCCGAAAAATACACGTTTGTTGTATGGGAGGCCCCCTTAAATATTAATTTTATTTTATTTTTAGTATTGTTGTTATAGCGGCAACAGATATACACAATCTGTAAAAATTTCAGAAGTCTAGCTATAGCGGTTCTTGAGATACAGCCTGGAGACAGACAGACGGACAGACAACGAAGTCTTAGTAATAGGGTCCCGGTTTTACCCTTTGGGTACGGAACCCTAAAAATTATGAAAATTTAATTTATAACATGATTCCAATTATACCCAACATTGCAATTATAAACCCCCTTCCTAATAAAAATATATTATTTACATCTCATAACTATACAAGATCAGTTGTCCTTGTCAGTTGATCGTTATTAGTAATGTGGGCTAGCCTAGGATCTAAAGTTCTCAGAAAAAAATCCTGCAAATCCTGTGTAATAAAAATATCTCGTGTGAGTATAAACGTGATTAGCTAGTAACAGAGACCCATGTAGCTAGTTTTATTTTTTGCATATTCGCACATCGTCATATTTTATTGATTCTGGAGCTGGAGTGACAACCTTGTTCAAACAAGAATAAATATTTGGCATTTTAATTATTGAGCTGTTCCGATCTGCGTCTCTGCAAGCGGAGGTAAACTCCAAGCAAACTCCTCAGTCAGTGGTGTGATTGCCGAAGCAGGCGGTAGCTACCACAAGCGATAAGCGACTGCGCTCGCGTATGTCAAATTCTGCCGCGCTAATTTAAAATGCTGAGTCTCTGAGTGAAAACAAGCAGTTTATATTATTGTGACTGAAAAAAAAGTTAAAAATGGCTGTGATTAAGCTTCCTTTGTTTGGTAAGCATTATTTTTTTTTAAATAGTGTGACTTCTCAAATGTTAAAAATAAATCTCATTTCCAAAAGTACCTATATCTAAGATTAAAATTATTGTATTTCATGAATCATTTTTCTCGTATCTCAAAGTTTTGCTTCGCCGATTAGGCAATTTTCCGCCTAGGCAATAACCAACACAAAGTGATGACTATGGTATGTTATATGTAAGTATGTAGATTGTAGGTATCAAGATACAAAATATAACTGTAGTTCTAGGTCTAGTTTATAGTACTATGTCAAGCTAAAAACTATGCGGATACTTATTTATTAATTATTATAATTAAAGTTAGGGGAAAATATGGGAAAATTCTTCAAATAATTTTAAAAAAATATATTTTTTTCTTTAATCGAACTATTCAATACGCAGTTGGATTCTAGTCCTCAAAACCAAACATAAATGCTAAACATTCTAACTACTTGGTAATCTGTATAATACTTCCAAGTTCCAATGCAGCTGAAAGTTATGTTATCAATTTATCACCCTTTTGCTGATGCATAGCTACAGCATACGACATTGAGATCACATTGCGAATTCATTGGCAATATTTTTTACGAGAATTGGGCATAAAATGTCAAACCACGGTTGTGCTTTGCTTGTGATGTTAATAAATAAAACATATTAATAGATGCTCATTGTCCACTAATGGTAATTGCCTCTAGGCTCTAACGAGCTTTTCCTAGGAATAGGAAGGCAGAAATTGCGAACAGGTTTTGCGCTTAGGCTCAGTGGCGGGGCAAGACCTAAATTTGATGTGGGCGAGATATATTTTGCGAGGCCACCTAAAATATATTTTGCTAGGCCCTCTGATGGATACCTAACGCAAGAAGATGGATTTGTTGAGACTTGAGAGACTTTTTTTTATAAAACTTTTCATATTTATGAATATTTGAGTATTAAAAATCGTAAATTCCTGAAAAAACCCTCTTAGTCCAAGGGGCGCGAGGCCCCTTAGATCGCGGTTGCCCACGTCGCCTACGCCTAACGCCGCCTCTGAGTTAGTCTTGTATATTTTTAGACGCATAAAAACCTAATATCCTTAAAGTTTTTGCACATGGTAATTAACTTATAACAAGTGTATCTTGCAAGTTGTTTGATGTTTTTATGTAAAAGCTGGAAATTGAAATAAAAAGCTTATAGTAAATATGATACTCGTACCTCTAGTATAGTATAAAAGGTATTAACTATTAAGTTATTTTAATGAAGTACTTTTAAGGAAGTACTAAGTATAATATTATATTTAAATAATTAAGGATTTTGTGAAAATTTCGAATGCCTAACTGTTACCATTATTAATTACGAGCGGAAAAAACTAATAAAATCACGTTTGTTGTATGGGAGCCCCCTTTAAATATTAATTTTATTGCGTTTTTAGTATTTGTTGTTATAGCGGCAACAGAAATACACAATCTGTGAAAATTTCAGGAAGCTAGCTATAGCAGTTCTTGAGTTACAGCCTGGAGACAGACGGACAGACGGACAGACATCGAAGTCTCAGTAATAGGGTCCCATTTTTACCCTTTGGGTACGGAACCCTAATAAGCTCCCTGAGGCACATTTTTGTAAACATGACATAGTTAAATTGATGCAGTATCCAACAATTTGATTGAGTCATTTACGTTAGAGCAGGGCTTCCCAAACTTATTTGTACTGTGACGCCCTAGGGACTTTGCCATTTCTTCACGACGCCCTTAAACCCAGCCCCCCAAAAATACTTTCCAATTTTAGAACCAGCCTACATAGGTTATCATAAAAACACTATTTGGACATTTTTATATTTTTATGAGGAAAAAATGACCAAATCAAAACATAAGCATAAAAATTCAAAAAAAGATATTTATGAAAGATATTACAGCCAGCAAGGCTGGCTAATGTGAAGGATGCGCTTGCTTTTCTGAGCATAGCTTCTGAAAGCGGGGATACTGCCCGGGATGTATGAATGACAAAATGCGCGCGGCGGTTGTGTTGACATGCGACGCCCCTGGGACAATGTCGCGACGCCCCGGGGCGTCGCGACGCACCGTTTGGGAAGCCCTGCGTTAGAGATTACATTAGAGAGTAACGACACGATATTCATACGTGCCCTGCAAGTATTATTATGTATTATTAATTTATTATAGTATAGTAATCGCAGTCCAATGATGAAATGAATGACATAATTAGTAGGTGGGAAGTGGGAAGAGAAAATATGAAGCCATGTTACATATCTAATACATCATGACGTTATCTCCTGAAATATGGTAAGAGGTACCTTATACCTACTTTATTTGTTTAAATCATTGTCGTAAAAAAGTAGCGAGAACATAAGTGTTGGCTATGGTTTGACCATTGCAGCGTAGTATTTGAAAAAAATTAATAATTGGTAATTTGTAGGTAGATTGACAACTATAGAGTCGTTATGTCGTTATCGTCAATGACAAATCATTTCTTCCATATTTATGACCGAGCGAAAAACGATTTTGAAAAATAATAGTTTTATGTGACAAGGATTATATAAATAAAGAGTGGGATAAGGTATTCGCTGAGAACATGGACACAAAGAAAGTTCCAAAAGGATGTAAGTCTTGAGAATTCTGAATTATCCGTTTATTTACAACTAGAAGTAGTTGGTTGTCGCTTGAATCACGAATGTGATCAAAATCGCTATATCAAAACGCTACGAATAATAAAAAACTATTAACTAGTTTTTTATTATTCGTAGATCAAAACGTTAAATTACTTAAACATAATAATCTAAATAAACCTAAATATCTAAATAAAATTTGTATACGCATCCACTATTGAACTTCACGTATTGAAATACATTTCTGAGTTCATAATAATTAAGATTCTAATTATACTCATTTTTTTATTGAAATAGGCCGCGTAATTCTACTAGACCGATTTTGATAAAATCGGTAGTCTCCTGTACAGACAGACACAGCTGGAACGAGGACACAGTATATTTTCTTTCGCAGAAAATGTACGGTTCTTGTGGAGTATTTTCCGCTAGCCACGGGAAAAATCTAGTTCCTTATAGGAGATTCCGTGTCAGTACTTAAGGAATGAGGATTCTTTGAATTGACACGACCATCAAAAGAGAAATCGGTGCAGAATGCAAATTGTGTTTTGCAAGCTTGGCAGGACCTATACCTACGACTATCGAAGTATACAATAAATTAATATATCTAAGGACTAAGGCAGTACATGGTATGCTAAATCATAATAAAAATCGGCCAAGTGTGAGTCGGACTCGCGCACGAAGGGTTCCGTACCGTTATAGAGCAAAAATAGCCCAAAAAATGTGATTTTTGTATGGGAGCCCCCCTTAAATAATTATTTTATTCACAAAACAAATTTAACATTTTATTACAAAATCCTTAATTATAATTACAAATATAATTAAGGATTTTGTAAAAATTTCAAGTGTCTAGCTATAGCCATTATTGATATCGAGCAAAAAATAGCAAAAAAATCACGTTTGTTGTATGGGAGCCCCCCTTAAATATTAATATTATTTTATTTTTAGTATTTGTTGTTATAGCGGCAATAGATACACACATTTTGTGAAAATTTCAGAAGTCTAGCTATAGCCGTTCTTGAGATACAGCCTGAAGACAGACAGACGGACAGACAGATAGACAGACGGACAGACAGACATCGAAGTTTTAGTAATAGGGTCCCGTTTTTACCCTTTGGGTACGGAACCCTAAAAACTAACCAGATTATTTCAAGTTCGAATAGATTTTAAATTGTATATAATTAAATTCTTAGCCCTTTAATAAAATATCCACATATGACATGAGTTGTTTTTATTCTTGTCCGATACGTTAGAAAAGTACGTGAATCATTTTAAAAATATAAAGGGGTTAAAGCACATAATGCTAAATAGTTACTACGTTAGTTTAAAAAATATTCATTCGTCAGTATACCTATAATTTTATTACTATAACCATTATAATTATAATTTATGTTAATTCTATAACTAATGTTAATTCTATATCAAAATGTATAGTTTTCCCAAATTACGAAATAGATTACTTACCGATAAATCTACAAATTTAAATATCAAATTACAATAAAGATGAATAAAATATATTGTGCAAAAACGTGCTTCCAAACGTGACTAAATAAATTATAGCACCAAAATATTGAACATCATGGTAGAGTGGATATACTTCTTTTTGTGATCAGTTTGAATCGTAGAAACTCTCTTTTATTTTTATACGATTTGCTGAAGAAAACATTTTTTTTATTATATGTAACTGCGTATGTTAATAGTTGTTAAGTTACTCACGACAATTTAGTTACTTAACAAACTAATTAATAATTATTATGTGTTACATACTTCAGAATAAATATTTGTACCCGTTTGCCCTTGAAAGGCAATTATAAGTTTATTATACTCGATCGATTGCGATAAAACTTTGACCTCTTGGTCTCAGACGCGTCGTAGCACGTAGCACCCTCTACGAATTTTCCCAAATTCAAATCAAAGACTTAAACGGGGACGCAGTAGCCTTAAAACTCCTCTTAAAAAAAACCAGAGCCAACCAAGGGTAATACTTCGAACACAGTTATTTAATAAAAAAATATCATTAAGTACATAAAATAATTTTTGTGTTTAGCCTGGAAGTTGTCATCATAGTTTATCCTTATGTAATCATAATAACTGTGATCTGTATATAATTTATATGTATATTTTCTGTCAACTTTCTCTCGAACGTGGAAACTACAGGAAATCTGTTCTCGGCCCTACGGTTCTAGAATTCTGTAGGCTGTTGGGGTTTTCCGTGCGCGACATTTCAACTAAGCAAAGTTTGCCTTCAAATATACCTTTGGTAGATACTGTTATTTTTAGTTATACAAAACAGAAACGTTTTAGGTATGTGGTTGGTTTTGTTGAGGAAAAAATATTTACATTTCGAGTCTATTGCTGCTGTAACAATAAAATGTGTTTGTACAGCTTATCTAAATTATACCACCAAATAAGTGTTGAATAAGATCTATTTGTATTTGAATTATAGTAGCTGGTATCTGAAACAAAATACTCCTTTCATAAAAAAAAAGAAAAAAAAACGAATCATAACTTGTAAAGCCCGTATTACACCACACTGTATTCAGGGGTCTTTACCCTAATTAATTCGTGAAGTAAGGCATGTATTGACCATAAAGTTAATATACCTAGCGGAAGGCTAGGTATATTAGCTTTATGGCATTGACGCCCTTACAAGGGGCTTTTCCTAACTACCGACCCTGAAAAAGGATGGTGTAATACGGGTATATATAATTAAGTGTGATAACTGGTATACCTAGCTTACTTAGTAGTTAGTACTCATGGACGTATAAGTTACTTCTTACGGCCATGTTAGTATAATAGGTAGTGGTACCCACTGCTTGGAAATGAACGACAAAAGAGTGAAAACATTCACTGTTTTGAATCGTTCATTTCCAGCGCACGTACTATCAACAGAAATTGTTCATTAGCGATTGTTATCAAACATACTAGCTGCAGAGGAATTTCAATCACCGGGTACACGAACGTGATTTTATTGTATTCTTATCTAACTCCTAAACTAAACGATTTCGATTTTCCTTATCGCACGTTAAAATTACGTATGTCATTTGATATACGTAAATCTAACGAATTCGTGAAAATGGTTATTATTATTGTGTATTACTTACACTAAAAATATGTTAATAGCAGATATTTATTGTTTTGTTTATATTCTGCCCGCTTGCTTCGTTCAATATTTCGAAGTTTTTTTTTCGGACGTTCCGAGTAAATTTTATGTAAATTAAGGTCCTGTCACTTGTCAGAGGAAACTTAACTCTCAAGGGTCTTTTGGTTCAATCAGAATCAGTTGTAAACAGGCATAAGCAGTGTTAAAAATATGTGCTTTTTAATTTTACTAACATCAAAGCAAAATAAAAATGCAACTTTTAGTTTTTTCGCAACCGGTTCCAGAAGTATCTAGCCAGACGCTACCACTAAGATTACGAATATATTATCTAGTCGCGACTTTGAGATAAAAGGATGTCGAGGACCTAAGCTGTTCTGGCAAGGACATCTGAGGTCCTTGACCTTCGGAGGCGTGTACACTAGTGTTGGCTTATAACAGTGTACTGGTTTATATAAGATTAACCAGACCACGCCTTCTTTAGCTCTAATGAACTAAATATATTATATGTTTTCTGCAAGTATTGACAATTAGACGCTATATTATTATCTTGTCTTTTAACGCAAGGCTAGGTGTTTACTGTACCTAGCCTATTGTGATTACAGATTAGACATACGGATATGCAGACAAGTGGAATCTTAGGGTCTGTTGACAGTTTACACTGAATGAGAAGAAACGCGTTGCGTCGATGCTTAGCTTGCAATTTGATTTTGTTATTTCAACTTTATCTTCCTTTTGTACTATCAGAGAAGTTTATTCATAGGCAGATGGTAGATCTACATTATTTGGTCGGGTGTTTTAAAAAAAAAGTCAGTCAAATCAGAGAAGTTGATTCATAGGCAGTTAACGGACCATTCGTCAACGTCCTTTGGTAGGATTATGTCAGTTCAATGCTAGCTGTGATCTGGGTTTGACATATCGGGACTAAATCACGTAGGTCCGCAATCTGCCTATGAATCAACTTCTCTGATGGTACATCGCGGTAGTACCGCCTCGTTTCTTCAAACACGAAACAAGAAGTCACTTAGTAGCATTCAGGGAACATGGAACCCTAAAGAGTAAAGAGTATTTAGTAAATGATAGCCATTTACCTGTTGGTTTTGTAGCGAGGTCACCTGACAATAGCCACCATGACATTCAGCCTCATCATTTCCTGAAACAGCTAATAGAATGTTGTTTATATTTTCTAACATACCTGGTTAATGAAAAGTTGATTTCAACTTTCGGACAAGGCAGGCTGATCATTTTTTATTTTCTGATAAGGGAGATGATCCCAGTGTCAGGTAGGCAAGTAAAAAGTAGGCCCTGCGCCTGAGCTCTCGCGAGTCTGAAGGTCTCGCAACGTGCTGACAACCTTCTCTCCTTCTTATCTTATTAAGCAGATTTTTATGACCAAATCATTTTCAATAGCTTGCAGCTTTGTTTGACTAATTAAGTATCTATAGTATAGTACCATCGAGGAAATTGATTCATAGGCAGTTGACGGACCTACGTCATTTGGTCGGATTGTGTCAATTTAATATTAGTGCATGAGCTGTCGGCTGAGTTTGACATAACTCTACCAAATTACGTAGGTCAATCATCTGCCTATGAATCAACTTCTCTGATAGTACATACCAGGTTACGGAGAACAAAGGGTACAATAATTGCACCAGCTTTATTTGTCCGTCAAGTTGTAACCTTACATCTTAAAGACGTATAATTTATAAACAAATACGTACGTCTTCCATGAATAATTATAAATAAGGCTAAAATTAGTCAACAGATTTAATCTTTTTAGGATTAACCCAAGGTTGGCCTTAGCTTAGGTGGAGCTAATGTTTTGTTCTTTTGAGTCGCATTTGGGTCGACCAGGACAAACTCAAGGGCGTTCCTTTATGTAACACACAATACTGACATCGCTATGTAATGGTCTAAGCCACGATATTAAGCAGTAGTCACGGAATTAAAAATATATATTATGTAGAATCTAGATGACCCGGTGATCTGCCCTCTTAACATATTTCCCGTACAAACTTTCCCTTGACTTCCACGAATATATTTTCAAGACTAAAATTAGCCAAATTGGTTCAGCTGTTCGCAAGTTTTGACGAGACAAACAAAATTTAAAATTCACCCTTCATGGCTCGGACAACATAAGTTTTTCCTGTAGCCGAGACTGGTGATGGAAAAACGTGGAAAAACCGCTAGTGTTTTGGATATTCCTCAATTTCAAACTTTTTTATGCGTGTTTTCAAAATATATTTTGTAAATTAAAGCCCTTTTTGCCTTGATATGTCTACAAAATACGTGTACGAGGTCATTTACTGCTGCACTAAGAAACTAATATTAATTACTTAACTGTAATTAAATGAAGATTTTGACATAAGCTCCATTATCTGTTAAACTCTTCATTAAATTGAAGTTTAATCATCATTAAATAAATCGCTGAGTGCGGCCGAGTGCTACTGTTGGCTATAGGCATCAACCCCACATCCATGGGCGTACCCAGGATTTCAGCTAGGGGGGGCAGCATACCTGTTTCGAGAATCTTCTCGTCAACCATCTGGAATCATCTGGTCAGTCTGGTATATTGAAAATTACATGAAAATTGACTTTTATTAATCTGACTCAAAAGATATTTTGTTTCCAACACTTCATTTTGCGCAGAGTAGATAACACGCAGCTGCCCCCCCCCCCCCCCCCCCCCCCCCTCTGCCCCTACCTGGGTATGCTCATGCCCACATCGTTCAATTTATGAGCAGCATAAATTGAACGATGTTGGGGACGGTACTCTAACGCGAAGGAGTCACAATATGCTATCAAGGATAGCAGCGACGTCTAGGCTACAAAGGACCTGCCTTCGGGAAAAAAATGCTACTGTTTTTGACTGAAGTAAAAGGGTCGATAGTGCAGTTATTAAGTTTAGTCGCAATACCATTTTATGAGCAATTAACAAGGTTGTTCCGATATATGTATCAATTTACTATCACCGTAGGACAGGAAGCGGAAGCCCTAAAAATTAAACAATAATATGGAAGTTTTACTTCGTTTCCTTTATCCGTATCATATTTTTATTAAAAAAAAAAAACCATAATGGAATAGGCATAAGTCATAACATTGTTGACTTCTTGCGCCAGTCTCGGTTATAAATGCTAAAGTATGTTTATTTGTCTGTCTTTTATTCACGCTTAAACCGCTAGGTGTTTACCTAGCGGTTTAAGCGTGAAGAATGTTGATGACATTTTAGGTATGGAGATAGTTTGAGTCCCGGGATAGGACATAGGATACTTTTTATCCCGGGAAAATTTTATTATTTTGGCGAAACGGAGTTGCGCTCGTCATCTAGTATTTAAACACACAAGACATCCTACCTCTGAGGTTTTTAAGTTGGGTATTTTTGGCATTCAAAAGCAGTCCCGCATAACCTAGGGTTGCCAACCTCAAATTTAAAAAACCAGATTTAAAATAACATTAACCAGGATAATTTCGTCGAAAAAAAGGACACATAGACTTGCAATTATAGCAAAATTAATATCTAGAAAAAAGGTACAATTTAAGTTATCAATAAAAAATTACATATTATACTTAGTTAAAACTAGTTTATATCATAATGTTAACACTTGTTTGTAACAAAATTTTCAACTTGGGTAATTTGTAGGACGATGCTTAAAAATTATCCAGGACGTCCCAGGACACTACGAAAACTAGGACATGTCCTGGGAAAACAGGACGGTTGGCAACCCTACGCATAACCTATTCCTCAGAGTCTCGCAGAGTGTTTTTTTAATATAAACTTAGTATTAATAATAATTCAAATGATATCTAATCCCTCATTTAGCCGTATAATATGTGTAATTTACGTATAACGGTCCAATGGCGTGATGATTTGTAATAAACCTTGCAATCTGAGATTTGGATCTTGACAATGAAACTTTTATAATCGCCATAATTATTGATGTGTCTCGGTCCTCGCACTCAAATCGTCCACTTCCTTTTAATAGATTTTCCATCACTTAAGTCTGAAAGGGTACCTAAAATATTAATAAATAGATAGGCCCAAGGGCAAAGGGAGTGAGGATTATAAGGACCAAAAACGCAACACTACAGGCAATTCTTCTGATATTGCGAATGTCCTTTTAGCGGCAGCTACCGCTTGCCATCAGGTAATCAGGTTTTCCTGGTTCATTTGGTTCAACTAAAAATTGTTATCACCCTTTTTTTGGTTTTGCCGTAGTCGGTTTTAAAGCAAGCTACTTATAAGTTATAACTTAGTAAATTATAACCACAATCAACCGTAGGAACTTCGTTAGGAAGGTTTTATTTGGATGTATTTTCAATTTAGTAGGTAGTTTAGTTGGTGCTTGTTTTTAAAGGTGAAAATAAGGTAGGCTAAGTAAAATTTTCCATAATTTGAATGTCATTACAATCTTTGAAATATTATAAACAATAATAGTACTTTAAAAAGATAAAACCGACTTCAAAATTGTACGTAATTGAGAATTAAAATTCCCTATCTCAAAAACTACTGAACCGATTTTGATGAAACTTGTAGTGTTCCATAAGTTAAACAATACCTAGTATGACAAAAAAAGAATTACTCAAATCGGACTTGTAGTTCCGGAGATATGCGAACACAAACATAAAAACATACATACATACATACATACACTTTTGAAATTTGGCACATTTGTTCAGACGCTGATATAGACTAACATATACGAAAATTGGGAAATTCTGGAAATATTACATACATACGGGTCGAATTGATAACCTCCTTTTTTGAAGTCAGTTAAAAATAATATATCTGCTAAAAAGTAAAGTAAAACACACGTAAGCAAAGCAGATTCGTATACCTATTCTTGAAAACATCTCTACAGGGTGCAACAAAACTAAGTGATAACACTTTAGGGTGTGTATGGGTCCTCTATATTGTGTTCGCTCACTTCGCTGTGAAAATAGCAGCGCTGAAAAAGTAACTTTTTTCACCTTTGTATAGAAAAAATCATCCCACCAAAACATTTCTTGTAAAATGTTGCCTCGACGACCACATAAGGTTTACCCTGTGAAAAAGATATGAGATCTCATGTAGAGCCAAGCTTCTAAATCTACACGGCCTAACTCTTCAGACCCTAACCTAAACAAATTCTACATATCAGTAAATATGTATGGCCATGTATGGCTTCGCCGTTTCGCTACCGTCGCGGAGGTGATGCGAATATTTAGTTTCTGCAATCTGAAGTAAGTAACGAAACAGCCGAGCCATGCATATTTACTGAAATCATAGAGAAAATATACTGATATGTAGAATTTGTTTAAGTTAGGGTCAGTAGAGTTAGGCCGTGTAGATTCAGAAGAACCCAGATAACGCGAGGGCGCTTGCCCATAGTACAAATAAAAAAAATGTTCTTTCAATGCTACTACTTTCACAGTGAACTCTATGTAAGGGACAAACAAAACCTAAAGTATTATCACTTAGTTTTGTTACACCTTGTAGAGAGAGAGAGAGGGATAGAAAGATGGACAAAAGGGAAGTTGATTTTTTTCTATTAGGTATTAAAATATATTAATCAAAATATTATATTGTAGTATGTATTATTATTTTTATAATACTAATATTATGTCATTTTATCCTCTACATATGAAGCAAATTAGATTTTTATGCTCTAACATAGCCTAGCTGAGTGGTAAAATGCGATATCGGAGAAAGTTTAAGCGGTAAACAGGTTAATTGCCAGGATCTAGGAATGTGATACAAATTACAATAACAAGCCATTAACCTCATGTTTTCATTTGGCGTGGAATATTTTTAAGAAATTACGTGAGGAAAGGAAACTAATTAAAAGGCCTGTTTTCACCAATCGCACCCTAACGTTAAGTGACCCTTAGGTCATAAGGAAGAAAACTGGAGACACAACGTCTCCAGTTTTCACCATGTTTAAATTATGTCAACTAAGTCTTTAGGGTTTAAGAGCGGGCTGCCAAATTTTGCTGTGTTTTCTTATAAGTATTACGATCCCGTAAGACGATTGACTTAAATGAAATTAAGATTTATTTAATCATTGTATTTTTATCTGATATTTGCCTAACGGAAAACACGATTCACTTATTTTGACTCGATAGTTATATTTTTCGAAATTATGAATCTTTTTGGGCTTTTCAACAAATATCTGTATCGGGTGCGCTATGATGAGGCTACCTCAGACTGGTGTGATCTCGATGCGGGGGTTCCACAGGGTGGTGTCCTTTCTCCTCTTCATTTTTCAATGTTTATAAACACAGTATCCTTAGTATTTTATCATGCAATTTTCATCTCTACGCAGATGACCTGCAAATTTATCGTCAATCTCATATTGATGATATAAGTGCGGCAATCAGTGATATTAATACGGATCTACAGCGAATTGCAGACTGGGCAAAATCATTTGGTCTCTTAGTAAATCCTCATAAGTCTCAAGCAATAATTATCGGCAGTAGATATATGACACAGCGATTAAATGATGTGCCCAGAATTTGTTACAATGGTACTCCGATTGCCTTCACACAATCTACTAAAAACCTCGGAATCATCATTGACAATAATCTGTCCTGGCAACCGCAAGTCAACGAGGTAAGTAGAAAAGTATACCACTCGTTACACATGCTTAGGTGCCTTCAGAACTTTTTACCCTTAAAAGCTAAAATCTCCCTAGTCCAGTCACTCATTCTCCCTATCCTCGATTATGCTGACTCCTGTTACTTGGATGTTACCGAAGAGTTGCTAACGAAGTTAGAACGATTGCAAAATCAGTGCATTCGTTTTATCTTTGGTTTAAAAAAGTATGATCACGTATCAGTTCTTCGGTCACAGTTAAAGTGACTCCCTAGTCGCCTTCGGCGAAATATCCATATCCTCTCCCTCCTTTACAATATCCTTTATAACCCTTTGTCTCCCTCTTACCTCGTGGATCGCTTTAACTTTTCTCGACCCTTAGACATCCCTTGTAGGCCTAATGTGAGAACAAATCTTTCCCTCCCCTCCCATCGCTCCAACTTCTTCTCCTACTCCTTTACCGTTCATGCAGTTAGATTATGAAATTCTCTTCCCCACACCATTCGTGATAGTCCCACAATCACTGTCTTTAAAAGACGCTTGAAGGAACACTACCTCAATACTGAATCCAGTTAAGATTATTATTAAATATACATATAGTTATGTATCCATATAATATTCAAATATTTATAATTGGTATATATTTTGATATAGTATGTAAGTAATAAATTATAGTATAATATTATTAGTATCTAAGTATTGTAGTATAATAGCATAATATAATTATTGTATTTTAATGTTGTAATTTAAATTGTTCATCAATATTAATTTATCTGTGCACGCCCTATCTGATGTTTCTGTTCAAATTTCTCTACTTAGGACTGCTGGAAGAAATTTCTTTTAGAGATAAGCAGTACCTGTTGTGTCGTCTTTCTAATATTATGTTACTTTTTAATGGTTTTGTGTGCAATAAAGTGTAAATAAAATAAAATAAATAAATCTGTTACACTTATTGAGTTACTATCATTAAATAACTTGCACTACTACAATCACACACTTTATAAAATAATGGCTAAAGGAAATATTAGTATTGTATTTAATTTTTAAGTAATCATCAAAAACAGTTTTGGGACTTACGACCTTTACTTTCGTGCTATAATGCGGGAACCGTTGTTATGCGATATTGTTCACTATTAGCTGCAGCGCAAAGCACAATGCTCGGGGCACGATTCATGGAATCATTATATCACGATTGGAGGATAGCGGGGTGTGTAGGCGGGACTAGCGTGCTTTGATATTTTTGACAGCAGGCTCTTAAGGAAAACTTGAGATAAAACCTTAATGACCCCTAGTGTGGTTTTAAAGGAGTGGTCATACTGTAAAAAAAGTCTAGTGAACCCTTAGCGTTAAGGCGGTTGGTGAAAATGGGCATTAATCTTTTAACACTAATGAGGAAAATTTTTAGCTATCCCTCCACTATTAAATAAATCGCGTGACTTTATCTACATAGAACCTTTAATTCCATTAAAAATACTATATTTTTTTTTATTTTAAACAATAGTTTGAAGTCATTAAAGTTAGTAAAATATGATTGAATTTCATAATAGACATCTTTACAATAATTTTTAAAAAAACATTATTCTTAAGCTGCGCTGTCTTTATTCTGTACATTAGTAAACCACGAATTGTCCACATCATACAATGTGGTTTGTACGCCATATTTTTAATCACGTAAGCACGAGCAAGTGTTTTTTTTAGTGCCGAATTTACATTTTATGAGTGTAGGCAACTTTATTTCCGCCTCCCCATGTACAAAATCTGTCGGCCACTATGGACGCTGCCCTAGGACGCTGCCGCCCCTAGGTCGCGGCCTATTATATACAGCCTATTTATAAATCCGATGCTGGTTTTGTTACAGACATTGTGCCTGTGCGGTTCAACCTGTGGATCATGATATTCACTGCCTGCTGGGTGTCCTACATGATCAGGGTGAACATGAGCCTCAACCTCATAGCCATGGTTCCGCAGACACCTCAGAATATGACGTAAGTCGACAAGCGTAAGTCTTAGCAAAAATATCGCAAGGGTGTACCTGACAGGTTTGCCTGAACAGGTCAACTGTTCAGGTAAACCGGAGCGTGTATATTACAGAACTGTGTAGGTTTTGCCTCAACTTTGCCTGACAGGCGCAACTGCACAGGCAAACCTATCAGCCCTTGCGTTTATGGCCTGCTTTACATAGATTTTTACGCAGTGTATTCAAGGTTTGCAGCTGTCCTTGTTTGTTACGTTACTTTTCCGATTTGTCAGACAATGACAGGCAAACCTTAATGTTTGACAGCAGCATTTTCATAGCGTGTGACTGAAAGAGACAATAGGTCAATGACCGAATTTGTACTATCAGAGAAGTTGATTCATAGAAAGTTGACGGACCTACGTCATTTGGTCGAATTATGTCAGTTCAATATTAGTTTTAGTCGTGATCGGTTGGGTTTGACATAACGGGACCAAATTGCATAGGTCCGCCATCTGCCTATGAATCAATTTCTTCTATGGCACATGTGCGGTGACCGGCCTATAACATATGACATAAAACCTCTTACTACAGAAGTTGAAAATTATTCTAAAGATTAAAATTAGTCTTGAGTAATTGAATGCGTAAATGAGTTTTGTGTCTAAATATTGTTATTACGATTGCAACAGATTGAAATCTCAGTGCAGCAGTAACGTTGGAGCGCTACGGCGAGGGAATGAAACACTACCAGATGTGAACATCGTTCCGATTAACGAAACTACGGAAGAGGTAAATGAGAATATTAATATTGATAAATAAGCAAATAATGATCCTAATTTTGGATTTTGAGGGACTAAATTAGGTAACAAAAAATGTAATCTAAAATGTAGGTGAAAAGTAAATGCTACGAGACATTAAGCCCGCCTTCGTACAAGAACGACGAACATGCAAAAAGTTTTTCCAAAAATGTTTATCTGTATCTACATGAGATGAAAATTAATATTACCTCTATAGAGTACTATGTCATCGAGTGTGTTTACATTTTATTTCCGCGTAAGTTTAGAATCTTCGGAGCGTTAAATTACCCGGAAGTCATCACAAATAATATTCATGCAGAAAAATTCTGACGTTGGTCAAATTGATAAATTGTAGATATGACGTCATAGTTGCGTTTATGACACATTATATTAAATTTTGGTACTTATATTAAACAAAATTATTTTTAATGATTAGTAGAAAGTATAATTTATACATGGCATACTATTTATTTCATACAAATGTTAGGTTACTATAGGAATAAAAAATATATTGGAACTGTTATTGTATTTTAAACGTGCCAAAGACTTATGTAAAAGTCCGTAATTTACAAGGTAGTGATAACAAACATTGTCAAGAATATTATGTTCCTGATTCTGTTATGGTTGTAGGAAAACATAATCGATAATTTACCGTGAACAAAATCCATAGTTTAACAAATATCTAGTGTTGATAAAAATATTATAAATGTTACTTACTAAAGTTCTGACTGTTTAGGGGGCGTCCACAAATTACGTGAGGTGTTTAAGGGGGGAAGGGGTCGAGTCAAATCTCATCTAATCTTACGTTGGAGAGAGGGCGGGTCTCGGGAATCTGAAAATTCAAAAAAACACCTCACGTAATTTGTAAACGCCCCCTTAGTGAAGTGCTGTTAACATCAATTGAATAATTTGATTGAAAAGAACAGAACAATGATAATAATTTTAGATTATAGTACTGCAACTAATGATTTAGATCTTATATTATAAGAGAATAAAAATGTAAACTCGCAAAACCAGATGTGTATCGTTTTGCTGTTCCTTTTTTTTTAAACCAGCCTATAGCTCTCGCGATAAAAATTCCAGTATTATTTTAGACAAGTTTCTAATGATTATCTTCAAGAAGTCATTGAACCTTAAGTTACAGACAGACTGTATGACTTGGTCCATGGTATGACTAACTTTATCCTACTTTTTAGGTGTCATATGGAACCGTATTCAATTGGACAAAAGATCAGCAGGCGACCATACTCGGTGCATACTTTTGGAGCTACCCTGTGACGTCACTAATAGGGGGAACAGTGGCTGAGAGATGGGGTCCCAGATATGTGGTGTTCTGGTGCTCCGTATTAGGAGCATTGTTGACAGTCCTGAGTCCAGCTGCTGCGAGTCTGGGCTACATTGCCCTTGTTCTGAATAGATTTATTTTAGGAATCACTGGGGTACGTATTTTAGAAGTAATTACTATTATTTAGAAAAACATATCACAGAATCGTTCCGTAATAATTTAATTTGATCCTGAATCTATTGTTGATTATTTTAAACTAGTTTTCCTCACCGAAAAACCGTAACAAAATGTATATTGTCTTTCCCCAAGAAACATTCAGTTACCCTATACGCCAAATTTTATTTAAGACATATTATCAGATACAGTTTTTTATTTTCCAAGCAACAGCGTAATAGCGCGTTTTATGTATTTCCTAATAACAATATTATGTTTATTATCAGGGCTTCATATACCCAGCTCTTCACGTATTGGTTGCGAGATGGGCACCCCCAGCTGAAAAGGGAAAGTTTACAAGCGCACTGATGGGCGGAGTATTGGGAACCGTGGTCACCTGGTCGGTAACAGGACCTCTCATGGAGAATTATGGATGGTCCTGCGCGTTCTACGTGCCGGGTGCACTCTGCCTGGTATGGTGCGCATTATGGTGGTACCTGGTTGCTGATAGACCTACAGAGCATCCACGCATTGCAGAATCCGAAAGAAAATACATTATGGAAGCTTTGGGTGACAAAATTCAGAAAACTAAGGTAAGTCAAGGACTCTTTTAAAAGAAAGGAAGTTTAAGCTAGTGAGTAACGGCTATGTGTTTCTACGATGCTTTAGTTAAATATGTGTTTTGATAACACGGATGTACAACAAATAGATTATTTAACATTTTTAATTTTATGTTGATCTTAAAATCTCAAATTACAATTATTTTTTTTCAGGTTGTTCCACCGTTCAAGAAAATATTCATGTCTTTCCCATTTTTGGCCATGACGATTCTGCATTTCGGAAACCTTTGGGGTCTTTACTTTATAATGACGGTTGGACCGCAATTCGTATCCAAAGTGCTCGGCTTCCAACTATCTTCGGCTGGATTCATATCGGCTCTACCCTATCTCGCGAGATTGATATGTGCAGCAATATTTGGCGCTATCGGTGACTGCATATTGTCCAGAAAAATGATGTCGACTACAGCAATCAGGAAATTCTTCTGCCTGTTCTCGCACATTCTACCTGGAGTGCTCCTCATATTGCTCATGTATACGGGATGTTCCACAGCACTGTCCGTTGCGATGATAACGATGTCCATGGGCTTCAACGGAGCAGCAACGTTGACGAATCTCCAGAACCACCAAGATCTCGCGCCGAACTTCGCTGGCACGCTGTACGGAATCGCCAATTTTGTGGGCAGCACCTCGGGATTCTTTTCACCAATGATTACAGCTTATTTCACAAGAACTGGGGTGAGTTTGGCCTGGGGTAACCAACTTTAATGAAAGTACTATCAGAGAATTTGATTCATAGGCAGATGGTGGCCCTACGTCAGATCACGACTAATATTGAATTGATATAACCCGACCAAGTGACGTAGATCCGCCAACTGACTAAGTATATCAGTTTCTTCGATGGAATATTATGAAGTAACCAAATGGTAATTTGAGTCCTAAGTCAGCACCACCACTCCTGAGGGACTGATCTTATTATTATTATCAAAGAGTTTGTAGTTGTTGGTTACCGTTGTCGATCCTGGCTCATTGGAGTTGTAGTGGTAGGGCAAAATCTACTATCAGAAAAGTTGATTCATAGGCAGATGGCGGACCTACGTAATTTGGTCGCGTTTTATCAAACCCAGCTGACATTATCACGAATTACATTGAATTGACATAATCCGATCTTCGATGGTACTATTTATTAAAATACAATATTTTTTGCAGGACACGTTCACCCAATGGCGGCCAGTATTTTACATCGGCGCTTCTGTGTACATCGTGTCAGCGGTGTTCTTCATGTTGTTTGGCACAGGACAGACTCAGCCCTGGAACTTTGTAGAAACTGACGACGAGGAGAAAAACGGCAAAGGTAAAGATATGACTGAAGTGACGAACGGAGTTAGCAAGAATGACAAACCTATAGAAAATGTTACCACTACAAGCACTTGAAAAGGACTGAAAATATAAAGGATATGACTGGCAATTTTCTGAATCAGATTTTATAATACCCAAAGATAGGGAGAATACTAGGGAACTAAATAGTTTTGAATATTGACTACAATTTGTTATATTTGAAATTTTACTATTGTTACTTTTAGTTTATTCCGTCCATTGTAATTTGATCGTGTTAACTGTTTAGCGTAAAATTATCGAATTTAAAAAATATATTCTAGAATTAATTTAATACATTATAATTTATAAAATATTTAATCTACCTGTAAATATTAGTTATGTTATTGTGCAATAATTTTATTTAATGATTTATGTTTTTTTGGCAAATTGTCGAATAGTTATCTATATATCATTAATTTTAGGAATCTCGGTATTTAAAACCTGTATTAAAATTAATGACAATAAAGAGGAATAGGACGTGTGTTTTGTATCAATATTGTTTTGTGATACATGCTTAAAAAGTAACTATAATATTTTTTATGTAAACTACAATGTATATATATATATATATATATATATATATATATATATATATATATATATATATATATATATACAGTAAGATTTTCTATATAGACTTTGGTTGTAGAAGCGTATCAACAATTTTATCGGATATTTTGGGTATAATTGCAGGATCTTCGATCCTTGGTTGGTAAAGTATGGAATATTATTGTGACAGCTGTGATTTGTATGACCTATCTTCAATTTTTGAGTCTTTTGCTTTTTAAGGAAATAATCGAATATTAGAATTTTATAAGATATTTCAAACGAATCTAGAGATGCAGGATATCTCCAATTACCATGTTATTTGACGCTGAAAGATAAAACTTAGGTACTTATATGTTATTGTAAACACATCAACATTTTTATTTTGCTTTTGATAGCCATATTGCTCACAGGTAAATTTTGATTCAGTCTCCTTGCAAAGTTCAAAATTTAATTTATACTTATGAGACAACTCAAATAACTCTAGTTTTATACATAAATTAAATTCTATGGTGACTAAATTCTGCCAACTTTTATTTACTTATATTTTACAGCTTTGTTAGGAGATCGGGATTTTGAGATTTTTTTTTATCTACACCTACAAAATGTAAGATAGGCTTCTCATAGGCAAAATTAATTTGTGGCCGGAATGCATTATTTTTATCTTTTGAATGAATAAGTTATTATTTAGTTGACTAATGCCCGTTTTCACCAACCACCCCCTAATGCTAAGTGTCCCCTAGGAGTCTTTAAAAGTCGTGTATCTCTGAAAAAATCGTTTTCACCAATGCTTGTAATCAAAGTCTTAAGGTCCTATTATCTTTGGTGACAAGACGTTGGTTAAATTTTATGTTAATTTAAGCCGATTTTGGCCTCTACGGGACACCAAAAGTTATGAAGCGGTTGGTGAAATCTGCCATAATTATAATTTTTAAGTATTTATTGTTTATATAAAGTAAAAATAAAAGTATTAAAATGAGTACTAGTTGTTTTTTTAATCGCATTTTAGCATATAAATCCATAAATCATTAATTATTGCGCTCTCAACAGCCGAGACCCTCTTTCACCAACGCCTCAATGGCTCATTAAAATTACACGCATTCTCTTTCATAATGAAATAATATGCAAATACGAGAGGGGATAACATAATATATTATATAATAGATAATTATATAATCTTTGATGAAATATTAAAGACATTGGTGAAATTGGCACTTAGTTTAATATAATATGTAACGTCGTCGGTTTTTTATTTGAGAAAATTTTTGGTAAAACTTTCTTAATCTAGTATCTTATTATTATTATCATTATAATAAATGATAAACACAATAATAATTGTCTACTACAATTTGAAATTTCAATGCGGCCATGATATTTATACGTTTATGAATATTAAATAAATTTTTTCTTCCTAAATTACGATGAAAATAAGAATCCGCGCCATTGTGAGTAATAATGGACTTTATTTTTGATAATACAACAATAATGAAGTATGTTGTAATGTTTTAGGTGGGAATAATGATATTTTTCGGTTACTTCCTCATATACGTCACAAGGTACAACATCGCTGTGCATATTGTTGATATGGTCGATGGGCCGTGGAAACACAAACGTAATAGGAGTGAGAGTGTGAGAAAGGGGCATCTGGCTGAAAGCTTACGGATAAGAAAGAAAACAGGGGTAAGTAAGGCCCATTGCGCCAGCTAGGTCTTTAGGTCTACTTATAGATTTCGAATAGCGAAGGAACAATTTTTCGAAATTGTGATCTTAGCGGGCTGAACGAAGCTCTTTTTTTGTAGCATAATTACTATTTAAAACAGGTCAAATAGTGCACCTTAAGGGGCCGGGTGCCATCGAAATTATGATCAAATACTAAAATCATTTTCTCATACTATACTACTATACATACATACTATCTCATACATAAATATTTTTTAGTGTTTAAATATTTTGTAGTTAATTTTTGTGCAGGAACCTAGGTAATTACTATGTTAAGCTGAAAAATAACTCAAACATGTTAAATATTTTCGTATGAGGAAATGATTTTGGTATTACGTTGTATGAGAATTTCGATGGCACCCGGCCTCTTAAGGGGTCCCTCTTATCTTTTAGCAAACTTACTCATTGAAAAATTGGTCCCTGAACAGTTGTGGATTTATTGTCCAATAACTCAGGGGTGTCCCGGACCATTATCTAAGGATTTCCACTCGCCTACCGGTACCGAATTGCCAACCATGCCTATGTATTGATCTTTCCAACAAGTTTATTTGTTACAGTCTGTCATAGACATAATGTACTGGAGTGAGAGCAAGATAAGTTTGTTGCTGGCAGCTTACCATTTGGGATATTGTACTTGCTTCCCTATCTTCCATAACTATGGGGACAGGTTAGTAACGTGATAACTGCCTTTTTTTTAAAGTCGGTTATGGCTTTAAGAAAAAAAAACATCCGAACGAAAACGACTGAGTCATCATTAAATATGCAAAAAATATTTAAATTGGTAATTAATTATCAAGTAAGTTACCAAAACATGCTTGGATTAAACTTTAATTAACGACCGGCAATTGTGAACTTTTGATAATGAGATTTAGGCCCCAAACTTGTTACACCAATCATAATAAGGAAACATAAAACATTGAAATATGCTAAAACAGCTTTTGACAAAATTTGCTAAAAATCCAGTAACAAAGATAAGATCTTTCCGTATTCGTCATTTTGGCGATTATACGTCTTGTTTTAGCTGGTAGAAAAATCACATAGATTAGCTTTAGAACTTTTCCTACATTTAATATATCTACTTGTTAAAATCTTTTCCTTTAAATACTTATTTAACGTTTAACATACTTAATATGTTCCTGTGACACATAAATAGATAGGAATATGTAATTGTAGATATAAAACCTGTTATGAAATAAAGTAATATAGTCAGTTTGTATGTGTTCCTTCTATAGAGTTCACTGTGAAAGTTGTAGCGCTGAAAGAGCAATTTTTTTGTGATTTGTAATGGGCAAGCGCGGAGCGCCCCAGCGTCATGAATTTGGCCATACAAAAGTAAAAAAAATATGTTATAAAGCTACTTTCACAGTGAAATCTATAAACGGGACTCATACACACCCTAAAGTATTATCACTTAGTTTTGACACCCTGTAGAATTATACCTACCAACCTTTATCCTATAGCAGGGGTCACCAATCAATTTCGCTCAGGGTCCATTTTGAGAAATGAAATTATCTTCGCAATCCGCACACACATTAAAAAAAAATGTTTATTGTAGGTACTCGTAATTTTATTACGGAAAAAATTGCTTTATTTTTTTCCTTCTTTCGCCCCGCCCTTTTTCGAATTTTAAATAATAAATTACGTAGCTGTAGTAAAAGTTTTAAGTTCGTGTGTTCTGTGGTCCACACACCACGGCTTGGCGGCCCGGATGCAGACCGCGGTCTGCCATTTGATGACCCGTAACCTATAGGCTTGTTTGATGCTCTTTTTAGGTACGGGCCGACGCGCGTAGTGGGTGTCAGTAGCTTTGTGTCTGGTCTCCTGAACTGCCTCACTCCAGCATCAGCCTACTACAGCTACTGGGTGCTGTTCCTGTTTCGCGTTATTATTGGATTTTGCGCGGTTTGTGAATTGACATTTTACTCTAATTTCGGTACACTTTGCTAAGTTATTAAATATAAGGTATTAGGTATCTATGGTGGAATGGTGGCCAAGCATTATCTCCACGATTTAGGATATAAAGTAGGTACTTTTGTTATGTATAGGTAATATGTATAGGATTTCTTTCTACGAAAGGAAAGACGAGTGACAGAATTGATGGACAAAAGAAATGTATCTTTCATTTTATCCCTAAATCTGTTAACTATATTTCGGATCTAACTTGTGCATAATTCATACTAACTTAGTATGTATTACTAAGCTGCTGGTGTAAACTGAACCTAAGGTAAACTAAGATACAAAAGGCCATCGAAAGATTTTACATGAAACAAGAAGAAACAAAATCTAAAACAAATTTAATTTTGCAGGAAAAAATCCTTGTTATGTTTTAGGGTGCAATGCAACCAAGTATGGTTCAAGTTCTAAGACACTGGGTGCCTCCTACTGAAAGACATCATTTCATGTGGGCTTACTGTGGTAAGTATTGAGTATTGAGTAGGTCTGACTAGGTACCGTAATACTCAGTGATAGCATAATCTTTGTGTTTACTCTACAAGGTAGTTATTAGGACCTACCTACATAGGTAGAGTAGAGGTAGTAATTAGGACCCCCTACTCTAGCTTTACTGGTAGAAGAACGCACATAGACCTTTTTAGGGTTCCGTAGCTAAATGGCAAAAAACGGAACCCTTATAGATTCGTCATGTCTGTCTGTCTGTCCATCCGTATATCACAGCCACTTTTCTCCGAAACTATAAGAGCTATACTATTGAAACTTGATAAGTAGATGTAGTCTGTGAACCGCATTAAGATTTTTATACAATAATTGAAAAATTATAAAAAAAATTAGGGGTCCCCATAGGTACAACTGAATCAAAAAAAATTTTTTTTCATCTAACCTATGCGTGTGGGATATCTATGGATAGGTCTTTAAAAATCATATTTAGGTTTCTAATATCATTTTTTTCTAACTTGAAAAGTTTGCGAGAGAGACTCTTCCAAAGTGGTAAAATGTGTGTCCCCCCCCTCTAACTTCTAAAGTAGGGGCATGACAAGTCTAAAAAAATATATGATGTACATTACTATACAAACTACCAACGAAAATTGGTTTGAACGAGATCTAGCAAGTAGTTTTTTTATACGTCATAAATGGTAAACTTAATTTAAAAACTAGGCCTTTGCATCCGTTGTGGATGATTTATAGAGTATTTTCAGAGCGAAGTAACCACTCTTCAGATACTGTAGTGCCTGGGACAAGACTTTTTTATATGTCCGTATGGTTGCCCAAGCGCATACGGCATTCTCGCAACATAGTCGGCCTAGTCCAGAGGAAAGAACTAGTCAATACGTCTGGGACCAACTATGTGCGGGTTTCCTCACGATGTTTTCCTTCACCGTACGAGCGTCCGTATTATGTACTTGAGATCAGAAAACGTCTCATTGGTACACGCCTCCAACCGGGATCGAACCTGTACCTTCTACGAGTGCGAACCAAAGGTCTACCCATTAGGCCACGGACGCTCTCCTCTCAACTTTCATTAAATCAACAGCTGAAATATAAAAATAAATCAAAAATCTTTTAATTTCATAAAAATAAACCTTATTGCTGCTGCGAAACCCTTCATGGGCGTGTCCAACTCGCACTTGGCCGGTTTTTTTAGCTTTTCATGGTCAGGTTAGGTTAAAAACGTAGCTATAATCTTTTTTGTTTCGAGTGTATATGTTAGGAAAAAGAAGTCCGTGAGTTGAAAAGAAAACTGTCATGGTAAGGTATCAAAAATAATATACTAACTAGGATCGCAATCATCCTATCCTATAATCTACAGTCATACTTATTATTTTGTATACCTTATATAAAGGATTAACTAGTGCTACCATGTATAACTAACAACAGAGGCACCTATTAAATTAAATACATAAACACAGGGATATTAAATAAGAGCTGTAAACTTTAGATAACACAGAATGATTAGTGGGTTTTTTCCTCACAACAACCATGAAATAACAAGCCCGCATATGCCTTGAAATCAAAAGTGAGGCATATAATTTATATTAGTATAGTTAAGTATGATTGCTTCTGCAAGTTACACTTGACACAATAATTAGGACTAGATGTAATAAAAAACATGGACATCTGATAAGTGATAAGACTGTAGAAAATAATTGAAAATGTCATTTTTAACATAATTTTAAGAGAATTCATTAGTTAATGATCGAATTAGTTGATGATAATAATGACGCTACGTTTAAAAGTTAATCCATCATTCAAATTATACCATTGTTTCCTACTACCTATAGTAGAACCTCAAAATAATTTAAACTTTACATCATTTTACTTAAATTATGACATGAAGCATAGTTTTTTTTCCATGAAGAGTCTTAGAATATAGTACCTAGCAAATGTTAGCTTGATAAATATTATTCCTTAATTTAATGCCAAGCGATTTTAAGTGTAGTCAAACTAGCAAAAGCTTATTTGCGCACGATTTTGAGTGACGTTGACAGTTCCTCGTAGCATTCAGCGTAGCAATATCGGGGAGTCCCCAGTTTTAATTAGCAGATTGAAGTCCACATTATGATGGATGACTTCAATTTGCTTACACAATAGACTAATTTACGTATAGGTGCTTAATATTAAAAACATAAAACTAGTTGTTATTAGGTAATTACTAAGTAGCAAGTAGGTGCTAATGTGTGTACAAAATCATGTGAATATTATTATTATTGTCAGATAATTTTATTTTTATTTATTTTTATTTTATTATCTAAGGAAAACACACAGCATTTTAAGAGTGAGTTGCACCAGAGGCGTGGTTATATAGGTCTACCAGAATCTGATGGCAATTTTTGACAGCAGATTTTCAAAAAATATCCTTGATCATTGGATAAATTTTTATATTTGCATGTTTAACACACAGAATCAGCCGCTATAAAAAAAAAAAAAAAGATCAAAATGTTTTATTCCGATTACCCCGGTATTGCTTAGAGTCAATTTATTTTCTCACTTTTTGCCATCAGATTCTGGTAGACCTATAGTTACAGTTATGGTCAAAGTTAGGCTAACTTAACTTTAAACTTAACTTTGACCACGGAATTTGACAGATGTCTGTTGCGTTTATTTTTTTGTTAAAGCTACATTGAGAGTATAAAAAATTAATCATCCGTAAAAATCGTCAGGAAAAATATTTGTTATAACAACACTGTGAGCCATAGTAAATTTTCACGAAAAAATTTTGATATAAGTATGAGCGGTTATTGTTATCGTTAAATATGGCGTCCTTAACCAAAGATTTGACATTCTGCACTGTAGTTATAGTTAATGTTAAGGTTAAAGTTACAGTTATAGTTAAAGTAAGTTGGTGCAACCCACCCTAAGACAACAGTGAGATACACATTACACAGCGATATGCCAATTAGAAGTTTCCACTAGTGTATAATAAGTTTAACTTAAATCTAACATACCAAGCATCAAATCATGACAAACACAAAGTATGACTTAAAATAAGCTACATAAATTAAAAAAACTGTAACTAACAATGAGCAACAAAGCTTATTAAACCACAAGAACATAAACATAAGCACGTAAGTACATAAAATATGTATGTTTTCAATAGTTCCTCAATACAGTCCTGCAGGTATACCAAAAGATTTAAAATCACAGGATATAAAATATATATAATAGAGTACGACGTGATGACAAAAAATATCATTATACAAAAAAAAATACGCCTCCGCCATCTATACTACAACAAAGTCAAACCTTTGATGTTAAAATATCCCCAAACAATCTGCGAAAAACGAAGAAGGGCCACTTTTCTCTCGACATGCTATGTCTTAACGGGCCCCTAGACGATCAATTTTATTGTGCAATAGCAATATAATTGACCGTCTTGGGTTGAGTTTAAACGCGCCCGCCTTTCAATCTTATTGTCAAATAAATTGATCAATACTATTGCTCAATGATATTATTGCACAATAAAATTGATCGTCTAGACTCTAGGGAGTAGGGACCCACTTAAGCACGCGACTACAATCGTACCTCATCGTTTTCAGGGTACACCTTAGGAACATGTTGCACCTTCTTACTGTGCGCCGTGATTCAGTACTACTCCACATGGTGTGTGGGCTTTTACCTGAGTGGGGCAGCCCAAGTGACCTGGTCAATAGTCTGGTTGCTGGTTGTCACTGACTCTCCCAACAAGCACTCCTTCATATCAGATGAGGAACGGATTTACTTGAGTAACACGATCAGCAATGTTTTTGCTATTAAGGTATAATTATAAGTGATTCTTGAATTATATTTAAAGTTAAATGAAAATAAAACAGACGTATACCTACCATATCCAGAGCAAGCCTTATAGGCTATAAGAAGACGTGATTAAAATGCAATGTTTCTAGCTATAAGTTATAGCTAGAAACATTGCATTTTAATCACGTCTTCTTTTTGTAATGATTTTTAATGACCACCCCCAAAAGGCAGGCGAGCTGCATGAAAAAGCTAGTCTTTCATAAATCACAATATTATGTAGAGTAACACTGTTACAAGGATAGGAGGAAGGAAACATTAAGTAATTGTTTGTTCCCAAAAATCAGCATTTCTTTAACTATTCGGTAACTCGACTTCGTGTCTGTTTCAAGCTAACCAATTCGCAAGCGCCTTGGAAGTTGATACTAAAGTCAGTGTCGTTCTGGGCAGTATGTATTCTCAGTTTTGGATACAGCTGGATCCTTGTATCGCTGTGTCTACATGGACCGCTCTACTACAGCATAGTACTGCGATATAGTATATACGAAGTAAGTAGAGTGTAAGTATTTGACAGTCAATATACATAATTTCGTACCTTTTTTGGAACAAAATGTTCTTCCGCGGGGCTTAAATGGTCACTTTGGAGAATCACATTATGAATCATAATATGATTCATTTTTTAAAAATTGCAATATTGACACTCTGTTTGCAATTCAGATATCTAAATTCGTACTAATTTGACATTCGTGAGTTTGACAGTTTTGACAATTCATTTTGTGAATTGATTGAGAGGAATTGCTAAATGTGACCATTTTAGCCCCGCTGTACTGTACTCGGCGAAACATGGCGGTAGCGGTCATTGACTCCCTGTCAAAAACTTGTAATTTTCTATACAAAGCCGCGATTGACAACATCTGACACTTTATTGTCAATAGCGGTTTATATAGAAAATGACAAGTTTTTGACAGAGAGTCAATGACCGCTACCGCCATGTTTCGCCGAGTACAGTATAATTGAAATCTGAATAATTTTAAGGACCTCTTATCCATTACAAAGTAGTAAGCATAGTAGCGTAGCGAGCCTTTAGGGAACCCGTATCAAATACTATATTTAAGGGCCTCCAGCTCAAGTAAAATTTGTTTACCACACAGTTCACAGTACACAATAACACATATAGTATTACCCTTTGTACCAATAAATTAAACAAAAAATATAATAGTATTTTAAAAAGATAAAATCGACTTCAAAATTGTACGTAATTGAGAATTAAAATTTTCTATCTCAAAAACTACTACACCGATTTTGATGAAACTTGCAGTATTCCCTAAGTTAAACAATACCTAGTACAACAAAAAAAAGAATTACTCAAATCGGACTTGTATTTCCGGAGATATGCGAACACAAACATAAAAACATACATACTTACATACACTTTTGAAATTTGGCACATTTGTTCAGACGCTGATATAGACTTACATATACGAAATTGGGCAATTCTGGAAATATCACATACATACCGAATGTACATATTGATCGAAGGAAGGAGGGTCGAATTGATAACCTCCTTTTTTTGAAGTCGGTTCAAAAGGAGTTATCGAAAAGAAAAAAGGCAAAGCCTGTTTAAAAGCAGGTCGATTGACTCAGGATAAGAGGGCCATAATCTTGATAAATTGAAAGAGTTCGTTGTGCCATTTTAAAAGTAACCAGATTTATGTAAGTACACAAGTATGTCCCGTTACACTGTTTTTAACGGACTTCCAAAAAGGAGGAGGTTATATTATGTTCATCTGTGGGTTTTCGAAGCTATTGCAACATTTTTAACGCGGGCTTTGAGCGCGGCGATCGAATCAAGAAATTCCGTACGTAATAATTGCATAAGTTGTAAAAATGCTAATAGCTTTACCGTGGCAGTCCCCTAGTGCATTTTTTAGGGTTCCGTAGTCAACAAGGAACCCTTATAGTTTCGGTCTGTCCGTCCGTCTGTCTGTCTTTCTGTCTGTCTGTCCGTCTGTCTGTCCGCGGTTTTTCTCAGAGACTATAAGGCCTACAGAGCTGTATTTCGGCATGAATGTACATCTTAATGACGCCGACAAAATTGTATATAAAATCTTTTAAATTTTTTTGTGGTACCTTCCATACACATAAAGCGGGGGGGATTTATTTTTTCCGCGTCCACTTCGCCGTGTGGGGTGTCGTTGGATAGGTTTTTTAAAAATATTATGAGTATTCTCAGACCATTTTTCGATTTAGGGATCCATTTGTGAAATATGAAGTTTTAAAGTGGAAAAAATCTTTAGAGTCCAGTGTCCCCCCCTTCTACCAGCTAAAAGGTTTCTTCTGGAAATGTGAAAAAATTCCCAAGGGTAGGAAATATGCTGAATTTAAAAGGAAAACTATCACGGCTAACAAGACTTCATAAGTTATTGAATAATAGTCGATCAACTAAAAAAAATGTATTCGGCGAAGTATAAAGGAAATTTTCGTTCAAATTCCTTTGAACGTAACTGAGATGATATTGTTAATAGTGTAAAACACGTTATAAATGTACATTCATTAACTATACAAAAATTATCAAAAACTAGCGGTACTACGGAACCCTATATTGCGCGTGGCCGACACGCACTTGGCCGGTTTTAATTTTGTATGTTCATTGTTTAACGTGTTCTTTGTATTTCAAGGCGTCTGCGTTGACTGCTCTGCCGTTTCTAATCCGATTGGTTCTGGGTACTACAGCTATACAGACGTACCATTGGTACAAGAATAAATATGGCATGCACGAGACAAGGCATATCATCAAGTATTTAATATCAGTCTGTGAGTTAAATTTCTGTAAAATACCTTTTGACAGTATTTATTTGCCTATTCAAAGTCATTCAACCCTTTGTTCCCACTTCCCAATTACAACTCCCCTCTACTATAGCTCGGGTATGTCTCGCAATAGGCTCTTTTAAAGAGCCTATTGCGGCTTGAAGAGTCATCCTTCAAAGGATGTGTTCGCAGTTCAAAATCGTTTCGCGAAAATCAGTCTCCGTATATCTTTTAAATGTCCAAATGGACAGCTCGGCATTAGCCATATTATATTTTATGTTTATACGACGCAGTAGAGGGTTCGCACTTGGTTATTTAATAATTTGTTTACGTTATATAAGTTTACCTAGCTTACGCTATACTAGAATATGAATATACTCTAGGTACATAGACTTCTCTAGTGATAAGGCAAGACTTTGTATTTTAGCTGTTATATCAGATACCTATGTTTTAGCCCACGTGATACCAGGTGGTATAACTCTGTTGACTTGGAGTCTGCCCCTCACCGCCAGTCCCTACGTGCTGACCACCGCCATAGCGCTAACAGCCGCAGGCATGGATCTGCCTTTCAATATCTGTTATGTTAGTTACTTCTTTTAGACTGGGCATTTATTTGATTCATCAAATGAATGCCCAGGAGTGCCCAAATGCCCAATGTTGTTATCCATCCCTACAAGTCCATACTAATATTATAAATGCGAAAGTGTGTTTGTCTGTCTGTCTGTTACCTCTTCACGCCCAAACCGCTGAACCGATAATTTTTATCCCGAAAAATGTACGGTTCCTGCGCGATAAACGAATTTTGGCGCAACGGAGTTGCGGGCGTCATCTAGTCTATTATACTGTTAAAAGTAGTAGTAGAGTATCTGTAAATAGGAACTCTACTTTTAGAAACTTTAGGGTTCAACTCACTCCAATCGGGATTTTAATGAACCTTTAGTAAATATCGTAATGATATTTTTCTCGGTTTTTATGTACCTATTTTATAGAGAAAGCGATAAGCCAGATTGCCACATTAAGTATACGAAATGCAATTTTAACCATAATAATATACTTTTCTTCGTTTCTTTTAAGTACGATCCTTAAGTAATCCATAACTGATATTTAAGTACTTTTTTTCACTTTCCAGGAGCTATCACCGAATTACTTCAATTCTATAATAACTGTGATCAAAATAATAAGCAATGTGCCCGGTATTATAATACCGATATGTGTCGGAGAAGCTGTGAAGTTGGTGTACAAAGTAAGTGTACCTACTTGACTGAACCTTTACCTATAATTATACAAGATGTAATAGAACTAAGTAATAATACTTTAGTTACGCTTCACTGCAAGAGTTCTCGTATTCTATGACAGAAATATCATGCAACATGACGCGTTTATAAAACTTGATAATAATAGTAGGCTCATATTGTATGTACCTGTTAGGTAGGTAAGTACATATTACTACATAGTGCATACCTTAGCAATTAATCTAGATTTTTATAAGGATTAAGCATACAATTGTAAATATATATATATATATGTCTCCCTGTTCGATGATTAATAATATTATGCTCAGACATCATTATTTCGGAATTATAGATTTTTGTTACAACTTGCAATATAAGGTAAGGTAAGTTATTTTAAAAAGTTTGCCTCAAAAATGTCTGTCCCATTATAGAACGAGATAAGAGTATGGAAGAGGATCTGGTGTATTCACGGCCTAGTGCTGCTGCTCAGCGGTCTGATGTTCATGGTGTTTGGCGACACAGACATACAGCCGTGGAATGATATACGTCAAAGAAGGTTTTTTATTATTGTCATTAATGTCCCATTGATGGTAAACGGTAGTCACCTGTAGGGTCTAAGTACTAACACAGATTTAGGCCGGCCCATGCGGCTGGCCTAATTCTGAATGCATCAGTAGAACTACCGCAAATGTTCGTTTTTCTCCGTACGGAACGAATTCCGCACGTACGTTTCAAGTGCAAGTCAGCGCGTTCGCGCGTGAGAAAAGCGAACGTAAGTGTCTAAACACACTATTTTAAATTACCGATGACACACCATGCCGAAATTACGTCGCGCTATAGCGTACAGCCGAACTTTGGTCGAGCGTAAGTTCGGCAGCGATTCGGCGGTAATGTTAATACCTATGTTTATGTAATGCCCGGTTCCGAAGTACAGTCCGACAAGGCTTTATATGAATGTGTCAAACTGTCAATGGGCGCTGCTGCTGGTAAGGAGAACTGTCAAAAATGACGTATTTGTATGATAGAAGCGTTATGTTCCTTTTCTCGCCACGTTCATAAACAGCCTTGTCGAACTGTAAAATTTTGTAATATTTTTTTCATTCTTTTAAAATAGTTTTAGGCCGAGGCAAATGGTAACAATACGGCCTTCCACCATGTCCGCCATTACTGAAGCTGACGAAGACGAGTTATCATCGTAAGTGTATCATAATATTATAAGTAGTTTAAATAAAAAGGGCTGTTGTGTACTTTTCGTTATTCGCTGCCATTTAATATTGACTTTTTTTTTACAGGACTCAAAGTTCTATCCGAGCTGTTGGCCGATCTCAACGTCCAACAATGTTCAAAGCTTTCAGACTGTCGTCAAATAACTAAGTGTATAATGAGATAGACGCCGAAACTATTTTCTATAACAATATTTTAATTTACCATTAATACATAAATTAAAATTTTTAAGTTTTAACATAATATTAAGGCACACTGCATACCTTTATAGGTCATGTATGTTTATATTTCTCTATGTTATAGGTCTACCAGGATCTGATGGCAAATTTTGATCGCAGATTTTCAAAAAATATCCTTGATCATTGGATACATTTTTATATTTGCATGTTTCACACACAGAAACAGCCTAAGGAAAAAAACCGGCCAAGTGCGTGTCGGGCCACGCGCAATATAGGGTTCCGTAATATAACGTGTTTTACACTACTAACAACATCATTTAAGTTACGTTCAAAGGAATTTAAACGAAAAGTTCCTTTATACTTCTCCGAATTCATTTTTTTTAGTTGATCGACTATTACTCAATAACAGAAGTCTTCTTAGCCGTGATAGTTTGCCTTTTAAATTCAGTATATTTCCCACTCCCGTGAATTTTTTCACGTTTCCAGAAGCAACCGTTTAGCGGGTAGAAGGGGGGGACTGGACTCTTAACTATATTTTCCACTTTAAAACTTCATATTTCACAAATGGATCCCTAAATCGAAAAATGATCTATGAATACTCATAATATTTTTAAAAAACCTATCCAACGACATAGGTCCTATAGTCTCTGAGCAAAACCGCGGACAGACAGACGGACAGACAGACGGACAGACAGATGAACAGACAGACAGACAGACGGACAGACGGACGGACAAACCAAAACTATAAGGGTTCCTTGTTGACTACGGAACCCTAAAAAGGATCAAAATGTTTTATTCCAATTACCCCGGTATTGCTAGAGTCAATTTCTTTTCTCACTTTTTGCCATCAGATTCTGGTAGACCTATACAGAATACTATAGGTCTACCAGAATCTGATGGCAAAAAGTGAGAAAATAAAATGACTAGCAATACGGGGGTAATTGGAATAAAACATTTTGATCCGTTATTTTTCTTTAAGCGGCTGATTCTGTGTGTTAAACATGCAAATATAAAAATTTATTCAATGATCAAGGATATTTTTTAAAAATCTGCTGTCAAAAATTGCCATCAGATACTGGTAGACCTATATATCTCATGTAAATGCACTGACTTCCATTACACAAGTTGTATAATGGAGGTCAGTGTGTAAATGCAATTTAATAATTGCTATTGTGATAAATATTATGATGTATTTAATGGCCGGTTTACACTAGTCCAATCCAGTAATCCAATCAAGCGCTGGATTTGATTACTGGATTAGAAATTAGAATAATATAAACCCGCTTTAGCGTTGAAAAATATGCATTGCCTTGTTATTTTTTGCTGCAAACTGTAAAACTTAAAAAAATATTTGACACGTGACAGTCATATTTGACATTCCAAATTACAATCGAGTATTGACTAATGACTTTTTGTCGGCCATTTTTAAAAGAAGAAGAAGACTAATGACTTGACGTTTGAATTTAGACATTACAACAAAAATTAAAAATCTCTAAATAAATAAAAAAGGGATTGAAATCAGTTTTGTTAGAGGTATTTTTTATTAACAATACGTCTTAATGTTTGTATTATAATTAAATTGTTAATTTGAGTCTGTGTGGTTACAAGTATGTTTACTAAAAATAGTGTAAAAATCAATAAAAACAATGGCTCTTCATTGTTACGTATTTCAGTTTTATTTTAAAACTGCGAATGATAATGCAATAAAATGTTTTATGCTTTCCAGCGATAGAGCATTTATCAGTTAGCCTGAAGTGTTCTGGAGTCGAACATGCATTGCAGTATTATACAATATTGTTCGGAACAAGAGAGATATAAATGTGGATATTGCAAACGGGATGATTCTAATTATAGTCATGGTAAGTCAGCTTAATTAAATTGAAAGACAGAGCAGACAAACCTCACAAGTCACCAAATATAATGGGGCCCTATATTATTATGGTCTTAATTTATTTATTCAATTACTAGTCTTCTTAAATTGTTATCACAAACCCTAACTAATGGGGGTAATTTTTTTATTAATTCATCTTTCTGATATTAACTGTTTGGTGGAAATTTTAAGTTATAAATAATTTTACAGGTTTGTGGGCACATACTATGACAGCTGCGGATTATCAGAATTTAATAAACAGAGGCTGGCGGAGATCAGGGAAGTACTGCTACAAGCCAACAAATGATATCATATGCTGCCCCATGTATACAATAAGGTATGAGTTAAGGTATTTGAGTTTACCGGAGGCCCAATCCCCTACCCTATTCCCTTCCCTACCCTCCCCTATTCCCTTCCCTTCCCATCCCTACCCTCCCCTATTACCCTATTCCCTCTTAAAAGGCTGGCAACGCACTTGCAGCTCTTCTGATGCTGCGAGTGTCCATGGGCGACGGAAGTTGCTTTCCATCAGGTGACCCGTTTGCTCGTTTGCCCACTTATTTCATAAAAAAAAAATGTATTGTAACAAGCCCTCTGTTATTGGGAACTCCGATTAATTAATAAAACTAAGTTGGTATTTGGTCTTTGTAACTGAGGCCACTGTGTGTATATTATAATATATTGTGTTTACTCACACACATTAATAATAGCTTCACTATGCTGTTTATTTTCTCTCCGTTTATACTTTTTATCCAGTCTGAGAAAACAAATCAATAATTTCTTTATTATTTGAATAAATTTCACAAGTCATCTATATTTATAAAATGTAAATAAGGATAGGGTTCATTACATAGTAAATTGTTTTTATTCCAGATGTAAAGCATTAGAATTCAAAGCTAGTAAGTCTCAAAAGAAAGTATTAAAAAGAGTTAACAAGTATTTGCTAGGAAATGATAATAATAGTGGTGATTGTCGGAGAATGTCCAATGCTAGTGATGATTTGAAAATGGATCAAGGAGAGGGAAGGGAAGTTTTTGTGGAGAACAAAATAAAGCAACAAAATGTTGATCTATCAAAAGTAAACTTCAAAGAAAATAAGCTAAAAGAAGGTACTATTCATTGCCTTTACTAATTTGCATTATATTAATAAAAAAGGTTTGTGAGTTATACAAAGTACATTGATAAAATATGATATTTTTTTAAAACTAAACTATTTGCTTATAAGATAAAACATTGTTATTATTGCTTTTAACATAATATTATAACAGTTGTTTACTCATGTAACATGTTGTTCCCAAGTTGTTTTTTTGTGTGCATAGATATCAGTTTTTCATTATAATATTTCCAAACAGATGCAACAGAATCTGCATTATCAACAGATAAAATGGAATCAACACAAAAGGTAGAAGAAAACAAAAATAAAGGTTTGCATTATATTTTTATTTATTGCTTCTTCAGAAAAGCTATTTAAACACTGAACAAATTTTAACATCAGATGAAGGCTTTATTGATTAATTTTTCTGATTTCTGATCTATGATTCAGCGTGTTTACACACGCGCCGCAGCGGCAGCGGCACCGCCACCGCGGCGGCGCCGCTGCATACTCATCCTTATATTTCTATGGGCCCTTTTTACACGGCGCCGCCTCAGTTTTCAACAAACATACGAGACTAGACGGACCCATGAATGCCGCGGCGGCGAAAAACGCTGCCGCCGCGGCGCCGTGTGTAAACACGCTTAGGTATGCTTCAGAGTTTCTCTATTGCTTTTTATGTCAGCATGTAAGTACTTATTAATGTATTTAAAACAAAACATGAATTTATAAATGCAGGACCTGATCCAACAAAAGCTCTTTGCAAAAAGGCCAAGTTGATGCGGCGGGAGAGAAGATTAGAGAAACTAAAACTAAAAGGAATTGATGTTAGCACTATTGAAGACCGAAGCAAAAATAAGGAAAAACAGGTTGAGGATTTCATTAACGAAGTACCGGAGGACATTATGAAGAAACTAGAGGTTTGTAGCAGATTTTTTCCTGACTTATAACAAAATCACTGACTTGATTCAACCATATTATGTAGGAATTTTTGCATAAAATAGATAAATGTTTTTAAAGCAAACAGTTTTGTTTTCTTAGTAACATGTATTTAAGTCTATAATCATAAGAAAATAGTTTTGATTTTTACTACACACTCACTACATAAATGAATAAGATGGCTTTATAATAATTACAGGTAAGATTAGTAAGGACGACCCCACCTAGCCCCCAATGGAAAGCGACGTCCAAAGAAACATACAATTTGTATGTGAAGTACCAGACAGTTATACACAATGATCGCCCACAGAAATGTACAGAACCCAAGTTCAGAGAGTTCCTAGTCGAGAGCCCTTTATTGGTAAGTTATATTACTCATATAGATTATCCCATACCGGTCATCAACGGTCCACCACCCAAGTTTGAGAATTTTACATTCCAACCTTAAATATTCGATTAAGAAAGAAAGAAGATTAAGAAAAGGCTTTCGAAAGAAGAGCATTGCTCGTCGTTTGGCAACGCGATATGGCACGCGAAGTACATACACATGTGGTATCTATCTTGATCTATGTCTGTGGGCGCTGTAGACATCATGGTTAGTGGTTATACAATATTTATTGCTTGTCTGTCAATTCACTCATGAATAATGTTACAAGTATTGGCATCCAGATGGCGCGAACTACACCACATTTAGAAAAATAACATGTATCATGTAACACCAAAGAAGAACATTGTATAACTATTTACTGTACCTTTTTATTTCTTAGCCAATTTTCATTTGCAAAAAAAAATATATTGTCTTTTTTAATTTAAATGCTATTCCATTAGATATCTTAATAAGAACTGCACTCTATTGAACTCTATTTGCAAACAAATATTAAATAACTGATTATTATTTTAGGAAGAGTACAGTGAAGATGGTCCTACATGTGGCTACGGGTCGTTCCATCAACAGTATTGGTTAGATGGCAAGCTGATCGCCGTCGGTGTGATAGACATACTGCCCAAGTGTGTGTCGTCTGTATATTTCTTCTATGATCCACAGTACATGTTCTTAACATTGGGAACATATGGTGCTCTGAGGTATGTATGATATTGCTATACATAATTTTCTAATATACAAAATTCTCGTGTCATAGTCTTTGTGCGCGAACTCCTCAAAACGGCTCAACCACAGACATATATCAAGATAGATACTGCATGTGTATGTACTTCGCGTGCCATATCGCATTCCCAAACGACGAGCAATGCTCGTCTTTCGAAAGTCTGTTCTTTAGTCTGCTATCGGAATCGGACGTCAATCGGAATTTTAAAAATGCCTAAATGCCTAAAAGTGCCGTATTGAGTTGTAGAAATTCAAATAGAAACGTTGGCCTAGATAATGGACACGTTTCTTAAAAGTGGCACGCTCGTTTTCATACAAATGGAGCGACATGCGGTATCTATCTTGATCTATGTCTGTGGGCTCAACCGATTTTAATTAAATTTTGTATGTTCATTCGTAAGGCCTGAAGGTTTTTATCTACTTTTTATATTGATACTAGAAATAATTTATATGGCAAAACAACGTTTGCCGAGTCAGCTAGTAATTATTTAAAAATGTGGAACTTTTTTATACATATAAGGCAACACGTATAAACGGCTGGACCGATTTTGATGAAAAATACAAAAAGACATAAGCCACTATTCCTGCGGGATTAAATTTTACGAGAGCAAAATTGCGGGAACAGCTAGTGTAATATTACACCCTTACTATTTGATCTATTAGCCATCTTAATTCCTCTTCATTATAATATGTTCCACTAAGCCTAATATTTATTGTACGAGTATTCACATGAACAGTTTGTGGTTCATTTCATGTACTTATTCTTTTTTTTTTAGGGAAATCGCCTTCACGAGACACCTGCACACGCAAAGTCCCGAACTACAGTACTACTATCTAGGATTCTATATCCACTCGTGTCCAAAAATGAGATATAAGGGCAACTACAGACCATCAGATCTACTCTGCCCGGAGACATACAAGTGGTTCGATATTGCAGAATGTATACCGAAGCTGGAAATTTCATTATATTCACGGCTGGATCCCGATTTGGATAGCACAGATGAAAATCATCCAAGTGAAAGTACCATTAAATATATCCCTGTGCTGTATAACAATGAAATCATGTTGTATAAAGACTATAAAGAGAAGTATGGGAAGCGCAGAAGTGATGTAGAGGAACTATTGAAATATGCTACATTAGTCGGTTCTTATTCAGCAAGGAAGCTTATAATGGTGAAATAAATAAAGTCTAGTCGTGAATAACTTAGAAATAAAAGTAAATACAGACTAAAATGTTTTATGAAACCCAAATTTTTGGACGTCACTAAAATAATGAAGGGATATACCTTTTGTGTTGATTTTTAGGGTTGCATACCCAAAGGGTAAAAACGGGACCCTATTACTAAGACTTCGATGTCTGTCCGTCTATCTATCTGTCCATCCGTCTGTCAGTCTGTCTGTCTGTCTGTGTGTCTCCAGGCTATAACTCAAGAACCGTTATAGCTAGACTTCTGAAAATTTCACAGATTGTGTATATCTGTTGCCGCTATAACAACAAATACTAGAAACAAAATAAATTAAATATTTAAGGGGGCTCCCATACAACAAACGTGATTTTTTTGCTATTTTTTGCTCGATATTAATAACGACAACACATAGGCACTTGAAATATTCACGAAATACTCAATTGTATTTGTACTTTAATAATTAAAAATAAAATTTAAATTAATTAATTAATTAAGGGGAGCTCCCATACAAAAAACACAATTTTCAGCCTATTTTTGCTCTATTGTGGTACGGAACCCTTCGTGCGCGAGTCTAACTCATAGTTTGTCGATTTTTAACAAATACTCATTAAAATTATTGTATTGCAAATAGGTTTTGTTGACGGTTATTTGTAGCTTGCTGTTATAACATGTGAAACACAGTATTTAAGATTTAACCTCATGCATTGCTGATACATTGATAGTTGTGAATTTCTTAGTTCATTTGTAAAACTGGCTTATATAGACCCTTACTAATAATAAGATTACTCACTGTATGTCTTACAATAAAAATATTTTTATTATTATTACACAAATTATAACTGTCCGTGTCTGGCACGCTGAAAAACAGACAAAATGCATTGTCTGCAGACAAAGGCATTTTGACAGCAGCAGCACATCTTGACAGCACGCTGCAAATATCTCTTTTAGTGAGAGCACGCCCACTCACTAACAGAGACATTTGCAGCCGCGTGCTTAAACGCTTTAGTTATATATTATTGTTTTGTCTTTATCCGTCAGAAAAGTTTCCTAACATATTATCAGATACAGAACTTGTGCAACTAAGTAATTGTCTGTAGTGATTTATCTTTTTATTTTTAAGTGGGTTATTTGTTAATAAAAATAAGTTATTGTTCTTAATGTTTTCCTTACGATACTCATGCTCAATAGGAGATATTACTGCAATGTTTTTACGCTAGAGGCAGCACAGACAGTAAACAAAAAGCTTTGTTCGACGTTTGACAACGTTTCGGCTAATATTCTGATTATGACGTGTGTAAACTAGGCCTTTGCATCCGTTGTGGATGATTTATACAGTATTTTCAGAGCGAAGTAACCACTACTCAAATACTGTAGTGACTGGGACAAGATTTTTAAATGACCGTATGGTTGCCCAAGCACATACGGCATTCTCGCAACATAGTCGGCCTAGTCCAGAGGAAAGAACTAGTCAATACGTCTGGGACCAACTATGTGCGGGTTTCCTCACGATGTTTTCCTTCACCGTACGAGCGTCCGTATTATGTACGCGAGATCAGAAAATGTCTCATTGGTACACTCCTCCACCCGGGATCGAACCTGCACCCTCTATGAGTGCGAACCAAAGGTCTATCCATCAGGCCACGAACGCTCTGTCGACGTGTGCAACATGTCGGATTATTTACTGTATGTGCTAGGAGCGCCCTCTCCTTCGACCTTTGCGCAATATTTCCTACTATTTTACTATTTTAGCGCCATGCATGACTATTGTGTTCTATTTAGTACCTAAGCTTTCCACTAGATGTCGTTAGATTGCTTTTAAAGCACGTTTTAAAAACGCCTAATGTGCAACGAAGGTGCTATGGCTGTGACTTAACTGGTGTCGCCAATCCGAAACTAAATTCTATATTATAATATGTCAAATATATTTGACATGTGCACTGTGCAGCCACCTATAGTTCATGCATGTTCCCTATTTACTTACTAGTTCACGATTGTAATAAGAATCGTCCGAATTATTAATAAAATTTTATTAAGATAACCTTAGATTAATGATCTCCTAATCATTAATCTAAGAAGATAACCTTATTATTACTATAAAAAAATTAGCTTGTGAATGAATTAAACTTATGTGTTTTATTGTAATCGTTTAATGCTTTAGTATTTTATTGTACTTAGTACTTATTAACACTTAAATGTGTAATAATTTTAATGTTTAGAAGTTATGCCGTTAAAATATTAATTTCAATAAATTATTTATCATTTTGGTCGACTTTTCATTTTTTGTAATTCTCGTGTCAAAGTGTTTATGCGCGAACTCCTCCAAAACGGCTCAACTGATTTTAATAAAATTTTGTATGTAGATTCGTTAGGCCTGAGAATAGGTTTTTATCTACTTTTTATATTGATACTAGAAATAATTTATATGGCAAAACAACGTTTGCCGGGTCAGCTAGTATCATAATATTTAGGTTCGAACAACAAAACTAAGTAGTATTCTAATTTGTGACTGGGTTGAATAAATAGCGAAACTGCATTAAAGAATTCAGGGGGTAAGTTCAAAAATATTATAAGCCTGTAGTCTAGAATCGACACCATACTGTTAATTCGCTCCTAAATATATGCCAGTGCATTGATACATATAATGACTTAGTTAGGATGTCATTATAATAGATACTTTACCAGTCAGTGGCGCAATAGTAAAATATGAGGCCTTGAATAGGTACTGGCCAGTTTACTGGGTTTTATTTCAGAACCTAGGCACAAGCAGGGTAGGTACTATAAATAGGCTTTAGTATTGCATAAATCGAATGATGTAAAAACCCCACTCGTACCTTGATATAAAAATAATCCTAGTTTTGTTTTATTTATACTCGAAACCAGTTGTCGCAGCAGAAGCCAGAAACTCACTTGTCCTGTATGATCATTATAATCAGAAAGTTAGTAAAAGTACGCGATATACTAATTTATTTATAATGGCTGGATATGATCTGCATTAAGATTAACATTAGTTATAACTACAGTAGAACAACCAATAATTACGTGGTCATAGATATTATTATCTACTGAGAAGAACTTTGTCATGAACCTAACTATTTTTTAATAATAAACTCGAAAGTGTGTTTGGGTGTTACTTCTTCACGTCTAAACGGCTGAACTCAAAGTTGAGACAAAAATGTATAAGTACTTACATAATATTATATTTTGCCAACACACAATAGGCTACTTGACCTATATTCAATTTCATTGAACAAATGCATATTTCTAGTAGAACTTGGCCTAGGAAACCGTATTTCACCCTTATAATCAAATAAAGGCTTATGATTGATAAATAAAGTCGATTTGAAAATATGATTTTATACTTTTTCATTTGTACTGACGAAAACGCTTTTGCGGTACTTCCGATTTCGATGTGACGTCATCACACTAGTAATTTAATATCTTTTATTTATCGCGCTCGTTATATGTAAGTTTATTTGTACATAAATAATAAGAATAAGCCTAATAATAATAATAATAATAATATCTATGGACGCTTTACACCACGTCAGTCTGGCCCCGTGCTAAGTACCTGAAGGACTTGTGTTACGGGTACCAGACAACGGAAATATATTTAATACTTTTATAGTATACGTATATTTAAGATTTTTATTATATGATACACATATTTAATACACATCCATGACCCAGGAACTTTGAAAACTTTTTTTTGTTCCGTCGGCGGGACTCGAACCCGCGACCCCCGGCTTAAGCTACCAACGCGCTATCCACTGAGCCACAGTCGAGGTCGTCAAGCCTAGAAAGATTTGTAAAATATATTTTCTTGAATAATTCAAATAAAACATCAGTTTTTAAATATATTATCTCCACTTATTGTAGTTGGGAAATGAAATGGCCAAAACTTTTCTCCAAAAGTTTTCAACATTACAAATAATTTCTAAATTATTTTCTAATTTTTTGGCACTATTAGACTCGTACGTTTAGCACATAATTTTTTTTTTTCAATAAACAAAGTATAAAATACAAAAAATATGGCGGGCAGTGTTTTGAGCGCCATTCAAAAGGCATATTTTTCAATCAACATTTTTATGGGTTTCTACTGCCTAAAATATATAAATATTAGTTTTTGGTAAAAACGAACGTGAAAAGTACTCAGGTCAAGTAGCCTAATGAGCTAAGCGGACCCCTAGACGAGCAATTTTATTGCGCGATATCACGTATTGCGTAATATTATTGACCGTCTAGGGTTGATATTGAACATCGTTCGCCTTCAATCTAAATTTTAAATAAACTGTTCAATAAAATAGGCATGATGAATTTTTTTTCTTGATGGTAATTAAAGGACCTTTTCGAAATAGAAACATCGGTGAAAGAATTACCTACTGTGTTAGCTAAAAAACTTTCAAGATAGAATAATTCAAAAATCTTATAAAATAGACCTGCCCAAAATGCTCCATACAAACTGCTACTCGATTATGACGTCGCCGTAGAGTACAGCTTAATGTAGGCATCGCGGGAGAACTTTGCTCGATAGCTATATTAATTATTGCATTTATGAAAGTAGTTTCATAACAAAAGTTGCTTTAAATTACACAAGTTATCGAATGGTAATACAAATATTAAGAAAATTATTAAAAAAAAATACTCTACTATAATACAACTTTGAAGGTGCATAACAAAAAAAAATACATAAGTTTTATAGCTGAAAAAGTGCTTATTTTTTACCATTATATCTTTATTTTATTTAAAAAAATCTGCTAATCTTTGACCTTGTCAATAATTAATCGTCTACGGGCCGTTTGTCCACCGCCGCCGTCACCGGGATGTCACCGACAAAAATTCTAATAAAATGCCACATTATGACCCTATAGGCTATAGGTTTCATCTTGCTCCACGCCATTACAAAGCAGCGGCGGCATGGGTCTTTAGACCAATGTCGGTATAAAATGAAACCTACGTCATAAAGTGGTATTTTATGTGAATTTTTGTCGGTGACGTCCCGGTGACGGCGGCGGTGGACAACGGGATCGTCGTGAAATTGTGTGATAGTTAGGGAGGGGAAGAGGGGATTTCGCGACAAGCTCGAGCGTGTCAGATTAAGCTTGTATAGGCTTCCGACATGACGTGTCTAGTAATCATGGTATAGAAATCAGATTTCTCACGTGGTGGGTTAAAAAAAAAGTTATTTTCGAATATTGAAATATCATCGGATCTGTCAGATTAAGATAGAGGATGTTTAGTATACTGTATACCCAAAAGAATCTTCTATATTAAGCACTGACGTTTCAAAGGTTAGGCAAGTTTGTAGGGACATTTTAAAATATTAAAAAATAAAGCTTCATATTTTCCTAACTAAGCTTTGCAGATATTTTATGTTGCACTGAACTAAATGATTTAGTCCTTATTGTCTAAAATCTTTTTTTTTTTTATGAAATTAGGGGGCAAACGAGCAAACGGGTCACCTGATGGAAAGCAATTTCCGTCGCCCATGGACACTCGCAGCATCAGAAGAGCTGCAGGTGCGTTGCCGGCCTTTTAAGAGGGAATAGGGTAATAGGGGAGAGTAGGGATGGGAAGAGAAGGGAATAGGGGAGGGAAAGGAAGGGAATAGAGTAGGGGATTGGGCCTCCGGTAAACTCACTCACTCGGCGAAACATAGCGCAAGCGCTGTTTCACGCCGGTTTTCTGTGAGAACGTGGTATTTCTCCGGTCGAGCCGGCCCATTCGTGCCGAAGCATGGCTCTCCCACGTATAATAAAAATCTTGTTATAATTTACCTAAATAAGCAATTTTCTGAATATATTTTCTTTTTCATAACTTTAAAATGGTTGCAGTTTCTGAACCCACCGCTAAAATAAAAAATGCTCTTATTATTTATTTATCAGTTTTACCTAATGTAAGAAAACCTACTAGGTCTCCATGACGCTCGAGTGACTACACGAATAGCACCTTCCCCTCCCCTACTATGAGCTGTCAGCTGACCCTAACTGATCCTAACGATTAGGTAGATCTACACAATAACGGGACCTGATGGGACAGGCAAATGTTTATTTAGCAAGGGCATAGCCTATATGACGGCTATGCTAATATATCTAGTACTCAGGCGTAACCTAGTATTTGCTATTTAGGTCTCCAGAGAACTATTGTTTGACGCGTGTCGTAGAAGTTTTTTACAAAGTTGCATTTAAAACCTAAGGCCATTTTGAAAAATATGGTCGCCAATGTGTCAGACAGTTGCTGTGACCAACTCTGGAACTAGATTATATTTACTTTACCTTCGATCTAGATTCTAGTATGATTGGCAGACCCATCATTAAATTACATATACCTACATATTATACCAAAAATGTTTAAAAATTTCATTCCATGCTCTCTGTATCTTTACTGCGGTTTGTCACCGCTGTTATAGGTATGTCTCTGTTGTGGGTTGTGTGTTTTGCTCGTTATTAACTTAACTAAGTTTATCTTAATCCTAGTTAAATATAACTAAAAGTCATACAAATAATAATAATTAGTCACTTCAATGCTCTTAAAACCGACGAAAAGTAATATCATCATGACTGAAACAAAATATTGTAAAATGAGAATTCGGTTGGGTCACTTTTTAAACATTTGAAAGGTTGCAATTAATCTTGAAATGTACCTCGGATTTTGAGGACATTAATCCTAAATGAGGTTATGACTGACTTATGAGGTAGGGACAAAAATAACAATAAAGGTATGAATGTGCAAAATAAGTTGCGTTATATTTGCAGAAAAACAGCTGTCATTCAATATTATACCAGCGTTAGTTTTCGGGCACATCCAACATTTTTAGGTATGCTTGGCTTGGATGACATTTGTAGATGAGAGGAAGACAGCCTCATATATTATATATTATCCTTTTTCCATGAAAACAGCTGTCTCTTTAGTGACGTCATACATTATGGCAGCACTACTAGATATTCTGATTAAAACGTTGCCATTAATCATTATATTCCCTTTGCTTTTTATTTTGGCCACGCGCCAAAAGAACCTTATAGAGCTGTATTTGTTACGATAGTATTATCAGCCAATTATTTTAATTTTACCTCTAACATTTGTTTTAAATGTAATAATATAGATTTAAGGATAGGTAAGGAACTCTAATCTCTAGGTATAATGCGAGTTTCTTACACCGGTTCTTTTCGCCGGAATAGTTCCCGAATCGGTGGTAGGCACTATATAATTATACTTTCTGAAAATATTTATTTTAAATTTATTCAGAAATAAAACCATTACATATTGATTTTGATAAGGAATTTTAAGGCAGAACTCTCAACGGAAACAACAATTGGTGTTGATAGCTGTGGTTGTCTATGAGAGGTGGAAAATAAGTGATTATTGTTAGAACTCTTGAAAAAAGGTGTATGTATTATGGAGCGCGTCATCCGTTTTTCGCATTTTCCATTGAACTGTATGAGTGTATTGCAAAAATCAGATCATACAGCTGTGCAAACTGTGTCGTATCGCATATGGTAGCCGGCGAAATGACGTGTTTTTTGGACTTTATATCTACTCTAATAAGATCGGAAATGGTGAACAGTGGTTTTTCGCGACCGTACATTGTACACCTGACATCGAAAACAAGTGTTATAAAACAGTGGAGCAACATGGAGACAATGGCACGGTCGGATGGCTGCGACCAATGATATATATTTAAGAAGATTATTTACATTGCATGGACCAATTATTATACAAAAGATATGTGTAAAGCAACGGGAAGTTTAAAATTTGAACAAAATTCAATTCTAGGGTCACCTATAACTAATCTATTGTACCTAAGCTACAATATTGTAAAATATTGCGTGAAAGTATTTTTTACCCGACTTCCAAAAAGGAGGAGGTTTCTCAATTCGACCGTATATATATATATATACATATGTTTTTTTTATTTTATTTAAGTTACAAGTAGAATACTCTAAGTACAATTACAACATCTTTTCTTTGAGACCGTAAGAACATAAATGTCGTAAATATAATAGGGTAATAATTAAACGAGTGATTGTAAATTACAGTTTTAAGTGTCAAAATTAATTAATTTGGGTTATAGAATTACTAAGTGAGCGACTGACTGCGAGTGACGAGAAATAAACAGAACAGCAACTTACAAACATTAATTTGAGTTACTTAAAATACAAAATGAGCAGCTTCATAATATTTGGGCGACCTAATAATATTTGTTTGAGTGTCAACTGTCAACGTTACGTCCTGCATTTTATTTTCAATATTTGGCAAATGTATTTTTTATACTGAGCGGCATTTTATCCTAAATGAAGTGTTTCGAATACAAAAACCACTTTAAAAATACACTAATGAGCAGAGTAGACTGAGTACAATAATGAGTGAGAGTTTGAGCTCACATTTAAAAATAATAATAATATGAAATAACTATTTGAAGATTAAATAAAACAATATACTCCGTAAAATTAAGTAATATGCATATAAAAATAAAATAATACGCTTCAGTCAACTAAAAAAAATAAAAACTTCCTATTAATACCAAGAAACATTGATAGCCTGTATGAGGAGCCCTAGTACTACTTCATCGTCACTGGTAATATCACATTTTGTAGTAATTTATTATATTTATAATGTAAATACTCAAACAAAGCACTCAAATTCATACCACTCAAATCATCACCAGCCGCAATTTTTATTTATTCGCTCGTTTTATTATTCCCTTTTTTATAACAATCTGTAGTTGTCATTAAAAAACGTATTAAAATAAAAAAACATAAACCTTCAAATAGAATATCAGTAATCATTAACCAATATTCATTAATAAAGCAGCTTACAAAACTTTGCTTAAAGTGAACTTTTCAGTTGTTCGTTAAGTATAACCTCACTTAGAAAAATATAATCTATCTTTAATATTATTGAAGTTGCCCTCTCTGTACCTATTTATTTCCAGTCGCTCACTTAGTAATGTAGTCGCTCGGATAAAATTTTAATATCTAAAATGGATTAATCACAATCCACTTTTTTGTAAGCTCGTTCTGGATTTTATTATTAATCAATATTCGTCGTTTTAATTTTTCGCTTACTCAAATTTATACCGCTCAATTTATTAAAACAGTACCTATGTCATCATCAGTCGCAAAGTTTTTTTTTATTCGCTCGTTTTATAATTCCCCAATATAATATTATCATAATTTGTAATTTCATATCCTTGGACCTTGACTAAGCATTTAAAATGAAACATGTAGTTTACGATAAATGTTCACTGAAACTACATCTTAGGCTGATTTTAGTCTCTCGCTCACCGCTCGCTGACCGTCGGCGCCGACACCGAAATGTATGAAATATCAGCGCTGACCGCTACGCGTTATACAATTTCATACATCTCGGGCCATCAGCGTCGACGGAGCGCGAGCGGTTAGCTAAAATCAGCCACAGCATCTCTACATCTATGTCTGCGGCAACGAGGTTGTCTCGCGTGTTGTCAGTGGTTGTCAGTCGCTCGACAACCCTTGCGCGCAACCCGCGCTCGCAACCCGCGCCCGCAACCTTCGCGACCCGCGACCCGCGTGTGTTGTGCTTGTTATTACTGTGTTTGGTTACAAAATGAAAATGCACATACCTATGTTTGGTGAGTTTTTCAGTCAAATTGTTGCTATATTTAGGAGGACTATTATAAAAATATTATTCGAAATAATTCATAAATTCGCATTGTATGACGCCAGAGTTTTGAGGTATTTGACTGCATAATTTAAATTATTCTGCATAATATTTATTGCTTGTTTTGTGTATAAAATTAAAAATAAATAGGTACTCTTCACAAATTAAACTTTGTCAACTCGTTCTAGAAGGACCTAGAATATTTTAAATATGAAAAATACTGTTTCAACACGAAACCAAAAACATTAATAGGTTTTTCTCTTCTTAATTAATACTCTTCTCTTCTCAAATAATAGACATAAATTACTAATTATTACGTGCCAAAAGTACGCAAAAAAGATTTCATTACGTAGTTTTTATTATACAAATATACACAATACTATATAATATTTTATTTTAGCGTCCTTCGGCTATATTTTACGTCGGCTTATTACTTTAGCTTATTGATACGTAGAAGTCATTAATGCCATTGTTTTATTTTCCATTTGAGCATGCATAAAATTAACATCGTGAAAAAATATTAACATATCACTTTTCTTTTCACTTATCAAAAACAAGATGACCCGGTGAACTTCGTTTCACTTGCCTTCTAATATAAACCTTCTCTGGACTACAAGACTAAAATAAACCAAATTGGTTCAGTCGTTCTCGAGTTTTAGCAAGACTAACAATTCATTTTTATTTATATATCTAAGATTATATAATATAGATATTTTCAATAATATGTATAGCTACATGTAGAGACAAAGTTAGAGCTAATGCCAACGACAAAAAAAGAGTTGTTGATGGATCTTAAAATGTTGAATGACCTACACAATAATTATGTTTATGGAATAATTGAAAAACATTTTGAAAACTTACTTAGCTATAGATACTATAAGCTTTACAAAGCTTTTCTAGATTTCAGAAAACCATCGCCACATTAAACCGTAACTAACCGAAAAACCGGCAAAGAAAAAACTGCTTTTTAATTATATTTTTTTTGTCATTAAGATGTTTCCAGGTATTCTCCAATCTCTGTGGATGCAGTTCTCAGAAAACTATTTGTTGTAAGACTATTGTATTTGTTGTTGATGTTTAAGCAAAAAGATAAAGTTGTACAACGACCTTTGACGGCCCCTTCAATCTGTTCAGAGTTATGTTACCTCTGATTTGACCTTTATGTTAGAGTACATAAGGATCAATCTCAAATACTCCAAGGCAAATGACTCTAAAACAATCTAATGCCAGCCTTACAACCGCAAAAATTTAATCACGACATTTTTGCGGTTAGTGATTTTGTATATAGCACGTATAAATACCTGCTATATACTGCATGACTGGATATTATATTAGATGAAAAAAAAAATATATATATCAATTGATCACTGTTTAAACTGAAAATGTAGCTTAGTATAATAATTATTTACCCAACGCATGGACACCGCGTGCGGGAAGGAAGTGCGGCACGGTGTTTCTTTGATGGCGCACGCCGCCGCGGCGCCCGGCCGCATAGTATGCCTACTTGCCTAGCCGCGTAATTTACTTACTGTGTTACTTATAAACCAAGAAAGTTATACTCAGAATAAACTTGGAATAAGCAAAATTGCGACTCATAAACGTTGTCTTCGTTGTCTGTCCGTTTGTCTGTCTGTCTGTCTGTCTGTCGCCAGGCTGTATCTCAAGAACCACTATAGCTAGACTTCTGGAATTTTTACAGATTGTGTATATCTGTTGCCGCTATAACAGCAAATACTAAAAACAAAATAATATTAATATTTAAGGGGGGCTCCCATACAACAGACGTGATTTTTTTTGCCTTTTTTGCTCGATATCAATAATGGCAACAGGTAGGCACTTGAAATTTTCACAAAGGCCTTAGATATACGTGTTCTTTAATAATAAATAATAATATTTAAATAAAATTCAAATTTAAGGGGGGCTCCCATACAAAAACACAATTTTTGGCCTATTTTTGCTCTATAACGGTACGAAACCCTACGTGCGCGAGTCCTACTCGCACTTGGCCGATTATTTTCTTATTATGGCACTATGGCTAATAAACAAAGGCCAGTGTCAAGTAAATGGCGCGAAAACTATATTCTTGTTACAATTTTAACAGCATCGTTTTTCTAAATCGTCAAGTCCAAAGTCTAGTCAGAGACACATTAAAAACTCAGATAACACAATTTTAGGAAAACAATACAAAAACACAACATCACTCTTTCATATTCCCGGCAAAATCCCCATCTGTTGATTTAAAGTTAACAGCTGTTAACAGAATAGGGATGATGACAAGGTCAAATATTAGCAAATTTTGTTAATAAAATAAAGAAATCACGGTAAAAAATAAGTGTTTCCAAAATTTCAGCTTGATAGCATTTGTATTTTTTTTGTTATGCGCCTTCAAAGTTGGATAATCAAGTCGATTTTTTTTTCAATTAAATTTCTTAATATTTGTATACCATTCAATAACTTATGCAATTAAAAGCAACTTTTGTTACGAAACCACTTTCATAAACGCAATATTTAATATACTTACCGAACAAAGTTCTCTCCCGATGCATACAAACTACGAAAGAGTGACGTCATTCTTTCGTAGCACTTTGTATGGAGCGTTTCGGGCAGGTCTATTTTATGAGATGTTTGAATTGTCATATCTTGGTGAATTTTTAAGCTATCAGAGTCATTCTTTCAGCGATATTTCTATTTTTAAGGGTCTTTCAATTACCAATAAGAAAAAAAAAATAGTCATCATGCCTATTCACAGACAAAAACCGACTTTTTACTTTTTTTTAAATAGTATCGTCTTTGATTTGCGGCGTTGCCGTCTTGTGCATCGGGAATAGCGGTGGTATAGTTATGACAATTGACAACCTTATACTGAGTTTATGAGTTAAGTAGAAAATAATCTCAGGTTATTCCTATTTCCTAATTTATACCGAGTATAATTATTCCTAGTTTAAGCTTGGAATATCCTAAGGATAGACAATTTTAATAGTAACACTGATAGTGTCCATGATTCATTTATTTAAATGGAAATTTGGTCAAACAATTTTATAACATAATTATAATGAATCGAGTACCGAGTACTCTCCTTAAGTATTAATTATATAGACGACCTCTGTGGCTCAGTTGGTGGGCTGTTGGTAGCTCAAGCCGGGGGTCGCGGGTTCGAATGCTGATCGCCTATTTGCTTGAACAGACGTACCCTCAACACCCTTACCCCACCCGTCCTCCGTCCTCCGCCTTACGAATTCATGATCACGTCACGTGTTCTGACACATGTTTCAAATTTTCTACAATTACTAAAAGGTTTACAACGCTGCTAAAAAAGTTTTCACTTCTCGGCAAAGTTTCTTTAGATATATTATATCAACGTTCATTCAATTTTATATATGTCGCAGGGAAATCAAATCAAATATCACGAAATCCCGGTAGATGTCGAATATTCTTGTTTATTACGTCTTCTTACTAAAAATATCTAGTGATATGTCATTTCACTAAACTAAATCTAGTGAATTAAAGAATACTGTTGATGAATAAAGTACTAAAACAAAATTACAAATTAACTTTTGTATGTTTATTAGAAAATAAAGTTTTAATCAAACAAACATAATAATCTGACAATGATGTCAGGTATTATGCCTTTTTCTATTATGTTGATTCGTTCATTAGGTACAAAAAAACAAATTTAAGTATTAAAAAAATTAAATGGACTGCTAAAAGTATGCGAGGCTCAATAATTAAGATGGCGACTACTCCTGATGGAAAATTGAAAACTTTGTTATTTATTTAAACAAGGCAGTGATTTGTGGCACCTTGAATACATTTAACTTCTTGCAATTATACATCTGTTGGTTTTGCACTGGACCTTTGATTTTTCACAATAACATTTTTTAAAGCCTCCTCTGCTTGGCTCGATTTTTATTCGGCGGTATCCGCTTTTCTGACGTTTCGCTAGATTTAGTGTAGTGAAATGACATATCACTAGATATTTTTAGTAAGAAGACGTAATAAACAAGAATATTCGACATCTACCGGGATTTCGTGATATCCCTAGGGATTTCGTGAAATGCCTGATATCCTCATTTCCCTGCGACATATATATCTTATCTGGATTTTTTCTCACAGTTATTATATTTTTAGACGACCGCTTGTCTTATTAGAACCGACAGCAAAAACTGATACACGATGGCAACCTGTTAAACTGCTCATTACGTTTTTTACCGGCACAAGTCATTCTAAATGTTTTATATTCGCTTCAATAATTTAGATTATAGTCAGGATAGTAGTAAATAATTTAGATTATAGTCAGGATATAGTAAGGATAGTAACAAAACTCATCCATACTAATATTATAAATGCGAAAGTGTGTCTGTCTGTCTTTCTATCTGTCTGTTACATCTTTACGCTTAAACAGATTTTGCTGAAACGGTTTTGCTGAAATTTGGTGTGGAGATATTTTGAGTCCCGGAAAAGGACATAGGATACTTTTTCATACCGGAAAAATGTATGGTTTCAACGTCACTTAGTATTAAATGTGTGAAAACTGGTACGAAAAATATCATACCAAGCTTTGGTTATCGCATGTGCTAAAGAACTTTGTTTGTTTATCATTTTGTATATTCATATCAAAAATTAGGTTTTGTACCTACCATAATATGCTAAAAGTTTGTTTTCGTTTGTTGCCGTTAAGTGTTATTCATTATGTTCAATTACCATGTTGTTTAAAAATTCGAGAAACAGGGTAACTTTGAAACAAAATTGTATTTTTGTGGCGATTTTCCTTAAAGACTGATTCACTTGCAAATTGAATTAGGCCAGCGTTGTTAGTTAATATTATTGGGAAGGTAGGTACTGAAAAAGCGTGTCTAAGTTCAAATAGTTTTTAACACCTTCGGTCAAAGATGTATAAGAATAGACATAATGTTGAGGGAAAAGTGTGAAACTTAAAGTTCTATCAGAGCCATTATTCATAGGCAAATGGAGGCCGTACATTATTTGGTCAGTTCATGTCATTGACATAACCCGACCAAATCACGTAGGACTGCCATCTGCTTATGATTAAATTTATCTGATAGTACAAACTGTAATAATGTAATAATGTAGTAATAATAATAACAATAAGTCCATCTAACTTAAAAAAAAGAGATAGCATGATAAACACAAATAAAACACAATATTGCAATTTTTCCACTATATTCATTAATCACTACAATTTTTACTTAAACACGACCGGTTTCGAAAAATTAATCATTATTTAAATTTAAATTTATTTATTAAATTTATATTTAAATTTATTTTTCGAAACCGGTCGTGTTTCAGTAAAAATTGTAGTAATCAATGAATATAGTGGAAAAAGTGCAAGTAATATTGTGTTTTATTTGTGTTTAAAATGAATTTCCACCAAGAACCGACAGTACAATCAATTACATATTATCTAAGATAGCATGATATCCACGATTAATTTTAACACTTGAATGTACCAGAAACTTCCATAGAAGTTAGCCGTCGCGTGCGGTATATACTTGTATATGTACTATAGTTTCCCTTTTTAAATATAACCTACTCTGTGTAATTATTAGCTGAAAATTTTCCTTTCGACATAAGGAAAATGGCGTGTAAATTAGGCATGTCAAAGTTACTCGTGTAACCCCTTTAGTCTTTTTCTAGTTCTTAAAATCTCACCCCCTATCCGATTACCTCATTCAATGTTTCGCCTTTCGTTTTGTCACGTCAGTTTTCTACGAGACTATGACATTAATGATATCGTGTCAGCCTCTGCCGAATCCTGAAGTTCATACATTTACCTAATTTTGTATATTATACCTAAAATTCTGAGTTCTCTAATTGCAGCCAATCTATACTTAGTTTATCTAGTTAACAATTTATATTTTAGTGACTTAAGCATTGAGCATAAAGACCATATCAGAGGTAGAATGAGCCTGAACTCGTTCTGAATAGTCGCGCATCAATGGCGCGCTAAATATAGTTAGTTACGGGGCCGCGGAAATCCATACCATAATATAAATAAATACAGTAGATCATTTTCATTCTAGACCGAATAGGGCGCACTCATAACTGCCTTACACTGGGGGCAATTACATCCATACTTCCGTACTAATATTATAAATGCGAAAGTGTGTCTGTCTGTCTTCCGTCTGTATGTCTGTCTGTCTATCTGTCTGTCTGTCTGTCTGTTACCTCTTCACGCCCAAACCGCTGAACCGATTTTGCTGAAATTTAGTATAGAGATACTTTGAGTCCTGGGAAGGGACATAGTATACTTTTTATCCCGAAAAAATGTACGGTTCCCGCGCGATAAACGAATTTTGGCGCAACGGAGTTGCGGGAGTCATCTAGTTTTTCATAAGGATAAAATCAGTTTTGATCATAGGTCATAGGGGTGCGACATTGAAAAGGTTAAGAATCACGTTAATACCATATTAACGTGATTTCGAATAAATTTTAATTAATTAAAAAAAAACTCCCCCCACCCCTCTAATAGGTAATAACCTATTAGAGGGGTGGGGGGAGTTTTTTTTATACACCAGATGTTAAGTTGGAAGAAGACAAATATATCTGCGAAAACCGCATTCAAATCGGATCAGTAGTTTTCGTGTGATAGTGGAACAAACATACAGACAGACAGACAGACAGACAAACAACTAACCACATTTTTGGCTTCTATAGCGATGTAGTAACACCCTCCGCTTATTATTTTTTGAATATCTTTAATGTACAGAATTTTCATTTCTACAGTTTTATTATATGTATAGATATCGCGTGAAGAACCACGCGTGTATAACTTGTGTATTTTATGATGAACGATTTTACTATCAGCGACAGGTCACAGAATTAAGTTACTCTACTGTATGATATATAATTACATTATGTATGAGCAGCCACAGCCTCAGCTATTGTGCTCGATTCATTATTTGCCATCCATCTACTTACACGATTAGAAATCACAATTATAATATTATAATCCATACTAATATTTTAAATGGGTCAGTCTGCCTATTTATATGTCAGTTATCTCTCATTGAATTTAGTACGAATATACTTTGAATGTGATATGAATATAGGTATACTATAATTTGAGTGCCGGGACAAATTTTATGCCAAATTTCATGTCAATCGGTTCAGCATCAGCTTGAAGACTTCAAGTGGAAATAGAATGAGACTGAAAGACAGACAGGCACTCTTTCTCACATATAAAATTATGGAATAGTATAAGGATTATAGATAGCCAAATACTCCAACCGAGAACACTAGTGAGTCACATCAGATACGTTTAATTAGTGTTAAGTTTTTGCGACGAACAGCAATTAGCTACTAAAGGTGATATCCGGTGACGGTACGGTGATCACTGATCATAGACCAAAGCAGCTATACTCAACCTGCGGCTCGCCGGGATTTTATCAGTGGCCCGCGTGAAGATAAACCATTTTGAATTTCACGCCCATCGGCAAAATTTTGCAGTCGTCGTCGTGATAGTCGTAATTTTTTTTTTTACTTTTAAATCACTTATTTTGATAAACATTCTTATTTTAACCGTATTTTTTTTGGTTACGCACCGCGACCCTAAGATCAAAGCGTGTTTGCGGCCCGTATAAAATAAGGTTGAGTACCACTGAACTAAAGCCTTCTGTGAGACTTAGCTATAAAACTCAGGGTATTTAAACTAATTTTATATATGCTGATACATCCTACGTTTGTTTCGGTTAAGGTGGCCGGTTTCATTGAAACCAGCCAGAACTAATTTTATAGTACCCAATGTTTGTGCAACTTTGTTGTCACGAGTGCTCTCTCCTCTCGTAGAAAAGACTGACACGACCGGCGATAGGTCAGAAGCAGGACCAATTTTACTTTTCCCATTTGACACATACTTAAATCGTCCTTGTCGGACAATCAATTATCGGATTAAAATTTTGAAACAACATTTTCATTTGTCACATCGCGAGAATTACATTCATGATTTCCAAAGGGCTAAGCGATTAAATACTACCGCTGGACCACGGAGGCTACAGGAGCTAGGAGGAGCTACCAGGAGGAGGAGGTACTGCTAAAACTGCTGTCTTTAGTCTTGTGATACATGCGAGCCATTACGAGTAAGTTTAATAGTGACTATCACTACTACAGGAATAATTTTTATAAGCTAGATGACGCCCGCAACCCCGTTGCGCCAAGATTCGTTTATCGTGCGGGAACCGTACCTTTTTAATAAAAAATTTCATATGTCCTTTCTCAGGAATCAAATGTATCTATACCAAATTTCAGAAAAATCGGTTCAGCGGTTTTGGCCGTGAAGAGGTAATAGACGGACGGACAGACAGACAGACGCACTCTCTTTTATATATTATAAACTAGCGACCAGCCCCGGCTTCGCACGTGTATAAAAAATATAGCCAATGACACTCACTGAAAAAATTATTAAAATCGATCCAGTAGTTTTGATTTATATTCATTACTGTCCGTGGCCCACATTGGCCGGTAACGCCGCAAACGCTACGGCCCGCAATTTTTAAATCTGTAATATCTTCGAAAATATTCATTTAAATAATCATATGCTGTAAAGGGCCATATAAATCTATATTAAATCAACAATGTATTTAAAGTGTTTAATTGAATAAGAATTAATGCTGTATTGGTTAAAATCGCTTCGAAAATTAGCCATTACTTGTCGTAAAAAGTAAATGACAAAAAAATGTTATTGTGGGATATCCATAAGCGATAGACATATACCATCGCGAAGTTTTCTGTAGACCTTTTCATTGTGTACAATTTTATTACATTATTTTGATAAATCTCGTAGGGTTTCAGCCTGCGTTTGCAATGTAAGCGGAAAAAAGTGTAATTATTTACGACATCACATTAGAAACCTCAAAAATAAAAGTATTTCTCCACTATTTAATGGATGTTATTATACTTATAAACCTTGCTTTTAAATCAGTCTATTTATTAAAAAAAAAAAACCGCATCAAAATCCGTTGCGTAGTTTTAAAGATGAAAGGGAACAAAAGGACATAGGGACAGAACAAGCGACTTTGTTTTATACTATGTAGTGAAGAGAGTGTGTCTGTGTGTAGTCAGGATAGGTATTTCTGTTCTAATATAATAACAAAAATCTTGGGATCTCTACTTTAATTCCCTCCTACGACAAGTGACAATTAGGGCTGCGACGCGACGGCGACACGAGACGGCGGCGACACGAGGCCTGCATTCCTGTACTTTCTCCACCCAGGCTCTCACCGTTATGCAAACAATGTTAATTGCACGAGGACATTGCTAATAAATTAGCACTTTTAACGTACATGGGTAAATATCATGGTATCTTCCTCACGAAATACGAAGAACGAAAGAGATAGCATAAAATAATAGGTGTAACTTCGATCTAGCGCGACTGCGCCAATAATAATAATCTGTTGACGATGAGAATCCAAACATTAATTTAAAAATGGTTTAAAATTTTTAACTAAGATTCAGACGGTAATAAATACTAGATTTGATGAGATATTTAAAGTATGAGAAAGAAAATTTTAATTTATGTCGCGACTCTTGTAAGCTTTTGTTTCCAGTTACCACTCTACATCGTAAAGTACAAATCTGGTGTTCAGCTTTTGAGCTTTATCACCAAAGAATAAGATCCAAAAGTTTTATTAAATTGGAGCACAACAAGGTTCAATAGTATACCTTCGACCATGAGGCAGTATTTGAATTATTCTAGCGCTACATGTCAGAGTTTTGTACGAGCCAGAGTTTGTAGATGACATTGAAATTTTCATAGAGCAAAATTTATATTCTTATTAATTCTTTATTTTTATTATTATTTCATTGAGTAAATTTCATATAGGTAAATTCAATAAATGCAGAATAGTAAAGAGTTTTCTTTCTGAATTTCCTACTAGCTAGAGTTTGTAGGTGACATTGCTTACGTGCGCAAGTAGGTTTGAGGTTATTGTTAAACAGTGGAGTACAATGAAAACGATTTGCCAAAGACCTTATTAATGTGGACAATGCTTTTGCATGTTGTAAATTATAGGATACAATTGTACAGTGAACTACGGACAATATTAGTTATTATGTGCCGGTATATATAACACAGACATATATCTATAAACGTACCTATAAGTTATAAAGTGACCGGATCGAAAATGCGTAAGAAGAAGGAGAGTGGACCGCGCGGCGAAAATGCATGCCTGTTATTTTAGTTTTCACTTCCACCGGCGCTCCTGGAGTGCAACCCGTTGTTTTTTCTTCATAATTGGTCTTATTTTCGGCTTGGAAATTGTATGGTTCGAAAAACAAACACTGCAGTTTTAGTTTTTTATCAATATCGAGTTTGCATCTCCTTTCAGCAGAGCAGCAGCTGATGATGAGCATTATTTCCTTCGTCACAATACGCATAATAGACACGTAATATGTGTTCACGTTAAACTAATTCAAATACATTTTAAGTGTATTTGGCTACACGAAACATTACTTAGTCTGTATTAAAATACGTCATTGAAATCTCCTTAAGTGATGTAGGACTTCAACTCATATTTAAATATAATATTAGGTATATATAGGTAGAACTCGATTAACGTTTTTTATGCCAATGAAAAATAAATAAACTAATCTTTTATTACCAAAAAAATCTTTATTCTAGTTAATTGCATAAAACCTAATTTACCTTACCTCATGAGTAGTCAAGCTGTTTAAAATTTATCATACTCACTTGTCGAAAAACATAATACGTAACTCTTTCTGGCATTGTCAGGTATAGGCGAAAAGAACTCAAGGAACATTCTAGAGCGTTACTTAGGTTTGGTTTTGGTTTAGGTAGAGTGTCGTTGCAATGATTGACACAAAAGCCTCAGGTGCATTATGCATAATATAAATTGCACAACAGACGCCGAGAAAATAATAACACCGACCTGTCACGCCTCACTTCTACTGACAATATAATACTAGATTTTACCTAGGGCCTAATTACTAGAGCTTGAGTTCCAAAATAAAACCCAGTATCCTAATGAGCTTCCGTCTTCTGTATGATTATATCGACGTCATATTGTATTGGTGTTCCACTGTTGAGACAAGTAAGATATGTTATATTTGCAATAATGGCATCTCAATACTGGTTAATATTTCAGAACGATTCAACAGACGTCTATTCTTTTTTGGGTTAAAAAGTAGAGTATGTGTTAATCCTGAGCTTAAAATACCACCGTGGCATTAATTAAATCCGTTTTGTTATTTTCGCTTTCATATTTAACTCAAAAACTTTCAAAAAGAGAGAAAGAAAATAGATTTATCTAGACGAGGGACAAATATCTCTTTATCAGAGATATCTATCAGCAACGGTTGAGAATCGGCTCGGTGGCAACTAATCCGCTATTGCTAATTGTGACTGGCTAACTGACGTTTCAATTAATCCACTCGAGGTCAGAGGAAGTTGACCAAACCAACCGTCAACGTTTGTCACTAATTTTCACTTACGACATACTTTTATTAACTAATGATTGTAAGCCACGAAACTAAACACGGTTATTCAATTTTTGTTTGTTGACACAGTTGTTTTGCAGTGCCTATAATATGTAGTATATAGAGGTAATATGGTACAGTTTGAAGTTTCAGTAGTAGGAAATTGGAACCGTATACAATTCAGTTACTTATCTAGCTATCCCAAGTTTTATAAACTTTTTTTAACGTCCACAACATACAATTTACAAACACACAAACTAATATTATAATAACTCCTGCACCTATTAGTTGAAACCGAAACGAAAGGGTGTGATTATAATCCAAGTGTATGCGCACTGCGCACAGATTTTCGCGAAAAAATATCGTCCTATATGTCCTGTTAATATTTCGCCATATAGTTTAATCAAAATTGGATCTGAATAAAAAAGGTAACAGATAGACTTTTTAATATTAGTATTGAAACTAAGTAGCGTACTTATAATCATAAGTAGGTATTAAAGGTACATAATAAAAGTTCGCTTTCGCTCGATCGATATCAATCAATCGTTCTAGTTGTGGTGTTGACTTTGAAAGTCTTCCGCGAAGTTACTGGTTTGTTCGAGGCCGAGCGAATGTTTGCCGACTCCGTGTCGCATCATGCCTTTGACCGTCAGCTAATGATATTGCGAATTGTTTTTAAAATCTTACCGTTATGTCAAAGTAGTGATCTATACTAACTATATTAGTGATCTATACTAATATTATAAAGCTGAAGAGTTTGTTTGTTTGTTTTGAACGCGCTAATCTCAGGAACTACTGGTCTGATTTGAAAAAATATTTCAGTGTTAGATAGTTCATTTATTGAGAAAGGCTACAGGCTATATATTTTCACGCTAAGACTAACAGGAGCGAAGAAACAGAGGAAAATGTGGAAAAAACGGGGAAAATTATTTAAAGGGGCTTATCTCACGAACTACTGGAGAAATTTTTATGTTATTACAGATAACAGATACATATTACAGCACAGATAAAAAAATAGACCACGTGAAGGATCATAGGCTATTTTTTGTGGGCTAATTTGTCTGTAAAATTTCTCATTTACGCGGGCGAACCCGCGCGGAATGTCTAGTTCTGTAATGTGAATAAGAAGGTTACAAAATATAGATTTTAATTTTCTGTGTTGGGAATAAATAATGTAAATAGGATAACGATACACGCATTTAAAGCCAAGCTTTCCCTTAGAATTTTACGTTATATTTTAGGGAGCCATTAAAAACTCGCGTCTAGTAAAAGACTTCAACGCGAGCGAAGCTTTAAATCAAGTTCGGGATAATAATAACTTTATTATTTTTATTATTATATTCATCATCATTATCTTTTTCTGTATGAAGTGAAATGCGAAATGAGATCTCCAAATATTTATCAAATAATGTTTTATGCTGTCATAAAACATTATTTGATAAATATTTGGATTTGTTTCGCCCGTGGTATCTATCATATTTCGTAGCATTCAAACGGTGGACACAATCGGGAGTATTCTTTTAATTCTTAATTATTGTTGTAGACGTGGTGCCGGCGCGGCTGAACGTGGGGGTGATGCTGTTCCTGGCGTGCTGGGTCAACTACATGCTGCGTGTCAACATGAGCGTCAACATCATCGCCATGGTGCCCGACGACCACACCGCCTCCACGTGAGTGTAGCTGCGACTTGCTCGAAGCATCTTGCTAGTATGTTGCAGTTGCTGCACCCTGCTCGAAGCCTTTTGCTAGCAGGTTGCAGTTGCTGTACCTTGCTCGAAGCATTTTGCTAGCAGGTTGCAGTTGCTGCACCTTGCTCGAAGCATTTTGCTAGCAGGTTGCAGTTGCTGCACCTTACTCGAAGCATTTTGCTAGCAGGTTGCAGTTGCTGCACCCTGTTTGAAACATCTTGCTAGCAGGTTGTAGTTGCTGCACCTTGCTCGAAGCCTTTTGCTAGCAGGTTGCAGTTGCTGCACCTTGCTCGAAGCATTTTGCTAGCAGGTTGCAGTTGCTGCACCTTGCTCGAAGCATTTTGCTAGCAGGTTGCAGTTGCTGCACCTTGCTCGAAGCATTTTGCTAGCAGGTTGCAGTTGCTGCACCCTGCTCGAAGCTTTTTGCTAGCAGGTTGCAGTTGCTGCACCTTGCTCGAAGCATTTTGCTAGCAGGTTGCAGTTGCTGCACCTTACTCGAAGCAGTTTGCTAGCAGGTTGCAGTTGCTGCACCTTGCTCGAAGCAGTATGTTAGTAGCCGATTGCAGTTGCAACGAAAATAATTCCAGTAATGTGCCGCAGTCTAGTAGTTTTATACTGTGCAATGTGTACCTACCCCCATTCTGATATTCTAATCCGACATAATTACAGTTTCATTCCAGTCTTGATCATATCAAGCAGAAAAATACTAAACGGTCAAGCAAACGTAAATAACCGATAGAATTAGAATTTGAGCAATGAGAATGCATTTGAAATGATATGGAAACACCATTTTTTAGTTTTAATTTTAAAGAATACATACTAGTAACTAACTGGAACCAATGTATACTTTCGTTCAGGCCAGTCTACTACGGAACTACAGTAAAAACAGTCTAATGACACTAACAAATTAAGCATCGTGTTAACTTGTTGAGCCTGTGCGGCCTCAACAATAGCCCTCGCCGGTGTCACCACTCACCGTAATTGACGTAATTGCATCCACGTAGCAATTACAACGTACATGTACACGTAACACACGTAACTATGGAAAACTTGTTCACTTCTGCTGGTGCTAAAATAAGTCGCTCTTTAGTGTCACTATTTAAGGATCTTTACGGATAAATCGTGCGTTGAGATTTTCTAATAAAGAGGGTACGTTTACACTTCTTGTTCTTCAACTTCTACTGATGCTAAAATAAGTCTTCCTTTAGTTTTCTCTATATTTAAGGTCTTTAAGGCTGAGCCGTACGTTAAGACATTATAACAAAAAGTGTACTTACACTTCTTATTAACTTCTACTGATGTTAAGTCTTCCTTTACTTTTCTGATTTCTCTATTTACTTTTAAGGATCTTTTAGGCTGAGTTATTCGTAATGTTATGATTAAATGTAAGTTTACACTTCGACATTACTATTATAAATGCAATAATTTGGAAAATATAACAATTGTAATATAATAAAACGAATATAGAAATATGAATTTATAGTAGTATAGTTGTATCTACTAAGTACTAAGTATTATAATTTTTGAACTGCTTTAAATTGTTTTCTTAATATCATTGCATCTTTTGATCTACAAAGGAATTTAGTTCCGAAAAGTTAAAAAAAAAACATAATCAGAGTCGTATAATATATCATATTATATCAAATGTTATTGGCTGTTGGTTCGATTTTTTTTATTTACGATCCTAGACAGAAATAACTTAAAAATCTTGAAATGCGTCGTAGTTTTACAACTGACCTTTGTAAAATAAATTTTAATGTAATCTAGACTTATGTCTTACCTATATTTAAATATAAAAAAATAAAATATTAAAAACAAAATATTATATTATTGACTATTGGTATTAATTAATAAACCATTGACTATCCTGACTCCTGTCTGTATTTTGCTACAATTCTGCAAAGGATATAAAAATAAAATTGTCCTAGTAATCTGCAGATAACAATGGTTAATTAAAGTTCTATAATCGGATAATCTCATAGGATTGTAGTTACATGATACCTATATCATCATGTAGGTATTTAAACTTCAATTTGATAACTTCAAGCTAACATTTCGCAACCAGTTTTAGCATAGATATATAACTAAATGTTTTAGACTAATATGCCAGCAAAAGTATGAAAGTTGTCACAATTAAAATTTAATACTTGCGCCGGCGCGGGCGGTGCCTTGCTTTCCAACCGTTTTACGAATTTTCGATCTGATGACGTATCCTGAATCCTTTTACGTCCTTTGCAACTATCCATAGTCAGCTATTGATAAAATATTCCAATGATTACAATAATAATTATTATCATCACGAAGAAAATCATCAATGTACAACGACCTTCACCTGAATCACGATAATGATATGAAAATTTCTTGTTAATTATTTGTTTTTTACGACTTCATAACAATTATTCATTCGCTACAAGCTTAATTTTGCTCAAAACTTGAACTAAAATACTTGAATTATATTTTCTTAACGAAAAATAACAAAAACCATACTAAATAATGACAATTTTCAAATGTTAATAAGCCGTTTATTTTAAGCTAATGGAGTGTAGAGTTTGCCAAAGAAGTTTTCTATATTTATCATTTATATCTTGTCTATCTGTTCAATGTTCATGCAAAACTGCTGAACCAATTTTGATGAGAGAGGAATCGGGAAAGGACATTGGGTATTTTCGTACCGTAAAAATGTACGTGAATTATAGCGCAACAAAGTTGCGAGCAACATCTAGTTTAAAATTGATCAACTTAAAATGTATGACAGTTGAGAAACAACACGTTGCCCATCTGCGCTTCGAAGGTGTAAAATATGGCGTAGTATTCATTGAAGAAGAGAATTTCCTTCATCTATACGATAACTGTAACAACTCTTTACCTTGATTGAAACTATAGAGCATAACGAATGAGTTACAAGTGCATACTAGATGTGTATGTTAAATAATGTAAACATAACATAAAAGTATACCTTCTGATGAAAATCATACAAAATCTATAACAATAATTATGTAATATTCAAATACTTGTAACATTTTTCATTTGCAGTGACAAAATTGTAGGCTTTAAAAAATGGTACTCGCTCATCCCAAGGATAATAGAAGACGAATATTTGCTGAAACCTAGTGGTACCATATTTTATTTGTATCAATATAAAATAAAACGTGACAGAAATTTTACGGTTCCTCGAGAATACTTGCAGTAAGATTTGTCGTGGAATTCTCATCGAACCGAAGAATCGTTTTTCAGGAGTGAATATAAGTTGAAAATAGCTTCAAATGTATTATATTTTATTTCCAAGTCATATGGTAGCTATTAATAGATAAGAATCACATAATATGACGTATATAATTATACCTCATGCAGCGATAAACGGTTTTTATCGAACAGTTAGAATTCTCACTATAGATGTGTTTCTAATGAATTGGTTTTAATACAGGGTGTAACAAAACAAAGTTATAATAATACTTAGGGTTTGTATGTGTTCCTTATAATATAGACTCTATAATAATAATAATCTATATTATAGAGTTTACTGTGAAAGTAAGGGTTATGATTTATGCCGCAACACTAAAGGAAACGCCGACAAAAATATTCTAATAATAATAGGGCAAATAAAAATATAACAATTACTGTAGCTAACGATTATTATGGTTAATTTTAACGGATGGTCCTCATCGGTTGAAAATTAATTTGAACAAATTAAAAATTAAACGTAATTGAAAAATAATATTAAAATTTAAAACAGATACGAACGATGTTCCAATAACTGGATACCTATGGAAAATTTTTGATATTTGAAATTAATCATCTGCAATAATGTAGGTCGCCATAATAAATATTTGTTGTGAGATAAATTCTTGGAAATCCTCATGTTCTTTGTTCTACTGATAATATCTGTGAGAAACAGCACGTAGAAGAAATAATGCTCAATAATGACCACTGTAAGGAATAGATAATACTAAATTGTTTAATTGATAAAATACAATATTATACTATAACGAAAGATGAGATCACGATTTTTGCTACTGCCACTACTGGTTCTATGATTTAAAGGTGCCCATACACGGGACAATTATCGTGACGATTTGTCGCCTCGATGTTAAAATCGAACGAGTAATTGTACGTGTGTGGCAATATTGCAAACGATTTTGTGGTCAAAAGATCGATTGGTCGATTTTCTTGACGATCGATCGAAACGACAAATTGTCCCACGTGTGGGCACCTTAACACTTGACATAAATAAAATTGATTTAAAGGTTTGTACTTTGGTGACGCTAACCTTATAACAATTAGTTGATAGCCCCAAAAAATTAATACACAAAATAGCAAATTAAACTTTAATAAAGACAATTCTTGAAAAAAGTTTCAGTATTATAACGACATATTCTCAAAAACACTTGACTTCAAGGTTTGTTTTCGTTTGTGCATAACACAAAATTAAAATGTATATCTTCTAAAAGCATTATAAGTAAGAAATCAAACAGAATTTCGTGTATTATCCTAGCTTCTGTGTTTCTGTATAACTCTTTACAACGAATAAATTCTATCGCTATAGAATTAATTGATATCTATCGCTATAGAATTAATTTTCGCCACAAATGGCGTAATGTAGTTACCACTAAACTCCTAAAGGGGAATCACGACCCTCAGCAATGAGGAACACAACGCAAGGAGCATAGAATTAATTGAAACTAGCATTAAAATATTCGTTTTTGTTGCAGAGAGAACAGTGAATGCAAGGCCATCGCGACCAACGACAGTCTGCTGCGGGACGACGCGGCGGAGGTGCGACAGGAGATGAAGGTAATTGTTTAGAGATGGCAGGATTCCAAAATCAAAAATATTTTATTCAGAGTACATTTTATAAAAAATAATTCTGGACAGTCACCATAGTTTCGAATATGGTACTCACCACCTGTTCAGGAACTAACTCGGTGAGAAGAACCGGCGTAAGACACTCGCACGGCCCACGGGACCATCTTTTACCAAAAAGATGGATAGTTTTAATTTTGCTGAGGAATAAATAATAATAATTTAAGGGTTTGCAACAATGCATAACTACAAGTTAAAATGTGAAATAGATACTTTCTTTTTACAGGCTTCTTCCACATTGAACTCTTTCATCATCCTAAAGTACCTTTATTTTGTTAGATGTCTGTATTTACAACACCTTTATTAAATTTCGACTTCTTAGCTGACGACCAAATCGGTCATGTAGCTTCAGCTGTATTAAAACTCCGTTAGCTACTTCCCTGAACAACCCTTTCTGATAATCTGCGTGCTGGCAGGCCGTGGGCGTTGGGTGTGGGAGTAGTGAGGTGGGAAAAAAAAAAGAAAAAAAAATGTAGGTTCAGCTGTATTAAAACTCCGTTAGCTACTTCCCTGAACAACCCTTTCTGATAATCTGCGTGCTGGCAGGCCGTAGACGGTGGGTGTGGGTGTAGTGGGGTGGGGAAAAAATGGAAAAAAATGTAGGTTCAGCGACTTAATAGTCTTTGTGATGATTATTTATATTTTTTCACATGGATAATAATGAATAATCGGCCAAGAGCGAGTTGGACTCACGCACGAAGGGTTCCGTACTGGTATAGCTAGGAAGTAGCTAACGGAGTTTTAATACAGCTGAACCTACATTTTTTTCATTTTTTTCCCCACCCCACCGATCCCACACCCACCGCCCACAGCCTGCCAGCACGCAGATTATCAGAAAGGGTTGTTCAGGGAAGTAGCTAACGGAGTTTTAATACAGCTGAACCTACAATTTTTTTCCCCATCCTACTACTCCCACACCTACCACCCACGGCCTGCCAGCACGCAGATTATCAGAAAGGGTTGTTCAGGGAAGTAGCTAACGGAGTTTTAATACAGCTGAAGCTACATGACCGATTTGGTCGCCAGCTCTCCGTCGAATTGTTATTTAGAATTGTTTCAAAGCTCATCGCACATTTCTTTTACAGACTGCTTTGGGCACTTGAATATGACATGAAATAACCTTTCGTAGTTATAATTCATTTTTAATCAAGTAAATTATTTGTGATTATATTGTAATACAACTCAGATACAAGTAAACTAACAACCAGATACAACTAACTAAGGTGTCACCAATAGACCTTTGGGTATTTATATAGTATATTTTGACCTTTATAATATATAACCATATATAAAGTTCAAAGGTCGAGAAGGCTGCAATAAGTCTTATGCAAGTTACGCATCTTTGATAGCTTTGTGCAAAACTAATGTATCTCAAGGTTTTTTTAAGATGAGTTAGAATGGTCACAACTTACAATTTCATTAAGTAATATTTACTTATTACTATTGTGCTCTACAAATACAAACAGTGATTCCCAAACTTCACTGAGATAGGCGGTTCGTGTATAATAAGTTTGTTGCATGTTCCATTCTCGAAAATTTTGGAACATTAGCTTTACGAGCATGACATTGTGATATAGGGCAGCCTTTTCACCTTGTGATAATATGATGGACCAACGCAAAAATTGTTTTGAGGGGAATGTTCGTCTATTGCACCCCCTTCTCTGTGTTCGTATGTGATAGCGTAGAATCTAGATGATCGACTTCGATAGTGCAATGTCCTTGCTATAAAACACAAACTCACACTACAATTTCCCCATGATTAACGCGAATAATACCAAAATCAAAACACTTTTTCAGTCATTGAAATTTATATTAATATAAAACCAGACATTTATTCTCTTACCCTTCTTTCCTTCTCTTCCAGGCCGCCAACACATACGACTGGACGGCGCAGCAGCAGGCCTACATCCTCTCCAGCTACTTCTGGGGCTACGCCATCACCTGCCTAGTCAGCGGGACAGCAGCCGAGCTGTGGGGGCCGCGCAACGTGGTGTTCTACACCATGCTAGTCAGCGCCGTGCTGACGATACTGACACCGCTGACAGCTAACGTACATTACCTGATGCTGGTGGCAGCGAGATTCGTTATTGGATTGGCTGGGGTAAGTTAGCTTATTGATTAGTGGGATCGCGGTAGAGTTGTGGAGACCGCGCAACGTGGTGTTTTACACCATGCTAGTCAGCGCCGTGCTGACGATACTGACACCGCTGACAGCTAACGTACACTACCTGATGCTGGTGGCAGCGAGATTCGTTATTGGATTGGCTGGGGTAAGTTAGCTTATTGATTAGTGGGATCGCGGTAGAGTTGTGAAGGCCTCGCAACGTGGTGTTCTACACCATGCTAGTCAGCGCCGTGCTGACGATACTGACACCGCTGACAGCTAATATCCACTATCTGATGCTGGTGGCAGCGAGATTAGTTATTGGGTTGGCTAGGATAAGTTAGCTTGTAAATTAGTGGGACAGCAGCCGAGCTGTGGGGGTCGCGGAACTGTGTTCTACACCATGATAGTCAGTGCCGTGCTGACGATACTAACACCGCTGACAGTTAACGTACACTACCTGATACTGGTGGCAGCGAGATTCGTTATTGGGTTGGCTGGGGTAAGTTGGTTCATGTTTGGGTTAAAATTATATTACTCAAATTTACTTGAGGCTCTTTCTATATTGCTCATGTAAAAATGTTTTGCCTTTTTTATTATATCGAAGAACGTAATGTCAACGAGATATTTAGCCAAGGATCATAATTAGCCCAGACTAAGGCTGCGTTTCCACCAGAGATGTGTTGCGAGGAATGTGTTTTTAAGATCCAATAGCATCGCCGGGCTGAGCAATGTTACGGCAAGCTCACGTCAATGAAACGATTCTATTGATTCTCAAAAACACATTCCTGGCAACACATCCTTGGTGGAAACGCAGCCTTAAGCTAAAGGGTTTAAAAATGAATAGAGTACGTGTCCATGTATTAATATTTATCTGTGGCGTTGTAATATTACTACGTATTTGATATAAGTTGCGTATTTACCTACGTATTATAACCCTGACAAAATACGACGGAAAAAGGAAACAATAATAATATTAATAATATGTTATTAAATATTTTAATTAAATACAGGAGAAAAATATTTTAATGACTATAATTAGCAAGGTTGTGGAGTAGACAGTTTGTTAACACCTTAATGTGGGTGGATTTGTTGTTGGCCTTATACTTAGGGTCAGTTTACACCTAGACTCGAATCAATGGTGCTGGAAGAGTCGCCGTTTTGTATCTTGTTACTTCTTGTATGTAACGCCTCCGTGGTCCAGGTTTTGATCGTAGCTCTTAACTCGAAGGTTATGGATTCGATTCCCACGTTGGAAGTATGTTATTTTCAAGTTTGGTTAGTTTATGCAGGCTGATCACTTCATTGTCTGACAAGTGAGATGATCTATACGTCAGACGGGCATGTAAAAAGTCGGACATGCGGACTTGCGCTGATCTCTCGATAGTCGTGTCGGTTATCTGTCCCACTGTATCATTATCTATTATTATAAACAGTATGTAATTGAAGTTTAATTTTGGATTCAGCATCGCAAATCGCGTCTTCTTTTTACACGTTTGCTGCGTAAAATATTTAATTACCGGTTTAAATAACATAATAATACAATAATTTCAAAAACACATTGACAAGTACATAAAATAAACACCGAAGTGATAACTTCAGCATAATTAAATACCTAACTATTAGTAGAGATTCTAAGCACGATTCATTTATTAAAAATGTTTAGCTCGCTACACCTACAGTCTGCAGGGCGACTGCGACGCATAAAATAATATAATATAATTTTAAAAATATTATTTTTAAAATCTATACATATTATAAAACTATGGAAATGAAAATTCTGTACATTAAAGATATTAAAAAAATAATAAGCGGGGGGTGTTACTACATCGCTATAGAAGCCAAAAATGTGGTTAGTTTTTTTGTCTGTCTGTCTGTCTGTATGTTTGTTCCACTATCACACGAAAACTACTGATCCGATTTGAATGCGGTTTTCGCAGATATATTTGTCTTCTTCCAAGTTAACATCTGCTGTATAAAAAAAATTCCCCCCACCCCTCTAAAGGGACGAAAGAGGGGGTCAGATTTTGTATAAGACTTTTGCTTTAACACGAAAACTACTGATCCGATTTGCATACGGTTTTCGCAGATATATTTGTCTTCTTCCAACTCAAAATCTGGTGTATAAAAATCACCCCCCCCCCCCCCCACCCCTCTAAGGGGAGCAAGGGGGGGTCAGATTTTGTATCAAACTTTTTTCTTTAATGGACTTACTTTATATTATTAACTGTTTTTTCAAACTTAACATATAGTGTATAAACTTTTTCCCCCCACCCTTCTTAGGGTACAAAAGAGGGGGTAAGATTTAAATACCTTAATTGGCAAAACAACGTTTGCCGGGACAGCTAGTTAAAACCCTACTACAGATCAGGCGGCAAACTGCACAGTTTAGCCGCAATATACTCATTCCCTTACTATAAAGTTCTACACTGTGTATTCAGACGTTATTATTATACATTGTTTTAAATTGTCTGTTCAACGAGTTTTCTACCACTGACCTCCACATATCTTTTTTTTTACCCGACTATGGTGAAGGAGAGTTATGATTTTGACCTATATGTATTTCATTTATCGATTCGATACGCGCACGTCTTCACAATCTTGCGGATGTGGCGAAACTGCGCAGTTTCATCGTAGCGTGTAGCTAGGGTATAATAAAATCAAATAGCCATGAGTGAATAGTCAAGACAATGTGTCGTTATCGTCGTAAACGTCCATGCATGAAAATTGACTTGGCGGTTTTATTACACATAAGCCTTATTAAAGTAAATAAACGTGTGTTTTGATTTTATTTCAATATATTTAAATATTAACAACATGATTGTTTATTTTACTTTTTTTTTATTCTTTGTTAAAAGTGTGCTGAATGTTGAACAGCACGCTCTTCGACTTTTATGTTAGGATGATACTAAAAAAAAATCATGATTCTAATTTAAAATTACGAAATAAAGCCTTTGACAATAATTGTCACTTCTATGTCACAAAATTATGCATATGTATTCGGGTCTCTTTTTGCATAAAGTATTCGGGGTTTTTTTTATAGACTCGCGGATCAAATTTTTGACACAGTTAAGTACTCTTCCCTAGTTTTTATTATAAGATAAGATAAGATAAATATTCTTTATAGTGCACACATATTTTCAATTTAAAAATCAAAAACATTTATAAAACACAAGTATAACGCAATGGCGGCCTTATTAATTAGTAATCTCTTCCGAGTCTCTTCCAGGCAACCACGGGTAGAGGAAACATATTTATAAGAAATAATGTGAATGTGCCATAAACAGCGGAATCTTTTTTTATTATATATTGCATATCAAACAAAGATTATTCGTGATACATATTATTATAATTACATTTCTACCTAGTCTAAAATACATACATACGTGGGAGAAAATATATACATACGTTATACGTGGGAGAGCCATGCTTGGGCACGAATGGGCCGGCTCGACCGGAGAAATACCACGTTCTCACAGAAAACCGGCGTGAAACAGCGCTTGCGCTGTGTTTCGCCGAGTGAGTGAGTTTACCGGAGGCCCAATCCCCTACCCTATTCCCTTCCCTATTCCCTTCCCTATTCCCTTCCCTTCCCTCCCCTATTCCCTTCTCTTCCCCCCCTATTACCCTATTCCCTTTTAAAAGGCCGGCAACGCACCTGCAGCTCTTCTGATGCTGCGAGTGTCCATGGGCGACGGAAGTTGCTTTCCATCAGTTGACCCGTTTGCTCGTTTGCCCCCTTATTTCATAAAAAAAAAGCAAAATTTTCGGTTCACAAACGGCGGAGTAATCGTTGAACATAAAAAAACGAACATAACACCTCCTCCATTTTGAAAGTCGGTTAAAATTGTAGCCTATGTGTTATTCTGATGTATAAGCTATATTATTGTAAAGTTTCATTAAAATCCGTTCAGTAGTTTTTGCGTGAAAGAGTAATAAACATCCATACATACATACATACATCCAAACTTTCGCCTTATAATATTAGTAGGATTATTATTAGTAAAGTATGTTTTACAAAATAATCACAAAATAAGTTATATTATGAATAGCTTATCCACAAGTTTAGTCGACCGATGGATAAATAACATACAAATCAAATATTCGTCACTTATTTTGCGATAGTGAAACAAGCCCATTATTGCCATTGATATAAAAAAATGCGTATGGCACTCGGGGACTGTCGCGGTAAAGTAAAATCAACTTAATATGTAATTATAATTCGCATACGTCTAGTCGCTCGCACACAAACACCGTGCCGAAGTTTGGCAATTTCGCACCGACCGGCACAGAGGTGCGGCAACGCTGCACCGCTTTGCCGGTCGGTGCGGCGAGCACCACACCCCGAGCCACACCGAGCCGAAGTCTACCGAACTGAAACGACGTTAGACGAATGTTAGGTGTTTTTCGTTATGGAATTTCTTGATTCGGTTGCCGCGCTCAAAGCCCGCGATAGTACGCAATAGCTTAACGATATAGGGTTTTATAATAAACATTTCTTTATTTATTTGTCTTAGGGCTTCATATTCCCCGCCCTCCACGCCCTAGTGGCGCACTGGGCGCCGCCCGCGGAGAAGGGCAAGTTCGTGAGCGCGCTGCTGGGCGGATCCATCGGCACCGTGGTCACGTGGTCACTCTCCGGCCCACTCATTGAGAACTTCGGATGGAGCTGGGCGTTCTATGTGCCAGGTGAGTCACTTGCTAAGCGATATTGTGAAAGAGGCTTTTTAGCCTGGTAGAGTGAGAAGATCGTGTACACAATATCTTAATAGTTATAATAGATAACCATAGAAAGCGTTTGACTCAGGAGGCACATGACGATGTCGTCTTGGCAACCAAACAGTGCAGTGTAAGTAATCAGTACATTACTTATCAAACCATGCACTTTCCAAGCGTAATTAATCGGCGCATTATTTATTTACCGACTTCCAAAAAGGAGCAGTCCATGTTGTTCACTATAACCTATTAAGTATGTTGAGTAACTATCGTTTATAACCATTTATAAAGTGCCCTCTCTACATATGTAATTAGCAGTATACCAAATGTAAGCTGCCCTAGAAGTAATCAACACTATATTCGCTATCCAGTTGTATTCAGCACACTATTTATCATGCTATCCAAGTGTAATCAGCACTATATTCGGTATCCAGGTGTAATCAGCACATTGCCACATTATTTATAAAACTGTCTACTACCCAGGTGTAATTAGCAAACTATTTATCAAACTGTCCATTGTCCATGTGTAATCAGCACTTTATTCGCTATCAGCACACTATTTATCAAAATGTCCACTACCCAGGTGTAATCAGCACTATATTCGCTATCTAGGTGTAATCAACATTATATTCGCTATCCAGGTGCAATCAGCACTATATTCACTATATAGGTGTAATCAGTACTATATTCGCTATATAAGTGTAATGAGCACTATATTCGCTATCCAGGTGTAATCAGCACTATATTCGCTATCCAGGTGTAATCGGCGTGGTGTGGTGCGCGTTCTGGTGGTTCCTAGTGTATGATTCTCCGGTGCTACACCCTCGGATCTCCGAAGCCGAGAGGCGGTACATCATCGAGGCCATTGGTGATAAGGTGCAGCAGAGTAGTAAGGATACTAAGGTAAGGTTTACTTTAATAATAATTTTTCAATTAAAGTTTATAAGACGTATTTTTAATGTAAAAGTTTGTAAGGATGATCGTCCATCCTTACAACGATTTCTACAAAATTGCATCAAAATGCGTTCTGTTTGTGCAAAAGAGTATCATGATAAAATTTGGTATCGTAGTAGTCAGAGGTTCGTATTTTTACATCTGTGTTTACGCTAGGGAGTCTTGGGCAAAAGCTAGTATGGCAGAAAGACAACTTGACAAAAACATGACGTTATTATTATTGTATATCATAAATAAATAACATCCAAGCTCCGTAAAATTAAGGTTAATTAGAAATTAATTTCAGTAAGAACTATTTCGTATTTTCCTGGAAACAACAGACGAGGATAAAGTTGAGATTTTCATCTAAATATAGGGATTTACCGTTGTAAGGAAAATGTGAAAATATGCTTATAATGCTAGATTCCTTGACACGAAAACTAGTTGTATGAGGAAAGGATATTTGTTATTGATTAATGTTAGGATTTTTATTGTTCTGATAAACCCAATATAAACCGGTCAATTTAGAAACATAGTAAACCCCAGTAGTCGATCGTATAATTAAAGCCTTCTTATTTCCGAAAAGCCTTACATTTGGTTTTTGTGCATGTAGGTACAATCTAGTGGTTTTTATAATATAATAAATCACGCAGTTTTGCGTGTCTCTTGGCATAGGCCTCCTCCAGTACTCTGAGCTCTGTCTTCTGCAACTCTGGTCCAGTAAAGTCCCAAAGTCATCCTCTCCATCTCATATCGGCGCGATGGTCTAGTATTAAAGTAAAATTACTAACTTTAATTATACATATTCGTTGTGTGTTTCTAATGTGTGTTACGAGGGAAATTAACACTTAACCTACATACCTAACTAAACTTAAACCTCTTAAATAAGTACAGATTTTGCTTTCATTTGTGTTTGTTATTATCGATTACATAATCTACAAAAAATAATGGAAAGAGTAGAATCGTTGCGTTTATATTATTTTCGATTAGATGACGCCCGCAATTTTGTTACGACAAGATTAGTTTGTCGCGCGGGAACCGTACATTTTTTCGGAATAAAAAGTATCCTACATCCTTTCCCGGGATTCAAAGTATCTCCATACCAGATTTCAGCAAAATCAGTTCTGCGGTTTGGTCGTGAATAGGTCACAGACAGACAGACAGATAGACAGACAAACAGACACACTTTCGCATCTATAATATTAGTATGGATATGGATATGGCGTCACAACGTAACGCCACCACACAACATAAAGGAAATAATGTGTAAATGCTAAACACTTGACACTAATTATCTGCATACCAGAGGCATATCAATATTATTGTTATAAAGTGTGTCAGATGGCGCGAAAACAATTTCACCTGTGCGGAACTCGTTCCGATAGAGGCAAGGACAAATACATTTAAATTGTTTGCAAATCTTTCGAATTCTCTAAATTCTTAAGGCAATTTCACATAGGACGGTTATAGAAAACATTTATATAGCCTTACCAGATGTTTCCTGTAATGTAGCACCGAAAGTAGTTTATCACGCGGAAAACGGGAATTCCTTTGAGATGAAAACTATTCGATATCCCTTTCCGGGACTCCATTTCGTAAAAATCGGCTCAGCGGCTTAAAAGTAAAAAACAGACAGACACTCATTTACATTTTAAATTTAATATTAGTATAGTGATATACTAAAAAAAATATTCTGTATTATAATTATGCAATTAGTATACTATAGACATCTGAAATTAATAAATTGAATTGAATAAATGTGAGTAACGCTAATGAGTTATGTGTACCAAATACACGAGTGGGTACCAAAACAACCATCTCTCCTTCCAGATAGTACCGCCGTTCAAGGAGATCTTCACCTCGTTCCCGTTCCTGGCCATGGTGATACTGCACTACGGCAACAACTGGGGTCTGTACTTCGCGATGACAGCCGCGCCGAAGTTTGTATCGAGCGCGCTCGGCTTCAACCTCACTTCGGCCGGCACGCTCGCTTCGCTGCCCTACCTTGCACGCATGATATTCTCAATCATCTTCGGAGCTGTTGGTGACAGGTAAGAATTAGACAAATTATGTAGTTTTCGGAAATCTTCTCTCTGTTTTCGAAATGCTTGGTCAAAATGTATTTGTCAGTTTCGATACCGCATTGCAAGCGCCATGCCACTTAAAGGTTGATTCAGACCGCAACGCGACGCGTAGATGCATTTCTAAATTTATATGGATTTGACAGATTCGCATGACGTCTAACGCAATTGAAATCTGTCAAATCCATACAAATTTATGCCGCGCCGCGCCTCGCCTCGCCTCGTCACGTTGCGGTCTGAATTGACCCTAACAAATAACAATGCGTTAAAATCCCATACATTTTTGACATTTAGGGGCGAATTCACCACAGAAATGGAACGCGTTCAATGCACACTGAACCAGTTCAAAACGTATAAACGCGATTATAACATCGAATTGCATTTCACCAACATAAACTGAACGCGTTCACAGCAATTTTATAAAACGAAGTTTTGGGTGTGCCTAGTGAAATCCCACCTTAACTTCGCTATATTTGACTAGACACTCTGGACTCTGGAGAATGTTGCCTACTATCAGAATATTATGTTACCTACTATCAGAAGATTGCTGACCTACGTAATTTGGTTGCGATATGTAAAAACCCCCGACGTAATATCACGACTCTTTGAATCAACGTCATTTGGTCAGGTTATGTTATAACCTATATATGATGAGGTCTGCCATCTACCTATGAATCAATTTCTTCGATATATCGAAAAGTTTTTTTTCGGTTTATCGAATTACATAAGGTTTGTCTATTTATGAACTAGACGTTCTGCGTGGTTTCGCGGTTCGCCCACGTAAATTAGAAATTTCACAGCTAGAAATTAGCCCACAAAAAATAGCCTATGATACTTCACGTGGTCTACTTTTTATCTGTGCCATATAACATAAAAATTGCTCCAGTAGTTCGTGAGATTAGCCCTTTCAAATAATTTTACCCGTTTTTTCCACATTTTCCTCTATTTCTTCGCACCTATTAGTCCTTAGCGTGATAATATATAGCATAGCCTTCCTCGATAAATGAGCTATCTAACACTTAAAGAATTTTTCAAATCGGACCAGTAGTTCCTGAGATTAGCGCGTTCTAACAAACAAACAAACTCTTCAGCTTTATAATATTAGTATAGATAATGGTTATTGGAGTTATATAACCTAGCGAAAACAACATTGAGATGATATATTTGTTGGAAAGTGTCCGTGAAATTCGTCTCATAACTCTTAAACATAAATAAATAGAAAAGAAAGCCTGATCGCCTTGGATTTATAAAAATCACTTCGCAATGCCATAGTTTAATGGTTCAGAGGTTAATAAAAATACTGAGAAATGTTTAAAACTATCAAAATATACATTGACAGTAAATATATCTAACAATATTATATTATGTACGATCAAAGAAGTTAAAGTTAAATCATAAGTTAAATCATTGGTAATATGGCGACCTACGTAGGTCCGCTTATAGGACCTTGCCTTTCCTTTTTAACCCACGACCAAAAAGAGGGGTGTTATAAGTTTGACGTGTCTGTCTGTCGGTCTGTTTGTCTGTCTGTCTGTCTGTCTGTCTGTCTGTCTGTCGACACACCGTGACAACATTTATGGACTAAAATATTACTTTACTCTTAGGAATTATTTAAACTTAAAGTCAGTATATATTATTTCATTACTTTTTAAAGTTTTTTGGCGGGGTTTTTTTAATTTCTTATTATGTTGAGTGTTGAGTGTTGACCCATGATATATAAGCCTTATATCATCATGGGTCCTTTTGTCTGAAAGCACATTGAATCAATGATATTTTATAATGATTAAGATATTCAAAGGCACAGAGACGTCCAAAGTTATCATATTATATAGTATCATAGTGATCCTTATAAGCCGATTGGGTGCATAATTTTAATCAAACTTCTACATTTCAAAGTTATAAATTGACCTCTATATGTTTAATTTGCATCTATAATGCGGCCTTCACGGACAATTTGCAGAATCCTAAGGCTGGAATGTGGATAACGTCCACACTCCACCGACCAGTTACTAAAATACTTTAACCGGTCATGATAACTGTTACATATGATCACATATTTTTTTGTTTCTTTCTTTATTTTGATTGCAAAGATTTTTTGCGATCCACAAAAGGAATTGATTGCAAAAATCTTTTTGTGGATTCTTTAGGCATAAATTCCTTTTTATCCCCCGAAGAAAACAAGGCTCAGTGCCGGTTTTAGCACTACCAGCGCCCTGGGCGAGATTTATTCGGCGCCCGTTTTTATCCGGCGCCCATGGCGGTCGCCTAGCGTCCCCCCCCTAACGCCGCTACTGCAGAGGCTTGTTATTTTGACGTGCGTGTCTGTGTGTCCCTGGCAACGTAGAATCTAAATAAGTGAACCGATTTTGATCTAGATTTTTTTGTTTGAAAGCTCACAAAATCAGGAGTGTTTTATGGCTGGTTTACACATATTAACTTGATAAGTAGTCAACTAAATTTTAACTTAATTTTTAAGTGTATGTCCATACGTATTTAAGGAGTTAAGCAGTAAGCTCAAGATGGATATCAACAACGTACTGACGTCGTAAATTTTGTCCTTAAATTTGTTATTAATGAGGTTTTGGAGGAAGTTAAAGATGAAATTATTAGGGAAATAGCCAAACCCAAAAGATTGTGGGTGAGAAATTGTATAAATAGAAGAGATCAGTACGGCGCAATGCCACTTTGTTTAGGGAGCTAGTGAATGAAGATAAACAATAATATTTATACCTACTAAAAGGAACAAGACGAAAAACTGAACTCGAGTGTGCCACTACACTTATGAATTTAACTAAATTGTGCTTTGATTGTGCCAGTCCAAACGTGTCAAGTGACAAGCCCCGGCCCGCCAACCGAAATTCTAATTATCTTGTTTAGTACTTAACTAAATTTTAACTTGCTACTAAATTTTGTAATTGTAATTAAAATTTAGTTAAAATTTAGCTAACTACTTTGTGTAAATCAGCCATTAGAAACAATGCATTATCATTAGCTCGCTACAATTCATCATCATTAGCTCGCTTAATCATACGTATTGTTGCAGAATCGTGCGACAGAATATGGTGTCAACGACGTACATGCGCAAATTCTTCTGTCTTTTCTCTCACGTGCTACCCGGTTTACTCCTCATCGGGTTGGGTTACACGGGTTGCGCACCCATCCTCTCGGTTGCGCTGATAACCTTCTCCATGGGTTCCAACGGCGCCGCAACCCTGACCAACCTGGTTAACCACCAGGACCTTGCGCCCAATTTCGCGGGAACCCTGTACGGAATCGCCAATGGTATCGGTAACACGGCTGGATTCGTTACGCCATTGGTTACGGCGTACTTCACCAAACATGGAGTAAGTATTTGTTACGGTAACACTTTCAATAGCATATTCATTGAGTACATTTTGTCGCTTAAAATGGTACGCTCTTTGCTCTATATTAAGCTCTCTCCTTTGCTCTACATAAGATACTCTTTTTGCTCTATACATAATATTAAGTATTTTTTTTTCATTATTATATCAGTATCTCTTTTATTTTTTGTTAAATTATACGTTATTCACGTTATTTTGAGTTATTGTCAATTATTTATCGGAATTTGATCGAGCCACCAACTGCCACCAACTCTAAATAATAAAACGTCTAAAGATGATGAAATGTTTTAAAAATTGCTAGATAAAATTAAACTCGCAATCGCGTTTCAAGCGATTGATTTTAATAGCACTATCCCTAAACGAACAACAAAAAACTCAAGGCAACGTTTTACTTGCAATAATAATCGAGCAATAAATAATAGCCGAGTCTATAATTGCTGGCGATTAAATTACAATTATAACGTTATTTTAATATTTGTAGAATTTTTCTGTTCACTTCATGTTAAATTCATTGTAGCTTTATATTGTAAGCGATAATATGTGACGAATGCCTCATGTGGGTACTAGTAATTATTATAACTTGGAAATTCCTACTCTAGCCAGCTTGGCCTCTGTAATTTTTTATCGCACTATCAGAAAAATCTTAGATATAATGTTGTAGCTACTTTTCCTAAAAAATAATAGTGGATTTTTAACTATTTTAAAGTGGGTTTGCTCTTTAAACCTCTATTCTAGAGGTATAATTGCCATATTTAATTAAAATTGGAGTCAGCTTACTTTTTCACAATTAAGTAAAAACAACGAAAGTCCCTCCCCTTTTCAAAATTAAATAGTATAAAAGTATTCAGTTAATAATATAAATAATAACTTACAGACTTTGGTAATTCTAATTTTACGTTTATTTCAGAATGGTTTCCTGGAATGGCGACCGGTATTTTTGACCGGCGCATCGTTATATATCGCTTCGGCGTTATACTTCATGTGCTTCGGCACAGCTGAGACTCAGAGTTGGAACTTCGTACCTGAAGATGAGAGGAACAAGAGAAGGAGCGCTGCTTCGAATGATACCACAGTAACCATACCTGTTGCCACTATCAGCAACGGTAATAGTAATAATAATGGCAACAGTAATGCTAACGGTAACATTCACAGTGATACCAACAGCAGTAGCAATAACAACAGTACAACTGTTAAGACATAAGTTATTTATCAATGTTCATGGAAATGTAAATATGATCTCTGAGTATAAGAATTTATTTTTCTGATAGTTGGAATTTATAAAATTCTAATGCAACAGTGTATATTTTATAGCAGGAGATTATTTTGAGTTTTTTTAATTACTTATTGCATTTTAAATAATTAAAACTGTGAATTGTTATTTAAAGTTTGTCCATGTAAACTAGAAAAAGGCATTAAATAGGTATAAGGTAACTTGCCGAAAATGAAGACAAATTAAGACAAATTAATTTTAGGCCAATTAAATGAATAGCTGTAATAAGATAATATATCATATTATATAGGAAAATAAATAATAATTAAACTTAGAAAATGAAACTACCAATCTTATTTAAAAATGTTTATAAATAATAAGATGATTCCGCCCAACAGAGTGCATTGTAGTACTATTAGGTCTCTGCCTTGAAATCAGCGGGCAGCGGGGCGGCGCGGTGGCGGCAGCGGCGTGGGAGTGGCGCGTTCCGATGTATAAATTTATATATGGACCGGTTCTAGAACAGCGGCGCGGCGAGCGGCGCGCTGCGTACTACATGGCTACCCGCGCCGCCGCCACCGCTCCAGCCCCGCTGCCCGCAAAATTCGAGGCAGACGAGAAACTTTTGTGCACGAACGATCATCTATATAGGCATATAAAAAGTATAAGCATAAGCACAGTAAAATGTAAAAGAAGTACTGTAAGATTTCAGGGGAAAAATAGATTATAAATTTCCTTTGTCAACATCTTATTTTAATTATTCTGTAGAAGCAAACTCTTTCTACGAAAACCAGTGAATTTTGCGCACTATGACGGATTGCTAAAGAAATAGAACAAAGTATAGAGTAGACTAAAGTTTCTCGTCTGCGTTGGACCTACGAGTGACGTTATAATAAATATTTTTACAGGACTGTGTGCTTTATTTTTTTACCACTTTTGCGCACCATTCTGATGTTTCTATCCATCTTGATTTCTAAAAGCTTTTAACTTGCTCTGTATGTATGTAAGTATGTGTGTTACGGTGGAATTTTGGAACTCAATTTTGAAGTAGATATATTTAACCGATTGAGCTGAAATTTTGCATACGCGTTTAGTTTGGATGACAATGCACGATATGGTATGTGACATCACTCTAAATCCAATATGGCCGACCATCCAAGATGGCGAAATAATTATTTTCTATGCAGTCCTACAATATGGATATTGAATGAAAGGGCTTTTGAGAGTAACTCGAAAACGAATGTAATTTCATTCTACATCCAACATGGCGGCTCATCCAAGACAGGGGAATAGTTATTTTTAATGCACTTCTGCAATATGGGTATCAAATGAAAGGGCTCATTGAAAGTAACTCGAAAACGAATGTAATGTTATTCTACATCCAATATGGCAGCTTAGCCAAGATAGGGGAATAGTTTTTTTAAAGCACTTCTGCAATATGGGTATCAAATAAAAGGGCTCATTGAGAGTAAATTGAAAAGTAATAGTCAAGTCGTGTCGTGTCGTGACGTGTCATGTCATGTCGTGTCGTGTCGTGTCGTGACGTGACGTGTCATGTCGTGACGTGACGAGAAGTGACGTGACGTGAAGTGGAGTGTCGTGACGTGACGTGACGTGGCATGACGTGACGTGAAGTATCGTGTCGTGACGTTACGTGACGTGACGTGAAGTGACGTGACGTGAAGTGACGTGTCGTGACGTGACGTGGCGTGACGTGGCATGACGTGACGTGACGTTACGTGTAGTGTCGTGTCGTGACTTTCCGTGACGTCACGTGACGTGACGTGAAATGACGTGACGTGACATCAAGTCAAATCCACCCGGGTTTCAGAAAATGCCCGGTTGAATCCGGTCACTTTTGTTAAATGAAATTTAACTTTTTAGTCATGCAGAAATAAACGGAAGTCGAGTACGATTTCTTAAGGACTTAAGTTAATCAGATTTTAACAAATTCTTGAAACAAAACAAATTACTATCAAACAGACTAATAAATCTAGCCAGATATAACTAAAAAACAAAAAATAAATTATAAACAAAAAACTTTTTGAAGAAAAGCTTTTATTTAAATAGTCTAAAAAGAAAAAAAAAAAATTCTCCTTAAAATTTTTAACTATTAAGTTATAATCCTCAATATATTATACAATTTGCATGATAATAAAAGCTTGTCGCGTGATTTGTAAATAAACTAGTTAGTACCAATTTAACTGAGTAAATTGAAATTATATTTTTATTTTAATAAATTTATCAAGTACTGATAGATTGTTAAGTCTCGCGAGTCGCGACAAGCTTTTATTATCATGCAAATTGTATAATATATTGAGGATTATAACTTAATAGTTAAAAATTTTAAGGAGAAATTTATTTTTTTCTTTTTAGACTATTTAAATAAAAGCTTTTTTTCAAAAAGTTTTTTGTTTATAATTTATTAATCATTAGAATCTAAAAAATAATAAACACAATAATATTTCCTTACACGCATGGACGAGTAGCCTCGTAAGAAGTCAATAGCCTTGCTGATAAGCAGCAGTAGACCAGTTGAATGGTGTCAAATTAAATTGTGTTGTATGTTATACTTGTGATGCATTAATGGTAATTTTATAATTTCCTTATTTCAATTCATACCTTGTTTGTTATCCGTGTGAAACTGACGAAATAAAAACAAAGGGGTCGTTATAAAACATGTATTTATTACTTCTAATTGGTATATTATCGTACATTATATACACTTTATATCAGCAACATTCATAATTATATCGTAAAACTCTAAACAAACATGACACGTCGGTTAACATAATATATTTTAACAACATAAAAGTGCTACGTACTAAAGAGTGTTAATAAATCTAGTGTAATTTCAAGTTAATTTTATTCTCTGTACACAAATGTACGCACTATGCTTACTTCTTTGGAAATACATCACCGAATACTCAGATATGGTCACTTGTCGAGCTTAAGGCGGGATACAGATACAACTAACGTAAAGTACTTGTCCTCGTACGTGCGGCAGCGATCTTTAAATTGGAACCCAGTTTTCTACATATTGAAATTGTGATATTTAGTTACTGATACTGGAGTGTTAGGAGCTAGTAATAAATACGTGATTCTAATTTACTTTTCTACGGTTTAAAGTCTCGAATGAGTCACAATTAAAAAATCACCACCACGCGCACGAACCGAGTTGCTCAAACGTATGACTCAGACTCAGTATCGGATTCCGAGCAGTCTAGAGCGATGCCGTTCTGGTCCTTGTCCGTTCTGTTGGGCGGGTCACGGTACACCGGCGGGACGGACTTGGACCGCGACTTGTCGTCCTTGGCGGCGTGCACCGGCTGGAACTTCTTCAGGACCCGCTGGTAGACCATCTTCCGCGGCGGCACCGGGGGTGGCACGTGCGGGGGCTTTTTGTTGTTGTTGTCGCTCTCCGTATACTCCGGTTGCACCGCCGTCGGCGTCGCCTTGTAGATATCGGAAGCGAACATCGACTTGTCTTCGTGGAAGATGTCCCTTCGGCGATTGTACACCGACGTGTACAATGGCTCGATGTATTGGGTAGTGTAACAGTTTTCGAAGGAGTTCTCGCTGGCCGGCGACTCGGTGGAGCGGCCGTTGAACGCGTTCTGTGGTTGATACAGCGTGTCGCTGCTGCTCGAGTCACTCTGGAGCATGATGTTGGCGAGGGACTTGGACTGGTTCAACTTGTTGTTGTTGTAGGTCCGGAGCCTCGTCTTCTTGTTCTCCTCCGAGCTGGTGCTGTAGACATCGTCGATGTAGGGGTAGTTGTGGGAGTTCGCGGTGGCCTTCTCCTTCTCCCGATTCATGGCCGCGATGCAACTGTTGGTGCACATGTGCGCGGGATCGAAGCGTCGCTTCTTGCAGCAGCTGACGTTGATCTCGTAGTTGCGACTCTTGTCCGCGGCCTGGCCGGTTTCCTCGCTCACTTCCAAACTCTTCGTCCTCGCTGCTTGACGAGACCAGTCATTTCGTGTAAAAATGGTGGCTGCCGGGGTCTTTGAATCCGTTTTGCTCTGCGAGGGTTCGCCCTGCTTCTTCGTCTGTCCGTATATCTTGTCGTTTGTTAGGTGTGTCTGTTGTTGTGTGTTGTAGTTGGCGCTCTTGTTCTCCCAGCCCGTGTAGACGCGGGAGTAGTTCATGTTGGACAGTACGTCCGCGTGCGACTGATATTGGTTCTGTCTCTGTATGTTCTCGGTGAACATGGCCAGGTCGTGGATATTGCTGTAGACGATGTTCTCCTGGCTGGATACCATGTCTCGTTTATCCAGAGCCTCCTGTTTCGCTTCTAAGATATTGTCGGAACTCTTTGCTCTATTGAACGGTTTAGTGTTCACACTGCTCTCCGACTGCTGAGCCTCGGAGTACATGCTGTATACTTTGGATGTCCTTGCAGCTTTAGAGACGTTGCTTCGCGGTGGTTTCTGAGGTTCCAAGCCGGTGATATACTTAGCCGGACTCTGTCCGTATATTTCTGCGGTGGGACGTTGTATGGCCGCCTTGGAAACGTAATTTCTATCATCTATGCCATTCGCTAAATTAACATTGATCGTGTTGTGGATGTATCTCTCGCCTAAATAAGGGTTCGTGTATAGCTCCTCGTTGACGGTGCTGTATATTTCAGCTTTGTTGCTGTAAATACTCTTCTGCCGCTGATTCACCTGCGGAAGTCCATTGATGTTGTGGCTTTCGGTGTTGTACCGTCCAACCAACTTGGAGTCCTGTTGCAAGTTGCAAGTAGGTACGGACATACTGTGAATCAGGTTCCGAGGTGCCGGACTGTTTCCGCCATTACTGTTCGAATCGTCTTCTGACAGCGTCAACCCTGAATCTCTACTCAGCGACAGCTTCTCCTTCCTCGGGGTAGAAAGTTCCATGGAGTCCAAAGATATTCCCACCGAGTGGAGGCTATCGCTCTCTTCGGCCCCCGAATCTAGGAGTGCGTTTGATGAGTCGGGGCTGCCGTTTCCTAGAAGACCAATTATTTGTGGTCCAAATAACGCTTCGGCTTTGACTATGAGTAGTTCTACTATCATTGGCACTGCTTTTGGAGCTTTTTCACAGGGTACAGCCGGCCAGAGCAGGCTGGGGCCGACGCACACGCCCAAGTTCATGGGACACATGAGGTTTATGTTGGACTTCTTCGCGATGGCTTGCAGCAGGCAGACGAAGTAAGTCAACATATTGTAGTGGGGCTTCGGAAGTTTAAGCAGTAACGACCGCACGGCTGCTACTTTCTCGGCTTGTGGTAAACCTGAAAGAAAAAATAGTGTTAAGTTTTTGTATTTTTTTTGTCACTGTGTTCCAGTGTGCAGATAGTGTTTTGCATTTATGTTTTATGAATCCATATTCATCTCTGTATGGTAAATCACAAGGTTTACACCATACATTCTGTTACATTCATGAATGGCAACGTTGGATGTAGTAGCTATTCTATAAATTCAAATAATCCAGCAAGTAATTATAGAATAAATATTATCTTTGACTACTTACCGAGAACTTGCAGCCAGGACGGGTACAGCTCAGACAGCAGTAGCGGTTGGGGCAGCGCTCGGAAGAACTCCTTGACTAATGCCGCCAGAAGTAACACTGGCGCGCGGTCGAGTTCTGCTCTCGCGTCTGCCCACGGACCTAGTGCGTCCAGCTATGAATAAAATATATGAGTTAAAGTAAAATATTACACCAATTTTCTTTGAGTTCATTACATCAATATACAACTAATTCGATTAGTAATATTATTCCTATATTAATAACAACCAAATGGACGTTTATGTTTTTAGTTTTACAGAAATAATAACCTAATGCCTGAAATAATAAATTGTATAATTATTTTAATTTAATTAAAATATTACTCTTTGAATAAGTGTGAGAGCAGTATTTTAATGGTTCTAAATAGGGTGATGAAGCCCTAGTTTTTACGTATATGTTACGCCCTAAGACCGAAATGTTCAAAATCTACCTTTAAACAAATTTAAAAAAGCAGTTAAAGAACGTTTGTGTGCTAAAGCGTATTATAAAGTCAATGATTTCATCGAGGACAGCACACCTTGGGAATAGGGTGGCTCCATGCAGGTTACTTTTATTTTATTTTTGTGACATAGCTGTAAGCCATATCATTGTTATATTAGTTTATTCTAAAATTGTAATTTTCCATTTTTTTTTGTAAAAGATAGCCCCGTGCGAGTTTCTTACGCCGGTTCTTCTCGGCGGGGTAGTTCTCGAACCGGTGGTAGGCAACGTAATTTCTTCGTTCGACTTTCAAAAAGTGTATCATGATACCTATTTTGAATGAAAATATATTTTATTTTTATTTATAACGCTCAGTGAGCGGAAAAATAGCTCACATCGCGTTGTGGTCACAGTAAAACAGTCACAACGCGAAATTTGTGTTGTGGCTCTAATGAAAACGGCCACGACGTTGTGGCTTGTGGCAATCACAGAACGACCAAACAGCGAAATTCGTGTCGTGGCTCACATTATTCGATCGCAACGCGTTGTGGCCATGATGAAAAGCCATGACGCGTATGAAATATTATTATTTGATAACGACGCATATTACTTTCCAATATTGATTGTACTAGGCCTAGGAAACGTTTTGGTAGATGACCTCATAAAACATTTTTTATTTTATAAATTCACTGCATAACGTGTTTGTTAACATTAAATACTACATAGATGATGCCCGCAACTCCGTTGCACCAAAATTCGTTAATCGCGCGGAAACCGTACATTTTTCCAGGATAAAAAGTATCCTATGTCCTTTCCCGGCACTCAAAGTATCCACATAGAAATTTGATTAAAATCGGTTCAGCAGTTTAGGCGTGAAGAGGTAACAGACAGGCAGATACACTTTCGCGTTTATAATTTTAGTATAGATATATAAATTAAAATTAAACTATTTGTTATTTATTGTGATTTAAAAAAAATTAACGTATTAATAATAAATTTGTAAATTACTTGTAATAATAATTAACTTAAAATATATTATTAAGGATTTTCATTTTTATGTCAATTTAAAAAGTTACAACCTGTCCGTCGCGCTATGGTTAAAACAATCTCAGAACGCGTCGTGGCTTTTTTTCATTACCACAACGCGTTGAGATCGAATAGCATGAGAGCCACGACACGAATTTCGCTATTTTGTCGTTCTGTGATTGTCACAACGCGTCGTGGCCGTTTTCATAAGAGCCACAACAGGAATTTCGCGTTGTGGCTGTTTTACTGTGACCACAACGTGATGTGAGCTATTTTTTCGCTCAATGAGCGTTTTCGATCTTTGAGCGTAACATATATATTACGTAACAGGTATGTTAATGCTTATCAGTTATCTGTTACACACTCATGTATTTGCTAAGTTTCTAAACAAGCTACTATCAAAGAAATAGTTACCTTATCCCTCAGCTGCCTCAATGCCTTAGCGTTGGCACTACGTCGGAATACGCCGTGCGTGCGCGGCGCCAACGCACGCAGTCGACGTAGCGCGTGCAACAACGCCGGCGGGGGCGCGCCGCCGCACACTCGAGTGAGGGAGCACCCGAATAACCGCCCGCCGCGACGTAGTAGACGCAGACCGCGGCCTGATGCGCTATAAACGACGTAGTAATTAGTAGTGGATAGATAGAACACGTACTTTTGAGAGTATTTAAGGGTTTTATATTGGTTTATTCACAAGTTTCTAACACAAAAATGTGCGCGTGTGGTGATAAACACATCCTTATATTTATATTATTTGTTTTGTCTCTTTATATGTCATCACTTCAGGCTTGAATTGCTAAGATTGTTATGTAGACATTTGGTTTTTTAATCCCAGGAATGGAATACGGCGGTTATTATCATGGCAAATAGTACGGTTCCTGCACGATATACGAGTTTCAGTGCACCAAAGACGCGGGCTAGTATTATAATATTGCAATGCAAGCATGTATAAAATAAATATTTCTTTATAGCTTACCTCTTTAGTCCTTGATTTTTCTTCCTGAGCTCAAAGACTAGACCGCAAGGGTTGTTCTTCGCGTTGACATGTTCCAAATCGAACCCGTCTTCGCTCGACAATGTTTGCCGTATTCTTGACATCTGGAGGTAAAAATTCTGGTCAGTTTTTAAATAATAATGAGCAAATGTATTATCTGGTGGAACGCGACTTCCGCCCACAAAAACATCAAAATAGTTACAATAGCGTTCCTCGCCTGGACAGGCCTTTACAATTAAACTCAATTTAAGATTAACCTAAAATTAGCTAGATCAATATTAAATAGTTACACTAGATTAATATACATTGACCTTTGTAATCAGGCATTGACGGTTAATATGTCTAACCTAAAAGCCCTAATAAATAATAATCGTTACCTGTATAGCATGTGGTCTTTCGATGCCCTGCATGGGAGTGGACGGGGTGTCTCTCGCCGTGCGCACACACAGGATGAAGTCGTTCACTCCCCCCCACTTCTCCTCATCACCCTCGGGGTGATCATCTTCACCAGTCTGGAGCACATGCAGGGCCTGCTTCACCACGCACTGCGCGCTCATCTCTGGACTCACTGAGACGGTTTTGCACTGGAAGGAGGAATTGTTATGTTAGTTACTAGATCTAATTAAACCTTTATGGATGAAAACAAGGCATAAGATCCTCGAAGTTTAAGCTTAGAATTCAAGAAAAGAAAAACCGGCCAAGTGCGAGTTGGACTCGCCCATGAAGGGTTCCGCAGCAGCAATAAGGTTTATTTTTATGAAATTAAAAGGTTTTTGATTTATTTTTATATTTCAGTTGATATAATGAAAGTTAAATTAAGTTTACCATTTATGACGTATAAAAAAAAACTACTTGCTAGATTTCGTTCAAACCAATTTTCGTTGATAGTTTTTATAGTAAAGTACATCATATATTTTTTTTTGAAAAATATATGATGTACTTTACTATAAAAACTTTTTTGATTTAGTTGTACCTATGGGGACCCCTAAAATTGTTAATAATTTTTCCATTATTGTATCAAAATCTTAATGCGGTTCACAGGCTACATCTACTTACCAAATTTCAATAGTATAGCTCTTATAGTTTCGGAGAAAAGTGGCTGTGACATACGGACAGACAGACAGACAGACATGACGAATCTATAAGGGTTCCGTTTTTTGCCATTTGGCTACGGAACCCTAAAAATCTATCTTTAGTAATGAAATCAGATACCTACCCACGTTTAGATATCGATAGAAGAAAATGTAAATGCTAGAGTATTTAATTCAGTTTCTACTTAGATGCTATCTGGCTATGGAATATTGACATTAAAATGAATAAACAACAATATTGCGTGCATACTGCATAGACAGAAACACATATTTCACTTTCAGAAATACTCGCATTCGTTTACTTAGTCGCTGGCACGTGATTTGACTAGCGTATGATGAAAAACGAAAGCCAAGCGACAAAGTAAGGCTTTACCTGTTTAAAGAAATACTTACGAATTCAATGGAGCTGGCGACGTCTTTGTAGAATATTTGTATGTTTGTCGACTTCGGCTCCGTGGCAAGTTGCGCGTTTAAGGAGTTTTGTATTTTCCTGCAAATGTGAGTTGGTTACTTAGTTGGTTTTGTATTTCTTTGAAGCTGTCGTGAAATACGTTTGTGAGACTTATAAAAAGGTTTTACTTAATCTTAATTTTATCTGAAGATTTGTGAGTCCAAATACCAACATTATCTAAATCGTTTACTTTGTCTAAAGCGTATATAACACGTTCAACGAGTCGTGATAGCTATTAGCCTATGATATTATATTCTTTTAAGATCTAACACATACCTATACCACGTGTCTCTCGCAGCCTGTGTGGGGTATGTGGCGAGGTAGTTGGCAACACCCGTAAACGTTGGCCATCCGATCAAAAACCCTGTGTCTTCCCCATCTCGAGTCGACAGCCAGAGCTCAGCCAGCCTCACACTCTCCTTCAGCTTGAAGCAGTTCGTTCCTCTCGACTTGCCCACAAGCAGTAGGTCGTTGAAGAGGAAAAGATGGCGGTCTTGCGGTGGGGACGTCGAGCCAAGTGGGCACAGCTGGACGGGAGCCTCCATGATGAAGGTGCGAGGTGTGAGGTTGGCACTACTGTTGACAGTGCTGCCAATCTCCAAACTCGGCCTTTTGCGCAGGCTCTTTGACTTCTGAAAATAGACAATTATAATGATCGATTATTATTGTAAATTAAATCGTCAAACGCCAAAAACCATCCTCCAAATGAGGGAAAGGTCCACTATTGTATTGTTAGCCAAAGACCTATTGCCGTTTTGCCGTATTTCGCTAACATTGCTACAGTTTTGACGGTGCGGGCGGCGTTGTGCGCATCTAACGATTTAAATCTATGCTATTTATTGTCTGGCTAGCCAAATAACTGTAGTGGTCCGATCTTACCTGTGTATGATGCAGTGCAGCTGGCGCGTCAGCGTCGTGCAGAGCGAGGTAGTCGTGAGGGAACAGGTCCTGGATTCTCTCCAGGTCTGACAGCCGCGCCGCGCGCCGTCGCCCGCATCCCCCGCCCACCAGCCGCTCATACTGCGCCAGACGTTCGATCTGCAACGAATAGAGAGTTTAGAGGAGTTGCAATAAAAAGAGAGAATTGGAATACGGAGTTGTAATAAATTGAGAGAATTGGAATACGAAGTTGTAATAAGTAGAAAATTGGAAGACGAAGTTGCAACAAATTGAGAGAATTGAATACGGAGTTGCAAAAAGTAGAGAATTACAATACGAACTTGCAATAAATAGAGAGAGTTTTAGCACGTTCGATTTGGGAGATTCGTTTGATTTGAGGGACTTTATATTTGCGATAAAGTTTTCTTCAATCAAATATTATGACGAAGACAAAGGAAATTGGAAGTAAACAGTAAATAAATTGTATTGGACTAAATGTTAAGATTTTTGTGTATTGTGTTACATGACATTGTAGTTAACTGACAGATTAAAATAACAAAAAACAATTTTTAATGAGAAAAACGTTATATTAATTGTTACTTTAAGTGTTATAGTAAACAGGAATTTCGTTTTATATCTCAAAGTGTACAATCATAACACAGGAAATGAAAAATTCCCATTACCATATCGACATTCTATTTCCTTCTCAACAGACGCTAAATGTACATTATGGATAATTAACATTTATTTATGGACTGTAAATGTACTTAAATAATAGGAACCTACATAAACGTAGGTATAAACCTATCAACGGGTGGAAACTTCAATAAAAGTCAGTATAAATTCCCTTGAAGTTGCGTTGATGGCGCGCCTCTTCATACCTAGGGTTGCCAGAAGTTCGAAACAGCTTTTTCTTGCGTTTTCAGCTAAATTAGATGGTTTTCGTCCAAATGTTAGCAAATCTATATTTTGATGCGTAATTACATTATTTAATTTTGCCTTTTTACCCAAGTATCTGCCTTTGTCTGTATGTTTGATTTTTTGGTGTTTCACAGCCCTATTGACTCGGTAATCTTGTGATATATTTGTGTAAGACGAGGTATTGCGCGGTAGGGTTGGTGCACGCTAGCGGCGCGGTTTGATGTATGGCGATATTTTAACTATGCGATGGCTCCGGGCCTTGAGTCATTACTACGAATTATAAGACTTCTCTAATGCTTATTATAAATATTATATATGTAATTTCCTAGACGTGGGAGGGCTTAGAAATGGAAAGTGCAATTGAAATCATATTGTATAAAATATATCAGAATTCATACAGTCGTTAGCTTATGACTACTAAGTATAGTATAAAATGAACGTGATTTCCTCAAAGCCGTCGTTAAACTTAGCCGGTGCATATTACAAAGAAAGTAATAAATTATGTAACACGTTAAGTTCCTCCAAAGAATGGTATTTTCTATTTAAGAAAGCATTATGTTTCATTGAGTAGCATTGTGAGGTAGCGATACTAATCTATATTCTAATAGCATACGACAGGGCTTCCCAACATATTACCCTATACGTCTGCTGTCTCACTTCGTTTAAAAAAAAAAACAAAACAGCCCTAGACGATGAAATGGACTCTCCTGTATACAGTTAAAAAATTACTGAAAATCAACATTATATTAAAGATGTAGACACTGTGCGCTGAATTTGATATTTCGTTTAACCAAACTAGGCTAGCTCTGGACCCTTATAAATTCAATTAGCGAATCCATCTTTTCAAAACCCAATAAAAAAGTTGACATGTCAAATTTTGAAATTTGAACTTTTGGAATTGTGTTTTAAAAAATTGAAACGTCAAAATTAAGACCATGAGCTACAGATAAAGTTCACCATCAGATTGGGAAGCTCTGACACGGAGTCCTGAGTCCCTTTTCCCTCACGATGTCCTCTCAAGCGTAACGACAATGCTTCCACCGTGAGACTATTTTTATTGAACATTGTCCGACCAAATTAACTACACAGTAAACGCATCAACTCCACTGATTACAACCTTTGTTGTATTAAGTGAGTGTTATGATATGAATAGAGAAATTTGAATCGAAATACAAGACAAATAGAAACAAATTAAAGTTCGTTGACCCCAGAACAGTGTGCACATATGGTGTAGTTATATTATAGTGTGTCACAAATTATGACTTTTTGTAAGTTTACAACAGTAATTACTGAGTTCATTCCACTCTATCGTAAGCCACATGTCATTAGTTTTAGTGGTAGTCCTAATGATCTGCAAGTACAGTTGGCGAGAAAAAATCAATCAACTAAAGTATGACAAAAAAGTATGTCTGTTACATAATATATACGTTATATACGTTTCCGATATGTCAGACTAAGACAAGGAAAACCTTGTATTAGTTGTTATTCGTTGTGTAAGTATTCTAATAAGTTATTAGCAAGGGTAACAGAAAAGGAACAACTCGTTAAATTTATTAGCCGTACGCATGTTATGTGAAATTGAAGATATAACCTGCACGTTTCTCAATCTCATTGTATCTACACAGTGTATCTCCATAATTAATGACACTGTATAACAAGTGTGACCCGCGACAAAACGCGGCGCGGGTCAATGATCTTTTGACTGCATCTCATCCGTTGCAATAAATTGTGTGCAACGATCAAGAGTATTTATAACTTCAATTGTTGCAACTTGCATGTGAAACGATCAAGAGTAGAGCTTCGCGCATATTGTGATGGAGCGCAGCGGGCCGCATTTTGAAGCTACATACTTCCAAAATTCAAAAACTAAGAGAATATGTTCGTCTGGATGTATTAAGCTATTGCATAGCTTTTATCGCGGGCTTTGAACGCGGTGACCGAATCAAGAAATTCCGTAATGAAAATAAAACTAACACATCGTCTAACTTCCTTTCAGTTCGGCAGACTTCGGCACGGTGTTTGTATGCGTGTAGACTAGCTATTGCTATGCAACAGCCTTACCGCGGCGGTCCCCGAGTGCCTCACGTATTTTTTTTATAAATAAGTTTTATAACCTATCGCATACTCGGTCATAAAAACTTGTATGAAAATGCGGCCCGCCCCGCTGCGCTCCGTCGCCATGTGCGCGAAGCTTCAGCCGACTTCAATTATATCAAAGGGAAAGCTTCGGACCAAATACGATAGCTTTAGATATTAAATAATGTTCAATGTTTACTCAGATAGCATCGGTATGCGCTTTCATTCACCGAATCGGTGCATTTGACATTTTACATAATATTTTTCTGTTCCCGCTCTCGTAACATCTAGAACCTAGATCATGATTCTTATTTTAGTATCGCAGAATCTAAACATAGACTTTTATCTTGGAGATAAAAGATCCAAAATTATTACAAGGTTTCTAGTTTGGTTAGATAAGGTTCAAATTCGATTTTTGGCGTTTCAAAATTAGAATGCCCGTCTCTGAGGTTAGTTGACAGGAGTTTAACTATTCACTAGCGCTTTTCATTGGCTGGCGTCAAAACTTAAACCAATCAACTGTTAAAAAGACCTCAAAAGGAACTCATATCCAAAAATCCCAAAAACTTATTTGAAGACTTTAAAATTCTTTTATAACTGAACCAATATTAGCAGTTTATAATAATAGTTTGATTAGTTATAATCGGTTTGGCAATCAAGTTTTGGGGATTAGGGGCAAAGACTCCGAGGAATCACATTCGTGTGCTCAATCATTATCATAAGCGGATATCTCCAGAGTCCAGTGTACTGATCTCAGATAACTTTGAGCCCTGTCTTCGTTTTTGCATGTGCTGACTCATTCTCTAATGTATTCCTAATAAACCGTGACAAAAAAATTGTACTTACTATTTGTATAGTTATCTACTATTATAAAGGATAGGTCTGTTTGTTCGTAGTCATGGTTACAAAAGCGAACGGTATCTGCGGGATTTTGTGCGTACGACGTTGCGGTAAAAATACTACATGATAAGATTAATCTGCTTTTATCTGTCTGGACTTGATTGAAGATTAAATATCATGTTATCTCTTTTGTTACTCGCAATTATGAAAAAGAAAGCATGATATTTTGATTCACGATTACCAATAATTTGGCTGCAGTAGACTCATAATTATTTCGCCAATACTTTGGGTTACTACCCAAAATAAGAAGAAAATAAAGTCACGGACTTAAACCTTTATGATAAAGTTCGGAGTTATTGTATTGGAAGTAATGAGTGGGCACGACCATGGCCTCGTCACACGTTATAATATGACGAGATACCGACAGAGCCCGCTACGTGGTCCCATTTGTGGATGATATAAGGTATGTTGGTTTTGGAAAGATGCTATAGGGGTGCATCCAGATTAGGGTGCCGTGACTGGATAGTGGTCTCGGGATGAATATCTCGGAAACTGGATGTCGTGACATGTCTATATACACATCCACAGTACTTATAAAACACTTCTGAAATAAAAATGGTCACGTCTAATTTGGACTTAACTTTAGCTTAGGTCTGCAATTCCGTCCCATATAATAGTTTTAAATGGCTATTATTAGTAGAAATATATTATAATATTAACACGGGAGTGTATGTGTGCGATCATACGACTTAACGGTGCCGCTAAGAGATTACCATAGTATGACTGGTAAAACGTCAACTTTATCAATAGTATCTTCATAATATTAACCTGCGTAGGCGCACTAGTTATGGTTAACTAATATTTTATGACTAACGTGTTTTGTTTACTTGTTTATACCGTTGAGTATACTTTTTACGCAGCTTAGAAGTCGACGAGTTAAATTATCATATTATTGTATTGAATGATTTTATAAACGATAAATTATGAACTTGTAGAATTTTTGCTATCACGAAGAGTGATTAATTACAACTTAAAGAGAAAAAATTAAAACATATTTATAATGTAATTAACTAGAGAATCTGCCTACTTTTAAAGGTAATAAGAACTTGTACTATCAGAGAAGTTGATTCATAGGCAGATGGTGGACCTACGAAGATTGGTCGCGTTCTGTCAAACCTAGCCTACAGATCTAAACTAACATGAAATTGACATAGTCTGACCAAATGATGTAGGTCTGTCAACTGTCTATGAATCAAGTTCTTTGATGATACGTTATACAACTAAAACGAACACCCACACTCTAAAGTAGCCAAACATTTTTGTTTTTAATGATGACATAATTGTCCAAAACCCTTTAACAAAAACCACTTATCTACGACGCCTAATGGGTCCGATAAAAAACACTGGTTTAAAAATATTTACTCGAAAACCGAATCTTACGGAGAATTTGGGCACATTTATCTGCGGACGGTACAAGGAACAGCACTTTCTAAGTTAAATGTTTGCTCGACTGAGTGGGGACGTAAGGTGAGTTTTTAGATAAGGCATAAACTGTCCTATGGCGGCGATAAGGCCTGGTTTATGGGCGAACTACTTTAACAAATTACCCTTATCTGTAGTTTCCTGTAGTGGACACGCCCCGCTCCTTGTGTCGTAATGTAACTGTTGTGGATTTGGCAAGTCTAGGAATTGTTGGTATAATAGTGGACAAGACTTTGTAAAACTAGAGATGTATGTACCAAGCGCAACGCTTTCTTTCATATTATTATAGGCCCAATATAAAGCCTGTACCTAGTTAAGTTGTCGAATCCAGTCGATAATATCGAAAGGTAACCATGTCATCTAGCTATGCGTTAATATGTCAAATTTTAATCTTGCTCATTTTAACTTCGCTATCAAAATCATCGAATACAACTTTACTAGTCCTGATCAAGCGAAGATAAATAACTTACGATTAGCCAATTGCCCTTATCATTTGAATAGAATCTTTCGCATTGGACTTGCGGTCTTCTATTGAGCACATATTTCTGACAAGGCTAAGTCCAGCTTCGGACTTGATGAGTTACCGGACAAGTCTTTAGAATTCGCTTAATCACTATCTTATAATGCTAAGCCTTAGTTCTATGTAAATCGCGACCTTAATACTTGACATGGTAAGGTATGGCCTGCTTCGAGGCGCGCGCCGTAAAGTGACAAAACGGAACCTTTTAATCCACCATGCTCGTTAAACATGTCACAGTAAGTGGATGTTATGCCGCATCTTTACGTTGGAATATACCCCTCTACACGTTCGTATTTGTATATTAGTTTATCGTTTTACAATGATAAACTAATATGCAAATACGAACGTGTAGAGGGGTATATTCGTCGATTGGCCACGCTATACTGCTTCGCTATCATGGTGGCAACTGGCAATCATTTATTATTCTTATAGGCCAACGCGGAGTGAAAACCGGCCAACGAAAATAAAAAAAAAGTTAGGTAAGTACATAATATAGTTTGGGCCTCAAACTCGCTGCAAGACATTTGTAAGGACCAAGTAGAGCTGTAACTCTACTCTCTCTTTTAAGTGGACTAGTGGAGACTGGAGAGAAATAAATTTTAACTTACTGTTCATAATATTTAAGCTGTACAATAACTTGATAAGTAGGTAACTAAGTACGTGTATAGAGTAGTAAGTTACTATAAGTAAGAAAAGTGGCTGACGAAACACGTAACCCTTTTGTAGGTTTAAGTGAAAATGTTTGTGGACAGACTTATTTTGCCAAACATTTGTACAACGTATTAGGGTTTTAATAATTTCGGTGTATGTTAAGTTATGTGGTATATGACAATAGCAAATAATACATCAAAATAAACAATGTAAACATAATTTCAATGAATATACTATAAACAATTTTAAGTAAAGACAAAAAACTTTGAACTCAAAACAAGTTTAGCAATTTAAAGTGCACGAGTTGAACTTTAAAGGACTTAAAAAAGCTAACGTGACTAATACAGGAAGTTCATTAATTTGGATTTCGTACGTTTCAATTCTTAACATTGTTTAAGTTAAGTACCTTGATTCTACTTTGAATGCAAAGAATGCACAGCTTTTACGATTGAATCAAAATAAATCAGATAATTAAAATATCAAAATGAAGCTTGTTAGATTCAGCTAAATAGTCAGCGGATTCTCATGAAATGTGAAACTACTAAATATAGCATTTTTTGACGTATAATTACTATTTCGTTTAATAGAAATCGGTTTAGAACGAACATGAACGAAAGCTGAATTAATATAGTACAATAATTGTTCTGGGAAGGGTGATTCAGCTGTAGAAGCGAATTCCGAGAGTGACCTACAAAGGAATTTGGTACTTGGCACAGATATAATTGATTTCAGATTAGGAAACCGGTTTCTAAGGATTTCGTGTACGCGAATACTTGAGATCAAATAGGCCCCCTTGAGAATGTACTATCAGAGAAATTGTTTCGTAATCAGATTGCCGACCTACGTATTTTGGGCGGACTATGCAACGTAGTTTCTTCGTTCTTTCTACGACTTTCAAAAAGTGTATCATGATACCCATTTTGAATATAAAGATATTTTATTTATTTTTATATTTATTTATTTATTTATGAGAAGCCCAGTCGACATTACATCTAGCATTGGTTTGACATAGCCCAACAAGTAACCTAGGTCCACCATCCGTCTATGAACAAATTTCAATAGTAGTAACGACAGTTTGTGGGAAATTTTGAGTCTCGCTGGTATTTGGATTTTCGAAAAACCTTTGACAATGTAAATAATACAGAGTAAAGTAGCCTTTCTTTGAAGTTAAACAAGCTTAACACACAAGATTTGGGCGCGTGCAACGTCGAAGAAGCAAATTGCATAGGTTTGCTACTAAAATTTCTAAAATATAATAATTTAGGTGGTCTAGAATGAAGATGATTCATCTCTACCTTACTTATTGCCCTTGGTGTTATAAATAGTGCTCTACCTAGGAGTTTTTATGACTCACAACTTCTTAAAAAATAATAATTAGCACAAAATTAGCATATTTAGTTGTTTTTACAGATATACTCGTATTATGAGAATGACGCATAGCGTTTTTGGGACAAAGATTTTTCTTTGCATTTTTGAACTTTGAGAGTTTGTATGGGCGTAAAATAAAACCGGAGCTTCGCGTGACATCATCAAAACCGGTCAGCGAAAAACCAAATACGGGAATCATTTTGATTGTAAATCTTTATAAATGTGTAAAATTAAATTGTTTTTAGCAAAATATTAAAATTACCGATGTTCTGCCTACTCAATTTCAAAGCTTCAGATCTATTCTCCCTTATATGATAATATTGTATGCTTTTGCGATAAAAACCGGTCGCGTATTTTGCAATAGATTGTTTCGATCCATCGCAAATGAACGATTGAAATATGTAGTTATGTGTTGTAAAGTACTATAATTGGTCAATAGTCACTGAAACTCGATGGCAAAAGAGTTAACATACAATAAAATGGGGATTGAAAATTATTTCATATTGTGACATAAGAAATCGATAAATCCCAAGATTATAAAGATTGGAATGAAATAAATGCGCTTTCGCTATCGGGAAGACATCTCCGAGTATTGTTCTCAGTACAATTCATCATCATTCACATAAATCTCTGGTGAAAATAAAATTCTTGTATCGTAATTCGTAACGGACTGCATTTATTACATATCGAAATAATTCGGGTTTGCTCTACCTCATGAAAAGTTTTTGCTTTTGACCGACTTTCAAAAGGAGGAGGTTATAGGGTGGTCTGTTTGTATTTGTATGTTCAACAATCATAAAAATTTATTTTGCTTCTATTTTATCCATTGCAAGTTGCAAATGAAAGTTTTATTTTTGCGTTGTATTCTAAAAGCAATACTGTATTATTCATGTACCAAATTTTATATATACGTAGACAGTAAAGATATGAAACTTATCAATTGAAAAGATTTTCATCAATTTATAATGTAGACAGCTAGTACTATACAACTTGCAATTTGGCGATTTTATAATTTAGTTACATTGAGCCTCTAGAACTGGCTTGAGATTGCAATATAAATGAAGAGGTAAGTGGATAAAGTAGGTAAGTAACAATTTGAAAAGTTTCGTCTTTTTGCATAAATGGAGGCTTTAGGACCGTGAAAATAATTTGAAATAAAAAAAAATGATTTTATGTATAGCTAGATGGTGATGTAGGTAAACTACAAGGTTTGTTCAAATATTATTAGGGAAAAAATGTGTAATAGTCCTATGTTACAAAATGTTTGTTATCCTCTTCATCCACTTATGTCTTCAAGTATGATTTCGAGTCTCGTTAATTCAACCGCCATCGCCAGGCAAAAGGTAGTAAGTAGAAAAATAAATAAAAGGGCAATAAACAACGCCGGTACGTAATTACAATGTGGAGCGAACGTAAATCATAAAGAAAGCCAAAGGAGACATCAAGCGGGGAATTTTCGAGCCACGAGTCGAATCACGAAGATCGGGGTCACTGACCTTCTTCCATATAATCAGAGGTATCATAGGACAAGGTATGCAATGTCACTGCGTTTGCATATGTAATATATAAGTATATTTTATTCTTTACCCGTTCATTTTTCGTATACATATTTACATTGTGTATTGTATGATAGTAAGTGGCCTTTGAGGCTCAATGGTTAAGAGTGTGTGGCAGCTCAAGCCGGGGGTCGCGGGTTCCAATCCCGCCGACGGAATAAAAAGTTTTCAATGTTTCTGGGTCATGGATGTGTATTAAATATGTGTATGATATAATAAAAATCTTAAATATATGTATAGTATAAAAAGTATTAAATTAAATATATATCCATTGTCTGGTACCCGTAACACAAGTCCTTCAGGTACTTAGCACGGGGCCAGACTGACGTGGTGTGAAGCGTCCATAGATATATTTATATATTAAAAAGTTTTATATGTTTGAGATGAATTCGTAAAATATAGTTTGAAGTTTCTTAACCCTTAACCACCTGCCATACGTCTCACAGACCCCGCTGATATTATTTTTGCGTCGGAGTGTTGTATCGACTCGTTGGCTTTTATGCCTTTTCCCTGCGCCCCTAGCTATCGCCCAACGGCTCGGCGAGGTTAGACGTGCATGTATTTGTCTTAGGTAAGTAAATAAATACTTGCGGGGGTCTGAGAGACCCCTGTCAGGAGGTTACGTAAGTTTTTTAGATTGTAATTTTTTAATTGTTTTGGAAATAATGACTCTAAATTAAGTTAATCTTATTGAGTGTTGGTTGGACCAAGGCCTGACAGATGATGAAAACATACCGAACGACGAATGCAGCGATGTGGAGCCGGTCAAAATTAATCATAATATTGTATTGGAAGATAGTTCATAGTCTGATTCCGAATGCGAAGAGCCAACTGTAGTGCAAAGAAGCTCTTCATCACAAAGTTGATATCCTTCAGAAAGTGACCAAGAGTTTTCATTTGAGGATCATGTACCATTAGCGGAAATTCGATTTAGACCTAGGAAGAATAATTATTTTGGCAAAAATAACTTTAGTTGGTCATCTGCCCTGCCTGAAATTGCATTTTAGTGAACATATCTGTGCAGCTACATAGACAAAAGGTTGAAAGCAGTTACATGTTTATGAAGAAACTGGCTGAACAGTTTACGAGATCGCTTATGGCACGTTGTGAAAGCAATGTAAAATTGTAACGTGATATGAAGAATCCTTCACATTAACTTGACCCTCCAGCAGATATCCCATGCTGCAGTACTGATGAAGAGTGATAGGGAGTTCGTAAAAACTGTTCCACTTACGAATATAAAAAAAACATAAAACACAACACGTCATGTGTTTTTAATGCAAAGCTCCTTTTTACCTCGAATGCTCAAACAAGATCTGTCTTCACGGCCTTAAAAAGCTCTAAGTATGGAGCGTGCAATTTTGTAGAATTAGTAACTATAATGAGTATTATTTTTTTAAGTTACTTGTTAATTTAATTATATAAAAAACTTAACTTTATTTTTTTTTAATTATTTTAAAGAAAGAAAGTGTTAGTGGGTAAGCCAAAACACGAGATTGTACCAAATATGCTGTATTATTTGAAAAGTATTGTTGATATTCATGTTTTTATTTTTTAAATAAAGAGTTTAGTAGTAACTTAATACAATTGTTTAAATTATTATTTGTCTCCCCCTTTTTATTTATAGTTATCGTATGTTTTAGCAGGGGTCCCACAGACGTATGGCAGGTGGTTGTGTGACAATTATACGAGTATGTGGTAGGTGGTTAAGGGTTAATATGCCGCTGCGCTACAGCTGTACAATGTATAAGTAACGATGTCTTTTTAGCTATATTTTTATTTTCGCCAACATTAAAAATATTAATTACACACAGCTTATGAGCTACTGGAATTATGATAAAGTACATATTCTGTAACCGTTGACAGCCAATTCCAAAGAAAAATAACGTCGTCTTCTTTGCATATTTCATAAATTAAAGCGCAAAGGTTAAGAATTTTGCTGTCAGTTTGACTAATTGCAAGACTTGTAAGGATTGCTTTAATTAAGGAAAAGTTATTGAACTTGTAAACGCTTGACGCTCATAATATTTTTTGCAGGATTAGCGGTAAAACATTTAAAGATCAAAAAAATTCCAGTAACAAATTGACATGCAATAAAAATGTAATCAATCTTAAATTGGGGAATGTAATTTTATCAAAAATGCCTCAAATTCTATTAAGGATATTTAATTTGTATTGCAATGTTCTAAAAACAAAAATTGAGTTCCAAAATTCCACCGTAACACACATATAGGTCTACCAGAATCTGATGGCAAAAAGTGAGAAAATAAATTGACTCTAGCAATACCGGGGTAGTTGGAATAAAACATTTTGATCCCTTTTTTTTCTTATAGCGGCTGATTCTGTGTGTTAAACATGCAAATATAAAATTGTATCCAATGATTAAGGATATTTTTTGAAAATCTGCTGTCAAAAATTGCCATCAGAATCTGACCTATACTTACATACATACAGAGCAAGTTAAATAAAAGCTTTTAAAATAGGATAAGTTAACAACCTATATGTGTCTCGACTCAGCCCTAAAACTACATCTTGTTTGATGCATAACCCCATTTTAACTGAGCCAGATCGACAAACAAAGAATCTTGTGTATGCGTTAATAAGCCGCGCACACACTTTCCATACTCTACGAGAGAAGCCACACAGTTCCGTCGCGGTGCGTCGCCGCAGCAATAACGCAGTGGCAAAGTTTCGCTGAGCTATTTAGACCCCAAGACAGATAACAGAGCGTAATGTCAAGTATATTTTAGGTCTGTAAATATTTAATATTATAATATTACATACATAATATTTTATGACATGACACATTGACGCGTTATGTTTCAAACGAGACGTTGAAGCGGATAAATAAAGCGTTGCACTGCCACCGTTGTATTCACGTGCGTCGCTGCAACGCGTTTAGCATACGATTTCTGACGACGCAACGCACTAGAGTGTGGCCTCGCTGTTACGAGTGAGTAATCAAACCCATGTTAATTCACTTGACCCCGGTTAACTCTCGACCATTTGATGTTATAGATCTCTTTCGGTTACATAATGCGTTATGACTGTATTTATAGACGCCTCCTATGAGACCCACGGCAAAAAAAGAAAGCGTTTTAACGTCAGTTTAGGGTCAGGTTGACTGACAATGGAGATGATCCTTTACGTCAGGTATTAAAATATGGATCCTTGTCTGACAGGTAGATGAATTAGATATCCTCCGAGTTTTGATAGCAGTTGAATAGGGTATGCTTCTACGTATATCAGAGAGTGAAAAATAATAACCAACATCAAAACCTCACCTGATTTGAGTAATTTCGTAACAGTATTTCATTTTTAATGGCTACGTTCAGAGATATTTTGACAGGAGTTTATCTATTCAGCAAAGTTGTTGGGTGACCTTAGTTTACTCTTAAATAGATAAATTTCAGCCAAAAAGCCCCAGAAACCGGCCATATATGATGATTATATTAGAAATTCGCTACGATTATAATATTAAATAATATGACATAACTAATGATATATGAAATGAAAATACTGCACAGATAAATAACACAGCAGTCGAATTATGCGTCTTAAATAAGAAATTATAATTTGAACGTTAGCGTGACCGAGAATATAGTGTCGAATGCTCGCTATGTAACATTATAATGAAAATGTCTTCATAACTCTTTCTAAACGACTTAGTACGAAAAAGCTTTAAGATTTTCTAATTTTAGTTTTTATGCTTCTCGTTTCCACTTAGAAAAAATATTTCAAAACTAGGTGTAAATTATGATATTTTTTAATTTTGACAGAAAAAATCTTTAAGCGTGTCCCAGACAGACGCGGCCTGCGGTGGCGGTAGCGGTGGCGGTCAGTTGGATGACTTGAGAGTTCTAGGAACGACACAGACACACGCGGCCACGCGGCCAAGCCATTCAACTGACCGCCACCGCCACCGCAGGCCGCGTCTGTCTGGGAGACGCTTTATTCGAGAGAAAATTATGTCGTCTACTCACTCTACGCCAATTTCAAACTTCAAAGTAAAGTCAAAATGACCCTAAAAGAAACCAAAAGTAAAGCCTTTCAGGTGACACGTGTTTTGCGTCGATAAGCCATGTCTAATATGTTATATAATATAACTAGTGTAAAATCGGAGAGATTAACGAGCAAGAAATTATTAACTGAAAAACATTTACAAAGTCATAAATGAACTTTTGCAAAAACTTCATAACGTAAGATTACTAAGAACTCTTAAGTAGACGAATTATAAATTGACTTAACATTATAATAGCAAAAATGTCGTAACTCATAATTTGCTATTCATGCGGTTATTGGCACAGGGAGCTTATGTATTGCCACACTATTAAATGGCAAGCGTGACCCATTAGCAGAAGAAGCCGATATGAGTGACGGCGTTATGTAACACAACAATGGGCGTTAGGCGACTTTAAATCCATGGGAGAAAGCCGTTGCCTCGGGATCCGACGCAATTGATTATGCCTATGATATTGCAAGTCCGAGGGGGGATATGAACAGACAAAATTTTGGTTAAGTTAGGTTAGAACAGCCTCCAAAATTTAGGTACTACCAGAGAAATTGATTCATGGCCGTCGGCCAATGGGGGACCTACGTAATTTGGTCCATAGATCTTTGACATAAACGAACCAAATAGCGTAAGACGTCCGTTTCTCATCTTCTCTGATGGCACTTATACCCTACCTTACCCCCACAGATTTCAGTGTAACTAAGTCTTCAAGAAGTAATAATCTTATATATAAAATTCTCGTGTCACAATGTTAGTTACCGTACTCCTCCGAAACGGCTTTACTGATTTAATTTTACCAAATTTTATATGCATATTCAGTAGGTCTGAGAATCAGCTACTGGCTACTTTTTATATTGATAAATGCATTTGTTGAATAAATAATAGTAAATTATTACAACTCGAGACTGACGCCGACCATTGTTTGTGTGACGGGACAGCGATGGACGTTGCCATGGTGCCATACTTATTTAGCCACTTCAATAAAATAATATGGGCGAAATACTTTCGAGAGGAAGAAGAAGAAACCCGTCGTCCGCAACCATCGCGGCACCGCACCCGAAGGACCCGAGCAGCTGTTGCGGCGTGAGACTCCCGCGACGCCGCTGTACGTGTCCAGGCTGCACTGGTCCACGACGGTCGAGCAGGTGGACTACATCAGGAGCAAGACCTACTTCGTCTTGAGGGTCGAGCGTTTGGAGTTCCGCCACAAAGTGAATTTTAGCTCCTTTGTGGTGAGAGTCCCGACGCATCATCTACCGACCTTCGAGAAGGATTGGAGTCGTCTACAGGAGGTTTCGAGGACGACTTCCGAACACGTCACGCCCCACGTCGCAGACAATACGTGTTAGTGTTAGTTTTTAGTATAATTGTATGTATGTTAGTCTATAAGGTATTTATAATATGGGCCAAGATGCCTGAATTAAATAAATTAAAAAAAATTGCAAAACAACGTTTGCCGGGACAGATTATACTAGATAATATATTATAGCAAGTATGAATCACGTGTTCAAAGAAGAAAATCATTATTCAATAAAAAGTTCGATAAAAAATAATGATTGATGTTAGATACGCCAAACTTACAAACGTAATGACTTGTTTTTAATTAAGACATTGGACAGGTAATAATAATAGGTATTATAAAACGTATAATTAATTCCATCTGTCAACGACACGTAAACCCGATACATCATAATTATTGACAGAATATTGATAATAATGGTTGTATAAGTATATTGTCATTATTACATCATAGTCTGGCTAATAAAGAAGAGCAATTATATCTCTTGTTATAAAAGCTTTTAATGGTATTCTGCCGGGGGGTTCTGGGTCAAAATGTCCCGGGTCAATCTAGCCCCGGGTCAAACGCCCAGGGTCAAATCGCCCCGGGTACCACACGCGGCGGGTCCAACTCACGACACATCATATTGGGAAACCGAACGATGCAATCGCCTAATATGCTATTGAAGACTTAGATGACAATCATTTTGAAACTAGTCCCAATATTTTGACATTCATTCAATCAAACCTATTTCGTCATCTATAGAATTTGTATGAACTCTATATGGAGATGAAAGGAGACAGTTTTGTTATAGGTACTGAAGCGTAATATTATGTAACAATGTTATAAAAACTAGTATAGTAACTAATAATATTTCCAAGATTTTAAAGAATTACACTATGAAGTTTTGACCTCAAAATAAAAGCCTTTCCTTTAAAATCATTATTAAATAAATAACTTTAAAATAAAATTATAACGTGTAAACGCAATTTCGAAGCACCAATAAGCACCGGTTCAAATCAGAATTTCCATAAAACTTTTTCGACAACAGAAGCTTTTTGTGTCAGACTCGGTTTTAGTGTAGTATGCTTAATCGCATTATTATAAATTACCGTCCAAAGCTCGAGGGGCTTTAAAAGCTTCCATCGTTAAAGTTTGAACGGATTTGTGTCATCTTGTGATACATTATGTGCTTTTTGATGTTAGCTATCACAATTCTTTGGAGAATTGTGGACTTTTTGTGGTAAAAGATAAAACTAGTATTTTAAGTTTGGTAACTGTGGCATTTTACCTAGAGATAATGTTAAGCATTATTTTAGTTCTCACTATGAAATTCTATTGTTATGTTAGCAAACTAAAATGCCTGTTCTACTAACGTACGGAATATTTTAGTCAGTACTATAATATTATGTTATATTTGTTTTACCTGTGCTAATGTTTTGCTTTTGTTTTTAAATAGCAATTAACTCACCTAGCGTAGCTTAAATAGCTACCGATCACTTTCTGACGACTACTATTAGTTTAATTGAAAAGAAAATTTAGAAAACTTGCATGGGTAATTCGTTGAAAACCCGTCACAAGAAGCGCCTGTTATGGCGGTAAGTCAACATCGGTTTTCCACTTTCTCCTTATGCAATGTTTTTCCAATTTTGTATTCGCGGCTATATTCATTTTCATTTTAATGTTTAAATAACGTAGACATAAAAACATACTATCTATTCGCTGCTGTGGGAAAACGAGGAAAGGAAACGACTTTTTGTCTTAATGCATAGGGACATGTAGTTGGTGTAGTGTAGGTATCCATTATTATAATTATTTGTTGCTGTTATGTACGTTTTCCTCATACTTTGTCCCTTATTTTCTAGACCAAATTAAAAAAAAAATTGGTACCTATATATTAAAAATAACTTTCAATAGTGTACATTTACTAATAACTAATAAGTTACGGTATTTTCATTCCCTTAGTTAAAAATACATAAGTAAGCATTAATTGTATAAAATAAATGTTTACGATTTGGGCCTTTCAGACCTTTTTTTGTTAACAAAAAAAGAGATCGGAATAAAATATTATGTAACATTTTTGTCGACTGTACCAAGTTAGAAGCATTAATTGAATAACGAGATTTTATTAGGTGATAATAGCGAACACGTTTTTTATGTAACTTACTATATACTATACTTAGTGATTTATTAAGGCTATTGTTTCAGTCGCTGACCGACGAGATATCGCTTCGTTATCCATCGACGATAACGATTTATGTAATAGACAAAAGTGGGACAACGATTACATACTTCGATACTTTCTCGAACTAAAACATATTCACACAAAAGTAAATAAATACTACGATGACAGTTAAAGTTATACTTTTAGGTAACCTACCTACTTTCTGTGGTGAAAACATTTTTTTTTCGAAGGTAGAGGAAGTAGACTTACTGATAAATTGTTTCAAAAACAAACAAAATAAAACATATTATATAACATGACCTCATTGTGAAATATATGATATAATATTTATCCGAACTCTATTTCTACACCAGACAGCTTGACTATGACGCATGTTTAGCTGCTTTAAACGTCGTATATTTCGTTTATATTTTGTTTTGGGACCGTGTTTCCGGGAATTGAGCTGTGAACACATGAGTTCGTGTGGGGACAAAACTTGGGGTCACTTTTTGCCCGGTCTCTTTTTTCTAGGGATCGTAATTATGAATAATTGAGCAAAGATTACAAATTACACTTGATTATTTAATGACGATGATGTAAATTGAATTTGTGAACAAAAAAATATAGCGTGATAGAAGAACAAATTGAGCTTTATAATTTGTAGATCTTTGTAAAACTTGGATGTTTTACGCCACAAACAAAAAACGTGTTACAAGCAGACCGCACGTAGTTCCGAGTCGTGTGTTCAGTGTTGCTGACTATTATAGTATTATGCCCTTCCGTTTTATTCAAAACTAGCTTTTGCCCGCGGCTTCGCTCGCGTTAAGAAGTATTATTATTATTTAGGTATCAAAGTCTCAGCCCGATCGGTATATCCTCTATTTTGTCCTTTGGGGGTAGAATTGATCAAAATCCTTTCTTAGCGGATGCCTACATCATAACATCTACCTGCATGCCAAATTTCAGCCCGATCCGTCCTGTGGTTTGGGCTGTGCGTTGATAGATCACTATGTCAATCAGTCACCTTTGAGTTTTATATATATTATTTAGATTTAGTGAATAATTAATAAGTATTATTTAAATCATCATTTACTAATAGATCTAAACTCCCTCCCGCCATTTCGCAACGGGCCGTGCAGCAGAAATCCTAATATTTTAATTTCGCTATAACTTCAAAATCAAACGTCCAATTTTAATCATTCAAAGACCAAATATTATCTACATAAACTGTATTTAATGATGAAATAATTTATTTTGATAAGGATTAATAGCATGAGTAAAATAAACGCGTTTAAATGAAGTCCAAAAAAAATTCAAGATTTTTAAATAAAAAAATGGTTGTTGTGCCTCACTCGACATAGATAGGTATAGTGTGTCGCGGACTTTTTTTGTAGATATTTATAAGATCTACAATTAATTAGAACATTTTATGGTTCTACCTTTTATAGTTTAGGCAGCGTACGCAAAATAAGTAACTTTTCTGGTTAATTTTTACACCTTGTGTCCGAAAAACCCAAATATCTTACGGAACACTATTTTTTTCCAAAATAAAATTTACCCAATGTTACTCGTGGATAATATAGCTTTCGATTGGTGAAAGAATTTTTAAAATCGGTCCAGTAGTTTTTGAGCCTATTCATTACAATTAAACAAACAAACAAACAAAGTTTTCCTTTTTATAATATTAGTGTAGACAAATAAGCCAAAGAAAGGCGCAACAGGTAATTTCTTTATCACTGTAAAACCGTTATTTGCAAAAGGCGCCAAAAGTCTTAATTTTTGTCGACAAAGCTAGCTTATTATGTATTTGTAATAAATGATTTAAGATAAAACAATATAAATGAACTACATAGTTTAAGAACATATAAAGAGAGAGTAATATCTGTATATCACTTCAAAGAAGAAAAAGCAAAGAGATTCAACTTAGCTAGCGATATTGGTATCTTTGATTTGAAATAAATTTTTTTCAAATAAATTGCAGCAAAACTGCAACTGACTTTGCGGATATTTACGGTAATAAAACCGTAAACCACGGTGCGAACGTGTGAGCCGATCCGTTAAATTATTAAGCTCATACACCAAATCTTGTACGTGACTATGATCTACGATCTATGGGAACGTATTGCTATGAGGAATGCAATGAGTGTTGCCAGTTGAACTTCCTAGAATCACAGGAATTATTGGAATTTTGCAAAATTTTCATTTCTGTTCAAAATAATTCATATTAATACTACTATACACGATGATTATATATTTTTAATTCTCGTATATAATAGTAGGTATGTAATATATTGCAATAGCTAAAAAAATTTATGACAAAAAAATTGGGTTTATGATATTATACCTAAAGAGTCGTAACTCGAAAATAGGAGAAATTTGGTTTGTGTGATTTCTCGTTTAGGGCTAATCAAAAGCCGCCATTTTCGCGGTGGTTGCTATTGGCAACACCGACAATTGGCCCTATGTTCGTCGAAGTCGAAACAATAGTGGGTAATTGTGCGATGTTCGCATTACCTATTCATGACGCAAACCGGTGCAAATTAGACCCTGTACGCAAGCGAAAATTATTAACCATCATCATCATTATAATCAGGTATATTTTGTATTAATGTTTATAATAAGCCATGAGACAAAGAAACTTCACATTAAAATACATATAACTTTATATTGAATAGACACTTGAACTGAATTTAAAAATTTAAATATTCGTGTTTACTTTTACGGTGCATTTTTCTACATTATATTTAATGTAGTTTATATTTATTGTTGTTTGATTAACCCAACAATACAATCTCTTTACTGCAATTTTAGCACTCTTTTACAAGCTAAATATCGAGAACTCGAAAATTTTGTTATAGGTAACATTTTAAAGAACGTCATTTTTCGTGTTACCTTTAAAGAAAGTTTTTTATATTTGTGTAAGTTTGCTAATAAACAAGCTTTCGTAAGTCATTAAAATAGAATGGAGATGAATAAAACAGCGCGTTCTCTATTAAAACACCATTGAATGATAATTTTGTATGTGCGACATAAAAACGCATTGTTTTGTCATACAACTTTACATGTCTTTTGAACAATAGTAACCTCGATGGAGACCGTGTAGAACTTGGCTAATTTTTATTGACAGTATAATTTTGCATGCTTAATACGTTTCCATTGTTGTACCAACAAATCATGCTTTAACGCGCTTTTAACGCGGTTTTGCCCTCGTAAAGTAAGTTTACTATTTTTTAGGTATAGGGGTAAAAAAACCTTTATGGCAGTCATTATTAAAGAAATACTTAAACGAAATTTTTAGTTTCAAGCTAAAAAAATTTGATAAAAGCGTTAATCTATCAGTCAATCAGCTTTGGCTTGAATATGTATAATAGGTGACACAAGTATGTAGACGAACTTTTTCCTTATAGAAATTACCCACGGGTTGAATTTTACAAGGAAAAGTGTTAAAATTAACTTTTTATATTATTTTCAGGTAAACGTATTCTTAGTAATGACAGCTGCGTCTACGCAGTGACAGAATAATGAGATACAATTTGTCTAATTAAGCAGACCTTTGGAATTATACAACATTGTACATCTGCCTTTATGTAGCGATAGAATACGCTATGCCACTCATTGCATCAAGTTATTTAAAGAATTTAATAATAATAATATGTATGGACGCTTCACACCACGTCAGTCTGGCCCCGTGCTAAGTACCTGAAGGACTTGTGTTACGGGTACCAGACAACGGAAATATATTTAAAATGTGAATAAAATTTCAATTCCAAAAATGATCTCATACTTGCCAAAAAACTTGTCGCCTACGTGTGAAAGTAAAATCGACTAAAATGTGGATTTTATGGGTTTTTGTTCAACTTTTTTTGGTCTTAAAAAATGTGACGAACTACTTAAATTGTCAACAGGCTCGACAAAAAGTTTATTTGCTACTATGATAATATACTTATCTTAATGATGGGTTTACTCGAAATTTTTCGACGGTGACGATAAGCACTATTGTTGTTTTTTACGCAAGAATTCTTCCTTGATGCTTTCATACTTTACTTTCTCAGAAAACGGGGTTACGCACAGAACTTAAAAAGTTATGATAAAAATATTTACTTTTAGGCACTGGTATAAAAATATTTTGACTTAACATTATGAAGCCGGGTCAATTTTGACCCTAAAAAAGGCAACCTATAAAATCACTTTAACCACTAAATCTCAATTAAACTCCAACTTACTTTAACTACAACTGTAACTTTAACTATAACTACAGTGCAAAATGTCAAATCTTTGGTTAAGGACGCCATATTTAACGATAACTATAACCACTCATACTTATATCGAAATTTTTCGTTGAAAATTTACTATGGCTCAAAGTGTTGTTATAACAAATATTTTTCCTGTCGATTTTTACGGATAATTCAATTTTTTTATACTCTCAATCCCATTAATTGTACCTTTAATAAAAAAATAAACGTAACAGACATCTGTCAAATTCTGTGGTCAAAGTTAAGGTTAAAGTTAAGTTAGCCTTAACTATAACATGCAATATGCTTTATACAAAAACAAGGTGCAACCCACTCTAAGTATACAGCTTCCTATAGATAGTATAGAAGTATACTTAGTAGCCGCTTCACACTAGGGGGTCCATCGTCTACAATGCTCCTTAAAATATGATCGGTAGTATATATTTTATTGCAGGAATGATTCATAATAACAAGGTCCTAAAAATAAACAGAACATAATAATAACAATCATAATTAAATGTTAATTTATAGTGACAAGTTAAATTATTGATAATGTATTAAAGATAATGGTATCCTGTAATTAATATGAGGATTCCTATTAAGTAGTCCCTACTAGTTGAGTCCCTCGGTCGAACAATTTTCAAATAATTTATAGGCCTATAACGCGTCGGCCAGGCTCCTTAGCTTTCGTTTACATAATTTCTTACCCTGTTAGAATATTGGTTTTAATATTGAACGTAATCGCCTTTAACCATCTAATACATTTTAATTGAAAATTCCATGATTTCTATATTCATTCTGGGATGAAACTTATCTAACAACTTAACTTAACATCAGTGTTTTTGCTATTTCTTACGAGCAAAGAAAGAAGCATATTTTTACTTAACTACAATAAAGACTGTTAGGACTTTTTTGTCTTATCTTTTTTCTGTTCTGTCATCAAATAAGAGTGTCGAATTAATATTTACCCTTGGTTAAAAAAGTAATGTTTGACAGTTACTTCATTAGTCAAGTAAAAACATTTTAGATATTTACAAGTTACTCCTTTACTGTATTGCATTTTACAATAATCACCATTATGAACAAAACATAAAAATTCACGAGCTCACGACAATAGTTACTTGTACTAATATGTATTCTGTGTAATAGTATGAGTAAAGTTATTGTTTTAACACTCGATTTCATTGTAAAATATTTTTACGATTAAAAGAGAAATTATTTTTTACGACACCCATATATTACGCCTGTGTATAGAGGACATAAAAATTTACCGCATATGGCATAATACTAAAGGCATATTATCATGATCTTCAATACTTTCCTCTTAAAAATATTTTTAAGAGCTATTTTGGTAGTAGAAAATACAAGAAGGTTGTAACGTGCAACAATTACAATAACTCATTTCTGAGTCATTTAAGATTGCAAATATTTTAAATTGCATACATTGTAAAAATATTTTTTTTTTGGTTTCATAATAAATTATAATTTATACACGTGATCTCATTATGTTACTTACTTTATTGAGATTGCTAAGAATAGTTTTCATATTTTAATATGTTGTCCTATGTGTATAATATCTTTTGTCCAGTAAAAATGTTCACTAACTTGTATTTATATCTATTTACACATAAAATAAACCAGTATTCAAGCACTTTCGTTCTACTTAAGTAATAATTAAATCACAATTATAGCCGAACCACAGAATATTATTATATTAGTAGTACCGAGCCGAACACAGTTTTGACCTACATTATGTAACGTTCAGATAAAAATTGGCCAAGTGCGAGTCGGACTCGCGCACGAAGGGTTCCGTACCGTTATAGAGCGAAAGTTGACAAAAAATGTGTTTTTTGTATGGGAGCCCCTTAAATATTTATATAATTTTAATTTTACTATAAATGATTAAAGTACAAATATAATTAAGAATTTTGTGAGTATTTCAAGTGCCTACCTGCTACCATTCTTGATTACGAGCAGAAAAGGCCAAAAAAATCACGTTTGTTGTATGGGAGCCCCCCTTAAACATTTATTTTATTTTTAGTATTTGTTGTTATAGCGGCAGCAGAAATAAATAATCTTTGAAAATTTCAGAAGTCTAGCTATACCGGTTCTTGAGTTACAGCCTGGAGACAGAAGGACAGACGGACAGATATCGAAGTCTCAGTAATAGGGTCCCGTTTTTACCCTTTGGGTACGGAACCCTAAAAATGATACAACATGCGCTCCATAATTATCCCATGTCGATCGTATCGGTCTATTCATTAAGTAATTTGTTATTTAGAATAGTTTGGTAAAAATGAGGTTGTTGGTAAATTATCTTTACTTATAACATTCTAATGACTATCATTTGTCTGATTGCTGGCTCCGAAATTCCGACTCCTGTCTGTCCTGGGTCGAAAATGACCTACCTCAGCTTTAGCCACACTTCTAGAAATATTCAGACACAAATGTTGAAAGTTTTTAATTGAGTGTGTATTCAGCAAATATAGTACAAGCACTTATATTTAATCTATTAAAACTATGTAGGTATCTAATTATGATGAAGAAAATATTATATAAATTTATAGCTGTAGTTAACATTGATTTGCTAATTTTAAATAAACAAACCTTTATTAGACACGATGCAATGACATTGAACAATGATACATGACTAGGTAAAGCAATAAAATTTAAAATTACGCAGTCGATTGCTCGTTATCCTTGCCATTTAGATATAAATCACAGTTAAAGAAATAAAACATCTAATAAGACCTTAATAATAATATGTATTTGAATACAGAAGGATCAAAGAATGCTAGGGACCACACCCAGGCTTATTTATGATTCTCGGATGCCTTCGTTGATACGTGATAATCATACGGCTGAGGTTGCATGCGTTAGGTATCTTAATGTGCTTAGCGAACATGAATCCTGAACAACTCGAGACAATGAAGTGTATAATAACAAAGTATCATAACATGATGAGTACATCTCTAATTAGTGCTACCCGACCCAAAGGTGACAGTTAGTGAAATGATGGTACAAATAGGAGTAGGTAGATCTTAATATTTTTGGAGGGAAAAGTAAGTTTGAGTCAAATTAATTGAAACTACTTTTAATTATAATTTCAATAATTCAATACTTATTAAGATAATTGAAATTGAGGTTAACTGATGCTCTTAAATTACAGAAAAAAATATACAACAATACTAAAACTTACATGCATGATGTGCAATAATGCGCGTAAATAATTCGATAATAACGCACTAACACGAAAACATTTCGAACCGTGGGTCACGTTTGACCCTTGTTTACACTGATTACTACGATTTGTATAGGATCCGGGCGTGCATCCATACGCGCTGCCCGTTCGGGACTGGCCGGGCGGCCGGTGCGCATGCGTCCACTCCGCGGCCCGCGCCGCGCCGCCCGAGCTGCGCAAGCGCATACTTATCGTCAAGTTTATAAATACGAGTTAGCTTTTAAACTTCATGTTATTCTGTATCATCGACCACTTTTCGCCTTTCAACATCCTCTTTTTAAGCACTCTGTACCATAATAGATATCTGTCGAACGTAAACAGTATAACTTATTGGATTCATAATGAAAATTACTCTAGACGACGGTGTTTACATCACAGCTAAGTGGAACGTGGTAACAAAGTTTAAAACAAAAGTTGAGTGTATTAAAATTGAGTACAATAGGAATAATTCAAACTGGTTACGAGTAGAAGGTCTAGTGTAATTCTGAATACAATCGCTGTTCGCAGAGTTGTTTAGTTTGGTGCAAAGTAAAAATCCTTTATCAAATCTATCAGATTCTAAAAGCCCGTAATTGCGTCTCGCGTATTAATTATAGACTAAAATATTTCGAAGGTTCTTAGAAGCCATGTCTAAGCCCTAGACAAGATGAACTATAAAGATCTTGAACTGCAATTATTTTGACTGCACATTATACTTAAAATAATCGATGAGAAATTGCATACAAAAAATAACCAGCAACTATTATACTAAATAAAGTATGACAGGTGCAAATATCTAAAAGATGCACAGCGGCTGCGGTGATCGACGCAACTCGTCGAGAACAAGATCGAGATGAATTTTAATGTCATTACTCATTATATTTATTTTTACACCGCTGTTGTAGGTAACAGTTTTTCTTGCAAGATAAAACAATACTTAAAGCCAATTACGTCTAGCTAGCTGTTAAAGACGATAGAAAAGATTCTCTAGATAAATCCACAGATTTCGCAAAATGATTTTTGACCCACTTTTTACAGACAAAACAAATTCGTTTTAATAAATTAAAAACCATAATATTTTGGACGTGTTACGCAAACATCGTTTGCATAAAGTTTCGAGCGAACTGGTGACATTTATCTGCGGAAGCGTAATATGTGTGCCACAAAACCTGACAACACGGTGCAAATCAATCATGAGGTCCCACGCGTCCATCGAAGTGACATGAATTACACTAATCCCACTTTGTGAGATCTTAAACCCGAGAAAAATCAAGAACAGCAGAAGTAAAAAGTATTTAATATGACTAAAAAATCATAAATAACAGAAATGTTAGAATAGGATGTTTTGAAGATGGATAGAACAAAGTTTGGCATTTTTATGTTTATATTTTGGTTCTTTAATTATTATATTGACCGGTTTTAATTATTATATTGAAGTGATCGTCATTAGCTTAATTACTTGGCCGACTAATATCAAATTAGTGTAAAACTACAATATCGGTGGTAGTCACAAATGTCAAAGTTCTAAGGAATTCAACGTAAGATTTCGTAGGATTTTGAGATTAAAGAAAAGGAAGCGTTGATTCATTTCTGAGAAGTATCTGAGAAGAATAAAACAATGCAGGCTGAACAGTAGATATTGAATGAAAACTTAAGAAAAGAATAAACTAGGCCTTTACATCCGTTGTGGATGATTTATACAGTATTTTCAGAGCAAAGTAACCACTCCTCAAATACTGTTATAGTGCCTAGGACAAGATTTTTAAATGTCCGTATGGTTGCCCAAGCACATACGGCATTTTCGCAACATAGTCGGCCTAGTCCGGAGGAAAGAACTAGTCAATACGTCTGGGACCAACTATGTGCGGGTTTCCTCACGATGTTTTCCTTCACCGTATGAGTGTCCGTATTATGTATTTGAGATCAGAAAATGTCTCATTGGTACACGCCTCCACCCGGGATCGATCCTGCACTCTCTACGAATGCGAACCAAAGGTCTACCCATTGGGCCACGGACGCTCTAAGAATAATAAAGAATAGAATAACCATAACAAAACTAGTTGAATTGGTAGGTATGGTAGGTTAGTGTAGTGTGTAATAAGTTTTTTTTTTCAAATCACGTCGTAGTTATCATCATCTAGTGCCCTCTTCGTATTGAAGTCAGCAGGTTTATTTTTCAACCTCAGGCTAACTTCTAAAATTGGCCTAATTTAATAATTAACTATAATATTATAATAAAGAGGTACTAGAGGTAAGTGTTGGGTTTGTTAAAGGTGTTCAGATAAAGATGAATCGTGAAAATTATGGTATGGCCATACCTTTGCTCGAGACTCGGCTGGAGCACTGCCGGGCCCTCAGATCTTGAATTTGAAAACGCAGGTAGACGCTCGAATTTCACATCGCGTGGGTGCGTATCTCGCTCCGGTAAGCTCATCACCAAAATGCCCACATCATGATACCGTCTTAATGTACTTGGAGAATAATTTGCATAATTTGTGTAACCGAGGCGTATGTGACGAAACTTCCTACAGCTTTCGTTACGTTGGCCGTATTAGTTATATTTTTATGTAATACCTTATACATATGCAGTAATCCGAGTTGTCATCGGCCATTAGATATAAGAAGTTAATGGTCCTAAGCCTTATTAATAATGGTTTCCGATACATTTGTCTGGATTATGTCCGCAACCATTGAGTAACCTTGACTCGACCTTAGCTTTTCGTAAGACGTGAGAATAACGCCGTATTACACGTTAATGAATATGTAAGTTTAAAAATTCAAGGATAATATTAGTATCCATAATCCTCTGACCTCAAGTTTGATTTGTCGTTGATTAATTTCAACTTATACTTTTAACATCATCATCCTACCATTGAGCCTTTAAATAGGATATATAACATGTTGGATTTTGGTCGGATTGTTTACTATAATATTATACTAGATGACGCCCGCAACTTCGTTGCGCCAACATTCGTTTATCGCGCGGGAACCGTACATTTTTGCGGGATAAAAAGTATCCTATGTCCTTTCCCGGGACTCATAGTATCCCCATACCAAATTTAGCAAAATCGGTTCAGCGGTTTAGGCGTGAAGAGGTAACAGACAGACAGACAGACAGACACACTTTCGCATTTATAATATTAGTATGGATATGGATTGTGCTAGTAGCATTTTTTGCTCCGAGCTTTGCGTAATATTCACTTCTTCTTTCATCATAGATTTGCTACGACGAAACCAATTCAATCTTCCTTATCTTTTGCAAGTTCCAAACCAAAGTTCACAATTACACTTAAATATTACTTTAAAGATACGAAAACGAATGTAGGTCGTCCACTAATTGGTGTAGCTCTGAGAGCTGACCTCGATTGCCGTTTACCAAATTTGACCGATTATGAACTAGTTCAATTATTATATCATAGCCGATAGTACCGCAAATACGTTACCGCAATCATCCGAAACTCGTTTTCGGGTTAATTACAGTATCAGATTCAACTTTATCGGCCTGACAGCTACTGTCACATTTCCTGTTCTTTTACAGGTTACTAATTGTGCGCGGTACAGAATTTAATTTTTTTTCGAAGAATATTTTGGTGCGTCCTAAAATTAAATCCCAATAGGATCGCGTATTTTATTACAAAGAATTTACCGCTGCAAAATTCTTATCAGTTATTCAGATGGATATGTGCATTGTGTACGTATTTAAAATATTAACAATACTAGTAATTATGTACATAAAAATGTACCATAAATTTTGTTTCAAACTTTTATTCTTTGGTCGGTCATATTAAGTATGTCTTTTTCTTTGTATTTCACCGCCTTCTTTCTTAAAATCTTTTATAGTATCAGAGATCAGTTATCGTTTTATAATAAGCGGTTATGCATTCTAATCGCATATCATATTATCGCATATAAGTCGTTACATATGTCACTACCAAATACAACGGACCTCGACAAGCGCGCGGAATCAACAAGTGAGTCTCAATGCTAATTATTTGCATTTGCATTAATACTTCCTTATATAGTATATTCAATATATTGTTTAGATTCTTACGTGACCTAATACCTAACACTTGTTACGTTTGTCTTATACGGTCAAGTATTACAATTAATATTGTAAGTAATATCAACTTATAGGCAAAATTAATATGCAATGTTGAAGACCATTAATACTAGATTGTAATCAATTCTGTGACTAGGCCTTGTAAGTCATAACTAGCAAGCACGTCAACAATACGAAAACATTATAAAAATGAATATCATAATAATAATTAAAAAAATATATATTTCGTTAACTTGTCCTAAATTATGAAACATTCAAATTAATTTTTTCACATTAGCGGCTCATTGAAGCCTACAGTTTCGTCCTTTCGAAAGCATAAGCGCATGAAAGTATTCGCAAGGAAATCGTAAAGAAGAAAGTTATTATTTTATATTTTTATAATTTGAATGTGGAGCAAATTATAAATGTTTCAACATGGCCGACCCGCAGAGAAATAATGAAATTAAAGTGTGAAATCTCGTCTGTCACGACCGTTGGGAAACGCCGTCACGAAAATTTCCTCGAAAATTAACGCACGGTAATGTTGTGGAGAGTTGCAGCATTTGTAGAAGTTACGAGAACTGGGGGTAGTTTTGGTGAACATAATATTTTTAAAAGCAGTATGATAAAAGAAACTACTGCTCCAATATATTATGACTGTACTTTACTTTTTGACTTACACTACAATTTAAAAATTGTTTTTATGTAAATTAGAAGGAACAATGAAATGTTAAACTTTTTTGGGTAAAGTAAATTACAGTTCAAATATAATAATTTAATAATAGAAATAGGTTTATGGGTCTCAAACGTTGGTTTAAACTTTAATGAAAATCATACTCAGCCAGAACTCCTCCTTCTAGAAGGAGGAGTTCTGGCTGATTGGAGTCGTCTACAGGAGGTTCCGAGGACGACTTCCGAACACGTAGCGCCCCACGTCGCAGACAAAACCTGTTTAGTGTTAATGTTAGTTTAAGTATAAATATATGTATGTTAGTCTTTAAGATACTTTATAATATGGGCCAAGATGCCTGAGTTAAATAAATAAATAAAAAAATAAAAAATACTAAATGGACTAGTACTGAAGCAGTTTCTTTACTTTCATTATCTTCACTTCCACTTAATTACTTTTGAGCTCCAGTAACACAAATTATTTCTTAACATTCCAGAAATGTGTCTGTGGGTCCGAACGGTATTATCTATCCAATTTTCCATTATTAGTCTATTATGTGAGTCCTGGTTAGCTGGCGGCGTGCGTGATTGTCTGCGCGGCGGCCTCACGCAATCTCTTAGCTCCAATTCCGAAATACAGGGCTGCTACTTAATTTTTTTCAACGCTTACATCATATTTTATTTATTTAGTAACATATTCATGATTGAAAACACTCAGATCATTTAATTTGACAAATACATGCAATGTTATATGGATTATTATTGAGATTTAAAATCTTGGTAATTTCAGTTTATGCTACAGAAATACCTAACTCGCAACCATATCGTAAGTCTTCGTCAAGTAACCTATTAAAGTCAACCATGTTTAATCTAACAAGCACCATAATATTGCTATTTATGTCTTTGGTATTCAATATTAGGTTTACCATGCCCACGTGTGTACACATTTCGTACTTTATTCTTTATCATGTCTGATGGTGAATATTCTGTGTGCTAGCTTATTTCTACCATTTTTTCTTACTTACTTTAGAACCAGCTGTATTACTTAGTCTCTTTTTTACTTGCATTTTCATCAGTCAAGGACAGGTCTAAAGCTTTCACTAGTATGAAATACAAAAATTAATTAACGACACTCTAAGAACGTCTATTGATTTTACCATCGATTGAATTAGTATTCAAATACAATGTCTTGTATCTATTATATTTGTGCGAGTCACGTTGTGCCAATAAAATAATAACCGTCAAATCGACTGGTGACCCTATTGTTAGGTACCTACTTTTTTATTGAAATGTAGTTCGCTATTGATATAAAATGTTTTGTTTTAACATCTAGGTGGCCCAAATTGTATATACATAGAATACTTCCACAATTTCGAACACGATAAATCTTCTTAGAATTTCTTAATCTAATTGTTGTTACATCATCGCTATCATAAAGCTTGGGTCTTGGAAGTTAAAAGTGTTAAGTGTCAGTTATTTCACAGTGCAGGAATATGATATATAATGAGCTACTGAATATTTTCATAATTTTTTATCACTTAAGCTGTTTAAAATCTAAATCTTTTTTACTTCTTCCTCGTTTATATTATAGCCTGAAAGCTACTTACATGCGAAACTGGATAAAACTCCTCTCAGTGAAGTCGTGGGAAAGTGTTAGTCAATTGTATATTACAATCTCATCAATATGTCAACTCGATGAGAATGATAGACAACGAGCAGCGTAAAAAATAAATAGGAACCATTAAAAGTGCATTATAATGGCCAAAGCGAGATTACCGCCGCCGACTCGAAAGGCGATACAGGAATGCGATGAGGAAGTATCGAATACAAAGTACATATACAATGACAAATAAAATTTGATAGAAGCCTTCGATCACATATATATGTGATCGAAGATAGAAGCCCACCTTATCATCATGCGGCTCGGATGCGTACGCGCATTAATAATGCGTGAAGGCCTCCGGGGTCCGAGTACCATCGATTGTTTACAGGACCACTGATACGGGAATGTCATTACGTGTTGACAGGGAATTGTGGTCTTTATTACGGGGATCTAAGACCGCGAGTACCTCGAACAGAAGTAGTCACAGACCATGCCCGTTTGGTTATTACCATTTAAGGATTTCGGTCACGACGCACGCCACTAGCGTATTGACGGTGAGCGATGATTATGACGTTGGAATAACTTTGAATAGTGTAATTAAGTTATAAATCCGAGCGGTGTCCGACACGAAATAATATCCAGTAGAATTGTTGACGGCGCGAGATTTATTACGTTACGTTCTAAGTCATTAGTACCTTGATTACATATCTACGACTCTAAACTACATTGAATTTTCCTTACGACATTGTGTCTGATTACGATTGTATTGCTGTGTAGAAATAGGCCGATGGATACAATATTTAAAGAATTCCTGATATTTGGCTTCATAAGTTTTAGGAGTTATGAATTTTGCTTCTGCAAATTCTTCTTCTGAATTAACTGTATCCTGTTTTCTAAAACCAAACCGTTTGTAGGCGACTATAAAGTATAAAGAATCAATAGCTGCTCTATGAAACGTGACTAAAAATAAAATCGAACACAAGGATCAAAGATATGTTAATAAGATAAATTCGTAATGTGTATTCCACACACGATTTAAAAATTGAAGCTCTTGTACATTTAGATGTCTCGATTTACAAACGACAAGGAAAATTAAAGTATCATCATCATCGTAAGTACTACTAAGACTGCCCGTTTATGAAAACATTTAAAATTTTTGTGAAAATAAGCTAAAATTATTTTAACCCAATGCTCTTGTGTGACATCTGATGACCTTTAAGTATCGTAGTAAAGTATAGTATCTTTTAGATTGCGAGGACACGTAGGTATTTACTATTTCAAATTGTTGACAAAGATTCTAAGTTTTCGCAAATGCTCAACACTTTACATCTGATGACTGATTCCTGATTATTTTCATTACTAAGTTGTACATTTCCAATTCTACGTTGTACATGTAGGAATTTACCAAACAATTTCCAAAAGATTTTAGATATCCAACCATTCAAAATTTCCACATCACAAAACGATCCTCTTCAATTTTATTTATCTCCAGACGCATTCGAACGAGAGTTTGATAAATGTGTACTCCGACTCCCAATGATAATAGCGGAGTAAAAAGTATAATCAATTATGGCGTTGCATCACATCCAGAATGTTCCCTGAGGGAGACTCCTCTCTCGGCGATTAAAAGACATCAATATCACGATGATCCATGGATCACTTTCACTTTATAATGAGCATGAGGCGAAATTGTATTAAGTTCAAGTTCGTATCGAATTGAAAATGATAATGTACATTTAAAATTCGATTTAAACGTTTGAGATATGGCTTTCATTTTTCAAATCTGTTTTACATTTGGGCCATCTGATGTTTTGAATGGTGTTTGTTTAAGGCACTCTCTATTTCCATTCGCTTCACTTTCGAAAGGATTAGACGTCCCGAAATTTCAAAGCCCCAAAGCCAAACGTGAACTAGAAACAACTTTGCATATTTTAGCACATATGTTATAAAAGTTTCATAATAATTGTAAGCTTTGAGTTGGATAACATAATATTAATGTATGCAATTAAGTCATATAACGCCATGATACAGCGTTTTTAGCTTATAAACATAAATTGTAGTTTAGCACAAATTTCAGCTTAATTATAATCAAATTAGCACATTCTAAAAAACTAAAATTTAAAGATTTAGATTTCAAAACAGCTGCATGCACCAATCTATTATTTGACTGAAACTGAATTAATTATTGCGCTAAGGTTCCGATTTATATGCATCATTGAATGCATAATATAATTAGGTTTGTCCGCACATAAATTTGGCCTGGTAGCTTTACGCAATCGTCCCAGTGCAGTATGTTAATTTCAGTTTTGACTTCCGAACAAGACATTTCAAGTTTGGTAGCTTCTCAGTATGTGAGTAAAAGGCCGCCACGACTTTTTATGTTACGTAAGAGTGTGTTGACATTTAGATAAAGGGAAATCTTAATTATTTCTGTATCTTACCTTTCCTCGGAGGTTAATTGGAATAAAAATTGCCCTCGATTTTAACGACGACATAAAGTTCGTTTTGAGTGGCAGGGTCAAAAGTAGACACGACAATTTCGCCAATTAATATAAAGTACAGCTTCATAACTAACATAAAATGTATGTTGAAAAAATATTTCAAACTTTTAAGTCGAGTAACTGTATCGTATCATTTCTCGAGCGTCGTCGGTGTCACATAAAATGTAATAATTTCTCCGAAAAGCTTCCACTAAGGAGCTTTTTTCGGGTAATTTAGCTTTTTTGTTTCACCGAATCGCCCGATGAGCCGTGAATGACGTACATTTTGAACATCGGAACGACTGAAGACGGTCTGACGTCACAAACGATGAGTACAGACATATCAATCGTTCGCATCAAGTGTGGTTTCAGCTTCAGTAGGCAGCGTTAAAGCTGTTATGCTCTCTCGGCTACGTCATTACGTATAAGATATCATTTTATGGAGTTAAAAACAAGGTTAAAAATTCAGCATAATATTCGCCAAAACGACTTTTATCAAAGTGTTAAATTATTACTAAACTGTCTTTGCGAGGTACAAAAAGCTTATTGTGTCTAAAGATCTACTAGGTAGTATGGTGACAGGGAAGTGGTGTCAACACAATATTAGGTGATAGTAAGAATAAATTAAGAATAAACGCACGATGATATTTGCTAATATGTTATTTGGAATGAGGAGACATTTGGATAGTGATCAAAGCAGGAAAGATATGCGCCTATTATATTACGTGTAATACAAATATGGCAGAATGCGAAATTTACACGGGGCATTCTCCCGCCGTTTCGTCATAATTGCTGTTAATTTGTAATCCTTTACAACGAATAACAATTACCCCGCAAAAAGGTGCAGTGCCAGCCAACTGCGAGTGTGACGTAACTTTTTACGAGCATTTCATCACCGGTGGACAGATGGGTGATGATGCTTAATTACGTTGCTATCATCCAGAATATTTTACGGTGACCCAAACGAAATGAAACCGTACCTGCTTTAAATAAAGTTGATTTTCGTTAAGCATCGCGGTGCATATTTAGGGACGATTCATACATGAATGCAAAAGCTGTTAAGCTTTAATATCTGTGTGGACGGTAGAATTTCCTTTGGGCGGTCATTGTGTGATGGAGGCGTAAACACCGCGTATGCGACTGGACGGCATATTTGGAGTTTGCGCAAAAACTGCGCATTCCTCGTGGTTTCGTTACCCTAGGTAATTGCCGTTCGTAGGTCCAACACCTAGGGCTATTAAACATTACAATGCTGCACATGGGTGCGGCGTTTTTTATTTTATAATATAATCAAAATAACAAGACTTAGATTTTTATACAAATTTTGATATTATGTTTTATGATTAATGAAGTTTTGTGCCTCGAATCTCGATTCACCGCTTGGTCTTTAGGTTTTTAGTTTTCATTTAATTCAGCACAATTATTATGTACAACATAACGAAACCATCCGCAGTAATCTACGACGCGATGCCAAAATCAAAAACTCTTTAAAATTTTTAAACATGGATAATGATTTCTACCGCACCTAGCCACTATTATTTATAACCGAATAAATACAAGTACATTAAGTGATAATGACCCAGGATTTTCTATTACAACTTTCTACCATTTTAACATACATTTTCTAAAAGGTCCATAATGAGGTCGTAAATAAACAATATTTTGAGCTTCGTAAAGCTACAGCCGACTAAAGCTGTATCAGTTTAGGGAGAGCTTTCACTGATAATGCAAGCTCTCGATATCTATTATGTCGCTATCAAAATTACCTTTCTCCATATTAATGTCCTAGAGCTTTCTAAAGATAAATAGGGCTGTATAATTGGTAGGGTTTTGTAATGATGTGTTTCAGATGGATGGCTGCCATCAGCGCCATTAGTACCAGTTGTCCTATCACTAGTTATACCACTAGTTGTCCTACCACTATTTCTGCCACTAGTTGTCCTACAACTTCTACCACTAGTTGTCCTGTGTCCAACGACTCAAAAACGAGTTCTCGTACATGAATGTTTACGTTTTACGATTTCACTATGCTAAATTTTCCTTTTATGTTCTGTTTATTATGATAACATAACAATATCTTATGTAGTAAGGTGTTGTTTGTTTTTTTAATTTTATATAGGTTTGAAAAACAGTTTGTTTTAATTAAAGGTTATACTTCAAACGTGTACGTATTGCAGAATATGTTAATAAAATAAGTGTTTTTAAAAAATAACTTAATTTCCATTAAAGTTAGTAAGTAGACAGTTTTAGGGAAGAAAAATCGATTTAGTTATTTATACCAGGCTTAAAATTACGAAATCTATGTTTTTATTTTTGCACCACTAAAACTATTAAGAGCAAAGCTCGGTCTCTCAGGTTTATACAAATAACTTAATTATCTTAGGGGCTTGTTTCACCACTTCCTGATAATAGCCGGCCTTCCTGCCGGATAGGCTATCCACCACTTAACTAGACAGATAGAGTATGGAGAATCTGTCAAAAAAGTTATCCGGCACTTTATCAGGAAGTGGTGAAACAGGCCCTAAGGCTTACCTTTGCCTCGAAATATGAAATAGGTTAGTCCAGGAACTTTATTCTTACCTGAAAAAGAAAAAAATATCATTAGTAAAAAATTAAAAAAAAAAATTAGAGCGACTCTATTATCCTCATATTTTTTCAACATTGGAAAATGAAATGAACGTTGATCACGATTCTTATTAAATCTTAATTAAAGTATTTACTAATTAATTGCAAAAGATTTAGAGAAGACTGAATTTAAAGGAACAATAGTAAAATTTACCTAAAGACAATAAAAACATAATTTGTGTCTATTAGAATTAGGACTACATAGAACCGTGTCGATGCTCTCAAAAACATCTCTTTCCAGATGCAGGCTAACTGACCCATCGTCGGCAGTCATTCTTTTATTGGCAACTTAGATTTATGTTTAGAAATACTAGAAATACCAATAATAGGACGTTCTGTATTACATACTCCGGCCGCACTCAGAGACGTTTAACTTCAATTTAATGAAGAGTTCATCATAAACTCCGTACATTTTCTGACAAACTAAAGAACTTAAAGTTAATTAAATTAAATATTCTCTGAGTGCGGCCGTTAGGGTGCGTTTCCACTGGAGCTACGTTGCGAGGAATGTGTTTTTGAGAACCAATAGTATCGCTTCATTTGCCTGACTTCGCTAAGCGCAGCGATTCTATTGGTTCTCAAAAACATATTCATCGCAACGCAGCTTCGGTGGAAACGCAGCCTTAAAGTAGAAATGATTGGGTGTTTTAAATGACGAATCGCCATGACGCGTGCACGCGTGCCCACATCTCGATCAAACGTGACAAGCGCAGTTTTCTGCATAGCTATTAGCACGTTTCGCAAGCGGCCAGTCGCAAACATCCGCCGAGTGACACACTTCACGTGTTTTTACACCACGCCACTTCCCAACCGGCACGTGGCCCACTAAGGGTTAGATCTATAGATCTATAGATCTCGTAGATAAAGGCGAACGTATGATTTAACTGTAACACTAGAGGCGCTTACGCTGCACTTTTGTTACTCTCGTCGTACGTCGGAGGGTGTTATTTTGACCTGTTTGTATTTGAGTTCGCTCACCTACATCATTACTAAATTATTTGATGATTTTACACATTATTATCAACCACATCAGGAACATTATATTCATACTTCTAAGGGTCATGTATTTTGTCTGTATCTTTACTATATTTCAGCAGCATCGCTTATTTCACGATCGTGAAACTACCGATACTGAACTAGTGATTCTGTAACCCCCGGGGCCCCGTCGAACACAGACACTTCAGACTGATAATACCCCATAGTTTTTTTTTTTTTTTTTTATGTAATAAGGGGGCAAACGAGCAAACGGGTCACCTGATTGAAAGCAACTTCCGTCGCCCATGGACACTCGCAGCATCAGAAGAGCTGCAAGTGCGTTGCCGGCCTTTTAAGAGGCAATAGGGTAATAGGGGAGGGTAGGGATGGGAAGGGAAGGGAATAGGGGAGGGTAGGGAAGGGAATAGGGTAGGGGATTGGGCCTCCGGTAAACTCACTCACTCGGCGAAACACAGCGCAAGCGCTGTTTCACGCCGGTTTTCTGTGAGAACGTGGTATTTCTCCGGTCGAGCCGGCCCATTCGTGCCGAAGCATGGCTCTCCCACGTAGTGCTACTAATTTGAAGTGTGTCTACTCCAGCGTTGCCAGGCGTCCCGATTTTGGCGGGACGTCCCGATTTTGGCGGGACGTCCCGATTTTGGCGGGACGTCCCGATTTTTTCATCAAAATTAAATGTCCCGCGCGGTACAGGCTCAGTCCCGCTTTTCGGGGAAAGCCCGACGTACGTGCAGCGTGCTGAGAAGAAATGGTGCGTAATGAAGATAAGAGTGTGGGAGGTAAAGGGGTGGATTTTCTTTGGCTACTTTTGCTATCTATTATCACGTAAACGTTATTTTAACGAAAATAAAAAGATAAAAAATATAAACTTTTGATTTTATACCTTTTTTTTACTTTGTCCTGCTTTAGACTTCAGAATCCCGCTTTCTCACTCAAAAAGTTCCAATGTCCCGAGTTGGCACAAAAAAAAATCTGGCAACGCTGGTCTATTCTCTAACCTGTAGGTTTTCTCACCTCTAGATAGCTTACTGGACAATCTCAGAGGTTTTCTTTTAACATGTTTACAGTCCATCCGGGCAGGTTTTAAATCATTTCAACAGTAAACAGACAGGTTTGTTACACTGTCGTGATTTATTGCACTGTAAAAATGTTATTACGTCACAAATTCAATGCTTTCTCTAATTTTATCTAACTCGGCTAACCCGTTTCGCCGTTTATGAGATGTTATGCGTGTTGCTTCCTACTAGATATGATTTCCTAGTTGCGTTTCATGTCATTACTATAATACCCGTAACCCGGTATACAGAGTGTTGACGACCTCTGTGGCACAGTTGGTTGAGTGTGTGGCAGCTCAAGCCGGGGGTCGCGGGTTCGAATCCCGCCGACGGAACAAAAAAGTTTTTAATGTTCCCGGGTCGGGATGTGTATTAAATATGTGTATGATATAATAGAACTTTTAAATATATATATAATATAAAAGTATTAAATATATTTCCGTTGTCTGGTACCTGTAACACAAGTCCTTCAGGTACTTAGCACGGGGCCAGACTGACGTGGTGTGGGGCGTCCATAGATAAAATACGTTGAGGTGTGTATGTGTCTTTTATTTAGAGTTCACTGTGTAAGTGGCAGCACAATTTTTATTGTGATTTGTATGAGCAAGCGCCCCAACGCTATGAATTTGTCCATAGAAAAGTTAAAAAAAAGTTACTCTTTCAGCGCTGCTACATTCACAGTAAAATTGGGACTCAAACATAGTATTATCACTTTGTTCTGTTACATCCTGTATAGTATAATTAAAGTATCCTGTATCCTTTCCCGGGACACAAAGTATCTCAATTTCGGCAAAATCGGTTCAGCGGTTGGGGCGTAAAGAGGTAACAGACAGACGGACAGACAGACAGACACACTTTCGCATTTACAAAATTAATATGGATAAAAAGTTTAAATTAATTACTTCAACAGCCATAACGAGAGGCATATCGCAACTCTGCCAATCAGATACTGCATAGTTAGTGGATTAGTAATAGTTAACGATCTTAAAAAACATTTTACTATCATGCTGTTTTGATACAATTAGTCATTATATATCCCTTTTATAGTGAATGTATTTGAAATTAATAATAGCCTAGAGCACCGCGAGCTGGCTGGGACTAAATTTCGGAGTTTCTTTGAGAAATGCCCCTAGTCCCAACTCCCAACTGCTATGAATTTGCCCATACCATAATTTACTCTTTCAGTGCTGCTGCTTTAACAGTGAACTCTATATAAGGGACTAATAACTAAAGGACTCTATATAAGGGGATAAAGTTTTGTTGCATCCTGTATATAAAAACCAAACAGTCACTAGTCACAGTATTAAAAGTCCGTTACGATAAAGTGATTTTCTCGATATAGACTGTCGCGACGCTCCCATCTCGCATCGGGGTCGAGAAAATGACGGATTTCGCTAACGGAATCGATAAAACCATAAACATTAAATACTTTAAGAATAAGCTTTAGCCTGAAAGTAAATAATTCTTTAAAAAAAGGGGGAATAAGGACATGCTCCTTGATTTTGAATTAATTAATTAGTAATATTCGAATCAATTAAGGATTACATAAGTTGGGAATCGAACATAAGTAATATTATTATCACCACTTACTGTTATGTACCTTGCGGTGTGTTATGAGTTATGACTTATGTGACATCCGATATTTTTATTTCTAGCTAACCGGTCGGGTATAAAAAATGCAAGTTGTTTAAGTACACGTTTAGATTTCAGAGTACATCTACATCATTTAATTTATCTTTACAGGTTAATCTGCAAAATTTAACTGGACTCCTATCTTAAAATGTGGGTTACCAATATACTTGTGAACTTTTATTGCAAATAAATGCAAAAAACTATAAGCCAAAGCGGAAGTACAATTTAATTAAAATAAAGATCTTAGGTCATTAAACTTGTATTGCTTACTTTTACTCATAAAATTAATTTCTTCCGCTTAGTACGAGTGATTCAAAAATAAAAAAACCGGCCAAGTGCGAGTTGGACACGCCCATGAAGGGTTTCGCAGCAGCAATAAGGTCTATTTTTATGAAATTAAAAGGTTTTTTAATTTATTTTTATATTTCAGTTGATTTAATGAAAGTTAAATTAAGGTTTACCATTTATGACGTATAAAAAAAAAACTACTTGCTAGACCTCATTCAAACCAATTTTCGTTGATAGTTTTTATAGTAACCTACATCATATATTATTTTTAGACTTGTACTTTAGAAGTTAGAGGGCACACATTTTACCACTTTCGAAGAGTCTCTCTCGCAAACTATTCAGGTTAGAAAAAAATGATATTAGAAACCTCAATATGATTTTTGAAGACCTATCCGTAGCCCCACACGCAGGTTAGATGAAAATATTTTTTTTGATTCAGTTGTACAGGTTGTACCTATGGGGACCTCTAAAATTTTTGATATTTTTTCCATTATTGTATCAAAATATTAATGCGGTTCACAGACTACATCTACTTACCAAGTTTCAATAGTATAGCTCTAATAGTTTCGGAGAAAAGTGGCTGTGACATATGGACGGACAGACAGACAGACATGACGAATCTATAAGGGTTCCGTTTTTTGCCATTTGGCTACGGAACCCTAAAATGATAAGAAGATAACTTCTACGTAGAAGTAATTAGGGGACATTCATTAATTATAACGAGACAAAATAACGAGAGGTATTTAAAAACTAACTACAACTTTTTTTATATAAAATAAGGGGGCAAACGAGCAAACGGGTCACCTGATGGAAAGCAATTACCATTCCCCATGAACACTAGCAACATTAGAAGAGTTGCAGGTGCGTTGCCGGCCTTATGCAGGATAGATCATAGAGCGCAAAATTTAATATTTTTTCTAAAATAACAGTATGTAATTAACTTATTACCAGATTCGTCTTATACATCGCATTGGATCAGCTCTCACTCAGGTTCATCATAATCAATTAGTTCATAGCCCATAATAATATTTTACAAGATTAACGAAATTAGGCAATGTTAAAATAATAAAAAAAAAATAGTTATTTTGATTAAAGTGATAAACAATAGATATTATCTCATTTCAACATAACGCAAACGTAGCAAAATATATTCATAGCTGTTGTTAGTTGTCAAATATTTCCAAACAGTGATGTGGAAACATAAAAAATATTACCGATAAAAAGTGTTTTATCGACAACAATTAACCAAAAATAGCGAAAGACAAATTGCCATTACACAATACACGTGTGCGTCGGCGCCAAAATTCTGTCGGACTAACCACAACAATAAACTTAATCGACAACTATAAACAACAATTTCACAAAACATTAAATAATTTTATTAATCAATAGCTATTATTACTCCATTTATTACCACTTTCTTTCCGCTGGAAAAAAGTCGTCGTAATTGCATTAACTAAAAGTACCGAGTGCATTGAAAGAAAGTGTTTTTGTGACAAAAACCTGTATTTAATGACGACAAAACCGCTTCTCGTTTTACATCATTAATCTTTTCTTCCTTCTAACATGTGTTGCCCACAAGCAATATCATTTTTTGTTGCAAATTCATAATGACTCAAAAATATAGTAATAAATTATTTAGGATTAATATTCTCTCATATTTCACATGTGGCCGGGTTTATGATTTGTGAAGTAAAACACTAATTGTAATTATTTAATTTTTATTATTGATTAATTACAGTTATAAATTACTTAATTAGCGTTTATATATTTTTTGTTGATAAATATTGTAAGTACCTACTTTCAAAGATTATACAAAAAATCTTTGAAAACCTGCCTACATGAACCTGCCGAAGTTATTGAAAATGTTTAAGTCAAACATCAATAACCATCGGAGAAAACTCGAAGACACTGTTATTTGAATTTATAATCGGCCATTACCAGTTAAGACTCGCTAATAGGAATATATGATTGAGATTTCTACTAACACTAGTGTCGAACGAAGGCCGAATCTTGGCCGAAACCGAAGGCGATTACTTACATCGGCTAGATATCACAACGTTAGGTGTATACTAGATTGAGTGTGAGCTAAATTTAGATATTTTAAAATTGATTTTTTTATAAACTGTAAATCATACAAAATATACTTCGAAATAAAATTTGGAATAATAAAGCATTTCGGTTAAAACATTTAATTTTGACGACTGTATTCTAAATACTACCTTCAGCCTAACTTTTGGATTTGGTCCAAAATTACGGCTTAAGCCGAACATGATGATTTCGCCCGAAGCCGAAGCGTCTGACACTAACTAACACAAACCTAGATAGGTAAGCAAGTAAGCACATTAGTGCACGAAATTGCAACAAAATTACAACACTTATGAAAATCATTGCGACAAGCTGCTAGAAACTGGGCAAATAACACCTCATTAGAACTCCCGTATAATCTAGGGTACAGTATAGAAAATCGGTGAATAATTTCATGTCGATTGCAGGGTGTCCGAGAAAGCAAAGATCTAGTTACATTGATTGGTGGATAAAGATTGGCGGTCTGAAATTTTGCAATGTTTTCAATATTATAACAAGTAGCTGTACAGTGTATATACTGCATGTTGTCACGAAAGTGGCAGTTTGCCTTTCTTCATAATAAAGAATTTTAAAACCTAAACTTCAATTTATTTGTATTGCATAAAAATCTTTATAATAAATTGCTGCCTGTCTTTTAAAAATTTTCAGGAAGGAAATGTGCTCGCTGAAAAAAAATATAAAAAATAAGGATCCCGTCTATCTCAAATCTACTTTATCTTCTCTATTCGTATCTTTAAATAGCTTTAGTATACTTATTATGTACATATCATCATAGTAAATACCGATATAGAGGAAGTGGTCGTTTGACGCTCAAACCGGACGCAGTTTCTCCCAGTAGCGTCGGTCAGTTACCGCGGGCTAAAGATAGTGGAATTATCCAGTGTGTACTGAACTCCCCGCCCCGCCAGGCGCGAAGAATTACCCCGCACTAGGGTTGTGCTAATCCGATCTTTTAGGAAATCTGGATTAATTAAATAACAAAAATCTTTTTTTTTTTATTCGTAGGGCTCAGTAATACTCACTGACTGACTGACAAGAGACACCCCGGGGGTATGTAGGACTGGCCAATCAGCCGACCCACTAAAACCACCTGCGGTTTGCCATCAGTATTAAACGTAGAGTTGAAAGGAGAGAATAATACAAATAAACCAAATACACAATTGTATTTGCAAAATGGCACCCAACGGAATCCGAGTGCGAAAAAAGCCGATCATGCGAGGACATCCCTACGCCACCCCGTACGAGTCCGCTCCGCCCAGGCGAAGATTGATTACCTGTAATTACCCCTCTCGCTGAAATATTGCCAACATCGCGATAAACGTATTCAAATGCCTCGCCGCAGGACCCTCGTAATATGAACACATCTGATATATCCACACATTATGTTGATAGAAAAAATCATTTACACAACTTTCAAAGAGTACCGCGATTTTGTTATTTTAATCCAACATAACAGCTTCGTTTAGATTTTGATGATCTTAATAAAGAAAACATTAAACCTGTCAGTGTGAAACAAACGTTAAATGCGTCCTAACTCCCGATTGGTCGAGACTCAGAAAATTGATGTTTGTTCGACGTGAAGGAGAATACAATTTTGCTAAATCCAGATTGGATCGAAGCTAAAAATTAAAAAATGACCCTGGGTAGGAGAAAACGAAAATGTACATATCGTCTATCGATAGTGTTGATGCTATAGGTATTATAATATATAGTAAATAGAGTAATGGGTACTAGGTAGTCACATAGCTAAAGGTGGTTTTAAAACTTACGTGCAACATCAAACTTAAATCGTCAATGTAACATACGCAATCAAATTCTCTATTCGCTTGAACAAATTTATTAATAGCTTGTTGCTTATTTAAAGGCAATAAATAACTTACAAATTACAGTTAATTAACGTCTAATATGGACATTTTGAAATCAATGGCCAAGTTAACGATTGAAATATTTTCAAGGTTGAGTCTACCATGAATATGTCTGCAGTTTCGTCTATCCATTATTTTTGTATTTTAAGACGAGCATTTAAATTAACAAATGCTTACTGAGCCATTAGTGTATGCCAAAATTTTCCATTGCAATTAGAACTGAAAAGACTAGAATTGAAAATTTATTTTCGTACATATCGATGCTGAAGTTCTTTTATCGCGTGGGACTCGTACATTTTGCCGTTACGTAAAAATTAAGTTTTAAACGCAAAGAGATATCAGACAGGTATACTTTTGGATTTCTAATATTATTAGGTACAAATAATCTCCTTGAAAGAAGTGCTAACCTTTAAAATATACTAAAGATTCAGGGACAGTAATTGTTATTATGGTATATATGAGTATAAATATAACCCTGGTAATGCTTATCTGTGTCAGTTAAACCGCGTATGTTATTATTTCGCTGCACATTCAGTCCGCTGTATCGGCTTAGAAAGTAGACACGAAAACACGCAGCGTACGCACGTTTAGCGTCTTGTTACATATTGTGTTTTTTTTTCTTATTATGGCACTTCGGCTATTTAACCATGGCCAGTGTCGAGTATAAATATGGCGGGAAAACAATATGCTATAATACAATTTTCAGCTTCGTTTTTCTATATTGTCAGGTCGAAAGTCTAGTCAAAGTCTAAGTAAAAGTCAATACAGTCAAGAAGTCAAGTCGGTCGATTCAGTAAAGTGGTAGACGCTTTACTGAAACTTTCGATGGAGTTTTGGAGGGAACACAAAATAGCACGTTTCTGGATAATGCATCACTTTCCTACACTTGTGCACGATAACGAATATCTAATGGTTAATTTTATATTACACATTCAAAACCCAATTAACACAATTTTAGGAAAATAATACAAAAACACAACATCACTCTTTCACATTCCCGGCAAAACTCCCATATTGTGTTTTTCTTTTACTTTGTAGTTATACATAGAGTAGAGCAACTCAGCCTTGTAATCAAACTCGTGAAACGCATAGTCTAGTAAGTATGAATATAATTTATTGTATACTGTAGTCTGTATAGTGTATATTATACTGTCGTAGCTAACTATGTGGTTGTTTATTATTTTCTTCTCTTTGCAACTCTCTAATAATATCTGTCGTGTTTGTAGTTTTAAAGTTGTTATATGTAACTCATCAAAAGTAGCCGACACAAATTTGTAATGACCCTTAAATTAAAAAAAAAAACCCTTCCACGAAATTTTAAAACTTCACAAACTCTACAAATTGTGGCTTTTGAGAACATCTGTAGGTAACATTCGAGACACGCGAACCATAACAACGCGGCCATTTTGATTCCATTATACGATGTTTTAAAATAATCAATCTGTAATGCGATTTTAATATGTACTATGCTGTGGCGCCTCTACCCCTTGATTAGCATAAGTTTATCGTGATCGGCGAGAATTCGTAAATAATGCAGGATTCAGAGAACATGCCTCATGGGTAGACTGCTAATGTACAGTACAGCTGTTGTGGCGCTTCATATGGGTTCGATAATTGTACTAAACTGCTTGCTTTACGGAATCTATCTCTTCTGTAGTGTCTGATAGAAAACCGATTTTAAGCCGAAGCCCTGGAAATATGTAAGTAAAACATCCAGATTGGGTACAAATGTATATTATTTTTTTAATTTGAATTATTTTTTGAAACTTAAATATGTAAAATGTTTATCACAAAAAATTCAATTTGCTGACCCCCGAAATTGATATTGATGAATATGAAGAGGTTTCACTATTTTTACATACACACATAGAAATGTATAAAATACAAAATAACAACAGACCGGGTAACAGTAATTTAACAAATTTATTTCTTGACGTTTGTTTTCTAGAAATGTGAACTTTTCAGTTTCGGCTGTGACTTCGGGCCAAATCAAATCAAAATAATTTTATTCAGAGTAATTTTTTTTACAAAATTCTTTCCGAACGTCGATACTAAGGTGCCTACCACCGGTTCGGGAACTAACCCGGCGAGAAGAACCGGCGTAAGAAACTCGCACGGGGCCATCTTTTACAAAAATATGGAAAATACAAGCCAAAGCTGAAACCGAACTTCTCGCATACTACTCATCTTTTGCTTTAAAGACTATTTCGTCATAGCCTTACAGATTTTATCTAATTCTAAAACATGCTTGTGGCACATCGTTGTAAAGATGATAATGTAGGTGTAGTCTAGTACTCTATTTTTTAGTGCACTATAAATCGATGTATACCTCGATTTTTACGTCGTTAACAACTATCATTTCAATCTTATTTCGCGCAATACTTTATGCAAGAACGAGGCGTCTACGCTCTTAACTACCTAGATAAAATCCTTTTATTTTTTGATAAATTACATTTATATCCACTATATCCAGGGCTTGTAAGGGGCGTAAGAGTCCTATGATACGCTAACGTTCGCCGTGGTAATAAATTCGCTACATTTGGTCTTGAATCAGATAAATAGCCGCAGTTTAATCAACTGATATTTTTAGTACCAGCACTCCGTGTTCCTTTTAATTTCAGTTCATATCAGACTTGATAAAAACCTATTAACATTCCTCAACAGAGTTGTAATGTAATAAAGATATTCCATTTCACTTTTGTGATTTAAACTATCATTATAATAATAATTAAACTTTTAAAATGTAATATCTAATCTGAAACAACTTTACATTTAAGGCTAAAGGTTTCTTTCTCCGTTAAGCTTTTCTCTATTTTATTTTTTTTATAAAATAAGGGGGCAAACCAGCAAACGGGTCACCTGATGGAAAGCAACTTCCGTCGCCCATGGACACTCGCAACATCAGAAGAGCTGCAGGTGCGTTGCTAGCCTTTTATGAGGGAATAGGGTAATAGGGTAGGGGAGGGTAGGGAAGGGAATAGGGTAGGGGATTAGGCCTCCGGTAAACTCACTCACTTGGCGAAACACAGCGCAAGCTTGTTTCACGCCGGTTTTCTGTGATACGTTACCTTTTGAAATTTTCTCCCGCGTCTTTTCTGTTATCTGCCGTTTTCTTTTTATTCTAAGAATAGTAATTATTTCAATCAAAGCGCATATTACGAGGCGCGTCGAAGCGAGGGTTATAATTGTGTTCCGTTATGCGACGACAATGTTCAACAGTTTCAACACTAATGAAACCCCCGGCGCGGGCGTCGCTTCCTATGTAATAAGCGCGATTACAAACCGCAAACTCTACGTAGAGATTGTCTATCATCGCTATTCGCCGCCATCTTTTTCTTTCATTCATTTTTTTGCAAAATAAAGCTATTGCAATGTGTTAAAGTTCTTACAGTTATATTTTAGTAAAAAAAATGTTTGAGGAACAAACTTTGATTTTCAAAGTTCCATTAAATAAGGTAAGAAACTCAAAGAGGTGTCATGATTGATGATATTTTAGCAATTTGCGCTAAGAGTTTCTAGAAGCTAATTTATGATTTATTAGTGCCAAAATACGCATCCTAAAATCACACGTGTCAACACTTCTAAATATAATTAAGATTTACGACGGTGCATTTAACAAAATAGCAGTATATTAGTAAATTTATAAATTAACATTCATTTAACAACAAATTCATACCTCAGACTGCCCGGTTATGGTCAATATGGTCAAAAGTGAAGTCTTATTACTCTTAAGACTGTTCTGTTGAGAAAGAACAAAATTAAAAAGTATAAGGTCCTAAATTCGAAGTGTCAACACGTTCCACATTTAAACCAAACGTATAAATCGTGCGCTCCTAGAGGTAGAGAAGCACCTGTGGCAAAGATGCGCCTTTCACTCGAGCATCGAAAGTGCAAATTTGATGCAACTCCCGACCCCTGGCCTCCGTGCTCTGACACTGCGCAATCTTCATGATTTACGTACGATCGCTGACACACCTAGATTACGGATTTTGAACTCTTTTGCCATAGTAATAAGACGACAACCACACCTTATCGGCAACCGTGGCTGACGAGCAATAGAATTTAAGGTCACTAGAATTCCCTAGCCATTGTTTTTGTTTTGAAATTTGAATGCGAATCTTACGTGCCATTAACGTCAGAAGATGAGTAATGTGTAACTTGACATGGGATTTTAGTAGATTGCATAGTAGAAGATTTTTGTTAAGTTTTTGTGTCTAAACACACTAGGCCGAAAATACGCAGCCGAAGTTCGGCATGATTACGCCTGCAATATATTTTAAATTACCGATGACACACAATGCCGAAATTACGTCGCATTATATTGTATGCGTAGCGCATTGCAAGCGTAATCATGCCGAACTTCGGCCGCGTATTTTCGGCCTAGTTTGTTTAGACTTTAGACACTTAAAGGATATTCTTAAAGGTCCAATGCGTACTGCAAGTAGTGATAAATACTACTTGGATGCTATGCTTCCAAAAATCAGGACAAGATGCGGTGTATTCTTTAAAAAAACCGTAATTACCAAAATGGCCAGCACCACCTTTCTGATTGCGATATTAGCATGGATACCTACTCAAGTCTATTTTTATGAAGAATTAATTTCACAAATATCAAGCTTCTTCAGAAACCTTTTCAGAAGCAAATCGTACTTTTCCGTATTATATTTAATAGCTTATAGTAAAACTTTCATAATGTCGTTCGCTTCTCAGCGATGCAATGAAGACGCTACTTGCATTATAGCTCGTTCAGTACTATTTTGCCTCGGGGTTCTACGACACTGGTTCTAATGTCCTTGTAATAAAGGCGGGTAAAAACGAGCTACCCATAATATATGTCGGGAGCAGGAAATATCCTTTGGAGTGCATAATGAAGATCTCGATTACGATAGCGTTTATAGCGAACTCATAATAAACCATGGATGAATGCAATTAGAGTATTATAATCTAATATCGATTTAATTTCATAATCATTAATATCTTGCTATTTTATAGCTCAGCAGCAAGGAAATGCTTCAGAATAATAAAGGAAGTCCTTTGGAATTAAGATTTTTATAACTTAACATGAAGTAACAACTATAATAACTTTTATAGTCATTAGAGATATTTACTAAGAAAAACAATCAAATAATAGCATTGCTAATATTATTAATGCGAAAGTGTGTATGTGTGTATGTATATCTCTATGTCTTACCTCTTCACGCCCTAAACACTGAAGCGATTTGATTGCTGAAATTTGGCATGGAGATACTTTAAGTCCCGCAAAAGGACATAGGGTACTTTTTGTCCCGGAAAAATGTAAGTTTCCGCACGATAAACGAATTTTGGCGCAACGGAGTTCCGGGCGTCATCTTGTATTATTATATTTGGGGCATATTAAAGTAGTTTAGAATCAAGAAAATAACAAAAAATAACCTTATACTTTGAGAAAATAGAACATTGTTATACAATCATGACAAGGTATACTTTATTACTATTTAATTAAGGTTCGTATTGAGTTACCTTATGTATGTAATTATGTTAATTAGGTATTTCTTAAAATAAATTATTCATGCGTCATATTAAATGTTAAATTAGCAGTAAAACAGCTGGGCAAAGATACTCAATGTTAAGAGGAAATAATATAATTACTCAATCGGAAAATTATCTCTTTGAGGCTCTTATAAATTAATAATTAATTTAGTAACTTCTTAGGCTATGCTAAAAGTGCTTAAATACAATCATACTTAATATAATATGGCAATTTTTTCTTAGAAAACAGAAAAGTTTTCGTTAAAATAAATTTTACTTTTACATGAATGTAGAGTTGCGAGTAGAGTTGAAGCTTCATACTTATTATCTATACTAATATTATAAAGCTGAAGAGTTTGTTTGTTTGTTTGAACGCGCTAATCTCAGGAACTACTGGTCCGATTTGAAAAATTTTTCAGTGTTAGATAGCCCATTTATCGAGGAAGGCTATATGCTATTTAACATCACACTGTGACTTTTAGGAGCGAAGAAACAGAGGAAAATGTGGAAAAAAGCGAAGAAAGTTATTCATCTTTGAGAGCTTCCGTTGCGTGCGCTGCAAAAACCGTCCAAGGTACCCAAAAAAGATTAACTCACAATAATCGTTTTTATATGGTCTAAGAATCGGTCGAAATGAATGCATTAATGAAATAGACGCCGACGATGTCGTGGATAACAGCTATAATTTATAAAGCTGAGGAAGTTGTTCGCCAAAATAAATATGATGCCTATAACAACTATTCCACGCGAACGAAGTCGCGGGCACAGCTAGTTAGCCTTATTTTTCATGCGAACGGTTTGAAAAATAACGTTTATGAGATAGTACTTATAATATACGAGTATCTGCATATTAGGGTGAGGCTAAACGAGCGTAATTTTGTGAGTCGTGAGTCGCAGAAATTCTGCTGCATTCAGTTTCATAGAAAATTCCTACTCCATTCACACGAGCGTAATTTTGTCAGTCATGATTAGTATAAAGCATAATTTACGCGACATTTTGGTTCGGACAGAATTTCGGTTGGCAGAAATTCTACTACATTCAGTTTCATAGAAAATTATTGAATGAATTAAGAACATTATTAATATTATAAAACATGATTAGTATGAAAAATTATACGCGCGAAAATTACGCTCGTTTGGCCTCACCCTTAGCGAAGTATCATTTAGATACTTTTCGTTGCGTGAAAATGATACTGAATTCGTCTAGGCAGTAGTTTTAATAAAACTTTATTTTTATTTAGCTATTTATTAAGCCCCGATCCAAGATGGCGGGTGGTGTCGACAAATCGCGGACCACCAACGGCGTGGGACTTGTAAACAAACATGACTTATTGAGAGATTCGCAGTAACAGCCCGGTTAAAACACAGGATATTCATTACAGTACCGTTAATTAAGTGTTTTGTTTCGTGGTTTCAGTATTCGATATTTAAACCACCGATTTGATTCTAAATTCTGATTTTAATATATTTTTTTAAGTTTGTCAGCCAGCATTTATATTGAGTAAGGGAAGGCCTAAAACAACTATGAAGATTCTTTGTTTAATTATTTTAAACTAGAATCTAGATAACGCCCGTAATTCCGTCACGCCCAAATTAGTTTATCGCGCGCGGCGCGGGATCCGTACTTTTTTCGGGACTCAAAGTATCACCACACCAAATTTTAGCAAAATCGGCCCAGTGGTTTGGGCGTGAAGAGGTAAGAGACAGACAGACACACTTTCGCATTTATAATATTAGTATGGATAACAGTTAAAGAACCTATTTGAATACTTATCCAGGGGGGTGAGCCAAGATCTTTTCTTTATCGCTTCTTTATAGAATCGCCGAATAAGACGAGTCGAACGTCAACTTATATTAACGAATGCTTATGTCAATTCCATACATTTTGCTTGGCGATTCTATAACGAAGCGATAACGATAAAGTTTTGGCTAAATGGCCTGTTCTAAATTCGAAGTTTTCATTTTCCCATAGACAGCAAAGTATTTACAGGCTGATGTCCACATTAGTAACCCGAGCCTGCGTCGTCCCCGCAGTAAACGTGTGGTCTGTGGTAGACCTCACTATAAAACGCACTGGCGATGGCGGTTCTGTTTTATTGTGTGTTACATAACGCGCAAATTGTTCTCATTCATTGTCTATACTTATTGTAAAACCAAGTTCCTAATTTAACTTGGGAAAACATAGGACGGACGTTGAAAGGCAATAATAATCCATACTAATATATTATATTATACATGCGAAAGCATACCTGTCTGTTACCTCTTCACGCCTAAACCGTTGAAATCTTAACCGAATTTACTGAAAAGTATGGAGATCTTTGAGTCCCGGGAAAGGACTTAAAGGATACTTTTTATACCGGAAAAATGTACGGTTCCCGCGCGATTAACGATTTTTCTTCGTCATCTAGTAATAAATAGATTGTGCTATTTTAAGTTATAATATTAAGTAAAAACTTACGAATATATTTTTACAATTTTCAACAGCTGCTGTACTCTGTAGAGATGCAAAAAAGTAGAAATACTGATTTGAGTATAGTTAGTAGTTTGAAATACTTCGTATGATAATCTCCAACTATTTATGAGTTTGAAGTGACATAATTCATACTGTGTTCACATCGTGTATGCAAAATACGTAATCACTCTTAGGCTGCGTTTCCACCAGAGATGTGTTGCGAGGAATGTGTTTTTTGGAGAACCAATAGAATCGCTTCATTTACGTGACCTCGCTTAGCGCAACGATTCTATTGGATCTTAAAAACACATTCCTCGCAACACATATCTGGTGGAAACGCAGCCTTTCGACTAGAACATCTGTCACTTCATTGTCAATCGTGATTTGTATAGAAAATGACAAGTTTTTTGACAGGGAGTCAATGACCACTACAGACAGAATTCCGCGATTTGAGAATACATAGTACAAATAATTTTGTAAAAGGGACAAAAAAGGACATGGACGGAAAACCTATAGACTACTCAAATAAAAAAATGAAACAAACAGTAGGTTGGGCATCTCGTCCCAAGTATTCGCCATTACCCGCGGCACGCAGTCCCGTTGTCGCGGAAGGGAATCCCGCGGGACTCGGACATTATGCCGTAAGCGGGCCCGGGAATCTCCGGAACGCCACGCAGAGAGAAATATGTCAACGCTGCAGATACGTTTAGCTAAACCACTGCTATTATTGCACGTTGATTGTAGGTGCTATGCTGTTTACTAAGGTAGAAAAAAAGATTTAAAAATTCATGTAAGGGTGAAGAGCAAAATAAAAATAATGACATAATATAATTCTTTTTAGCAATTCTCTATGCTATAATGTTCTGTTAATGCTATATTATGCTATAATGCATGTCCGTCTGTCTGTTACCTCTACTTATCTACGCTAATGTCGCTACAAATGAATTTGGACTGAAGATAGGCCCGGAAAAGGAAGGGATAATTTTTATCATGGCAAAATGTGCGATACGAACAAAGTTGCAGACATTATATTATTATACTTGTCATATAAGAATAGGGTGTATAAGTACCAAGTTTCTCTAGCCAAGTACTATACAGTCAAATTAAACGGCGCATAAAAGTGCCGTTTTGAGTGACAGCCATTGCTAAATAGTCGTAGGCGTGATGTTTTATGTTTACAAACCGATGGACGTGAGATAAAATATTAATATCACTTTCACTAGATAATTGGACACTTGCCGCATGCTCGGTTAAACGGAAGTTTAGTAGATTTCTCTTTGACAGACACTAATCGCCGATCGCACGTGAAACTGCCGGTTCATTTGCGCCGCACCTTCCCCTGCACTTCGCTTCACACATGCTGCAGTGTTACAAGAAATTGCTAGTATAGTCGCTATTCAAAGTTATGTTACCTCGAACTTTTTATAGTGTTTAATTAGTATTTGTATATTTTCAGGTATAAAATAACCGAAACGGACTGTAACAATCAAACTTTAGCAAGAAAATGTTTTACTGAAGTTTTAATATTGGCAGAAAACTATGGTAGTGGTACTTAAACCGGGTGTAATGTGAATTAACTCTATGTGTGGCATGACAACGTGTGCCAGGACAGCTATTTAAATATAAAAATAAATCTTAGCTAACAAAACTCCCACATCAAATTAATAGGTTCAGACGGACGGAAAATTTAGTTTGCAACTTAAAATCCCGAGTGACGTCACTTACAAAAAATAATAACAGGTCCTTCGTTTAGGTTACAAAAACTTTAATATTAACCTCATCAATATCAAATGTCAAGTATGAGACAATCTTGACAAGTGAACAAAGGCGTCAATCAATTATACACATCGAACATTTAGTTAATATATTTTTATTAATTAAATTATAATGAAGGATGAGGGTAATGCAATGTTCATTCTAAAGGTACTGTTCCTATCTACGCGGCAAGCTACCGCGACCGACAATAACTCAAATAATAATAATAATAATAATATAATAATATCTATGGACGCTTTACACCACGTCAGTCTGGCCCCGTGGTAAGTACCTGAAGGACTTGTGTTACAGGTGCCAGACAAGTGACAACGGAAATATATTTAATACTTTTATACTATACAGATACATTATAATATTTAAAATTTTTATTATATCATGCACAGAATATTTAATACACATCCAGACCCAGGAACATTGAAAACTTTTTGTTCCGTCGGCGGGATTCGAACCCGCGACCCCCGGCTAGAGCTGCCACACACTCAACCAATTGAGCCACAGAGGTCGTCAAATAAAATGCAACATTATGACATAGGCTATCTAGGTTTATTTTTCTCTACGCTAATACAAAGCAGCGTCGGTATGGGTCGCTACTCGCTAGACAAGTGTCGGTGGAAAACGTTATAAGGGTGTGGACAGGTAGTGCTCATGCAAGTTTTCTAGATTCTTTATTACTTATTTATGTACTACTTAGTATTTATAAAATATATTTAGTATACACCAATATACAGCTAAGTTCTGTATTATATACACATTATATAACAAAAAAAGACATTGAAAATACCGACGAAAACTGAATGGCAAAGTCATGACTAATGGGTAGCAGTAATGATAATGATGCACAATACGCATACCGATTTGTATCATCAATCATCAAATCAGCCTATATTCGTCCACTGCTGGACATAGGCCTCTCTCAATGAACGCCAAGATGGACGATCTCCTGCTACTCGCATCCAACATGGGTCCGCAACTAAACGGAGATCGTCGTCCCACCTAGTTGTAGGTCGACCTTCACCCCGTTTACCCAGCCTTGGTCTCCATTCCAGAGTAAGGGTGTGTTTCCACTAACGCGGAGCGGGGCGGAGAGGAGCTTAGCGGTGCCGAATTGACCAATCACCATGCTCGAAATCTTCGCTCCGCTTCAATGGAACAGCACGATTGGTTAATTCGGGCACCGCTAAGCTCCTCTCCGCCCCGCTCCGCGTCAGTGGAAATGCACCCTTAGTTTACCCCAGCGATCGTCTGTTTTTCGAGCTACGTGGCCAGTCCAGTTCCACTTCAGCGTACTAATTCTCTGCACTATATCGGTGACTTTAGTTGTTTGACGAATTGTTTCATTTCGAAGCTTATCCGCCAAAGAAACTCCAAGCATAGCGCGCTCCATAGTATGCTGAGCAACGGAAAAATTTGTATGACTTTTTTTTTTTTATGAAATAAGGGGGCAAACGAGCAAACGGGTCACCTGATGGAAAGCAACTTCCGTCGCCCATGGACACTCGCAGCATCAGAAGAGCTGCAGGTGCGTTGCCGGCCTTTTAAGAGGGAATAGGGTAATAGGGGAGGGTAGGGATGGGAAGAGAAGGGAATAGGGGAGGGAAAGGAAGGGAATAGGGTAGGGGATTGGGCCTCCGGTAAACTCACTCACTCGGCGAAACACAGCGCAAGCGCTGTTTCACGCCGGTTTTCTAAAACTGACTGTGTTAAATTATAACTGAACATTGTGTATTTCGTAGTGATGTGCTAAGTGATAACGTAAACTTTTTCGACTGTATCTACAAAATATGTACTGTCTTTCTGAATGCACTCTTTACCTAATAGTTATATTCTGTGCCTACTTTTACGCACATTTTATAGTCATGCATGTTGAAACATAATATGCTGATGCTGAAGGAATACATGAATACACTCTTTAAACGGTTTAAAGGTTTTATGCTGTATTCTATGACCAGAGCTTTTCAGCACACAATATGTCCTTAATAAACATCATTAGGTTAAATTAAGTCCTTTTGCTTGGAGGGTAGAGTAATTATGAGAGCACATATTGTGACGTAAGCAGACGGTTTTTTCCGATACAATCAATGCCCAGTTTCTGAGGTTTATGATAACGCTTATAATAATTAGCTAAATCAACACGTCAACCAACCAACCAACAACCAATCAACATCAACCAATCAACAACGCACGGCTATTGAAAGGATAAGCTACTGTCAAAATCCATAGGGCATGATTACATCTACCATGTAGATTAAATAGGCTATTAAAATTGGCAGAAAGTTCTGTCTCGCTTCTCTGCATGGTAGAGTAAAACCTTAGAAACTGGGTAAACACTATACATTATAAAACTAGTTTTTTTTCTGTTCGCGACTGTACGATATTTTGGGCTGTCCAAATGTCTACCCGAGTCACAGAATATATATTAGTAGTACCAACCCGAGTGTACTATTTGCCTGCACCATGTCGTAACTCATGGCACGTGTACTGGGAACGACCGCAACACGTAGGGTTAGCAAACATCTGTGACGCAAGGGCCGTCACATCTCAACGAGTTATTGTATAAAACTGGAGTTTTTGTAGAAAAGTTACAGTGTTTTGAATAAGGATCATGATCGTGCCTGCTGTAGGTAAACATGCTGCTAATCCATACTAATATTATAAATGCGAAAACGTGCCTGTCTGTCTAACGCCCAAACCGCTGAACCGAATAATATTTCAATATTAAAAAAAAAAATTTAGGGTGAAAATTGTTTACTTATTACATATTTCAAAGACAAACTTTTTATTTATAAAAGTTCAAAAAGCCATTAATAATTTAGTGGTTGAGTTAACCATTGATCCTTATTAAGTTATATTGTATGATTATTAACAACCTGTACACACTATCTTACATCATGATTCATGACATGTCAGCACGTGTGACAATTGACATTATACCACTATATTGAAAATGAAACTATCCATCCATCGGCCTGTAATTTGAGGGATAAAAATAGTATACAGGTGACAGGTATTATTGTTTACAGCTGCGATTGACAGATGAAGCCCCACCTGCCATCTTGTTATTTATAACTAGCTTTTTCCCGCGGCTTCGCTCGCGTTAAGAAGTATTATTATTATTTAGGTATCAAAGTCTCAGCCCGATCGGTATATCCTCTATTTTATCCCTTGGGGGTAGAATTGATCAAAATCCTTTCTTAGCGGATGCCTACATCATAACATCTACCTGCATGCCAAATTTCAGCCCGATCCGTCCAGTGGTTTGGGCTGTGCGTTGATATATCAGATACAAGTTTGGGGGTTTAGGCGCTGTTTTAAGAACTGAAAGCATATGCTACTATGCAAATTACATTCATCATCATCATCATCATTATCATCATCATCATCATTACCACGTCAGGGTCACCAGTGTCACATGGTTGTATATGGATACAATATGCCCCCACAACACCATAATTATATCATCACGTTATGTCCTTATAATAATTGGTACTTTTCATAGCGATTTTAATAAAAATATAATGTTGTTTCAAAATAAATGATTCAAGTTCTAAGCGACTTATGTACCACAAATTTGAACATAACAAAGTCAACCTTAACTCCAGAGCGTAAGGCACACATTTGACTTTGCTTTTGAGATTCGAAAGAGAAAAGAGAAGTAAGTTGCTTCGATAGGTACTACACTAGTTTAACTATTAACCCATCAATCCCCAAGCGGCACCCGGCTGCCGCATAACAATTAAAAATCTATTGTGTGTGCGATTCCCACGATCGAGGTAATAAATTGAACCCTTAGTATGAAAATACTTACATAGGAAAACAATCTACAACGTAATAGGAATAAGAAAAACAATCGAGGTAACTAAAAAGAGAGAAATTATTATTTTTAACAAAAAATTAAAACCGACTTCCAAGGTAAAAACATTAATAACATCCTTATAATATGAACTAAAAAGTATTAAATAATTTTTCCTATCAAATAGTGCCTTTTTCCGAATTCGGCTAAACCTCAACTATTTCTGTACTCAATCTTCATAATTTTGAAGTCGGTGTCAGTTCCAAAAGTTTCAAATACCTATTCTGTCAGAGAACTGAAGATTCAGCTATATCTGGTACCGACTTCAAAATGATGAAGATTGAGTACAGAAATAGTTGAGGTTTAGCCGAATTCGGAAAAAGGCACTATTAGATAGGAAAAATTATTTAATACTTTTTAGTTCATATTATAAGGATGTTATTAATGTTTTTACCTTGGAAGTCGGTTTTAATTTTTTGTTAAAAATAATAATAATCATTCACAGTCCAAATATTATCTACATAAACTGTGCTTACTGATGAAATAATAAATTTTGATAAGGATTAATAGCATGAGTAAAATAAACGCGTTTAAATGAAGTCCAAATAAATTTCAAGATTTTTAAATAAAAAAATGGTTATTGTGCCTCACTCGACATAAATAGGTATAGTGTGTCTCGGTTTTTTTTGTAGATATTTATAAGATCTACAATTAATTAGAACATTTTATGGTTCTATCTTTTATAGTTTTGGCAGCGTACGCAAAATAAGTAACTTTTCTGGTTGATTTTTACACCTTGTGTCCGAAAAACCCAAATATCTTACGGAACCCTATTTTTTTCAAAAATAAAATTTATCCTATGTTACTCGTGGATAATGTAGCTTTCGAATGGTGAAAGAATTTTTAAAATCGGTCCAGTAGTTTTTGAGCCTATTCATTACAATTAAACAAACAAACAAACAAAGTTTTCCTCTTTATAATATTAGTATAGATTACAGATCAACAGAAAAACAACTGCGAGTAAACTGGTGAAAATTGGCTGTTATTTGCTGCAAAAATGAGAGCTATTCGATAGGAACTATTTTAATTTTGACTTGCTATGTTTAATTTTTGAGCTCTACATTATTCGTCATTTTTTACAAAACACTTGCTTAATTAAACATATCAACACTATGACAAACTGTTAATGTCCTTGACCGTTATGACCGACAAGTGACTATCCTCTAATGCAATGTTTTGGACTCGTATCATATTATGTTGCACTAGTGCAACATATTCAGACATTTATACAAAACATTGCATAAGATTACGTCTGTGTACACATTATACAGTACTACCCTCTTACTAATAAAAACTTCTTAAACATGCGTTCAGCGTGTGAATAGTTAAACAGGAGTTTTTAAGTTACACACACGTTACACAGAGTCTATACAGAGAAATTAGTATGGAAATGACAGCATCGTTATACAGGCCTGTCAAAAAATGATTATTAGTAGAAAAAATCTTATGAACCCTCTATACACGCTGTGTAACTTTTTATTAGTAAGAGGGTTAGTGTATACCCATCATTCAAATACATAGTATATAGAGGGCAGAGGCTAATGTTGTATGTGCAACATACTACATTAAGGCAATAGCACAGAATACATATTAGTACAAGCAATAGTATACATTGATTGAAAATTTCAATTTGGAATCCTTACATTTCGAAGTATTCAAAAATTTAAATTACGAATCGGTCAGCATATGACGGCCAAATTATGTGTGGGATGAGACGGCCACTTATTATGCCCAAAGTTATGACTTTGTAATTCGTTGCCCAAGACACCCGTAGGTATGAAAAAAAAAAGAGAACCAAAGTGATTAAGTCATGCCTAAAAAATTTAATTTAATTCCATTTTTGACCGTCTCAACTTAGGTCGTTTAAAATTACTGACAATTTATAAAATTGAAAAAAAAAACTAAATAATCATTTTGGATTGAATTACATTTTTTTTCAGTAAGCCCTAAGTAAGCCGGACTTGAGAAAATCTTTATACATTTTTGAGTGTTTTACCGAGAGAATCTTGAATTTCTTTGAATTATTTAATTTTGATTTGAATTATTTGTGTCCTTGTCTAAAACGAAAAAAGTCGCTTCTCAGAAAAAATAATAACTGTATGACTGTGACGTTGATATATATACAGTGGTACAATTTTATTTGTAAGTATAAAACTACTAACTTAAATTATTGAGCAATCACATCACTATTTTGGCTCTGTCTAGACTGTATTGGATGTCATTAGTAACTCGATACACGTCGAATTTCATACATTCATCAATACGGGTGTTGTGTAAGCTGAAAATCCGTAATGCAATTAAAGGCTTGTTAAAGTTTCGCCAACATTACTCAACGTATTTGTGTACTAGGTAAAAAACCGTCACCTCAAGAGCCTAGGGTTGTCACAATCGAAAAAACTTCGAATATTTTTAACAGTATGTTTAAAAAAAAGTTGCATGTCAGATGTCTCATAAACATATAAGACAGGTTACTTTTTTTTTAGTTTGCTCACACCTTATCAAGGTGAGCAAAGTTTAAAGCAATTTCACAGTAATTATAATACTGATTCTAAAAAACGCTAAACAAAATATTATCGGCAGCTTTGTCAATAATTATTATCAATACCAACATACAAAAATTTAAGTTGTAAAAAGATGATATGCGAGTAGCCATTATTATATTTTTTAGGTTAAATCTAATTAGGGTTAATTTTTTGAAGAATTCAGTAAAAAAAAGGGTAAATTTCTGAATATGTCTTCACGTGACAGCCCTGACACCTGTCGGTGGCTCAGGGTTCAGTGCTGGTCAGTATTACGTCACTATGCCATCGATACTATTACGATTAAACGATACGATTTAATATTAACACGAACTCTCTCTTTCCCACAGAGACCCCAGTTTTTACAGGTTACGTAAACATTTTAGCAGAAAAAGCCATGTCCAGTCGTTACCAGTACCTGATTGTACGAGACTTATTTAACTAAGCTCCATAAAATGTTTTTTTTTGGTGCTGGCAATCTGCGGATTCAAAATGCAAACACAGTCAAGTTTTACCAGATATGTAGGTTTTATAAAAAAATATTTTCATAGATTTGTGACTTCTTACCCAACAAGCTTACAAAAATCTCCATACTAACTAGTCCATAAAAATGAATCTGGAAATAACGGTTTCGTTTTTTAGCATTTGGCTATGGAACCCTAAAAGTCATCATCATACTTACTAGTCCATAAAAATCGGTCAAGTGAGAGTTGGACTCGCACACGAAGGATTCCGTACAACTATAGAGCAAATAAAATAGGCTAAAAATTGTGTTTTTTCTATGGGAGTATTTTGTGAACATTTCAAGCGCCTGAGTATTGCCATTATTAATATCGAGCAAAAAACACCAAAAAAATCACGTTTGTTGTATGGGAGCCCCCCTTAAATATTTAATTTATTTTGTTTTTAGTATTTGTTGTTATAGCGGCAACAGATATACACAATCTGTGAAAATTTCAGAAGTCTAGTTATAGCGGTTCTTGAGATACAGCCTGGAGACAGACAGACAGATAGACGGACAGACATTGAAGTCTCAGTAATAGGGTCCCGTTTTTACCCTTTGGGTACGGAACCCTAAAAACGAATCTGGCGTTAAACGTACTTTTCGTAGATGATAATAATTTATGTTTTCAATACAATAGTATTACAGCGTGATAAACGACACTCGTATAAATCATTTATGCTAACCACACACTTTTAAGTCGCTAAGTTATGTATGTGAGCCGGTGTACAGTTGCTGACAGACTGAACAAATTTCACCTTTATGACTGTGATATTAAGGTTCAATAATGGTGCAACACGTATGGTCGTGAGTGTACATAGTGTACAATGTGCGTAACGCGTCGAGATGAATCGAGTAGGGTATTAACCTCGTGTCGCGGTCACAGGGAGCAGCTAAACCTGGAATACATTAGCGGCGAGCGATTTGGTCGTCGATATCCTAATTATAAAAAACTAGATGAATGACGCCCGCAACTACGTTGCGCCAAAATTCGTTTATCGCGCGGGAACCGTACATTTTTCCGGGATAAAAAGTATCCTATGTCCTTTCCCGGGACTCAAAGTATCCCCATACCAAATTTCAGCAAAATCGGTTCAGCGGTTTAGGCGTGAAGAGGTAACAGACAGACAGACAGACAGACAGACAGACACACTTTCGCATTTATAATATTAGTGTGGATGTCGCGTGTGTGAACAGTGCCTTACAAACTAGACACTATAATGTATAACAACGGTTCTCAAACTTTTTTGCTGGCTTTTTCCAAAAAGCTTTGCTAAAAAAGCGAAATTTCTGACGGATCTAAAAGTAAAAGAAAGAGTAATGTGAATGCTTAAATTAATTGCTAAATTAATAATTAAGTAAGTAAGTAATTATTTAAGCCTAATCGAATTCATAAAATTGATTGATTTGTCTATATACCTAAAAAAAAGTCTAGACTTTTGGCATCTTAGAAGATCACTTAATATAAATTATAAAAGATACAATGAAATGAAGAAAAAAGAACTAAAGAAGAATATCCTATCCAGTCACTTTCACAGGTTTTAACCATCCTTCACGAAAATGAGAAAATTTCTCATCAAATTGCGAATTCCTTCGCGAGAATATGAACTAGACGGGCTCTCGCATGCGAGCCCTAACGTAGCGCATTCCTCGCCAAGGACGATTGTCGCGCAACATTTAACCGCTTTTAAAAATGCGAGCGACAAAAAATACCCATCAATATTTCAAAACCAGAAATTAATTAGTGCATTCGCAAAAAGTTCTTACTATCCTCAAGGTGAAGTAGCGGGAATGTCACTTATAGATCCCGTTTTTGTGCAGGACCTTTATATGTTGGAGTGAAATATAGCCTACGTTTTTACTGAGCTCATTTTACAGACTGCGTATTTAAACATCAAATTAATTGCTTTCTTTATTATCCACACTAGCTGTGCCCCGCGGTGTTACCCGCGGTTGAAGTGATATATAATAAAAGACTATGAAAAGTAAGTACCAATAATAGGGTCAAAACGGGACGATACACGGCTCTATAATGGTTTATGGTAGTGATGATGATGATGATGAATGTAATTTGCATAGTAGCATATGCTTTCAGTTCTTAAAACAACGTCGAAACTCCCAAACTTGTATCTATAAAGAGTCAGGAGTTCTCTCAGCACCTTCCGAACCATGGTATACCTTGGTGCAAAGTCTTGCTTGTTGGTAGCATATGCTTAGAATACTGCTCACGAAACCGAAGTCACCACATGTTTCCATATAAATTTTGAGGAGTCCCCTCGATTTCTTATGGACCCCTTCATCAGGTCACCACTTTTATGAATATGGTACCAAATTGGGATGATAACCTATACACCAAAAGAAGAATTTTGAAAATCGGTTCACAAACGGCGGAGTAATCGTTGAACATAAAAAAACGAACATAACACCTTCCTCCATTTTGAAAGTCGGTTAAAATTGTAGCCTATGTGTTATTCTGATGTATAAGCTATATTATTGTAAAGTTTTATAAAAATCCGTTTAGTAGTTTTGCGTGAAAGAGTAACAAACATCCATACATCCATACATACATACATACATACATACATCCAAACTTTCGCCTTTATAATAATATTAGTAGGATATTATGTCGACTTACTACACAAAAGTTTATATACTTACATCACACGTATAGTGCGACTAACAATTTTGATACAAAAGTATCAATTTACTTTAATAGACCGTACCTCACGATCTTACATCACACGTTATACAGTTACATTATTTTGATACTTACAGAAATAAAGAATGAAATAGACGCCAGTAATTTTAAAATTATAGCTTATCTCGCTAAGTTTATCGATACTTTTACGAACAATTTGGACGATTGCATAGAAATATTGTAAGTGCAAGTTTCGAAATTTTAATGAATCATTATTGCAAATAATTCACTTAAGATAAACTCTAATTAAAATGCTTAACCTTTAGGTATTAATCGATCCGTCAGTCATTGCCAAAGATCACGTCAAAAACAAATAATCACAATGACATTTGTGGTAAGGTTGCCGTAAGTAGGGCGGGCGGAGTTATTAATCGACGTAGTATTGGAACTAGTTTCGATACAATCACACCGACACGATCGATCAACCGTGAATTGTAATCGCCTTCAATGAAATGTCGGTGAAATTAAAAAAAATATATCAATGGTAGTAGGACGTCATTAGATAAAATAAAAATCAACCAAGTGCGAGTTGGACTCGCGCACGAAGGGTTCCGTACCATTATAGAGTAAAAATAGGTAAAAATGTGTTTTTTTGTATGGGAGCCCCCCTTAATTATTTATTTTATTTAAATATTATTATTAATTATTAAATTATAAATACAACTGAGTATTTTGTGAACATTTCAAGTGCCTACCTGTTGCCATTATTGATATCGAGCAAAAAATAGCAAAAAAAATACGTTTGTTGTATGGGAGCCCCCCTTATTTTTTTATTTATTTTGTTTTTAGTATTTGTTGTTATAGCGGCAAAAGATATACAAAAGAATATACACAATATGTGAAAATTTCAGAAATCTAGCTATAGCTGTTTTTGAGATACAGCCTGGAGACAGACAGACGGACAGACAGACATCGAAGTCTTAGTAATAAGGTCCCGTTTTTACCATTTGGGTACGGAACCCTAAAAAAGCATATGGGTTTTAGATTTGAAGAAATAATAAATCGGAATTTTGTAAGTTAAATCTTTACTCTAATGTAAATTAATAAAAAAATATTTATGTTAATAAATAATTATAAGTATCAATATCTTTCGCGGTGTAGTTGGCTTGATGATCAGAATTAAAAAATGACACAGCTGCAGGTACTTAATATGATCTAGATAAAATATATATACAATTTAACAACATACAATGCGTCATATTCTGTGAAGTCTATTAAGGTCAAATATAATGGAAATTAAGACCTCTACGGACAGTCATCATTGATTCATCTAAGCGTTTCCTCACACCACTACAATGTATGTGCAAAAACACATAATTTGCCTTGACTCATTAAAAACCATTATTAAAACACTATTAGCATTTAGCAGCAAGATATTGAAACATTAATACAGTACATTAGTAGAGAATTAGTTTCGATAGATTGATAAACTTGAAGATAAGTAACCTAGTACCTACACACCTACTAATATCCCGTGGTACTTAGATGACACTGTCAGGAGAGCGTGGATGCAAGTTGTCACTAACACGACAATACCTTAAGCTGTCATTCTGGCTACACGTAAAATGATACTTGGATGAATTTTGAACAAGTGCATCATTAATAATACTTCTCAAATGGCAGTATAAATTCTTATATGGGCCACGACTCACGAGCCAAAAGACCCTCGAAGAGCTGTTAAATTACACGCATATGCCAAGTCTTAACAAAACAAACAGATTAAAAAACGCTAAAGACCGTTAATGATTGAAAATAAAAAATGTAAAACAATATATAGGTCTACCAGAATCTGATGGCAATTTTTGATAGCAGATTTTTAAAAAATATCCTTGATCATTGGATAAATTTTTATATTTGCATGTTTAACACACAGAATCAGCCGCTATAAGAAAAAAAAAGGATCAAAATGTTCTATTCCAATTACACCGGTATTGCTAGAGTCAATTTATTTTCTCACTTTTTGCCATCAGATTCTGTTAGACCTATACTTCTCTCGAGCTTGAGAACTAAGTTTCACGGTTCGATTCCCGGCCACGACGTTTATGATTTTTTCATAACGTAATGACTCTGACTTTGACGTTCCGTTATACAGTTAATTACAACACGAAAAATAATGGTTATCTTAAAACTTTGTAAATGTTTACTTTAAACGTAACCACCTTGTTGAAATTGTATTTGCTTAGCACTACTATTTGCAATATACATATATTTAAATATTAAATTATGGTACTCACATGCGATAAAATGTATTGTAATTATTCGTAGTTTTTATATATTAGAAAAAATTACATAAAAAACCTAACTTATTGTATTGGTTAACTCGTGACTATAATTTTCTTCTACATAAATTATCGACACACTACACTTTCTCAAATTACTTAAATATAGATTAAAATCAATTTTCTTTTTACAAGGGGAGGACTCCTTCTGCCCTTTCTAATTAAAAATTAATTAACTTTTGGTCCTTCACAGAAAAAAAACAAGTCTTAAGGCGAGGTTTCAACTCTACTGTTAATTATTATTAATAAATAAAGTAAAAGTATAATTAAATCAAACCTTGCTTCTAAATAAAAAAAAAAATAGATTACGATTTATAGTAAAATAGATAAAATTGAAATGAGTGTGAAATCATAGCAGACTGAATAATTTGAATATTGAATTCACCTATTTTTGCTTTATTTTATTGCTATTTTCAAGAATTAACAAAGACTATAATAATCATCATTTAAGTCCCGATTAATCTTCAAACAAAACTCTCCTACAGAGCTTTTGTGTACTCGTACAAAGGTTGTTTGCGTACGACGCAATGATCCGGTTCCTAAAAAACCACCCAAACAAACAGAATCATCTATATACACAGGTAGGCTTTAAGAATTTCTATTTTTTCAAACGCAGCTGTTTCTACTCATGCGACATACAAAAGGCGTTAACGCGTCGAGATGGCTCAACAGATGCGCACGCGGTCCTGGCATTTGCCTGTAAATCATACGGACAAATAACACACACACAACCGTCGCGCGTCGGGCGTGTGTGCGTGAGCCAAGGTTGTACCTGCCTCTACCTGTCCATCGCATTCTTGCTCTATCTGCAGAATATCAGTGCGCTCGCTAACGGTACAAGCTTTAGAACATGTCTAATATTCAAATATAACTTTGATTGACAATATAATTAATGCGAAAACATTGTTCGTATAACCTTCGCGTTATCTATTCAATATTATGTGATCTCTGTTGAAATATGAGCGTTTCAATGTCATGTATAGAGCCGGCACGTCAAAATTAACTTGCTATCTTGACGTATTTTGTCATGATCATCAACGGTTTCGTAAGCGTTTACATCTAACATATCGGTAATGCAATTACAATCAGTAATTTAATGAGAAACACTAGATTTTCCCCGCGGCTTCGCCCCCGTAAATTAGGAATTTCACAGACAAATTAGCCCACAAAAAATAGCCTATGATCCTTTACGTGGTCTACTTTTTATCCGTGCCAAATAACATAAAAATTGCTTCAGTAGTTCCCGAGATAAGCCTGTTCAAATATTTTCCCCGTTTTTTCTACATTTTCCTCTGTTTCTTCGCATCAATTTGTCTTAGCGTGATAATTATAGCCTATAGCCTATATTGAGGACAATAAATGAGCGATCTACCACTGAAATAAATTTCGAATCGGACCAGTATTTCCTGAGATTAGCGCGTTCAAACAAACAAACAAACTTCAGCTTTATAATATTAAGACGTATAGATTTAAACCACACCTGTTACCAGCTTACCTCATCATCTTTAGCTGTACGTATTGAAAGGCTATTAAATTGCTGTTGCGATTTATCATTTCTAGCATAATTTAAGATGGGACAGTGTTTATAATGCTCTACCCTTCTAATAGGCACACCTCACAACACAAAGCGGATAGAAATTCCAAGCAGCTTATGACGCTCCCCCTACGGAGATGCCGTAAATTATCGTTTTTAGAGCCTTATTAACTCATAATTTGATAGCTACAAAATTATAATAAAAATACAGCAATAATCTTTAGTACATGAACGTTCCTTTCATAGTTATTAATTTCCTATTTTTGTTTTTTATACTCATGATATCAGCTTCCAAAGTAATACCAACAGGCTACTTGACCTATATTCAATTTAATTGAACAAATGCATATTTCTAGTAGAACTTGGCCTAGGAAACCGTATTTCACCCTTATCATCAAATAAAAGCTTATTTGAAAAATAAAGTCGATTTGAAAATATGATTTTATATTTTTTAATTTGTACTGACGAAAACGCTTGCGGTACTTCCGATTTGGATGTGACGTCATCACACTAGTAATTTAATATCTTGTATTTATCGCGCTCGTTATATGTAAGTTTATTTGTACATAAATAATAAGAATAAGCAAGCCTAGAAAGATTTGTAAAATATATTTTCTTGAATAATTTAAATAAAACATCAGTTTTTTATATTATCTCCATTTATTGTAGTGCGGAAATGAAATGGCCAAAACTTTCCTCTAAAAGTTTTCAACATTACAAATGATTTCTAAATTCTTTCCTAATTTTTTGGCACTGTTAGACTCGTATGCTTAGCACATAAAAAAATTTCAATAAAGAAAGTAAAAAATAAAAAAAATATGACGTCACAATATGGCGGACAGTGTTTTCGGCGCCATTTAAAAGGCACATTTTTCAATCAACATTTTTATGGGTTTCTACTGTAATTTAAAATATTAAAAAATTAGTTTTTTTTTGGTGAAAATGAATGATTAAGAAGCGATTAGCATGAAGAAAAAAAGTAGGTCAAGTTGCCTAAATTCAAGCATACATTCAGTATCTCCCTAGTATTTACAAATTACGGTTATTTGAAACACACGGCAATTGATAGACAATTTCATTGACTACTAACTGGACGTTTGAATTTTTGTAGGTCAATTTTGAACTAAGATAAGTAAAAAAATTGGATTTTGGCGCGATTTCGGCAACGCAGCAAATGTATGGTCAAGGTCGTTTGCTCGGGGGATGGCCTTAATATCTAAATATTCAAATTTAAGGTTGAGGAGAAACGCGTAGAAATAACTTTCACTATCAAACTCATAGTATAGGTTGTATTAGGATATCGAGTAGCGAAGTTTCACAATACTAAACGAGACGTTAGTACTACGAAATGAATACTAATTATGTGCATAATATTACGTTAAGTATTTAAAGTTATTGTCTTCTTTGAGGCTCTTGACTTTTGTAAGTATTCAGAGGCATTTTAGAGAGAATGACGTCACAACAAAATATTTCTAAAACACCTAGAGTCAGTAAAATATAACTCACTATTATTGAGTAAAAATTTTGTGGAATTAAAAGATACATAAAACAGTCACCAATCACAAAATATGACAGACATAAAAATATAATTGATAGTTATTATGATTATAACTTTTGATGCTATTTACCATATAACAGTTCCAGATGTTGGCGCATCAGAACATTAGATATTATTATTATTATTTAACAAAAAATTGAACCCGACTTCCAAGGAAAAAACAATATTCCTAAAATGACCTAAAAGTATGAAATAATTCTTATTCTTCATTAGTGCCTTTTTCAAAATTCGACTAAATCTCAACGAATTCTGTACTCAATTTTCATTCGTTTGAAGTTGGTACCAGCCAAGAACTGAGATACTTGACATAGAACTTAGCCAGTACCGACTTCAAAAAAAATGAAAATTGAGTACAGAATTCGTTGAGATTTAGTCGAATTTTGAAAAAGGCACTAATGAAGAATAAGAATTATTTCATACTTTTTAGGTCATTTTAGGAATATTGTTTTTTCCTTGGAAGTCGGGTTCAATTTTGTGTTAAGAAATAATAATTTTACTCTTTTTAGTTACCTACAAGGTGAGGCTTTATGCGTAGATAACCACTACGAATATTAACTATCCATATTATATTACTGTAAGCGAAATTGTGGTAAATGCTTGCAGTTATCTAAGCGATGTTGCAATTTCCAAACTTTTATCTTTAAAGGTTTAGGAGTTCTGTTCAGTGCCTTTGGACCAAGAGACACCTTCTTATGAAATTTCTCTTATTCGTAAAATATGTTTAAGTTACTAGTAACAACATTTTAACCACTATAAGTGTTTTGATAAATTTCGCTCGATTGCTCATAGATCCCATCATCAGCTCACCACTTTCGTAATTGTTAAACAAAATTAAGATTATAATATGCTATACAACAACACAAGAATTTTGAAAATCGGTCCACAAACAGCGAAATAATCATCAAAAACATCTGCTTCGATGCAAAATATCACGAAAAGTACCAATAATTGGGTCATAATGTGATAATTATGGTTGTGATGATGATAATCAATCAAATTGATGTGTTGGCTTATGCTTTCAGTTGTTTAAACAACGCCGAAATCCCCGAACCTGTATCTATAAGGATCTAAAAGTTCTGTTCGGTACTTTCGGATCCAGGGTATAACCTGGTGCGAAATCTTACTTTTTGATAGCATTTATCTCGAATGCTTCAGAAAAAATTAAAATCACTATATGATTTCATACAAATTTCAAGGATTCCCCTCGATTCCTAATGGATCCCATCATTAGATCACCTCTTTTGTGAATATGATACCAAATTCGAATTTAACCCTGTACAACAACAAAAGAACCATGAAAATCAGTCCACAAATGGCGAAGTTATGGTTGAACTTACAAAAAAATATACAGACGAACATATAACCTCCTCCTTTTTGGAAGTCGGTTAAAAATTAAAGTCCTTGGCCGAACACGTTGCTGGTACAAAATAATCCAGTTTAATATATAATCTTTCGAAATGTGTTTTCGTTTTTATATCAAAGTATTTTGGGACAATGCCATCATCACAACAAAACACTATCGGAGAAGTTTATTCATAGGTAGATGGCGGAACTACGGCCCTGATATGGCCTGACGGCGGTTATGTCAAACTCAGCCGAGAGATCACGACCATAAAGTTAATATACCTAGCGGAATAGAGCAACAATCTCAAGCTGTCAAACGAAACCGAAATTGGTTTCATCTGCGTAAAAAAATATGTGTACGTATACACTTTTTTTATTTTTTTTATTCTAATTTAAAGGGCTTTATCGCTAAGCGATTAAGTCGCCCTGGTAGGTAATCACAATATATATGTAATCCTAACTAATAAATATAAATAATAGGCATAAAAGCTTTCCTGTAATAAGAAAACTCCTATGGTTACGTATACACTTACACAAGCATGATTGAACATGAATTCTATGAGATTAAATTGTCAACGTTGCGGCACGTGCCGACTGGACGTCAAAAAAAAGAGTGCTGCTGTCATGTATCACACGTCTCTTTTTACCACGCAGTGTTACTGATAGTGACATCTCTCTTGCTCAGGCCTTTGTTTCTCTATTCCGCTAGGTATATTAACTTTATGATCACGACTAACATTGAATTGACATAACCCAACCAAATGACGTAGGTCTGCCATCGGCCTATGAATTCATTTCTTAGGGTCAACGCTAAAACTCGCGCGGGCGCACGCTCGCGTGTGTAAAAATGAAAAATAGTATGGGCAGCGTCGTCGCCCGCGTCCGCGCTCCGTCGCACGCGCCTGCACTGCCCATACTATTTTTCATTTATACACACGCGAGCGTGCGCCCGCGCGAGTTTTAGCGTTGGCCCTTAGATGGTAACATATAGTATCGACTCACCTCTTTCAAGCCGTCCAATCTTCCCAAGGATTTGGACTGCCGGAGCGGGAGGAAGGCCTTGAAGGCGTCCATTCGGGAGGTTTTCTCCGGTTCATTCGTCGCTGCGGTGAGATCTGCGCATGATAGGCGAGCCTTTCTGCGTTTATCTAGCAGCTGCTTCGCCGTTCGGGACCTTCGCTGGACCGGCTGGGCCTCATCCTCGGGCTCACTGCAGATTTCCCTCGCCGCATGCACCGTGTGCCGCCGCCTGGACACGGGCGGCGACGTCAGCCGCGAAACCAGGGACTCGAACATCATCAAGTCAAGTTTTACTCATTTTCCATTTTCTCCCCGTATTGTTGGCCTACAACGAACAAAACTGTTTGTACGACACAGCTGAACGACAGCAGTATCTCGTGACCTCGATAGCGCTTACACTTCATAGTAATCCCATTGACCACAGGTACAGTCGGGTGCGAAAATGTTCCGGTTCATCGAATATTTAAATTTAAATTTCGAATCTACGTTCCGTATTTGAAAATTCACCGGCGGTGGCCGGTGGGTCAACCGTGACGCCGGTCGCCATACCGTTTCGTAACGTAGGATGTACGTTTAAAAGTCAAACGGAAGTGGCAGCATACGAATAAAACTGGATTTATCGTTGTTTTTCTCACGTCGAGCGAGAATAATACTATAACTTCATTAGCCCAGTTTCGGAGATTTGTATTCTGAGATCGCGGGGTCCTACTGTGGAGTCGAGTCGAAAGTGTGCCACCGCTCCACCCAAAACATTGTGATGGCAGAATGCCACGCACGAGTCAAAATAGACGCACAAGGCCGACCACAGATAGTGAAAATAGAATCATTGTTGAATGGCAATTTCTCTTGAGGCCGCCTCCCGTCATGATGATTCGTTATGCATAGTTTTAGTGAGCTTTTAGTTCGCAAATTTGTTTTCGACCTCAATGTCACTATATCCGTCGTCGTCTCTTTTATTTGCAATAAATTTAAAAGAGAAAGATCATTATATCACGCGTTAAATCGTTTAGCATTACATTTCGCTTTGAAAGCGAAAATAAAGTTGTAACGATGTGCTAACTTTACAGTAAACAAATCTTACAAATAGGTTATAATATTTAAGTCTGGCTTAGTACGTGATATTTACTAGCTTTTGCACGCAACTCCTTCCACGTGTACCTTTTTCGTGTTTACACGCCATTAACTTGAGTATTGTTCAGTAATTTGAATAATACTTTCTTTTCTATGATTACTGATTAGTATCATAGTCTACTTTATAGCCTATAATTTCATTACGTTTAGTAGTAATAAATAGCCTATAATTGTAAATGTAATTTGGGTTTTACTGGATACATAAGATATCTCAAACTTTATTTCTACAAATTATTTACGCGTATGCAAATTAAAAATCTGATTAATGATGCCTTATAAGTTATAAGTTATAACACAAACATGAAAACATAACGATCGCAAACAGTTCTAAATAAGAACGATGATTTGGCAAAACAAATTGGTTTCGCAACGATACTGGCCTTTTATATGAATATGCATACTATAATATTATGTTGCTCTCAACTTTGTTCGCACCGAAATTCGCCCGTGTACAGCTGTATATTTTGTGTGATAAAATATAATATATCTTTCGCCGTATTAAAGTATTTCCCTTCTCCCATGAGTATAGTTCCACTACTAATATTAACCTAGTTCTCTAGACAATTTTCATCGAAATCGGTTTGATAACACACGGACAAACATAAGTATAAATGTAAGTACGTAAGTGTAAAGTACGTACGTGATTTTACTGTGCTTTTACTTTTATCCCAGTAATTTTACGTTTAGTTTATGTAAATTGTTAAGATAACATTCATACATTTTTAGGGTTCCGTACCCAAAGGGTAAAAACGGGACCTTATTACTGAGACTTCGATGTTTGTCCGTCTGTCTGACCGTCTGTCCGTCTGTGTGTCCGTCCGTCTGTCTGTTTGTCTGTCTGTCTCCAGGCTGTATCTCAAGAACCCCTACACCTAGACTTCTGAAATTTTCACAGATTGTGTATTTCTGTTGCCGATATAACAACAAATACTAAAAACAAAATAAAATAAATATTTAAGGGTGGCTCCCATACAACAAACGTAATTTTTTTGGCCTTTTTTGCTCGTAATCAATAATTGCTAGGCACATGAAATTTTCACAATATCCTTAATTTTATCTGTACTTAAATAATTAATAATTAAATTAAAATATAATAAATATTTAAGGGGGCACCCATACAAAAAACACATTTTTTTCCTACTTTCGCTCTATAACGGTACGGAACTCTTCGTGGGCGAGTTCGACTCGCACTTGGCCGATTTTTTACTTTCTTGTCTCTAGATTGTACTCGATAAGGTACACCTGTGTCAAGTCGAGGCTGTCTCTATTGTTTCTTTCGTAATACAAACAAACGAAACCTGAATTCGATGTACTTTTATCAAGGTTTAATGGTGAAGGATAAGATTATCGGTATAAACCACTAAGCAACTTTTTATTTAAATTGTCTAGTAAAGTAACTCTTCACTTAAAGCTATATACTTGTTTGTGTAGTGTTTTTGAAGTATTATATAAACTTCTTTGACAGCATTGTGCTCTTTATAAGGGTAAATAAAATTGTGAAAATCGTGACACGACCTGGTTGAAAATTCGTAAGACGGAGAAATATTAGATCGTCGGTGTATATGTAGCGTTTAAGTTCTAAGTTGTACCGGCACTCCCGAATTTCAAGTTGCTACCAGTTGCTTTTTTATACAGTATATTATAAAAAAGCAACTGGCTTTTCTTTCTTGAAATACATAAAAAAGGTTATACAAAATCAATAGTAACACAGACCTGTATAAATATTATTGATAATATCTCCAGTCTAGACCGTACCCAAGTCAATATATGATAAACTGCTGACAAGAAAAGCATATTATAACGCACGATTCTAATGCGTATCTCAAATTACTAGATAAAGATTACACCTAATGCGTGGTGCGGACTGCGGTGCGCAGTGCCTGAGGGCTCGTTTATGGAGCAGGCTGGGTTGCCAGTTCTTGGGACTTGCTTATTGTCGGGCTGTTTTATAGGTTAGAGAGCTGTGCAAGTTAATTTGACAGATTGTCCTTAATTTAGTAGCCTACCTACTCTACACTACTTAAAAAGCCTACCTATTCTAATGTTTCGTGTTGCTAAATGTAATAACTTACATAGTTAGGAATAATATGTTGATGAATATTTACGTAGGTTATGTTACATAGAATACAAAACGACTCGACACCATACTTCTTTGATAAATGTTAAGTAACTCTTACTTTACATCTATGAAAACCTCATGCTTTTAACATTAATTTTTAACAAATGCATCGTTAAATAAAATTGTTTAAGTTTTTATTGTAGTTTTTATTGTTGTAATTGTTTAATTTTTGGAGCAACAGTTGATTTCTTTCTTTAAATTGGCAACACCGGGGTGCTCTAATGAAACGGTTAGCCCTAAGCTCGGTTGTCGGCGCAAACCGGTAGAACCACCGCCCTCCCTGCACCCCTGTAACATCCATATATCTTATCAAGACGCCCGTTCTTCTATTTCACAGCTCGAAATAGCTCAGATCATACAAGCTACTGTAACTCAATATCGGCCTAACGATCTGACCAACCACAGCTAATGTGGTAAGGGGAGAAGACGTAAACAAGATTTTCTAATGAAGAAGATAAAAATGTGACGCTTGTATGATAAAGCGAGATTGCCTAGAAAATGATATCATAGAATACAGCAGCAAATTAGCAAGCCATACTAATATTATGTACTTTTCTCTTTACGCCCAAAGCACTGAACCGATTTTGATGGGTATGGGAATACTTTGAGTCCCGAGGACGGACATAGGCTACTTTTTATCCCGGAAATGTACAGTTTCTGCGCAATAAACGAATTTTGGCGCAGCGGAGTTGTGGGCGTCATCTACTAAGAGATAAACACTTCGTAAAAATAAACTAGTACTTCTGTATGACATGCATATTTTATAAAAAAATATCTATTTATGCCAAAGAACTCTATTTCATGTACCTTATTTATCCCCGTGTAAAATATACAGTATACAATTACACCAGGTAAAAACATTGCTGCAATACACGAAAGCATCGCTAATCGTGGCTATACACACGAACAGACAGAAATGGAAACAACAGAGAGATATAAAAAATTAGCCAATTATTATGATGCAACAGACATAATTAATGCTAATAGATTACAAAATTGAGGAAACCTGCCGTAGCGTAGACTGGGGAACAATCGGCGAAAGTCCAATAGCGGTGACAAAGGTAATGATTAGAAAGTGTGTATATCAGAAAGCCGCCATACACACGCTCTGGTTGCTGCCCTATCTGCTAATCTGTCACATCTACGGTTACCAAGTGTTGGTTTTACACTAGCTTTTACTAACTAGGCTATGAAGTGAGCTAAAAAGTTTTTTTTACTCTTTATTTTAAGGCACAGTCAGCCAATCGCAAGACCTCCTTATGACGAATCGAATTTTACCTATCCTACATAAAATTCGATTTGTCATGAACGATGAAACTATTAAAAATTTCGTAAGGAATTCAGGGACACTCGAAAACGAGTGGCTTTGCAAAATAACATTCCATATTTGTATTTACACATTTAATATTTGTCTATCAATGGACGAACAAGAAAAAAACAACAAACACGAACCTCTCATTCTTTTTACACCCCCGTAGCTTCTATAAATTTTTTGTTCGCTCCAATTTTTTCTGACCCATAATGCCGTCCATTATTAAGCCTCGTGTTCGCTTGTTGTTTTTGTCCACCAAATCGGGCGGTAAAACCTTTTCGGTGTCACTTTCGAATGTGTTTTAGAATACATTTGAATCGCAAAAGAAGATTTCCTCGCAGATTCCGATACGGAAACCGTGGATTAGGAGGTCAGGTGGTGACCTTGGCAGAAAGTGGGTCGGTCGTGGCTATCGGGTGTCGGCAGGCGTCACGCTCCAGCCAGCGCATCTGCCGACGTAAATGGACAGGTTGCTCCGAGACGGAACCGACGACGTCCGGTAAAGAAATGGAACGTGATTTTTCCGAGTAACATTTTCCAAGTTCTTTCGGAAAAAAGGATGGGATTGGAATGCCTGGAATGTTTCCCAAGCTTTAGCTATATAGATCTTATTTGCAGTTACTACGCAGATTATCAAACGCGCTTCGAAAAATTAAGCTAAGTAAATATAGATTTTCTTTGTAGCATGTAACACAGATTTTCGGGCGTTCCAAAGTTACACGTCTATTGTAATTAGGCAACAGTTTAACATTGTTTCTGTTTTAGATAGACGAGATATATTATTTTATTTTAACGACGTTAAGTTTATCTTTGATCTAAATTTAGGCATGCGTTGATTGTAGGCGTATAAAAGTAGAGGTCCTATAAAATACTGTTATACATTTCTTATCTCTACGATTAAATCTTTTAGAACAGACATAAAGCTTTGGGTCTTTGTTAAAGTGTTTTTAAAGCACCGGTTTGTTAAAACTCCTTTAATGTTATTCAATTTCTTAGACACCTTTTACTAAACTTTTCTATGAAATAACTTAATAAACTCTTCAAGTGATAATTATTTGCGATTTGTTAAACTCTCATACAAAAAATATCTTGATGAATCTTACAATTTGTTTTCTACTTCAAACCATCAATATTTTCAGTATTGTTACAAATAGCTACTGTCATACTGTATTACCCTTGAAATCATAGAACGAGCGGGAAAAATAATGTGTGAGCACAACGGACAGTGACAAGCGTGAGTGAAAGCCAAGGCCTCGTAGATCTCATTTGAAATTATAATATCATAATGACAGCGTTAAATAATGGACATTATTGAACTCTTGTTTACTACGAGTAAATGCTACTAATGTTTGTGGTGATAAACATAGTAATACATTCAAGACTAAGAATTTAAATATACTTGTAGAAACGTAAGGTCTTTACTCTTTACCTAATATCTTATCATCATTTCGTTCATTTTTATCCTCGCTCTAAGAATTTATGATAAATAAAATAGTTCATAAGCTTGCTAAAGTTATTCTCTGACGCTTGGTTTAATACCGCACCTTAACAAAAACTAATCTTCATTTTGTCGGTTGCGCAGTATCCTAAGCAATTTTATAACTAAACACTATAATATTTTCTCATGAATATTCTCAGATAAAATCAGCTAATGCTACACCAGTAGATCGATTTAGGTTCCATGTTACTCAAGTTCCTATTTCGTGTTTAGGCGTCATTTAATTTTAGATTTCCGCACTAAAAAAGTTATTGCCGTTTCGCCATAGCCGCTCATGTCGCAGCTGCCATTACGCCACTGTACTATAAAGTATAGTTAGTTTTATAAGCCAATTATAGTTAGTTTTACAGATTTAGAAGCACTAGCTACTTTCATTGCCTTTTCCCGTTTCACCAAATAAAAGTTTCTAAGCAAATCCATTTCTACAATTAAATTGAATTAAATAATTTTCTAGTCTAGCAGCACGTATTTTTTTAATCTCTACTTTATGTACGGCTAATTATAAGAATTATTAAACGACTCAAACTAACATTATTTCCGTAATAACGAGGAGTTTTTGTTAGCATTTAACGTATTTCGTGAACATTGCCCAATAAAACACAAAATGTATTTAGAATTTCCGTGTGTTAAATTTCATTGTTTTACTTTAGGGCTTGTTACAATTATAATGAGTGTGATTACAAGATCGACTACAAGACCATAATGACTTGAGCTAGAGCTATAGCTAATATTAGAAGCTCTTCAAATCACAAAGATGTATTGTAGAATAATATAACAATAATAGCTAATTTTTCGATGCCAACATCTTTTGATGGCGACGGAAAATCGTATTGTTCGGTAGGGAACTACATACCGTTACAGAACAAAATGATATGCACCGCTCGTTACGGTAACTGTAAATGATTTACTGATGTCAACAGCCCGCCGAGAGCCCTCCGTCAGTAACACCAACAATTTGTTCATTCATATTTCGATCACCGCTGACCGCCTTTCAATGCCTTATTCACTGCTTAGGGCTTTGTGGTCCGTTTCAAGGACTTTCGCCCGCACTTAGTGAGATATTTAAATTATGATGATAAATAACTGATGATGATTTTGACAAAAACTTTTTACATATTTTTCTTAATTATTGTGCTGTCGTTAGGCTGTCGTTATTTTTTCTCTACGGCGCGTATTACGTTATATTTCTAATGGTAGCATTATAGCAGCCAACAAGGGCGTACCCAGGATTTCAGCCTATACCTTTTCGAGAAGATGGTCGGTCTGGTATATTGAAACAAAAAAAAAACACGGAAATTGACATGGTAACACGTTTTTTATTCCCACTTGCCAGGAAAATTAACGTTTATTTTATCTTCTAGGCGGGGGCAGCTGCCCCCCACTGCCCCTACCTAGGTACGCCCATGGCAGCCAACATTAACATTAAGCCGCTTCACTTACCTACATTTAAAACAAAATTAATTAAAAAGGAATTATATTATGAATAAAGTCTATCGATCTTTTCAAAAAGAACGAAGTCTTTTCCTATAGAAATACCCACCCAAGTGATATTTGAAGTTTAATAATATTTAAAATAACGTTGTACATTCAGTTACACTTAGCACATTACATAACATTTTAATAATTTAACACTTGCATTAACTTTTGAAAGTCAAGGCCAAAATTTTGTTACAGATTGGTTGTCTGACTTCGGTGTTTTGACCTAACAAGGAATATTTCATGAGTACGGAGGACTATGAGACATACAAAAGGTTTTTATTACAAAGCTATATTAGAATGATATCATGATGACAATTATCATCTCATGCTACGCACGACATTCAATCCGTATCCCAAATCTCAACAGAGACAAAAAATGGTCCCTACAGAAGTGAACCATAAATATTATAGTGAAGAATACGATATGAAAGTTTTAAGGTTGAAGCAACAGAAAAGCGCTCTTAACTTCTTTTTGGATAATAATAAAATCCACTCTTTAATAGGTCCTAAATTTTCTGATGACAAGAGTTTTATTGAGTGAATCCTTTGAGAAAAAATAAATTATTGTATATTTTATTACTTATTTATTATAAGCTGTTAACAAGGTATAATAGGTATAATTTTACGACGTTCTTATGGATTTTAATGTCCATCATAATTATTATAAAAAAAAGGTTTTAGATGCAACTTATACCCGGCTTCAATACTTTTTTGGGGGGGAGTTCTTTTGAACAGAGTTGATTGGTTAGTATTTTAACGCTGGCCAATCAAATGTGCTAATGCATAGATAGATAAATAATAACCTTAAAAAAACTTCAGTAACTGCGCATTGATGTTTTAAGCCTGAGTCAAAACTTCAATAATCTTTCATATTTAAATATTTTTACATTTATATAAGCACACTATTTTTTTTAATTGATTAAACATACCTAAGATAGTAACAGACTTTAACATGGATTTCCCATTAATTTCTCTACTATCAAGAAAGGTTACACAAGGTTGTTATTGAGGCTAACCAATATTGACTCTGCGATAGTGGGACGCATGAAATTTGATAATTACCACTACTATTATCTTATCTTGTACACCCACTGGCTTAACTAGCTTCATAAATCACACAATTATCAGAGAATTCAGCCTTCCAGCCTTTAAATGTTGCCCTGAACTTAAGCTTTGGAATCTGGTATGCTTAGCTTAACTATCATTTACTTATACTACAAAAAATGTTTGCTGATCTTATAATTACTATATAGGGTTTGCTTGTATTTGTCTGGCACATTAAAAAAGTCAAAACACATCACAAAGAAAGCTAAAACTGACTGCATGATTTTACGTAATTATCGTTATTAGTTTGGCTATTGTTTATAATTTTGAAGAAAATATACAATTTATTTAAAGGTAATTCTTTTGATATTGTCATTCCAATGATAATATTAACGACATGCCTACCGACATGCTAATGATGTTATAATAGGGGAAATTTCTTTATATTGTACCAATAATTAGATATAACTTTTTTTCAGAAATCTCACTTTCTATATCATTGCACGAAATTTTCCTAAACTTAATAATTCTGTATAATTTTACTTACTCTAGAGTCTAGACTATATTACATTAAATAATAAATTAAACCTAGACCCTAGAGAGAGAAATTAATAAGCCTAATGATTTTTACATCTTCAAAGCATTCAATCATTGCTAGAAAAAAATGCATTAAGCATCTCAGTAATTTTAAATGCAATAAAGTCACCTCTTTAAAAAAACAAACAATACAACCTTTACGCTGATTAAATTCGCACTGGGTCAATGGTAAACGACGATTAACAAAAACCTAATCTGTCTATTAAAGTTTAAATTATATGTCATTGTCTCTTATCTTTATTTGGGGTAATAAGTTAATTAATTATATTTCTCATGGAATTACTCACGTCTATGATAAACTGCTTATGAAAATTAAACTTTAATTCTATGGCATCAAACACTCCTGTCATTTAAAATTGTAGAGTTTTATGTACCACCTTTATGTATGTATTGACCTCAAATATCCAAATACATACATACTAACATTGTAAATGCAAAAGTGCGTCTGACTGTCTGTTACCTCTTCATGCCAAAACCGCTTAATCGATTTTGCTGAAATTTGGTATGGAGATACTTTTTGTCCCGTGGAAGGACATAGGATACTTTTTATCCCGGAAAAATTTGCGGTTCCCGCGCGATAGCCGAATTTTTGCGCAACGTCATTGCGGGCGTCGTCTAGTCAGTCATATTACATAGTCCAGAATCTAGAGTCATAACTCCTTATATAATATCCCCCCTAAGACTTTCCCTCATGATTGAAAGATATGTTTGAAATGCAGTTAATTCCTTTGAAAGCAACAAAACATTGTCGGTGGAATCGAAAGTGAACACAGGTACAAGTGGTAATGAGGCTTAATCAGATCTTCCGGCGTCACATCCGGCGCTGACTTCATACCATCTTTCCTAGCATAAAGCATGGGTAGAGCTTTTGATTTTAGTTTGTTGAACCTATATTATGTAGTAGATTTTATATTTTTTATTTTATGTCATTGTAGTTTTACTAGTAAAGTAGTTGGATCAAAAATTAATTTAGACAAACACATTGACTTTCTCTTCTTCTACATTTACTCGTGCAGCAGCTTTCCTAATAATGATGATAGATCTCAACTTTTTAACTTTATAAAATAACTGAAACTTCCAATAGGAAATGGTACTTTAGAAATGAAGCCGGTGTGCAAAAATATGAATTCTGTATTAAGGGTCAATTCAGACCGCAACGCGACGCGTAGATGCATTTCTAAATTTGTATGGATTTGACAGATTTGCGAGACGTCAACAAAACTAGTCACACGTTTTGTCGTCTATACTAATATTATAAAACGGAAGAGTTTGTTAGTTTGTTTGTTTGTTTGAACGCGCTAATCTCAGGAACTACTGGTCCGATTTGAAAAATTCTTTCAGTGTTAGATAGTCCATTTATCGAGGAAGGCTATAGGCTATATTTTATCACGCTAAGACTAATAGGAACGAAGAAATAGAGAAAAATGTGGAAAAAACGGGGGGAAATTATTTATCTCACGAACTACCAGAGCAATTTTTCTGTTATTTGGGTCAGATAAGAAGTAGACCACGTGAAAGATCATAGGCTATTTTTTGTGGACTGATTTGTCTGTGAAATATCTAATTTACGCGGGCGAAGTCGCGCGGAACGTCTAGTTTGAGTATAAAAATATTCACACATTATGCAAAAGATGCAAAAGGTAATAAAAATATGACTTGGCGTAGTACTTTAATTTATACCTAGCTAGTCTGGTTCTCGTTACATAAAAATGAATGGAAATAATCATAGTATCACTGTATACTGGAATATCCAGCTACAATAGTATCTGATCAGTGATCTTTATTACAAACTGTTCAGGCATTGACAAACTTTATAGTTGCTTAACTATTATGTTTTTGCTGAGTTTAGTTTCTTTCTTTAATTATGTCATGTTGTCTACAAATGATGATTACATTATACATTTTATTATGCTGTGTGGCTATCCATATTAATATTATAAATGCGAAAGTGCGTCTGCCTGTCTGTCTGATGAAATTTGGTATGGAGATACTTTGAGTCCTGCCCCCGGGAAAAGGCATAGGATACTTTTTATCCCAGAAAAGTGTACGGTTCTCGCGCCATAAAGAATTTGTGCGCATCGGAGCTGCGAGCATAAACTAGTAAATAATCAAAATTATATTTTTCTAGCATGTAGTTAAATTTTGCCAAAATGTTAATTGTTATGATGATTCATAATGATTATTTTCCACCCTTTATCTGTCATGGCTATGAGTATTAATGGCGCATTAAATCACCCGTATAACATGGCTTATTTTCCCTCAGGTACAATCGAGTTGTTTATTGTTTGCTCGGCGGTTTCTAATATTTTCCAATCGAATAGCTTAAGGCCCTTCCCCTACGGAGATTCCGTAATTTACCGTATTTAGAGCCTTATAAACTCATAATTTGAAAGCTACAAAGTTAAAATAAAAATATAGAAAAAATCTTCAGTATATCAACATTCCTTTCCCCGTTTTAAATTTTCTATTTTTGTTTATTACACTCATGATATTAGCTTCCAAAGTAATACCAATTTATTAAAATTGAAGCATACTTTCAGCATCTCCCTAGTATTTACAAATTACGTTTATTTGAAACACACGACAATAGATAGATAATTTTATTTACTACATATTCCCCGTTTTAATTTTTTTAGATCAATTTTGAACTAATATAAGTAAAAAAAAATAGGATTTTTGTACGATCTCGGCAACGCGTCAAATGTATGGTCAAGGTCGTTTGCTCGGGGGATGGCCTTAAGGCTAGCTATAAAATAATACTTTAATCGTTGCTTTCCACGTTTTTGTAACCTTTTGTTTGTACTTCTCTCATGCTGACAGTGCCTGCTATATTTTCTCAGTTGAGACTATAGTCAGGTTTTATTTTTCCCACCTGGCTAGCTATTATACTGTACTGTCAACAGGTAATTTCCATTGCGGCTTATTCCCAACTGGCTTCAGAGTTTTTTCAACGGGAGTTTAATTATTCGCTAGTGCTTTTGATTGGCTATTTTGGCAAAACAGTCAACAACTCTGTTGAATAGGTAAACTTTCAAAAAAGTCGCACGCACACGCATACGTCTAGTCGCACGCACATAAACACCGTAACAGGCGTTAGACGATGTGTTAGGTTTATTTTCGTTACAGACTCTTCGTTACGAAAACCGGGCAGAGCTTCAATATCTTGAAATACGTTGAATGAAACGAGATTCTTATTCGTTATTTCGCGTGACCTTTTGTCAGTTATACCGGTTTATTTTCGTTTTTACGACAGGGTCGCATATCTTAGCTCTTTATTATCTAGACAAGGTTCAAAACCTGTCCGTTCGTGCTTTCGATGATTTATCAACTCGTAAATTCACAATAGAAATCTCGACTCGGAACAGGCTCTCAGGTGGTATCTTAGAGTTTCTTAATTCTTTATCTATTTCTACTTCGCTGGTAGTTTTGATAACTGAAATATTATATTGTGTTACGTCAACAGTAGCGTCGATGCCTAGCATATTGTTCATTCATATTCTCAGCGTGGCGATAACCGTCGCATTATTCATCTCTTGTACGAACAAAAACCTTATTGTGTTGATGTTATGAGACAGATCATCAACTGCAACAATTGCTACAGATCTCACTGTATTGACGATGCTTGCGTACATTCTTTGACGAATAGCAAGCCTTGCACAATCATTTTCCGAGTTCTACAACTAGCTTTTCTGCGTATATTTCGCAAAAACATTACGCACGACGGTGAGAGGAATGTGGTCAATGAAGTATGTCTAAAACTAAACATTTTCATTAAACTAACGGAACGGCGTAAGTGAGCTATCGAGGCCACCGAGAAATCTGCTGAGTGACAACGAATTTAAATTAATAAAAAATCTGTTTACCGTAGCGAAAGATACATCCCCAAGTCCAAATAAAACAATAACTTCAGTTCATAAGTCACACACACGAGCACCACGAGTTACGCAATCCATCGAGTCAACTGGGAACTCACGTACACTGTTTTAATACAAAATCACTGCAAAACGTTTATTTTCGACGCGGAAAGTTCGGTTGACAGGTATCTAGCGGGGCGGCCGACGCGTTATCTCTGCGCCCGCGCAGCGCGGTGTGAAGTGAGGCGCAAGCGGCTTGCGCTCGGCCCTGCTCGGCCAACTTCGCTCCCGTTCGGCCGGGCTCGGAATGCGCGGTATTCTGATCTACGCGGCCTCCACTTCGCATCTTACTCAAAATATAATTAAATTGCAATGCAGCTTTAATATACGCTAGCCCGGTCAGGTTTTGTCCAAAGTCGGCACTAAATCAACGGGAAAGTACTGTTAGGTAGAAGCGCGGGAATGCGTGAGCGAGGTCACGGAACTACTCGCTAAATGACAGCCTCTGATAGAAAACGCATTGCTGATACTGCAGCGATAGCAAATGTTTAATGTCCTTAATAAGGACTAAGTATAGACTGATGTACTAAGAATGTCCTGTATTGTTACCTGTATACAAAGTCATATGACATAATAGATGAAACAAATAATATTAGATGTTACAGTTTTGCGAAAGTAAATTAAGGTTTAAAAATTCTTCAAAGCTTATAATATCCTGATACATTCTTTATTCAGTTTTTACCCATCTACAAGGGCAAAGTGGCCTTTGTTGGACCCCATAAATACACCACGTATACTCCAAAATATACGACGTATACTCCGCTATACATATTTTGGTCGGAGAGGGGTGTGGGGGGTGTACATTAGGGGAATTAACATTCGCGTACAGAATGCGGCGGCGCGAGTTTCGCGGGTCATTGACGCTCGCCCACGCGCCCACACCCGAAATTCAAGTTAGATGCCCACAGGAAAAATCGCCGAAAGCGTCCTTTACAAGGACTTTACCTTTAAATTAAGTTAATACAGCCCTTATTGAGACTTAAATAATTTTAAATACGAAATCTAACATAAGAAATGTGTCTTATTTAGGACTTTACTGCCGCACAGAGATGACTATAATACTTAACATGATTATATATATTTAAATCTTCATAAAATTATATAAATTAAAAGGGTAGTTGTTAAACCTCTCTGAGTACAGCCGTAAGAGTATTAAACAAGTAGTCAATAGTAAAAAATATATTTTATCCCTGATATTACAAGGAAACACTTACGGATTTACTTCGCGGAGCACTTTTACTAATCCCGACGTTTCGGCTATCAAAAGGGCCATCAAAACCCGCATCAAGGAACACATTGCAGATGTCAAACACCGTAGGAACACCAAGTCCGCAATTTGTGAACACACACTGGATCAACCTCGCCATTACATAAGATTTGATAAGCCACAAGTACTGGCAAAAGAATCAAGATACCGCCCAAGAATGATACGCGAGGCCATAGAAATTAAAAAACACCCTAATTTTAACCGGGAAGATGGTTGGGTACTGCCATCTAGTTGGGATCCAGTGATAAACAAACTAAAGCACAAATCTAGGACACCTCGGCTTCAAGACACTGTGAGTTCGTTCTGCGTAGATCGGAACGCAAACAAAAATTGATGAGTCTTCGGGTAGTTGAAGAACTTCAATGAATTGGACGCCTGTCACCTCAGTCCACCCGTGACCACGGCAGCTGTAAAGCAGCCGATACGTCGGGATTAGTAAAAGTGCTCCGCGAAGTAAATGCGTAAGTGTTTCCTTGTAATATCATGAGTGATACTCGCGTAAACTTAAGAAATCATTAAATATATTTTATGTCAGATTATTATTACATATGATCTAAACATAAGCTTTGAAATTAAGACTGTAGGACGTATATACGAAGATATAGACAGCAAAAATATACATTAGTTTTTACGAATTTCAAAGTTTTGACCTAGTTATTGTATGTACTAGCGATAAGCCATGTATTACAATTTAAATCTAAGATTATTGTTTTAAGTTTCACACGAAGGTTTCACTTTTACACCTCAAAGTCTTTTAGCTAAGTAATTAATTAATGTTTAAGTAGGTCTAAATTTTAGAATTAATTCGTATTACACGATCTTATAATAAAATAGAAAAGTGTTTATAAATAACAAGTGTTTAACCAAAAGTTATAATCATCACAAAATTTAGCATCTTATCACAAATCTAACGTGTAAAATATTCAAACAAACATCAAAATAACTAGAGCAAACTCAGTTCAAAGTCATCAAATTTAAGATAGAGCACATGCGCGGGCGCATCGACAATGGACCGGAAGTTGCGTGGACGCCGCAATAGCACTTCCGGTCGACACAATATGTCCCACGTAGTTGTTTACAGTCGCTGACCTGCCGTAAATAATACCCATTTTTTACTGAGCTAATTATTCCTAAATTAACTTTTTTTTTCAAAAAATGTTGGTATGGCACTAGCTGTATACAATAAAAAGTAAGGAATAGTTCTAATACAATAGAAAAGACCGTTAAGTAAGCATATTATTATAAAGCAGTTCCATACAATATACATCCACAATCCCTATTCTTGTACCCGATTAAGTTGCTCATACAAAAGACTTCAACGACTGCAAAGCGCTTAAGATTCAAGAATAGTACTAACCCTCAACGGATTTTCTTTTCTTTTTTGGCAGTGTATAAGACTTCGACATTTAAAAAATAGGTCACTACTTAATATTTAAAAAGTATACCTACTTTAAAATAAAAAAATAAAAATAGATAAATCATAATTCATTCTTATAAAAATTTATTTGCAAAATATGAAATTCAATATTTTTTTCTCAATATTTGTATGTTATGTGGGCGAAGTTGCGGGTTATAAATAATATATTATTATATACTAGACGTTCCGCGCGGCTTCGCCCGCGTACATTAGATATTTCACAGACAAATCAGTCTACAAAAAATAGCCTATGATCCTTCACGTGGTCTACTTCTTATCTGACCCAAATAACAGAACAATTGCTCTAGTAGTTTGTGAGATAAGCCCTTTCAAATAATTTCCCCCGTTTTTTCCATATTTTCCTCTATTTATTCGCTCCTATTAGTCTTAGCGTGATAAAATATAGCCTATAGCCTTCCTCAATAAATGGGCTATCTAACACTGAAAGAATTTTTCAAATCGGACCAGTAGTTCCTGAGATTAGCGCGTTCAAATAAGCCCTTTCAAACAATTTTCCCCCGTTTTTTCCACATTTTCCTCTATTACTTCGCTCCCATTACTCTTAGTGCCATAAAATATAGCCTATAGCCTTCCTCGATAAATGGACTATCTAACACTGAAAGAATTTTTCAAATCGGACCAGTAGTTCCTGAGATTAACGCATTCAAACAAACAAATAAACTAACAAACTCTTCCGCTTTCTAATATTATTATTATATAGATTTAATATTCAAATAAATTAACGAACTAATACGTTACATGTTTTAGCAGAAAACTTACGACAAAATATAAATCAATAACAAGTATTACTCGCTGTTATAATATAATAAGTTATTACTTACCTAAGTAGTAACATAACTCAACTATTTCATGACTGTTACAAAATTAATAGAATGTTATGTTTTTGTTATATAATCATATATGTTTTACAAAAAAGTAGATTGTCGAATTTATTTTTATCCACTAGATGAACTGGTGAACTTCGTATCACTTTCCTCCTAATATAAACCTTTACTAGACTTCCACGAATATTTCAAGACTAAAATTAGCTAAAGCGGTTGAGTCGTTCTCGAGTTTTAGCGAAATTAACAAAATTTAAAATCCATTTTTATTGATAATGATTATGTAATATGTTTGCATTTGACAATTTTGAAATGACTCATTGTAGCCCCAAAAACACTGACATACAGCCATCATCTGTTTTCCAATCGAATAAACGACTACTTTTTACATAAAATTCGAATGATTTATGCAAAAACTACGAGTACTTACATATAATAGAGAACTCAAAAAAGATGCTTCTTAATTTCATCTGTTTCTATAAAGCTTTGCCAAGTTGTTACTGACTTTTCCCTTAAAAGATTAACCAAACTTATTTGGTATGTCATAGGTGCGACTGTTTGTCTTATGAAACGTATAAACAACGTGACGAAACGCCGAGGTCAGTGCCGTTCCCTTAAAGTACAGCACTATTCTGAGTGAAGGTCTTACGAACAGGTTGCTCACATCTCGTTTCTATGAGCATATAACTTGTGGAGCGGTAAAATATATAAACTACATGACAACTACAACTCCGTTGCGCCGAAATTCGATTATCGTACGAGAACCGTACATTTCTCCGGGCTCAACTGTATCCTATGTCCTTTCTCGGGAGTCAAAGTATCTCCATATCAAATTTCAGCAAAATCAATTCAGCGGTTTGGGGTTGAAGAGGTAACAGACAGACAGACAGACAGACGGATGGACAGACAAACATACAGGCACACATCGCATTTATAATATTATTGGGATATTGGGATAATATGGATAGTTGGAGTAAAAATTCGCGTCGCTTACTAAGCTCTAATCGGCGACATTGCGGCCATCGATGTTTTAGTACTAGCCTGTTATTGATTTGAATTTTCTGTGCAAAATTTTCAAATTTCATTGTAAGTTTCGGACAAATATTATTTGACTAGATGACGCTGCAACTCCGTTGCGCCAAAACTCGTTTATCGCACGAGAAACGTGCATTTTTCTGAGGCGAAAAGTATCCTATGTCCTTTCCCGGGACCCAAAGTATCTCCATGCCAAATTTCAGCCACATCGGTTCAGCGGTTTGGGCGTGAAGAGGTAACAGACAGACAGACAGACAGACAGACGGACAGACAGACAGATACACTTTCGCATTTATGATATTAGTATGGATTATTGTGATTAACCGTCAAAGCCTTATCTCTTTGTATAAGGCTTTCTTGCTATTTTTAACACGCTTTTATAAGTATATGGGCGGTAACGGAATCTTTGAGCATGATTTTTACCTATGTCCAATAGTCCTATGTCCATAGTCATTTATAAATGTTTTGAAAATAAATTCCCTTAATATTGATCCCAATAGAACTCTTTACGATTCAAGGTTTTCGCCAGGTAAAATTTTGATATTTTGAAACAAAATATAAAAACATTAAGTACTTTTATATCTAAGACCCTATTTCGAATCTAATTCGAAAATACTAACATTGTTTCTGATACTGAATATTATATTATATTGATATTTTGGCACGCATTAACCAAATCTATAAATTATTTTACAAGAATCTAATTCAGGACTAGATCAAATACAGATTACATTGAAAATACATACTCGGTTTTCCGATAAATTATAAATTTATTTCGGTCCAAGGTCTATTACTGCGTATTTTGAACTTTGGGAATCCCAAATTTATCTACGTTTAGCGACGCACAATTTATAATATGTTTTTGTTTATTGGGGAATTTTTGTTGGTTGGGGAAAAAGTTTCTTCGCATCTATATATTAATACGCGAGCGAAAAACTTTGGATCCCTTTTGACGAAAAATGCGGCAACCTAGGTGATTGAAATTTTGCACTGTTATAGTTTATATGGTGAAGGAGTGCATCGAGCTAATATTATTTTGAAATTATGCTTTTATCATACATTTTTTAACAAATAAAACATTACACACACTACAACACACACACTAGGAGATTTTGATTGACAAGGCTATACACACGAATTGTACTCTTTTATTTATGGTTGAAGTCTGTTGTCAAATTGAAAAAAGTTTTAGTTTTTTTTATTGAATCTTATGTACTGTTAGACAATTATTACACGGCCAGTCTGTCATCATTTGACTTTATTAATCTGAGACTGTCGCAGGAATTATGTCTAAAAAATAATAAAGTCAATATTTTGTCAATAGAATATAAATAGAAAATCGTTGGAAACTTATAATTTAATTTTTTATTTGCGGTCGAATTTCGACCATTGGGCGATCTCTAGTTTTATATAAAAATTCAAAAGGTTTTTTTATAAAGTTTATTTACAATTGACTAAAGTATGTAGGTGCCATTTTGTTCAATAACTTTGTGGCATCTTGTTGGTAGGGACATGATCCCATTGCTATAAAAATTTTGGGGCTTCTGATGAAAAAACTAGGACAAGTGGTTTGGCAGTCCTCTTGTGATGTCAACCTGACACTGCCTAAGGAATTGATGAAAATGCAAAATTTCCGGATTGAAAACGCTTAAACCAAATTTGATCTACTCTCATAGATACTGCATTAGGTCCATAAACATCACAATTTTTTTTTTCGCGGCTTGTGTTGCATTTTTACCTTTTTTGTTATAAAAATTTAAAATGTATAGATCTTCATTAGAATCATTCATTTTAACAATAAGAAAAACAAATGAAAATCTCACATTTACCTAATTTGAATTTGGAATTGTCTTCTGTAAAATTAAAACTTTTTAATGATACCAAAATCAGCCCGATACAATTAGTATAGCCCAAGAGATTTTATGACAAGTTCATACATACTATAATGCGAAAAGACTTTTTCCCGAACCTATTAATTATTTAAATCTACGATAATACTATAATTTATTACGATTTCATCCTTGTATTTGAAAATTATGATTAAGATTTGGCTAAAACGAATCCACGTTTTCGATTTACAAGTTCGCTCGATAACTTTTGAGTTTATTGCGATGCGATATACAAACCAACTTCTACATTTTGCATCTAAAACCAATAAACCTGAGAATTCTTTCTATAGGCTGTATCGAATACGCAGATTATCGACAGCAAATGATCCTGGAGCTAGTAAAAATTTCTTCGAAACAGGTTCTGAGTCACTGTGAGTCATGGTAGAAGACTTGTGGTGCGACGGGAATGCTATTGTGAGCTGCAAACTATTTACGACCCTATGTCGTGACTATTGTCAAAGTATACACCCTTAATCGCATGACAATTGCGTCGTGCAATAATTTAAACGAAGCGAAAAAGACCGTAAAGATTTGAATTTTAAATAGAAGTGAATTTCATGTAAATCACTTTGAGTTAAATCTAGATGACGCCCGCAACTCCATTGCGCCAAAATTAATTTATCGCGCAGGAACCGTGAATAGTTCCTGGATTAAAAGTATCCTATGTCTTTTCCCGGTACTCAAAGCCTCCATACAAAATTTTAGCTAAATCGGTTCACCGGATTGGGCGTAAAGAGTTAACAGACACACTTTCGTATCTATAATATTATTAGTATGGATTAGATCACACAGTTTTAATGTGAATCATTTTACAGAGCGTGTAAGATGTTTTTTTATTATTTTATTTTGAATGTTCCTTACGTAAAGGTTTCTTTATATTCGAATCGTATTTTTTCCTAAATAAAAACTATCCTTTATCATTTCAAGGGATTAAAACTCTCCATACCATTTTTTAAATAAAATTGGTGTAGCGGTTTAAACGTGAAGAAGTTACAGTATATAGGCAAACCTATAGATTTATACAGTTTATAGTAATAATATTATTACAGTGTATGGATATTATAAATTATTACACACATTGTTATTTATCACATGGTAAATAAAAAATAACAAACGTTTAAAGTGCAGCCATGTTTTGAGATGAATTATCGCCTAAGTCGTGGTATTTAGGCCACATTCCGCCAAACAAGTATGTTTATAGTTTATACTGAGCAATTTGAAATGTGACACGTAAACCCAAATCTGACACAACACGAGAATTGACTTAAAACGGTTTTATAATGGGGTCTGTTATTTATTAGGATTAACTATTTTATCATGGAAAAATGTACGGATCTTCCGATGACTTGTCTTTAACGTACAACTTGTTCGAAATACGCCGAATAAATTTTCTTAATAAAGAATCTAACAGAAAATATTTTTAAAAAACTACTATCAACATTAATTAAATACTTATATTTACTGATTTTTTTAAAAAGCTAGCTAAATTAGCACTTCATTGCTGTTTGTTAAAGCTAGCTAAATTAGCACTTCATTGCGGCTTGGCTTTGTCAAAATGTCGAAAAATTCTCATCTTTCGTAATATTGACAAAAGTAATTGCTTACGAGACAGAAGACTCGCCACAGGCTATGGAGTTCAAAACGCAAGCCGCATTAGCGGTAGATTAAAGAAGAGTCCACAAAAAGTACGTTAAAAAGTTCCAAACACCATCTGTCAATAGTGACACAGTATAAATATCACACAGTATACTCAGTGGTACCCTTAAAATCAATATCGAGTAATAGAGACAAGTCAAAAGTTCCTTTAAAAAAAATAGAGGTAAATAATTATTACATTGTTTTAGTACTTCAAGGTATCAGAAGTCACGCTGATTTTTTTTTCGGTTTGGGCGTTCTTGTCTTTTATTAACAGGCATTGGATCTCTACACATTCCCAATACCGCAGATGACAGAATAGACAGTTGTAACCAATCTTGAAGACCTCATGATCTTAGAGTGTCCGAGGGGGAAGCTAAAAGTGTTATATCTTGAAAGGAAGATCCGCATCGAAATTACTCAGAAGAAGATAGTTACGGGAAGTAATGTGAAGCTGCTCTACTGTATATTCATAATTATTGTGACAGTGGCGTCTCCAACAGGTGCTAAAACGACGGCCGGTCGTGAAAAATCGCGTGCCACAAAAACGCGCGGCGCCTCCGTCAGTGAAATCGCGTAGAAAGCAGCGCTAGGTGGGGGGGGGGGGGGGGGCGCACACGCACCATTAAGCCTATGATACAATGCCGATTAGTATTTTAATTTATGGCATTTTCATGTCGTCGCCTACTCGCGTATCGTTACAACTTCATTTGACCTTTTCAATGTGATTTTGAAATTCACATGTTAAATTGGAACAGTTTTAGTATATTAATGGACGTTATCATAGAAATACTTAACTTTGATTAAATTACGATTTTGACATAAACTCATAACATTTTTGTACAATTTCATAAGATAATAATTAATTTGGATACATTAATTATGTATTTGGATTTATTAAACATGCCATCACGAAAACGCAAAGGTACTGAAAACACATAACGTCAAGCACGACGTATCTACAAATGGCAGTTATATAGGGAACGCGCAGTAAATATAGGTGGCAGCACATGTCAAGCAAATAATATAGAGTTTTGGATTTAGCCGCCAGTATGCAGTCTTTTCTTTATATAAAAAACGTACAGGAACTATAGGTGGCAACAAATGTGTAGTAAATAATCAATTTTAAGTTTCAGGTTGGCGATACCAAGCAGCACCTTCATTGTGCACGTTACCTACCGAGCACTTTGAATAGAAATGCGGAGGCAAGTACAATATAAGTTAAATGTATCGATATTATCTGGGAACATCGCATTTATCGGTGACACGGAGATAAGCTCATCTGACAGGAACCAGTTTGGCGCTACTTAGCAAACTGTAACATTGTTGCAGATTCTAGTGCTAGGAAACCTACTTTAGAATATGAAATGTTGAATACGGTACTAATTGCTAGGAAACCTAGTTTAGAATACGAAAATACCTAATATACGGAGTGGCTAAATTATTGACAATTTGACAATACAAGTACTTTTAGCATGAAATTAGTTAGGTACTACGATTATCTACAAAAGGTCTTTGTGCGTCATAATATTATCTACTTTAAACTGTAAGGTTTTCGCGTGTGTGTGTCTCTAAATTTTGAAGTTTAATCTAAAGTAAAGTACTATTTTAACATTTATTTATTTATTTTGGATATCATCGTCGGTATATCAGAGTCTTTAACTTCTTAGTCGTAATGTAGTATGTAACCACTAGCCACTGCTTAGTATTACTCATGCAGCTAGTAAATAAACTATGTTACTTATATTTACGTTATAATTGGTGTTTATTTCTATAGTAACTTCGTTCTGCTTACACAAGTTCCATATTTCACGAGAAAATTGTTATTTTTAGGGTTCCGTACCCAAAGGGTAAAAACGGGACCCTATTACTAAGACTTCGATGTCTGTCCGTCTGTCTGTCACCAGGCTGTAACTCAAGAACCGCTACAGTTAGACTTCTGAAATTTTCACAGATTGTGTATATGTGTTGCCGCTATAACAACAAATACTAAAAATAAAATAAATTAAATATTTAAGGGGGGCTCCCATACAACAAACGTGATTTTTTTTTTGCTATTATTTGCTCTTAATCAATAACGACAACACATAGGCAATCGAAATGTTCTCAAAATACTTAATTGTATTTGTACTTTAATAATTAATTATAAAATTTAAATAAATTAAATAATTGAGGGGGGCTCCCAAACAAAAAATTCAATTTTTAGCCTATTTTTGATCTGTAGTGGTACGGAACCCTTCGTGCGCAAGTACAACTCGCACTTGGCCGATTTTTTGTGATATTGGAGATCTTAAAATATGATCAATAAAAACTTAATCAAAAACTTTTAAGTTTTTTGCGCGAACACTGACCAGCATGCGTCTATTATCGCAAATTTTACCTTTATAAAAGCAGTGCACCTGTCCTTAAAATATTATTATTGTCTAAATTATTTTCCAAGCGAACTCGGGCAATAATGTAGTATTGACTATACAAACCCAAACCCATGAAATCACCGACCTACATTCTAAGCTTTCGTTTAAAACAAGTCAAGCAATTTTCATCCAATTTTCAACCATCTTCGACCGCCTAAAAAGGATATGTGTTATATGAAATGGTATTTAATTGCATGATGACATGATTGTGGAAATTACTTTTAAGAGTGCCTATGATATGGTCCGCATGAAATTGCAAATTCATTAAAATGTCGTGGGAAACAAAACGAAATGCATTTGTTCCTCCCTTGCGGATTCATACCAGTTTTAGATGTCGAATATGGAAAAACACCTTTTTTCAGTATACTAGCTGTAATAATAATAACAATAATTTAAAAACCCTGGCCATTATAACCAATCGATTGACACATCATTCATAACGTATTAAAATTTAACACTAGCTTAAGCGCTACGGTTAATATTAACATACATACATAAGTATACCAAATTATTATCCTTCCTTTCCACTTCGCTTAGTCGGGTAAAACTTAGTAAAAGATGTTTATATTCAAAATTAATTTGTAATGCACGACATGAGTATACGCATAGGTATATGTACAAAGTATATAATATCAAGATTAATGAATCAAAGGCTTCAAAGCGAAATTTTTATAAGAAAGTGAGGTTGTAAATACCTACATTTTAGCCGCTCCTATTTAGACAAAAAAACAGTATAATTATTTTATGGGTACGATCCTTCGGAATCTTTTTATTATCTACTTTTTTTAATGTAAATTGTCTTATTTGAACGTAAAAGTCGTATTTTTACTCTCACTAGATTTCCTATATATATATCTATACTAATATTATAAAGCGGAAGAGTTTTTTTGTTTGTTTGTTTGTTTGAACGCGCTAATCTCAGGAACTACTGGTCCGATTTAAAAAGTTCAGTGTTAGATAGGAAGGAAATCGAGGAAGGCTATAGGCTATATTTTATCACGCTATGAAATAGAGGAAAATGTGGAAAAAACGTTGGAAATTAATTGAAATCTTAAGAACTACTGGAGCAATTTTTATGTTATTTGGCACACATGAAGAATAGACCACGTGAAGGGACTTGGCTATTTTTGCAGAAAAATGTACGGTTTCCGTGAAATTCCTAAATTACGCGGGCGAAGCCGCGCGGAACATCTAGTAACTTATACTTATAAGAAGTCATAAAAAATGTAACAGACTTCCAAAAGAGAATGTTACAGAAGTAACTGTAACGTTATTTATTTAGATGTAAGGACGACATAGTTTTAGCATGGACTCAGCTAACGGAACTCTGACCACATGCTAAGGACCATCTCAAAAATGCAGCCGGTCGACTCAAGCCACATAATATACTCGTAGCTTAACTCTCAATTAGCTTAGTTGTGAGATAAATAGCTTAGATTAAGCTAAAACTACTACAATTTCTGATAAAAAGTGGCGCCATAAAAATATTAGGTAGTGCATCTAACTTAGCATTGCAGTTGGTCTCAATAAATGGGATTAAAAGGTTTTATATAAAACTAGACGCTATTAAAACTTAGCTTATCCGCAGTAACCGTACATTCTATCTATCACCTCTTCACGTTTAAGCCGCCGAAGCGATTTGGATTAACTTTGTTTCTGTGATAGTTCATAATCTATCTAAAGCAGCGGTTCCCAACCTTTTCAATGACACTACCCCTGTGAACAAGTATGGGAATTAAGTTTGCCCCTAGCTAATTTAAAATAATTCAACCACACAAATTCGAACAAAAATATCTTTATTAGGTAAGAAATTGCACGTTTAGGTAACTAGTAATACATAAATCTTGGACTTAACAGCTAGTGTGAAGGTTGATATTGCTTTGCATTCGCAAGTTTAAGAGCGCCGTGCTACCGTACTATTATTTTGTTTATTATTATAATACTTTTTCGTGCCAACTCTGTTACCCCCCTAGAATTGCCGTTTTACCCCTGCGGGGGTAATTACCCCCAGGTTGGGGACCGCTGATCTAAAGGATATAGCTTAAGGGCACCTTCTCCCTAAATTAGCAGGTCGATGTCTGTCAGTGCGAATATCGACGTAAATGACATTAAAATAACATTCATATCAGCGCGCTTTGTACGGTGGCTGTTACGACGCTCGCCGCGTCCATGATAGGGCGAAATAGGAGAAAAAATCTTTTTACTTAGATAAAAAATATTATAACTAAACATGTATCCAATCATTTCCCTGTAAAATTTTAATAGTAATCGAACTGTCCAAATTATTTTTTGATTGAGTCCCTGTAAGTCCTATAAAACTCAAAATGTTTTTAAAATCGAGGTTGTTTTGGAATTTTTTTTTATCGAGTAAAATTATCTGTATTGTGTTTCTAACCAAAAAAGTCACTAGTTAAAAGATGTATCTTTACATGTATATATTTTTCAGTTTTTTTGAATGGCGCTTTCTTTAAAAATTACTCATTCTATAAACGTGAATTTGGAAGAAGGTGCCCTTAAATCGTTTCAAAGTAAACGGCCCTTAGTGATAGATAAATTTCTACACAAATAAAGTAGAAGAAAACGTCTAATACGTAGATTTTATTATTAGTTACTATTATCAGATTATTATTATCTTTATTATTTTCTTTTCTACGTAAATGTTTACATACAAAAACATAGTAGCAGGTGAACTGTTACACGAGCGTATCAAGCAACATATTGCTCAACATACTATCGGTCGTAGATTATTATTGGTTTTTAAATCAATAGCTAAAAGAGAATGGCTTAATGATTAGTGATTATGAATCGTAAAAGGCTATGAACAAACTAAATGGAATGGAAGCTCTTATAACGATGAAACGATGATATAATAATTATGATTCATCAACATCATCCAGTAAAAGCTTATAAGAGTCCTAGAAGTCACTCATTTGTTGTTTGGACTAACCTCGGTTTGCAGCAATCAAACAAATATCCGACATTAAACTTGGCCTTTTATTATCCTGAAACTAACACTAGAACATATTAACAAGGCCTCACGCAGTAACAAGCAGTCGTCTCCAGCATACATCGACTTCCAGACACAAAATTGCTGATATTCGCATATTCACAAATACATGGTCACTACAAGCCCTTACTCTCGAAATTAATTCGATTTCGATTTAGGAGATCCAATGTCGCTAAATTGTAAAGATCGATCAAGAACTGTAATAGCGTAGCTGGCTATTTTTGAATATTATAATATTGAAATTACTGGATACAAACATTTTTTATGCTGTCCCACCGTTGGGAAAAGACCTTAAAGAGTCAAGGCTCTTCTAACATTAGATTATGGTAGTACAATCATGGTACCAATGCCAGCGTGGTAGTACAGCTTCTCTATCGCTATGACAACAGCTAGCAGTTTCATCAGGTATTTGGGTCAATGTTATATCCGTATAGCGGTTGTGGACGCGGCTTTAATTGACATGTTCTGTGGAAACGTTTGCATACAACCCGGTTTAGTTAGTCCTGCCTACACGCTGAATTATGGTTATGGCTAGATTAATTAAACGTCGGAACTCGGAAAGTAAAAATTTTATCGTAACGATATTATGTACGCAAGGCACATGAAGTTTAAAGAAAAGAAGAAGAAACTTGAAATCTTTAACACAATAAGAAAGGATTTTCGAAATTTTGCCACCAAAGGCGTAAAGTAAGTCATAAAATATACTACCTATTTAATTTCAATTTTTGCAAAAGCTAGCCTGAATATATTTTTTTAACCCTCATATATTAATTACTGTTAACGTAAGAATTATTACAGAAGTTTTTATATGTTTAACCAACGTTAGTTTGGGCATAAACGTAGATATTTAAATATCAATTTATTACTTAATTTCTGACTGAAATTTCATTCAAAGTGATTACATCTAACATCTCTTCTATTAAAATAGATATTTATTAGAGTTTACGTCTATCCAGTTACATAAATAAAGCGACATAGCCAACGATGTCTAAAACATAAGGTATTTGAAGAATGCCCGCCTCGGAAATGAGAGGTTACGCGATTTATTTGCGGAGTTCTGCGCCGATCTATTTGCGCAAGTATACTTTGCGTAATTTAAATGCTCAGAACAAATATTGACATGATTGCTTTCGTTGACATGATTTGAACTAGATCAATGTTTGCAGTATTAATGGTTTCCTTATTGATTTTATGTGGAGCTGTTGGGGCTTGGGTTCAGAGGGGTGAGCGTAAGTTTTACGTAATTGAAATAACTTTTCAACAGCTCCCATACATTTGACTTTAGTTTTACATTACAATAACGATAACGTTACTATTAGTAGTTACGTAAACGCTTGCTCATCCCGCAGTTTTAACATTGTAAGGAAAAAAAAAGCGCTCCGACGCATTCTCAAATATAGCATTCGAAATTGAATTTTATTTACTGTATTACACAGTACATAGTACCTACTCATGATGTTCTTCACCACGTACTGGTGTATTTAAATATCTTACAAAATCATTGGTATTTATTAAAATAAAATATAATATGTATAGACGGCAAGGTTACTGGCACTCAAGATGAATAAATTTTCTCGTCAATATTTTCGCGCTTCCATTGCCAATGCATATGAAAATTTGCCAGATGCGTCGACGTCATTGTCAGCATCTGGAAAACTGTGGCTGGAATAAACAGAAAACTGCTTTGATCTGCCCGCGGTTCATACAAACATACTGAAAATAAATCAGTGTGTGTGCATTAAATAGTTGTTCTTGTACAATTTTGAATTGATGAAGGGTGTTAATTTTAGGCAGTAAATAAGGCTGGCAATGAGCTATTTTTATAATACTTCATGCTCGCAGAAAACCTAGGAACCGTACATTGTCCCTACATTGACTACTCGCTGAAAATGTACGGTTCATTCGGGATTTTCCTATTTTGCTTACACAAACTATTTTATACAACGCTACAGCCTACAACACTCTTAAGTGTATACCAAAATTGTGATTGGTCAAAAATTTTATGTAAAAAGTTTTATTTTAAAGCTAGCCAGTGCAAATTGAACTCTATTGCGGTTAACTTAAGTGTCATATTTTATTGTAAGCTATAGAAAGATGGCGGTATAGTAACGATATTGAATTTTGGTCACGTCTACGATCTCATTCGGAGGTGAGAGATCTCGTCTGGTTCTAGACACGTATTTTGACAGAGATAGAGATAGAGATAAGATAACAGCTTACTTATAGCAGTTTGACCAATTCTTTCATACTATATTACACGCTGGAATGTAAGTATTCATACTATATTACACTGGAGTACATCTATAATAGACTAGCTGTCCCGGCAAACGTTGTTTTGCCTGTTTTCCTGCTTTTCTCTTGAAGTTTTTTTTTTCTATAAACTTCACGGACCTTTCCAACGAATGCAAAACCGTGGAAATCGGTTCGTGCGTTCTGGAGTTATAGCGTCAGGAAGGAAAACCCGACCTATTTTTATATATTAGATAATATCTAGAATAACTAGATAGACAGAGTCTAGATGCTTCTCGTTAGAAGTGATCTAAAATACGAATTAAGTTCATACACCATAATTCATTCAAATAAATATATGATATGTGATAAGCTTAGTTATTTTTTTTTATATTTTTTGTTTTGTTGATACTTAAAATGAACCTTGCTGAAGACAAAGTTTGGCTGTTAGATTATGCTAATATTGCGTGTTTGTCTGCGAATTTCTTAATGCTATAATAATAACCTCTTCCAAAACAAAAAAAAAATTAATTGAATTTGTACTTTAATAAAATTAAAATAAAATTAACATTTCAAGGAGGCTCCCATAAAAAACACAATTTTTTGCCTACTTTCGCTCTTTAGCGGTACGGAACTCTTAGAGCCAGTCCACACGGCGCGTTGCGTCAGCGCACAGTGTGATAAAAGCCTCGATTTTGTTTCACCGCGTTTTTCTTTCAAAATACTTCTTAAAACTTTTTCTAATTCGATCTAATCGCGAAATTAAAAATGAAAAACTAAAATTAATAAATAAATTAATATCTCCCTACTTGATCACAATAGGTTAACCATATTTGGAAAAAAGTAAAGTATTCAGTGCTTATTCAATTAGTATAAAAAAATTAATGTTACTTGATTAGTTTTTTTTTTATTAATTTTTTATGCAAATTCGCAATCCCCGGAAAAATGACAACTTTGACACTCTTTAAAATAAAAACTACAAAGAATATCGATCTCGGAGTTTTACTGTAATGTTTATATAGCTATCAACTATAGTATTTTGAAAGAAAAACGAGGTGAAACAAAATCGAGGTTTTTATCACACTGTGCGGGGCCCAATTCTGATACCAATGATATTGCTTCGAAAGTTCGAACACATGCTGTCTCTCACGCTTGCTTGAAGTGACTGACATTAGAGGAATAAGAATTAGGCCTCAGCCCATTGCTTAAAATGAAACTATGAATGACCAAATGAAAACTTATTTTTTGAAGCCAATTAAAATTATATGAGAAGTATGAGTTATTCATGAATTAGCAGACCAGGTGATGAGCAAAACAAGACTCAGACAGTCTTGGTTTTGGTATTTCTAGTACAATATTGGTCTTGGACTTGGTCAAATATGCCTGATCTCGGTCTTGGATTTAGTTTTTTTAGTTTTAGGATAGTCTTGGTCTCGGCATTGCTTTTTTGCAAGACCAAGACTGAGGCTGCAAGACCGATTCTGCCAGACCTATAATTATTTTAGTATTACCTTTCAGCAAGGTTAAATCATATCCCGAATGTGACGTTAAGTAGCAAGTAAATGGATCAATTACATGACGTGATGACTATAACAGTGTGACTGACAAACATCACAATGTTATTCTCATCCTTGTATGTAATAACTTAATAGAACCAACGTTAGGTATATTATTATGTCCACTTATACCTTGGACTGCCCACAAAACGTGATATTGTCTTATATTGTTGTAAATAAAACCTTTTTCGTAGTTTACTTTAAGTCTGTGTTTTTTAACAATAAAATCTTTTTCTTGCTAATATTATCTTATATATAAAATTCTCGTGTCACAATGTTAGTCAGCGAACTCCTCCGAAACGGCTTTACTGAATTTTACCAAAATTTTATATGCATATTCAGTAGGTCTGAGAATCGGCTACTGGGTACTTTATATATTGATAAGTGCATTTGTTGAATAAATAATAGTAAATTATTACAACCTGAGACTGACGGCGACCATTGTTTGTGCGACGGGATAGCGATCGACGTTGGCATGGCGACATACTTATTTACTCACTTCAATAAAATAATATGGGCGAACTACTTTATATTATGGCAAAGCAACGTTTGCTACAGTTTGGGACAGCTAGTTATTATATAGATTATAGGCAATACTGATGGTAGCATCCGTATAAAAATAGGATAGTTGCAGTAAAGTCTAATATGAACACTCGTTTCTATTATACTTATAGTATAAAACATCGTAATATAGTAGATATACTATTCTGTCTATACTCTATCCCAAGTCCTGACTGTGTACACTCCAGTTTATCTAGTAATATTAAATATTATATCACGGTAGAAACAATAATTATCTCAATATGTTTACGTATTGAACGCTTATTGGATTGTACTACGTTTACAGAGGATAATATAATGCGCCTGTTCCCAGCGCAATCGGAACAATTTGTATACCGGCCTGTACAAGTCGGAATACAAGCAACTAACATTTGTATTAAAATTGCACTTATTTGAGATATTCATAGTAAAAAATTGACCCATCTGAATACGTATTGTTTCAGGAGTTATTTCTCAGTAGTTTATCTGTTTTTGGTCAACCTAGCTTCAAAATATTTAACCAAATAACAATGTGATGGAAAAGTTAAAATCTCGTTTTATATCTTAGCATGCAGGCACCCATTAATCCAACAGCATGCATTTTTAATATAATTATCTTTTGTCATGCGAGTAGCGCGGAGTCTTGTCGCTGGCAGAGTCATAAATATTATTGGAAACAATCCAACACAAGCTTGTCAGTTTAAGTAAAAGTCATTTTTATTAAGTAGGCTTAATACAATTTAATTATTTTCCCGTGGTGCTTCCCCCTTTGTTCGGACATTAATGTCACGAAAATTGGCCTGTCTCCCGCTTTGATTGGGGAGGGAAATTGGATTTCTCCTACTCCTACCTTTCTTCTGATTAATTTCGTTGCGGGTCCCAAGACAGATTTAGCTTGTCCCTCGGGCATCTCTGAGATCATATCAAAGGGTTTTGGTGGTTGGTTACCACTATTGATCCTGGCGACACAGGAGTTGCAGTGGTGGGAATGTGTGGTGGGCCATTTGCCCGTAAAAAAAAATGGCAGAGTTGCGGTAGGTTCTATCGTACCTTATGAGGGGAGTGGAGCACCATAGGGGTTTTAGTGGATAGACCCTACGCCTGGGGAGTCCCACATACACCGACCGATGTCCCCAACCCGCCGGGGATGCGTTAAGCATTCCCCCATGTTAAAAAATAGGTTTTAGGAGTAGAAAAAGACAAACAGAAAAAATACTATCCATGACATGAAAACGTATACCTTCCTTCCAAAAGGCTTATGAGTTATTAATAACAAATATGGGCGCAAGTAATAGACCAATATCATTATAATAACACATTGCGTGTGACTACACACGACTATTGTCGAGTCGTGCTAAAAGAAACGACCATTGTTAGGGTGTTTGCACACACGTAAGGATAAAATTATTATTACTATATTCCGAATTCCGATTCAATTCATTTTAATCATAGTGTATATTATTATGACAAAAAAGAAAATTTCTATTGTCTATTTTCCGTAGTATGTGGACTGTATATTACTTCATTGTGCCGTTAAATTACATTTGAATTAGTAGAATTATAGGCGTTGTAGGAATATGTAAAATTAGAATATCTTTAAATTAGCATAAAAACTGAACGAAGCCCTGCATCTAAAATAGAGTTATAGTTCTACTAATTTTATTGCCATTTATTAAAAAATGAAATCTTAGTCTTAAAATTAATATCGTGGGGCATCTACTGACTACTGATTAGTATTTCTACTGAAACCATAAAAAATATTAGCTTAACATAATATAAAAATATTATAATATTAAGTCTACCTTTAATAATGTGCACGAGCCTTAAGATCGTTGAACTCTTTTTCTTGTAAGTCTGCGCGCACCTTAACCTTACAAAACCTACTACTCGTTGCAATAATTACAGTGGGGTGTAGTAATTGTTTCTGACGGGCGACCTGACGTGACATTTGATCTGACGTGGGCGGCGGTGGGCGGGCGGGAGCACTTGCTGACATCTCAATCTAGGACTCATGGCAGTGTGATATCATCTTTTTACTGTTATAGCCTGATAACAAAAAAAATATCTAACAGAATATATAATAAGGTATTAAATGAATCAGAATATTATTGTTAGTTAAATACTTAAAAAAATGAATTCCGGCCGGCTTAAATTGTTATATTTAAAGTCAGAAAAACAACGTCCTAAAGGATACAAAAATACTCATCCAATTTAAATTTGACCTTTTGTTCTTTTAAAATATATTTAGGCTAATCTTTATTTAAATGAGTTTATTCATCTTTAATATTGTTAAAACAATACTAATTATTAGTAACTTATACACCCAGTAGTGTATAGTTCTTCCATAATCATCACCATCTTATGCGGCGCTTATACACCCAGTAGTGTATAGTTCTTCCATAATCATCACCATCTTATGCGGCGCTTATACACCCAGTAGTGTATAGTTCTTCCATAATCATCACCATCTTATGCGGCGCTTATACACCCAGTAGTGTATAGTTCTTCCATAATCATCACCATCTTATGCGGCGCTTATACACCCAGTAGTGTATAGTTCTTCCATAATCATCACCATCTTATGCGGCGCTTATACACCCAGTAGTGTATAGTTCTTCCATAATCATCACCATCTTATGCGGCGCTTATACACCCAGTAGTGTATAGTTCTTCCATAATCATCACCATCTTATGCGGCGCTTATACACCCAGTAGTGTATAGTTCTTCCATAATCATCACTATCTTATGCGGCGCTTATACACCCAGTAGTGTATAGTTCTTCCATAATCATCACCATCTTATGCGGCGCTTATACACCCAGTAGTGTATAGTTCTTCCATAATCATCACCATCTTATGCGGCGCTTATACACCCAGTAGTGTATAGTTCTTCCATAATCATCACCATCTTATGCGGCGCTTATACACCCAGTAGTGTATAGTTCTTCCATAATCATCACCATCTTATGCGGCGCTTATACACCCAGTAGTGTATAGTTCTTCCATAATCATCACTATCTTATGCGGCGCTTATACACCCAGTAGTGTATAGTTCTTCCATAATCATCACCATCTTATGCGGCGCTTATACACCCAGTAGTGTATAGTTCTTCCATAATCATCACCATCTTATGCGGCGCTTATACACCCAGTAGTGTATAGTTCTTCCATAATCATCACCATCTTATGCGGCGCTTATATTTTATTAACAAAACAAGACGAAATAATAAATATATCTTGTTTTAACTGTATACAGTCCCAGTAACTATATAGTGTGCTGAATACCCAAACAGAGTACAAACCCAAAAAAATATTTTTTTTTTATTTAACCCTATATACAATGACATTAGCAGGACTTGTCTATTTATATTAAGAACAGAATATTAGCAGGATGTTTCAAGTTAATCCTTGCCCTCTGCGACTTAAGAATGGTCGCCATTACATATAGATCCAATGATCATAAACCTTTAATGCTCGTCATTAATCCTTTTACGGTCAAATAAAGTCCTAGGGTATGGTATAGGCTTATGGTACTGGCATGGGGTGTTCTACCATAAGAAAAAGACATTTACTCAAAATTATCCCTTAAAATATTACTGTTTTATTAGAATATAAATTACTAGATGACGCCCGCAACTCCGTTGCGCCAAAACTCGTTTATCGCGCGCGAAGCGTACATTTTCCCGGGAAAAAAGTATCCTATGTCCTTTCCCGGGACTCAAAGTATATTATTATTATAATATTGTTTTAAATGTAAGGTATATCGTAATGGTTATATCATGTAAAAACGTCAGATTCAGTGTTATTTAATATTTTAATATAACGACAGTTTTTTTGCTTAACAGATACCTACATGATATTAAAATTATGTAAAGTTTGTTAATGTTGGTAAACAAAGTCTATTTTATAAAATATAATGCAAGAAAAACATAGAATCGTTTTAATTATGACTAAATTTAATTTTAAATTATTATAAAATTGCTGGGCCAACCCTTAATACAATATTTATTCCAAAATTTGTAAAAATTCTTAAGAATAAATACCAAGGCATTATAAAAGTACTAGATGACGCCCGCAACTCCGTTGCGCCAAATCTCGTTTATCGCGCGAGAACCGTACATTTTTCCGGGATAAAATGTAGCCTATATCAGGGCTTCCCAAACTTATTTGTACTGTGACGCCCTTGGGACTTTGCCATTTCTTTACGACGCCACTCAACCCAGCCCCCAAAAATACCTTCTAATTTTCGAACTAGCCTACCCAACATAGTTAGGTTACCATAAAACACTATTTGGACATATTTTATATTGTTATTGGGAAATAATGACCAAATCAAAACACAAGCATAAAATTGTCAAAAAATATTTATGAAAGATATTAAAGCCAGCAAGGCTGGCTAATGTGAAGGATGAGCTTGCTTTTCTGAGCATAGCTTCTGAAACCAGGGATTTAGACTGCCCGGGATGTATGAAAGACATAATTGGCGAGGCGTTTACTCGATTTGGTTGTGTTGACATGCGATGCCCCTGGGACAATGTTGCGACGCCCCGGGGCATCGCGACGCACAATTTGGGAAGCCCTGGCCTATATCCTTTCCCGGGACTTAAAGTGTCCCCATACCAAGTTTCAGCAAAATTGGTTCAGCGGTTTGGGCGTGAAGTATGGATAGTCAATCGAAGCAGATGTAATCGATATTCTTTTGTCTTTAACCAAAAAGCGGTTAGGTCGATTTATCGAGTTTCATATTTGGATATGACTGAGCCATATTTGGGACTACATTTATTAAGAGCAAACCAAGGTTATTATTAAAAAAGTGATTCATCAATTGCTTGAGATTTTTCATTTTAGTACAAAGTTTGATACATCGGTGAACTACTAAAGTTCACTCAGATACAGGGTAAAAAAAGTCCTGCCTTCGCACCGCTCATCGTTACCTAATATTATTAATATAATATACAAAATCCATTATTTGTAGCGTAGACAGCCCTGAACATCGTATTTTATAGTTTATGGTATCACTGAAAACGCAGGTCGATAAAATCGAAATCACCACTACATTCTAAACTCTAAACGCACACGTAACTTCACCCTATTCGGAGGTATTTTAACCCCGACAGGTCCTTATGACGAGGAAATAAGAGTTATTTTCATAGGAACCGAAAGGTAATATAACAACGTATGTACCATACTAAACGTTTCATATTTATTTTAAACGTACGTGATTTTCGTTTTGTACTTTATAGAGCTTTGAATCGTAATCTAATGGTACTAAAAAGTAAAAAGATGTCTAGAAATATCAAGGGAGATAGAAACAATTTGTTCTTTATAACATTTACATACTATGTTCATTTCAGTTTCTTCTGTTACGATTTCTAACATTAAAAAGGCTAGAAAATAAAACTTTAATTAAAAAAATAATATTTATAGTGGCATAATATAGTGTTGTCACTTGTCGCTTAAACATTTATATTACTCCCAACCAATGAAGGCAGTCTCCCAAAATAATAAACCTGGCACATATTTCCCGATCAGCAGGAAAATTAAAAATCTGGCAACACCGCACCGAGGTGTCGGGAGAACAATGTGATGGAGGAGAGAGTTGCATGCTCTTCCGGCCCATTAGCATTGAATGGCGGCGCGTGCGCGCGTCATCGAACCCACTCAGCCCGAACTAGTATCAGAGAAGTTGATTGATAGGCAGATGACGGACCTACATAGTTTGGTCGGGTTATGTCAAACCCAGCCGACAGATTGCAACTTATATTGAATTGACATAATTCGACCAAATGATGTAGATTCGTCAACTGCCTATGAATCAATTTCTTCGATGGTACATTGTCCCTGTACCCTACCGATTTAAAGTAATGGCCGCTTAGAATTATTCTTGGACCACCACATAGACGTTCAACGGCTCCAGGCATCTTTGTCCCGCGATGTCAGCCCATATTAATGGCGCTGATGCAATCGAACCGATTAAATGTAACGTAACATAAAAAGGTAAACGACCTAATTATTCACGCCGAGATAAAGATATGATATTCTTTTTATAAACGTTGGTTTTACGGACGAAACTGTCAATATAATTGGATGAACGCCAGCAAAAATATTGATTGCCGCTTTTCTGGTGCACCTGGAATAATCGATAGGATATCATAGATCGTCAATCATGCAACGCACGTACCGGTAATTCCAGATAGTCCTTGATAGTGTACTTGGCTGCTCCTCGTCTGATGTCCGCGAGGGCCGTGAAGTGCTCGTCCCGGCGCGCTTTCCTCCTCAGAAGGGCTCGGGCGTAGGGATACGCCGCCATGTACTCTCCGTAAGCGTCCATCAATTCACCCATGAACAATTGCTTCAACAGTATCGTGCTTTCACTCGCGTCACCGCTCGGCGGGGGTGGCAGCTCACGACAGTTGAGCGAATTCGATATGATCTTCGGAATTAGCGAACTGATGCCGCTTGTCGATTCACACGAGGTGTACGCCCCCGTGGAGTTGCTGGAACCGCATTTTGAGAATTGGAACGCCGATGATATTCCACTTTTGTCGCTACTCGCCGAGCTCTGGCGAGTCGTGCTCGCTTTCTCGTAGAAGTCGGGAAATTGAGGCTCCGAGTGGGTCTCGGTAGATGGGGAGGTTTCCTCTTCTGCGTTGTTGTAGGCGGAGTTTTTGATGCAGTCGTACAAATCCTCTATGGACTCGTACGGTGTGATGCTCCCGCACGACTCGTTCTCGACGCTTTGCAATTTCTCGTATATCTCGTCGTTCTTGCGGTGAACGACCGGCGTGATGGCGGAATCTGATCTGCTTCTTTTGACGTTCGGCACCTGGTCGTAGCCGAAGTCGACGGGATTTAAAAAGTCCCACCGAACGTTGGACCACACGTTATCTGTGACGTCGGCAGATATTCTGTGGTCGGCGCAGCATTGGCCTCCACTTCTTATTTTGACTGTAGTGACGTTATCGTTACTCTCTATCACTGGGCTCTCGATTTCAGACTCACACCTCTCGAAGGGTATATCTACTACAATTTTACGCAGAGACGATCCAGCAGACGAAACGCTTGACCTATTATCGTCCTCAATTTTGGTATCATTGACAATCGAGCATGGCTCATTTAGTTCGGAATTAGCGATTTCTGATGATAAATCTAAATCATACTGAGACAGGACACCTTCATGAACTAGTTCAGTTAAAATACTTCTTGACTCCTCACACTTTTGAGATTCGGTATCGAATGATTCGTCCTCTTCATTATCATCTTTATCCACACTACTTTTGATCAAACCGGAGTCAATGTATTTTCTCATTCGCTGAGTGAGAGCTTCACTAGCTTCAGATACCGATTCTAAATAGTAAAACAGCAGATGATACTCTTCTTTTGTAATCACCGCTGCTCGTAACAGTGGTTTTCCGTATAGCTCCAACGCAGAGAATAAAGTGGCAGCTGGAACAAGAAACAAAAAAAAGTATTTAATACCTACACTGTCAGAAAATTATCATTTTTTTTTACAGAGAATAATAATAATAGCGGCATTTTGTGCCTAGCTGTTGCTTTGAATTGTGCCTTTATTACCATAGTACGAGTAGTGAATCAGTCCTATGGGCAATATAACCTCTGTAACATACTTGGGCGCCCCGAGCTCATAACGTATGACGTGCACGGCCACATTAGGTTTGCATACAAGTCGCTTCTACGAAAGATTACCGGACAATGGCATGCATGCGTCCCATTATTGCCAAACCGCTTTCTACAAACAACGCTAGTTTGCTAACTGAATACGCAATACTTTAACGATTGATCGTTGCGGAAAGTTATGTACTTAGACTACATAATATTAGGTAAATATTAGTTTCTAGCTTTGCTGATTTGCTAAACAGCGGATATTAAGCTAGGCATAGAATTTTCGGAAACAGATTTGTAGGAATTTGTCTATGAGATATTTTATGAGTGCTAGATATATTTTTTTTACCTTAAATATTAAAAACCTGTCAAACAATAAGTGGTATCTTACCGTATATTTTCTCCCACGATAGAAAAACCTCTAGGTCTTTCCCATCCCATTGCGTTGGTTCATGTTCAACAACTACCACTTCTCCTTCCAGAGCCATAGCGGGTGATCTTGGCTCAACCGGGGCTTTGGATCCACCGAGGAAGAGGAGTGCTGCTGGCGGTGGTTTCAGCACTTCTGGAGGTGGCAGCGGTTCTGACAGTGGCAGAGGCAGCGGTGCCGAGAGTGGTCCGGTTGGCAGACCGGCTACGATGATTCCTGCCTCTTGCAGCGGCTGGCAGACAACTTCGGCGACAGTGTTGTTGCCCCATACCATCACCTGAAAAGAAAGAAGAGTTCATAATGACGACCTCTGTGGCTCAGTTGTTGGGCTGTTGGTAGCTCAAGCCGGGGGTCGCGGGTTCGAATCCCGCCGACGGAACAAAAAGTTTTCAAAAGTTCCTGGGTCATGGATGTGTATTAAATATGTGTATCATATAATAAAAATCTTAAATATATACAGTATAGTATAAAAGTATTAAATATATTTCCGTTGTCTGGTACCCGTAACATAAGTCCTTCAGGTACTTAGCACGGGGCCAGACTGACGTGGTGTGAAGCGTCCATAGATATTATTATTATTATTATTATAAGTCACTGCCCCAGTATTGAGATGTCTACAAAAATATTTAGGTATTACGGACTGCAGTTACTTTAGAAAGGGCATTTGGATGACTGTACTTTTAAGTTTGTTTATTATTTAGTAATATTTATGTTATTTCTTTTTTCAATATTTCTCATAGTTTTTAAACTTTATAGTCAAGTATGTTAAAGTCCCGTATGTATTGTTTCGACTTTACAAGTTTCTTATCCCATTTCTTTTACATTGTCAATCATAACATTATCAGATTGTACTATCACTAACCGCAATGAACACTATAGTTTTTTCATCACCTGTCGTTGAGGTCGGGTGTTAGAATCCCGCTAGGCGCATGGTAATGTTGGGGTCACGTATAATCCATGGCGTCATATTTTTGTGTTAAATATTTGTGCTGTGTGCCTAATCTTCTGAATTATTTGAGTTCGACAAATCTTTAGGCATATTATGACAAAGTTGTAGGTTATTATCGGGGTTATCGGGTTGTGGTTCTGTTTGATCGTTAAATATTTAAAATTCCGAAGCTCAAGGTCGTTTTAAGTTAAATCTGATACCTCTTTGCTTCATCTTTCACCTCTTCACACCTAATCCATCAAACCTATATATATGGAAGTCGGTAAAAAAGTCTATAAAAGCTCTACGAGCTATTGAAATATTTTCGTAGAAACAACAATTGGCCCAAATTCAAATCGAAAGTCCGCCGAGTATTTCCTGTACTACTCTTTTTCAAAAATAAATGTTGCACGTTGAAAAATTAATGTAATGACGTGTTGCTTAAGACTTCTTGTATCTAATCTGCTCGGAGCATCAGAAACAAAAAACTGACGGTCACCGAAGAGATATTTGTAATTTTTTCTTGGAAACGCGTACCGTTAAATTGTGATGCTGCGACCCATCACAAGGAAAGGTTCGGAAAAAGAAATAAAAATTATGAGAACGTTTTGTGAAATGGATTTAATAAGACTCTTGTAAAAAGGTAGGTTATGTGCTGATAGAATAAAATTAAAGTACCTAAATACTAGAATCAATGAAAAGCTGCTGGAAGAAATTTCTTTAGAGATAAGCAGTATATACCTGTTGTGTCGTCTTTCTTTATAAGTTTAACTTGTTAAATGTTTTTGTGTGCAATAAACTGTTAAATAAATAAAATAAATAAAGTTATAAGGTTTTAGTTACATTAACAGATTTCACAGAAACTTATAAGGTGCTAAATAATAAAATTTAAATAAAGTTGATTCGAATGTGATTAAAAGTGAGGTTTTATTTTATTTGGCTCGCAATCATTTTGCTGTAACGTTAACAGCAATAATTAAAACTCATGTTCAAAGTTCAAACAATTACTCGCCAAAATTACTCAAAAAAGATGGCGGCCAAAAAACCAAAAACGCGCGATGTTCTCGAGATATAAACTAAATAAATGACAAGACCTTGGGTTCACGAAGGCTTTGTACATTCTGTTTATTTTTACCTCTACCAGAACTCATATGCTAAAGAAATAAGATTCAATTTTGTAGAACTCAGAGGTAATTTAGCTCTGAACGATGACGTCACAGCTATGGCACGCTCCTCCGCCGCGCCCAAATCTTCCAGGATAAAAAAAAAACTTAATACAAGCCCGTTGTAGTTTTGTTCGTTTTGATCCGTTGCTTTAAGGATTTGATGCGATAAATATTAATACTTTAATGCTAACGTTATTGCGTTGATCAATTTTGAATCGGTTAAGGAGATTCTAAAGGTACTACAGTTGGTAGACATGCTTAATTTGATCGGATTATGTTGAGCCCAGCGGCTGGCAGCCGACTGATCTTAAATTAATATTAACCTGACATAACTCGACCGAATAACGTAGGTCAGCCATTTGTTTATAAATCAACTTCTCAGATAAATTAAAATTTAAAACATCTTGACTGAGCATTGAAGATCATCCTACAGTTAACAGGACAGGGATAAAATCTGTGCAGTAATTTATCAGACGCAACAAGGCAAGGTTTTTGAGGTTGGTTACCAAATATATTGTGATAAGAGAGGCACATATGTAGCACACAATAAACACAAGAAGAAGCACTCAATGTGCTTCTTCTCTGATACCTGCACATAAAGAAGACCAGACTGACGCGGACATGATGTGAAGCGTTCATAGATGAAGAAGTTATTTTAAGTAAGTAAGTTTTTAACATGAGAAACTAGAATAGGAGAGTATTTGAATTAATATTACCTCAGATTATCTCGCTTTATTAGAAAATATTGTGTAATCCTTTTTTTTTCTACACCAAAACACTATATTAAATTTTAGGTATAAACCTAAGAGTAGATAAAATCTGGATTTTCTATTATCAAGAAAAACATTTTCTTCTTCTTTATCATCTCCTATAGTTAGGAGATGAAAAATTGTTGTGACTCATGACGCATAATTAAATAAAATCTAACAAATAGATTCTATGAGTATAATATTACGGTACAGATTACAAACAGACAGACAACCTAGCCCACCTGATGGTAAGCACAATCCGTCATCATATCACAGAATCTGGTAAAATTAATCACGCTCACCACAATAAGAAGATAATCAACAGGCAACGTTGCTGACTTTACCTCTTTTTATTTTGTGTCCCGTTTATTTTTTGTTATCATCAGTCAGCGTCATTACCAGCGTAGAATCGTACCTTGTAAACATTATAGGTAAGTATTTACAATTACGTATGCTAGCTTTATAATCACTACTTTAATTAATTTCGAAGTAATGAGCAAAATTTTTTTTTTAATAAACCCCTTGTAAAATAAGTTTTTGAAAAATTATTTAATGGGCTACTCAACTGGACGCCATCTATACCGCAATGCATAAACTACGATATTCCAAAAGCGACATCTCGCGATGGAACGTGGTACTACGTAGTAAGATTGAGTCAGTGCTTTCTACGTAGTTCCGTTGATTTGGCATAGATGGCGCTGTTACAAAATAAGTTGTCTTAGTTATTAATTAATTTAAAAATAATTACTATTTTAAATAAATTAATATTTTTGCAACTAGAAATATTTATTATAATAAGTAACCCAATTAGGAAAAAGACAGATAATTTTATTATGGAAAAAACAACAACATGCCCATTAAAAAAACAAAAGATGTTGATCCAACCGGTTTTTGGCTCATAGGACACCATCCCGTTTACCTGTTCCTAAGACTCTAGTGATTCTTGGAAGGTTCGTCACAAAGCACTCAATTCTATTTAACTATTACTCAACTTATTATTTCCATATTAATCTTTTTGGCATGTCAGGAAACTTATCAAACGTAACTTCAACATCATCATTGTGATATTTAGTGACCCACAACTTTTATCTTAGGCTCTAACTCGACGTATAAATAGTATTGGACAATGAGAAGTTGGTCGTCTCCTAGAATAAAATTAAGAAGGCAATCATCCTAAAACACTTGAGTAGAAAAACTTTACGTTTTCCTTTTCTATCTGTCTACCTTCACATAATAGCGTTTATGATTAAGAACAATATCCTTTATAAGTAGTAGGTACTTAATTAAAAGTATTTGTCATAATATTATGTAAACAAAGATCTACTTGTTATTCATTTAAAATGTATTTTTATATGTATGCGATTATTATTGTTATTATATTAATTTAGTTAAGCCTTAAAAACTTTTTTTGCCATATTTTTCGGGTATAAAAAATATAATTACCCAGTACAGCCGATTCTTAGACCACCTCTCAAAAACAAAGCACTGTGACTTTTATTATTAAAGATATTTACTGCGCGGGAACCGTACGTTTCTTCGTGACTAAACGGACAAACACACATTTGAATTTGAGTATAATATCCTATGGATAATATTATTCCCGTACCTACTGACAAGTATGATAACTATTACCATAACAGGTAGCTTTCCTCGACCTATCCAATATCCATAGCCGGTCACCAGTGCAGCGCGGTGAAAGGTACCACCGATAAGGAAATATTGCCGTACTAAATACTAATACCATGTCCGCTTCTGACCACATGTGAGTCATGTGACATAATACTATCGTGGGTATAATGTACTAGACGTTCCGCGCGGCTTCACCCGCGTAAATTAGATATTAATTCACAGACAAATTAGTCCACAAACAATAGCATATAATCTTTCACGTGGCCTACTTCTTATCTGTGCCAAATAACATAAAAATTGCTCCAGTAGTTCGTAAGATAAGCCCTTTTAAATAATTTTCCCCCGTTTTTTCCACATTTTCCTCTATTTCTTCGCTCCTATTAGTCTTAGCGTAATAATATATAGCCTATAGCCTTCCTCGATAAATGGTCTATCTAAAACTGAAATAATTTTTCAAATCGGACTAGTAGTTCCTGAGATTAGCGCGTTCAAACATACAAACAAACTCTTCCGCTTTATAATATTAGTATAGATATAAGCCAATCAGGGTAAGTTCGGACACAGGGCAAGTCCGGATAATTCAACTTATTACACGTAGTACTTAGAACTCAGTGCTTATCACTAAATTAGTCAGTGTTTTTTTTTTTTGACTAGCGATACGGCCATATACGCCATAGTCCATAATGCACTGCAACCGCAAACTGTAGTACCGTATCGTAACTATAGTTTGATTTAGCGTTAACTTGAATAATTATCCGGACTTACCCTGTATCCGAACTTACCCTGATTACCTATATATTATAATTAGGTATATCCTCACGCAACTTCGTTGTGCCCAAATTATTAAACAGGATAGTTCCTATGTCATTTTCCAAGACGTACCAAATTTTATCAAAATCAGTTCGGTTTGAGTGTTAAGTGGTAGCAGAGAGACAAAAACAGTGTGCGTAAATGTTTTTAATATTATATTGAACAAAAATGTTATGATTTTAGTGCTTTTCCAAATGATTATTAGAGCTAGTATCTCAAAGTTTAAAACCTTTAGTTTATCACTAGGCTTTTCAACCTAAAAAATAATTTCTCGGGATGATGATGAGACCAGAGAATGATCATCATAATTATCATGTCAAACATTTCAAGAAAGTATATTTCACTAAAAAAATATATATTGAGAGCCTAGTTGTAATTTGTAATTTATACACAGCTGTTCCGAATTACTGACCTACTTAATTCAGCAATCAAATATTTTGCACATTACTCGGCCGGCAAAGTAATTTTACTTTTGCATAATTTATGTAACAAGTGGTTTATTGAAAGATTTCTTATATTATCTTATAAGAATCATTATATATGCCAAGTATATACAGGGTTTAACAAAACAAAGTGATAATACTTTAGGATGTGTATTTGTCCCTTACAAAGACCCCTTGGCTGTAATAACCTCAACTATTAGGGAGTGCCTCCGCTGTTGGCGCCGGTTGCCGAATAGGCTGCCGGCGCTGGTTTCTGAATTGGCTACCGACACCGGCCGTCTAACTTACATTATACAACATGGAATTGAAATTTAAAAATAATCGGCCAAGTGCGAGTTTGACTCGCGCACTAAGGGTTCCGTACCATTATAGAGCAAAATAGGCAAAAAATTGTGTTTTTTTTTTTGTATGGGAGCCCCCTTCAATAATTTATTTCAATTTCATTATTAATTATTAAATTATAAATACAACTGTATTTTGTAAACATTTCAAGTACCTATCTGTTGCCATTATTGATTTCGAGCAAAAAATGGCAAAAAAATCACATTTGCTGTATGGGTATTTAATATTTAATTTTTTTTTTAGTTATTGTTGTTATAGCAAAAACAGAAATACATAATCTGTGAAAAATTCAACTCTCTAGCTATGACCATTCTTGAGATACAGCCTGGAGACAGACAGACAGACAGACAGACATTGAAGTCTTAGTAATAGGGTCCCGTTGTACCCTTTGAGCATGGAACCCTAAAAAATCATGAATTGACTAGAAAAAGCATTTTTTCTTAAGAACTACCTGAAGTTACATGCTTTTTTAGGGTTCCGTAGTCAACAAGGAACCCTTATAGTTTAGGTCTGTCCGTCCGTCTGTCTGTATGTCCGTCTGTCCATCTGTCTGTCTTTTCGCGGTTTTCCTCAGAGACTATAGGACCTACAAAGCTGTAATTTGGCATGAATGCACATATGCCGACAAAATGGTACATGAAATCTTAGTTTTTTTTATGGTACCTTCCTCTACACATCAAGCGGGGATGAATTTTTTTTCGCGTCCACCCCATCGTGTGGGGTATCGTTAAATAGGTTTTAAAAAAATATTATGAGTATTCATAAATCATTTGCCGATTTAGGGATCCGTTTGTGAAATATTAAGTTTTAAAGTGGAAAAAATCGTTAGAGTCCAGTGTCCCCCCCCCCCCCCCCCCTTCTACCAGCTAAACGGTTGCTTCTGGAAATGTGAAAAAATTCATGGGAGTAGGAAATATGCTAAATTTAAAAGGAAAACTATCGCGGCTAAGAAGTCTTCATAAGTTATTGAGTAATAGTCAATCAACTAAAAAAATGTATTCGGCGAAGTATAAAGGAAATTTTCGTTCAAATTCCTTTGAACGTTACTGAGATGATGTTGTTAGTAGTGTAAAACACGTTATAAATATACATTCATTGACCATACAAAAATTTTAAAAAACTAGCGGTACTACGGAACCTTATATTGCGCGTGGCCCGACCCGCACTTGGCCGGTTTTTAATTAATTTTTCAGTCCTCCTTGTTAAATTAATAAAGTCTCTTAAAGTGATTTTGCATCCAGTTTGTTGTTGAATCTGATATAATACTATTTTTTTGTTGGCACAGTGCTTTTAGGCCGCGTTTCCACTGACGCGGAGCGGAGCGGAGAGGAGCTTAGCGGTGCCGAATTGACCAATCACCATGCTCAAAATCTTCGCTCCGCTTCGCTGTCATTCCGCTGGAATAGCACGATTGGTCAATTCGGGCACTGCTAAGCTCCTCTCCGCCCCGCTCCGCGTCAGTGGAAACGCACCCTTAAACATTTTTTGAGGTTATGTTTCTTTTTCAATATAATATTTTGTTTACCGGCACTGGAACCCAGCGTTTTAAGCACTGTAACCGGTGCCCATTTTGAGTGCCGGCACCGGCAGCCGTTGTTTTAAATCTCGGCTGCTGGCAGTATACTTACCGCCGGTTCCCGACAGTGATATTTTTGGTAGCGGCGCCGGCAGCAGAGGCACTCCCTAACTATTAATATCCCTTGACTGTAAAAGTAGTAGCGCTGAAAAAGCAAATTATATGTTAATTCTATGGCCAAATGCCCGCGCCAGGGCAAATTCATGACGCGGTTGGGTCATGAATCATGGTTTCAGCGCGGCGCGCTTCTACTTTCAATGGGGACTAATAGGTACTATCGAGGAAGTTGATTCCTAGGCAGTTGACGGACCTACGTCATGTGGTCGGCTTATGTCAATTTTATGTTAGCTGTGATCGGTCGGATGGGTTTGACTTAATGCGACCAAATTACTTAGGTCTGCCATCTGCCTAGGAATCAACTTCCCTGAAAGTACACACCCTAAAATATTATCACTTTGTTTTATTACAGCCTGTATAGGTCGGTCAAAGACCTTTAAATGAGGTCGGTCAAATATTATTTAACTGAAGATGAAGTCTGCGCGAACGAGCGGTTTGGACACTACACAACGAAATCACGAACAATTGTATGTAACGATTTATTTAAGTAGCAGCTCTGTCGCGCTGCATTTACACTCGATTGCTTGGGATCTTGTGAGGTAGGGGCCTAGCCGCTCGTTCGCGCGGTTCAAACGAATGTTCAAACGAATCAAACGAATGTTGGATTTAATAGGAGAATCGCGGGGTACCAACCACTTTCCTTGTTCCGCTTGGCAGGCCGGTCGTCACATATTATAAAAATATACTATTATAAAAAGAAAGTTACGCGTATCGGAGCATGAAAACCGTCACGAATTTAACCAGCACCAAAATAGAGGAAAATGTCACGTAACAGACTAAACAATGGAGGAAATTCGACAAGCCATCGCCGTAGAAACAAGAAATAGTAGGCAATATTGTAACTAAGTGATAACTTTATTCATAAGAATATAGTTAAAGTATAAATTAACGAGAAAATAACTTTGCATACACTAGAATCTAGATTATCAATTGGATAAATAAGGAATAACGCAAATTTTTCGCAAAAAAGTAGCCTATAATTTGTCCATCACGAAGAAGAAGGAAGAAATAAGAAGGTCTACTCTATATCAGTACCAAGTCGGTCCAGTAGATACCAAGCATATCAAGAACTCTTAAATTGTAATCGCTTACATTTTGAAATTAAGGGCCTTCCCCTACGGAGATTCCGTAATTTACCGTATTTAGAGCCTTATAAACTCGTAATTTGAAAGCTACAAAATTATAATAAAAATACAGCAATAATCTTAAGTATATCAACATTCCTTTCCCCGTTTTAAAATGTCTATTTTTGTTTATTATACTCATGATATTAGCTTCCAAAGTAATACCAATTTATTAAAATTGAAGCATACTTTCAGCATCTCCCTAGTATTTACAAATTACGTTTATTTGAAACACACGACAATAGATAGACAACTTCATTAACTACATATTCCCCGTTTTAAATTTTTTTAGATCAATTTTGAACTAAAATAAGTAAAAAAAATTTTTGTGCGATCTCGGCGACGCGTCAAATGTATGGTCAAGGTCGTTTGCTCGGGGGGTGGCCTTAAGTGAAAAGTTGGGTGGTCTCTACATACTATTATCATACTAGACATAACAGAAAGAGTTACATAAAAACACTTCTTGGCGTACACTAATGGGGGCACAGATCGATGACAAAAAAAAGTTAAAATTGGGTTTTCTTGACTAGTCGAAAGTAAATATGACGGAACAGATGTGTACGCTGACACACTTTCTACAAAACGCTCAAATTAATCACACATAAACAATATACTGAATTTCGGGTTTAACAGATTACTAAATAGTTGTTATATTTTAATACTAGACGTTCCGCGCGGCTTCGCCTGCGTAAATTAGATATTTCACAGACAAATCAGTCTACAAAAAATAGCCTATGATCCTTCACGTGGTCTACTTTTTATCTGACCCAAATAACAGACAATATAACTCTAGTAGTTCGTGAGATAAGCCCGTTCAAATAATTTCCCCCGTTTTTTCCACATTTTCTTCTATTTCTTCGCTCTTATTAGTTTTAGCGTAATAAAATATAGCCTATAGCCTTTCTCGATAAATGGGCTATCTAACACTGAAAGAATTTTTCAAATCGGACCAGTAGTTCCTGAGATTAGCGCGTTCAAATAAGCCCTTTCAAATAATTTTCCCCCGTTTTTTCCACATTTTCCTCTATTTCTTCGCTCCTATTAGTCTTAGCGTGATAAAATATAGCTTATAGCCTTCCTCGATAAATGGACTATCTAACACTGAAAGAATTTTTCAAATCGGACCAGTAGTTCCTGAGATTAGCGCGTTCAAACAAACAAACAAACTAACAAACTCTTCCGCTTTATAATATTAGTATAGAATCTATTCACTTTCGAATGCAACTCTCGATCTTGTTAGAATTCGGATTTTAATATGTACCATCGAAGAAATCGATTCCTATAAGGCAGTTGACGGACCTAACTCATTTGGTCGGATTATGTCAATTCGTTATTAGTCATGAGCTAACGCGGAAGGCTGAGTTTCACATAACGCTACCAAATTACGTAGGTCATGAATCAACTTCTCTGATAGTACAATACATACTTAACTTAAAGGTTAATGAAGCCACAAACTCTAACTCCTTTACCAGTTCTAACTTACATTCGTTCAGTAGCGGCGTTAAGGGGGGGATTTAAATTTAAATAAGGGCCGCTGAAGGCAAACAAAAAAAGCCGCTAATTTTCTCAACACTATCAGCACCCTGAGCGCCGAGGAAATCTCGCCCAGGGCACTGGTAGTGCTAAAACCGGCCCTGCATACGTTCAAGAGGCAGAGTTTTCATACTTCTCAAGCTCAAATCCGACAAGCTATTTTTGAGCTGTAGAGTCTGGACTCTCGAAGTATAGACTAAAGAGCGTGCCAAAATACATGCATAGTGCATACACTGAAAAAACTTAACACCCCTTTTACAGTCGGGTAAAAAGGAGTAACAGTAGGTTCATAAAATCATAAATCATTTTAATACTTTATTGTCTTTATTGCTTAACCATCGGTTAGGGCTTCGGTCCCGCTGCGTGAGGCCTCAATATGTTGATTGTGACTGACAACATGACAGACTTGTTAATTTGTATGTTGTATGTTGTATGTTGTTGAGGTGTCAGACAATGACGGATGGACTTTGGATGGTGTCAATATATCGTGGACTCATCAATTATTATTATTGTTATTGGTATCACCTGGTTGTGATATAAAGCTTATACGTGGGAAGGCCATGCTTCGGCATGAATGGGCCGGCTCGACCGGAGAAATACCACGTTCTCACAGAAAACCGGCGTAAAACAGCGCTTGCGCTGTGTTTCGCCGAGTGAGTGAGTTTACCGGAGGCCCAATCCCCTACCCTATTCCCTTCCTTTCCCTCCCCTATTCCCTTCTCTTCCCATCCCTACCCTCCCCTATTACCCTATTCCCTCTTAAAAGGCCGGCAACGCACCTGCAGCTCTCAAACCTCCTCCAAACTCTCAAACCTCAAAATCATGAAAATTGAATTTTTTAATGTGACTGAAAAGATATTTTGTTTTCCAACACTTCATTTTGCGCAAAGTATGTAACACGTTTTTAATTACCACTTGCCAGGATAATTGACGTTTATTTTATTTTCTAGGGGGGGGCAGCTGCCCCCCCCCCCCTGCCCCTACCTGGGTACGCCCATGGATACGTAGATCGGAACACAAATAAGAAATTGATGAATCTACGGGTAGTTGAACAACTTCAGTGAGATAGACGTCGCGTCGCTGTCACCTCAGTCCACTCGTGACCACGGCCGCTGGAAAGCAGCCGAAACATCAGGAATAAGAAAAGTGCGCCGCGACAAAATCCGTAATTCATCATTCAATTGTCAATCATTTCATTTCATTTCAACGAAAATAGAATCATCACAAACGGCGAAGGCGCGAACAAAAAAAAAGAAAACATAAAGGTTACATAATATTATGCAGTCGAATTGAGAAATCTCCTTCTTTTTGAAGTCGGTTAAAAATAAGAATATTCAGTATTTTCTAGAACCAAAAACGTACTAGTAAGTATCTAGTAGTACCTAATAGTCGAGGAAAAATGTATATAATTTACAATCGTGGAAACAACATGTAAATGACTAGTTACACGATATCCACATAATTCTCATACTGTGGGTGGAACAATGCGGTTTTATTTTGCAATTTGTAATTTCAATAGGCTGATATCGATAGCTGATAAGTGACACCCACAGTCGTACAAAGCGTGTTTATTATTTTAATAGATGACGCCCGCAACTCCGTTGCGCTAAAATTTATGTATCGCTCAGGAACCGTACATTTTTTCGGGATAAAGAATATCCTTTCCCGGGACTCAAAGTAACTCCATACCAAATTTCAGCTAAATCGGTTCAGCGGTTTGGGCGTGAAGAGTTAACAGACAGACAAACACACTTTCGCATTTATAGTTTTACTAGATGACGTTTACGTAACCGTACATTTTTCCGGGATAAAACTATCCTATGTCCTTTCCCGGGACTTAAAGTATGTTCATACCAAATTTCAATAAAAATGGTTCAGCGGTTTGGGCGTGAAGAGGTAACAGACAGACACGCAGACAGACAGACAAACAGACAGACAGGCAGGCAGGCAGACAGACAGACACACTTTCGCATTTATAATATTAGTAAGTATGGAAGTTTGGGTGGATATAGATGCGGCCTCTCATAGTTAGCTCATACAATGTAATTATTATCTAGCCATCTGCATCGTCATAAAAACGACCACAATTAGTAACTTAATCATTACTTAACGTTACTTAAGAGTTCAACAGAAGATATATTCGGTGGGAGCTTTTAGTAGGCTCGGACCTTTTGGTAGGTAGGTAAGTTTTCATTCGTGATATTTTGTTCGTGCTAAAAACGGGATCTCAAATTCTCAACTGAACTTTTTTTTTTTTCTTTTTGCGCACGCACGCTCGAGGCTGCGTGCAGCGTGTTTTTTTCTCCTTACCTGCTCATTGCAAAAGGATATTTCATAATGCCGATCACAAGCTGTTTGTATTTTTTTCTTTTCGAACATAATATTTAACTTGGAAACTAGTCTTATTTCTTAGTTAACATAACTCTCTCTGAAGGTATTTTATAGAAACCAACTATTTATAAATTAAGAGTATTTTAACCAACACACAAAGGGGAGTTGTTTATTTTTTAAATATATTATGCTATAATTTACCTTATCATTTTACATTTAATATTTAGTTTTTCTAGTATTTAAATGTCCTTCCACGCGTTTTTAATAAAAATGTAGAGTTTTTAAAGTGGGCGTATTATAGAAAGAACTATAAGAAGTAGTCTGCTGGTTTTTCTCTATAAATTAATGATAATAATTCATGTAGCTACTGCTGCAGCCTGCTTTACACCAATATTATATTATTAAGAGCCTGCTGTCAAAAATATCAAAGCACGCTAGCCCCGCCTACACACCCCGCTATCCTCCAATCGTGATATAATGATTCCATGAATCGTGCTCCCGAGCATTGTGCTTTACGCTGCAGCTAATAGTGAACAATATCGCGTAATAACGGTTCCCGCATTATAGCACGAAAGTAAAGGTCGTAAGTCCCAAAACTGTTTTTGATGATTACTAATATTTCCTTTATCCATTATTTTATAAAGTGTATGATTATAGTAGTGCAAGTTATTTAATGATAGTAACTCAATAAGTGCAACAGATATTTGTTGAAAAGCCCAGAAAGATTCATAATTTCGAAAAATATAACTATCGAGTCAAAATAAGTGAATCGTGTTTTCCGTTAGGCAAATATCAGATAAATACACAATGATTAAATAAATCTCAATTTCATTTAAGTCAATCGTCTTCCGGAATCGTAATATTTATTAGAAAACACAGCAAATTTGGCAGCCCGCTCTTAAAAGATGTTTGATAATAATTAGTGATAAAGGGAGAACGATTGAGGATGATAAAATAAAACCGCTCCCTTTGATGGTTAAATGATAACTGACTCTATTATACGCAATACAAATTAATATGATCCGCGACATTACTGAATCCCCCATCCCCTAAAATTGGTGAAAGTCTCATATTTTAAACCTACACCCCCGGTGTAGGTTTATAATATGAGACTTTCACCAATTTTATGAATTAGGACATAAGAGTTTACACGGGAAAGCAGACAGTAACTAAAAACTTATTAATAAGTACTTACAACAAAACAACTTACAAAAAGAACTGAAACAAGAATATTTCTTGTAAAATGTTGCCGAGATGAAAAAGATATGAGATTTCATGTAGAGCCAAGCTTCTGAATCTACACGGCCTAACTCCACTAACTTAAACAAATTCTACATAATATCAGTAAATATGTATGGCTCGGCTGTTTCGTTACTAACTTTAGCAGAAACTAAATATTCGCATCACCTCCGCGACGGTAGCGAAACGGCGAAGCCATACATATTTACTGGTAAGTATGTAGAATTTGTTGAAGTTAGGGTCAGTAGAGTTAGGCCGTGTAGATTCAGAAGCTTGGCTCTACATGAGATCTCATATCTTTTTCACAGGGTAAACCTTATCTGGTCGTCTCGGCAACATTTTACAAGAAATGTTTTTGGTGGGATAGAACTTTAAGCAGCAAAGAGTGCAGATTGCAGAATTAAATGTGAAAAATTCCTTAAACTTGTCTGTATCAAGCTGCTTTCATTTTAAAGGACACGTCTGAGTCTACTGTATGATATGTGCATTGTGTCATAAACTCATAACATTGTATCGTTTACATAATATTTTCCTTGATTCGTAATGATATTATGATTAATGATGTTGACGCCCCCATAATGATAGCGAATTGTTTTTCTCATCTGCTGTTTTACATTGAATTGAATACTATTAAAATTGATTTTAATATTATTAAATTGCCTGTTTTCATTTTTAACCAACCGACCTATAACGTTGATATAAAAGAGAAACTTAATATCTCTAGGGGCACGTGCCTCTAAAAGACTACTAGGAAAATCTTAACTTTAAGGGTAGTTTAGGTAGTATATTTTAGTAACATACGAGCATTAAAGATGTCACTGTCATTCATCAAACGGTTATGATATAGCGGGTGCACTGGAATAGACTGAATTGCATTCCAGTGCCCGAACATAATTCATCCAGCGCTGGATTGTATTACCGGATTAAGTATTATTAAGATACTTTGGAAGCTAATATCATGAGTATAATAAACAAAAATAGAAAATTTAAAACGGGAAAAGAAATGTTGATATACTGAAGATTATTGCTGTATTTTATTATAACTTTGTAGCTTTCAAATTATGAGTTTATAAGGCTCTAAATATGGTAAATTACGGAATCTCCGTAGGGAAGGCCCTTAAATGTAAACCGGCTATTATGTTATAGGAGTCGAATAAAATCACTTTGGAGTCGAATCGCCAACAGCCGTATCGACATTGTGCGATCCGATTCATAATTAGAAAGCAAATTAGAAATCGTTGATTGCAGTTTTCGACACTAGGGTCGTGGAAAATCGCTTCCGACCTTTGTCAACTTGCACTTTCTACTGAGTACTGACACACTTGACTCTCATTTACATAGATATATTCTGTAGTTTCAAGGTCAACGTTTGATGAACTGCTTTCATTTAGTTTTGTATCGCGTTGTATCGAAAGCAAGAATGTGAGTCAAAGCTAATATAAATACACAATACACATAACTATTATTATAACTGTCTGTCTGTCTGTCTGTCCGTCCGTCCGTCCGTCCGTCCGTCCGTCCGTCCGTCTGTCTGTCTGTCCATCTGTCTGTCCGCGGTTTTTCTCAGAGACTATAAGGCCTACAAAGCTGTAATTCGGCATGAATGTACATCTTAATGACGCCGACAAAATGGTATATAAAATCTTTAAAAAAAATTTTATACACCATACACGTCAAGCGGGGATGATTTATTTTTTCCTCGTCCACCCCACCGTGTGGGGTGTCGTTGGATAGGTTTTTTAAGAATATGATGATTTTGCTGGTATGGAGATACTTTCAACGGGAAAGGACATTATTTTTATCCCGGTACGGTTCCCGCGCGATAAACAAATTTTGGCGCAACGGAGTTGCGGGCATCAACTAGTTTATAATTTTAGTAAGGATTTTCATAAAATCGGCCAAGTGCGAGTCGGACTCGCGCACGAAGGGTTCCGTACCGATACAGAGCAAAAATAGGCTAAAAATTGTGTTTTTTTTTATGGGAGCCCCCCTGATTTTTTTATTTTATTTTAATATTATTATTAAATATTAAAATACACATATAACAAAAGAATGTGTGAAAAATTAAAGTGCCTACCTCTTGCCAATTATTGATATAGAGCGAAAAAGGCCGAAAAATACACGTTTGTTGGATGGGAGCCCCCCTTAAATATTAATTTTATTTTGTTTTTAGTATTTTTTGTTAAATCGGCAACAGATATACACAATCTGTAAAAATTTCAGAAGTCTAGCTATAGCGGTTCTTGCGATACAGCCTGGAGACAGACAGACGGACAGACAACGAAGTCTTAGTAATAGGGTCCCGTTTTTACCCTTTGGGTAAGGAACCCTAACAAGATAAACACACACAATGCATAATATGATGCGATCACTGTAGCACACAGCAGTCATTTGTACAATGCAGCAGTGGGTATGTTACAATAGTAATTGATATCATGGGCCATGGCTGACTCAGTCGATCGGAACTATAATGTATGTTATAACATTAGCAGTAACACTGTTTATATGAAAAGTATCGATTATGAGGAACATACTTTACAGTTCACATGATGTCATGTTGGTATGTATAATTGTATGTCAAAGGTGTAGGAACTCAATAAAGTATGTTCATTCACCTTATGTATTGAGCAGCACTGGTATATGTACCATCGAGGAAATTGATTCCTAGGCAGTTGACGGACCTACGTCATGTGGTCGGCTTATGTCAATTCAATGTTAGCTGTGATCGTTCGGATGGGTTTGACTTAGCGCGACCAAATTACTTAGGTCCGCCATCTGCCTAGGAATCAACTTCTCTGATAGTACAATTTTGTCTTTATGAAAACTTTTCATAAAACATTAAATAAAAATTAAACATAAAATATTAAATTCATCAAAATCTGTTCAACGGTTTAAGAATAAGATAACAGATAGCCAGATACGGATTTTTCTTTACTTACCCATTTTTAGGGTTCCGTAGTCAACAAGGAACCCTTATAGTTTCGGTCCGTCTGTCTGTCTTTCTGTCCGTCTGTCTGTCTGTCCGTCTGTCTGTCCGCGGTTTTTTTCAGAGATTATAAGGCCTACAAAGCTGTAATTCGGCATGAATGTACATCTTAATGACGCCGATAAAATGGTATATAAAATCTTAAAAAATATATTTATACACCATACACGGCAATCGGGGGTGATTTATTTTTTTCTCGTCCATCCCCACCGTGTGGATAGTTTTTTAAAAATATTATGAGTATTCAAAGACCATTTTCCGATTAAAGGATCCATTTGTGAAATATGAAGTTTAAAGTGGAAAAAATCGTTGGAGTCCAGTGTCCCCCCCTTCTACCAGCTAAACGGTTGCTTCTGGAAATGTGAAAAAATTCACTGGGGTAGGAAATATGCTGAATTTAAAAGGAAAACTATCACGGCTAAGAAGAACTCGTAAGTTATTGAGTAATAGTCGATCAACTAAAAAAATTGTATTCGGAGAAGTATAAAGGAAATTTTCGTTCGAATTCCTTTGAACGTAACTGAGATGATGTTGTTAGTAGTGTAAAATACGTTACGAATGTGCATTCATTAACTATACAAAAATTATCAAATACTAGCGGTACAATTTAAACGGAACCCTATATTGCGCGTGGCCCGACACGCACTTGTTATTCAATGAGATTTGGGACTAGCATAGCTAGCACGGCGTTGCCCAGTCGATTCTTCGGAAGAAAGTATTGGCAGTTTCTTTCCCATGTCATGTCAATACCAATAATAAAAACTAAGGAACTTTATTATTCGTAGTTCGTAGATCAAAACTATAATTCCAGCTATAGACAGAGTTGCTATACATCGATTTTTTTTAATTTGCCACCATTTACTCGATACTGGCCATGGTTTTATAGCCGAAGTGCCATAATTAAAAAAAAAAAGAATCAAGAAACTAAATTGTCAAAAGCGGATAAAAATGGTCGTCATGCTTGACATATAGATTTTCAAAAGCGGAAGAAATCGAGATACGAAAGAAACTTTTTCTCCAATGTTTTTCCGGTAAAACTGTCAAAATTTAGATTCTTTCGTTTGTCTACTGACGGTATGCTAGGCCAGCTGGAAACATGATTGTAAATTAAGAAGTTTAAAAATTAACTAAATTATACTAACTATTTTGTGGATTCTGTAACTTTATAATTAGTTTGTTTCTAATAGTAATTGCAATCTGGTTTATAATAATGGTTATTTTTACCTTCACAATCTTACTCATCCTTGATGAGAAATTTTAAGAAATGCTCTTCGCGTGAGAAAACTGTAACAATGGTATTACTTATTTTAAATGTATTTTCCTATGACGCAAAGATAGATTTTGTTAACAAAATTTTGCTAAGTTGAGTTTGTCTAGCAATGTTGTATGTTTTGCTTTTAATTTAATGTTAAGTAAAAATAAATAATTTACACCTGTGGTTCTTAACGTTTTAGTCATGAGGGACCATTTTACCAAATGCTTGACTTGACCACCTACGTGCTTAGCACGGGGATTTCCGATCTAGAAGAAATAGATATAGAGAAGAAATAACTATAGTTTCTTGAATAAAAGTTCCTGCTTCAATGTAAATAAGGTCGTAGATTCATCAACAACCGAAATTATTTTCAATGCAAGTTTTTCGAGCATTTTTACGACCTATTGTTTAGCAAGCTCGGATTTATGAACATTTTATAAAATATTAATACATTTTGTCTAGCACTTTGGCGATGTAGATTCATCGAGGGTGGAATTATCAATTTTCCCACGCTAAACAATGGGTAATAAAAACGGTTCACAAAATGCACTTAAAAATAAAATAACACTAACGATTAATTTACGACCTTATTTACTTAGGAGCAGGATCTTTTATTAAAAAAACTATAATTATGTTTTCTCTACGAAGATCGGAAACAAATATAAATCCCCGTGCTAGCCCAGCTGGTCGGTTTACCTAAATTAAGGGTGGGTTGCACCAACCAGTCGGTTTACCTAAATTAAGGGTGGGTTGCACCAGAGGCGTGGTTAAAGTTAAAGTTATGGTCAAAGTTATGGTTATAGTTAAGGCTAACTTAACTTTAACCTTAACTTTGACCACAGAATTTGACAGATGTCTGTTGCTGGTCCGACAAGGCTTTAAATGAACGTGGGCGGGGGCGCTGCTGGTAAAGGAGAACTGTCAAAAATGGCGTTTTTGTATGATGACAGCGTTAGTTCCTTTTTTCGCCACGTGCATTTAAAGCCTTGTCGAGCTCTATGGTTATGGTTAAATATGGCGTCCATTTTTGACTTTAACCAAAGATTTGACATTTTGCATTGTAGTTAAAGTTAAAGTTATAGTTACAGTTATAGTTAAAGTAAAGTAAGTTGGTGCAACCCATCCTAAATGTTGTTTGATAAAGAAAACAAGATCAACTTTAATATAAGCACTCATAAATTTTTTATTTGGCAAAAATCTAAAAGTTACAGATTTTAATATAATGTGATTTTTGTGACTGCATACTCTTTACTTTACTTTTACTAACTTCTGAATTCTAACATATTATTAGGATTGCTTCGCGGACCACTTGGAATGCCACTAGGTACTACCAGTGGTCCAGCTAAGAACCATTGATTTACACACAGACATAGATCAAGATAGATACCGCATGTCCCCCCATTTGTATGAAAATGAGCGTGCCACTTTTTTCCTACCTACAGCTGTGACGTACCGATGATAAGAAACGTGTCCATTATCTAGGCCAACATTTCTATTCGAATTTCTACAGCTCACTATGGCACAATTAGGCATTTAGGCATTTTTAATTGCGATTGACGTCCGATGCCGATAGCAGACTAAAGAACAGACTTTCGAAAGACGAGCATTGCTCGTTGTTTGGGAACGCGAAATGGCACGCGAAGTACATATACATGCGGTATCTATCTTGATCTATGTCTGTGGATTTACACAATTTTTAGCTACATGTAGTGTTTTGTATTTAACTGATACGGTAAAAAAAATCGCGACAGGTGACACACCAATCAAACATCGATACTATAATTATAATTCTAAATGCGAAAGTGTGTCTGTCTATTACCTCTTCACGCCAAAACAGCTAAATCAATTTTGCTGAAATCTGGTGTGGAGATAATTGAGTTCCGGGAAAGGCCACATTCTGATACTTTTTATCCCTGAAAAATATACGGTTCCTGTGCGATAAACAAATTTAGGCGCAACGGATTTGCAGGCGTCATCTAGTTTAATAATAATGTAATCATGTGTAACTTTTTTAAGAGGGTTAATCTACAAATTTTCCTCTATACCCAAAACAGTGTGTTGAGGCACAGAACTACACGACAATTTCCTACAGTTCCAACTTCCATGTCACTCATGTTTTAGACTAGGTATAATGACACCAGGTAATAATAATATTGCTGAATTTCTCGGTATTGTATTTCATTCACTTTGGCTTTGTGCGTCACTCGTGTGACAGTACGCTCAATATGCAGCACCTCACCTCACCTTGAGTGCCGTGAAGTTGAGTAATTGTCACTTACCAGGTAGGTACTAAGTAAGTACCAAGACTGAATTACTTATATTTTTTGTGCAAAGGCCTCTGGAGTTTGGAAACTTCAATTTAGGGCCAGGGAATTCCTTTCGTATTTTCATATTATTAAGGCCATCCCCCGAGCAAACGACCTTGACTTTGACCATTGACGCGTTGCCGAGATCGCACAAAAATCCTATTTTTAGGGTTCCGTAGCCAAATGGCAAAAAACGGAACCCTTATAGATTCGTCATGTCTGTCAGTCTGTCTGTCCGTGTATGTCACAGACACTTTTCTCAGAAACTATAAGAGTTATGCTATGGAAATTTAGTAAGTAGATGTAGTCTGTGTACCGCATTAAGATTTTGATACAATAATGGAAAAAATATTAGAAAATATTGAACGAAATCTAGCAAGTAGTTGTTTTTTTATACTTTTATATTTAAATTAAAAAAAAAATCATCTAACCTATGCGAGTGGGGTATCTATGGATAGGTCTTCAAAAATCATACTGAGGTTTCTAATATCATTTTTTTCTAACCTGAATAGTTTGCGAGAGAGACTCTTCCAAAGTGGTAAAATGTGTGTCCCCCCCCCCCTCTAATTTCTAAAGTAGGGGCATGATAAGTCTAAAAAAAATATATGATGTACTTTACTATAAAAACTACCAACGAAAATTGGTTTGAACGAAATCTAGCAAGTAGTTTTTTTTTATACGTCGTAAATGGTAAACTTAATTTAACTTTCATTAAATCAACTGAAATATAAAAATAAATCAAAAACCTTTTAATTTCATAAAAATAAACCTTATTGCTGCTGCGGAACCCTTCATGGGCGAGTCCAACTCGCACTTGGCCGGTTTTTTTACTTATCTTAGTTCAAAATTGATAAAAAAAAATTAAAACGGGGAATAGGTAGTTAAAGAAATTGTCGTTATTTGTAAATACTAGGGAGATGCTGAAAGTATGCTTCAATTTTAATAAATTGGTATTACTTTAGAAGCTAATATCATGAGTATAATAAACAAAAATAGAAAATTTAAAACGAGGAAAGGAATGTTCATATACTGAAGTTTATTGCTGTATTTTTATTATAACTTTGTAGCTTTCAAATTATTAGTTTATAAGGCTCTAAATACGGTAAATTACGGAATCTCCGTAGGGGAAGGCGCTTAACTCAGCGTTGTCACTCCCTGTATATTCTGTCTCTGCTCACGGCTTAGAAAGCCACCGTCATTTTCGTCATAGCAATGGTCGACTACGATAAATAGGAGTCGCGTTTTTATTTTATTAATTTAAAAATACACCTGCTGTACATGTATTATACAATTACAGCAACAAATTATAATATTACAATCCTGAATCCTGATTCCTGATACATGCAATTTTATATACTGTACTCGGCGAAACATGGCGGTAGCGGTCATTGATTCCCTGTCAAAACTTGTCAATTTCTATATAACCCGCGATTGACAATGAAGTGTTAGATGTTGTCAATCGCGGCTTTGTATAGAAAATTACAAGTTTTTGACAGGGAGTCAATGACCGCTACCGCCATATTTCGCCGAGTACAGTATAGGTGACACAACGCTGGCACAGATAAGTACAAGAAAATCAATTTTTGTGAATTGTGTGATGATGTTTCTTATATCTATACTAATATTATAAAGCGGAAGAGTTTGTTAGTTTGTTTGTTTATTTGAACGCGCTAATCTCAGGAACTACTGGTTCGATTTGAAAAATTCTTTCAGTGTTAGATAGTCCATTTATCGAGGAAGGCTATAGGCTATATTTTATTACACTAAGACTAATAGGAGCGAAGAAATAGAGGAAAATATGGAAAAAACGGGGGGCAATTATTTGAAAGAGCTTATTTGAACGCGTTAATCTCAGGAACTACTGGTCCGATTTGAAAAATTATTTCAGTGTTAGATAGCTCATTTATCGAGGAAGGCTATAGGCTATATTTTATCACGCTAAAACTAATAGAAGCGAAGAAATAGAAGAAAATGTGGAAAAAACGGGGGAAATTATTTGAAAGGGCTTATCTCACGAACTACTAGAGCAATTTTTCTGGTATTTGGGTCAGATAAGAAGTAGACCACGTGAAGGATCATAGGCTATTTTTTGTAGACTTATTTGTCTGTGAAATATCTAATTTACGCGGGCGAAGCCGCGCGGAACGTCTAGTTTATACTATGTTGTAGCAGTCAGACTGTATGTCAGCGTAATGCGAAACATTCAAGATTACTTATTTTATATTTATTACCTACATCCGGACATGTGGATTGTGGGTGACTCAGCTTACTGCTCAACAAAATCATTAATCGATTCAAATGTTAGTAATGTAGAGACGTTATGTCTAGACTTTGCAGTCTCTAGTTTAAGTTATTGTTTACTCATACGCTATAATCTATATTATTCAAGAAGCAAAATCATTTATGTTAAGTCCAAATAAATATCCGAAATGAAAATGATCATGATCTTTCTCTGGACACAATATACATCTCTCTACCAAATTGCATCTAAAACAGTTCAGAGGCTTATTGAATTTGCTAATTTAAAATATTTTGTTGCGTAAATATGAAGTTGTATGCCAATATAGATCCCCCAGTATTGACTTTGACTTACATTACAGCCAATAGATAATGATGATGATAATGATGATGATGAATTATGTAGTCGGTGGTTCGGCATACGGCGATGCGTATCAGGAAATAAGGGCGGATTATACACTGCATCATCACTGCATTACATGCAACAGTTATGTGTGAGCTGCGATCTATGATGGACAGACATACAAACAAATTTTGAGTTGTGATAAAATGTACCAATTAGAACCGTTCGAAGTCGTTTAAAAAGTAGAGTTTTTTAACCCTAAAAAATGACCCCTAAGAAAGTATCGTTCTTCAAAATAATTGTCGATTTTTATTAGGGTTCCATACCCAAAGGGTAAAAACGGGACCCTATTACTGAGACTTCGATGTCTGTCCGTCTGTCTGTCTCCAGGCTGTATCTCAAAATCCGCTATAGCTAGACTTCTGAAATTTTTACAGATTGTGTATTTCTGTTGCCGCTATAACAACAAATACTAAAAATAAAACAAAATTAATATTTAAGGGGGGCCCCCATACAACAAACGTGATTCTTTTGGCCTTTTTTGCTCGTAATCAATAATAGCAACAGGTAGGCGCTTGAAATTTTCACAAATCCCTTAGTTATAATTATGTTTACTTTGATAATGAATAATAATATTAAAATAAAAGAAAGATTTAAGGGGGGCTCCCATACTAAAACACAATTTTTGGCCTATTTTTGCTTTATCATGGGTTCCGTACCATTGTACGGAACCCTTCGTGCGCGAGTCCAACTCACACTTGAGTAGAAAAATTTTCACTACTTTTCACGACGACTTTGCACTATTTTGCACGTGAATTTCAAAACAATTTAACTTCACGCGGGCCACTGGTTGAGAATAGCTGGTCTAAACTCTAGAGTTTACTCGTAATATCTCTATGATACAATTGATAATATCTCGCGTGTTAGCAGCAAGCGTGTCGCTTATGACAATCTTGTCATAATGTTATTATCATGTCGACATACTAAATGCTCTTTTCCTATGCGAATGTACTCTTGTCTCTTACTTATATAGCCACATATGGTATGAAATATGAATTAAATACATAACTTTAACTTATTTTGTATCACAACAAAGGTACAAGTTGGAAGCCGGCTACATGAAGCGGCAGTAGACGACGTGTCGTCGTGACACTACTGGTTTCAATGTATTTCTATGAAAGATAAGTATCGTATGTCCTTTCCCGGTATTCAAAGTATCTCCATTCAAAATTTCAACAAAATCGGTTCAGCGGTTTTATATCTTTCATTTGTTCAATCTTAACAAAGTGTGCAAAATAAGAAGGCAATAAATAACAACACATAGAGTTCATAGTAATACAACGGTGTAACGCACGTGATTTGAACGTAAACCTGTGGTTGCGAGCGATACATGGCAAATGGCCATGGCCGAGAGAACATTGTGCAAAGGTGGAGCAGAGGGCATAACCAGCACATAGGGTAAATAGTCCCACCAAATTACATACTAAACTTTAACGAAATACAACGGTTGCCGTCGAGAATACCCATTTGAGTTGAGTTGCCAATACCCATTATAATCCATACAAAATATATGATAAAATATGTGAAAGTGTGTCTATCTGTCTGTTACCTCTTCACGCCTAAACCGCTGAACCAATTTCGCTTTTTGGTATAGAGTCGCGGCATAGAATAGATAATAGTACAAGGTCCCGGGAAAGGACAAAGGGATGTGTGCATCCGCGATAAATGAATTTTGCCGCAAATCTGTGCGCCAAAATTCGTTTATCGCAAATTTTTACTGTCGCCGTTTATAATATTGACATAAATAATATACTTAACAAGATCGTGTCGTTTATGAACATTAGAATATTATCTTATGAAATATTTTTTTAGAAAAACCATTATGTTCTAATATGCAATTCTAAACTCGTATGTACATGGAGTCAGCCATCTTATAAAGGATATTACACAAACGTTCTACTTTCAGTAATACTGGTCGCAAAATCTTGCATCCTTACCTAATTGGTACCAAGTAGGCGTATTTATCGAGAATGAATTCCTAAAGTGTTGCAAAAATGTACCAATAAGCTTCCAGTAAGGTTATACTTCTAAAGGCCTAACAATTTCGTTATTCTCAGGCCATTATGGAGATTGCCAAATTAAGCAGGTTTCATCAAGATTTTGGTGCATACCTGAAACAAAAGAAAAAAAAAATAGTTAGGAAAAACACGAAATTAAAAAATTATATTTTTTATAAAACTTCTTTAAATCAACGTTGTTTTTTTTAGCACAAGGACTCGTTACCTGATCGAAAATTGGTAAGATGAAGGGAATAGATTGCAGACTTGGCGTAGGAGAGGAAGTAATATCCCCCTCTTATCTAAGTACGCGGCAAAAATTTATGTTGGCACAAAAAATCGGCCAAGTGCGAGTTGGACTCGCGCACGAAGGGTTCCGTACCATTTTATAAAAAAAAATGTAAAAAAAATCACGTTTCTTGTATGAGGCTCTCATACCAGAAACGTGATTTTTTTTAAATTATTTAATTTATTTTGTTTTTAGTTTTTGTTGTTATAGTGGCATACACAATCTGTGAAAATTTCAGAAGTCTAGCTATAGCGGTTTTCGGGATACAGCCTGGAGACAGACAAGCGGACAGACAGACGGACAGACATCGAATATTAGTAATAGCTGGTCCCGTAACCCGTATATACCCTTTGGGTACGGGACCCTAATTATTTAGTTATTACTTACTGACTGAGTGTTCTGAGAGCCTCTTAATTTAAGAAGAGCTCAAGATAAGTAAGCCAGTTACACGCATCACACAGGCGTGTCTAAATGGACGAAGCCAATCATCCGTACATTGTTTTGATTGGCGGTCACCGCTTCCGTTATTGTACACCCAATGTCAATACTCAATACAAATAGATACTGGATAGGTCCCAGCCTAGCGCCAAAGGATTTTTTATAAAGCTATGAGACATAATATAAAAATAATTCTGTATTTCTGATTCATTACATAATATATTTAAACATTACAGAATAGATATAATATTAATTTCAAAAACAACGAATATGGACATCAAAGAAGATTGATATATTTTCACGCAAACTTGCTGAGACGCCGAGGTAATCGAGCAGGCCTATTAGTGCTGAAGCATGGCTTTGATCTACGGATCTGCCGCACACAAAAATTTCCTTTCATAGGTAGGTACATAAACCATAAAATCTTAACCTTCTCATGTTATTAATTTTAACTCTATCTTCTCTTGCCTAAATATGCTTAGATTTAATTAATGGTTTACTTAATCGATACTTAGGTCACTATTAACCTCGCACCCTAGACCATTTAGATTTTAGAGTATATGTGCACAAATTAATTTTGAAGGCTAGGTCTAACGCTATCAACCTCGAATTAGTAATTTAGAGCGTAACGGTTAACAAAATATATTTTCGTTAATATTATATTTTAACCTACACCAATGTACCTAGAAGCATACAAATTTGTAAGCTCACAAAGAGAAAAGAATAATAATAATATTATTGTTATCAAAATTTCTAAGCAAACTTCAAGTTGCGGTCTTCAATTATTTTGGAGGGCATCTGCAATGACAAACAAAAGAAATAAAGAAAATGCAAACAAAATAATAACACAGAGAGAAGTAAACATGCACTTAAGGCGGGCTGAAACCCCATTTTGTTATTTCTTGATACCCGATTTTCCTAGTTCCAATATAATAACAAAATGTAAAAAAATATGAGATATAGAGCACAATATTTAAAAGGGTTTTAATCAAAAACATTTTAATAAAAAATAATACTTTCGCTGTAATTAATTTACAAACTCACCTCCGATAAAACTCTTTGTCATCGAAATATAAGTATTAACAAGAATAACTTACATTATTTTAATAAATTTATTAAAATAATGTAAGTTATTCTTGTTAATACTTATATAGATTCATTAACAATTGTTAATGAATCTATTTTAAAAAGGTCTGAAACGAATAATCTTTTTTCTTAATATTTATTTATTTAGAAAGATATTTAAATAAAAACCGGCCAAGTGCGAGTTGGACTCGCCCATGAAAGGTTCTGCAGCAGCAATAAGGTTTATTTTTATGAAATTAAAAGGTTTTCGATTTATTTTTATGTCAGTTGATTTAATGAAAGTTAAATTAAGTTTACCATTTATGACGTATAAAAAAAAACTACTTGCTAGATTTCGTTCAAACCAATTTTCGTTGGTAGTTTTTATAGTAAAGTACATCATATTTTTTTTAGACTTATCATGCCCCTACTTTAGAAGTTAGAGGGGGGGGGGGGGGGGGGGACACACATTTTACCACTTTGAAAGAGTCTCTCTCGCAAACTATTCAGGTTAGAAAAAAATGATATTAGAAACCTCAATATGATTTTTGAAGACCTATCCATAGTACCCCACACGCATAGGTAAGATGAAAAAAATTTTTTTTTGATTTTGTTGTACCTATGGGGACCCCTAAAATTTTTAATATTTTTTCCATTATTGTATCAAAATCTTAATGCGGTTCACAGATTACATCTACTTACCAAATTTCAATAGTATAGCTCTTATAGTTTCGGAGAAAAGTGGCTGTGACATACGGACAGACAGACAGACAGACATGACGAATCTATAAGGGTTCCGTTTTTTGCCATTTGGCTACGGAACCCTAAAAACACATGAAAAATAGAGAAAATCCGCCCCTAGAAACTACAATTTTATGCTAAGCTAAAATGAATCTTATTGCGATGCGTACACGCTTGGTCTTTGGTTGTGTGCAAGGTTATCGTTTGGAATTGAGATAAGTCCTCGCCTTAAATATATTGCTGAAAGAAAGCTGTTAGTCAAGTACAAGTGGAAATCTCACAAAAAGGGTTCCGAATATCAATTCGTAACTACAAAAAGTCACGTTTCTTGTTTCTCATTTTTCCTACTTAACCTGGCTATGGCAATTTTCTTTCTTTTTTTCAGTGTTCTAGCGGCTACCATACTCGTAATATCCATGAAAATTACTTATTATATAGTTGTCATTAGGTTATGGTGGCTCCACCACTGTCTATCAACAGACTGGCATTTTAGGCAACCTGCTGACAGACAGACAGACGGCATAGATTCCGAAGTCACAGTATATTTATTTACGGATTCCTAAAAACTTTAAAATAGATATTTTGATGTGCTGTCAAGAAAATTATATTTTCACACCGAAAAAGAAATACACAGAACGAAAAGAAAATTCTATTTTAAAAATTTACAAATTCTATTTTTAAATTCAAACTAGAATAAAAATAACCGCGAATTTAAAATGCAGCGGGCTCCAATTATTCTGAAGAGCCCTTGTCTGGGCCTTCTACGAGTCGAGCGTTAACCCACATGCATAATGACTGAAAGTTTATTAAAACTGGGGTTTGCATCATTATATTCAACTTATACCGGCTTTCTACCATCAATATGAAATCACATGTCGAATGTTCAAGCATCTGGTATGCTTATATCTGTATTTAATAATATTACTATACTGCAGATACTGCAATACTGCAAATCAAAAAAAAAGCAATAATCTTATTGCTTTTCACATTTGATTTGGTTTTCGCCTATTAACTGCTATTAATATATTGGCAATTAGGCCAATATATTAATAGCATAAGTTAAATAACTATTTGTATTACTTTCCCTTATATTTGTCTCCTACGTTGCGCCGGCGGTCTATTCTCTCTCCTAGTATTACTCGGTCACGTGTCTTGAGTCCTTACGTGAGTAAAAATTTTTTTTACCCAAAAAGTGCACAATTCATCCATAAAAGTTTTCATTAAAAAATTTTACGCTCTCTCTCAGATGAACTCTTACTACCTCACTCAGAGACGAACACCTATTAAGTTTAAAGTTAACATAACTGTAATTATTAAAATATGAAGATTTTGACATAAGCCCCATACAAAATATGTCAAACACTTGATTAAATTGAAGTTTAATCATCATTAAATGTCTCTGAATGCGACCTAACATAACCCGAGTTAACATAAATACCTAAAGTATTACTAAGATCCTTTGTTATACATACCATATGCGCCATGTAACCTACTTGTATATTCGCTAATATGATACTGTTAGACAGTGTCACCAGTCGATTGTGTGCGACCTACATTTTAACAAAACGATCATTACCGGTAAATACGAAACGGTTTTGTTGCTTTCAAAGACGTATAGATATTTTATATAGCACAGCATCGTCGTGTGAAAAATAATACATTTAATGATGTTGCAACTTTGATTTAATAAAGAGTTTTGCAGAAAATGTATAGAGCTTATGTCATAATTTTAAATCTCTCTGAGTGCGGCCGTTTGTACTTTTATTTATAAGGCTGGCTTTATATGTGTCCGCTCCAACGCGCGGTTATTCGGCTTCACCGCGAGATCACAAGCAATTGTGTGTAAATGACACCGCGACCGCGCCGCTATCTAAATAAACCGTTACTACTATTGATTGTGATCTCGCGGTGTAGCGGCTAAACCGCACGAATATAAATCCAGCCTAATCCTGAGAAGTTTCACTGAAAATGTACTGAGCTTATGTCAAAATTATGAAATTAAGTAGTCATTAACCAGCTTAGCATGGCCACAGTAGACATGCGAAAGAATAGAAACGCTGACAGTTTTTGCGGACAAACTGACAGATTTCCTATTTTAATCCATCACTTTGTCTACTTTACCGTTAGAATAAACCTTTCTATGGTGGCCATGCTGAGCCTGCAATTCTCTACAATATCAAAAGACTATTCTACTAGTCCAAGTTTTTATTAATATTGTAATGGATTTCGTGTGAATAGGCATTATGAAATAACAATAAAATACGTCAACGACCTTGACTTCGAATTGGAAGTCCACTGACTATTGTTATGACGACCGTGTCTCACTTACCGCCTACCGGGGACCAGTTCACAGTTTCGTGGTCTCTGAGAATGTCACATATAAACTTTTTAAATTAATTGCAATTATATTAAATGGCGTAACAAGCAATTTTTGTAGGTATTACGATTTAAACTAATAACAACGGCGATGAATATTAATTTCTTCAAACACTTACAATTTTTTTTAAATTAATTTGAAACTTTAAACGATCTTGATTACGAACAAACGGACCTCTGAACAAGGATCAACGGAGTTAATTGACGCAAAATTGGTTATCGTGCAAAAATCGGACTTTCTTTAGCGATTCAAAGTAGGTATCCTATCAGTCTATACTCTAGACACATAGGATAATATTATGTACCACACATGGACTAAATAAGTTCAGCGTAAAAAAGTAACAGACAGACACAAGTTGACAATAATTAGTATGTCAGGTTTCTTAATTTTAACTACGCTTAAGGTAGTCATTATCAATTATTAAATCTCACTTACATCATAGACAAATGAAATGTATCAATGACAAATGAAAATATTATGTATTAAATATTATACGAGTATATGGTATATTATGTCAATGCCAGTATCAAACAACAATAACTACGTAAGACCAATTATTCTGTACTAACTACTTGTAATCACTTGTAATTCTGAACCATTCGTACTGGAAACAATAAAGTGTGAAGTTCATTAAGTATTGTTGCGAAATTATTGTTTGCAGCTCTTAATACACTATCAGAACTTTATTTTCTATGGTCTCTATGGAATACTTTGGTCTAAATCACAAAAAAATCTCGAAATCTAATCTTATACAAGTATCTATAAATCCTGGTGTCGCGTAACGCGTTAGTTGTTGTCAAACTTCTAAAATTTACCCTTACGGCTGGACCGATTTTGATGTGTACGCTTATGCTACACCTACCTGAGGTGTAAAAATCGGCAAGCATATATTTCCTATTTTTCATTTTCTCAATACCTATATGGCAAAACATTAAACAATGTTGTCGGATCAGTGTTTTTTTTTTATTTTTTTTTTATTGACATTAAATATAATTATGAAGTTCTGATTCTCGCCTCGTGGTTTTCAATAGCTGCATTTAAAAGACTTTCGACAAAAATTTAAAAGACTTTCAGAGAAATCAAGCGTGCACAGAGAATAAATAAACCATGCAATTTAGGTTTTAATCCGTTAAATGCTTATTTTGAGTGCGCTTTCAGCGTTTAATCATTATGCTTCTTTCAGCGCGTCCTACTTTGCACTGAAATACTTTTTTTTTTAAACTCGAAGCGTTTGTTAACACCTGCATTGTTCATTCATAATCACAGCTTGAATACGTAATAATTGCAAGCTACTAGGCACTAGGCAGATAATTAAGAGGTGCCTCTGCAAAATGGACTTTATCTTGAGTGAATTAAGATTGTTTTTACGGTGTTTATAGCCTATGGGTAATGGAGGCAGGTAAAGAGATCAAATAATGAATAAATAACTCGATAATAGTAATTGCACCGGTCTTGTAGAGTTCATTGCAGTGCCAGCCTCAGTATTTTGGTCAATATGTACTTTCATTTTTTTCATTGATGTCCTATCATCACTATATCATATGGAAGTCACAATATGTAAAATCAACAATCTGTTTTATTTTCAGTGTATTTCTAACGGAATTTGTCAATTGCATTAAGCGAGTATATTTAAAAAGTTTACACACGTAATTTTGAACCGACTTCAAAAAAAGGAGGTTATCAATTCGACTCGTATGTATGTGATATTTCCAGAACTGCCCAGTTTTCGTATATTATGTTAGTATATATTAACGTCTGAACAAATGTGCTAAATTTCAAAAGTGTATGTATGCATGTTTTTGTGTTTGTGTTCGCATATCTCCGGAACTACAAGACGTACTTGTACTATTATCTATTCTGTGCTACAAGTCCGATTTATGTGATTCTTTTTTTGTTGTAGGTCTTAAGGCCGGCCCCCGAGCAAACGACCTTGACCTTACATTTGCCGCGTTGCCGAGATCACACCAAAACCCCATTTTTTTTACTTATCTTAGTTCAAAATTGACCTAAAAAAAATTAAAACGTGGAATATGTAGTTTATGATATTGTCGATCTATTGGCGTGTGTTTCAAATAAAAGTAATTTGTAAATACTAGGGAGATGCTGAATGTATGCTTGAATTTTAATAAATTGGTTTTACTTTGGAAGCTGATATCATGAGTATAATAAACAAAAATAGGAAATTAATAACATGGAAAGGAATGTTCGTTACATAATGAAGATTATTATTGGTGTATTTTGATTATAATTTTGTAGCTTTTAAATTATGAGTTATATGTATGTACTAGCTGTCCCGGCAAACGTTGTTTTGTCAGATAAAGTATTTCGCCCATATCAATTACGTTTAGCTTCATGTCAAATTTTTTACCATACTTAACCATAGACAACATAGACAAAATTACGTTTAGCTGTCATTTTTGTTTTGTTATTCTATGTCAGATGCGTTTTTGTTATACCACGTTTTATACTGACTTCACGGAAACGCGGTCGAACGGGATAAAATATATCCTATATCCGTCTCCTGGTTCTTAGCTACCTCTCAACCAATTTTCAGCCAAATCGGTTCATCCGTTCTTGAGTTATAAGTAGTGTAACTAACACCACTTTCTTTTATATATATAGATGAGCTCTAAAAAGCGGTTAATTACGGCATCTCCGTAGGAGAACCGCCTTAAGACAGTTAACCTGACCGAAAATTTGTAACACGTACGGAGAGTATCCGGCGCGACGTAGGAGAGGAAGTAATGTCTTTGCGACATTATTATAAAATACATAAGTAATTTTATTTGTACATATAATATGCGAGTACAATTATAATATAATCACATACTAATGATCTATGTTAATTTTTCGATAAGTACTTAACGTATATTCGTAGTACCTTTTGCTTGTTTGTAATCTATTATTAACTCACAATGTTCTTTATATATCATTTTATCGGCCTATATAACACCCAATATTATAAATTGCAGCCATTAAGTTCTCAGAGGAAAGTCAGACATTTTTAAGACTAGAAACAAGACTTTACAATATTTAATTGATGTATCCTATCATTACATTCATACAAGCATTATATTAACAAGCGTACAACATGGTCATGGTAATAATGTAGCCGATATTTTGTTAAATGCTCGGTTAAATAATTATTTTATTTGATCAAAACTTTGAAAATGTTTGGTCAAATTACTTGTAGCCTTTTTACTAATAATAATTTAAACATTCTTTGGAAATTCACATTAAATTACGGTTGAAATTGCAAGAAATTTTATTTGATTCAATACTATAACAAGTGTTTGATCAAACCACTTGGTGACTGTTCGGTCAAACTATTCGCGCGTGTGTAGCGGGCGTGAGTCGTTACCGACCTTCGCTATTGCCTAATTAATATCAGTATCAGAGGAAGTGAAATCGAGGATTCGCTTCTTATATCACTTAATTGAATTATTTAAATTATGATTCGGTGCGTCATAATCAAATGTTAGAAGAAATGATGATGAATTTGGTATAAATGGCCATATAAATATCTTACGGCAGTACTCACAGGAATTTAATGACGAATCATTAAATATTTTATTTGTATATTTTGTCTAATATTTAATATTTATGTATCATCTATCTCGGTCATTTCTCGTATCATATGCACTAAAAAAATAAAATAAAAAAAAACAGAGCGGATAACTCTTTGTGAGGTAGAAATTAATTTAATTCAAAGACAGAAATCTTATTGAGATAAAATAATAGACTGATTTGAAGATGCGTCTTGTTTAGATAAATAATTATGATTGTTAATATTTATTAATTAGTAATGGGGTTAGTACTTTAGTTGAATTTAAAAATATGTAATATAATATATCAGAAACATTTAAAAATGATCAGATTACACCTTGAGCTCTTTAAGTAATCCGCGTAAGGCCGAAAAAGCCGTCAGTACTTATACCAAGTATTTGGAGGTCAAATATGAAATTAATACACTTAATACATACTTTACCATTTTCAACATGTCCTTAATAAGGCTTCATAAAAATATTAAATCACCAACATTATAATATATTCATTTAACTACCAGATGACGCCCGCAACTCCGTTGCGCCAAAATTTGTTTATCGCGCGGGAACCGTATATTTTCCAGGATGAAAAGTATCCTATGTCCTTTCCCGGGATTCAAAGTATCTCCATACTAATTTTTATCGAAATAAGTTTAGCGGTTTGGGCGTGATGAGGTAACAGACAAATGGATACACTTTCACATTTATAATATTAATTAGTATGGATATGATTTTGTTAAAGATTTAGAAAGACCGATAACGATAAGTATGTAAAACTAAGGTAAAAAGTATAATTTATAAAAATTTAGGAGGTAGGAGCTTCATTAATTTGACTTCTTCGATATCAGGCTTTCTCACTCTGACCAGCGGCCGTAGCCAAAGTCGCTTTCGTTAAAAACGATGACGAAATTCGTTATCAAAACATTAGTCTTCGCAAGCGAAATGTCATTTAGCGATGAGTTATGTCAAACCGATTTTGATAACGTATTTCTTCATCGTTTTTAACGAAAGATACTTTGTCTAGAGCCTCAGGAGCTGCTTAGGGAGTTCGAACGCAGATTCCGTTCGAACTCCGAAGCGACATTCGAGGTATAAGAATCAGGCCCCTGTGCTATCGTTTCTATGGTATGACATGAGTTTGGATGAGAAAATGTGTGCTGTGTACTAAACAATGGGTTTTTGACGACCTCTGTGGCTCAATTGGTTGAGTGTGTGGCAGCTCAAGCCGGGGGTCGCGGGTTCGAATCCCGCCGACGGAACAAAAAGTTTTCATGGGTCTGGATGTGTATTAAATATGTGTATAATATAATAAAAATCTTAAATATATGTATAGTATAAAAAAGTATTAAATATATTTCCGTTGTCTGGTCTTGTACTTAGCACGGGGCTAGACTGACGTGGTGTGAAGCGTCCATAGATATTATATTATTATTATATTATGTAAAGGCTTGTCACATGTTTACGTATACGTTACCAAATAGTGTATGTGGTTAGTGGTCACAGCGTCCTATATTATCTTATTGGCTGACCCCGCAAACGCTGTTTTGCCGCTATATACTACATTATGCAAGTATTATTCAGACATAAACCCTCCTCTTGAATCACTCTAACTATTTAAAGAAAAACTTAGATTCAACAATAACAGCGATACAAACATTGAACTCTTAAATCTTGTCATTTCAGTTTTTACATGCATCGCCATTTTGGTGTGACTGACTCGAATAGGTTTTAGGTATACTTTTGTTTGGATTTGCTAACACAAGAGTAAATTAAATAAGAATGTTCCTTATAAAAGTACATGAATCGAATCTCGTATCGTTTGTAAAGCCTTTACAAACTAAAATAGTACTGTTACATAAGGATTATGTACTATCGGAGAAGTTGATTCCTAGGCAGATGGCGGACCTAAGTAATTTGTTTGCGTTAAGTCAAAGCCATCCAATCGATCACAGCTAACATTGAATTGACATAAGCCGACCACATGACGTAGGTTCGTCAACTGCCTAGGAATCAATTTCCTCGATGGTACATAATGAGGTTAAATAGCTTATTAGTTAGCCATATACACTAACTTGCAAGGCAAGAATAAATCACGAATGACTGAGTTTGAAGTCATCCGTACGTAACTGGCTGATTGTTTTAACCGCTAACACCGTAATGTATACGCAAGAAAAACCAGCTGTTTATGTACTTTCGAGAAAAATAAACATTTTTTACTGGACACTTTTAATGTGCAAGTTTTTCCAAGTACAGGCGGAATTGCAAAGTAAAGTTTTTGTTAAAAGATTTGCAGAAATCTTGCGGAGTTTTGTTATTTTTTTAACGGGTTTCGGCCCACCATACATTCCCACCGCTTCTCCTGTGTCGCCAGGATCGACAGCGGTATCCAACCACGAAAACCCAGGGAGTGATCTCAGGGAGTCCGAAGGACAGGCTGCAGCTCTTTTGGGACGCGCAAAGAAATTAATCAGAAGAAGATAGGAGATATGTAGGAGTTTTGTTAGCAAAGTCTTGATAAAAAAATACTTCATCTCCTAAACTATATTATATTAATCGTTGCTTGGCTACGCGGCGGCGTTAGAGCCATTACCTCACCGGGATGCCATGGCGACGTGGCCAGTGACGTTACCATGGCAACGTCTGGCGTCTCTACGTCGCCGCAAAGCGGTGTTTTTCTTAAATTCTATGAAGATTTAAGAAAATACCTTGAAAAAATTTTCAATTATCTGAAGATATCACTAAAATCAGCGACTGATTGAGTGACGGAGCATGCAAAGACGTGCAAACAACTGGCAACGTCAACAGTCGCAGCATGCGGAGCAGTCGACTCTGGCCTTGTACCATGAAACTGTTTAGAGACTCAAACAATCGGACGAGAATGCCGCGTCCTACTCTAACAAACGTGAAATGACGTTGTTAGAGCAGGACGCGGCATTCTCGTCCGATTGTTTGAGTCTCAAAACAGTTTCGTAGTAGGCCTACTGGCTACGCTGGCTACTTGGCAACGTCGCCAGTCGGTCGCCAGGTGAGTTACCCGTCATACATGTCAATAAAACTAGTTGGCGATGCCGCTGGCCACGTCTCCATGGCATCCCGGTGAGGTATGGCCCTTAAATATACCACCAATTTATAAGGAGGATTTCAGGGAAGAAGAATTAGCACGGTGTTATCCCTGAAAAACCACGCATTCTGGATAAAGCCTAGTAAACTAAATGTACGTTGCTATTGGTATGCCTTTGTTTCAACAAATGATTTAAAGCCCAGTTTCTGAGATTTTCCGACAGGAATTTGTCTATTCAACAGAGTCGTAGATTGGATAATATTTTGACGTAAATCAATCAAAAGTGAATACATAAACTTCAGTCAAAGCTTCAGAAACCGGGCACCAGTGAAATAATATTCACAAGAAAGTAATATCATAATATTCAAAGTTGCTCGCTGCGATTCTGTAACAGTCTGAGATTGTTCAGACAATGCAATAAATATTCTAAGGGCATTATGCAGACTTTGCATACGTAGGAAATACAATAACGGAGCTACTTAGGGTTACCAGCCACTCCGAAAATGTTACCTTCAAAGTCGGGAGTTTTTGTGACATTAACAATTTGGGCAAATTCAGAAGATTTTATGACTCTGGAATTCTGCGAATTCTTTCGTAAAGCCAGGCTATATTCTGAGAAGGATAGCTTCTTTTGGCTCCTGTTTTACTATTATGGATATATTCCCTTTAGTAGGTCTAAGGAATCTAGTCACCGTAAGTTTATGTAGGTAACTTTCCTGGTAGTCCGTTAAAAAGTAGAATATTTTAATTGATAGCACAACACTTGCTATAATATAAATAACGAGGAACAGAATTTCAGACAGATTTGTACATTAATTTCATAGAAGTATATTTTATATAACAAATTGACAAATAATTTGTATTTTGCGTCTGGATTTGCCGTTTGGACTTTAACTTTCGCCTATAAAAGCCGTTAAAATGTCAGTCACGTTTTCGCAATCTGGTAACCCTAAAGGAACGAGTTATTGTGATATCAAGTAGCCGCACCGGCCTTGGTCTCCGGTCCCCGCAGGGATACCACATTCTCGTCTATTGCATGATGCATCCAAGTTATTACAGTCAGAATAGAACATGTCCACGTTAGAAAGAGTTTCTGTCCACGAAAGAAACCATACTAATATTATAAATGCGAGTGTGTCTATCTATCTGTCTGTCCATTACCTCTACACGCCCAAACCGCTTAACCAATTTTGATGAAATTTGGTATAGAGATACTTTGAGTGCCGGAAAAAGACATGGCATAGGTTACTTTTTATCCCGGAAAATGTAAAGAAAAAGAAAAATGTAGAAATGGTTTCCGCGCGATAAACGAGTTTTGGCGCAACGGAGTTGCGGGCGTCATCTAGTAAAGTAATAAAGTGAAAGATTGGTAAAGGAAAAATTATGTCATATAGTTATAATATTATGCCTGTAGTTTGTCAATATTTCTAATAGAATAGACTATTTAACTTGCTATCTTGACGTATTTTGTTATGATCATCAACGGTTTCGTAATTTAAATCAATCTGTAATTTTATGAGAAGCATTTAAAGCTTATAAGATATAGATTGACACAGTACTGTACATATTTCTGTTTAAGTTAGCATTAATTCGTACATTGACCATAGCTACTTGCCTTTTTAATCTACATAAGGAAGCTAATTATAATGCTATCGCGTTTTCACAAATACGCGATAACAGATAGCTAAAAGTTTTAGAAATTTTTCTGATAAAAATCTCTGTCAAAACGAAAGTTTTGTTTCCCTAGAATCTACAAGAAAACTTTGTATAATGTAGAGCCTAGAGATATTTGAACTGTTGTACCTAATCTAAAGGCTGCACTCCGAGACACATTCAATACCTAACATAATTAGAATCATGGAGAATATAACAGAAAAATCATATTAGAGTTGATGTCAAAATCTTCATAAAATTAAAGTTGGGGCTGTATTAACACTTTTACGATCACTTTCATAAACATATTTCTAACATAAACACATAAAAGAAAGTGCTATGCAGTTTAGTCGACGCGAAATTCGCAATCAAATATGAAGTCGGTATATTTCTGCCCACTACCGTTATTGGCTTTAGAAACTATCGCCTACTACTGCTGAGGTCAAACTCTAACAGTTGAACGGCCAAAAGTTCAAATATTACCATTTGAATTAAGTTATTCGTAATATTATTTTTGTAAGAATAATTTGCGAACTCTAGACGCGTCGGCTCACGCGCATCCCTAGTAGTTGAGGATGATTCGAATTGTAACAAAAATGGCGGTACGACGTCTTTATTTTTCAAAAGCGGAGTATATTGTGAATGTGTTAATAAAACTTGCTACATAACGGATATTCGGCTTTTAATTGACTATCAGTAAATAGAGGATGGTTATGTTATATTTAAATCAAGAACAAACTTCATTCCTTTAAAATTCTTTTAGCTCATGGAAACGGCACATTTTCCCGTATTAAAAGTGGTAAAGTCCTATGTGAAAGACATAGAACTCTACCACCAAACCTGCTCTATACCAAACATCAAAATCGATTTGGCGGTTTTGAACATGAAGATGTATCAGACAGACACAATTATAATATTGGCCAACTTAAGAGGGAACGCGGTGCAGTAAAATTTAAACGAAGAAACTATTGCTATCACGCTTCATCCTGCGCCGGCACGTGTATTGTGATAGAGACAGATACAGTTAATCGAAGTAACGTAGTCCTCTGATTCCTCCTTCAAAATAGAGCCCATCTAATTATTATTCTTTTAAGTATCTTCAGGAAGAGTAAGTCTATGTCTCTACGTTTTTAGTTTATCTTAAAGATCTTTCAAATTTGTTTTATGGTCGGTGGATGGGCGGGGTACGGGGCATTCATTTTTTGCGATTTTTGAAGGGTTATATTTTTTATTTTTAGGTAAATTTAGAAAAAATCGAACGTAAAGGCATAGCTTTAACAGATCCGAATATTGTATAAAAAAAAAATCATTTGTCTAGACGAGTTGTCCACGGAGTAAATTGGGGAATACGTTTGTATGGAAAAACAGTGTTAGCGTTCCCTCTTAATCTTACGATATAAAGAAAATAAGTAAAGAAAAAATGTAATATTATGAAACTAGATGAATCCCGCAACTCCGTTGCACCAATTCGTTTATCGCGCCGAAACCGTAGATTTTTCCAGGATAAAAAAAAAAAAACCTATGGCTATCCTTAAAATATCTATCTCCATATCAAATTTGAGAAAAATCGGTTTACCGATTTGGGTGTTAAGAGGTAACAGACAGACAGACAGACACAAAAGCAAATTTCGAATAATATTGGTATGGACGTCTTTAAAATTCTTCGTAGTTCCCACGACTGACCAAAGTGTTGTTATCAATCATATCTGTATGTAACGTTACGCTTATCGAAGAGATAAACTAATATGCGATTATTATCGGTGATATAACTAATTGTTTTCGTATTATTTGTAATTTATAATACATGTAAATATAGTTTGAGAAAGTTGGAGCCATATTTAATTAATGATATAGAGTCATATAGAGTCTTTAAGAGAAGCTATTACGAACAACTTATTAACATTTTATGCTAATTATAAAATACTTTATGCTATAAATTAACTATAATAAGTTATTTAAATTAACTAAAATAACGTTATAAGGTTCTTTAAATACTCGCAACTCCTTTGCACCAAAATTTGTTTATCGCGTGGGAACCGTACATTTTTCCGAGATAAATAGTATCCTATGTCCTTTCCCGGGACTCAATGTATTTCCACACCAAATTTCAGTAAAAATGGTTAAGTGGTTTGAGCGTGAAGGGACAGACAGACAGACACACTTTCGCATTTATAATATTAGTAAGTATGGACTATGGATATCAAAGTCAATAAACATCCTTGAAAAACGAGTCGAAAAACATTTCGAATCGCAGATCATAAATTCCGCCTAAAACTCTGTCAGCGTAATTTAAACTGACCGTGTTTTCATCTGACACTGACACCCGGCTGATTATCAAAGTTATGACACGTTTCTGACGTAAATATTTAGGTCAGAATCGGTATTTTCGATAATGCGACCCAAAACCGGCGCTTCAACGGATAATATTTTGTGTGCGTCTGACATCTATTTTTGTAACACCGTCATGAATGATACTTTGATTCTTTGAAGTTCAGTTGTAAGCATTTAGTAGCTCCCTAAGGACACTTAACCATTACTTCAATTTACTTGGATTTGACAGATTTGCAAGACGTCTCGCGCATTTGAAATCTGTCAATTCAGTACAAATTGTGAAATGCATCGCGTCACGTTGCGGTCTGAATTCTGAGTAACCCTTATTCATCAAAATTCTTGTGATAAGTTGATAACCTATTTTCTAGACTGACTGAACGTCCTTGAAGATTAATGGGTCGGAAACTCTCAAATGACTGCACACTGGCATAGTAAAGGCATTTTCACACTATTGCCAGTGCAAAGTCTACTACACTAGAGCCTTTAGCTAAATTGCCAATGCTCAAAATAATAATTATACTTACTTTACTTCAATACCTACAGCGTGTTTATAAATGTCCACTGTTTTTATTGACCAATAAACTCAATGAGCAAATTCAACTACCAACAACATAGTCAATACTCAATAGCTATTCTATTAACCTAAAAAAAGCGATAAGTGGCCAATGTAGAGCGATTGCGGGTGGTCTTCGCCGAAATGTGAGACAGTGTGGCTTTATCAACAGTTTTTAGAACAAGTAAAGCTATTGTTGATATTGCACGAACCTAAAAAAAATAAGTAAAAATTGAAAATATTATGTTCGTTTGAGACTAACGAAAACTAGAAAAACACACAATAATAATTGAACATAAATTCCTGTAGACATCTGCAGGTAATATCAAGTACAGTCTGCAGTCACGTACAGTCATGCAGTGTCTACAGGAAGTACGTAATGTTTAGTATGAATTTTTGTAGACATGTGGGGACATCCGCGTACTGTAGAAATCTAACACAAAACATTCTTAATATAATATTTTGCCTATCTAGATAAAACAGATTCATTAAAAAGTACAGACGTGATTTCTATTCAACAATAATTACAAACGTGTTTAAGTGATATGTTATCTATTCTAGCTGCTACAAAATCAAAAACCAATCTGTTATCTATGTATTTTGTAACTCTTTATTCAATGAAGAGAAGAGATGATGTATGAAGTAATTATATTAAGAAACACCGTTTCGAAACTATTAATATTACTATGATTATTTTGCTAACGTTCTTTTCATTACGTACTTACAGTTGACCAATGGTTTTTAAAGCTGTAATTAATTATTATTGACTGTACAATTTGCAGAGCATTCTCAGCTCTAACTGGTTTATTGTCAAAAGTCAACAATAATTAAGAATTTTATAATACGACTAAATTAAGTAAACTGACAGAAATATAACTGCTTACAACTTATTTGAATCTAAATGCATTTATAATGATTAATTTATTCACAACTTATAAAATCGAGTGTGAAATAAATTATGTAACTATAGCTACTTGTATGTATTGTATTAGAATTCAAAATGGTTATATGTTACAACCAGATGAGAAAATAATCAGTATTATTCATTATTAGATAATACATCATATAAATTTTAAGCCGTTTAGGTAATAAATAAATAATTATTGTGTAAATTACAACGTAGAGGCTCTATTTTATGCGCATAATACCATATAAGGTGATAAGTTTGTGGTTGCGATGTAAGTGTAATTAAATAATGAATATGGATTCTTAAAACAATCTATAACAATAATTATTGCATAACTATGAAATTTTGTATCAATTGTAATAGTTTATAAAGTGTTAAGGTAACGTTAAAAAAGTGATCAATGTACGTATGGTAATTGGCAACTAATTTTGCAAAGTAACGCACACTCACACTTATACCAAAGAACACTTGAACATTATTTTTTCTGTGGACACAATATCGCATCAGAATATTTTGCGTGGCTGTTGGAGGGTTAAACTTTGAAAATGGAACGCAAGCTTGCAATGATATTATTTTTAATGTAAATTAATAATAATATTATAATTATATAATTTTATTTATAATTATATTTATCTAGATTTCTAATTAATGAAATCAGTTGAAAAAAATTTAAAAGACCAAAATCTAGCAAATCATCTTATTTGCTAGATTTTAATCTCAACCATCAAATAAAACAAATAAGTTTTAACGAGACATGCCTCGAAACAAGTGAACTCGTATTCAAATGTCTATAACATAACAGATAATAATCATAACTGATGGTATATTCCGTATATTAGTCACTCATATCACGTACTCTGTTGTTAAACAATGAGACTGTAACAACAAAAAATGACACTTGGGTTTGTTGTTCTGTGACTTTAGTCATTTCAGTAACTAAACCGTATTATTGACACTACGCAGTTTGCTATGAAGCCTTCTTAGCGCTTAGGAGCTATGGCTATGGTCCATTTCAATACAATATATTGATCTAAATATAAACAAAGCTCGGCATCCTTACTAATATTATAACTGTGTCCCTGAATATCTTTTACCTCTTACGAATGGCTTATCTATTTAGATGAATTTGGTATGGATATTCTTTGACAGACGGAAAAGAAAAGTTTTTGTTGTAGTCTGTGGATAAATATATACGGTTTCCGGCGCGAAAAACGAATTTTGCACAGAGTTTTTACTATACTGTACTCGACGAAACATGGCGGTAGCGGTCATTGACCTTTTTAGTCTAGGCGCTAAATGAAAAATGCTCGCACTGTGATTAGAATATTTAAGAATAAAATTGACCTCTTATAAAGACACAGATTATTACAGATTCGTCGGAAAACCTCTTGATAACTCTTAAAATGATAATCTCCAACTTTTTATGAGTTCGAAGTGATATGCTACATATTCAGTTCACATCGGTTATGCAAAATACGATATCGCCCTTAGACTACGAACATCTGACACTTCATTGTCAATCACGGTTTATATAGAAAATGACAGGTTTTTTGACAGGGAGTCAATGACCGCTACTGTCTCGATTTCCCGAGTACACCTTAGAATATAATGCTACAGATTTAAATGGCACGTATTAACGCGCAATAAGGAAATACCTACAATACGTCGTGTTTCAATTTCTTGTTTACACGTAAATCAAAACGCGAAGTATAATATAATATTATGACGTATTATTTAGTATTTACGTAACCGAAACCTTCATGTTTAATTTATTTATAGTGAAAGGAGGAAAGTTATTCAGCTCATCTAATGGTTAGTTTATTTACTTGTTGCCACTAACATCTGCTATAGTTATACGAAATAGCATGCAGGTGTAAAACCATGTTATGCACAGCGACAATGCTCGAAAGACTAAAGTGCGTACCTCACTAATAAAATGTGAGGTACGTACGCACTTTGGTATTTCGAGCACTGCTGCCGCTTTGCGATGATCTGTCATATTTGTCGCTTCTGTAGACAAAATTTCTTCTAACAAAGTGGTTTAAATACAGTAAATTTCATTCAGTCGTGTAGCTGAAATCCTAATATTACTAGTATTTTAAAAACGCAAGTTAATGTGTTTGTATGTTAATTGCATCTTCACAGCTAACTAAAGTATTTTGATGAAACTTGTAATAGTGTAGTATCCTAATTAATACATAGGAGAATTTTTATATCGAAAAAGAGCTCTAATAGTAGTAGGTTCTATATTTACGCGGTCGAAGCCATAAGCAAAAAAAAAAAAACATGTGCAATCGCATTAAACTAGCAGCAGAAGCGATCGACGATAGTAAATAAGATCTAAAAAAATACAACCTATCTGCCTTATCTCAATAAAACAACATTTATTGGCAAGACTTTTACTGAAGTAAAACTCGACTGGAACAAAAAGTCATACGCTTTCATATGCGCATCTTTGGTCAAGGAAGATCGATCGAGATATTTAAGGCTCTGCACACATAAACAAAATATGTCAGTTAATATAATATCATTACGTTTTACGCAAGATTTTTTTTAAAGGTATTCGTAAGGTGTGATTTCAAATCCCTTGTTTGTTAATTGATAATAATTGATATAGAAAAATAACGGTACTTAAAACATCGTGCGGCCTTTAAAGGTGGTGAAGTAAACACTTTTCATTATTTTTTCATTTTGTAATTTTAGGATCTTATGCTGAAAATTGAAATCCCTTATACCAGACATAAAATATCTGGTATAAGGGAATAATAAATATAAGTTTGGGATTATTATAAATATAAGATTATTTCGAACAATCAAGAACAGCACTTTAAGCAATACCCAATTATAATAGAATTAAAGAAAATTTAATTTAAATTTCAATATTTAAGATTATCTATGTAGAAATTTATGTTAACCAACTTATTTCTGCTTTAAAAATTTAACTTCTCTCAAGATCGTGTTGTTTGTGCTAAGCCTATTCGCTAATTCCAGCAATCCTATGCCTGAACCGGTTGGGCACAGAAAAGTGATAGTCATCACACCTTGAAAGCCTTGCCTTATTGGTTTTTATGCCTGTCTTACTAACAACAAGCACTTACTATCTACTAGTAAGTAGTAAGTACTAGGTCTACTAGAAGTAGGAAAGCGGGATCTTTCTTTTACTTTCCATACAAAATATGTGTGTCAGGAATCACATTAATTAGTGAAGTATTTGCATACAACTCTCATTCGAGTTTTGTTTACTAGAAAAATGAAAAAAAACCTACAACAGATTAATTAAGTTGTTTACTAATGCTTTTTGCCTTTTTGCTAAAGATTTTTCTTTAAAAAAGACACTTTTCTCTTAACGTTTACATACCTACATAAATGTGACATGTCACATGGCATAGGTTATACAAAATAAAGTTTAAAAAGTTAAAATAAATATATTATCTAGCTTAAAGGCCTGAATTCACTTTGATTAGTGATAAGTGCAGGTGATTAGTGCAGGTGTATAGTAATCAGGAGAAAGTGTGAACAGCGAGTAGCGACTGAGTAGTGCAAGTTCTTATTTTCTCCTAATCACTAATCACCTGCACTAATCACCTGCACTCGCACTAATCAAAGTGAATACAGGCCATTAATGAAAGTGGATGTTACTGTCACCAAAAAAGTCTAAAAGCTTTCAAACCGCCGCTACAATATGATCCGGTGAACTTCGTATTACTTTCCTCCTAGTAACCTTCCCTGGATTTCCACGAATATTTAAAGACAAAATTAGCCAAATCGGTTCTGCCGTTTCAGTTTGGAAAAAATACGTATTCTGAATTCATTTACAAGACTCTGAATACCGACTAACACGCTATTGTTTGGTGGACAGCCATTATAAATTCTGTTTTGTTTTCATGCCAAATATTTTGGCTAAAAATAGCACAAACATGATCAATTCAGTAATTAGAAACAGCTTACAAGTATTACTTTATTTTAGAGATGCTAAATAAGGCAGATGACCAGAATTAAGTAGATATGAGTGTTATATACTCGTAAGACACCTAGCCGCACTTTTTACTAGATGATATAGCAAGAATTTTGACTAATATACAAGAAGTGATTAAAAATTAATTAATTAACATACAGTGATCCATTCTTCCATTAAAAATAAATAATTCATTAGTAAAAATATTGCGTAAAGTTTAGATGGAAGAATTCGGTTTTATCCGAATATATAAGTAGAACTAACGAAATATTATAAGTAGAACTAACATATTACATAATCTAACTTACATCCTTTTATTGACTTTCGCTTTTATTTAACTTTATTATAAAACATTATGGTAATTATAAGTCGTTTGTATACATATAAACGGAAGCTTGATATCTTTAGGGTAAAACTGGCCCAAATCCATGACAAAATGTACATCATTAGAACATATTTTGATCGAAGATTAGCTTTAATAAAATAGGCGAATAAGCGATCGGCATATATTTTTATTTTTTATCTTTTATCTATTGCCAAGTCGTAAATTAGTATTGCAATTTGAAATAAAGATTTGACATAATATAGGTAGTATATCTTTATTTTTTTCTAGGTAGGTAGGTAGGTTACGTAGTAAGTCTAAGGGTCAATTCAGACCGCAACGCGACGCGTAGATGCATTTCTAAATTTGTACTGAATTGACATATTTAAATTGCGTGAGACGTCTTGCAAATCTGTCAAATCCATACAAATGCATCTACGCGTCGCGTTGCGGCCTGAATTGACCCTTACGCTAACATGTTTCAAAAACTATATGCATTTGCGTTATCTTTGCACGGGTAAAATGAGTTTTCTCTAAACAAATGTTAGGGCATCACGTGTCCTTGCTACCATTGTTCTATATTTGAATTTCTAATATCAGTATAATATGTGCGTCACGGTTAATTGTTGCCACATCAGTACAATCACGTTTGCAAAATCACTTTCACTGCTACTATAGTGTATGTCAATATGCCGCCGTTGTCTAGTAGAGTTAGTTTCGGAGGAGTGGGTTCGATTTTCTCATAAAAAAATGTGGTTTTTAACTAGCTAAGCTGCACTTAATAATTTCGACAGACATGTTCGAAATAAAAAAAATGTTTGACAATTAAAATTAGATATAGCGAGCCAAGTTCTTTTCAATTGCAGACTGCAGTATAAATGTAAGTTTTATAAGTATAGTTATACAATTTGCATGCGGAAAATTCGCCCTTTGGTGCAATCTGTCATCAGCTATTTATGTGATTGTCTATCACCAAAGGTATCCTGTGCCTGATCTCTCGCCGGTCGTTTCGCCATCCGTCCCACTGGGATATGACTTATGAATATAAAGAAAGTAGTAGGAGATTATTCTTTGGGATAATTGGGATATTGGAATAGTCTGGATCAGACCACGGTCTTACAGAAAATCGTAGTAAATATTGTCACTATCGTATGAAATGGGATTTTCGCAGAAGCGGAAATTTCTAGAATAACGTGCCAAGGGCCGGTTTGATAGTGCTCAGCAAATAAACAAAATAACGCACGTACTAGTACTTTCTAACTGGAGACACAATGTAGATTTTAAACTAAATAAGCACCTAAACTCTACACTATATTCAATATTGTACCAGTTAATGTTAATTTTGGTATTATATTTCAAGACGTGAGTGGAAGAACACGATAAGTAACAGTAAAAAAAATTCTGTTTTTTTGCATAAATGGAGGCTTTAGGGCTGGAAAAATGATTTGAAATAAAAAAAAAACTGTGGATGTTATGTGTAGTCGGGTATATTAGCCAGATGATGAAGTAGATCAGTTACAAGGTTTGTTCAAATTATAACTGAAAAAATGAGTAAATGTCCGTATTTTACACAATGTTAGTTATCGTGTTCTTCAACTCACGTCTTCAATTTATTTAACTATTTAGTAATCTGTGACTTGGTATTGTCGGTAGATCCTAAATATCGCGATTTGGAGTTAGACAGAGCTTTTGAGATAAAAAATAATAATCTATAGCACCATCAGTAAAATTGATTCATAGGCCACTGACCTCCATTATACAAGTACGCTGGACTAATGATACCCTTTGAAATGACAGCTATTTTTTGTGCCTATTTGAAGCGGAATTAGCTCCCCCAATGTGAGTGATAGGAACTAAATTTGACGTAAAAATGACGTTTGAAAGTCGCCATTTTGGCGCTGATAGCAGTAGTTGGAGTATTTGAAACTAATAATAGTGATGACAACCAATAACGATTAAGCGGCCATTTGCAAGTTACGTCAAATTTAGTTCTCTTCCCTCTCACTGGGGGCGCTGATTCCGCTTCAAATAAGCACAAAAAAAGTGGGTATCATAGGTCCAGCGTACTTGTATAATGGAGGTCAGTGTTCATAGGCAGATGACGTGCCTATGTTATTTGGTTGAGTTATGTCAAGTCAATGTTAGTCGTAATCTGTCAGCAGAGCTTGACATAACCCGAGAAAATAACATAGGTTCGTCATCTATCTATGAACACATTTCTCTGTGTTTGTATTACAGCATCATCAGAAAATTACAGGAGCATCTTCCCACATCACAAGTACTGTAATAGCTATTCTATCTGTAAGTATGTCACTGATATTAAGGGACAGTTCTCGTGTGTACTTATGATGATGCGTTATTTCCTGTAGCTGATGCAGTGGGCGGCTTTCCTCATTTACTACAAATGCAGTACTTTGTTACTTGGTTCAATATACTTAGAGTTAATTTAGACTTTGGTTAAGTGGGAGAACTGCAACGATGTGTGGAGGTTCGTGAAGTCATGTTTACCACTTGCCACGTGATTAGAAAATAATAGGACTGAAGATCAGTGAAGTCATGAGATTTCAAGTATAGTCATTAAGACTACAGCCAACAACCCAGAGTAAGATCATAGTTCCGTTGCCTTCGGTCTCCTGAGCCAAAGTACGTAGCTTAAAAAAATATAGTTCTAACATCAACACTTTAGGAAAAGCCATGCCATGCTATTTTATTTTATTTGGAAAACAAACAGTGATATAATACTAATTTACATATTAATAGTAGGTATCATAGCACCATTTATATGTTTTCACATATAGATCTATATATTATAATTATAGTGTAGTTTGACTCACACATCAATGAAAAACCTGCCAGCCTCGATTTATATGCGTACGCGCGATAGAGCGGCTTAGCCGTTACAGAATGAGATAACAAGAAATTGTATATAACAATAGCGTCGCGCTTGCTTTATTTTGTTGACCGAAGAACTCTATCTTCTTCTTTCGGCAGGTCCCTATTTTGCTGATCGAAGAAAGTTCTATGCACTTCTTCTTGTCAGTAGCCCTAGCACGGCGACCAGTAGATATGCGAAAGTATAGACAAACTGTGGACATAAACTTAAGGTGCCGTTCCGATCTTTACCGCGGCTAATCGCGACCGACAAAAATTCAATTAAAATGCCACTTTGTGACAGACTATAGTATATATTGTCATAAAGTAGGATATTATTTGAATTTTTAGGACTATAGTCTGTCATAAAGTGGCATTTTAATTGAATTTTTCGGAACGAAAAACGATCGGAACGGCACCTTAAGTTTATCTCCACAGTTTGTGACTATAGTCTGTCATAAAGTGGCATTTTAATTGAATTATCTCCACAGTTTGTCTATACTTTCGCATTTCCACTGGTCGCCGTGCTAGGGCTACTGGTCCCTGCGCGCGAAAAATCTCAAACCTCACAATGTCTGTTAGCAATTTATCTAGAACAGATAACAATCTACAGGCAAATATAGACGAGATCATAAAAACCGCAGCGACCGCATTATACGTAATGATATTGGTCCAGCGGCCTTGGATGTAAATGCCAGTTCAGAACAATCAGGAGGCCTCGGCCGTAACTGTCATGGAGGTAAAAATCAATATTCAATATAATGAAAAACCTGAACCTGATCCAATCTAGTTCAGTATTGCTACTGGAATAATGTAAACGGGCACTGAAATGCGCCGGAATGCAATACAGCGCTGGATTGGATCACTGGATTGGAATAATGTAGACTGGCCATAATATTATCCCTGTATTCCCATTGCGTAGTTGTTAATTTCAATATTTTCAGTCCTTTAACTAACATATCTAACGGCTTCGTTTTGGCACATTTGAAAAGAGATAGCAATATCATTGGTATCGTTTTTAAGCGAAAAAGTTGGTGGCGCTTAGACGGTCTATATAACATAATATATGTATTTTGGTCGGTAGGCAAACTCTAGGTAAACCTTATAATATGAGCTCACTGTGCGCTTATTCACCACCTAACTAGTTATTTAGAAAATTCCATAAACCAAATACTTGTCGATAAAATGTATTATAAGTTATAACTAAGTAGCTGTTGTGAATTTTTAAAATAATATTCACGACACGACGAATTTACGACAGACAAATATTATGTCTCGTCTTATAAGCACAATAACAAAAAGTTATGTGACTAATAAATCATGCAACAAAAACTAACACGATAACACGATGGCAGCACACGTCATAGTAACGAATAGTATTCTACGCAAACCCAATTTTCGGCACGATTGATTTTACTAATTAGCTAGCCATTTCCTACTTTGTTCGTAATTAATAAAAAAATTAAGTAACCGTTTGCCGAAACTTCAACGTCAGAAAATTTTAATTAAAATCTTGACCTCATTTGAAGATATAGTTTACAAAAGACAAATCATTCTACAAGTTTAGATTACTTGCATAATATCAATGCTTATACAATCTAGATTTGTGATGATTTGTGGAATTTCCACGCGGAAGTTTTGGATCGGTTACAGAGCTTCCTGAATAATAAACCTAATTTTACGACAGGTAGTAGTTGTCGGATTAACAGTTTTTTTTTTAATTATAGCTTATTTACAGTGTAGTAATTTTGCGTAAAAACAGTATGATATAAGAATATACAGGTCTACAAGGTTCTTGAGGTTTTAGTGGGTAGACCCTGCCTACCTACGCCTGGGGAGTCCCACATACCCCAGCCGATGTCCCCAATCCGCCGGGGAGGCGTCAAGCATTTCCCCATGTAAAAAAGAGGCTCCTAAGTAACTGGGATGACACAAGTGCAGTTTCTTCAATTTCGGTCACAGGCAAAGCGACACTTTGATGACACTTTATAATATGACAGCGTTAGTTTTGACCAGGCGCCATAAAAGATCCTTGCAGTGCTATAGTTACATTGTTACTAAACTACGAACGCGATTACAATGCAATGAGACAGGCAACAGCTATACAACAATAAAGTGATAAAATGTTGGAAAAACCAATATTTCCCAGATCATTAGCATTCACGCACATTATTTAATCATACTTTATTAATTAGCCGTATTGACTTCGATGCCGGTTTTCCTACTATTCGGAAAATGCATAACTAGGTCTACCAGAATCTGATGGCAATTTTTGACAGCAGATTTTAAAAAAATATCCTTGATCAGTGGATAAATTTTTATATTTGCATATTTAACACACAGAATCAGCCGCTATAAGAAGAAAAACGGATCAAAATGTTTTATTCCAATCACCCCCGTATTGCTAGAGTCATTTTATTTTCTCACTTTTTGCCATCAGATTCTGGTAGACCTATATCTACTAGTTCTTTGGTAAATAGTGGTAAGGAAGTGGTAAATTTAGCAGTTTTTTTTGTCTGATGTCTACCAGTGAACAAAAATTAATAGAGAGAAAAGATATCGTCACCTAAATAATACTTATACTTTATAGTACATTGAATTATCGCACCAAGATACAATCAATGACCACAATCAGTCAATAAACAAACAATTACACAATCAAACAAAAACAATTTGATGTAACTGCATATTGTTTAGCTCTATCGGTTAGATAATTGTGTTTATTTATAGAACTCCAGCAGATGTTACGGCCGAGTTCTCAGTAAATACTAAAATACAATGTTAGGGCAACCTCTAAATATAATAATCCATGTTCAGTAGCAAGTATAGCAACGTATTTATTACCAATAACACGTCGTATTTTCTAGAAATTTCGCGCCAAACTTATCTGCACCTTTGGCGAAATTTAAATTTAGAACAGCAAGCACGTGTAACGGAATTTTAAAGGTTTATTCTGTGTTCTATCCCCATTTTCAAAGTAGGAAAGGGGAAGGATAAGGAGTAAGGACTATTTTTGGGTGGGAAAATTTATGTTTTCTCTGGGATACTGTTTACTAGTGATGAACCGTGGGCAAAAATAGTGTTGTTATATTTTCGGAAATCTTGACCTAACTTTTCGTTACGAGTTATTATATAGGTTTCTTAACAGTTTACCGATTACTTAAGTTATCTAAGCCAAATTCTTCTAATAAATTTAGTAGGCATAATAAGATTTGCTTCTATTTTCTTATTACTGCTTTAAACCCAGTTTAAAAAGAGTCACAAGGAAATGTATCGAATTTCATTACAGACTGTATTATGTAGTTTGCTCCATTATTTACAGCCTAGATTTTTAACCCGGTTTTCGACAATAGACGAATGTAAAATTATCTTAGACTTTTCACGCGCGGTTTGTTTAAATAAATCACATTCCACAGTTACAGAAGCTTTGAAATGATGTATCTGAAAATGTGGATTTTTCTACACTTTTTCCGTTTATATAAATAAACATTTCTCTCATTATTTATCATTCCATTCTCTAAATCATTATTAAATCAACGAGCAGATTCAAATTTAGACTTTGGAGGATTAAGTTACCAAAATGATTGTTACTATAGTAGGTAGTTAGGTACTATCAAATAAATTGATCTAAAGGTCGATCGTTCTTAATTTGGTCGAGTTATATCAAACCCAGCCGATAGATCTCGAGTGACGACGTCTTACAACGAGTACCCGTTTTCTGAGATTTTTGGACTTGGAGCTCGTGCTCTTGATTGGCTAACGACAAAATATTAATCTATCAATAACTTTGTTAAATAAATTAACTACAGTCCAAAATCTCAGAAAAGTACTCGTAAGTCGTCATTCGAGATCTGTCGGCTGGGTTTGATATAACTCGACTAAATTAAGAAGGCTCAACCTTTGGATCAATTTGTTTCATAGTTCACTCGTGTGAATAGATGCGTCAAAAAATCTCAGACACCAGGCATAACGCGTTTTTTAAGTGAAAAATGTTATTTATGTTCTTTAAGAAGTATCTATAAAGCCTACTGTACACATTGGGCCAACGAGTAGAGCCAGTGCATTGGACCAACATAGAGGCCTACTTGATGATAAGTTGGGACTGGGAGTAACTCATTTCGTACTCTACACATGAGCCCAATGTGTTGGCCCAATCTGACAGCGGACTTAAACCTAATTACTACTGCAAAAGGTTTTACACAAAAGTTTTTGAGCAAAATTAGTTACGGTGACAAAATGCTAGTTTGATAGAAGTTTAAACCGAGTTTACTCGGCCTTCATTGTAAAGTATACAATAAAAATGGTCGCCGATTGGCCGGCAGTCAGACAATCGCGTAAAAAGCGCGCAATTCATCGGTTCAATGACAACACCAGACAATTGACTAACTTTTACAAAGTCAAAATTACTTATAAAACCTTTATATCAACGCCATAAGAATCATTTCACAGAATTTGCGAGTAAATTAACTCTGAACGATTTATATCAATGGAGAAAACTAAGGAGTGGGCTGCGATACCAAATGAATATTTTAATTCATAAGCGTGCGCATTTTATTGCTCAATACAAAAGTTATTGTTCTAAGTTCTAACTAAGCCAAATATAACATCCAAAGACTGCATTATGAGTGAAATCTATATACGGTAATCGAATATTGATTTATTATGTTTACGCAAATATTACATTGTAAACAAAATCATTTTTACGAATTCTTCTCAGATAACTCGTAGAAACAAAATTAAAATTAAATAGTTCATAATATATTTATTCTGTACCGTATTCGAACTCTATAATAATATTATGATGTTTTGCTTTACATATTTTTTTACTCATGATATGAATCCACTATACTTTTAAATTACCAATAATTTCGCAGTGCAGCCAATAGTAATTGGTGCTTATCTCTAGACTCGAGATACGAGTAATTGCCTATTCATGGCTGACGTCTTCGAATATGAATATCATTATTAGTTACTATTGCAGAGTGTTTCAAATAAGGTATAGTAAGCCGAACGGGGGAGACTCACGGGGTAATTATGAACAATTTTTGTTCTACGACTTTTGGAAATTCGCGAAAAAAAATTGATTATCCATAGAAACTTTGCTGGTCACGTGACTTTTTACTACTGGAAAAACAAAATATTTTTTCGCGAATTTCAAAAAGTCGTAGAACAAAAGTTATTTAGAATTACCCCCTGAGTCACCCCCTTTCAGCTTACTATACCTTATTTGAAACATTCTGTATATTTGGATAACCTTAGCGTTAGTAGTTGTAACGAGAAAAAGTTTGTTTATTTTCTTCGAATAGGCTGAAAATTGGCATAGACATAGAGTAAGATCAAGGGGATGTACTCGTATTAGGATACTTTTTGTGGCTGGAAAATAGGAAGATGTACGATTGCCGCGAGTTGCTGTTTTTAAGTTTTTAATAATTATTTTCGATCAATGTAATAAAGCTATTTAGTTTAAAGTCCGAAGTCTACATTTACCTATACGACATGCAAACCTTCAAGAAAAGAGCGTTTTCCCTCTTAAAAGGCCTCTTAATTACCTCTTCTAACAATATACTTGAAGTATACAAGTAGAGTCTGTTGTATACTTTAAGTATTGTCTAAATTCTAATAAACTCTATTATATTTTTCGACAAAACCTTCATTGTTAAATAATATTCATGTAATAGGGGCAAGGTCTCCTAAAGTGAATGCTAATGTTAACGAGAACTTAAGATTTAACGAAGTACGAAGTAATTATTGTACGAATAGCAATTATTTAGTGTTGTCCTTACTTAGCTTCTCAAGAACACTTATAAAAGTGAATTATGATATTCTATTGGAGTCTAAAGTGAGCCATAGGAAATATGGTTTAATAGGTATTGTAAAATTTTGTTAGGCAAAAGGCAAAATAGATTTGTTATGAAGTTAAATTATTATTCTGTGCTCTACATAGAGCTTTTGTTTACCAACATTTCATTTCCATGTTTGGATGATATTATACGCTTAAAAATATTTGGATTTTTATCAATTTCAATAAATGTAGAATCCTTAACATCAATACTTATCAATTTAAACGTGACAGTGTACCTATCTATTTGTCTGTCTGTCACGCTAGAATCACTGGCCGGGTTTTGTTTGGTTTGATGAGGAATGCCTACTATGAGATCGGAAAAAGGTTGCGAATTGCGATTTGCGATGGTTCTTAACGCGGAAAAATAAATTCGATTGTGTCAACGAATTTCGGCACAGCGAAGTTTTACAGTTTTAATATGAAAGATACTAAAACCACAGAATTCCACAGATCACTTAATAGGTACTACATTAAAAAACCGGCCAAGTGCGTGTCGGGTCACGCGCAATATAGGGTTCCGTAGTACCGCTAGTTTTTATTTTATTTTTGTATGGTCAATGAATGTACATTTATAACGTGTTTTACACTACTAACAACATCATCTCAGTTACTTTAAAAGGAATTTGAACGAAAAGTTCCTTTATACTTCGCCGAATACATTTTTTTTAGTTGATCGACTATTACTCAATAACTTATGAAGTCTTCTTAGCCGTTATAGTTTTTCTTTTAAATTCAGCATATTTTCTACTCCCGTAAATTTTTTCACATTTCCAGAAGCAACCGTTTATCTGGTAGAAGGGAGGGACACTGGACTCTAACGATTTTTTCCAATTTAAAACTTAATATTTCACAAACGGATCCCTAAATCGGAAAATGATCTATGAATACTCATAATCTTTTTAGAAAACCTATCCAACGATACACCGCACGATGGGGTGGACGCGAAAAAAAAAAAATAATCCTCGCTTGATGTGTAGGGAAGGTACCAGAAAAAAATATTTTTTTAAGATTTCATGTACCATTTTGTCGGCATCATTAATATGTGCATTCATGCCAAATAACAGCTTTGTAGGTCCTATAGTCTCTGAGCAAAACCGCGGACAGACAGACAGACAGACGGACAGACGGACGGACAGACCGAAACTATAAGGGTTCCTTGTTGACTACGGAATCCTAAAAATGATCTTTTAGTTCTGCTACTTTCACAATGAACTCTATACAGGGGACACATGCACCCTTAAGTATTATCACTTTGTTTTGTTACACCCTGTATAACGTAACCAAAACACAAATTATAATTTACCTGTTTCTGCGATTTATCCGGCAAAATGATCGAGAGTTCGAACGATCGGTTCTTCTTATCTCGACTTCCGGTGCGCATCAGTTTGGAGGAAGTGCGGGTGATGTTGTGGGCTTTTTCCGGAATTTTCAGCGCCACAATTGACATACTCCGGGACAAGCGACGGCCCAACTTGCGCGTGCGCATCGACATGGACCCGCTCAACCCCTTCCTCTTATCATCCCCATCCTCACTAACACCAGCCATCACTACATCCAGAATTGACACTTAAACCATAATGCACTAGCGAGGATATTCGCGTACACAAATGTTGAGTTAAACCGTTTTGACACGAATGTTATACGGCTATGTTACGTTGTGTTACAGTTTGGGTGAATTGTATACGATATGTGTAAGTTTTAAATGCGCCGCGTTATCATACCGCGATACACGTGCGCGCGGTGATTCGCGAGCGAACCGACTAGAGCTCGTGATGAGGCTACGAGCTGTACCGCCGACCGCGCTATACACAGTATAAGTAGCCTACAGTAGAGTCAGCCTTGTCTCAGTCACAGGATACATTCTCAGTCAAACTTGCTGAACACGGTTTGAACCACTTTTTATCCGTACTAAATTACTAATCCCGCTGAACTTTAGTACGCTGAAGTTTGATGAAATTTAGTGTACTTTGAGTCCCGGCAAAGAACATAGGAATTAGGATACTTTTTATCCCGAAAAAATGTAGAGTTCCCGCGGGATAAATGAATTTTGGCGCAACAGAGTTTCGGGCGTCATCTAGGTATTCCTATATTATGTTATATTATATTAATAATTGTAGAATATGATGTATTCGCCGAATAGACAACATTCCCATGTAAGGCATAATAATATAATATACAGCCTTCGATGACACGCGTACTTGTTCAAGTTGAAATACAGGTCTAAAAGTGATTATTTCATTTAGTAGATCTTTTGGGGATTCTTCTAACCAACACAAATCATATTGCTGCTCATTACAATCAGAGCTGTCTAGCTTAAAGATAATCTACTGTTGTTTATATTGTGACACCGCCCCCGCCAAGAACTAATCGTTCGGAGCTATATTGCCTTTATATCTATCGATTCCAACCTTATATCATCGACATAAAGATCCTATGACAGGTAAATTAGATCTAAACACTCTAGCGCTATGCTAGAACCAATTACTTATCATTGTAAACACAAATCTCTTTTGTGCTGTCACTGCGGCTTCCCACGAGATTTTTGACTTCACAATTTGCTGATGCGAAAATTTTAATCATCATTTAAAATGTTGTTAACTTTTAAACTTAAATATTTTAAGTTTTCGCTAATTATGGTATAATATTTTATTATGTAGAGTTGAATAACATGAATAACTGTTTTATAGCTAAAGAGATTTTAGATAAAAAGGTGTTATTTTTGCATAATATTAAAGTTTTAATATTAAAGTTCAACTTACTTTAGTCTCAAGTAAGGAGACTGACTTTAGCTTATAGCTTCAATATAGCATTCAAGCTCTGATGTAAAAACTCTATCTGGAATAGATGGCGCCTGGTAGAGTACCAGAACAGTTGATAGAGTTTTTGGTAATGACGTAGATAGTCATTATGAAATGACTGTACATTATCATTTCTAATGTTAATTTTTTCTGAATCAGCACTGACTAAATTAGGCCATAAGCCTACTTGATTTTAAATATATCCTTTATCGAATAAATAATGAATTTACTCTCTCGTAATAAGTCCTAAGACAATAAAATGTTGTAAATATCCTTATTCTAACCAATATTATTTAAAATACGAAAGTGTGTCTGTCTGAGGTTTAGAGGTTTAGGCGTGAAGTTTAGAGGTTTAGGCGTGAAGAGGACTTCACGCCTAAACCTCTAAATCGATTTTGCTGAAATGTGATATAGAGATACTTTGAGTCACGGGAAAGGACATAGAATACTTTTTATCCCGAAAAAATGTACGGTTCCCGCGCGATAAACGAATTTTAGCGCAACGGAGTTGCGGGCGTCATCTAATAGTAATTACTTAAGGCCATCCCCCGAGCAAACGACCTTGACCATACATTTGACGCGTTGCCGAGATCGCACAAAAATCCTATTTTTTTTACTTATATTAGTTCAAAATTGATCTAAAAAAATTAAAACGGGGAATATGTAGTTAATGAAATTGAATATTGTCGTGTGTTTCAAATAAACGTAATTTGTAAATACTAGGGAGATGCTGAAAGTATGCTTCAATTTTAATTAATTGGTATTACTTTGGAAGCTAATATCATGAGTATAATAAACAAAAATATAAAATTTAAAACGGGGAAAGGAATGTTGATATACTGAAGATTATTGCTGTATTTTTATTATAACTTTGTAGCTTTCAAATTATGAGTTTATAAGGCTCTAAATACGGTAAATTACGGAATCTCCGTAGGGGGAGACCCATAATTAGTAATTACATATTTCATAACCTGTCACCTGTGGTTATACTTTCATAGCTTTTACGCTAGGTGAACTAAAAACTTATATGGCTTGTCTGATAACATACTATGATACATAGCCCGTCCCTCCGTGATAAATAAGTGATAACAGATAACCATAAAAACATTGTTTTACATAGAACAAACTTAAATGGTAACCTGATAGTTTTCACCCTGGTGCATAAGACTGTGGCGGTACCCACAATTCGCCTAACATTTCTGCATCGCGCTATCGAAGTTTTCTGAGCGCGTCGGTATATATACGACAGCTGAAATGTATCACGTGGGCTACGTCCTGACCGAGCATAACACCTCGCTCGGTCGGAAGATCTTCCTTTGCAGCCTCTATCCATTATTCCCACATTGGTGACCCTCGACAGAACACGCCTCCTTCATCATCATCACTACCCGCCCCTCCGCACCGCGCCAGCCAGCATCGCCTCATCGGGTACCTCGTCCACTAGCCGCAATGTACCGCGGCCTGGGCGACTCCGCATCGGCATCAACAACGGGCTTTCTTACTACACCGACCGGTCAGCAAGCAGAGCACATCTCTCCTGGTCAGCACGTAGCATCGGCCCCGCACGGCAGCTATCCGACTCACTGGATCCCGTGTAGCAGCTTCACAGCTCCGACTCACTGGGACTCATTGCAACAGTTCCGACTCACTGGAACTCTCTGGCACTGGCGACTCAAGCGACGAGACTTCAAGGTTCGACCTCCGGTCTTCGGGGGGGAGTGATGTGGCGGTACCCACAATTCGCCTAACATTCCTACATCGCGCTATCGAAGTTTTCTGAGCGCGTCGGTATATATACGACAGCTGAAATGTATCACGTGGGCTCCGGCCTGACCGAGCATACCACCTCGCTCGGTCGGAAGATCTTCCTTTGGCCGCCACGTACATTCCCCACAAGATTATATTATCACGTGTTTCGTTTCTAATGATCTATAGATCAATCTACAGTCTGACGACCTCTGTAGCTCAATTGGTTGAGTGTGTGGCAGCTCAAGTCGGGGGTCGCGGGTTCGAATCCCGCCGACGGAACAAAAAAGTTTTTCAATGTTTCCGGGTCTGGATGTGTATTAAATATGTTTATGATATAATAAAAATCTTAAATATATGTATAGTATAAAAGTATTAAATATATTTCCCTTGTCTGGTACCTGTAACACAAGTCCATCAGGTACTTAGCACGGGGCCAGACTGACGTGGTGTGAAGCGTCCATAGATATTATATTATATTATATTATATTATATTATATTATATTATATTATATTATATTATATTATATTATATTATATTATATTATATTATATTATATTATATTATATTATATTATATTAATAAAGGAGTGAAGTTTAGGTTCTCTCAGCTCTCGCTGGCATCCATCTCAGTCCCGCCCCGAAGCCTTCAGGGAGAGGGTACTGCGGATTCGCCTTCATCTGTTAGTACGTTACTTCCCAAAACTTTTGAAACAATTGTACTTGTGTGAATAGCTACTTGTTTTTGCATTATGGTTAAATCTAATTTAGCATCCAGTATGTCACAATACCTACGGATGCTCTTAGCGACCAACAAATTCAATTCAATTTTTAATCAACAAATTAACAGGTACCACACTCTCTAAACAAGCTCGCAGTATAATTTCACGAAGAACCTTATCCGGCGAAATCATCAATGTTATAAAAGATCAGGCTGAACGTTCCGAAATAAATGCTAATTCTGAAACAAATAGAGTTAGCGAACAAAGCCAAAACCATTTAAACCCTCAAATAACAATAACAGAAAATATACAAAATACAGAAAGATCAATAATTGAAATAGATAATTACGATTCATCAGACACAGGAATTTCGCAAGAAGACTCTAGAAGAAAATGGACACCCCAAGAATTGTGTGAGCTTATGTATTGCTATTTCGAAACTAGATCAGAAGGACCAGGATATGTTAAAAGACTAGAAACACTTTTCAAACAAAGAAATGCAAATAATCCTAAAGCAAGAAAAATTACAGGACAGCTTTTATCAAATCAAGCGCGAAGGGTAATAACGTATAAAGATTTATCACATGATACATTAAGAGAAATACAGATGCGAGCAGAACAACCAAATGACACTGGCTTGCGCTCCATACAAACAGAAGAAGCAAATGATACAGTAGAACCAAATGAATGTTCACAAAATCGAATAACACAATCAGATATGCAGACATCAAATCTTACAAACTGTACTGAGGATAACCAGAGACTCTTAGAAACACCAGCCACAAATACGGATGAAGATGATAATCATTTAGCACAGACATATAGACAACCACAATCGCACGCACAAACGGAAGTAAACCAAACAGGACCACAATTAAATATAACAGAAAACACATTTACCCTTGAACAAAACACGCTAATAGAATTTAGACTACAGGATGAGGGTTCCGAAGTCGATGGTATGCAAGACCAAAACATTATTAATGATTTCCTACAAAGTCTGGCAGAGACTAAAGAAACCCCAGTTGAAAACAGAAAGTCTTTACCTAAACCCAATTTCAATAAATCATTCTTTGACAAATTAAATAAAATAAATAAATACTTACCGAATATTCTAGAAGCACAGGAAACACTCAGAGGCATTAATGATGTTTATATTATATTATATTATATTATATTATATTATATTATATTATATTATATTATATTATATTATATTATATTATATTATATTATATTATATTATATTATATTATATTATATTATATTATATTATATTATATTATATTATATTATATTATATTATATTAAAAGGAGTGAAGTTTAGCTTCTCTCAGCTCTCGCTGGCATCCATCTCAGTCCCGCCCCGAAGCCTTCAGGGAGAGGGTACTGCGGATTCGCCTTCGTCTGTTAGTACGTTACTTCCCAAAACTTTTGAAACAATTGTACTTGTGTGAATAGCTACTTGTTTTTGCATTATGGTTAAATCTAATTTAGCATCCAGTATGTCACAATACCTACGGATGCTCTTAGCGACCATTCCTGTCGCTCCTATTACTATTGGTATGATGATGGTTTTGGTTTTCCAGAGTCTGGTTATTTCTTTTTTCAGTAGGTGATATTTTGTTAGCTTTTCGATTTCTTTGGCGCCAATATTGTAGTCAGTAGGTATTGTGACATCTATCAGGTAAGTGATGTTTTGTTGCTTGTCTACGTATATTATATCCGGTCTATTGTGATTAACTTGTACATCTGTCTGCACTGGCATCTCCCACATGAGTTTGGCTGTATCATTTTCTTTAACTTGGGGTTGTGTGAGTTTATCTTTCCACCATAGCTGATCTGTATTGAAATTGTGCTTTTTGCTTAGGGCCCAGTAAATGTATTGAACGATATTGTTGTGCCTTTGTGTGTATTGTGTTCCTGCTAATTTTTCGCAACCTGACACTATGTGTTGGATTGTTTCGTCTTTGGTAAAGCATATTCGGCATTTTCCATCAACCTGATTCTTTAGTATATCTCGTTCAAACTGTTTAGTTATTATAGATTGGTCCTGGATTGCAAAAACGGCAGCTTCTAGCATAGGAGATATCATTTGCTTTTTAATCCAATTAAACGAGAGATTTTTGTCAATATTTTCTTTTTCTAGGACTTGTTTATGAAATTGTGCGCGCAAGGGTTTCGCCTTCCAGGTATGTATTTTCATTTTTATTATAGCCTTTTTAATATCCGTATCATTTATATTATCTCTTCCATTTAATCCTATCTCTTTTACATATTCTTCTGCATTTACATTTATTGAGTATTTATTGACATTTTTATCATGTTCATTTACTACTTTTATTAGATAGTCACATTCATTATTTAGATGTTGTTTATATTTAATAATTTGGCTTTTAAATAGCGATTCTATATTTAGTAACCCCCTTCCTCCTTCCTCTGTCGGTAAATATAGTCTTTCTACTTCTGCTTTTTGTTGGTGTGCCTTATTAAGTGCTAATAGTTTTCTTGTTTTAGTATCTATTGATTTTATATCTCTATCTTTGTAATTAACTATGCCGAATGAATAGAGTAGTACCGGAGTTGCATACGCATTTATTGCTTTCATCGTATTTCTTGCGCTAAGGTATGTGTTCAGTATTTTCTTAGTTCTTTTAAAGTATTCTTTTGTTATTTGATGCCGTAGTTCCTGATGATTTAGCTTTCCAGATTCGTGGATCCCTAAATATTTGTATGTTTCGTTATCTTTTAAATATGCAAATTCCTCTCCACTTAACAATATCTGCCCTTCTGTTTGGTTTCTCGATTTTCGTCCTTCTATCATGTGTAGTGTATTGCATTTTTCTAGTCCAAATTTCATTCCGATGTCATTTGTAAATATTTCTACTGTATGTATTAGAGTTTCTAGATTTTTCTTAGTTTTAGCGTATAATTTTAGATCATCCATATAGAGTAAATGATTTATTTTTGTACTATCCTTGAGTTGGTATCCTTTGTTTGTGTATTTGTTTAGAATTTGAGATAACGGGTTTATAGATAGGCAGAAAAGTAAGGGCGAGAGTGAGTCTCCCTGGAACAATCCGCATTTAATTTGTATTGGGTCTGTAACTACTGTTGTGTTTTCTCCATGGGCTGTCATAATCACTCTCCAGTTCGTCATTACCTTCTTCAAAAAGCCTATGACAGCAATCGGGCATTTATAAAGGCTAAGTAGTTTTATTAGCCACTCGTGAGATATACTGTCAAAGGCTTTTTGATAATCTATCCAACACATACTTAAGTTTTTCTTTGAGTGATATGCGTCTTCAAGTATTGCTTTATTGAGCATTAGGTGATCCTTGCATCCTCTGGTACCTCTCCTGCATCCACGTTGTTCAACTGCTAGAATGTTGTTGTGTTCACAAAATAGATATAATCTGTCTGCTATTATGGAAGTTAATAGTTTGTACATTGTAGGTAAGCAAGCTATGGGGCGCCAGTTCTTCGGGTTATCTGTGTTATTCTCTGTTTTCGGTATAAGAATCACCTGTCCTGTAGTGAACCATTCCTCTGTATCTTCTGTTCCTTTAAAGATCCGGTCAAATGCTTGTGCTATGTAGAAATGGGTGCTAGTAAAGTATTTAAGGTAGAAATTCTGTATTTTATCTATTCCAGGTGTCTTCCAATTATGAGTTTTTCTAATTGCATTCTTAAGCATCTCTACATTTATATTTTCAAACCTGTAAATATGATTGTCTGGGTCAATTTGCACATTGTTCTCTATTTCTTTTATCCACGGAGCATCAATATTGAATTGTTTTGGTTGTGATAATATTTGCGACCAGAAAGTGTGTATGTCCTGCTTATTTGGGAGATCTCGGGGGCTCTTAGCTTTATTATCTAAAGTTCTGTAAAATTTGTGTTGGTTTTCTTTAAAGAGTGTGTTTTGAGTTTTCCTGTTTATGATTTCTTCATATCGTTTTATTCTTCCTGCATATAGTTTGACCTTTTGTTTCAAAATTTCTATTGTGTTATCTAAATCTTGTTCATTAAATATTTGGTATTTATCGTACAGTTTGTTAATAGTGTTTTGTTTATTCTGGCTTATATTGTTATTTTTGCTTTCTATTAATCTACCTAAATCTTTTCTGGTTTGCTCTACTTTATTTTTTATCCTCATTTTCCACGGTGGTTCTTTGGTGGGTCTTGCAATCTTTTGCTTGCAATATGGCTTCTGACTGTTGCTGATAATTAATGTTTTCGCAGCAGCATAAATTACATCATTAATGCCTCTGAGTGTTTCCTGTGTTTCTAGAATATTCGGTAAGTATTTATTTATTTTATTTAATTTGTCAAAGAATGATTTATTAAAATTGGGTTTAGGTAAAGACTTTCTGTTTTCAACTGGGGTTTCTTTAGTCTCTGCCAGACTTTGTAGGAAATCATTAATAATGTTTTGGTCTTGCATACCATCGACTTCGAAACCCTCATCCTGTAGCCTAAATTCTATTAGCGTATTTTGTTCAAGGGTAAATGTGTTTTCTGTTATATTTAATTGTGGTCCTATTTGGTTTACTTCCGTTTGCGCGCGCGATTGTGGTTGTCTATATGTCTGTGCTAAATGATTATCATCTTCATCCGCATTTGTGGCTGGTGTTTCTAAGAGTCTATGGTTATCTTCAGTACAGTTTGTAAGATTTGATGTCTGCATATCTGATTGTGTTATTCGATTTTGTGAACATTCATTTGGTTCTACTGTATCATTTGCTTCTTCTGTTTGTATGGAGCGCAAGCCAGTGTCATTTGGTTGTTCTGCTCGCATTTGTATTTCTCTTAATGTATCATGTGATAAATCTTTATACGTTATTACCCTTCGCGCTTGATTTGATAAAAGCTGTCCTGTAATTTTTCTTGCTTTAGGGTTATTTGCATTTCTTTGTTTGAAAAGTGTTTCTAGTCTTTTAACATATCCTGGTCCGTCTGATCTAGTTTTGAAATAGCAATACATAAGCTCACACAATTCTTGGGGTGTCCATTTTCTTCTAGAGTCTTCTTGCAAAATTCCTGTGTCTGATGAATCGTAATTATCTATTTCAATTATTGATCTTTCTGTATTTTGTATATTTTCTGTTATTGTTATTTGAGGGTTTAAATGGTTTTGGCTTTGTTCGCTAACTCTATTTGTTTCAGAATTAGCATTTATTTCGGAACGTTCAGCCTGATCTTTTATAACATTGATGATTTCGTCGGATAAGGTTCTTCGTGAAATTATACTGCGAGCTTGGTTAGAGAGTGTGGTACCTGTTAATTTGTTGATTTTATTGCTAGTTGGATTTCTATCTTTAAAGAGATTTTCCAGTCGTCTAATGTAGCCTACTCCTTGTGATTTAGCTTTGAAGTAGCAGAATAGAAGCTCCCTAGCTTCTTCTAGAGACCATTTTTGCCTGATATCAACATTCGTGGTTTGTGGTGCTATGGTCTCTGGCGATATACCGGCGGAGTTTGTGGCATGGGGCCTACTTCGCAAGGCATTATCGTCATCTCGGATGTGTTCGGCTGTAGCATTTTCGAGTTCCTCGGCCCCCGCCCGCCTGATCAGCGGGTAGCCACTGGCGGTTCGCATGCTGTAATGTCCAGCGCCAGCTCCAGACATGCCCCGGCGATCACCCCCGGGAAGCGGCTCTATACTAGTACGATCAAGTTCTCTCTCCATATTTGAAGGTAAGTTAATAAATATAATAGTTACATATATTATACTAAAGAATAAACATACATAAATAAAATATAAGAAGGTATACGCTTTGCAACATCCAAGGTATGATTCCTTTGATGTTGCAGACCGCATCCTCCTATGGGCCTCCGGAACCTCACTCACTCGACGAAACACAGCGCAAGCGCTGCTTCACGCCGGCATTCTGTGAGGCCGTGGTATCTCACCGGATGAGCCTGCCCACACGTGCCGAAGCGTGGCTCTCCCACGTATATTATATTATATTATATTATATTATATTATATTATATTATATTATATTATATTATATTATATTATATTATATTATATTATATTATATTATATTATATTATATTATATTATATTATATTATATTATATTAAAGGAGTGAAGTTTAGCTTCTCTCAGCTCTCGCTGGCATCCATCTCAGTCCCGCCCCGAAGCCTTCAGGGAGAGGGTACTGCGGATTCGCCTTCGTCTGTTAGTACGTTACTTCCCAAAACTTTTGAAACAATTGTACTTGTGTGAATAGCTACTTGTTTTTGCATTATGGTTAAATCTAATTTAGCATCCAGTATGTCACAATACCTACGGATGCTCCTAGCGACCATTCCTGTTGCTCCTATTACTATTGGTATGATGATGGTTTTGGTTTTCCAGAGTCTGGTTATTTCTTTTTTCAGTAGGTGATATTTTTTTATATTATATTATATTATATTATATTATATTATATTATATTATATTATATTATATTATATTATATTATATTATATTATATTATATTATATTATATTATATTATATTATATTATATTATATTATATTATATTATATTATATTATATTATATTATTAAGGAGTGAAGTTTGGTTTCTCTCAGCTCTCGCTGGCATCCATCTCAGTCCCGCCCCGAAGCCTTCAGGGAGAGGGTACTGCGGATTCGCCTTCGTCTGTTAGTACGTTACTTCCCAAAACTTTTGAAACAATTGTACTTGTGTGAAATGCTGCTTGTTTTTGCATTATGGTTAAATCTAATTTAGCATCCAGTATGTCACATATATTATATTATATTATATTATATTATATTATATTATATTATATTATATTATATTATATTATATTATATTATATTATATTATATTATATTATATTATATTATATTATATTATATTATATTATATTATATTATATTATATTATATTATATTATATTATATTATATTATATTATATTATATTATATTATATTATATTATATTATATTATAGATCAATCTACAGATATTGTATGCAGGTATGATTATGTAATGACTGTGATAATTCTAATTGTAATTTGTATAACTTAATATGATATATTTGGGTCAAGGGCCAAGGCATTATTTATAAAAATATGAGAAATTTTTTTTAAAAATCTATTTTTTACATTGCAACACTTTTTCTCTAGCATTTGTGTTAATTTAACTAATTTATAAGTTCTAGTAATGGTAATAATTCTTAATTATGATCTGACGAAGAACTGCAATAAATGTCCTTAGGATTTACAGTATGTTAGGTATAATATAATTTTTCTAAGGTTTGGACTTTGGTCGTATATTTTAGCCTAAAATATTTTAGCTTTATGAAGACTCAATGTCAAAAACATCGAAAACGCGAAAATGTCAAAATGAATTTTATCACCTAATTTTGTAATTTATTGTAAAATTATTTTTTTAAAAGTAAGAATGCAGTAAGTTCTCGTTTAACTTAATTTTGTGATTCATAGGCTGCATTATAAAACACTCATTAAATCGAAGTACTTATCAGATTATAGTCTATTAGTTAATAACTTTATCAAGCTTAAAATTTTAATCCTCTTTAAAGTGATTATGCTCGTTTTGTCCACCAACTTTTTAATTGGATCACCATGAATTCTGTTAAAATTTGAAAGAGAATGAATAAGAGTCCCGCTTTGTCAAAAATGCTTCAGTAGTGTTGGCAGTAGTAAAGAAAATAACTTGCAGGCTGCAATTTACGAGGACAGCTGGTAGTTGTACCATTCTTTTAAATTTAAAAATCGGCCAAGTGCGAGTCGGACTCACCCACAAAGTACGCTATCTTTTTGTGTCGCATAGCTTTTCAAAAATCGGCCAAGTGCGACTCGAACTAGCCCACGAAGGGTTCCGTACCGTTATAGCGCAAAAGTAGAAAAAAAATGTGTTTTTGTATGGGAGCCCCCCTTAAGTTTTGTTTAATTTTATCTTTAAGTACAAATATAATTAGGGATATTGTGCAAATTTTAAGTCCCTAGCTATTGCCATTATTGATTACAAGCAAAAAAGACAAAAAAAAACGTTTGTTGTATGGGAGCCCCCCTTAAATATTACTTTTATTTTGTTTTTAGTATTTGTTGTTATAGCGGCAACAGAAATACATAACCTGTGAAAATTTGTAACTCTCTAGCTTATACCGTTCTTGAGTTACAGCCTGGAGACAGACAGACAGACAGACGGACGGACAGACAGACGGACAGACATCGAAGTCTCAGTAATAGGGTCCCATTTTTAACCCTTTGGGTACGGAACCCTAAAAACGAAAGACAAAGACAAGAAAACGTTCTATAATAATAAGTTATAGGAGATATTATTATTGCAATGTTTTCACGCTATAAGCAGCACCAGCATAGACAGTAAACAAAAAGTTTCGTTTCTGTCAATATACTGATATTATGACGTGTGCAACATGTCGGATTATTTACAGTATGTGCTAGTAGCGCCGTTTGCTCCGACCTTTACGTAGGGAATACCCTATTATTCGTTACGTAAATATTTTTGTTAGCAAGAGCACGAGACGGTTTAAATGACTCATTTTATGTTATCTATGAAAGTTTTATGTGGATGTTTTGAGCACACTCTGTATCACAAAAAACAGCAGATAAATTCTAAATCTGATAGATTACGTACCGGTCTAGGATACCTTTTACTTTTTGTTGAATGAACTATCGTTGTCTGCGACTCACGACTTACCCACTAACCTGCTAATGAATGCCAGATATTAATACCTATTTTATGTACCTATTTAAATTTTTTATAAAATATAGGTTTTCATCATAATCCATAGTGATTCCATACTAATATTAGATATATTATGTATATGCGAAGGTGTGTTTCTTTGTCTGTCCTCTTCACGCTTAAACTGCTAAACCGATTTTGACAAAATTTGGTATGGAGATAGATACGTCAAGTTCAAAATAAGGATAATGGATAGTTTTATAATGGATATTACAAATACTGGAACTTAAACCTCCCCTGAACATCCACGAGTATTTCAAGACGAAATTAGCGAAATCGGTTCTGAGGGGTAAGTGCGAGTTTTATTCGATCATACGCATCGAGCGTGTAAACGCGAATTTATATGGGATCAAAGCAGCGCCATCTACTGGCTAACGTGGATACTGCTTTGATCCCATATAAATTCGCGTTAACGTGCTCGATGCATATGATCGAATAAAACTCGCACTAAGGCCTCTGTTCTCGAGATTTAGGGAGATTGACAAAATTTAAAATTCATTTTTATTTATAAAGATTATTATTACTCCAGGAAACACGAATCAGGCCAGAAGGATGACTGGAAGACGCGATACAAGATCCTGTACTCTGTAGGCGGGCAACGGTTCGTAGCTATATGTATATAGGCCAAGCTCTGCGAAATTGGAAGAGGCAATTGTCACCACCTCACCTCTAATACACCAATAACGGAACGTGTTGTCACGAATCTACCAATAATGATTCAACGTCAGTGCGTACCCGCCTCGCTTACTCCTCATATCACAAAAGAGGCTTAAAATCAAAGATCCTTCAAGTTATGTGCAGCCTATTCCTAGTTTACAGATTATTCAGAATTATTTTTTTTTGGAAGTTTCTAAGATACCTTATTAAGACAGCATTAATACTCATAGAAGTAAGTAGCAACATAACTCAAAAGGTACTGTATTAGTAACAGTGGCTATATAAAACCTATACAGCGTAGTATAAGAACTGGTTTGCGTAACAAAGCCGATTAAAGGCCAGCACGAATATTGACATCCGGATTAAGGATAGCCTTGGTGGATTTGGAGTGAATCGGAAAACTTTCAACCAGTTTCTTAGGGTTGTAAATTCTTATAATTTATGCTTGCGCACGTTTCTTCACTTCTTTGGAGGAGCATGCTGTGCACATTATACTAGGGCGCAGGCTGATCAAAACTCTGAGATCGCTCTTGGCAAAAACGTAAGACGCAGTGTTCGATTTTAAGGTCTCTTTGGTGGGGCGAAGAGTGAGAGGGGAAGTTTCGCGTGCAAAGAGATACACTATTAACAGATTGGTGCATAGACGAGGCATTATTGGTAGACCACGATTCCCGACACAATGGTGATACGTTATTTGAAGCTATTGTACGTTATTGGTAGATATTTGTACACTTCCACCGAACGGTGTAATACGAGTAGATATATTGTACGCGGCCTATATCTGGCTCTACTTAATAAGCTCTACTAATATCTAATTTACAGTGGCTTCGTGTTTTAATAATTCCAACTCTAACTAAACCAAGATCAAGAAGTAACCGATAGGTATTCCGAAAAAAAGTGTTCCAATTTTGTCTTAACAAAAACTTCTAAGCGTAAACAAGAAGCGCCGAATATTAAACCCAAGATATGTGCCATTCTGCAACACACTTTCTAACATGGCGGTGTGCGCCATATTAGGTACACACAATGCACTATTGTACGTGGGCACAATGCAGCCTACGCTCGCCATTTACTCTATAAAGCTACTGATTGTGAGCCAACGACTTGGCAATTTTTTAATCAATTAAAATTTAAATGTAGCTCAATCTACTGTCCGGTAGGGATGTGCCTCGGCTTGGGAATTGTCAATACTTGAATTTATTTAAAACTAGAGGACGCCCGCAACTCCGTTGCGCCAAAATTTGATTATCGCGCAGGAACCGTACATTTTTCCGGGATAAAAACTATCCTATGTCCTTTCCTGGGACTCAAGGTATCTCCATGCCAAATTTCAACAACAACAACAAAAAAAAAAACAACAACAAAAAACAACAACAACAAAAAACAAAACAAAAAAAAAAAGTTCAGCGTTTTAAGCGTGAAGAGGTAACAGACAGACAGACAGACACTTTCGCATTTATAATATTAGTATGGATTAGATGTTACCCGCAACTGAGATTGAAAATGGGTATGGAGATACATACTTTGAGTCCCGGGAAAAGACATAAGATACTCTTTATCCTACACAAAATTTCATTGCGCTGAAATATCATTTTTCCGCGATAAAAAGGATCCTATTGTCCTTTCTCGGGACATTTAAAGAGTCTCATAAAAAAATTGCTACACAAACAAACAATACACCTCTACAAGGCTCTTTTTAAAATCAGAAGTAGAACCATCACATTTTTAAGTGTTGGCAGATTCACTCGTACCACAAATTCGCATCTGGTGTAGATGACAATGCTGTCATAAAAAAAGATCCTGTGTGTTAAAAGATCCTCGTAGCTCTGTATATTACTTTTTAAAGAAATTAACAAGTCTAGACGTCTCGTCACTAGCTCAAGGCTAGGGTTGCAAAATTACGTAATTTTACCGAAAACGCTGGTAAAATACGCGTATTTTACGGTAATTTATATAAATTACGGTAAAATTACCGGCTACGTATGTATGCAGAATGGTGGTATGACGGCGGGCGGGGCGAGCGTGTTGCAAGTTGTAATTTGTGTACTGCGTGCGCGTCGCACGGTGTGAGTTGTGACGTTGCCGATTAGTGCTGTTTGCCATAATATTTTGCGCTGTTGCGACTTGTTGACAGTTGGCGACACTCGACAGAGCATACAGCAAGCCGGCAGGCTGGCTATTATGTTGTTTTGACTTACTGCAGTCTAGACTTGCATTAAGTAACCTGTTTAATTGTTTATATCCACATTCTTAATGAAAATTATGCCACGAAATCAAATCTTTTTTTACCCAATTTTACCGTAATTTACCGTAAAATATAATATTTTACGTAAAATATCGTAATTTACCGAACTTTACGAAAGTAATTTTACCGCTTTACATCCCTACTCAAGGCCCACTAGTAAACAAGTCAACCGTTTACGGCGAATTAAAGTTATCGAATGTCTCTGAGTCATCACGTGACTCACGAGACACGATGTTGAGAAAAACGCGCCATCAGCACGCTTCCTAGAGGTCTGAATAGCAGAGATTTACCTCTGAGTTGATAGAAAGTAGACCTTGCGTGGTCGAAATAAGGTTTAATCTGCGGTAAAAAATATTTGGACAGGCGAAAAAACCCTTTTAATGAAAGAGTTCACTTTTTGACGAAACAAGTCTTAAAAATTATATTATTGTTGTAAACTATACACGGTACAGTCGCGAAGAAAATGAATGTAGCAAAAGTCTTCTTTTGTATATTATGTAGTTGAAAATACTTTCTTTGTACATTCGCAAAGTAATTAAGATTTTGAACATCATAATATTATATCTTGCAAAGTTGTTAGTAAAGAGCAATTGCTCTAAATTCTAATTGTTATTTTATCACTTTAATTTTTTTTCAATTAAAACTAGTTTACAGCCTATTAAAAATAACAAAATCTTTTAAAGAATCGGCTTTAAGGCTAATAAAATAAAAAGTTAGCACTAATAAATAGTAACATCAATTATTGATGTCTGCCAAACACTTACTACTGTAAACTATAAAATGTAAAATATCCGCTTCATATATTTTTATAATTGATTTCGTTATTTACTGAGAAATTAAACATTACAAAATGATGAAAACATTTAGTTTTTATCATACTTAACGTACGTTGCAATATCACGATATATTTTGCGTAATTTAACATAGAAAGTGGATCATGGACCGTGGTAATTGCTAATGTTATGTGTTTACGATATAAATTATTATAACTATTAATTTAAATGTTTTAGGGAAAGAAAATAGGGAAAACTATAAAAATGTATCACATGTAATTGAACAAGAAATAAATAGTTTTATTTATTGCTGTTCCATTAACATAGTTTAAATTCAAATCTGACAGTACTTATTTTTTTCCATATGACAAAGTTGCAAATGACTGTACTTCGTTATGTTTTTTACGCGAACAACATTAATCACAATCAGTTTTAATGCCACTATGGTATTGTTGCTATTTGCTACAAGATTTTATGAATGTTGGTAGCAAAAAATTGTTATGAGAATTTTTAATAATCAATCTCTTTGACTGTACTTTTTAGCACATAAGTATTATGTTCAGTCCACACGGTATCCATACTAATATTGTTAATGCTAAAGTCTGTCAGTGTGTTTGCTTCCCTCCACACTTAATACTATTGAACCTATTAGAATAATTTAGGTTCCTAAAGATTACATAAGAATAAATTTTTATATTCTTTAGCGGTTGTGATTTTGGTACAATAAAGTTGCAAGACCTACATCTTCTTTATCATAAATCATGACTAAGTTTCGTTTAGGGTCCAACGAGCACAGAGTATAATAATAATTACCTACGTGATGATAAGAACTATAGGTCTACCAGAATCTGATGGCAAAAAGTGAGAAAATAAATTGACTCTAGCAATACCGGGGTAATTGGAATAAAACATTTTGATCCTTTTTTTTTCTTATAGCGGCTGATTCTGTGTGTTAAACATGCAAATATAAAAATTTATCCAATGATCAAGGATATTTTTTGAAAATCTGCTGTCAAAAATTGCCATCAGATTCTGGTAGACCTATACTCGTTGACATTCTCAACTCCCAATAGGCTTTCGTCTTTTTTCTCTCATTCAATTGTTTTTATTATTCAGCAAACGTAGCGAAGAGTCACGACGGATCTCGTTCCTGGGCAGTGAGTCAGGGTCCGCGATGCTCCTGAAGCTTGCCCAACGAGACCAGATCGATCAGATCAACCGGAACCATGGTCAGACCTCGTATGTGAAGCAGGATAGGAGGCCTTCGTACTATGGGAATAAGTCGTGAGTATGAGTAATATTGTATTATGAAAAACATGGTAAAAATGGGTTTGAGAGAAATTGAATTGGGCTATAGTCAAAATAATTTTAACAAACCTAGTGTAGAGCATTCCTTGGAAATCAAAGTTCAAAAAACTTATTCATTATCTAAAGCGAATTTTCTGGTAAAAGATCTAACCAAGGTCCATCTCTGATCTCTCCACCAAAAGCCGTTGCGAAGTGACCAAATATATAAATATCCAATATTGTCTCGCTTAATGTATAAAGTACACAATGATTTATTAATAAAGTCACGTGCATTTCAATTCTCACATAGTACCCAACTATGATCTCCCTTGGCGTGTAACAAGCTTTATATTTTTAGACAGCGCACTCTCCCAAGTAAAAATATTGCCATGCACGCCATTACATGCTCCATCAACTGAAAAATTGTTTACAGCTCAAAAAGGAAATTTTAATTAGTAAAAAGAAAGGACGCATGAGTATTTTTAGAACATTTTAATAGAGTTTTCTAGCAAGGATAAAAGTTATTTTAGTATATAAAGCTGGTATATTAAGCTGCTTCGTCGTTTATTTAATGTAGTATATATCTCTATGCAGCTAAAAACTTTGTTATCAAGACGCTTGTAGACTTTAGTGTTCTCTTGCTAAGTCAGCTCTACATTAGTGTTTTTTATGCTTTACATTTTCTAAGTAAGTTTAGTCTTTGTTCTTCTTAGATTTAAACACTGACAATAAGTTTCAGTGTGCTGTGACTTGTGAGAGTTTTAAAAAACCTGTCAAAATCAATCCTTTTTAACCCCCAACGAAAATGTGTCTGTCTTGACTCTTGTGGCTCCCAAAGGAATGAACCTGTTTTGATCTAGTTTAGTTTTGAGTACAAGCTAACGTTATCTAAAAGCTTATAATAATCCAACATCAAGTCACTCGCTCCTTAACAATACGAGAGTTCTTTCATCATCATCATTTCCGCAGGAGTATAGACGACACGGTGTTCCTCAAAATGGTCTGCGCTCACCACCGCGAGCTGGCGGACGAGGTCTGCGCCGTCCCCGACCTGGCTGCAGGCAAGATGGACATGTGAGTACTTGACGAATGAGGTGCATGATAGTGTGAATTAGCTTTAACGATATTGATTAAAGTTAGAAGACAACTCCATTGCGCCAAAAATCGTTTACCACGCGGAAACCGTACATATCGAGATAAATGTCCGCCCGAAGGCGCAGTTTAGCGGCTATACCGCGAGACGAAAAGGTATGTAAAGTAAGGCCGGCTATAGACGGACCCATATCTTGCAGGCGAAACCGACTGCAAACTGCTGTCGCCGCACGGCGATCTGCTATTTTCATACTTAATTCATATCCGCCATACACGGACCGCTCGAGCAGTTCTTGAGTAGTCGGTACATATTTCAACGTAACTGCTCTAGAGCAGTTGGTCTCGACTGCTACTTACAGTCTGTCTATGGCCAGTCTAAGATATAGAGAAAAGTATGTAACGATTTATTTAAATAGCCGCGCGGTCTAGATGTTATTTACATACATTTGCTTGTCATCTCGCGGTGTAGCCGCCCAACCGCGCGTTCAGGCAGACGCATGACGGACGCATATAAATCCAGCCTAAGGCTGCGTTTTCACCAGAGATGTGTTGCGAGGAATGTGTTTTTAAGATCCAATAGAATCGGTGCGCTGAGCGATGTCACGGCAAGCTCACGTCAATGAAGCGATTCTATTGGCTCTCAAAAACAGCCTAATGCTCGATCGCGTTCGACGGCTGACGGTTTGAGGTGAAGCTGAAGTGAAGAAAGCCTAATATGTAAAATATGTCTATGTATAAAGAATCTTAGGTCCTAATTAGTATAGACAGGTATATATAACCTAGAATCACACATAGGCTCAGCACGAAATTCCCACGGGACTCTAGCATTATAAACACGTCTATCTCAAGAGACCGTTTCATTATAACTTTCAACACTTGTTTCATCACGATAATGATAAAATTGATCCATCATTGTTGAAATGACGTCTCTATGGACGATACAATCACCCTGGGGGGTGAGCCAAGATCTTTTCTTTATGGCTTTTTTATAGAATCACCTATCAAAATGTATGGAATTGACATAAAGACGAGTCGAAGGTCAACGTCATATTAGCGAACGCTTATGTCAATTCCATACATTTTGGTTGGCGATACTCAAGAAGCTTGCGATACTATAACGAAGCGATAACGAAAAAGTTTTGGCTAAATGGCCTGGTCGCTCGCAATTATCTTTTTAATTAAGTAACAAGGCCTTGACGTGCAAAATTTTAATCCTTACGTGTTTCGATTTTATGATTTCCAAAGTGTAGGTATGTAACCTAGTCAATTAACTTAATTAGTTAATTATTAATTAAGTATAATTATAGCTATTTAATAATTAGGATTTCTAAGTAAGTTATTTACATATTATTCACATTTCACATGTCCAAAACATTTCAATACCTAATTATTACGAACGATTAACGACTAAGAGCCAGTCCACACGGCTGACGGCGCGTTGCGTTGCGTCGCGTCGTCGCAACGCAAACATTTTGACGCATAGTAAGCCACACGGGCGCTGCGCCATCGCAGCGTTATTACGAAGCAGTCTTAACGTCAACACACCCTCCCGCTTCGTCTCGGGGGCTGCTGTCCGTCATGTGTGCATTGCGACGACGCAGCGCGCCGTGTGAACCCTTGGATATTTGTATGTAAAACAACGCAACGGCAGCGCTGCGTCGACGCAACGCTGACGCAACGCGCCGTGTGGACTGGCTCTAAGTGACAATACAACAATTCTTTGCTGGGGCTAGTGATTAATAATTTCGACAGTGAATCAGTCCAAATAAAATTGTATTCGTATGGCATATTTGACGTAACAGATTACGGATGTGACATGTCACATGGCTCATGTCATCTCAAATGTGACAAGGCGCTTGCGATACCTTTCGTCAAATCACATGCAAATTGAAAGTCTTTATAATTTGTAATAATTACTTAAATGTCAAAATAAACAAATGCAAGTTGTCTAAGTACCCCGTTGGCTGTTTCCTTTAAGCGTGTCCCAGACAGACGCGGCCTGCGGTGGCGGTGGCGGTGGCGGTCAGTTGGATGACTTGAGAGTTCTAGGAACGACATAGACACACGCGGCCTGGACGCGGTCCCAGCGCGGCTTACCGCGGCCGCAAGCCCCGACCCCTCCGCCACCGCTTCTTTGTGAATGAGCGCGCGGACATGAGGCGGCCATTACGCGATCAGTTGTAAAATTTACAACAGGCCGCGTGTACCGCGTGAAATTATGCCTATAAATTATGCCTATGTCCAGAATTCCCCATGTTGCTGCCGTTATTTTTTAATTTCATGGACCCACAATTCTCTTTTTCTGAAAAGAATAACCAAAATATTAAATACAACGACGTTAGTAAATATTTTTTTTCTAAACTGTGCTTTTATTACTTTGAACTTACTTACCTTTTTCTTTCATCTTCTTCAAGCGCCAATGAAAGCATAAAAACTTCGTTACGATTGGCCATTACTAACGTCTACTCGCAGGTGAGACTCGAGAGCTAATGTGCCGCCGTAGGTTAGAATGACCGCCACCGCGGCCGCGGCAGTGTATTGTTATCACGGTCAAGCAAGAAGGCAACAGCAGATCGCCACCGCAGGCCGCGTCTGTCTGGGACACGCTTTACTTTTCATCCATGCATGTCTTACTAATATAACCAACTGAATGGCATGACATAAGCTAAAGCAACATAGAAAAATAGCTTTTCCTCACTTTCGCTATATTCAATTAATATGTCATTATTACTTTCTCACCGTGTCGTTAGGCTGCCATTGTCGTGCGGTTACTATACCTCTAATAACAAAAGCTATACAGAAGGTATACATCGAACGTTTCCTTGTATATACTATTATGTACCTATTATCATGTAACGACTATGACGCCTCTGAGGTTTTGGGGTGAGACTGAGAGAGTTGGGAACCGGATAGGCCCGTATTTTTGGTCAGTACTCAAGATGCATCTCGGTCTCAGGACACGGTTCAGGCTCTGTGATTGGTTGGCTGTCAAAATTTGGACCAATCACAGAGCCGAACCGCGTCTTGTGACCGGGTCGCATTTAAGGTACTAACCAAAAATACGGGCCTAAGAGATTCGTTTAAGAGATAGAGAGACGTAGAGCATTGACTGTTCTTGTCAATACAACAGAAGGTTGAGGCAAGGAATAATTATACTAGATATCGCAATGTGTCGACCGTAGTTCGATGTGGTTCTATCATATTCTGTGACATTCATGGGCGTACCCAGGTTCTGGGCCAGGGAAGGGGCAAATCAGATTTTTTATAAGCTAGGTGTTTATAAAGAATAAAAAATTAATAATTTTTAGTTGTAAAAATATTGTATTGCAAACAAATGGCAAAAAATAATTTTCTTAATTTTTAATTTTATAGATAAAAGTACTAGATAAGATACTTAATAGGGACGTCAACATGATCAAAGGGGGGGGGGGCAGATGCCCCCCCCCCTGCCCCCCCCCCCCTTCCCCCGGGTACGCACATGGTGACATTTGTAGATCCATAACGTAATACGAGTAATAAGCCTTATAAACAAAAACATCGTCATCGGCTCACTATGACGATTGACGATGTTTCTGTTTAAAGGCTTATTAATATTAGAGGGTGCATCTACGATCTAATTGATTACGTGGCACGGACATCAACAGTATAACAGTAACCTATTTCAATTGGCACGACTCAGGAACCCTTAACCTTTACTTGACTTCGTAGACCTACTGATCGAAGAGACCACAAATAAATGAATGAGAAAGCTTGCTACGCCACTGCTAACGTATTTTTTTCAGTGCCAGTCAAGAGTGTTGCTCGTTCGGCCCGAGTGTTCGGAGTCTGCGGAGCGTATCACGGTCCCGCGTGTCACGGATGTCGACACGCCGTGACATGGACATACCCTCTATATTGGCGTTCTCCGCTGCTGCTAGTCCACCGAAGGTACTCGGGGGGTATTTCCACTGGAGCTTAGCAAAGCTATAAAGCCCACTATGTAGAGTTCTAGACCTAGATTCAAGACTCTATTACTTATAAGTTATAACGATCTTTTGATGTCCTGACTTTTTAGAAATCATAATACAATAATGGCTTTTATAAATTGAGATTAAAATGAAGAAAAACAGAATATAATAATATCCTACTTCCTACGATGTTTGTTACTCTTTCACGCAAAAACTACTGAACGGATTTTAATGAAACTTTACAATAATATAGCTTATATGTCAGAATAACACATAGGCTACAATTTTAATTTTTAACCGATTTTAAAAATGGAGGAGGTGTTATATTTGTTTGTTTTTTTATGTTCAATGATTACTCCGCCGTTTGTAAACCGATTTAAAAAAAAAGTCTTTTGGTGTATAGGTTATCTCCCAATTTGGTACCATATTCATAAAAGTGGTGACCTGATAAAGGGATCCATAAGTAATCGAGGGAACTCCTCAAAAATTATATGGAAACGTCATGTGGTGACTTCGGTTTCGTGAGCAGTATTCTAAGCATATGCTACCAACAAGTAAGATTTTGCACCAAGGTATACCATGGTTCGGAAGGTGCTGAGAGCACTCCTGACTCTTTATAGATACAAGTTTGGGAGTTTCGACGTTGTTTTAAGAACGCAAAGCATATGCTACTATGCTTATTACATTCATCATCATCATCGTCATCACTACCATAAACCATTATAGAACCATGTATCGTCCCGTTTTGACCCTATTATTGGTACTTTTTATGGTTTTTTTATTATATAATATCACTTAAACCGCGGGTAACACCGCGGGGAACAGCTAGTATTATATGTAATCGTATGGCACTTGCTAGGGTACGTTTTCCAAAGCTCGAGCTAATATATAGCGTTGATATTTAAGATCCAATAGAACCCGCTGCACTGAGCCAGGTCAGGTAAATGAAGCGGTTATCTCATAGAAATGTTTCGATCGCGACGTACAGCTTAGCTCAGCTCTGGTACGCGTTACTCACATACGAGTATATTCCGTTCCGCTTCATTTTTAAGAATTAAGTAATTATAATAATTTAACAAAGCTGTATAGTGTATGGGCTTCTAAAAAGTCAGGACATCGAAAAACTTAGAGCCAACTTAGAATGCTAAGAAGACTCTACATTCTAAAACTCTACCAAGACGGCGGCGGTAACAGAAATAAAAGCAACAAAATAGAGTAAAATATTTACGTAAGTTATTTATTTAAAGTAATTCAAATACATAATATAGAAAGCAAGAGATGGGTATTTAATATGTACATTAAATTGTTCTGTAACAATTTACGTATGCAAAATATGACCTTTCCAGTTACATTGAGAAAGTAGTCACCATGCGGCATCCTTAACTGATAGTTTGTTCTGGTGTAACGAGATGTCATGACAGTGCCGGATTTATCTTTTTTATAATAATTGTAAGCCACTTTATTTACGCCACCCCATGTACGAAATCTGCCGCTTCCCTATGACGCTACCGCGACCGCCGCGCTCCCCCTAGGACGCTGTCGCCCCTATACGCCATACGGCAAGTACTGGGGCACGAGTTTCCCCATACAAAAGTGAAAAAAATGATCTTTTGCCGCTGTTACTTTCACAGTGAATTCTCTACAAAGAAGACATGCACACCCTAAGGCCTAAAGTATTATCGCTTAGTTTTGTTACAACCTGTATAATTTTCCTAGCCAATAAACACGTTTAAACTTGTAAGATTATTTTTTCTGACGATAGCAAACCTACTGGAACAGCTGGCAAAGCAGCTTTTCAATTATAAAATCTTATATTGTCCAACAATATTCCAGGAGCACTTATCGCATCCGTTATTTGAAAAAATCGAGACTCAGCAACCTTCGACCGCGACACCGCGCTGGTCCATCAGAAAGTCCGTGTGCCCAGTCTGCTCGCAGAAATGGCGGGATCGGAGTTCTATATTCAAAATTAAAAATTCCGGTAAAGTTTTAACTTTTTTTTACTAGTTTTACGTCTAGCTACCTAGGATTAATTTGTTTGTTTGTTTGAACGCGCTAATCTCAGGAACTACTGGTCCGATTTGAAAAATCCTTTCAGTGTTAGATAGTCCATTTATCGAGGAAGGCTATAGGCTATATTTTATCACGCTAAGACTAATAGGAGCGAAGAAATAGAGGAAAATGTGGAAAAAACGGGGGGAAATTATTTGAAAGGGCTTATTTGAACGCGCAAATCTCAGGAACTACTGGTCCGATTTGAAATATTTTTTCAGTGTTAGATAGCCTATTTATCGAGGAAGCCTATAGGCTATATTTTATCGCGCTAAGACTAATAGGAGCGAAGAAATAGAAGAAAATGTGGAAAAAACGGGGGAAATTCTATCGTCGGAACGTCTAGTAATAGATAATTGTACCTATTGCAGGCCTGAAGAAGAATTCTTCGCATAATAATCTGCCGTCCATAATAGCTCCTGCACGACTGCGTTCTTCAATTAACATGGGATAGTAAGTTGTTTTATTTTATAAAATACTTCATAAGAATGTTGAAATCCCATCACTCAACAGCCGACACTTACTTATATTTTACACGGAAATGTATTGAGATGTATTTAGAAGTATCAAAATGTAAATGTATATTTTCATATAGCTCTGTATCTTAAGATGTAAAAATATACATTATAGCTGTTGTGTGTGGTCTCCTGACGATTTCTATAGAAAGATGTATCGAGATGTGTCGAGATGTATCGTGCTATAATATACATCTTTACATTACCTAAGCTCTGTCTGCCTGTATATGCTAATTATTAAAAAAGATGTCAAAATGTTAAAATCCCCGCATTTTCCCCACATAATGCCAATCCCCTATGAATCCCCAATCAACTTGAAATTCCCCGCAGTTTGGGCAATTCCCCACAAATCGGCAACGCTGATTATTTGTAACGTGTAGAATACCTAGGTTCTGATTTTCTACTTATTGTGGAATTGTTTGCAGCAAATTACCGAATATCCCAACAACAGTTGAAGAAAGTAGTAGCACTTTAAAATGTGGGACTAGGAGTATGAATGCTTCCTGGCAACTAACTCGAGCCAGAAGAATGAGACTACCTAAACCTCAAAATATGCAATGTCTAAGCAAAACTGGTCCACCTTGCAATAATGCCTTTACAGAATTAGATTCTCGTATTAATAAATTTATGAAGGATGATTTTTAATCATTAAATAAAGTATCTACATTAAACCTTCAGGATTTTTATTTCATTTTCATGTTATAATTTAAAAGATAGCGAAAAAAGAAAATTTTGTGTCAGGAGCTGTCATTTTTGTCAGCTGTTTTTTTCTCATTTCTGCCATTGTTGAATGTTGATTGTCAGTTGTCACTTTCTCAATATTGACAAAAGCAATGAGTGGACAAAAGGACAGGTGTGCAATTTTTTGATAAAAAAATTAAATAATATTTAATGCAAATATCACAAACTGATAAGCTGTTTTATATAATATCATAAGCACCAACTGCAGAATGGCGGGTTTCAAATTGTCAAAAAATATATTTCCTTTAAAACAGAAACAGTGCAATCTGTTTTTTTCGAGAAACTTAGTTTCAAAGCAGCTTGTGTATAGTGAGTTTGGAGAGCCTCTGCAAGTTGTGAAGTTGAGAGAAGTTGAAGTTCAGCCTCTAAAAGAGCAAGAAGTTTTGGTGCGAATGTTAGCAGCGCCGGTTAACCCCGCCGACATTAACACAATACAAGGTAAACAAAGTTTTAATCTGATTTTTTACTGTAACTTGTTTGCCCTCATGTTATAAACAATTTATATGTAGTATGTAGGATAAATTGTAACCTTTGAAACCTTATAATCAAAGTTCATATTTAAAAGTGGCAAAGAACAACTTGCATTGAACTAGATTAACATTTTGTGATGTGTTTATTCACAGGGAAATATCCAGTTAAAGTAAATCTTCCCTGCGTACCAGGAAATGAAGGTGTGGGCATTGTTGAGGAAATTGGCAGTGGTGTCAAAGGATTGGCAACTGGAAACAGGGTAATTGTCACAAAACCTGTACAAGGAACATGGAGAGATATAGCTGTTATTAATAAAGACTACCTCAGAGTAGTCCCCGACACTCTAGGCTTGGTGGAAGCTGCAACACTCACTGTCAACCCTTGCACAGCATACCGAATGTTATCTGATTTTAAACCTGTCAAAGATGGTCTAGTTGTGATCCAAAATGGAGCTAATAGTGCATGCGGCCAAAACGTCATACAAATATGTAAAGCTTGGGGAGTAAAGAATGTTAACATTATCAGGAACCGTCCAGATATAAATGAATTGAAAAAATACTTAGAGTCACTTGGTGCAACTCATGTTTTGACGGAAGAAGAATTGAGATCAACAAATATATTCAGAGAAAAGAAGCTGGATAAGCCAGCCCTGGCATTAAATTGTGTGGGTGGGAAGAGTTCCCTTGAGATGCTAAGGCATCTACAACACTCGGGCCAGATGGTGACATATGGTGGAATGTCGAGAGAACCAGTGACAATTCCAACTTCCGCATTTATATTCAAAAACCTTTCCTTTCATGGATTCTGGATGACTGCTTGGAATGAAAAAGCACCTGTGGAGGAAAAGAATAAAATGTTTGATGATCTTGTAAAAATGATGTGTGAAAATAAGCTAAAAGGTCCAACTTATAAAATGGTCAAGTTTGCTAACTATGAAGAAGCTTTAGGAAATGCTCTATCTTCACAAGGTTTTACAGGCTGTAAATATATTTTAGATTTCTGTTAAGAATATAAAGAATGTAAATAATGACTTTGCACTAGGTTTTTTGTTTTAAATCATTGAAATACAATTTGTATTATACTTCAATGATTTTTCCGGTTTTTTTGAATATAGATTTTAGAGTTAACCGATTCAATGCGGCACACATTTTTGAAGACTTTCAGTCGTGGCGGCATACAATTTTCTCGTGACACGTTAGCCGTGTTATACGCCATAGAAGTTGTATATTATGTCTCGCCAAAGATGTTGCAAACCTTTTGTAGGTTTCAAAGTTACAAAAATGAGTATATTAAATAGATCTGGGTTTCCGATGTAAATTATATGTTCGTAGATAAATTTAAAGAAGTTCGTTGTTAAGTTTTTTGGTAATACATAATGTTAGTAGTGTTTTGAACTCATGTAGGTTCAGTTTTTTCATTCGTTTTTCAGACAATTACAATTTTACAAAACATGGTAATTACTTGGTCTGCGAAACTGAAAAATTTAGTCCCGAATCTCAGACTATGTTCACGGAAGAACCTTTTCCAAAAAAAAAACAAGTATAAATAGTAAGTATAATAAAGTATAATTTGAGGGAGATACAATCGCTTTCTAAATGACACAGCTCACGTGTCATACGCCACACGTTAAAAATCCATAAGACGCGGCTGCCGTGTAATCTGCAATGAATGCACCTTTAAAAAAGGTTGACGGCCCCAATTTTTTTCAATTCACAGAATATTCAGAGGCGAAGCCTATAGGCTTGTTTTACGTGGAAAATTAAGATGATTTTGTTCAGAGTAGAACCTTCTAAAGTGTAATTTGGGGGAGATAGGTACAATCGTTTTTTAAATGACACGGCTCACGTGTCATTATACGCCACACGTTAAAAACATGTATGACACGGCTCCCGTATCATCTTATTATGGATTATGGAACATTCCGTATTCAGGAATCTTAAATTTAAAAAAGTACTGGCAAAGGACAAAATCCAACGTCCATACAATTTTGGGCTATTTTTACGCAGATAAATCCATTATTTCAATAGAATATTATAATCTATGGAATAATTTTTATTATCACACCAAAGTTCTAAATCAAGTCTCCGAGTTGTTATTCAAGGTCAAACAATTTTTTATAACATGTAATAGAACTTATTTTATTAATTAAAAGCAATAAGTAATCGATCCCAACGTCTCTATCCGAGTCATAGAACAGATTCTAGATTTTCTATTGGTTCCCCACCAATCTGAAATTATCTGCAGGTTGGCATCACTGACTACATAATATGGGTTGTGTTTCTAACATAAAGTTTATATACCTAGCGGAATAGAGAAACAAAGGCATGAGCAAGCGCGTGGTAAACTGCGTGGTAAAAAGAGACGCGTGATTTGAGGTGTACGAACTGTTTTTTCATCTGTTTCACAGTCTGTCTGACCGTGTCGGCACGTTGTCAATTTGAGCTTTCAGAAAAATTGTAATTTTTAAGTATAATAATGAATAATTTTGAGAAATACTGCTCTAGAAACATGGTTACTTGTTCAGTGATTGATTGTGGTACAACTTAACGAAAAAACCTGGACAAATATTCATTTTACAGGTGAATTATTCTACATCGACATACAGGACCTAATTTTAAGTTTATTTTTGCCAATTCCCTACGAGGTATTGGTATTGATTTTGATAATTCGCTTCTATATATGTTTATTTATATGCAAAACGTAACTTGACTAGCCATGGTGCTCAATTTAAGGATATTTTGTGTAAACAATTTTCATCTATTTTACACTAGGGCTGCATCAGGTTGTCGATAAGTAGTATCGATATGAATATTTTTTTTTAGATATACTAATTATCTAGGAATGTTGACATGAGAACATAACCTATCCGTAGTTTATTATTAGTTTATATTAATATACTATCATAATTCATACATAATTTATCGTTTTTACGGTTCCGCACCCAAAGGGTAAAAACGGGACCCTACTACTAAGACTTCGTTGTTTGTCCGTCTGTCCGTCTATCCGTCTGTCCGTCCGTCCGTTTGTCGGTCCGTCCGTCCGTCCGTCCGTCCGTCTGTCTGTCTCCAGGCTGTATCTCAAGAACCGCTATAGTAATAGAATTCTGAAATTTCCACAGACGTAATGTCATTCTACATGCAATATGGCTGCTCATCCAAGATAGGGGAATAGTTATTTTTAAAGTACTTCTGCAATATGGACATCAAATAAAAGGGCTCATTGAGAGTGAATTGAAAAGTAATAGGGTCTAGTCAAGTCGTGTCGTGTCGTGTCGTGATGTGACGTGACCTTACACGTCGTGTGACGTGTCGTATCATGTCATGACATGTCGTGTCGTGTCGTGTCATGTTATGTTATTTCAAATCAAATCCAGCCGGGTTTTAAAAAATGCCCGGTTGAAACCGGTCACCCTTCATGCACGAGTCCGACTCACACTTGGCCGATTATTCAGATTTCCTGCTGACCTGGATACCAGAAATTCATGGCTTAAAGTAATTAACCATCCAAACTGGACTCCGAAGAAAAAATCATGCATATCAGCATATGCATTATGCAGAAAGCAGTTTTGAAGAAAAATATCTCCGGATGCGAGGAACGAAGCGGATATAAATCAAAAATGCAATCCCAATCAATTTTGTTCCGGTAATAATAAATAATATATTCACTAGATCAGGTATCAGATCATTCATTCAATAGAATATGAGCTCGGTGAAGGGCATGGTCAGTAAATAATCTAGATATTCTTCCACACATGATAAATATTTGTATGAATAATCGAACCGATTTGTTTGCCTTGTATCGTACTATGCCATGAATCATAGTTATGGTTTTACAAAACAAAAATTTATTAAAATTTTAGAAAAGCGCGACGGTAGACACTACTAGATTTTCTATTGGTTCCCCACTGATCTGAAATTATCTGCAGGTTGGCATCACTAACTACATATTGGTTGTGTTTCTAAAAATTTCAGTCTACTGTCAAGTGTGACATAAATAAAAATATCTTAAACCTAAGCGATTAAGCCAGTATACTGGTAATAGTTTAGGAACACACTGACATAATAAAAATTTGTCAAACTGACAACTGAAAAAGTTTTGGCGGCCATGTTACTTTGAAACTTCTTGTACTTTTTATTGTTGGTGTGGTTTTTATTATTTTTTCCCAAATTGTGTTATCTGGGTTTTTGATGTTCATTATTGGTAAAATATTGGCCATTAAATACCCGTTATCGTACACAAGTGCAGGTAAGATGTTGTCAAAACCAAAATTTATAATTCCTGTGACATTTGGTGTGAATAACGATAAATAGGGCTATTTCTTTCGTGAGTTTTAACTAAAACATCGTTATAATAACTTTATTATTCTATTCGTTGGAATATCATTGTGTCTTTTTCAAATTGACATGTATGAAGTTTTCCATTCTTTTGCCCAGTTTTGTAGCAATTGTTGATGGTATTACCTGGTATTACCGATAGTTGTCTACCCATACGCCATCTAGTTACTAAAATGGAAACTGTTTGACAATCAAATTAAAAAAAAATGCCCCATTAAAAAAGTATAATATATATGTTAAAAAAAGAAAGTAATAAGTAACAGTAATAGCCATTTTTTTGTTATAGATCAAGATAAAGCCTAAGCGCACTGTGTCATCCTACGTTTACAGAGACATTGTACCACCAGAGTTAGCCACATGTATAGTGTATACCGTCGTCATCGCATTCTACGTCCTCACCAACGCTGCCACAACTATCTTCACCATCGACCTCCTTTCAACTAGAATTGATATCAAGAGAAAAGAAGCTTAATATATCTAAATGCACTAAGTTACAGGATAAATTAAAAAAGAAGCAGCTACTTATTTGAAATCTAAGGGCATAAAACATCAAAACACATCTCAACACATCTCAATACATTTTGGATAACGTAATATATTTATTACTTATAGTTATGTTAGAAAAAATATAAGTAAATTTAAAGCTATAAAAGTGACATTCACTGTAGATACACTAGAAATAAGCACAAGCTAGATTTGCCAGTGATCAGACTTAGTAAAGTCAGTAAATTTTTTAAATGTCAATGTATACGCCTTTACAATTATAACATCCCAGAAAACGTTCAAAATCTTTCCATTAATACATTTACAAAAGTAGTCATAGAACGTTTGTGTGCCAAATCCTATAATTATAAGGTCTAAGAGTCAGGCCACAACACTGCGTTGCGGCGTCGCATCGCAAAAACAACCTTTGAAAAGCAATGTAGTTTTTCGCGATGCGACGTCGCAACGCAGTGTTGTGGCCTGGCCCAATGATTTTATAAACGATTTATGTACTACAAATTTTTTTAATGATAAAAGTCATATTTTACTCCAAAATTACAATTTTATTATATTATATCTATGCAGTTTTATTTTATCCCGTTTTATTTTATTTTTTTGTCGAATTACAACTTACAAGATGTATGTAGGTACATCACTAACACGCACACGTAAACATAATTGTATACACAGTTGTTAATCAATTTTGGTGTCGTTTGACAGCTTGGGATTGTTTCTCTATTCCGCTAGGTATATTAACTTTATGGTTTCTAAAAAATCTCAGTGTCCTGTCAAGTGTGACATAAATCAAAATATCTTGAACCTAGTTTCCGTTACCATAATATTAACATAAAACTGTATGTATTTATATAGTTCCATATATAACTATGTTTATTTGCTTCGTCCCTCTAGTTTAAATTTCACGAAGAACATACGCCTAAGCGATCATTGGCCTAAGCGATTAGGCCAGTATACTGGTAACAGTTTAGGAACACGCTGACATAATATACTACTTGTCAAACTGAAGACTGACAACTGAAAGAGTTTTGGCGGGCATGTTACTTTGACACTTCTTCTACTTTTTATTGTTGGTGTGGTTTTTATTTTTTTTTTTTCCAAATTGTGTTATTTGGGTTTTTGATGTTCATTATTGGTAAAATATTAGCCATTAAATATCCATTATCTTGCACAAGTGCAGGTAAGATGTTGTCAAAACCAAAATGTATAATTCCTGTGACATTTGGTGTGAATAACGGTAAATAGGGCTATTTCTTCAGTGAGTTTTAACTAAAACATCGTTATAATAACTTTACTATCCTATTCGTTGGAATATTATTGCGTCTTTTTCAAATTGAAATGTATCAAGTTTTACATTATTTTGCCCAGTTTTGTAGCAATTAATAATGGTATTACCGATAGTTGTCTACCCATACGCCATCTAGTTACTAAAATGAAAACTGTTTGACAATCAAATTAAAAAGATAAGAAAATGCCTCATTTTCTAATTCAAAATTGCAAACATTGACAAATTTGATAGATAAGTGAAACAAAAGATACGAAAAACCATTTACATAAAAAAGACAGTTCTATTTTTAAACGTCGAATCGTATCGCTGTCTCTTTCTTCGCCTGAGCTATGACGAAAATTCGATTTTTTCCAGAATGTTCGAAAAAATAATTGAAAATGTAAATTTTTTAGTAAAGTACTGTAAATACTTCAATTCAAAAATCTTCACAACGCGCGCGGTAGTAACATATCTGCTTTGAGTTTTTCATCATTGAAAGTGATGCAATATCCAGAAACGTGTTATTTTGTGTTCCCACCAAAACTCCATCGAAAGTTTCAGTAAAGCGTCTACCACTTTACTGAATCGACCGACTTGACTTCTTGACTGTATTGACTTTTACCTGCAAATAATAAAAACTAAGGAAAAGTCCGTCAAAAAACATGCTCTACAATACTTGTCAAAAATGTGTACCGGTACACATTTCAATACATTTGCAATATTTAGGTGGCCTTGAGCCACTGACCTCCATTATATAAGTACGCTGGACCTATGATAATATGATACCCACTATTTTTTGTGCCTATTTGAAGCGGAATCAGCGCCCCCAGTGAGAGGGAAAAGAAGTAAATTTGACGTAACTTGCAAATGGCCGCTTAATCGTTATTGGTTGTCATCACTAGTATTAGTTCCAAATACTCCCACTACTGCTATCAACGCCAATATGGCGACTTTCAAACGTCATTTTTACGTCCGTGAGTAATTTGTATTCTGTGTTTTTACGTCAAATTTAGTTCCTATCACTCACCTTGGGGAAGCTGATTCCGCTTCAAATAGGCACAAAAAATATCTGTAATTTCAAAGGGTATCATTAGTCCAGCGTACTTGTTTAATGGAGGTCAGTGCCTTGAGCGGTATCAGGCTGACGTTACATGACAGTTCGAAAGGAACCAAATTTAAAACGGTAATAGTATGGGAGTTACGTTTCCTTAGTTTTTATTATTCGTAGACTTTTACGTAGACTTTGACTAGACTTTTGACCTGACAATATAGAAAAACGAAGCTGAAAATTGTATTACCTATAGAATATTGTTTTCCCGCCATATTTATACTTGACACTGGCCATGGTTAAATAGCCGAAGTGCCATAATAAGAAAAAAAAATGTCGGTTGTCAAATGTCAAAGTCAAAACTCAAAGGCGAGTTTTGCCGGGAATGTGAAAGAGTGATGTTGTGTTTTTGTATTATTTTCCTAAAATTGTGTTAACTGAGTTTTTAATGTGTAATATTGGTAGGATATTAAATATTAGATATTCATTATCGTGCACAAGTGTAGGAAAGTGATGCAATATCCAGAAACGTGCTATTTTTGTGTTCCCTCCAAAACTCCATCGAAAGTTTCAGTAAAGTGTCTACCTACCACTTTACTGAATCGACCGACTTGACTTCTTGACTGTATTGACTTTTACTTAGACTTTGACTAGACTTTCGACCTGACAATATAGAAAAACGAAGCTGAAAATTGTATTAAAGAATATTGTTTTCCCGCCATATTTATACTCGACACTGGCCATGGTTAAATAGCCGAAGTGCCATTATAAGAAAAAAAAAAAAAAAAAACTCAAAGGCCAAAGCTCAAAAATCTTGGATTTTGGAAAATGAAAAATAAACTTTGTTTTTATTTATAACACGAATAGGCTTTGTTTATTTGTGTAAAATATTTCTTATTCTCTACACTTACGACTACAATATTATGCGGACCAGGGGTATAAATTGAACACAGCTGGACCTCTACAGCTAATGTATTAATAACAGTTATTTAATACTCGGATGTCAAACCATTGTAGAACAGGAATAGTTTTGTTTATCTTCCTTTATCAGGGATAAAGTGCTTATAATACGTTATAACAATTAAATACAATTGAAATGGATCAACCAATTTATGAGGCATATGAATTTCTCCAAGATGATGAAAGTCAAAATGAAAGCCAATTTCTAGTAGTGCAAAATGATGGTACATTTTTGAGTAAGTAAATGTTTGAATTGAATTATTTTGTTCTGAAGACTATATATTTATTGAACTTTTGTTTTTGTTAGCTGTGAACAGGCCAATACAATACATATCTCAGGGTGAGAATGTAAAAACAGTGCTAGAAGGAGCACGTGCAGAGTTTGATGGAAATCAACAAGAATTTTTTGTCCACAACTCTCAGGAGTTAATAACAGGTAAAATATTAGAATGTTTGTAGGTCAATATTATTTTGGAACAGTGTTTTTAACCAGAGCATGATTGCAGAGCTTCTGTAGGGGGGTCGCTAGATGTCAACATTAAATAAAAATAAAATAAAAAAATAAAAATAGCCTTTATTCTATTACCAGTAATTGTTACAAATTTTTAAAAGATTATAAGATTACATGCATATATTTTGTTTCTATTAAATACTATTCGGTTAAAATATTACATTAGGTACAATTTTTTTGCTTACATTAAAAACATTTCATTATAAATTAATTAAAACATCATTTACTACATTTGTTTCTTTAAATAGCATTTTGCAAATTAATTTAATTTCTATTTTTTTTTACATTACATACATATTTGTTATTATTAATACTATTCGGTTTAAATTATAATAATTTGATTTCATTAAACATTTCATTATAAATTAAAATTATAATTTAATTAAAGCATCATTTAATTTTACTATAGATTTGTTTTAAATTACATTTCAGATGTCTGCTGTTACTTTTAACAAAATACTTCAATATTTAATTACAATAATTATATTATTAATAAATCAATGCAACACACAACAAAACAACATAATGACATAAATATAGTTATTTGGCATGCAATGTATACAATGTTAATTAATCTAGTATTCAATTTATATTTGTTTTAATCCACTAATACTCTATATTTTTGGTAATAGTCGCCTCTTTGGCGTAGGCCTCCCCCAATATCTTCCACCTCTGTCTATCTCTAGCTACTCTCATCCAGTCCTCTCCAACTTTTTGTGTAAATATATCTCTCCATCGTGTTTTCTGTCGTCCTCTATTTCTCGCATTGTCTCTAGGAAGCCACTCCATTACTTTCTTCGTCCATCGAGTGTCCTCCATTCTACATATGTGACCAGCCCAGTTCCATTTGAGAAGCCTTATTCTTTCGGTTATATCTTGAACTTTGGTTTTTTCTCTTATTGTCTTGTTACGTATTCTGTCTCTTAGTTTTATATATAACATGCTCCTCTCCATTTTCCTCTGGCAAATTGCTAGTTTTTCTTCCTCTTTCTTCCTCAGAGACCATGCTTGACTGCCATAGGTTATACTAGGCAGGATAACCATCTCATAAATCTTTTTCTTGATGCCTATGTTCATTTCCTTGTTTTTCATAATTTCTTTTAATGACCAATACTTTTGCCATGCTATAGCAATTCTTCTATTGATTTCCTTTACGGTGCAATTTTCAAATGATATTGAGTACCCTAGGTATGTATACTCGTTAACATATTCTATTTTGTTTCCATCCACCATAATATCCACTATTTCACCATTTGATATAATTTTAGTTTTTGAGGTGTTTAGAGACAGTCCAACCAGTCTGCTCTCCTTGGACAGATTGTTGACCATAAATTCCATTTCATTTCATCATTATATATATATATATATATATATATATATATATATATATATATATATATATATATATATATATATATATATATATATATATATATATATATATATATATATATATATATTATATTCAAATATATAATATATACTCAAAGTCGGTTGCAAAGCTGAATTGAGTGGGTATTGGTCTAAAGATAAATGGAGAGTTCCTTAACAACTTCAGGTTTGCAGATGACATAGTGCTACTTGCAGATAACGCAGCCGATTTGGAATTTATGGTCAACAATCTGTCCAAGGAGAGCAGACTGGTTGGACTGTCTCTAAACACCTCAAAAACTAAAATTATATCAAATGGTGAAATATTTTGATCTTTTTAATGTTGACATACTCAATATATATATATATATATATATATATATATATATATATATATATATATATATATATATATATATATATATATATATATATATATATATATATATATTGAGTATGTCAACATTAAAAAGATTAAAATATGAAGAAGAAAAATTTTAACTAAAAGATTTTCATAAACATACATGTACAACTCTTTGCCGTTTTATCATATATGTATGTATACATAATGATAAAACGGCAAAGAGTTGGGGTTCTTAACCTTTTTCATACTAGCCCTCTAGTATGAAAACATTCACTTCACAAAAAAGGTTGAAAAATGCTGAACAATCTTAGGGCCAACGCTAAAACTCGCGCGGGCGCATGCTCGCGTGTGTATAATAAAAAATAATATGGGCAGCGAAGGCGCGTGCGACGGAGCGCGGACGCGGGCGACGGACTGTCGCACGCGCGGCGGACGGCGAGCGCACGCTTTTCGCGATCGACGTTGTTTCCATTGACGTCTTTTTGCCAAATAATAAATTAGTAAATAATCCATGGTAATCTACTCGACAACTGTACATGCTCGAGATAAAAATAATGAGATGGGCGCACGCGACGGGTGTCCGCTCGCGGATTCGTGGCCCGCGGCGGTCTTCCGACGCGTTCGCCCGCGCCCGCATTCGCCCGTGTTTTAGCGTTGGCCCTTAAGGCGAGCACTTACCTCAATTCCAAAACGATAACCTTGCGAACGCGAGTGCCAAGCGTGTACGCATCGCAATAAGATTAATTTTAGCTTAGCATAAAATTGTAGTTACGACGGGCGGATCTTCTCTATTTTATTTATTTATTTATTTATTTATTTAACTCTTTATTGCACACAAGAAAAAAAACATAAAGATACAATTAACATGGAAAGACGACACAAAGGAACTGCTTATTTCTAAAAGAAATCTCTTACAGCAGCCCTACGGAGAGATACAGTGTAGAAGACAGCAGATAGGACGTGCACAATTAACAGTCATTAACTAATTAAATTAATAAACTAAAATAATTAATAATACTAAAACTATAATATAAAACCTATAAAAAATCAATAAATAATAATATGATTATAATATATAAATACTATATGTACACATAATAACACAAATTACAGTGATTGCGAGTGAAGGTAATGCTCTTTCAATTGTCTTTTAAACACAGCGATAGTCGGACTGTCACGAACAGTGTGGGGAAGCGAGTTCCATAATCTGACTGCGTGCACAGTAAAGGAATAGGAGTAGAAATTGGAACGATGGGATGGGAGGGAGAGGTTTGTTCTGACACTGGATCTGCATGGGATTTCAGGAGGGCGGGAAAAATTAAATCTATCGAGCAGATAGGATGGAGAGAGAGGATTGTACAAAATATTATAAAGTAAACAGAGGATATGGGAGTTGCGACGGAGACGGATAGGAAGCCACTTGAGCCTCAATCTGAAGGCTGATACGTGATCAAATTTTTTAAGTCCAAACACATAACGGATACAGAGATTCTTTTTTTCTTTTATTTTTCGTGTGTTTTTTTTTAAATATCTTTCGAAATAAATACTATATAGAAAAAAAAATCGGTAAAAAGTTTTTTAATATAGATTCATTAACAATTTATTAAAATGTATGTTATCCTTGTTAATACTTATATTTCGATGATAAAGATTTTTGTCGGAGGTGAGTTTGTAATTTAATTACAGCCAAAGTATTACGTTTTATTAAAATGTTTATGGTTTAAAACCTTTTAAATATTATCCTTTATATCTCATATTTTTTACATTTCGTTATTATATTGGAATTAGGTAAACCGGGAGTCAATAAATAACAAAATGGGGTTTGTCCTCGCCTTAAGGGCCTTCCCCTATGGAGATTCCGTAATTTACCGTATTTAGAGCCTTATAAACTCATAATTTGAAAGCTACAAAGTTATAATAAAAATACAGCAATTATCTTCAGTATATCAACATTCCTTTCCCCGTTTTAAATTTTCTATTTTTGTTTATTATACTCATGATATTAGCTTCCAAAGAAATACCAATTTATTAAAATTGAAGCATACTTTCAGCGTCTCCCTAGTATTTACAAATTACGTTTATTTGAAACACACGACAATATATAGACAATTTCATTAACTACATATTCCCCGTTTAAAATTTTTTTTAGATCAATTTTGAACTAAGATAATTAAAAAAAATAGGATTTTTATGCGATCTCGGCCACGCGTCAAATGTATGGTCAAGGTCGTTTGCTCGGGGGATGGCCTTAAGGCTTAGTGGGATATTACTTTACACTTAGTAAAATCTGATGTTATTTTTTCAGATCAATTTGTTGTGTCGAATGGTGATAATAATAGTGAATACGCAAATAGTTTTTTGTTAAAAACAATTGAAAATGTGAAGAATGAGGCAGTAAGTAATAAAGATATTATTTTTACAAAGGAAAATATTGTTTGAGTACTCAGTTGCCTATTATAAGAAGTATTACCTACCAAGGCAAATAAATTATTATGATTATGAGATTAACAAAAAATTAATCTCAACATACTGATTTTACTTAAACTTGTACCATAATATGCTCAATATATCATGATATAAATATTTATTTAAGTACAGACGTTCCGCGCTGCTTCACCCGCGTGTCGCGTACGGCGTAAATAAGATATTTCACAGACAAATCAGTCCGCAAAAAATAGCCTATGATAGCCCCACGTAAAGGATTACGTGGTCTACTTCTTATCTGTGCCAAATTACATAAAAATTGCTCCAGTAGTTCGTGAGATAAGCCCTTTTAAATAATTTCTCCCGTTTTTTCCACATTTTTCTCTATTTCTTCGCTCCTATTAATCTTAGCGTAATAAAATATAGCCTATAGCCTTCCTCGATAAATGGACTATCTAACACTGAAAGAATTTTTAAAATCGGACCAGTAGTTCCAGACATTAGCGCGTTCAAATAAGCCCCTTTAAATAATTTCCCCCGTTTTTTCCACATTTTCCTCTATTTCTTCGCTCCTATTAATCTTAGCGTGATAAAATATAGCCTAAAGCCTTCCTCGATAAATGGGCTATCTAACACTGAAAGAATTTTTCAAATCAGACCAGTAGTTCCTGAGATTAGCGCGTTCAAACAAACAAACAAACTCTTCAGAATTATAATATTAGTATAGATTTTAACATTAATATTTTAGCAGAATGAACAACCTGAGTATGAAATATCAAATTATGTAGATGGAAAACCTATAGAGGATACTGATATGGAGGTAAACTTTTTCTGTACTTCTTATAGACACTAATTAACAATACATATTGTTACTGTAGAGAAGCTGTAGGTATACCCGAGGAAATTGATTCCTAGGCAGTTGACAGACCTACGTCGTTTGGTCGGCTTATGTCAATTCAATGTTAGCTGTGATCGGTCGGATGAGTTTGACTTAACGCGACCAAATTACTTAGGTCCGCCATCTGCCTAGGAATCAACTTCTCTGATAGTACATACAACTGGGCCGCCTTGACTACATAATATTTTGTACTCTATCCTCACATAATCTTCCAAAGTCAACAGTAATTAATAAAATAATGTAATAATATGTTATATGTAATTGTAATTTATGTACTAATCTGTTACAGAGCCAAGAAATTCAAAATACGTATGAGGATGATCCGGCAGAATTAGCTAATACTGAAGAAAAAGCACCATCACAGGGTGACTGTACTGAGGTAGCCTTTTTAACACTTAAATATTATAGCTTGTCAAAAAAGAGTAGATGCCGAACAAAATTTTTAAATCACATAAAAAGTACAAAAAACTTATTATTGAAAATAAAAAATGTGTCAGAGCGTTAATATTTAAAGTGTACAAACATTCTCTGTGAAAACACAAGGCGCAAAAACTACCATTTGATTGTGATTATGGTTGGAAAATTTATTTCAGCATCTATTCTTTCTTGACAGACTGTACATACTACAACAGTTCAACAAATGAGGTTAGTAACTCCATATGAAATTACTATAGCTAACCAGTTTTAGACAGTAGACCTATCCCATTTTGACTTTGACTACCCACAGACACTAACGGCCGTTCCCAATATTTGATCTATCTCTGGTTTTGCCCTACTAGAGATAGGAATAGCTCTCATTAAACATTAGAGACATATATTTTATGTCAATTCAATGTTAGCTGCAATCGGTCGTATGTCAAACCAGAGATAGATTGAATATTGGGAACGGCCGTAATTGATCATCAGGAAACAATTACATTTCCACTATAAAAACCGTCCAATTGACTTCAGTCTTCACCATTCCACGACAAATCATCATAGCAAATTTTATTAAAATGTAAAGAGGGAACAGACTGACATACATTATCACATTTATGATCTTAGTGTGAACTGTGATTGTAAAAGAATATTATGTAACTTTGTCCTCATTAAGGGCGGGCTGCCAAATTTTGCTGTGTTTTCTAATAAGTATATTACGATCCCGGAAGACGATTTTCTTAAATGAAATTGAGATTTATTTAATCATTGCATATTTATCTGATATTAGCCTAACGGAAAACACGATTCACTTATTTTGACTCGATAGTTATATTTTTCGAAATTATGAATATTTCTGGGCTTTTCAACAAATATCTGTTACAATTATTGAGTTACTATCATTAAATAACTTGCACTACTACAATCACACACTTTATAAAATAATGGCTAAAAGAAATATTGTATTTAATTTTTAAGTAATCATCAAAAACATTTTTGGGACTTACGACCTTTACTTTCGTGCTGTAATGCGGGAACCGTTGTTACGCGATACTGTTTACTATTAGCTGCAGCCTGCAGCGCCAAGTACAATTCATGAGGGCACGATTCATGGAATCATATCACAATTGGAGGATAGCGGGTTGTGTAGGCGGGGCTAGCGTGCTTTGATATTTTTGGCAGCTCGGTCTTAACAATATTTTGTATGTATTTCAGATTACATTGAGTGATGATCAGTATCAACTATTACAAGAGAAGGGATGGATACTGCTAGAGTTTGCTGACAAGAAATATTTACTAGATTCAGTTGGACTTCATGACATAACAGATAATCATGGTAAGTTTTTAATTTACTTTTAGGATTAAATTTTTTTGAATAGTATTTTTTTAAATTTTAGTTTCAGTTAATTAATTGTAAGTATTATGTTAATTAATAATATTAGTAGCAATTTATATTGCAAGATTTAATAAAAAAGAAATTCACACCTAGTATAAATGTATACCATAGGCCATAGGGCATAGTACATAGGAGACCAAGCTCGGTTCAAAGTCTGGAATAATATGACTTACAGAGCTCAATCATTTTTTTTGTTTTTTTTTTTTTTTAATAATATAATATAATATCTATGGACGCTTCACACCACGTCAGTCTGGCCCCGTGGTAAGTACCTGAAGGACTTGTGTTACGGGTACCAGACAACGGAAATATACTTAATACTTTTATACTATACATACATTTAAGATTTTTATTATAATATTATACATATATTTAATACACATCCAAGACCCAGAAACATTGAAAACTTTTTGTTCCGTCGGCGGGATTCGAACCCGCGAACCCCGGCTTGAGCTACCAACTCGCTCACCACCAACTGAGCCACAGAGGTCATCAACCTAAATAATAATCATTGTTAGTGCTCGAAATATTTCTATGTAATGCTAAATCTTACAAAAGTGCCGAAGAAACGGTTACAAATAAATATCATACAAAATTGACTCTGTAAAGTACTATCAGAGAAGTTGATTCATAGGCAGACTGTGGACCTGCGTAATTTGGTCGTGTTATGTCAAACCCAGCCAGATCGCGACTAATATTGAATAATTGACATTCGATTTAATAGGTCCGTCGATCAAATAAATCAAATTTATTCATAGCCAGTTATGAATCAATTTCTTATATGGTACAATATAATACCTATATATTTTTTTTTAAATTAAAAAACATAATTATTATATTTTCAGAACTACAAGAGAAGCTAAGGAGTGAGGTTGCCGACCAAAATACTGCCCCGGAAAACAATAGGTTTTTATATATTTTATGGTTTTTTAAGGTTTAATAAGTATAAATTAAGAAATTAAAAAAAACCTTGGAATGATGTAGATAAATATAAATACACTACACACACACACACACACACACACACACACACACACACACACACACACACACACACACACACATACACACTCTCTCTGTCTCTCTCTCTCTCTCTCTCTCTCTCTCTCTCTCACACACACACACACACACACACACACACACACACACACACACACATACACACACACACACACACACTAGTATAAATTGATATTGTTGACAACTAGAGGTGTAGTGACTAGTCAGTACATGTTACCTTCATTTAAAAATAGAGAATAATTTCTCTTTTTTTTAATGAAGGGTGCCAACAATGAAAATAGTGGCACATTTCTACGGTCTCATTTGAAGACGTGAGTGGAAGAACACGATAAGTAAGTAGTAACAGTAAAAAATGCGGTTTTTTTTGCATACATGGAGGCATGGGCCGGAAAATGATTTCAAGTAAAAAATGTGCATTTTATTTGTAGCCAGGTGATGAGGTAGATAAGTTACACGGTTTGTTAAAATTATAAGGGAAAAAATGAATAAATGTCCGTATGTTACAAAATGTTAGTTATCGTGTTCTTCAACTCACGTCTTCATTTGGTTCTTGTTATAATTTAATATTTTTAACTGGCTGATAAACAAAACATACCCTTTAAGCCTCTTCTAACCTTCTATCTTATTATCTTGTAGTAACCATTTCAATAATTTTTGTCGGATTTTAGCTCCAGCTCAGATTTACAAGAGTTCATTAAAACAGAGACTGGCGATCAAACATCAGCAAATGCAATCGACCAAGATATTCAAGACACAACAAGAGTTAAAAGTAATAGGCTTTTACTTTGGTAATATCTTTAGCTTAATATAACGAATCAACTGATTTTTTCCATTTTACAGACGAATCTAACTTAAAAAAAGAAAAAGTTCAAAGATCAAATGAACAAATTATATTTAAGCAAGAATCTGAAGAAGTGGAAGTTGAAACATCGCCAGAAAAAGTACCTGTACTCAGTCACAACCCTATCAAAATCAAAACTAACTATCTGTTTAAAGGTAAAGTTGATAGTCGAATTACAACTACTTTAATAATAATGGCGCGTTCAGACGTGCGCGTAATCTGCGCGTGTTCTACGCGTGTTCTGCTGTAGCGTTTGGGAAAACGCGCGCGGCACTCGCCAAATCTGAATCCGCGCGCGTGTCGTCTGCGGTTTTTCCCAAGCGCACCAAGCAGACCACGCGCAGAGCACGCGTAGAACGCGCGCACATCTGAACGTTCCCTCATGTGTTCCACACCGATTTTGGTAGCGGTGGTCGGTTTCATTTAAATCAGCGACGTAGGAAGTGGCAGTGCCCAAATGTGTGCGCAGTACATAAGAGTGATGAGGCGCAGAGCCACATGCTTTAAGTAGTGTGTGGTTAATTCGGCCCTGATTACAGTGTTAAGCATCATTTTTCTCAGTGTGATTATTATTGTGCGTTCTGATCAACGCGGCAACAATTCAGATAAAATGCCTCTCTATGACAATTGACATATAGGCTATGGGTTTCATTTTGCTCTACGCCACTACAAAGCAGCGGCGGCACGGGTCGCTTGACCAATGTCGGTAGAAAATGAAACCTAAAGCCTGTGTTATAAAGCGGAATTTTATTTGAATTTTCGTCGGTCGCAGTCGCTTCACGCTTGTGATAAAGATCGGTGAGCAACCTTTATTGTCACTAAAATAATATTATGTTGCTTTTTTTTAAAATTTATTTTGATTATATTTCTCAGATATTCCTTCACGCGTGGTTCTGGGTAAAACTGCGAAAGGCCAAGATCTGGTGGCCAGAGTCGTCAAAACTAATAGACCCATGGCTGACACCACCGCCAATGTCAACAGCCACCCCAGTGGGCCTAGTAAGTGCTATACCTACGAATAATAAAAACTAAGGAAACGTAACTCCCATACTATTACCGTTTTAAATTTGGTTCCTTTCGAACTGTCATGTAACGTCAACCTAATACCGCTCAAGGCCACCGAAATATTGCAAATGTATTGAAATGTGTACCTAAGGTACACATTTTTGACAAGTATTGTGGAGCATGTTTTTTGACGGAGTTACTTTTCCTTAGTTTTTATTATTCGTAGTGCTATACTAATAACTAGATGACCCCGAGACTCCGTTGCGCCACAACTTGTTTATCGCGCGGAAACCGTATATTTTTAGGGATAAAAATTATCCTATGTCCTTTGCCTTTCCCGGGATTCAAAGTATCTCCATACCAAATTTCAGCAAAATCGGTTCAAAAGTTTGGGCGTGAAGAGGTTAAAGTGAGGTTAAACAGACAGACACATTTTCGCATTAATAATATTAGTACCTATATAAGTATAATATTATAATAATATTTATAGATTACACGGGACTATATTTAAACATTATTACGACATTAATAAGTAAGTACATATATTATATTTTTAAAATACTGTTTTTGTTACAACACTGTAAGAGGCATTGGTAGTTGCGCTGCAGTTTTACACTTTGGTAGTTACCGGTGTATTTTTGTAATTATTGTAGTAACTCTGAATTTTTGTTTAATGAAAAACTGGGGGCAAACGAGCAAACGGGTCACCTGATGGAAAGCAACTTCCGTCGCCCATGGACACTCGCAGCATCAGAAGAGCTGCAGGTGCGTTGCCGGCCTTTTAAGAGGGAATAGGGTAGGGGAGGGTAGGGAAGGGAATAGGGGAGGGTAGGGAAGGAAATAGGGGAGGGCAGGGAAAGGAAAAGGGTAGGGGATTGGGCATCCGGTAAACTCACTCACTCGGCGAAACACAGCGCAAGCGCTGTTTCACGCCGGTTTTCTGTGAGCCCGTGGTATTTCTCCGGTCGAGCCGGCCCATTCGTGCCGAAGCATGGCTCTCCCACGTAAAACTGTTTTGTTTCAGTAAATAATCCATTCATACCATTATATAATATATTATATCTTCAGATTACACGGGACTTAACGAATTAAGATTCGAGAGGCTAGTACGTCAGAAGCTCAACGAGAGCGAGCAGACGAAGAAGGAGGACATCGCCGCGGCGGAGGTGGTCGTCAAGCAGCTGCTGTCCGTGCCCAACTTCAGGAGCGTCGTGGTGGGCCGACAGCTCGTCATTACTAAGGTATAAATGGAAAAAAACAGTGCGAGTCGGACTCGCGCACTAAGGCTGCGTTTCCACCGGAACTGAGCTAAGCTGCGATGCGAGGAATGTGTTTTACAAGAAGCAATAGAATCGTTGCGCTGAACGTGGTCAGGCAAATGAAGCGTTTCTATAGGTTCTTAAAAACACATTCCTCGCAACGCAGCTTAGCTCAGCTCCGGTGGAAACGCAGCCTAAGGCCGGCCATGGACCGCAGCTCGCAGTCGAGACCTACTGCAAGATGCGGTTGCCACACGGCGATCTGCAGTTTCTAGTATAAATTCATATGCGCAATACGCGGACCGCTCGACGCTCGAGCAGTTTCTGAGCGATCGGTGCATATTCCAACGCGACCGCTTTAGAGCAGTCGGTCCCGAGCCCGACTACAACTTGCGGTCCGTCTATGCCCAGTCTAAGAGCCAGTCCACACGGCACGTTACGCAGCGCTGCCGTTGCGTTGTTTTACATACAAATAACCAAGGTGTTCACACGGCACGCTGCGTCGTCGCAACGCTGACGCAACGCGCCGTGTGGACTGGCTCTAAGAGTTCCGTACCACTATAGAGCGAAAGTAGGCAAAAAATTGTGTTTTTGATGGGAGCCTCCTTGAAATGTTAATTTTATTTTAATTTTATTAAAGTACAATATGTCAAGTGCTTTCCTGTAGCCATTATTGGTGAGATTAGTTTCAAATTGTTATTTACTCGCTTCTGCATCCACTCGTGTCTTCAATGATTGTGTTTTGAATGGGCAATACAAAAAAAAAACAATATTCGGATAGACTTTATCCCTAATATTTTTGTTTTCAGTCTATAACAATGGAGACGACTGTCGGTGCTTCGTACTCGGAGAACAAGTGTACGCTCGTGACGGGTACAGTGAACGACGAGGGGCAGGGCCTAACATACATACCAAATATGCTGCAGAAACTACTCTCGGATGGAGGTAACATGTTTTTGTTATGGTGATCTAAGGTTTGGTCTTCAACACCGTACTCCAGACTATTCAATACAAACAAAAATATTTCTTCAGTATACAAATCTTTCGGATTTATTTTGTAACATTAAAGTATTACAAAATTAATCCCTTTCGGATTAATTATTAATACTATAAAGTGGAAGTTCAAGAATTATATAGTGATTAAGTTTTTAGGAACTAAACAATTTTTTGTAATATTAAGCATAAATATTTGTAATTTTCAGAGTAGACTAAGGGAAGGCTTCTTTTATCTCAAAAATCTTGAAAAAGAGCTCTTTACTTCAGCCTAATATTTGTCCTTAGTGTAGTCGGAGGCTGGTATTTCGCTCGTATGGTTGTAACGTAATATAATGTTATTTAAATACTTATTTACAGAAGCGATCCTGTACTTCAGAAGAACGAAGGATATAAACGAGGGCAGTTTCCTTCACATACATGTGTCCGAGATGAAGGCAGTGGATGGCATCGTTCGGGTCTCCATCACACTTAACAAGAGACGTAAGTTGAACATAACATTCGATTATTTATTAAATCTATAGAAAACAAAATAGTCCACTTTCGTCTTTTCTACAAAGTAAAGAAAGACGGGAGTAAAATATATTTCGATTGTTGTTGCTAGGGCTGTATTAATAACATAAAAAACACCGAAAGCTATGCTCTAATTGGCAGGTAGTGTTTTCTTAATATTTCCATATATTTTTAAAGCTTAAATATATAATTAAAACATAAAACCTCTTCCTTTTTGGAAGTCTGTTAAAAACCACATTTGTTGTGCGGGCGCAACAACCGCACAGCCTTTCAAAGCGATTTTTACTTTTGTTTACTTGAAAATAAACGGGAATAGATTATATTATTGTACCATCAAAGAAATTGATTCATAGGCAGTTGACGAACCTACGTCTATTGATCGGATTCTGTCAAATAATTTAATAAATTCAAATTACGTAGGCCCGTCTTCTGCTGATGGTACCTTTATATTATTTTTTTTCTTTTCCTAGATTTACCCCTTAAGCTGGTGAAAGAGCAGATAAAACTGCGTCAGGTGTACGCGTGTAGCTCGTGCGCCGTTATGTTCGAAAGTGAGAAACAACTGCGGCATCATCAAGCGGTGAATATTCGATATTTAAAGAGACAATCTTGTATAGGTACTTATATGTAGTATCTCGGCAACGGCTGCATGGCCCAGAGAAAAAAATCTATAATATTATATCAGTATCTTCTTCATAAAAAAATTGCAAGCTGTTTTGGGAAAAATGAATTTTAGATTTAACATAGGTGATAACAAATGGACACACTATCTTTAACAGCTTACTTAATATCTTCAACTTATTACAAATGAAATGTGATAGTAGCATCGGCTCAGGATTAGGTGCCTAATATAACCTATATGTATTTTTTTAGGGTTCCGTGCCCAAAGGTTAAAAACGGGACCCTATTACTAAGACTTCGATGTATGTCTGTCCGTCTGTCTGTCTCCAGGCTGTATCTCAAGAACCGCTGTAGCTAGATTTCTGAAATTTTTACAGATTGTGTATATCTGTTGCCGCTATAACAAATACTAAAAACAAAATAAATTAAATATTCAAGGGAGACTCACATACAAAAAACACATTTTTTACCTATATTTCCTCTATAATGGTACGGAACCCTTCGTGCGCGATTCCAACTCGCACTTGACTGATTTTTATAAAAATAATTCTAAAATTATACAATTCCAGACTGAATGCATGGAAGTGGATAACACTTTGACGATTGACACGGAGAATCAGAAATCTGCATACACTGTAATTGTTGAGGATGGCAAGGAAAAGCAATTCATGTGCAACCAATGCCAAGTAAGTAAAAACATAATACATATATCTCTCTCGTTCTCTCCCACACATATTATTATTAGGGCTGCATGGTGTGGCATATTTTGTTAACCGACTTCAAAAAGAACGGAGGTTATCAATTCCACCCGCTTGTATGTAATATTTCCAGAACTACCCAGTTCTTGTAAATATTAGTCTATATCAGGGGTTCCTTAACTTATTTTGTCTACTGCCCACTTAGAGAAAAAAATATGTTTTAACGCCCCCCCACTGACCTCCATTATACAAGTACGCTGGACTAATGATACCCTTTGAAATGACAGCTATTTTTTGTGCCTATTTGAAGCGGAATCAGCTCCCCCAATGGGAGTGATAGGAACTAAATTTGACCATTGACCAAAATATATATTTGTCTATGATTTGACGTAAAAATGACGTTTGAAAGTCGCCATATTGGCGCTGATAGCAGTAGTGGGAGTATTTGGAACTAATACTAGTGATGAACCAATAACGACTAAGCGGCCATTTGCAAGTTACGTCAAATTTAGTTCTCTTCCCTCTCACTGGGGCGCTGATTCCGCTTCAAATAGGCACAAAAAAAGTGGGTATCATAGGTCCAGCGTACTTGTATAATGGAGGTCAGTGAGCCCCCCATTGTTTCAATTTAAAATGTATATACATGAAATGAAATTACAAATCACCCCCCAAGACTCTACACAACGCCCCCATTTTTTTTGTGGGTCCCACACCGCCCCCCTTTAGACCTTCAGCGCCCACAAGGGGGCGTTATCGCCCACTTTGGGAAAGACTGGTCTACAGTGTGTAAAAAAAAATAAGTGATAATACTTTAGGGTGTGTACGTGTTCCTTGTAGAGAGTTCACTGTGAAAGTAGCAGCGCTGAAAGACGAATAAACTTTATTAATTTGCGTTTAAGCTGCTGAACCGATTTTGAATAAATTTAGTTAATGTAGAAATAATTAGTTTATCACGTGCAGAGTTGGGCTAAAAGTAATTACTCAATAATTTTAATCAGATTACAAATTAATCAGATTGATGAAGTAATTGTGCATCTGAAGTTGATTAAAATAATATTAAGTATAAAATGTATTCAAATTTTAGTTTGCAATAATTAGATTAATAATTTAATTAGACTAACGAGTATTTCAATCATTACCTATGTCCAATGTCCAATGCTGGTAATTTATTTAATAAATAAATTACCAGCATTGGACATTGGATATGTTCAATCATTACCTATGGGTAATGATTGAAATACTCGTTAGTCTAAATAAATTATTAATCTAATTATTGCAAACTAAAATTTGAATTGACATTAATGCTATGTAATAAGCCCTATAGCAATATTGCATTAACCATATTTTAAATACGTTTTCTCTTAAAACTGAATGTAAAATTAAAATGTTTTTTCATAATCATAATCTACGCATTTCAACAAAAAAAAGATACCGCACAATAACATTATTTTGCTTAAAATAAGCAGAACATAAAAATTATTCCAAAAAAACTTAAAACGCCGATTACTCAAAACTAGTCCGATGTGGGATGGTACACGAACGTTTAACGGCGTCCATGTATTATTATGCTGAGATCAATTGGAGCGAAGAAACAGATGAAAACGTGGAAAAAACGGGGAAAATTATAAGAAATTGCTTATTATCTTAAGAACCACTGGAGCAATTTTTATGTTTTTGGCACATATAAAGAATAGACCACGTGAAGGGACATAGGCTATTTTTTGCGGGAAAATGTACGGTTTCCTAAATTACGCGGGCGAAGCCGCGCGGAACATCTAGTCTAATATAGTTTTATTACTAAGTGCTAACTTAAGTATTTCATTTAATTCCAGATGACTTTTACCAAATTGAGCTATTGTCAGAAACATGTTAAAATACATTTCAACAATGAGAATGAAGCCACCATTATAGAAGAGAACGATAAACAAAAAAAGAAAGGTTTCAAGTGCAAAATGTGCCCCAGTGCTTATTCCCATCAGGCGACACTGTCGAAACACATCGTCGCAAAACATTTACAGGTGAGACAACAATAGGGAATATCAAAGGTCAGAGCAGAGGACGCCACTAGCATATATAGTAAATAATCCGACGTGTTGCACACGTCATATCAGAAACGTTGTCAAACGTCGAACAATACTTTTTTGCCTCCAGCTGCATTAAGTGTAAAAACATTGCAGTAATACCTACTGTACCCTCTTATGTGACATTTCATATTTTCAGTCTTCTGGACAAAGGCAAGCAGACCTTGTATAGTTATTCACTACTTAAATATTTTTAATAAGAATGATGAAAAGTATAATTGACATTATGGCACTTATATTATGTATATATAAAAACACTTTGTTTCAGGCTGAGGTCTCCATGATGAACCAAGCAAAAGTCATAAAAACCTATTCCAGAAGCAGTCAAGTTCAAAACCCTACAGAAGTTGATGATAATGATGATGATGAGCAACCGAAAGGTGGAAAGTCTGTGTATTATAAATGTAAAATGTGCCCCAGTACATATGTGCATCCGGCGACATTGACCAAACATATACTGTCCGAGCATGTCAGAAATAAAACATGATGTTTGTAATGAAGGTACTCAATGATAATTCATGTTTATAGTCATAAAATATATTTTTTGCTTTATTCTGCTATTTTCACCTTAATTTTTAGTAAGCTATTTTGAACATTTGACTGTAACAACTTATGATAATTTTAATTAATAAAACAGATATGAAATTTACTAAAAACATGTAAAAATAGTACAATAAAGCACAGTATTTTATATTACTATTAAACATGTAAAATCTACAATAAAATAATAAACACAAATATAATCAAAAAATTACTTTTATTATTTACAACCAATTTCTTATAATAGTTACCAATATCACATATCTTCAGTAAATACTCCTTCCAGATCATCCAATTCAGAGCATACATCTTCAAAAATGGATGATATGTTTGAAACTGAAACAAAAGTTCCGAAATCAATAATAGCCAGAAGGAAAAACGTAAAGGGGGTTATATTCATTTTAGTTGTGATGTCAGCAAGGGTTTACATAACCCAACCAATTTACTTAAGTTTGTCATCTGCCTATGAAAAGTGGGTTACAGTTAACTGCGTATTATTATAATTTATAAATATCCTCCTATTGTTAAGAGCGCGCTGTGAAATCGCTAGCCCCGCCTACACACAACGCTATCCTCCAATCGTGATACAATAATTCCATGAATCATGCTCCCGGGCAATGTACTTTAGGCTGCAGCTTATAGTGAACAATATCGCGTAACAACGGATCCCGCATTATAGCACGAAAGTAAAGGTCTTAAGTCCCAAAACTGTATTTTGATGATTACTTAAAAACTAAATACAATACTAATATTTCCTTTAGCTATTATTTTATAAAGTGTGTGATTGTAGTAGTGCAAGTTATTTAATGATAGTAACTCAATAAGTGTAACAGATATTTGTTGAAATGCCCAAAAAGATTCATAATTTCGAAAAATAAAACTATCGAGTCAAAATAAGTCAATCGTGTTTTCGGTTAGCTAAATATCAGATAAATATATAATGATTAAATAAATCTCAATTTCATTTGAGTCAATCGTCTTCCGGGATCGTAATACTTATTAGAAAACACAGCAAAATTGCACAGCCCGCTCTTAATGTTGAACATTTAATATAATTTGACAAATGGGTGTATACTGTATAACTACAAATAAATATACCTGAGCCATTATTTGTTGCTGAAATAATAGTAAAAGATTCTTCACAGCTCATTTCAAATCCATCTGGTAAATCGTCTTTGTCTCTTATAACTGTGGAACTATAGATTTTGGAAATGTTTCGTAATGTGATATTGAGGTAATGTTTTTTTAATGTGTTCCCTGTTGTGAATATGGTCGGTCTGGATAAAACAAATGCACAGTATTGCGATACAATAAATACTGATAATGACTTCCATGCATCTCTATGTAATGTACACTTTATTTGACCTGAAAAAAAGTTTTAAAATAAAACTATAGTTAGGTACAATGCTTATGAGTAAATGAGAAGGTATGTAATTTTGAACATGCATGATTTTATTAATCATCTAAATTTTGGTCACCCATACAATAATATTTTTTTCCAAAATAGTAGACTGCTTTGTCACTACATATTTAACTCTTGGTTCATGTTTACAATAATCTGGTGATTAATATTTAGGGACAGTTTTGAATAATTTGGTGAGTATTCACATTGGTATACTAACATTTAAACTTAGTAATAGAGTCCCGTTTTTACCCTTTGTTATGGAACCCTAAAAATTGTTTCATTTTAGTGTAAATTATTGATCTGATTATAAATAACTGCAATGACCAGTACCTGTTGAGTCTCTTAATGTTATTAATGGATCAGTCCCAAATCTGTCTATAGCTTCAACAACAGCTATCACTGTATTGGCTTTCTTACTCCTCAATTTACTATGAAAACCCTGTTCTTTTATGTAACTTATTGTGTTGATGTCCTTTAGATTTTTTGTATCCTCTAATAATCTTCTCCACAATGATGTTTCTAGTACATCAGTAAATAAATTATTGGGTATAAAATCAATGTCCTGGAAACATAAAAATAATCTTGATAGTATCTTTCTTAATGCTTCAATCGCGGATTCTTGGAAATCTATTGTTCTCGCGGCCATATGTGGCCGCTTGGGAGTTGAAGTGTTAAATGAAAATTGTTATGAACTGCTCACACATTGTTCTGTTGAGCCTATCGAATATAATTTGTGATTGCCCCATATATATTTGTTATATATAATAGACAAATTTAAGTAGCACTACTTTCTTTTTGTGTGGTGGATTTTACAAAGAATTTTGATAGGTTTTTGAGTTATTAGAGGCCATTATCCACAACAATTTAGGTACAGTGTACTGTACCTATTTAATGCCTGAGTGGTTTGCAAGTTTTACCTGTGATAGTAATTCAATATGCGAATAAGACTCGTCCTTAGTCTTTCCTAATTTTCCAGCTAACAAACCAGCTGGCCCTGGAAACTTTCTTTTACGTTTGTGATCAAAATGAGTATCTAATAACACTCTTTTAGATGGATTTGCATCGCCAAAATTTTCCTTATTTGGATTTTCATAATAATTGCGGCGTTCAAACGAAATTTGTGAGTTATTGACTGCATGAGTAGGAGTGTTTGTTTCATTTGGAATATTTATTACTGTTGATTGTTTTTCAGCTGATACGATATTCAGTTCCTCGGGAAAGTCAAGCTGTGAAAGAGCCTGAAACAGGGTAACATGTTAAAATACATTACAGAGGAGTAATTTACATTTTACAATAACTTTACGTACTTGATCATAATCGTCTGACTCAAACATGTTTGCTTTATTGTGATAAATTAAGCACCAAATGGGCACTTTTCGGAATAATGTACTAGATAAACATAACACTAGTGAGAAATGAAATACAAAAAATTATTAATTTTAAAAATAAAAATACTTGGTCTTGACTGACAAGTGACTTAAGACATTTGACAACTTTTGACAATGACGTGACAGTAGTATGTTTTTTTTTTTTTTTCTTATGGCACTGTCGAGTATATAAATATGACGGGAAAACAATATTCTATAATACAATTTTCAGCTTCATTTTTCTATATTGTTAGGTCGAAAGTCTAGTAAAAGTCAATACGGTCAAAAAGTCAAGTCGGTCGATTCAGTAAAGTGGTAGACTCTTTACTGAAACTTTCGATAGAGTTTTGGAGGGAACACAAAATAGCACGTTTCTGGATATTGCATCACTTTCCTACACTTGTGCACGATAAAGAATATCTAATGGTTAATATCCTACCAATATTACACATTAGAAACCCAATTAACACAATTTTAGGAAAATAATACAAAAAAACACAACATCACTCTTTCACATTCCCGGCAAAACTCCAGTCACAGACTAATAAGAGATACTACACTCCAGTTACCAATGATTAAAGAAACACTTTGTCATTGCCAGTTATAGGTCTACCAGAATCTGATGGCAATTTTTGACAGCAGATTTTCAAAAAATATCCTTGATCATTGGATAAATTTTTATATTTGCATGTTAAACACACAGAATCAGCCGCTATAAGAAAAAAAAACGGATCAAAATGTTTTATTCAAATTACCCCGGTATTGCTACAGTCAATTTATTTTCTCACTTTTTGTCATCAGATTCTGGTAGACCTATACCTACTATATTTAAGTTATAGAGTGCGTGCACGATAACTCTGCGCGCGATTGGCGTGACAGGTGACAGGTGCCAACGTAGGGATTCATTAAAAAAATGGGTAATCCCAATGATATCTTTTTAAATAACATTGGTAGTTTTACTTTAATATCTTTATTTACTTATTTAAATTATGTATAGGAATAGGCGTATCGATTATCATGCAAACGTGGCGGCCCGACAATTAGTTCCGATTTCAGCCGCGCGCAAAATTATCGTGCGCGCACTCTAGCTTGGCAAAGAAGAGTCTGACGCGGTGACAGCTGGAACTAAGAGTTTTTATTTATGACAACACTACATTACTTGTCAACTCTAGTATAATATATTGTGTCAAAAGCGAAGCGTAGGGTTGCCTGTATTTAAAGAAAAGCGCCCTCATTTAATCCACACTCTTCTTTGCCAAGCTGTACTTTATGACTCCAGTACTTCCAGTAGTACAGCTCGACAAGGCTTTAAATGAACATTGACGGGAGCGCTGCTGTGTTATGTCACCCACGTTCACTAAGCCTTGTCGAGCTGTATCACTGACCTCCATTATATGGAGGTCAGTGAGCTGTATCAATAGCTGTATGTACCATAGATTAAGGATATATAGGTCTACCAGAATCTGATGGCAAAAAGTGAGAAAATAAATTGACTCTAGCAATACCGGGGTAATTGGAATAAAACATTTTGATCCTTTTTTTCTCATAGCGGCTGATTCTGTGTGTTAAACATGCAAATATAAAAATTTATCCAATGATCAAGGATATTTTTTGAAAATCTGCTGTCAAAAATTGCCATCAGATTCTGGTAGACCTATAGTAATAATAACTCAGTGATAAACATTGAGATACTATAGACTAGGAGAGAGCCTTATATCGGTGTATAAGCGTCAAAAGCGTGTAATGTTATGTCCTACTTACCAGAACATAACAAAGGAGTCGGTCTGCATATTTCATGTAATAAAAGTGTTAATAAAGGTTTTTAGTGAACATTTTATGCTAGATATTGTTGAGTTTTGTGGTTCCGCTAAATAATAAACCATAAGAATGGCCAAAGAATGCCTCAAACACGTGGATTTGACATTAAATACGTAAGTTTTGAACAACGTTTTTTGGGCTTTTCAATCGGTATTTTTGTACGCTAAAAAGATAATTTATAAGTTTAATAATTCCTTATTCGTGCTATATAAGGCATTGGTGGTAAAAATGACGGGCTAAGATTACATCTATACTTTAATACTTTATATATGGTGGTAAATATGTACTCTATGACGTTTATGTTTCTTCTATTTTTGGTCCACGGACGGCTTGGGCATTATTAGTTAAGTGATTAATAATAATCCAGTGGCCTCTACAATATATTATATTCTAATCGGTGGCCTACCGCCTAAAGGCCTTGCCACCATACACTGACCTCCATTATACAAGTACGCTGGACTAATGATACCCTTTGAAATGACAGCTATTTTTTGTGCCTATTTGAAGCGGAATCAGCTCCCCCGATGGATGGGATAGGAACTAAATTTGACCATTGATCAAATATATTTGTCTATGATTTGACGTAAAAATGACGTTTGAAAGTCGCCATATTGGCGCTGATAGCAGTAGTGGGAGTATTTGGAACTAATACTAGTGATGACAACCAATAACGATTAAGCGGCCATTTGCAAGTTACGTCAAATTACGTCAAATAGGCACAAAAAAAAAGTGGGTATCATAGGTCCAGCGTACTTGTTTATTGGAGGTCAGTGCCACCATAGAACTCCTACCCAATCTCCTACCGGAGCTTGCCACGCTCTAAATTTCAAATGTAGTGAAAATAAATTAATGATACGGAAACATACGAAAACAGATGATTGTATAGTATTGCGATATTAAAATTTTGGTCTCTTTTACGATTAAAACGATTTTTTATCATCCACAATACTGATCTTATAATATTATGGAGGAGTTTTCAAATTTTCCAGAAAATATGCAATTTTATTTTAGTGAAAAGCAGTTAAGAGAAATATCGCATTGGTATGATGAAGTTTCGATTTCTTATAATGATAGCAACGACAAAGAAATTCAAGTAATTACCGTAGAAGAGATAATGAAGTTTTTAAGCTTAAAAAGGTAAGTAATGAACGCCGGGTATATTAGCCATATAGTTTTCAGTTACATATATTACAAACAATGAACTTAGGAGAGTAAAAACTAGAGTTACAATAATGTCTTACCGGCATCAGTGCAGACTGCAGTCTGACGGACATCATTATCCTGCAGTGCTTGCAGGATAATGATGATACCTTGATGTAACCTGATCTAATGGTCCAGATAACTCCAAACTCCAGTAGACCTTTTAATCTTATAAGTGTAAGTTACTACCTACTTCTACAATGTATTTTTAGATACCATCCACGAAATTTTCACTATCCAACATTGATGGAAGTCATGAAAGAGGTCGAACGCATTAAACCATCTAGTCAAAAGATATTAACCAAGCAGGAGTTTATAAATATGTTTAGTGAATGGATTAAATTGCCAAATATCAGGCACGAACTGAATTTAGCTTTTAGTGTAAGTAAAATACATAAATGATTACCCAATTTTGGAAAGATTTCACTGCAAATCTGTTACAATATGATGGTTTTTTTAGTTGTTTGATACGGAAAAAAGAAATTTCCTGGACATAGATGCGCTACAGGTGATTGTAACGCAGTATGGTGATGCCTTCAACGAAGATGAGTTGCGTGAGCTACTGCGAGATGCCAATGTTCGTGGTGATGGTAACGTGTTTTATAGAAACTTCACGAAGAGCCTATTCGCTGTTGCTCCTGAGCTTATGAATTTAAAGGTATTCCATAAATTATTAATATAATAATATGTATAATTATGTTACGCTCAAAGACCGAAAACGCTCAATGAGCGGAAATATAGCTCATAACGCGTTGTGTTCACAGTGAAACAGCCACGACGCGAAATTCGCGTTGTGGCTCTAATGAAAACGGCCACGAGTCACGACGCGTTCTGGCAATCACAAAAAGACTAAAAAGCGAAATTCGTGTCGTGGCTGATATGCTATTAGTTTTTCTTGATTGATTAATCGTCCATAGGTATGGAAGATTATATTTGAGTTACCACACGTACTACAAAATATTTTTTCTTTTACGAAATCACTGCACAACGTGTTTATCATTATTATTTATAAAATATCCATAGTTCCATACTATCCGTACTAATATTACTACTGTCTCTTTTTTTTTTTTATAGGGGAAATGCATTACGCATCCCCCGCCCCGTCGGGGGAAGGGGCAGGGGTATGTCGGACTCCCTCCGCAGAGGCTTACCGACTAAAACCCCCCATGCCCTCGTCAACGCTACACGCGGAGGAGCGGGATCGCAACGCATTCTACCGCGTCCTCCGCAACGCTTGCCGCTTCCGGCACCACATCGCTGCAGCAGCCTATGCCGCCGCCTGTCTTCACCGAGAGGCTCCCCGGGCATCGAGGGAGCCTATCTCCTCGGGGCCTATGTTGTGGGCGGTGATCCCCCGATCAGCTGCCCACAGGCCTACGCTTCAACCTCCATGGCTGGGGCGACTTCACTCGCCCCGGCCTTATCGGCTCCAGGTCGTTTACGCGGCCGGGCCCTGGAGGGAGCCTTGCGCTTGCGCCTCATGCCGGGAGACTTGCTGGCTACTGTGTGACAGCCGTTAGTCCCCAGCACGTGGCCGCTCTCCCTGCCGAGCTCTGCGCAGACGAAGCAGCTGGCCTCCTCCGCGCAGTCGGCGGCCTTGTGCCCCGGCTTCCCGCAACGGAAGCAATTCCCGCTACGGTCTACTGGGGACTGGCAGCTCGGTGCCAGGTGGCCGGTATCCAGACATCGGTAGCACCGCTTTGGCCTCGCTGCCAGCAGCACCACTTTTGCCAGGACCCATCCCACCTGCAGCCGCCCAGAAGTTACTAACTTCTTGGCGGCAGCCGTGGGGACATGGAGCCACACGCTCCGCGCGCCCCTGGGGCCCACCGTGATTTTGCCCGACCGGATGTCAGTGGCCGGGCAGCCGCCTTCTTTTGCCGCCGCCATGGTGACATCGGCGGCGGTCGCTGCGTCGTTCACGCCGGAGACGAGCAGATCAACCCTTTGGACAGGGCGAGCGATCCTCACTGCGTCCCTGTCCAGGACCTCCCTCATTTTGTTCGCGAGAGCGTCCGCCTTCTGCTGAGCGTCCTCCCCGGTCACCTCGAGTATTCGGGCGCCCGTCCTCGCCAGTCGGAATCGGACCCTGTTATTGTGGTGTATACCCACTTCCTCCAGGTCGATCCGACTCGTCGCTTCTTTCAATATAGAGGCATACGTCACGCTCTCGTCCACCCCCTTCTCCAACGTGAGGGTGATGGCGGCGGACTTAAACGGACGCAGCTTCTTCTCCCTTTTCTTGGGAGCTGTCTTTTTGGCAGCTCCCTTATCCTTCTTCTTCTTTCTCCCTCGCGGTCCGACTCTGGACCACGAGGGGTCCGTCGCAGACGGGGCGGGTGTTCTTGCCCTCGTCTGTTCGGCCACACGTGCGGCCATCGACTTTCCCTTCTTCTTCCTTCCCTTCTTTTCTCCTTCCTTAGGCGGCACGCTGGTGGCGGGTGCCTGTGACGGCCCTGCTGCCTCTGTTGTCGCCTTCTTCTTCTTTTTTGTAGCCGGTGGTTTACATCTAGCCATCGGCGGTCGTCCCTTAGCCGGCACCTCCGCGTTTGCAGCCGCTGCATCGGAAGCAAGCGGCGGCCTCCGCCTCGGCTCCGGCAGGAGACGATCCTCCAACCCCGCGAGCCTGGCGTTGAGCATATTGCCAAAGGTCTCCACGTTTGCACGAGACACTTCGGCCAATAACTCACGCACGTCGTTTCCCGTGGGCTGGGAAGTCTGTCTGCGCAACTCGTTGAGCTCCTGACGTAAAATCGCCACTTGCCCTTCGAGCCGCGCGTTCTGGGCCTCCAGCCTTCTGATCTCTTCCGTTGAGGAGCGATCTTTCACTTCATCGAAGAACATTTTAATGGTCGCCACAGATTCTTTAAGGTACCTTACGTAGGTACCCTTAAGATTGGAGGACTTCGTGGCGACCATTTCAATGGTCTTCAGCGAAGTCTCCACCGTCTTCACTAGGTCAGCGCTTGTTCGCTCCAAAGTCTCTTCTCGCGCAGGAGAAGAAACGGGGAATCCGGATTGGGAGTGGGCGGAGCTGATGGTCGCTCGCGTCTTCCTCGCCTCCCGCGCCGCCTCAACAATCTCGGCCTCAGCCTGCAGCCGAATGGCCTCTTCCTTTTCCCGATTATAATCGGCCTGCGCCTTCGCCAGACCGACATATTGGCCGGTTGTTGGCGGGAGGCCGCGTCCTCTCTTAGATTTAGGCACCGCCCCCTTGCTGAGGGGCGGCGCCATGTCGTCATCCGATCGCCTCTTTCGGCGTGTCCTATCCGAGAATGCGGGCAGGCCCTCGGAGTCCAGCGACATGCCAGACATTTCGCTGGAGTCCGAAAGTCCTCGCTGTCAAGTCCAGGAGTGTCTCGTCCGGTGGTTCGAGTCGGGGGCGGCATGAGCACATCGCGTGTCAGCAGGACACGCGGAAAGTCTTTGTCGCCCCACAACTTCTTGTCACTCAAAGCCGCCGCCGGCGCGGTAATGGGCGCCGGCTTCGGGCTGTCGCGCTGCCGCCAAAATGGCCCTCTGCCTCGCCGCTTTTGCGGCCTCCGACTCGCTCATCGCAGTTGTTGGTCCCTCCGTATACACGGACCTCGCACCCCCTTGTGGAGGTGCACGGGATTCTCCGGCCCCAGAGGAGCCGGGACCCGCCCGGAGATTCTTTTGACAATTGCGATCCTCCATAGCTTCAAACTCTGACACCCCGGGTCGCGGGCCCGTTCGTCACACTGCGGGCGCAGCCAAACACACACAACAAGCACGCACACAAACACACGCCATACCGGCGTTCAGCCACCCCTCCCGTGTCACCGTGAAAAAGCTCACGATGGCACGAAGGAGGTGCCCAGGGACACGACGTGGACGAACCGGTATCGCCCCCTACTACTGTCTCTCTGTCTATCTGGCGCAACGTAGTTGCGGGCATCAACTAGTAGTATTATAATTAAATTATATAAACTAAAATAAACTGTATTTTTATTATTTATTTAGATCAGATTACTTTATATTAAAAAAAACAATATAATATTATAATATGATTTATAAAGTAACAAATAATTACTTAACACATAATTATATTGTTCATAATATGTCATTATTACTTAATTATAATTCACTTAAAACGATTAGGGATTTTAATTTTAAGCTATTGCATTTTATGGTAAGAATAAAATATGTTCAGAACGCGTTATGGTCTTTTTGTGATTGCCAGAACGCGTCGTGGTCGTTTTCATTAGAGCCACAACGCGAATTTCGCGTCGTGGCTGTTTCACTATGACCACAATACGTTGTGAGCTATTTTTCCGCTCACTGAGCGTTTTCGGTCTTTGAGCGTAATATATACACCGGCTATTCTACAGTTCCATGTCCATAATTTCATATTTTAGCCCGGCCGCACATTGTCCGAAATTTCTGATCAGAAACATTTGAACGTCCGCCGGACCGCCACTCCGGACACTATCCGAAATTTCCTTCCGGCGAGTTCGAGCTCACTCGGCTCAGTACAAAATGTAAGAGAGAGCGCGATCCGATTTTCTGATCAGAAACATTGTCAGTAACATTTGAACTACCATCCGATCGACGTCATCTGACATAATATATAACACTTATTGAAGCAAAATATTTTATATTTCAGATTGGCTATTTGTATAATGATGCAACGGAGGATCCGTCTACATTGCCTAAACCAGTTGTTGGAATGGAATCAAAAAGAAAGTCCGCAAAAAAGAAAAAACTTCAAAAATCAAGAAAGAAGAAATAAAATACATACAGAAACAATCTAACACATTATTTGGATAATTGGATAACAATTTATATTTTAATTATTAAAAAGTTTATCAAATATACGACGTGCACTACCCAGAGTTTTAATTAGGTTTATTTAGGTTTTCGGTTTTTTTCGTTTATAGGGTAAGTAGGTACAGAAATCAGAATACGGATACATGATCCAAATAACTCAAACCTAAATTAGAGAGTATTTTGTAGGCCTAACGGCTGACGCCTGACACCACGTTGTACAATGGCATATCGCATTTTTATTCAGGTAAACAAAAAACTCGCTGTTTTATTGTAAATCCGTTATCCAGAATTAGCGTTTCCAAACTTATAATGCTCCAAGGCTCTATATGAATGTGGACAGGGCGCTGCTGGTAAAGGAGAACTGTCAAAAATGACGTTTTTGTATGGCAGGTATTACACGCATCAATATTATCATGATTCCACAGCATTTCTACAGACTACACTGACCTCCATTATACAAGTACACTGGACTAATGATACCCTTTGAAATGACAGCTATTTTTTGTGCCTATTTGAAGCGGAATCAGCTCCCCCAATGTGAGTGATAGGAACTAAATTTGACGTAAAAATGACGTTTGAAAGTCGCCATATTGGCGCTGATAGCAGTAGTGGGAGTATTTAGAACTAATACTAGTGATGACAACCAATAACGATTAAGCGGCCATTTGCAAGTTACGACAAATTTAGTTCTCTTCCCTCTTACTGGGGGCGCTGATTCCGCTTCAAATAGGCACAAAAAAAGTGGGTAAATTGCGCGCACGATAACTTTGCGCGCGGCTGAAATCGGAACTAATTGTCGGGCCGCCACGTTTACATGATAATCAATACGCCTATTCCTATACATAATTTAAATAAGTAAATAAAGATATTAAAGTAAAACTACCAATGTTATTTAAAAAAATATCATTGGGATTACCCATTTTTTTAATGAATCCCTACGCTGGCACGCTACCTGTCGCGCGCAGAGTTATCGTGCGCGCACTCTATCATAGGTCCAGCGTACTTGTATAATGGAGGTCAGTGTGATTCTAGTCTACAATATATACTACTAATCTGTGGATTCTAGTATCACGCGAATCACAAGTAAAGTGCGCGCACGATAACTTTGCGCGCGGCTGAAATCGGAACTAACTGTCGGGCCGCCACGTTTACATGATAATCGATACGCCTATTCCTATACATAATTTAAATAAGTAAATAAAGATATTAAAGTAAAACTACCAATGTTATTTAAAAAAATATCATTGGGATTACCCATTTTTTTAATGAATCCCTACGCTGGCACGCCACCTGTTGCGCGCAGAGTTATCGTGCGCGCACTCGACTACTACTGCGATACTGCGATTCGGCCTATTACACCATCAATATTATCAATTTATCACGGAACCGTGATAATATTGATACATGTAATATGCCCCTATGATAGAAGCGTTAGTTCCTTTTCTCACCACGTTCATAATCTCTGTTTACGATTGGTTTACGATATAAAGCCTTGTCGAACTGTAGTCGTACCCATTACCCTAAAGTCTATGGCAAAAAATAAGGGGTGGTTGAAGATTGGCAGCACTGCTTTTATCTATGGTTGTCCCGACCGAGACGAATTAACAAAAAAAAAAAATATCTATGGTTGTCTTCATCTTTGTCCAATCTTTGTCAACTGTCATCGTAATTCGTGACTGTCGAATGTCGATTGACGAGCTCAAACTTTGTGAAAAAATAATTGAACCAAGAAAATAACCAATGTTGAAATTGTTTATATCTTAAAGTGATTATTATTATATTAATCGTTTTAAACATCTCACTTGAGAACATTGGCATATGTATGTAGTCGTGTCTTCCAGTACCAAAACTAGATCTATTGCTTTTACTAATAATAACAACAAAGCAATGGATCTCGAAGATAATGCCCTGGGTCTTACCCAAGAACAAACCGATAAAATACTGCAATTCCAAGATTTAACGGGTATCGAGGACATGTCAATATGCAGAGACGTTTTGCAAAGACACCAATGGGATCTAGAGGTAATATTCATCAAAATAAAAATAAACAAGTAAAAGTAGGTCGAGTTCCAAATTATTACAAAAAATGGTAAAGGTTCGGAAACCTACCCCAACATTGATGGGGAGCGGGGAGGAGGGGGTAAACACGCCCCGTACCAAATCCACACTGAGAAACTCCCCAGTTTTGGAGCTACTCACCTTTGAAATTTTCAGAATTCTGAGGCTACATCATATTTTATTCTCGGCAATTTGCATAGTGTTTTTGAACGCCTTTAACCTAACCAGTAACCTACAGCGTCACCGGCTGCTGCCGCAGCACAGTCACAGTTCTAACCTAACCTACTTTTGGACTTTCTGGATTGTGTTTGTTTTTGTTTTGGCGGGGGGCTGCGCCCGCCGAGCCCCCCTTTTATTTTGTAACAGTCGCCGGCTGCTGCCGCAGCACGCTTGCTGCACTTGCTCGGCTCCCTCTGTGTTGTGGCCTAAGTTCTAACCTAACCTACTTTTGGACTTACTGGATTGTGTTTGTTTTTGCCCCGCTTTGGCATCTGGTATGGTATGGTATTGGTTAGAAAGTGAAGAAATTAAAAAGTGGCAACATTGTAGTGACGTTTTTTTTTTTCTTAGATTGATTTGAAAGGGATGACACTACGATGTTGCCACTTTTTAATTTCTTCACTTTTCTGACAGACTATAAATTTCCCTGGGGGGGGGGGTTTCCTGGGGTGGAAGTGGCAGGAGGAGGTTTTTGTCACCCAAAACATCCTTCGTCAACCCATGTAAGCACAAAAAAATTAGAGTAGATTTGTGCACCTTAGCCCAAAAAATATTCACAGCTTCATTTATGTATCATTGAAGTCAATTTAATTTTTTTTTTTCTGTTTCATGCAGGTGGCAATTCAAGAACAATTGAACATACGAGAGGGGCGGCCCTCGGTGTTCGCTACGGAGGCCCGGGCGCCCACAGTAGTACACGACCACATAGCACAGCACATATTCACAGATGAGGGTCCAGACGGGCCCGGTGGTGTCACAGGGCTCCTACGCTATGTTGTGAACTTAGTAGTATCCATGTGCTATAACACAATATCATCTGTTTTGAACTTACTGCTCAGTTTTGTTCGGAATGACGACAGAAGGCGTAAGTGATTAAATTTACCTAAAATGTTAAGAACTAGCAAAAATGTGAACCATAGAATACCTACATTGTGACCTATAGTAACAGTATTATTTATTTTTTTATACAATGCAAAGCCTGCCAGTATATTGCTTATATTTGGTCCCAATTTACATTGACGATTTTCATCTATTGTTAATTATTTTCTTTATTGATTTTTCAGTGGCCACAGACCCATTGGACGATGTGATGGGATTTATAAGTAGCTACACATCCAAATACAATCCTCACCCTGTGTTCTACCAGGGCACATACGCTCAGGCATTGAATGATGCCAAGAACGAACTGAGATTCCTTATTGTATATCTCCATTCAGAATCAGCTTCGGAGACACAAAACTTCTGCAGGTAATTTTACACAATAATAAGATAAGCTGTAATCAACATGATTGTTGTAATTGCCTCCTAAGTATATTATCGAATGTTCAATATTCCAAATTTGCAGTAGCCGTTTTAATGCCTCTCCTGTAAAATTAGGTTTTTGCACATACAATACAATAATATAGGAGGCAATCAATGAACTATTAAGGGATATCTGTCCATTTGTGCATAAGCATTGTCTAATTGATTTATTATATTACAATAAAAATACAATATTTCTAAGGCCTAACAAACAATTCAATAATACATGTGAAGCTTACTCAAAAATATTGTGTGATTTAGATTGATTGCTTATATTTTGTCAAGGAAAAAATTATTTTTTTTAGAACAACTCTGTCAGACCCTGTTGTGATACAGTATATAAACACACATGCACTATTCTGGGGATGTTCAGTGGAGTCCCCCGAGGGGTGGAGAGTGGCCCAGTCAGTCGGCGGTCGACGTTACCCGCTTCTGTGTGTGTTGTGTGTGAGAGACCACAGAATGACAGTGGTGGCCCGGAGTGAGGGTTCCTGCTCATCCCAACAGCTTCTGCAGAGGCTGAGACGAGTGGTGGCCGACAATGATCCACATTTGGCTGCAGCTAGAGCTGATAGGTAAGATTTTTATTTACCAGTTTTGTACACATACCAATCAAAAAAAAAAAAAAAAAACTAAATTTTTTAAGTAAAAAAATAATTTTAATTCTATTTAACTATAATATGTTGTATATTTTTCCCTGACTATAGAAAACTAATTGTAAGGATAATAATCTGGCCATCTTTTTGTATGTATTTTTCTTCCTTTCCTTTGTTAGAAGTAGTGTAGTCTTTAGATACAAAACTGTCCCATTTTGATGTATAATGATCGAAAGACTTGTACTACCAAACAATATTACCTTACTGTGTGTAGCAGTGATAATCTTATGCTACGTTTCTAATTTCTATGCTTGCCGAGGCTTGGCAAGCGTCCACAAGGCACAAGCGTCCACAAATCTCGCTTGGCATTTGGAAGTTGTTTACACGCTTGTGTATGCGTCAGTGTATTACGTACATCCAAGCATGGCGGACACTGAACTTGTGTCGGCTATAACATCTTTGGGGTTCCAGATACATTTTTCGGTTTGGTAATATTCCAAAAACGATAAACTCTCTTCGTTCGACCAGCTACTCATTTTTGAGTCAGAACTAGACGTGCGTTCGTCGCGAGATCACAGCGGCTACTAAGCTCGCGCCAACGTGTGAACGCGTCGCAAGCGCTTGCTGCAAGCGCCCTTTGATCTGTGTCCAAAAACCGACACTACTCCGGATCAGATACAAGCTCACGCAAGCCAAGCCAGATACTCTCTTTACACGCTTGTGCTTGTGGACGCTTGCCAAACCTCAGCAAGCGTAGAAACGTAGCATTAACTTTTTTTAATATTTCAGAGTGGAGCGTGAAGTGACGGCTCGACTGCGTGCGTCTCAGGATGAGGCGTATGCGGAGTCGTTGGCTGCAGACCAGGAGAAGGAACGGCAGCGGGCTGCGGCGAGGGAGTACGAGAACCAGCTCCGACGTGACTCCATGGAGAGACGGCTGCAGCTGGAGCGGCATGAGCAAGAGGTAAACTAATTATTGTAGTTAAATAAGCAAAACTTTAAACACTTACGCGCTCGGGGTGTCTCAATGGGTGTCTCAACAGCCACCATTATAATAATATTCTCATCATAGCAGTGTTTTATGATAATAATCACAAGAGTATTTCTTAACGACGAGCATTGCCGACTTAATGAAATGAATAATTGTTATAATGAATGGTATAATCATACATTCATTCATTCAATACTGTAATACAACTTCTTTTGCGTTCTTTCTACATTGTAGTTGCAAAATATTGAGGTATATTCTACATCCGTCTTCCCTATTCACCTCTAAAGGCCCGCGAGTAATGCTGGCTTATCACGGCGCGTAATATCACGAGCCGCGCCGCGCCGAGCCGATTTGTACGAGCGAGAACGAGCCAACAGGCGAGTCCACGCTACCCGTGCCTTTGAAATTACCGGCTTCAATCGAATCGGACGCACTTGCTCGATCCAGCCAGCGCCACCTCGAGCCACTACCTTCACACGGCTCGAGCTGGCGCGGCGCGGCTGTATCAACATATAATGCTTGCTTCTAACGGCGCGTAATATCACGACGCGCCGTTAGAAGCCAGCATTATATGTTGATACAAACCAGTAAAAATCTTCATGTGTTTGCAGGTGATAGAGGCGCGAGCGGCGGCGGCGGCGCGTGTGGGCGCGGAGGCGGGCGCGGGAGCGGGCGCGCTGGCGCTGCTGGTGCGGCTGCCGTGCGGGGAGAGACTCACGAGACGGTTCCGACTGGCGGACACTACCGACGTTAGTATTTTTTTTATATATTATATTTTTTTTTTGTTGGCTTTTGGCACTGACACCGGGGGTGTACTTTGCCACATACAAAGGTATAATAGTAATTTTCATCAACGTTTTACTATATCGTCATGTCTAAAGTCTAGTCAAAGTCTAAGTAAAACTCAAAGCAGTCAAGGAGTCAAGTCGGTCAATTTAGTAAAGTGGTAGACGCTTTACTGAAACTTTCGACGGAGTTTTGGAGGTAACACAAAAAAGCATGTTTCTAGAAGTTGCAGCGTTTGCCTACACTTGTGCACGATAACAAATATCTAATGATTAATATTCTACCAATATTACACATTAAAAACACAATTTTAGGAAAATAATACAAAAACACAACAGCACTCTTTCACATTTCCGGCAAAACTTTTATATATTTGTGAAAGTGTGAGTTTGACGTTTGTTTTTTTTATTGTACAGAGTCGGCAATGACGTGAGCTGTATAGTGAAAATAGGAAACGGGGCAATCGATAAAGTTGAGATGTCCAAATTAAAGTCAAAAGCATCACATTGTTATGCATACAAAGTATTTTTTTTAAATATAAAATAAGGCGGCAAACGAGCGAACGGGTCACCTGATGGAAAGCAACTATCGTCGCCCATGGACACTCGCACATTAGAAGAGCTGCAGGTGCGTTGCCGACGTATGTGAATATTGCTCGGAAGTCGCAACATCTCCATGGTCCAGTGGTTTACAGTGTTGCTGGTAATTATTACATCGTGGGTTCGATTCCCGCGTTTGAAAAATTGGTTTTCAAGTTTATTATGCCTAATCGTTCGACATGAAATATGATGCATGTAGGCCATGTAAGAATTCAATCCCTGCCCTAATGTCTTGCCAATCGTGTCGATTATCCGTCCCCACTGGGTTGAGAGTAAAGGAAATCAGAGTGCAATGCGCACATACTATTTGTGTAAAAATACTAACTAAAACTACTTATTGTGCCATACAATAATTTTGTGTACAAAAAAATTCTCTTCACAATACATATTATATAACAATTTTGTTGCAGGTACTATACGACTTTGTGTTCAGTCATCCCCAAGCACCCGAAGAGTTTGAGATCACTACCAACTTCCCCAAGCGTGTGCTTGAGAGGGGCTCACAGAACCTTCTAGATGTCGGCCTCAAGGATAGAGACGTGTTGTTTGTGAACGATATCAACGCATAACAGTGATCCATAGATCCGTGTCGCATTTCTTTATGTCGGTGCTAAGTGCATTTTTATTTTCTAAATTCCTAATTGTAAACAAAACTGTTTAGAGTGAGGTCACGGTGCTCCGATGCGTTGCGGTCGTTTGTGTCGTTGGAATAACGCTGTTATGCCACAGTTGTAGCGACGCACGACAACACAATACAAGACGATGTCAGCATAGCGCGTTATTCACTGTATCGCAAAAACAGCGCGCAGCAACGTAGATTTCTACGATGCGACGCCGTAACCCAGTATCGAGGATTGACTCTAACGCTTTATCTCCTATCTAACGACAACACAACGCTGATGTGGCGTATCTAAAATATGTAAAACGTCAGAACAACGCCGCTGCGGTGTCGCACCGTAGCAATGTGGCCTCGTTCGTACTGTTGTATACGACATTTCCAATGTATGTATGGAATAGTATAAAGAGAAAGTTAAAATTGTAAATAGGACCACTCTTATCTTAGTTGCTTATGTGATAGGTATATTATTTTTTCTAGTTACATATTATTTTTGTTTTTTAGTTTATGCACACGTTTATAATTTTCAGGGTTTAAAAATTGGTATCAAATACCTGTCAATAATAATAAATTTGAGCTAGTCCATGTCATGATGTAAAAAATACTTCATGTATGTAAATACTCATTGCGCAAAAGTTATAGTAGCAAACAAAATTATATAATATGATTAAAATGTGACAATTAATACGGATAGACAATTAATAAAAAAAATACCCGTCTGCTATCGCGATAAAATAAGCCAAATAAAAATTATAGTGTTTCTTTAGAGCAATGCTATTTAATACAATATATTTCTGGCCCTATTTTAATACTTTTCAAATTAGATTCTTTTGGCCTAGTTAACTCTCTTATTGTTGTTATATTTTTATTTTAATAACACAAAATTAATACATATCTGTCCGGTCTGAGGTATGGTTAAAAATTCAATAAGGTACAAAAACTTGCATAATCATGTTATTAATATTTTAGCTGTTAGCATATTATTTCGTTATTTTAAAATAGGTCTACCAGAATCTGATGGCAAATTTTGACAGCAGATTTTCAAAAAATATCCTTGATCATTGGATAAATTTATATATTTGCATGTTTTACACACTGAATCAGCCGCTATAAGGGAAAAAAGGATCAAAATGTTTTATTCCAATTACACCGGTATTGCTAGAGTCAATTTACTTTCTCACTTTTTGCCATCAGATTCTGGTAGACCTATACTTACCTTACTACAACTACTTTGACAATAGCTAAACTGTGTTTTTTGTCTGATTAATTGTTATTATAATAATTTATATAAATTGTGATATTTGAAGACACAATAATCTGTTTTAAAATATACATAGTATATCTTCAATAGGATTCCTAAAAATGCACTCGGCTCTTAAATTTATAAGGTACTTTAATTTAGACTCAAGTCTGCATTTCTTTGCTTTTAGAATTATTGTGTATTGGTTGTTTTTTCTTAAGCAAGTGGCATTGAATCTGCGTGAGCAATGTAGGGACTTCAGATTGATTGTAAAATATAATATGTATTATGATTTGTTGTAATATAATTGTTCCTTATAATGTGTAGTTTTATTTTTTCCTGAGATCTCATACCTACGTAATACTGAACATGTAGTCACTATAGAGTGGTAATATATTTTGTTTCAATTCTCGTAGCCCATTTGTTTTAAACCATGAAGTACCAGGAGCGCATAACGTATGAAGAGCTGGTGTTTGCGTTTCATTTTTTCGACCTACTGGCTACTCACTAATTATTCTAATATTTTTCGGCTTATAATTAACTGATCACCAGAAGTAGTAACATTTCACAGACAAAAATAGTAATCGATTTTATTTATTATATACCTAGCTTATAAAAAATCTGATTTGCTGAAAAATATAATATTAGTTTGTATATCTCTCATTACCCATGCTAATATTTTAAATTACTAATTTGAAGATTTTTCTAGTTTATTTGTTTAATTTTTTGTGAATTGAAATAATAAACAATATTTTTACAGTAAAAACAATATAATTTACTTTTATAAATTTATTAAGTATATACTTTATTGAAAACAGAAACATTAAACAAAACAACCCAAATATAAACTTACAATAAATGTTTTACCTGGAATGTAGGCACTTTTTACATATTTTAATTACATGTAAATTAACTAAGAAAAAAGAAAACGCTTCCTTTTTTATACATAGACCAACCAAATGACGTAGGACCGTCAACTGCCTATGAATCAATTTCTTCGATGGTATGTTTTTCCCTTGAAGGCAGACATGTGCCATTTTCACTAGTAGCAAAAAACATGGCACATCTTTCACACATTTTTAGCCAACAAGACGTGAAAAACAACCGATAAATACAGTGGAAACTTCATCTTAGGTAACTCAGGAACACTTTTTTATTTGTAACTTAAATGTACCTACTAGCGACAAAGTTTTCACTCGACCAGCTTACGTCAGTTTCGACGCCTGCAGTCAATGCGGTTATTTTATTTTATGGATGTCCTTACTTTTTGGGAATAGTCGTGCAGGAACTTTGTCGATATATATATTTTCACTTAATTTTATAGGTTAAATGAAGTTATCGTGCAAAAATAAGAACTATACCTACCTATAGGAGTAGTTTTTAGTGTATAAATATTTTCACAACCTAATCTTGTATATAAGGTTTCTCGTGGGTCATCAATGTATTGCTTGTAAATACTTGAAAATATAAAGGATTTACATAATTTTAAAATTTATATTGAAGTATATAGTAGGTATCTCACATTAAAATAATGACTATCACAAAATACCTACAACTATTAAAATAATTTTATCCTTCAAGTTCGCATACATAATAATCTTATTATATTTAACACAATGATATTCTACTTATACAGATCTGTTACGTGTATACTATTTTCCGGCTTAAATCTCATCCGAACAATTTTCAAATTCAAAATTGCAAACATTGACAAATTTGACAGATATGTGAAACAAAAGATAAAGAAAAAAGCCATTTACATAAAAGAGACAGTTCTATTTTTAAACGTCGAATCGTATCGCTGTCTCTTTCTTCGCCTGAGCTATGACGAAAATTCGATTTTTCCAGATTGTTCGAAAAAATAATTAAAAATGTAAATAATCAAGGTATTTATTGCAATCAAGACATGCGGTAAGAGATTCCATGTGTTTTGTTTTCTTTTGAGTCATAATTGGTACATTTTCGAAACACGCACGACGTCATTTTCAATTTATTTAGGTACCTAAGACAAGACGCGGCACGTTCGTGACTGCGCTCGATGCAGACTAAATAACAGACGGCCCAATTGGGCCGTATTTGAATCTTCACAACGCGCGCGGTAGTAACATATCTGCTTTGAGTTTTTCATCATTGATTTTACAATTTATAAGAATAAACGTACCAGATACCAGTATAAAAGTCAATGTTTCTTAAAATAACTTTTTGTGCATATTTTGATGGCAAACTAAGAACAAAATATTATAAGTAGTTTTTACATTTTAAAACTATTATGGTGCATTTCCTTAAAAATAGATTTGTGAGATATTAGAATACCAATTTAACCACAATTTAACTAAGAAATGTATTCTTATGCTGGGGCCACACTAACGAGAAATGCCATTAATTATTGCGATAATGATAGAACATGTTATAACATTATCGCAATAATTAATGACATTTATCGTTAGTGTGGCCCCAGCATTACGGACACCATTATTTCTTACCACTCTTCAGCTTTATTCCTGAAGCAATAAAGTTCAAAATTATTATAGGACGGGTACCGACGACTGTACCCAAATATCCATTTTTACTAATAAAAAAAATATTTACACAAAGAATATCTACTCTATACGACGTTTTGCCCTTGTTTGGGATGTTGAAAAACTAGCCGACCAAGCAAAACATTCTGTCTATTCATTGTGCAACTTTTTTATTAATAAGGAGGCTTAATTCTTTTCCTTTTCACCAGGAATAAAAATACCTAATTATCTACCTAATATTGATTTTATTTTACAAACATTAAGATGGGACATTTACAACTATTTCTAACGGACGTATCTACTTTTGTAGTAATAATTAATTTATTATAAAAAGTATAATGTAAATTTTAAGGTGATTGTAATAGTAAATTCAATAGCAGAAGAAATATACAATATTTTATATTTCAGGTATTAGACTGTTCCTATTTTTAATTCTTGTTAAATACTAATAGGTCTTACTTTTTAGGTAGGGGAAGGTTGCTATCATTGGACCGGCTCTTTCATTGGACCACCTAATTCTTTCAAAAACTATGCATGTCACAACGAGTTCAATACGTTGCTAGGCAACAGTACCGCGCCCGTTGCCCCCCCGCCAAACCTCAGTGCGCTCGCGACGCGTGGCAAGTAGTGACGTGTGCATTTGTGTCAGCGGTGACCGTGATATAAAAACCGAGCCTTCAACAAACTGACCTAAGTAGCATTGTATTTATTCATGTTTGATGATTGTATTAGATCAGAATAGCAAATTTATCTGCGCTTACAGGGACTATGAAGTTTTTTACCTTATTTTGCACGTTTTTTAATACCTGCTTTCCTTCTGTTGATATACCTAGTTGCCATCAATGGACCACAATGGTGACGCCATTATTGGACCGGTCCAATCAAAGAAACTTAGCGAATTACTTATTTTCACTTAGTATAATTCTAAGAAATGTTTTTTTTTTCTGTGTGAATTTCGTATTGCAATAGTTACAAATACAAATTTTCTAAAGTAGGTACCTACGTTTACCTTTACTTATTTTTTCATAATAACAAAAAAGAAAATATCTAAATGGACACTCCAGCAATATTGAAAATGTAATATCAAAGGAAATAAAGATTTTTGTAATGTGTATTTTTGTATTGCACGTATCTTTTTGTTATTCCAGAATGTCGGCAGAGAAAAAGAAAAGGAAATATTATTCTTGGAATGAAACTAGTATGAAACTCGCTATAGAATCTTTAAGAAAAAAAACTATTGGATTAAATGAAGCGAGTCGAATCTATGGCGTTCCAAAAGCCACATTAAAAAGAAGATTGGACGGGAAAAACCAAAAAGCTATCGAAGAAGTTCAGATAGTAGATTCAAACTTATGAATAAAAAAGTAATTCTTATTTTTTGTTTCATTTGAGTCACCTTCATTGGACCTTTAATACCAATGTTTCTAAGTCCAATGATGGCAACTTAGGGGTCCATTCAAGGTAACGGTGGTCCAAAGAAAGCAACTCCTCAGTGAAGAGTTATTTTAGTATATTTCTAAAACCTCTTAACTTTCTTTACCAATAATTTATATATTATTAATTTACATAAAAAGCATCACATTCCAACAATTGGTTTTCATTTGTCGGTAATATTTCATGAGATATGATGTCATAAAGTTAAGTGGTCCAATCATAGCAACCTTCCCCTACATATTATTACGGTTTTTTTATATTTCTCACTCTTGGGACGTGAATTTAAGCATCGCTTTCCTAGAAAAAAATGTTAATGTGCGACTACTGTACCTACTTACCTAGAGGCTACAACCCTTAGCATTGAAATAATAGATTGACACAAAAAGAAAAATATATTATACAGAATCTCCTCTTTTTAAAGTTGGTTGGTGGTGGTTGGTTGGTTTAAAGCAAAACTATGGTATAAATGATGTTTTGTACTTATGGTTTCTAAGACTATTGGCTCAACAAGATTTGACAAATTAAAAAGCTAAATAAACAGGGTAAGTCCGGATACAGGGTAAGTACTAATTCAGATGCATACTTACCCTGTATAGCCAATTTTTAAGGCAAATAGTAGGTATAGTAAATACTTGACAGCAAAAATATTTTGTTAAGGTAAACTATAACAATCAATTAGTTTTATAAAAATAAAATAATGTTTTATTGAAAATGGGGGTAAAAACCCTGTGTTCGTCTAAGCGACATTCAATTATAGAGTAAGAGCCTGCGACGGCCAGACTTTCCTCAGTTTCGTAAAGCTGAAAGTTTACCTGTTTGTGGCCTTTACAGAGGTAAGAACGACCAGCAACTATGGAGTTTCGGTCGCGGTTACTTTAGGAGGTAAGTGGAAGAATCTCGTCTTCCAGTGCCGGACATTTTTGACAGCTGCCAGACACCCTTAAACTTTCTTAAAGTATTAGATTTTGAGGGTTTCTAGCAGTGGGAAGCAACTGTCAAAAATGTTCGGCACTGGTAGACGAGATTCCTCCACTTGCCGCGAAGAATGTAAGCTATGAAATTGAGCTTTACTCTTTCTGGAAGGTCAGGTAGACCTTCACAACTGGATACCTCCTAAAGTAACCGCGACCAAAACTCCATAGTTGCTGGTCGTTCTTACCTCTGTAAAGGCCACAAACAGGTAAACTTTCAGCTTTACGAAACTGATCGAAGGCCTGGCCGTCGCAGGCTCTTGGTCCATTACTTATCCTAAACCAAATTTATATATTTATACCAAACTATAATAATATAGACTGACTAAACTTCCGATAAGAAAGTCATTACAAATATTTACACCAAACCATAATAATATAATTAAGTCAATGTAAAATCGTAAATACAGTAAGGTTTTAATTTTTAGTAAGAAATATTACTTATACGATTAAACAAATCGCAGATTAATTGATAAATTAGTTACTGTTAATTACCAAACAGAGCCTATATTTTAACCTAAACCAGCTACAATTTTATAATGGTATCTTATTATAAAACTATAATATTTAAACGAAATCAAACAAAAATCACAAAAACACTGATCTTAATCGGAAAGGAATATTGCAATCTAACGGTATTTACGATTTTACTGTAACACAAACTTTTTTTTAAGTCACAAGGCCGTTAACCAATGAACGCATGTATGCGGTCCTCATGAAAGCCGCATTTTTTCAGCAAATCCACTCCTGTATGAGTGAACTCCGTGGGGCCGCACAGACATGCGATATAGTTCTCACTATTAGTCTCTTTGTCTATAACCTCCTTGAGAATTTCCATCGAAATTCTCCCTTTATGCCCACCCCATGTGGGCTCGTTTGATAGCACGTGCACGACGGTCAATCTGAAAATAATATTAAATTATTTAAAAAAAAAAAAAAAAACAGATACAAAACTCATAAAAAGTGTCGGGAATTATAATACATAATATTGAACTGATCAAATTCCTACTACTTTTTTACTCTTAGTTACTAAGTTCTGTATGTCATGTTTGTTTTGGCGCAATAAGGAATTTTCATTCATTCATTCATTCATTCCTGAATGCCGCTTATAAGTTATAATCTTTCATTAAATATATAAACCCAAATCTAGCAATACGCAGGCTGATGATGATGAACTATTGCTAAGAACACTCTCGATCATGTCACCTTAAAATAATCGGCCAAGTGCGAGTCGGACTCGCGCACGAAGGGTTCTGTACCTGTATAGAGCGAAAGTAGACAAAAAATTGTGTTTTTTGTATGGGAGCTCCCCTTAAATATTTACTTTATTTTAATTTTATTATTAATTACTAAAGCACAAATATAACTAAGGATTTTGTGAAAATTTCAAGTGCCTACTTACCATTATTGATTACGAGCAAAAAGGCCAAAAAAATCACGTTTCTTGTATGGGAGCCCCCCTTAAATATTAACTTTATTTTATTTTCAGTATTTGTTGTTATAGCGGCAACAGATATACACAATCTGTGAAAGTTTCAGAAGTCTAGCTATAGCGGTTCTTGAGTTACAGCCTGGAGACAGACAGACAGACAGACAGACGGACGGACAGACGGACAGACAACGAAGTCTTAGTAATAGGGTCCCGTTTTTACCCTTTGGGTACGGTCTACGGAACCCCAAAAACTAGATCGAAATCGGTCCACCCCTTTGGATTCTACGATGTCACGGAGTACGGACACTGTGTGTATCCACAAACACTTCAAACTTATAACACCCCTCTTTTTCGTCGAGGGTAAATAATTAGTTTGGGATTAAACACGAGTCATTGGGTGTGTAATGTAGCAGTCAAAGGCCAACATTATAAGGGTATCCTTTCTGGATTGTAATAAGGAAAGTCCCTAGGTGGCCATCAGCTTTTTTGTCGACGTTTTAATAAGGTTGGTTATAGAGCGAACGCGGCGTTGTTACAAATATTTAAGTCTGTCTTTTTTTCGACCAAATTTTTAGCACAATGACAATTTTCAAATAGTTTTTGCAGGTACAGTCTGTCAAGAAAGAGTAGACGCAGTACAAAAATTTCTAAACGTAATCACGCTCAAAAGGTGGTTATTTCTCTTTGTATTTCCACAGAGAACGCTTACATACACTTTAAATATTATCACCTTGCACATTTTTAACTCGATTTAATAAGGAATTCATATTTTTATGTGATTTCAAAATTTTGTACAGCGTCTACTCTTTTTTGACAAGCTATAAATATAGTATTTTTTTAGTTTCTTGGCTACGTATTTACATAAATGTTATCATGTAATGGGGGAGAAAAAACCATCTAGCTAGATCCCTCTGCCAAATCGCACGTTTTTGAGTTATTTATTGATTTTATTCCGAGCAAAGCTCCCATTGTATGTCACGTTATTCATACAAGCAGTTTTTTTTTACATTAAATTTGTTACCAGAACATACAGAGTTTAAACGTGTTTGCAACGACAACTCAACAATCAACATAAATAACAGAGTACGGAAAGGGCCGAACTTCATGAATATTCTGCACGCGGTCACCGGACTATGTTTGAATTTCAATTTCAGGGCTTTTCAGGGGCTTCACAATACACATGTGTACCGACTAACCTTTCCTTATTACGTAAACATTTGTGCGAGCGGGCCCTATTAAATAAAACGTCATGTTTGTTTTAAATTAACCACGGTTTTCGAAGCTTCGATATAAAGTTTTTATTTTTATTTTAGAACATCCTGAAATATAATACCGAGAGCAGGGGTTCCCAATCTTTTTCAGCCTGCGGCGCAGTCACACGTAAAATATTTTGTCACGGCGCCCTATTCTACCTACCTATTAGAAAAAAATTACATAAATAAATAAATACCTTAAACGAATATAGTTAAGTGAAGCAGGTAAATAGTAATAAACAAATATTTAATTATCTACCTGCTTTACATAATTAATATTATAATTTAATATTTGTGGTTTCGGATAATGATGGAGGATCGACTCACGGCGCCCCTCTTGCCTTGATGGCGCACCAGGGCGCCGCGGCGCACAGTTTGGGAACCCCTGGAGTAAAGGGTATTTCTCTATCTGTTCAGCCTTTAGTTTCTCGAAGTTTGCACACGAAGTACAGAACGCACCGGTTCTCAAACTTTTTTGGTGGCGAAACCCTTTTAAGAAGTGACATTTTCGACGGACCCAAAAAAATATTGGTGCCTGATGACATTTATAAAAAAATATATATATGTATATCATAACGCTCGCGGAGCTCCGAGCCCACATTGCGAACGGCTGATTTAAAGTATGTATAGTAAAACGACGGTTACGTTTTCCATCTTATAGCATTACCTTTTGTCTTGTAGTCTCAACTCTTCGATTTTTTCCTTGAATATTATATCTTTTTCCGTCTTATTGAAGAACAGCAAGTGTATCCGCTCACTGGAAGAGAAATCAATAAAATACGTTACATAATATCACGAATAGTTAAAATAAACGCGTTGAAAGACAATTTGTATCATATTTAAACCGCATTGCTTAGCAACAAGGTCGAAAAGTGGTAAGTAAAAACCACGGCCGTACCCATTTTAATCTTCATGAACCGGTATCATTTAAATTAATACTCCATTTTAAGCATTTGTCGAAAATATACTTGAATATTTTCAAATATCAAGTGTCTGGAATCGTCAAGAATGTTTATAAAAAGAATCGCGTCACTTTTGGGATCAAAGTCAACTAAAAATAGAATGCTAAAATTTCTAAAGTTAATAGGGAAACTCTCGAGTAGTGGAATATTATCATTTTTGCAAAAAGCTTTGGTATGATTCTCATATTTATGATTTAATTGAAATTATTTATAATTTCAATTAAATCATAAATGCGGTATCTAGAGGGTGTAACAAAACAAAGTGATAATACTTTAAGGTTTGTAAGTGTCCCTATAATATCAACGCTGAAAGAGTTACTTTTGAAAAATATATTGTATAAGAAAATTCTTGACGTCTCTGTATTACTCATAGAAATATAGAAGTCAAAAGTTACTATTTCAGCGCTGCTACTTTCACAGTTAACTCTATAATATATAATATGGAACACGTACAAAACCTAAAGTATTATCACTTTTTATTGTTACTTTTGTTTTTATTGTATATGATTTAGATGTAAGTCGAATGCGATAGTGATATTGTCAAATGCGTTTGTTCAATACATAAAGCTACAGTTACACTAATACACATGCTTATTTCAAGCACGCAGCATGCTTGAACCGAGCAAATGCTGATTACGAGCATGTGTGTCAATGCATTGCTCAAAATAAGCATACAGCATGCTTGTTTTAAGCATGCTAATAAGCATGCTGGTTTTGAGCATGTGTAACTGTAGCTTTAAAAGCATATCGTTTGACGTATGAGAATACTGTTTTGTCGTGCGATAGGATCCGAACTGAGGCACAACTGTATTTGTGTTGGAATAAAATATGGCAGATTATACTTAGGTACTGATTTCAGAGGGCGACTAACGCAAAAAATCAATCATCGTCCTTCTCTCTTCACACTCACGCCCGTCCTTCATATGCCAGGTGAAAAAGAACGACGCGGATTCATCGCCAAATTAGTTTTTTCTCAATAACTCGATAAATATACAACATTTAGAAAATCCGCTAGGTCAGATTCTCAATGATAGAATTTTATACAATGTGTTAAAAATAAAAATATTAACTTTGTTTAATGCACGGTTATGGCAATATATGAAAAATTCGTGAAAATTAGATGCATCTTTGTGATTTTTTTCTATAGAGAAAATTTTAAGATATTGTGTTTTCACTAGGTCGGATCCTCGGAAATATAATGTATTATCTATGTTTAGAAAATGAAACAATTCGGGGCTTATTTTTAAAGTATAAAAATGAATTATAAAATCGACAATTTAGGGTTAGTCGTCCCCTTAAGGCTACTCTATTTTAAATCGCGTTGAGGAAAATAGCTGAATGAATCTCGATATAAATATCTGATCTATTTTCTGTTTACCTATCTAAAATTAAACGTATTTATTATTTTTATCATAGCGTTATAATAAAAATACTGTGTCACTACCAAAATGTTTTCTTACATATTTTAGAAGCAACGTTGGGATAGATAATATATGTATGTATTATAGTAGCCAGCGCTTTTATTAAATTTTCGATAGTTGAAGCACTTACCTACTACTAAGTTAATACTAAGCTAACATGTCGACTACATTGCTACCTACTTACTGTATCGTAAGTAGCAATTGTACTATTAGAGAAGTTAATTCATAGGCAGATTGCAGATCAACGTAATGTAGTCGCGTTATGCTTGATTTACACGGGTGACTAACGGGTCGATTTTAGTCACCCGGCAAGTCACCAGTCGAATCGCCTGTCCAAGTCGAATCGCCACCCCATTTACACGGGTGACTAACGGGTCGATTTTAGTCACCCGGCAAGTCACTCGCTACAGTAGTATTCGCAGCAAGCGATCGCTTGCGACTGAGCGTTTGCACGGTCGATTTTAGTCACCAGCCGCATGCGGCCGCTGGCCGCACGACTTTGGGGCTTGCGACTTTAGCCGCATGCGGCGTAGTCGAATTGCCATTTACACGGTCGATTTTCGCCGTGCGGCGTAAATCGTGCGGCTTTAGTCACCCGTGTAAATCAAGCATTATGTCAAAGCCAGCCGACTTGTTATGACTAATATTATTGAATCGACATAAAGCGTCCAAATGACGTAGGTCCGCCATCTGCCTATGAATCAATTTCTTTGATGGTACATGTTAACGCACTATGTAAGGTTTCAAATTAGGTAGGCCTCATTTGTGTCACATACCTTAGAGTTAGAGTAACTTACCATTTAGGATTAGTTCTCGACAAGACAAACCGCAGCAGTCCCAACATGGGCGTTATACCAGTACCAGCGGCTATGAACAACGTCTTTTTCACTTGTTTTAGCTGGAAAAAATAAGAGGAAACTTCATTAGTAATGACAGCATTAGCAGGTATTTGTTAATTTCATATTAATGTCGGAATTGTAACTAGTAACTGCAGCGGTTTAGATATTTTTGAGTACTCGTTCTTCGTATTAAAAGTATGTTTTTTAAACGATATCTATAATTATACAGTGCTCAGCCCTTAGGTATTTCTTGCTTATGCCAGCTATAGACAGCAATGATATAAATGTATTCCGTCACAGTATACATTTGTGCAGTAAATACACATTTTCCACATCGTCGATCGTGACCGCTGAATACAAAATATCTTTAATGGATCTCTGTAGCCCTAGCACGGCGACCAGTGGAAATGCGAAAGTATAGACAAACTGTGAAGATAAACTTAAGGTGCCGTTCCAATCTTTTTTCGTTCCGAAAAATTCAATTAAAATGCCACTTTATGATAGACTATAGACACAAACTGTGAAGATAAACTTAAGGTGCCATTCCGATCTTTTTTCGTTCCGAAAAATTCAATTAAAATGCCACTTTATGACGGACTTAGTCTTAAAAATTCAAATAATATCCTACTTTATGACATATACTATAGTCTGTCATAAAGTGGCATTTTAATTGAATTTTTGTCGGTCACGATTAGCCGCGGTAAAGATCGGAACGGCACCTTAAGTTTATGTCCACAGTTTGTCTATACTTTCGCATTTCTACTGGTCGCCGTGCTAGGGCTACTGATGTGACCCAATAGTTTTATCGTTCATGTGTAGCTGCTTCGGGCTTCCCCATACACGGCAACAAAATAACTGGACAGTTCGTTTACTATATTTTGTTTCTTTATAATAAATATTCGGTGTGCATCCGTTGTCTGATTGCCATAACACAAGTTTTTATTTAGCATGGGATTAGACGACGTGATGTACACTGCCTAGTTCGAACTAATATTATTATGTGTGCTTAATAAAGAATTCGAGTTTGAATTATAATAGGTAAATCGGAGCCCAATGAAGTATCAAGAGTGATACTGTATATTCTGCAGTCTGCTGTGATACGATCGAACTATGAAGTTTTAATCGTAACGTGTGTAGCAGGCGTAACCGATATTTACACAATAAATTCGCAATCGCCCGTGGCATGTCTCATGTAACACGATTGATCCGATCGTGTTTTACAGGGCTCGGAACCGGTATTTTTTAACCAGGTTAAAACGCTCTTTAACCAGGTTTTTGGAGAAGTGTTCGCTCGGAGCGAAACCGAGATGCGAGCGGTATTGCTTCTGAAATTAACCTGGTTAATTCCTCGCGGAAAGTAACTAGTGCAGTGAAGTAAACTTCTATCCCTTTCTAGTGCACCATCTAATAGCCAATAGACCATAACTTGTTTATGTGTGGACAATGGGTGAGGATCGTGGTGTGTGTGAGTGGGCGGGGCGAACATAATCGCGAACGGTTCTAAACGGTATTTTGAGCAGGAGCAGTTTCATTTTGCTCTTTGAACAAAACCAGGAATAATTTCGGTCCGTTCAGAGCGGAATCGAAATGAAAACGCTCTTTTGGAAATGTATGGCGTTTCTAACGAACATGATCGCGAAGATTAACTAGGTTTCCGAGCCCTGATGTTTTATTTGCTTCACTGAGCGTGACGTCACGTGACAGCCGTTTAGGGCTCTTTAGGCTGCGATTCCACCAGAGATGTGTTGCGAGGAATGTGTTTTTAAGATCCAGTAGAATCGCTGCGCTGAGTGAGGTCACGTCAATGAAGCGATTCTATTGGTTCTCAAAAACACATTCCTCGCAACTAGGGTCCGTCCGTCCGGATTTCCCCGGATTTGTCCTAGTTTGAAGGGCGTCCGGGGTGCGTCCGGCCGGGTTTTTGAAAAGTGTCCGGGTGAAATCCGGACACTTTTGTTGAGAGAAATTAAACTTTTAAGTCATGAAGCAATAAACGAAAGATAAAAACTCGCTAAGCATACACACGGTTTCTTGCACGGACTTGAGTTAGTCAGATTTTCACAAATTATTGTTGGAAAAGCAAAAATTGGCAAGACGTTATCGTAAATACTGTTTAAGAGGTGTCCGGGGATATAACCACATTTCGGCCAAATGTCCGGGAATTTTGTCGTGCCTGAGCGGTGACGGCAATTTGGGTGATGGCAGCCCTACTCGCAACACATCTCTGGTGGAAACGCAGCCTTAGCGACCTTACGAGTGTTTCGCTTATTTTTATTGGATTCTCAAGAGTTCCAGGTATATTTGGCAGTACTCACAAAAAATCCATACTCTATACATTATTAACTACTAGCTTTTGCCCGCGGCTTCGCTCGCGTTAAGAAGAATTATTAATAATTAGGTATCAAACTATTTTAACAATTAATTAAAATTGAAAAAGTGTCATACAAACTTTCATCCCCTATTTTATCCCCTTGGGGGTAGAATTGATCAAAATCCTTTCTTAGCGGATGCTTACGTCATAATTTATAACATCTGCATGCCAAATATCTGCCCGATCCGTCCAGTCGTTTGGGCTGTGCGTTGATAGATCACTTTGTCAGTCACCTTTGAGTTATATATTATATTTAGATGAAGTAAGACACACAGTTTGCAGATGTAACAGACAGTCACACTTATGCACTTATAAATTTGCAAAAGTGTGACTGTTACATCTTTACTCTTAAACCGCTAAAAAGATTTTGATAAAAGGCATAGTTATAATTTGAGTCCCGGGCAGGAAATAGTATTGATTTTATCCCGGAAAAACTTGCGGTTCTTGCGCGATAACGGAAGTCGCGGGCAACTTCTAGTGGGAAAATAATCCTTATATGGAAGTTGTAACTATGTTTGCGCATATGAAATATCACTAGGTAACTTTGGTTGGCCAATATGTGCCATCTATCAATTCAAGTGACGTAAAATCGTTTCATGAATAGTTAAAGCGCTATTCAAACATATTGTATTAGTTGGAGTGTGTGCAATGATTCAAAATGGAGTGATCGTGGATGGTCTGCTTTATGGTAGGATAAAAGGTAGACAGTCTAAGGTCTTGTCTGGAATTGCTATTTCCATTAAATCCATTATAAGGCTTAAACAATATCTAACGTTAACCGTAAAGGAAAGTTATTTTTAATTGATTTTGATAAATATTTGTAGCATTAATCAGAGGCGAGGTCTGACTCTTCTTCAACCTAGCCTGGCAAAGTATGGACCTGTAAGATATATATTTAGAAGATAGTCATACAACCGATAGAAATGAACTATAGGGACTCTACTGGTATAAATAATACTAGCATATATTTTGTAGTATAATCAAAATGTTTAGAGAGCTGTGGTATTTCTCTCGGGTATAGATAATAACAACCTTAGCTGACGCTTTGATATGATCCCTCGGATCCCGGGGGACATGCTAAAGCTTTAGAAAGGAAATTAATTAGGACAATGTACCAACTGAAATTAATTAATGCCAAGCCGGGTGGAAGTTGGAGCTGTCACGAAATTGCATTGTCATTTCAAATTGTGGGATGCATTTGGCGCATTTGGTACTGTTTCCATTTCTGTTGCAGGAAAATCGGTAGACTCAAGATTTTGTATTGTTTGTTGCAGCTAGATTGATGGACAAACCCATTAAGTTATATTTGTTATACAATGTGTTCAGTGCCATTATCACGATTCGAACACAGTTAGCGAACAAATGATAGCTTCGAATTTTGCGGTAAGCCTGGTTTATTGGCGTGGCCCGTAGGCCATGGCGGCATAGCAGTACGGAAACCGGAGTGGCATTGCGCATAGCTAGCCTCAGCCCGAACTGAGTGCGCTCGTGCACTCGGCGTGCACTGCCGAGTGTCACAGGGTAGACGCTCATCTTCTGCAGCTCGATGTTGCCGTAGGGCCCGGACACGGTGAGGGCGTCCCCCGGCCTCAGCGCGGTCAGGTGTGTGGACATCACGCCCGCCTCGTATCGCTTCACCGCCAGCTCGAGCGCACTCAACTCGCTGCCGAGTGTCACAGTGTCACAGGGTAGACGCTCACCTTCTGCAGCTCCATGTTGCCGTAGAACCCGGACACGGTGAGGGCGTCCCGCGGCCTCAGCGCGGTCAGGTGTGTGGACATCACGCCCGCCTCGTATCGCTTCACCGCCAGCTTGAGCGCGCTCAGCTCGCTGCCGAGTGTCACAGTGTCACAGGGTAGACGCTCACCTTCTGCAGCTCCATGTTGCCGTAGGGCCCGGACACGGCGAGGGCGTCCCCCGGCCTCAGCGCGATCAGGTGTGTGGACATCACGCCCGCTTCGTATCGCTTCACCGCCAGCTCGAGCGCGCTCAGCTCGCTGCCGAGTGTCACAGTGTCACAGGGTGGACGCTCACCTTCTGCAGCTCCATGTTGCCGTAGGGCCCGGACACGGTGAGGGCGTCCCCCGGCCTCAGCGCGGTCAGGTGTGTGGACATCACGCCCGCCTCGTACCGCTTCACCGCCAACTTGAGAGCGCTCAGCTCGCTGCCGAAGCTGTCCCAGTGGTCTCCGATGGGGGTGTAGGAGCGCACGCATTCCGTGTCTGAAAAAAAACTTTATCTAGACTTACTATATCCAGATTTCAACTTTGATGACGATTTATGTTATTAAAAGAAGAAGTATCTGTAGCGGACAAAAAAACGTACAATCCTGAATTACGCTATCAAAGTTTTGAGTGAAAGTCTTTCTTCAATCATACTGCATAGTACATACCTATTTCAAACCCTACTTTTAAATCTATACTAATATTATAAAGCGGAAGAGTTTGTTTGTTAGTTTGTTTGTTTATTTGTTTGTTTGAACGCGCTAATCTCAGGAACTACTGGTACGATTTGAAAAATTCTTTCAGTGTTAGATAGTCCATTTATCGAGTAAGGCTATAGGCTATATTTTATCACGCTAAAACTAATAGGAGCGAAGAAATAGAGGAAAATGTTGAAAAAACGGGAGGAAATTATTTGAAAGGGCTTATCTCACGAACTACTAGAGCAATTTTTCTGTTATTTAGGTCAGATAAGAAGTAGACCACGTGAAGGATCATAGGCTATTTTTTGTAGACTGATTTATCTGTGAAATATCTAACTTACGCGGGCGAAGCCGCGCGGAACGTCTATATGTAATATTATGTAAATCTAAACGTTAGATTCAATCTCATTTCTCGACTGAGTTCCCCATTCATCCATTTGGTTTATAAAAACTTTAAAAAGTCCGAATAAAAAAACTAATTACTTAATTCTGATGACATCTGCAAATGATTGCGTTGCAAAACCTGTTGGTATTGTTAGAGCCGTATTTTACAGCCATTTAAAATGCCCAATATTTCATGTTTCGAACTCAGATCAAATTAAAAGTATTTTTATTTGGTCTGAGGTTTCGAATAACAGGAAGAACAAATTTCCAATTACATATAAGTTTAAAATTTGACAACCTCTGTGGCTCAGTTGGTGGGCTGTTGGTAGCTCAAGCGGGGGGGTCGCGGGTTCGAATTCCGCCGACGGAACAAAAAGTTTTCAAAGTTCCTGGGTCATGGATGTGTATTAAATATGTGTATCATATAATAAAAATCTTAAATATATGTATAGTATAAAAGTATTAAATATATTTCCGTTGTCTGGTACCCGTAACACAAGTCCTTCAGGTACTTAGCACGGGGCCAGACTGACGTGGTGTGAAGCGTCCATAGATATTATTATTATTATTATTATAAGTTTTCGTGTAAAGCATATTACGAAGGTTGTGAATATGTATTGCTCCATTTGTGAGGTTTTTCGACAGCAGTTTATCTATTCCCTTTTGCTTTTGATTGGCTGACGTCAAAATGTTAACCAATCAACAACGTTTTTTAATATAAAATAATATCTTGTTAAAAAACCTTTGTAATTGGGCATAAGTTACGAAGTATTTTTTTTCGAGTGAGGGCTGCCATTGATTGCACCTAAGGTTTTTGGGTGAAACACGCAAGTTTATGACTTAATGGATTTTTTCACCACTCTATTTATATTATGTACCATCGAGGAAATTAATTTTTAGGCAGTTGATAGACCAACATCATTTGGTCGGATGACGGATCATGTCAATTTAATGTTAATTGTGATCTGTCGGCTGGGTTTGACGTAACGCGACTAAACTACGTCGGTCCCCCATCTGCCTAGGAATCAACTTCTCTAATAGTACAAATAATTGTAGATATAATAATATAAAATATTATTAGGTTCGTTAGATAGATATTTAAATTGAAAATGTAAAATAAACTAATTTTATTTTAAAATTGTAATTTTCCATTTTTTTAGTAAAAGTTGGCCCCGTGCGAGTTTCTTACGCCGGTTCTTCTCGGCGGGGTAGTTCCCGAACCGGTGATAGGCAACGTAGTTTCTTCGTTCTTTCTACGACTTTCAAAAAGTGTATCATGATACCCATTTTAAATAAAAATATATTTTATTTATTTAAGTACTAAAATTTTCAAGCATGAATTACAAAAACAACAACCCCTTCTAATAATAGGCATGACGAAATTTTTTTTCTTGTTGGTAAGTGAAGGACCATTCAAAAATAGAAATATCAGTGAAAAAATGACTCTGATAGCATAAAAACTCTTCAAGATATCACAATTCAAAACTCACATAAAATAGACCTTCCCAAAACGCTCCATACAAAATGTCAGCTAACTGTGACGTCACGCCTAGTTAGTTTGTTCGATAGCTATGTTAAATATTGAGTTTATGAAAGTGGTTACGTAAGAAAAAATGTTAAAAATTGCATAACTTATCGAATGGTACACAAAAATTAAGGAATTTTATAAAAAAAATATTCAACTTGACTTAACTTGACGAAAAAACTTTGAAGTCTCAAAACAAAAAAAATATAATAAGTTATGAAGCTGAAATTTTGGGAATACCTATTTTTCATCGCTATGTCTTTATTTTATTTAAAAAATCAGCTAATCTTTGACCTTGTCGTCATCCCTATTGAATTTCCGGTTTTACATGACCGAACATTCAAATCTGACCCCACTGTTCAGTCACGTAAGTTGAGGGCAGCGCAAGGGTTAGGCACCACTAGGTGACTAGGGGAAGGAATTATGAACATTACACAAGGTATTTAAGGTCCATCTAAATTGAAGACGTGAGTGGATGAAGTGGGTAACTATCAATTTAAGGCTCCTGTCAGAAATTTCTTTAGAAATAAGCAGTCATTTGGTGTATTCCGTGTATTTAATATTGTTATAAATGTGTCTTGTGTTACACAAGTTGTGTACAGTAAATTGTTTAAATAAATACTCATTTTTTTATCTTATAATTTATACATACCTCGTTTTAAACTAATTTTAAAATTAATAAAATTATTTAAGTAATTAAATACTTAATTTACCTACTCTCATCATCTGAATCCATTTTTTTTGTTTTTAAATAATTTTTCCGGTCCTAAAGCCTCCATTTATGCAAAAATAAAAAACTTTCAAATTGTTAGTTTCCCACTTCATCTACTAATGTCTTCAATCGAGATAACGATTTTACCGAGTCGATTTAATTAAAATAATTACACAATATTCGATGACAAGGTCTGATAACACCGAGTCGTGTTTCAGGAATAATTAATTATTTTTATTACCGGGAACGACGGACGGAAAATTGTAATAAATTGTAACAATTTATTGTTGGAGTCACGACAAGAAAAAATATCAAGCAAGAAATTATAAATTAATTTAAGACCCATAATGGCCCGTCCACAAAAAAAAAAACCTCTTTATTAATAATGTAATTGATAACTCATTAATTAGAATCAGTAGATTAGATGCTACTGTAGAATAAACATTCATGGCACATTAATTCATACACTGCCAAACTCATTACCCCTTTGTCTTCGGCGTAGTCGGGTAAAAAGGCTATAAAAGGCACCCGAATCTGATACCGGAAGCGTGCATGAATAGGGTGATGACTGATGAATCTTGATGAGGCGAAATAAACCTCTCGTATACACTATAATGGAGATACGAGGGGTGTTCATATTTTTCGTGGGATTAGAATTCGAAAACAATTCGAACGGTTAGTAATTCGCGGCTAAGCATTAAGGGCAATCCCCTACGGAGATTCCGTAATTTACCGTATTTAGAGCCTTATAAACTCATAATTTGAAAGCTACAAAGTTATAATAAAAATACAGCAATAATCTTCAGTATATCAACATTTCTTTCCCCGTTTCAAATTTTCTATTTTTGTTTATTATACTCATGAGATTAGCTTCCAAAGTAATACCAATTTATTAAAATTGAAGCATTCTTTCAGCATCTCCCTACTCCCTAGTGTTTACAAATTACGTTTATTTGAAACACACGACAATAGATAGACAATTTCATTAACTACATATTCCCCGTTTTAAATTTTTTTTAGATCAATTTTGAACTAGGATAAGTAAAAAAATAGGATTTTTGTGCCATCTCGGCAACGCGTCAAATGTATGGTCAAGGTCGTTTGCTCGGGGGACGGCCTTAAGCGCTTTCTCAACCAAAAGCGAATACCACTATGCTCTACTGTACAGTCTACCAGCATAGTGGTATTCGGTTTTGGTTTAGAAAGCGTCCTCCTATTTCTATCAACTGCATGTCTTCAAATTTCAGACTCTCTTAATAAATAATTATAAACAACCTAATAGTTAGTTTAATTTTATTATATTCAACATTTGAAGAAGTCTTGCTTCCTCAAACTGCCAAAGTTTTCAATCTCAAGTAAATATGGAATCTGCTACTACCATCATAAAATAATGTAAAAGTTGATGAGGATAGATTGAAGTAGGTATTACTATTTCACTTTTATACTACTGCACAAATTTCTATGAAATAACATAAAAGCAATTATCCTCAAATATTAGTCTTGTAAGCAAAAACTACAAACAAATATGTAAATGAAAATAAAGTTTTGTCAGTAAAAACATTGTCACCTAAGTTCACAGAGCTCGATATCTGATTGGAGGAACTGGGGCATAAATACATCAGCGCATTGCTTCAGGCATGAAACAGCATGTACTTTTGACAATTTATCTCTCTTCTTTGATTGAAGATTTCTGAATTCTGTCTGAGAAATAAGACTTTATGCATTTCAGTAAAAATGTATATGAAGAACTCTTTTCTCTACGTTTTTAGGGTTCCGTACCCAAAGGGTACAAACGGGACCCTATTACTGAGACTTCGATGTCTGTCCGTCTGTCTGTCCGTCTGTCTGTCTGTCTCCAGGCTGTATCTCAAGAACCGCTATAGCTAGACTTCTGAAATTTTTACAGATTGTGTATTTCTGGTGCCGCTATAACAACAAATCCTAAAAATAAAATAAGTTAATATTTAAGGGGGGCTCCCATACGACAAACGTGATTTTTTTGGTATTTTTGACTCGTAATCCATAATAGCAACATGTAGACACTTGAAATTTTTACAAAATCCTCAATTATATGTGTTTTTTAATATTAAATAATAAAATAAAATTAAAATAAATAATAAAGGGGGGCTCTCATACAAAAAACACAATTTTCTCCTACTTTTGCTCTATAATGGTACGGAACCCTTAGTGCACGAGTCCGACTCGCACTTGGCCGATTTTTTGGTAGTTTTGGTGGTCGTGTTTCGGCAGTTTCCTTTGCGCTATTACCATTTTTTGTTGGGTTATTGTTTTCCACTCAACGTGACTGACCGCTGAAAAGTGGACGAAACGTAAGGAACAGTGTTCCGTGACACAATTAATGAGTGTTTAAATAAAGAACACTATTAATTCAGCCACTATTCAAAGAAAAAAATGGACTAAACTAAATCAGTTCAATATTTTTCCTTACGTAAACAAACCATTTTCCATTTGATATATAATATATAGGAGCTCTATATTAATCTTTTTAATTACATGAAGGGTTTGATTACGATCAATACTGATGACGATTGTTTCGCGTTCCGACCCGAATCACACGAACGTTGGCAAAACGCCATTGTGTTTCTATTAGCTTAAAGTAATAATTGAGTTTATCTGATGATAGATTTTATTGAAATCGGTATAAATATTAATTTATATTTAATATTCTAGTAAAGTTCATTGCTCTCTTTTTCGAATTCAATTTTCAAAACATTTACGACATGAAATCATAATTATTATAGCTTATTTAAATTCAGCAAGTTTTAAGGTCTTTAAGGACCTCAGTGCGAAAAAAAATATTTAGTATTTACTAAAAAAATATTTGATGGCATCTAGGTCTCTTCCTAATGCTTACTAAGTGCAAAATATTATGCTCGGATGCGTTGCGTTATCGGCACGAAATAATGCATTGCAGCGAAGACAAGACAGTGAAAATGCAACGCGTTATTCACCGTCCCTCTTCATCTCCTGTTCGACGAAGCAACGCATATAATTATGTACGTGTCGCTGCGGCGACGCAACGCAACGCCACAGCGTTACTTCGCTCTAAGTTCAAAACAAACTCACCATCAATAGTAGCATGCACTCGCACATGGTGACCCAGCGGCACCAGCACTGGCCCAGCACACGGCGCCAGCACCAACAACGTGGTATCATGTGACACCGGCGCGGTATGCATCACCCGACACTTCATGGAGCGAGGGGTTTGGAAGTGGACGGGCACGCTGAACGAGGTGGTGCCGCAGTTCTTCCACACTTTGGATTCTTCTTTCAGCGCTATCACCTAAAAGTATGAAGTTTATAAGAGCAAGAAGTAAATATTTGAAAGACTAGATGTTCCGCGCGGCTTCGCCCGCGTAGTTAAGGAATTTCACGGAAACCGTACATTTTTCAGCAAAAAATAGCCTATGTCCCTTCACGTAATCTATTCTTCATGTGTGCCAAATAACATAAAAATTGCTCCAGTAGTTCTTAAGATAATAAACAATTTCATATAATTTTCCCCGTTTTTTCCTGATTTTCCTTTGTTTCTTCGCTCCAATTGGTATTAGCTTAATAATATATAGCCTAAAGCCTTCCTCGATAAATGGGCTATCTAACACTGAAAGAATTTTTAAAATCAGACCAGACCTCATAACTTTCCTACCTTATCATCTGGCTTTACATAAAATCCACATTTTTTCGATTTCATATAATTTTGCCGGTCCTAAAGTCTCCATTTATGCCAAAAAAAAAACATTTTTGAATTTTTAGTTACCCACTTCATCCACTTACGTTCATATCCAGTTTCAAATCCGACAGCCCGTTTAGGCTCTAGAAGTCTAGAACTTGATAAATAAAATTATATTTACATATTCGTAAACGATAACTTTTCTTTTCGATAGAGTAAAATACAGGTTCTTTATTTTTGCATTGCCTGAAAATCGATGAACGACTACGTAATGGTAAAACGTTTTGACTTACGCCGTTGTATAAATTTTTAATTCGATTATTACTGTTTTTACAGTAAAAGAAAATTATTTGTAGGCTAGCAGTTGTAAGCGGCTCCACCAGCGTATTAACTGTAACAGTTATCACACATTTTCCCGCGATGAAAATTATTCTATATCCTTCCCTACCTATCCCATATCTACGCCAAGATTCATCAAAATAATCCTAGCACCTTCGAAGCCTATTCAATGCAAAAAATCATTTCATCTCTGTAATAAGTACATATATAGAGAAACAATTACCAGAAAAGCTTCAAAAATATAAATTACCTCAATTTTCCCACTTTCGGAATACACCCTCAACTGTAAAGGCTCTTTCAGCCGCTCCTCGGGAATCAACTTGACAGTTCTCAGCCAGCCGTTCGTCACTATTTCTATTAAGAGGACGCCGTCGTTTAAGCTCGCACACCCGCCCGGGTTCGACAGGGCGCCCGTATAAATTGACAGCGTAATCTTCGCCGATGTTTGAATCCAATCAAACCTCAATTGAGGCGGAGTGTCCTTTGTTTTGTCGGTTTTGAGCGGGGAAAAAGCGGCTCTCCGGCTTATCGAGACGGGCAAATCGCTGGACATGATGAGACTCTGCATGATTTTGCTGGGCGGACTCCCTTTGACGTTCTCTTCGCTCTTCGCCGTGATTTTCTTCCGCACTGGCGTTATGCAATTCGCTAGGTTCTCCATTGATTTTCTAACTAACTCCTGGGCTTTGGAAGGCTGAAGGCGGTCGGATTTTATGCTGGCGGTGTCGAAGAGTTCCTCGGCGTCTGGGACGTCGTATCTCAGTGGTCCTACGAGACACTTGGCCAGGAGCGAGTCGTAGTTTACCCACGCGTGGACTTTGTTGAACAGTTCCGTAGCGTCTATACCGGCACCTCGCATTAGTTCTTCCGGACCTAAAAAAAAGGTCGAAGAAACCTCAAGAGAATTTTGATCAATCGAAACACCTTTGGCGTTGGTTCAAATTTTCATAGCACCATCATTTTGAAATTTTACTATAGCGGCATCGAAATAAATTCGAAGCTGCATAAATAGTGCAGCGCCTAGAGGTTTTAACCTCCGAAAATTGTAATAGTGAATGGATTTTTGTGTTTGAGGTGTCATTTTCTTTTTTACACCATATCTTGCGAAGTTTACCAAAAATATTTTTTGTGCTCTTAATTTTTTAGTTATTTAATTAAAAATTAATATTTCATCATATAAAACCAGTGAAGAAAAATTTTTTTTTTTGTTCCTGTTATTTGATGACTCTTATCCGAATTTTCAATGTAAACAATTGAAAATTAACCAAAAACATATTTTTTAAAAAAGAAAGTTTGCTTTGCTAAGCTTTTAAGATTTTTGCAAAGTTTTTAGAGATTAACGCTCGTCGTAACCAAGATAAAAGGGTTTGGGAGGATTTCAGGGATGGGTAACGAAAAGTGTGTTTGTTACACGCACTTATTGTGCGTATTTAATTTTTAGAGAAATGATGATTTCTTAGTACTTCAAAACGTTTTAATATCTCCAAAAATATGTAAAATAGACCAAAATTTTTTTGCTACATTTGTTGAGAATTTATTGAAGTAAGAGCTAAAAAATTAAATGCATCGACAAATGAAAGGCTTTTTTTTAGCTTTTGAAATATATTTAAACTTCCTATTAACCCGTCGATCGTGGGAAAACGAGACACAATAGATATTCTATTGTGTCTCGGTCACCGGTGACCGTATGGGGCTTGAATTAAATGCCAGAAAAAAATTTGGGTGCTACATATCTCACGTACATACCGTAAAGACGCATGCTGCAACCATGTTTGGAAAATGCTTACCTGAATACAAAAAATAGCAGTTCTTAACCTAATTTGTATTTTGTTTCCTTTAAGTATGTTTTAGCGAATGTAATGAATGAAAAAAAAATATTATTCTGTTAAAAACTAACCAAAAGAAATAAAATACAGATTTTCTTCGAAATATACGTGAAAAGTTTGTGCTACATCTTCGGAAAATTTAATAAAAAACTAGGCCTTTACATCCGTTGTGGATGATTTATACAGTATTTTCAGAGTAAAGTAACCACTCCTCAAATACTGTAGTGCCTAGGACAAGATTTTTAAATGACCGTATGGTTGCCCAAGCACATACGGCATTCTCGCAATATAGTCGGCCTAGTCCAGAGGAAAGAACTAGTCAATACGTCTGGGACCAACCAACCACAAAATTTTCCTTCACCGTACGAGCGTCCGTATTATGTACTTGAGATCAGAAAATGGGTACACGCCTCCACCCGGGAACAAACCTGCACCCTCTGCGAGTGCCAAAGGTCTACCCATTGGGCCACGGACGCTCTAAAATTTAATAAAGTAAGAGCTAAAAAGTTATACGCATTAACAAATAGAAGGCTTTAGCAAGCCTAAGAAATAGTTTTAAACTTCCTATTTAAAACCAAAAAAGAAGGAGCACCATTTATCAGGTACTTACTGCCGAGGCATACAAGTTTATTTTGAGGTATGCTCACCTAGATACAAAAATGTTAATTTTCAAGTCTAAATTATATTTTTTTTTCAACTTATGTTCTTTTATTGGTATATAAGCAACGATATAAAAAAATATGCAGGTTTTCTTCAAAATTTTACAGTTTATGAGTTTACTTGAAGTGAAAGAGAATAATTTAAAAATCAAAAGCACAATTCTTCAATAGGTAAACTTTTTTACTTATTATTTTTTTTTTATAAAATTGGGGCCGTCTATGGGCTGTTCGCCCATATCCTTTTTTTGTTATTTTATTATTTAGATTTTTCGCACCAAGAATATTTGAAATAATATTATTAATTTTAATTAATTGTAGTCCATCACGCCATGGACTTTTTTTTTTAATATACAGGGTGTAACAAAAATAAGTTATAATTCTTTAGGGTGTGTACGTGTTCCTTGTAGAGAGTTCACTGTGAGAGTAGCAGCGCTGAAAGACCAAAATTTTTTTTCACTTTTGTATGGGGAAACTCGTGACGCTCGGGTCCTTGCCCATACAAAAGTAAAAAAAAATTTGTCTTTCAGCGCTGCTACTTTCACAGTCAACTCTCTACAAGGAACACGTACACACCCTAAAGTATTATCACTTATTTTTGTTACACCCTGTATATAATAGAATAGATTATAATATATACATATAATAAATAAATATATATTTATTGTTTTATAAATTACATAATTATAATATTAATGTTTTGAACGGTGTGGTCCCAGTTTTACTTATGTTATCAGCTACACATTCCTTTTTTTCTTTTAAATTTTCATCCACTATTACAAAAATCGGAGGTTTGCACGATTTTTACGCTCTAGGCACTCCACTAAAATGTTAAAATAGCAGAATCAGTCGCCAGAACTCACCTCCAGGATGATAAGGTAAATAGTGTGTGATGTTGTAGACTCGCCCTCTTATCGCTAACCATGCGTCCTCTGAAACAAATATATTATTATAAATAATAATATAATTAAATGACTAGCTGTTGGCCGCGACTTCGTCCGCGTGAATGTATGTTATTGTAATCGAGATTTAGAAAATTGAATACCCATCAACGACTATTTTATTTGGATAAGGAATAATATTATATCACACACGAAATTTTTAATTTACACCAAAGACTCAGGAACATTGAAAGCTCTTAAACTGTAACTTTTTTGTCGGCGGGGCTTGAACCACAGATATGTTTTGAAAAATCCTTTCTTCGAAGACCGCTTGGCATGGACAGGGGATAGGGGCCACAGGACAGGGGTTAGAAACATGTGATGGAGATAGAGGATAGACGACAGCAGACGGGATATTTAATGTAGTCATCTATCCCTCTTTAACCTACCTCTTACTCTCAGATTCCTGACCTACAATTAAACCAGAATAAAATAATACTTGAAGTTTTTTACTTCAAGCGTTATTTTATTCTGGTTATTAAATGATTTTACTTCAAGCACAAACAGTATACGTGTTTTGTGGCATTTCCTACCAAGTTAAGAGGATGTAGAGAAAAGTTACGTAGGAACCGTACAATTTCTAGCCTAGGTAGTACTATACTATAATTATATCTGTACCAAATTATGTAAAAAAGGCCCAGCAGTTGGTGCAGAGATCAGCGCATTGAAACAAAGAAACAAACTATCTCTTTAGATTTATAATAATATAAATAGAGATAATAATAATTTGTTATTAATATCTTATTAATAACAATTAATGGTGTCATCAGTGTAATACTTTAAGGAGATGAAAGTTAAATAGATAATTAAAAGTTATTTTCGAATCCGCAGCTGTCCGCGATAACTTCTGGTAATTGAAGTTCTGAAACTTTTGAAAGGGTCAAAGGTAAAAATTTGTCGAAGGGCAATTCGTGTTCATTTGTTTAATTGTATGACAGTGACTTTTAACTGTCGACAGTGAGATAATGTACCCATAATTCTTAATGGCCCATCAACGATTAGTATTTGCCGACAGGCACACTTTCACACTAATAATATTAGTATATTATAAGTGTGAACACACTAATAATATTAGTATATGGATATTATCCATACCCGGCATTGTGGAATTAAATTAGATTTGTTAATTATAAACTCCACCGAAGGTCTTTACTTCACGAAGCCGAAATAGAAGTTTTCAACACTGTCGGCTATTTTGACCCAAGCTGAAGAATTCCTCGAATATGATTTTTTAGCTGAAGGTAACTGGATCAGAAGTTTCGTCCGAAAAGGTATTTAATCCTATTTAGATATTATACATAAGGAAGATTCACTTAAAGATTCAATTCAAATAAAATATTCTTGAATAAAAATTCCGACGTGGAATTCTAAATCGCATAGATAAAGTTGAAAATGAACGAAGATGAAGTCGAATCGTAAACCGTAAAGAATTTGTGGAAGCTTCGCACGTAGTTCGTACTCGTTCGTAGTCGATTCACTAACTTCAATTCGATGGCTATTCAAGAGTTATTTACTTTATCGCAGACTGTTGAAGTCCGTTCATATTCTATTTTTGGAATAATAAAGGATTCTTCTCTTAAAAGGGTATAATCTATATAAAAATCTTATTTAATTCACTTTTCTTATTCTTTATTAAATATATAATTTGATTGAGCTATATCAAGTACATATTTTAGACATTGATTTTGGCAACCAAACTCTGTTTACAAATAGTTGTACCATTGGTGAGTAAGCTCAGTCTTTGCACGATTGGGTTATTTAGCTATGCAGTAGCTTTCAATTAGAAAGCTACTGCATAGCTAAATAACCCATACCAGTGTTTCCCAAACTTGTCGGGACCGCGACCCATCTACATGAAAGTTTAAAGTTCGCGGCTCACCTTGTGTCCTGAAGACAAAAAAGCAGCGGTATGTTGCTGCCGCAGCATTTACCCGTTAATCTTATCGTAGTTCACCACCATATCATCATCGTCAGCCTTACTTACTTACAATTACGTTTGCGTTCGAATGTCCCGTCCGGCCCCCGTCCCGCACGCACCCACGACGACGAACGAACGAGTAAATTGACAATCGAACGAGTACGACAATCGTCCTATAGTTTCAGGGCCCACCAAAAATCTACCCGCGACCCACCAGTGGGTCGCGACCCACATTTTGGGAAATACTGACCCATACAGTTTTATTTTCTAGCTACGTTGTAAATGCTGCTTTATCTACTTAATTAAAAAAAAGCCTCAGCCAAGTTGCTCCCATCGATCACTTTTTGATGCCTATATTCAAATCAGACATCGTAGCTCACATGGCATACATTCAGGTGTTCAAACTTCGTAATCAGCAATAGCTCTGATTGGAATCTAGCTCTGATGTATCAACTTACTCTGTGTATTATGTGCAGCCAGCTCCACCGGAGAAACTGGCCGGAGCCGTCCGCCCACGCCGGTCAGGTCCTTGCCGGAGTTGCCGAGCCGGATCCAGTCCATGAGGCTGTGGCCCGGCTGCAACGCGCACTTGTTGCGGGGGTTGCCTGCAGACAAGGAGACAAGAGGTTATTTATGTGGAAAATTTAGGAGACAATATGGCGATAATGATGATGTTATGGAGATAATTGGTGTGTATCTGTCACCGCTTCCCGCTTTAGCCGCTGAACCGATTTTCATTTTTAACACGCTTTTATTAGCTTGGACTGTTTGTATGTAACGGAATCTTTGATCACGATTTTTACCTATCTCCAGTAGTGTAATTAATTCGAAACTTTGACTACGTATTAAGAGCCAATGACAATGCAATAACTTGTTAAAATTTTTGAAAAAGAAGAAAAAATCGGCCAAGTGCGAGTCGGACTCGCGCACGAAGGGTTCCGTACCGTTATAGAGCAAAATAGGCCAAAAATTGTGTTTTTTGTATGGGAGCCCCCCTTAATTTTTTTTTATTTAAATATTATTATTAATTATTAAAATACACAAATATTTAAGGCCTTTGTAAAAATTTCAAATGCCTACCTGTTGCCATTATTGATATCGAGCAAAAAAGGCCAAAAAAATCACGTTTGTTGTATGGCAGCCCCCCTTAAGGCGACGCCTTGATAATTTGGCTGTAGCGATATCGATTTTTCTCAGCAATGACTAAAGCTATGAAAAGTTCATTGTCAGTATTCGTCATGTCTTTGTATTTGAATTACCCATAGCATAACACGATTGGTCAACTTTTATAACACAGAATAATCAATCAAAAAGACCTCTGTAAAAAAAGGGATTCTAATTTTGCCAACAGAGGAGAGTGATTTAAGCTTCCAAAATGTGTACATAGATTGGTTCAAGCATACACTTTAATTTGCACATAGCTTATATGAAACATATTTATGGTTTTTAAATTACGCGACAAAAACCATTTTGTCGCTTATGCCCTTTCCATTTCTTGTTTTCTATGAGAGGCCGGGCCGGCGTCTCATAGAAAACAAGCAATCTAAAATATATCCAACACGGTTTTTTACTTTAACGCGGCGTCACCTTAAATATTAATATTACTTTGGTTTTAGTATTTGTTATTATAGCGGCAACAGATACACACAATCTGAAAATTTCAGAAGTCTAGCTATAGTGGTTCTTGAGATACAGCCTGGCGACACACAGACAGACAGACAGACAGACGGACAGACAACGAAGTCTCAGTAATAGGGTCCCGTTTTTACCCTTTGGGTACGGAACCTTAAAAAGAAGCGTGTTTTTATACTTAATTATCTTTATATTATGAAGGATATTTTTTATCCCCAAAAAAGGTTCATTAACGAATTGCGCCCCAACTAAGTTGCGGGCAACATATATTTAACTAAAAATTAAATGCAAGAAAATAAAACCTGCAAGCATAAAGCTTGAAAAAATACTTTAAATCTAATCTAAATCAAATCCTATTTTAAATATAATAAAAAATCTAATCCTATTTTAAAGAAGCTTCCAAATGAAGTGGCTGCTCCGATAACGAGAGACTTTGGCAACTTTATTTATGCTGATCGCAGGCTTAAAGTGTCTTAATTTTGAGTCCGAAGTTGCTCTGCAATCAGCAGCCAAGATGTTGAGATGAATTTGACAAAAAAATAGTATATTTTAAAATATCACAAAACGAAAAATTCATAATTAAAATCTACCCATTTAAGAGCTATATAACATAAGTTATACTTAAAACGCTTCGTTTTATACGTGGTGGTTTAAAGTAGAATATAATCCAAGAAAAACTGCACCAAAAGCCATAATTATAGGATCATTGCGGTAAACATAAATTCAAAACTTTTTGAAATGAGAGTAAAATTTGCTCTCGGATGAGCTCGGTGCTTTTATGTAAAAAGCTCTGAACCACAGAGTAAGCAAAGTATCAACGGAAAATAAAGTACATAATGCACACAAACTTTACGATGGAAAGTTCCGCTGAAATACATTTTAATTTAATTAAAAACAGTGCTCTAAATGCGCTTTTGGTTTTAAGTGAAACGACGTTTCTTTAGTTTTTGTCTTGACTGAAATAAAATAAGAGGACTGAAGATCTACTAAAGACTAGAGTTCTACGTCTTCAAAGTGAGGACGGTTTTTGCATTCACGTGTGAGTCAACTTAGTCAATTGCCTCGAGTCGACCAATTGAGTACCAAAGAAATATCATAGTTGGATACAATATAAAGTAAGCGAGTACATCAACAAAGTGTTTGAAATTCTGTTTTGGTCTGTTGGGTCTGTGGTTTTTACACAGTGTTTTAAGTGAAAAACGTATAATCAACAACATACAAACTTTGATAGTTACGCCTTAAAACTAACATGACCTAAATACTGAAAGCTTTTTCAAAGGCAGCTTCGGAAAGCAAAAATTACATTCCGTTAAGCCCATTAAAAGGTTATGCAGCGGAATTTCCATGGAATCGAAAACTTTTTGACCTTCGCAGGTGTTTGTGATATAAAGGAGTAGGACAAAGGTTACAATGAAAATCCATCACGCTCGACCTTCGACCCCGGGCTATATTCCATTAACGCTTCGATCAGCTTATTACAATCATTAGCTGTCTCGCTTAATTAGGGTGTCTCTTTAGCACTTTTTGTAATTAACTTAATCTGAAATGTTTGTGGGATGTGTGAGTTGTGACTGAAATTATATTAAGAACGTTGACGATTTTTAGCTATAAGAACAAACAAGTAGTTGAGTTATCTTTATATCAAAGACATAAGGAACTTTTTCATAAAAATTACCACGCAGAATAATATGAAATTATATATTAAGGGTGTAAAATTCAACCCACAAGGGATATAATGACACGAAGACATTGGTTATCATACTAACTAAAACAAAATAAGTTTGTAATCCAAATGTAAATTAATACCTCGATCGTGGGAATCGCAGACACAATAGATTTTCAATTGTTATGCGGCAGCCGGGTGCCGCTTGGGGATTGATGGGTTAAAAAGTAAAATGTCAGGAATAATGAAAGAGCAAGTCTCGTTACGCTATGAAAGGTGAGAAATTATAATGGACTCCATTAATTTCTAGTTTCAGGTGAAATAGGTCAGGCGGATGAGTAGCACGCCATTACAGTGTTTACAATGTTCTTGAACACTTTGTAGGAAACCTAATGGAAGTACGAGGAAAGAAGAGTGAAGCGAAATGAACGTGTGAGAGAAATCGTTTTAGAGAGCTTTTTTTTTTAAATTTTTGAAAATGATAAATGGAATAGAGCCTTGGTTTTAGACGCTACTTTTTTTAATCGCGCTATTGTCTTTAACATTACGCCACTCATCTGCGTAGTAAAAATACTTGTTAAAAATTAAAAAAATATATATGAGTAACTTCCTACCAATTTAAGAAAATGGTTCAAGTAAAACCGACATTCCTACAGACTTTTCGACAAATCTGGACGAACATACATCATGTTATGGGGCATGGGTTATTTTATTGCTCCCAAAAGCCTGTTCCGGATTAAATGGGACAGAAGAGTACACTAGTCGATGAGTCGGACTTAATAACGGACGTAAAAATGCTTGTTATTTTATTAGCATACAAAAGGATTTACCAAAAAAAAAGTTTTATCTATATCTATCTATACTTAAAATAAAATCATAGAGATAAAATTAATGTACATTGAAAATAAACTTAAAAAAAAGGAGTCAGGGGCATGTTAGAAGTGTAGTAGAACACATCTTGACTGTTTTTAAAATTTTTGTTTCTCGGTCTGTTTGTCTGTTTGTACAAGGCTAATATCTGAATCCGCTGGACCGATTTCAATGAAATTTGGCATGGTGATACCTTACATCCCCGGTCAACATCTTAGATACTTTTTTAAACCGACTTAAAAAAAAGGAGGAGTTTATGTTTACTTTGCTGTTTGTGGTCCGATGGTCAAAAATCTTTTTTTGTTGTATAGGTTATAAACCCGAGTTTAATACCATGTTTACAAAAGCGGTGACTTGATAATGATTCTCACGGGATCCTCGAGGTATCGAGGAAACTCCTTTACAACAAAAACATTACAGTAATTTTCACTTTTTTTAGTAAAATGAACATAATATTCTACCAAAAAGTAAGATTTGCACCCAGGGTATAGGGCTTCCGAAGGTTCAGTTGCTGAACGAAATATATTATGTAGGGGTTTCAGCGTTGTTTAAAATACTGGCAGCACATGCTACTATGTTAATTATATTAATCATCATGATCACCACCATCATTACACCATCCATTACCACATTATGACGCTTTTATTGTTTTTTTTTGTATTCTTTTGCATCGAAAGGATCAGAATCGAAATTGATAATTATTTCGCCGTTTCTGTGCCGATTTGGAAAATATTTTTATTAATATTAGGGCTATTATTTGTATTTGATGCTATGGTCGCAAGGGTAGAAATTTCATAATGGGATCCATGAGGTATTAAAGGAACTCCTCGAAATTTAGAAAGTGTGTATTTCGCAGTTATGGTCACGAAGGTGGAGATTACATAATGGCATCTATGGGGAATGGAATTGAAGGAACTACTCGAAATTTAGAACGACTCACAAAATGACTGCCGATTCTGCCAAAGGTCGACATCTTTTTAACTTTTTCTTAATATTCGTGAACGTTTATACAAACACTGAATGAATATTGACCACTGCGTATATCATATCAATACATCCTTACCGGCCATGAAATTTTAAAGCCTATATTTACGGTTCTAGATTAGTAGCATCACCTATGTGCGAGTGCTCGACCGAAGGCAGTATGTTTGAACAAACCACTCACCGTCTTCTCTGGGAGAGTTTTTTCTGGCATGACGAAAGAACTACAATGCTAGACAACCTACATTGTAAATCTAAAGTCGCCTACTACGGTGATCTCGCGGACAGCGCTCGAAACTTCCGTGCCTTCAAGCGTTTTTGTCACAATTATTATAAGCAACAGTCTAACATAACAAATCCAATATTAATATAGTAATTTTACTATATAATAATTTAGCTATAGCTTAGTAGTCACAAGTTCAAAACGATGTCTGTGGTTCGAATCCCGCCGACGACAGTTACTTAAGAGCTTTCGATATTCATGGGCCTTTGATCTGAATTAAATATTATGTGTATAATATAATATTAATCCTTATCCAAATAGATTAGTTGCTGATGGGTATTCAATTTTTTAATCTCGATTATAATAACACACATTCACGCGGACGAAGTTGCGGGCAACAGCTAGTTTATACCTAAAATATGAGAATTGAGTAATTGCCTAAAAGCCTTAGTCTCTTAAAATTATTAAAATTTTAGAAGTACGCTTTTTACTGACATAGATATAATATTATTGTTTAATGAAAACTGAAATATAATTAGGGTTTATAATGTTTGACTTTACAGTAAATCAATCGTTTATTTGGGAATAAGACGACTAGAGCGGCCTCAACGCCTGTCTTGACCTAAATTTGACACACCTAGTACCCAGCCTATAGGAGCTGTATACCCAGTGTTAATTGCATTGAGTTTCATCAGATCAATCAAGGACAAGGATCAATAGTCATAATAATAGTGGCTATTGGTAAAGATAATTAGTATTGTTATTATAATAATAATAATAGACATTTATTCAACATAAAATTCACAGTACACTACAATAAAACAAAGCACAAACAATGAAGACAAAAAAAAAAGACAATCATCAGTATACCGATAACACTAATCGAGCTTTTAAAGCGCATTTTGATTTATCAGATATTAAAATCAAGTACCACTCAAATTTTTGTAATCGTACTAATGTTGGTTTTTTTGGGTTCCGTACCCAAAGGGTAAAAACGGGACCCTATTACTAAGACTTCGATGTCTGTCCGTCTGTCTGTCTCCAGGCCAGGCTGTATCTCAAGAACCGCTATAGCTAGACATCTGAAATTTTCACAGATTGTGCATATCTGTTGCAGCAATCACAACAAATACTAAAAACAAAATAAATTATAATAAATAAATAATAATAATAATATAAATAAATATGACCTCTGTGGCTCAGTGGATGAGCGCGTTGGTTATAGCTCTAGCCGGGGGTCGCGGGTTTGAATCCCGCCGACGGAACAAAGTTTTTAAAGTTCCTGGGTCACGGATGTGTAGTTATTAAATATGTGTATCATATTATAATAAAAAAAATAAATATAAACCCTCTTACTAATAAAAAGTTACACAGCCAGCACAGAGGGTGCATAAGATTTTTTTTACTAATAATCATTTTTTGACATATTGGGTAAGGCCTGTATAACGATGCTGTCATTTCCATACTAATTTCTCTGTATAGACTCTGTGTAACGTGTGTGTAACTTAAAAACTCCTGTTAAACTATTCACACGTTGAACGCATGTTTAAGAAGTTTTTATTAGTAACAGGGATTATGTATGAGTACTTAGTATATAAAATTATTAAATATATTTCCGTTGTATGGTACATGTAACACAAGTCCTTCAGGTACTTAGCACGAAGCCAGACTGACGTGGTGTGATGTGTCCATAGATATAAAAATAAAAAATAAAATATAAAAAAAATTAAAAAAACCCATACTTACAACAAATGTGATTTTTTTGCTTTTTTTTGCTCGCTTGAAATGTTCACAAAATACTTTAGTTGTATTTATAATTTGCTAATTAATAGTTAAAATAAACTAAATAATTAAGGGGAGCTCGCATACAAAAAACACAATTTTTGCCTATTTTGCTCTATTATGATACAGAACCCTTCGTGCGCGAGTCGAACTCATACTTGACCGATTATTTTTTATTACTTTTTAGTTGTATGTTGTCCTCTTTACTCAATTTCGGATTTCGCTCTAAAGTTTTTAGACAACTATGTACTACAAAGTGGATTATGGTATGTCGATGGAGCTCGCTCACGATAATCGTATCTGCTAGCTCCACGAAATTGTATTTACACGGTTATCTTGAGCTAAAATTCCTATTAAAGGAATTCTTAGTAAATGTTACCTCAATTTTACCTGGCGCTTTATACGCTATGATAATTATTAAGGTTAAAACCAGTGAGAACATCGCGAGCAACGTTTAGCTAAATATAGGTAAGTTTTGAGAATCGTCGCGTGTCTCGGACCATGGCAAAATATGATACGCATGTCAATTTGTATTATGCCATTTAATGCCCCATAAACACGAGTAGGCGTCGCGCGTCGCGGTGACAAAACACGTTCAAGGACATATTTATTTTAACATATTCATGGCGTTCATCCAAAATTACAAAAGGATTTTATTTGACTACCAAAATGTTATAAAAGCTTATTACTTTTAGTTTAAATACATTGCCAGCAACTTTATATTTTAGTTGCGACTTGCTTAGCAATTTGTTGCCATACATTTTTCTGCCATAAACACTTCATTATGTCTTTTCCTGGGGCTCAAAGTGTCAACCATACAAAATTTCATCAAAATCAGTTAAGTCGTTTAAGAGTAAAGAGGTAACAACAGACAGAATAACTATAATAGCAATACAAATGTGATACCAAGTAGCCATGTCTAAAGATTACTAGTAGTTTATAGCCCAGTCATGTCAATTTTGCCCATGACCCAGCACACCCAACACCTAATGAACTCATATTGTGCTCTTCACAAGTAAAAGGAAAGGTAAAGGGTAGCGCATAGGAAGATGCCAGTCACGTTCCCAACAAAAAAATCCAACAATCTCCTTAATGGAGCGGCCGGTAGACCAAACATAGCTGACCTAAATTACAGTCTGGCCAATGATCAGAAAGTATAGCTTCAAATACTGTCGCAAACCAGAAATGGTTTAAATTAACAGGTATGCTGGAGTAATTTATTATAGTGTGTGACAACTTAACTTCTAATATATCCTCGGAGATCCTCCTCCTATTAAAGTACAGTAGGTGGCAATTAGGTTCTCTTTAGTTTTTAAAGTTAATTATAAGATTATATAAAAATAAATTAAATTGTGTTTTAGTGAAGCAATTGCAGTTTTATTGTATTTAAAGTATTTAAAACTTAATAACCAAATAGCATGGAAACTTTTCAACTAATAATCACAATATTAGCTTATTGTTTTCATTAATTAACCGCGAAATCAATTTCCAATGACGTATCTCATTATCTGTATTGTTTGTCTCGATTGTAAATTATATAATTGGATTGGAAAAACATCAGCATGATTGGATGGAGGCCGTAAATTGGAGAGTTAATTCTGATTTGTAAAACAAGCGCAAGAATCAAACGAACGATAGATAAAAGTGTTTCATGTGGGTGTATTTTTTTTTGTTATTTGCTATCATACTAATATATACTAATATAATATTATAAATGCGAAAGTGTGTCTGTCTGTCTGTCTGTCTGTTACCTCTTCACGACTAAACAGCTGAACCGATTTTGCTGAAATTTGGTATGGGGATACTTTGAGTCCCGGGAAAGGACATAGGATACTTTTTATCCCGGAAAAATGTACGGTTCCCGCGCGATAAACGAATTTTGGCGCAACGAAGATGCGGGCGTCATCTAGTTGTTTGATATATTTGATAAAATTTTGATGCTCTTGATGTAAAATCAGAGCTAGATGATGTCTCCTGGACTTTCGTAGGTAAATTACTAATTTCAATGGCTTTCCTGAAAAGGTGCCATAAATTTATGTATTTATAGCACCTTTTCAGCATACATTATAATGATATTGTAGAATATTTAAGTTCAAGTTTTTGGTTTTTGATTAGACGAAACTGTAGAGTATAAGAGCATTTTTTTCAATTAGTACATGCTAGAAGAGGATTTCAAATTTATAATAATATTATAGTTAGGTGGTTCGGTATAATATCAAAATAATTCTTTACTCCCTACTCAAAAATCTTTTTCCAGATCCATTCTTAGAACCGTTTCCTAGGATGTGAAAAGCAATAAATACATATCGCGTAGATAGTTATTGGAAAAAATAGCGAATCCAAATCCTAAGTATATTGGAATAGCAGGAAAAACATGACCAAGGTCGGAATAGTACTTAATCAAATAAGTGGGATATACTCGTTGGTCCGGACTAATAAAGTTATGTATTATGTTTCTATCAGTAATGTAGTTATCCACTTTGCGATTATAAGCGCCATTTTCCGCAACAAAATGTTTCAGAATAGTAAATACCTCAAGCATATTTTAATAGTTCTCAAAATGTTGCCGCATTTTATTGCTATAGCTATTTCAATATTAATCGACATAATATTTTAAAGTTGAATATTTGAATAAGTACAATGTTACTTCATGACCCGGAAGGTTTATACTCCTCCTAATATAAACATGCCTGGACGTTCGCGAATATTTTAAGACTAAAAATAGGTAAACCGTTCTCGAGTTTTAGCGTGACTAAACTTGAGAACGGCTAGCCAGCAAAGTAAACGTTTTTGAGATTTTTCTTTTTTCGTACTTATAATATGTCCCTCTTTCACTTGGGCACGGATAAAATATAATTTGCTGAGTTTCCACAAATATGCGATAGAAATACAATAGTGTCAATGCAGCATGTGAATAAGAGAGAGGTAGGTTAATCCCCAAAATATTTTTAGCTGCACTGACTTTGACTTAAGTATAAGTATACAGTGTGTAACAAAAATAAGTGATAATACTTTAGGGTGTGTACGTGTTCCTTGTAGAGAGTTCACTGTGAAAGTAAGAACTGAAAGACGATTTTTTTTTTCACTTCTGTATGGGCAAGGGCCCGAGCGTCACGAGTTTCCCCATACAAAAGTGGAAAAAAAATTTCGTCTTTCAGCGCTGCTACTTTCACAGTGAACTCTCTACAAGGAACACGTACACACCCTAAAGTATTATCACTTATTTTTGTTACACCCTGTATATTACAAACCCTCTTACTACTGAAATATCTACACTAATTATACAGAGAACACATTTAAAACAATCTTCAATATTTTTTAGAAAACTCGCTTGACAGACAATGATACATTGCGGATGTTCTGAAATTTGACCCAGTATACTAGGCAGTATTTATGACGTCTTGTTAGTAAGGGGGTAAATATATACTATTATGATGTGCACTTGAATTAGTTTCTCTAGTAAATACACCGGGGCACGAGCGATGTTTGGTTAGCTTAAACCATCGTACCGCGTCTAAATACGTTCTATTACTCTAGAGATAGTAAGCACCATTAACGGATATAACTAAGATCCCACTACAAAGCCATAAGTGGAAATTTCAGTAAGGTTTCCGTACTAACATTATAAATGCACTAGTCTGTCTGTTTCCTTCCTTCACGCTTCAATTGCAGAACCGATTTAGATAAAAAACTTTGAGACACGGGAAAGGACATAGATTTGGTGATCATTTACTATATTGGGCGTTCGATTACAATTTGAGGTGTAGTCGTGACAAAAATAGCTAGTAGTATTGTAATTTTAGACTTGATTTTTTTGGTGTTAAGTAATTATATTTGGCTATCATAGCTTAGCCTTAGGGTATCAGAGCATTTTATGGTGGTCATTATATTTGTTCCCGAAAAAAAAAATACGGTTTCGGCGCGCGATAAACGAATTTCAGTGCAATGGAGTTGTGGGCATCATCTAGTTTTTCTATAATATGTAAATCATTCTACATATTATGTGTTACTTTCTTACTAACTTCTTTGTTTGAAAAACAGTAGAACACAAAGTGGTTTAAAATAAATGCCTATTGCCTATAATTGAAACTACATAATATATATTTTGTCCCACTGTTTTAACGTATCACACAAGGGCAAAACAATGTACTTACTTGTGACTATAATAAACTTTTATACAGATGTGTACACACAGCATGGTTCTTTTTATTAGTGAGGAGCTAGAGTAAACCTAATATAAACACGAAAATTACGGGATAAAATTTAATTTGTGACGCATACTTGAATTAAGTACTTTTGAACTCACAGAATTCCATAGTTTATTTTTTTTAATTGACACTTTAAATGAACACAGCGTTGTTAAAGTTGGTCTTAATTTACAGAATATGGCGCCCACGGCCCAACGCGGGGCAACTAATGAGTACAGTCGCTACTAAGCCCAACGAATGTTTCCAAGTAATTGTTATGTTACGTAATGTTCTTAATAAGGGATTTAAGGGCGTAGTTTAGCACGACTACTGTAATGGAAATCATGTCGTTCGATCTACAGAGCGTTTTCCACGTGCCTACACGCGCAAACAGTATTTACAAATTGAAAAACAAAACATCGAATGCTAATATAAAACACGTGTGTGTACCATTCTACATATTTCGATGACGTAAACGTGTATTTTTTTAAAGGAAGGTAAACAATCTGATTAAATTTTGGATCTAGGTGACGAATTGTTAGGCCAGCCATTCTCAAAGTTTGAAAATCGCTGTGTTAGGCTATTCCTTGACAGAGATACTTGCTGCCCAGCCCAGAAGACAGATCAAAAGATTGCAAGGAAGGGGTTGACCAGGTAAACAACATGCTCCTCAGACACTCGTCAATACTACTGCTAATAATTATTCTACTATTCCATCTGGCTTGCTCAAAGCAATAGTAGAATTATTCTTTATTTGCCCTCTGAACGAGAAAAAGGTTTTTTATCGCGAAAAAGGTAAAGGCTTATGACTTTATTAAGGATGTCTTTATAGGGGTCCGTCTAAATAACGTTACGGGATTTTTATCATGGTTATCTTTCTTGGAAAAGGACAATTGCCCTGGAAATTTACTAACGAGAAAAACTTGGTAGCTACGTAGGCGTCCCGGTCTTTTTATTTTTATTACCTGTCTTCCTGTCTGCTTTTTCCTTTTTAAAGATGATGTTATCCCATATCAGATACCGAGGTGTTAATAAGGCTTCTGTAGTTTTTTAAATAAGTATCTTCATTTTATATCTTCATAGCAATAAAATTGAATTTGGAAAAAAGTTTTTTGCAAGCTTAAAGGAATTAGTGGAATGTGAATGTGTGAATGTGAATGAATATGTTCACAGAAACGTATTGGCTTAAAAATATATAATTTATATCATCCTTTTTTTAATCCATTCGAGTTTTAACCGCGATAGCAATAAATTGTGATAAAGTCAGCAACCGTCGAACAGGGTTGCCAACAGCAGAGTAAACGGAATTAACGAGTAGGCCGACTCAGAAGAGATCTCGAAATTTATTCGTTTGAGGTAGTGTGTCATATCGGCCGGCGCGCACCGTACTGCGTTACTAAGCATCGTGAAACATGTTGAAAGTGACATTAGCGCCCATCATTCGCCCGTTTGTTTAAAGTCGAGGTACTCCTTAGTTCTGTCACTCTGTAAGTTCCCTGTTTTACTACGTTACTAAAACATACTCGTACAATCACAATAAAAAACTTGAGAGGTGTCAAGGGACACCCGGATGGAACGAAGTTATAAAAAACGCCATCTATTGACGATTTTGTGGAATTGTATTAAAATTAATTTAAACGTCCGGTAGATATCGCTGTTTATTCTCAAAAACGCCATCTAGTTGACGCACAGAAATACTATCAACGCCCTCTGCCCCTACTGTGCAGGTACTAATAAAAAAGTGTCGAGGTCAAGTGTCGTTCCGTCTAGTCTCCTTTCGCAACGCCGAACACGCCATAAAGAACTTCGTTCCAGCGAGCTATAAAGTCTACGTGTTGGTAAGATCCACAAAAACAAGAAGGATTTGCTCACTGATCTAGCTGTTCATGTTCCTTCGCTATTTTATCGATTACTTTTCGTTCGCTATTTAATCGAATTTTATGGAAGTAGGTATGTCTACTTAAAGGCTCCTTAAGCTTTGTTCATTCCCATGTATGTGCCACAGTTCGGTCAGTCAGGTCGGCCTGCGATCATTCCGAACGGAAATATCGACCTTATAGTTAGTCTTTCAGGTTAAAGGTTCGAAGAATAAAAATAAATGTTTTTCTCTCCACTAGGAATTTGTTATAAATAAGTAAAAAAGTACGGCAACTAATTTTACTTCAACGAAAAATTTGAATAGAAATTGAAGGTAGATACAGAAAATTGTATCGACAAAACGTCTGGCCGAGAATTATTTGTAAGTTTATTCAATAGGATTTCTTTTTATAAACTCTTTATCACTTTGTTTAGACTTTAGATTATAACTATTTTCAAATAAGTATTATCATTATGTGGAGCTGTCAAATATTTATACAAGAGTGTTGTACGTAACTCGTAAGTATTATGTTTATGAGTGATTTGAGTAATAGAAATGAATTTAAACTAAACAAATATCTATTTAATTATCCTTAATTCACATACACATAAGGATACTCCTTTACTAAAAGTTATTAAGTATCCAAGTTACGTCTGCAATCCAGGTTTTGGGAATATTTATCTCTAATCCCTTGACCTTTTCATACACTAAAATATTTAATTTTAATGCTAATGGACGGGCCTTTTGTTCTTAAAATCAGCATATTTCTTAAATTTTATTCGTTAAAAATTCAAAGCTAAATATTATGTAAATTGGGGTCGACTGCTGCTGTCAGGCTACCGTTGGATAATTTTCGGTACAAAATATTAACTTGATGAACCATTTGGGTTATTTTATAGCCCGAATGGACTTGCGACATATTTCGAATATTTATTTGTGGATATGTTACGCTAAAAGACCGAAAACGCTCAATGAACGGAAAAATAGCTCACAACGCTTTGTGTTCACAGTTAAACAGCCACGACGCGAAATTCGCGTTGTGGCCCTAATGAAAACGGCCACGACGCGTTCTGTCAATCACAAAAAGACCAAATAGCGAAATTCGTGTCGTGGTTGATATGCTCTTCGACCACAACGCGTTGTGGCAATCAAGAAAGACCATGACGCGTTCTGAGCATTGTTTTAACCATATCGTCGCTTGGTAACAATACCGCGTAAGTCAAATTTGAAAAGTTTTCAAGGAGACCAAAAACTTCGTATTCCATAAGAAATCATTTTAAACTAAATATTTTAAATAACATTAGATGAAATGCTTTAAATGAAAAGGAAAAAAAATGAAAATCGATTGATTTCTTATGAAATAAAAAGTATAATAATTTGTCTGTCCTGAAAACTTTTCAAAATTGACTTACGCGGTATTGTTACCAAGTGTCGGCTCGGGTGCAAAGACGCATTGAAAAATTCAGTTGTATTTATTTATTTTCTGTTTATGAGAGTGAATTTTAATGTCATCGTTAATTATGACGAATAAAAAACTTGTACTTAAATTCATTACTTTAAATATTAAAATAAATAATTTCTAATGCAAGTAAATAATTTAAGTGCATTGTTGCTTATTGGTGATACATAAATATATATTTATGTTTGTGTTAAATAATTTTATTACTTAAAAGAATTTTAAATTGTCATAAAAATACTTGTGGCACACAGGGACTGCAGCGGTAAAGCTATTACATAGCATTTTTTAACAACTTATGCAATTATAATTCGCATACGTTTAGTCGCAGGCACACAAACAACGTGCCGAAGATGCACGACAACGCCACATAACGGGGGGTTGGTTTTTTTCGTTATGGAATGCAAATGCAATAGCTTAAAATTGAAATGCCTAAGTAACAAATTATTAATTTTATGTATCAGCCACGACACGAATTTCGCTATTTGGTCTTTTTGTGATTGCCAGAACGCGTCGTGGCCATTTTTTATTAGGGCCACAACGCGAATTTCTCGTCGTGGCTGTTTAACTGTGACCACAACGCGTTGTGAGCTATTTCTTCGCTCACTAAGCGTTTTCGGTCTTTGAGCGTAACCGATATACGAAATTAAACAATAACCCTTTAGCAGTATGATTTATACGAGCCGTCCATTTGGATTGGCTTCACTCCACGCACTACATAAAACTATATCCATACTAATACTATAAATGCGAAAGTGTGTGTTTGTTTGTCTGTCTGTTATCTCTTAACGTCCAAATCGCTGAACCGATTTTGCTAGATATGAAAATACTTTGAGCCCCGGAAGGGACATAGTTCGGATACTTTTTTATCTCGGAAAAATCTACGGTTCCCGAGCGGTAAATTATTTTCTGCACAACGGAGTTGTCGGCTTCATCTAGTGTACAAATATTTTCACTTGTTTTCTCTATCCATATAAAAAGTTAAATTGAAAACAAGTATCGAGAATATTCGAAACTACTTTATTTTTCGTGCGAAATTTCGGCGAGGCCTTGAATTATTTTGGCCGTGAAAGTTGTATTTTGTATCACAAAAGCGCGCCCGTGATATTCATATTGCAACATTTTTTTTACATTTTTCGTACGTTCGCACGTACTAGACGTAATTGCGCTACAGTCGCCAACAAGGTGCTGCTTTATTTAGGAATTTATTCAGGAATTCAAGCAATTTCTGTGAGAAATTCTATAGGTCTACCAGAATCTGATGGCGATTTTTGACAGCAGATTTTCAAAAAATATCCTTGATCATTGGATAAATTTTTATATTTGCATGTTTAACACACAGAATCAGCCGCTATAAGAAAAAAAAAAGAATCAAAATGTTTTATTCCAATTACCCCGGTATTGCTAGAGTCAATTTATTTTCTCGCTTTTTGCCATCAGATTCTGGTAGACCTATAACTTGATATTTTTATTACCTTTTTACTACTTATTCACCCGTGGCTCCTCCTGCTCCTTAGTTTTTGAAATTAAAAAAAGCATGTGTGTAATTCAGCTACGTACCATTTCCGTCAAAACTTTTCCTCTTCTTAACTTTTTTCTTTTCAACTTTTCATTTTCATCAAAACCCGCTCAGTCGTTTTGCCTGAAGATGTAACAAATACTCACACTTTCGCCTCTATATCTAATATAAGTATGATCTGATATAAGGCACGAGACGCGATGGAAAATTTTCTTAAAAAAATTTAAGTGAAAATATTAATCTGTACACGTGTACTTATAACATTAATATTACTCAAATTATACTGTATCAAATAAACAACAAAATACTCTGGTCTAAGCTATTTTCAAAACACAAACAAATTAGTATAAAATTTTGTTTCGTGGCTGAGATTATAGAATTTTCATCAAGCCCTAATTCAATATTAATGTCGCCTACCCAAAAAAGGTAAATTCTTTACGAATATATTTAGAAGTTTTATTAGATTAGGCGGACGAAGTTTGAGGGATGATTAAAAAACTTCCAAGTTTGTGACGTAATGGACTTCAGCGGAACACATAATTTCCGAAGAAACCGACTTTCTCAATGATTAAACTTTAATACCCACTTAATATGAGTTTTATATTGGCTTATTATGTTATAATTTGACTTGTGGTTATAACTTTGAGGTGAATTTGAGCTATAAGAGTCAGTCTACACGGAGCGTTGCGTCAGCGTTGCGTCGACGCAGCGCTGCCGTTGCGTTGTTTTACATACAAACAACCAAGGTATTCATTCACACGGCGCGCTGCGTCCAGCGTCGTCGCAACGCATACATGACGGACAGTAGCCCCCGAGACGAAGCGGGAGGGGGTGTTGACGTTAAGACTGCTTCGTAATAACGCTGCGATGGCGCAGCGCCCGTGTGGCCGGCTATGCGTCAAACGGCAGCGCTGCGTCGACGCAACGCTGACGCAACGCGCCGTGTAGACTGGCTCTAAGATGCCACATTGAGTTTTGAAGCCAACATAATATGTAACGTTAACAAGAAGTTGCCACATAGGATCCTATTTAGAGCCAAAATAACAATATGTGGATGGAAATAAATTTAGTGCTCCCTGAGAAACGTCTAAGCTCCGGTACTGCAATACATCTCTTTTAAAGCATTATATCCTTACTAATATTACGAATGCAAATGCGAAAATGTGTCTGTCTGCCACTAAAGCGACTTTGTTGTAATTTGTTATGAAAATACTTTGAGTATCGGAAAGGTACATATTATGGTACTTTTCTCCTGAAAAAATGTGGTCTCTGATAAAAGAATTTCAGCGTATTTAAGTTGCGAATAACTTCTGAGAGTAGGACAATATTATAATGATAGTATAGAAGATACAGTTGGTAATGTATGGTAGGCCGATCCCGTAAAATATATTAGCTGCTATATTAGCTAGCAAAAGTCTAAAGTGCTAAATGTACCTGTAGATCACAATCTACAGGTATAATAAAATTCTCAATATCAATATTTTGTAATGTCGTCCGACGTCGGGCGTCACAGCTGACTTGTCCCTCTGTATGTCAATATATCACGACCTCGATCACATCATTTTATATTTAACAGTTTTATATTTAAAATTACTTAGGAATATTTTCTTTTATTCCTTGAAATATTTTCTGGGATATGTAAAAAAAATGTTAATCACTCAAAACGTAACCTGATCGAAGAATTAAATAACGGATGGAGAGTAAATCGTCAACGTGGTGTAGTAATATCAAATTAACATCATACCACTTTTCACTGTACGGTGAAAATGTAACAGCAGTTTCGTTTTCACTCCGCCGGCACTCCCGCAGTGCAATCCGTTGTTTTTTTCTTTTAATTGAAAAATGTAGCTAAACTGTTTTGAATGGTTAAAATGCTTTACATGCAGTTACTTGGAGTGTATACTACACAAATTTACTCTGAGTTTAAATAGAACAGACAATAAACAAATTTCTGCGCGAACGAAGTGCCGTCAACATTCTGTATAAAATGTCATCTACGTTTATTAAAAGCCTTACCCTAATTTATTAGTATAGAATATAGATTATGATACCGAAAGGTTACAGAGTCGTGAAAGCTCAAAGTAAACATTAATCGGTTTAATGGCAGCGTGTTTACGACGAAGATGGCCGGAATGTTGAGCTTTTATTGGATTATAAAATTTATTACTTTCTGTACAGTTTATTTTTCTGATAAGCAACCTTTTAGGAACATTTTTTTTAAACTTCTGTATTTTATAATTAATAGGCGTTGTGTCTGGGTATGTAAATTGTAAACTAGCTTACCCATACTGCATACATGTCTCTAAAGGCAGCTGATAATTTTGTAAAAAAAAAAGTATGTAGTTCCCGAAACCCTGTGTCTCTATGATATCTACCTGAATTTATTCAGAGGTTGTGTCTCTATACACTTTCACATTCACAGTCTTAGTATGGATTCTAGATTAATTGTGATCAAATGCAGTCGGTAGTCACGTCATTAGATATTATTTGATCCACAGGTATAACTACTGAATATTCAAATTAGTCGATTGTCAGATTAAGAGACCAATTAGCATCGATAATGTTAATTATAATTAATATTTATGAAGTATTAACTTAAGAAGGTTAATATTCTGTTGAAATTACTAAAACAACGTCCAATTTTACAGTTCCGATCTGGATGTTTCAAAACAATTGAGTAGTATTTGATTGACTACCAGTATCAATTTATATCTTTGACATAAAATCACCTGTACTACCACGTACACGTTGCAACTCCACAGTATCACCAGAGGACCTTTCGGGAATCACAGCATATTATTACAAATTATAAATTACTAGCTGACCCGACAAACGTTGTTTTTCCATATAAATTATTTCTAGTATCAATATAAAAAGTAGATAAAAACCTATTCTCAGGCCTAACGAATGTACATACAAAATTTCATTAAAATCGGTTGAGCCGTCTTGGAGGAGTTCGCGCACAAATACTGTGACACGAAAATTTTATATAGATCTTTCAAAGTTTCAAAATAAAATTAGCTATTATTTAAGATATCTAAAGGGAAAATCAGCATAAATAGAATAATTGAGCAGCACTACTAATAACTGTAAAACAAAATAAAAATAGATTACAAAATCAAATATAGTAAAAGATTAATTCGTCCGTCCTCCAGACGGGTGTGAGCCGGGCATATTTATTGGCAACTTATTCAAATCACCCGAGAGACAGATTGGCTGAAAAATCGTCTGAGATATCATCTAATTCCGTTTGTAAAACCATACGCATTAATTAACCATGATGGAGTACCATGATTATGAAGCTGTGAATATGCACAATAGGGGTGTAGAGAGTAAACGAAATATAATACAAATTATTGTTTTTTTGATAGTTTGTATTATAGAATTACCGAAAATGAAATATTTTTACTCATAAACTTTATAATATTTTTTATTTTATTTATTAAAAAGTAAATATTTAATCCCTAATATCACGTGATCGCAAACAGCCATGACAGGATGTGACGTCACGATCTCCAAAACATTGTACTATGACAGTGACATTTCGATGTCAAACCCGAAAAAAATATTTTTGTTGTTTGGTGGACCGTGACGTCATAGCGACGCCATGATGAACTTAAGCGCTTTAGCGGGAAATTTTAAAACGAAATTTAATAAGTGGTTTTTTAAATTGAAATAAGAGTGTATTTATTTTTTATCAAAGTATAAAGTATTAAAAAAAAGAGCGTCCGTGGCCCAATGGGTAGGCCTTTGGTTTACACTCCTAGAGGGTGCAGGTTCGATCCCGGGATGAGGCGTGTACCAATGAGACATTTTCTGTTCTCAAGTACATAATACGGACACTCATACGGTGAAGGAAAACATCGTGAGGAAACCCGCACATAGTTGGTCCCAGACGTATTGACTAATTCTTTCCTCTGGACTAGGCCGACTATGTTGCGAGAATGCCGTATGTGCTTGGGCAACCATACGGACATTTAAAAATCTTGTCCCAGGCACTACAGTATTTGAGGTGCGGTTACTTCGCTCTGAAAATACTGTATAAATCATCCACAACGGATGCAAAGGCCTAGTTTTTTTTATATATTTTATATATATTTTTAGGTGTAGCAAATGTACATCTGTAAAATAAATATATTTCCTAAAAATAGTCTACACCCCTATTGACGACAATAATAATTATATATTGGCGAATATGCCATACGTAGACGTGTCCTCTGCACATTCGTAGTGGCTTATACCCATATCCATACTTAATATCACCTCACACGCGAACCACTGAACCAATTTTGCTGGGTATGGAGATACTTTGAGTCGCGGGTAAGGACATAGAATACTTTTGCGAAATAATGTACGGTTCCCGCGCGATATACGAATTTTGGCGCAACGTTGCGGGCGTCATCTAGTTGGTCAATAAAAATGAACCAATATAGGCTGCAAGCGATTATCGTCAAATCCAATTTGTAAGCTTTATGTCAACAGAAAAACCCTAAGTAATTGCTATTTTCGTCATTACACTATTCATAAATTCTAATATATTGAATGGGTACTCAGGTTATTGAAATATTCTATTGAATTATTCTGAGAATTGAATGAATGTAGAGGAAAGGTTCTTCAGATACGATGGCCCATTTGGATGATCTGCTGTTAGGATTGAAAGCCATTTATAGAGATTGACGTAGATGACTTATTGAAAGGAGTTTTCCTGAAATTTCGAAATGTTCGGAGTTATTTTGCCTCTATCGGAGTCTTTATGCCAACAAAATAAGGTTTAATCTCATAGAACCTTCAAGGTATACCTCTAAACGTATACGGTTTTCTGATCCCCGCAACGGATCGGAATCCGAACGGAAATGGACGGGCGCCCCAGTGTCGCGAGTTACCCCATACAAAAGTGAAAAAAAAATTTGGTCTTTCAGCGCTGCTACTTTCACACTGAACTCTCTACAAGGAACACATACACACCCTTAAGTATTATCACTTTGTTTTGGTACACCTTGTATATATGCTTAGAGAATTATGCAAACAATTTAAAGGAAATCTATACTAATATTATAAAGCGGAAGAGTTTGTTAGTTTGTTTGTTTGTTTGTTTGTTTGAACGCACTAATCTCAGGAACTACTGGTCCGATTTGAAAAATTATTTCAGTGTTAGATAGTTCATTTATCGAGGAAGGCTATAGGCTATATTTTATCACGCTAAGACTAATAGGAGCGAAGAAATAGAGGAAAATGTGGAAAAAACGGGGAAAAATTATTTGAAAGGGCTTATTTGAACGCGCTAATCTCAGGAACTACTGGTCCGATTTGAAAAATTTTTTCAGTGTTAGATAGCCTATTTATCGAGAAAGGCTATAGGCTATATTTTATTACGCTAAGACTAATAGGAGCGAAGAAATAGAAGCAAATGTGGAAAAAACGGGGGAAATTATTTGAAAGGGCTTATCTCACGAACTACTAGAGCAATTTTTCTGTCATTTGGGTGAATTTGGGTCAGATAAGAAGTAGACCACGTGAAGGATCATAGGCTATTTTTTGTAGACTGATTTGTCTGTGAAATATCTAATTTACGCGGGCGAAGCCGCGCGGAACGTCTAGTATTTTATAGATTTAGAGTGGAGCACAAAAGAAAATTGACTACTTTAATCGATTTTATTTTGTGTATACAAAGTTGCGGGGATCAGTTGATAAAGTTATAACAACCTAAACAACTTCCACACGAAACTGTACGTTTCTGTGATTTATTGATCGTTAACGTTCATAAAGCTCTAATAAAATTGAATTGGGTGTTTCGTTCTTTTGTTCGGCGGCGCGAATGTGAAATATGTTAACGTTTCATCACCCCACATACTTCATTTACGACCGTTCGAAATTCAAATACAATTTTTCCTCCGTGTATGAGGCTACTAAATAATGGAGGATTCATCATCATCACTTAGCTTGTCTAAACATGTTTTTTTGTTTCTCAATTTATAATTTTTAAGACTGGTACCGACTTCAAAATTATGAAGATTGTGTACAGAAATAGTTGAGGATTAGGAGAATTCTGCATAAGGCACTATTAAAGAGTAAGAATTATTGAATACTTTTTTGTTCATTATAGGTATTATTATTGTTTTACCCTGGAAGTCGGTTTCAATTTTTTGTTAAAAATAATAATTTCATTCTTTTTAGTAATTTATAAGGTTTTATGTAAAGACTAATGTGTTCTACTTAGTGACTTTGAATCCAGGATACACCTTTATGATATTATGAGAACTCATCGTCTGAGATCACTACCACTTCAGAATTGCATAAGCAACTCCAAGCATATATTATCACTGTATATGCTTGGCGTTAATCAAGCAATGATAAAATTAATGTTCATGCGCCTATCTTTAAAGGCTCTAAAGTTATGTTCAGTGACTTTCTTTCTATCATAACACTCATGGAAAGTCATCAGCTCAACATAAAATTATAATAGGTGGTAGTGATGATGATGATGAATGTAACTTGCATATTAGGCTTAGTAGCATATGCTTTCAGTTCTTAAACCAACGCCGAAACCCCCAAACTTGTATCTATAAGGGATCCGGAGTTTTCTTAGCACCTTCGGAACCATGGTATATCTAAGTGCAAAATTTTGCTTTTTGGTAGCATATGCTTAGAGGATACTTCTTATAAAATCGAAATCACCATATGTTTCCATAGAAATTTTTAGGAGTTCCCTCTATTACTCATGGATCCCATCATCAGGTCGAAATAATAAAAGAATTTTCAAAATAGCTTAACTTACTACAGAATAATGTTTAAAGACATCCGTGATCCGTTTTGATCCAAAAATACTATTAAAAGTACCAATAATGGGGTCATAATGTGAAGATGTATGGTGGAATGGTGGTGATGATGATGATGATTAATGTAATTTGCATAGTAGTATATGCTTTGAGTTCTTAAAACAACGCCGATACCCCCAAACATGTATCTATAAACAGTAAGGAGTTCTATTCACAACCATGGTATATCCTGGTGCAAAATCTTACTTTTTGGTAACATATGCCTGGAATACTTCATATGAAACCGTATGTTTCCATTTTAATTTTGAGGAGTTCCTTCGATTACTCATGTATCCCATCATCAGGGATACATGAGTAATCGAAATCACCACTTTTGTGAACATGGTACCAAATTGGAGTGAAACCTAACGTGACCATACGTCCCGCTTTGGGCGGGACAGTCCCGCTTTCAGGCAGTCTGTCCCGGTGACCCCCGCGAGCCCGAAATTATCCCGATTTGACAAACGGACCAAACAATAATTTACAAGTATTTTGACGTTCAAAAAAGTAACGCACTCCCATGCAACAAAAATGATTTTTCTGGCATATTTTGCTCTATATCAATTATTATAATGGCAACAGATAAGTACTTGAATTATTCTCAAAATACAATTCAATAAATTTTATTTATATTTTCTTAATTAATAACAAAATGGAAAAAAAAAATCGCAGATGTCCCGCTCTGACGAAAAAAATAAATGGTCACGTTAGTGAAACCTAATACAACAAAACAAAAATTTTGAAAATCGGTTCACTAACGGCGGAGTAATCGTTGAATATACATAAAAAAAATATCCACCGCCGAACGTATAACCTCCTCGTTTTTGGAAGTCGGTTAATAATAAAAAATCGTATGAGAACTCTAAATGCGAGTTCGTAGCATGCCGTAGACGCGCGTAGCAACTGCTACGAACACTAGAGTCTTATCATATCAGTCTCTACCAGTGCACAGTGTAGGCGTAGTACAACTACAAAATGGAAAAGAACTATTTTGTATTTCGCATAAAAAAACTTAGCGAGGCCAAGCTACACTGCTGATTTTTGAAACAAAAAAAAAATACGAAAACTGAAATATTTAAGCACCAAAAATAATATATTTCACCAGATAATTAAGAAGCGTCTAATTAATGTGAAAAGTTAAATGAAGTGCGGAAAAAGTAATAAAACATCACACGAAGAGGCCGCCAGGAGAATCTTGAGAAAGTTTTAGGATTTTCCCCAATTCATCAGAATCATGATTCGGCAACTTAAATTAAGAAAGTTCTATTTAATAATATTAGAAAGCGAGGAAAAAAATAATAAACAACTTCAGTAAACATTTGGATAACAGTGATGGAATTTAAAAAAAATGTATTTACTAGATGACGCCCGCAACTCCGTTGCCGCGTTGCGCCAAAATTTGTTGATCGCGCGGGAACCGTAAAAAGTATCCTATGTCCTTTTCCGGGTCTCAAAGTATCTCCATACCAAATTTCAGCAAAATCGGTTCAGCAGTTTGAGGGCGAAGATGCAACAGACAGACACACTTTCGCATTTTATAGATATACTGATAATATACGTAAACAGTTAGGAATGCCTGCCTCTGCCTTGCATTTTCGTATTCGTAATAATAAACAGCTCTATGAAATAGGGATGATGACAAGGTCAAAGATTAGCAGATTTTTTTAAAATAAAATAAAGACATAACGGTAAAAAATAAGTATATCCAAAATTTCAGCTTGATAACTTTTGTATTTTTTTTGTTATGAGCCTTTAAAGTTATATAGATAAGTCAATTTTTTTTTAAATAAATTAACTAAATATTTATTTACCATTTGATAAGTTGTGTAATTTTAAGCAACTTATGAAGCCACTTTCATAAACGCAATAATTAATATAGCTATCGAACAAAGTTCTCCCGCGATGCCTACAAGCTACTCTACGGTGACGTCATAATCGAGTAGCAGTTTGTATGAAGCATTTCGGGCAGGTCTATTTCATGAGATTTTTGAATTATTCTATCTTAAAAAGTTTTTAGCTAACACAGTAATTCTTTCACCTATGTTTATATTTCGGAAAGGTCCTTTAATTACCATCAACAAAAAAAAAAATAATAGTCATCTTGCCTATTGTGGTGAAAAATTTATTAGGCCGTAGCATTAAGAAAAGTCTTTATAGACTGCAATTCAAATTCAAATGACTTAAAAGAAAAGTTTTGCAACTACGTCGGAACATTTTTACACGTTAGTCACGTTCGAACGGTTTTTCTATTTTTTCCTTTGATTCACCACCTGCCTGGGTTTTAACAAGTTCAAGCCTTTGTTTTCCGACGAAAACTGCGTTTGAAAAAAACAAACAAATTTTTTAACGTAAAAAATCTACATCTTGCTAAAATTGACTTTTACAGAGTTTACATAATCATATTAATATTATTTATCACGAGATGACCCGCTGATCTTCGTATCACTTCTCTACTAATATAAACGTTCTATTGACTTCCACGAAAATTTCAGTACTTAAAATTAATCAAATTGGTCCAGCCGTTCTCAAGTTTTAGCGAGACTAACAACATTTTAAATTTATTTTTATTATATATAGATTTAATAATAATTGACATCCAATGTAGTATTGGATTTAATTAGCTTATAATCATAATCATAATCATAATCTGCTTGCTATATAAAAAGAAGGTATTCGGTATTTTAAGATCTGCAGTGTTTCCCAGAATATTAAATTACACATAGCACACTTTAGGTACTCGACGGTCACTTTTTTTTTCTATGGACGCTACGATGTAGTACATTTTAAGGGCCTGGTGCCCGATTCTCAAGCATCGAAAATCGTTTGATCGCAGGATATCTCATTTACACACATGCTGTTTTACACATGGGTGAGACGGCCTGCCATTGAAACGAAATTCGAGGCTTGAAAATCAGGCCCTGCGCAAACTTTGTAATGACGGAACCTTTAGATAGTGGTAAGGACTTTAAACTGAACTAATTAAACTTATATTAGGCCTAGGCAATCTAGGCATATTGGATACGGAAAACCATTTTATCAGTTTTAATGGTGAAATATATTTCTTACTTTTTAATTGTAAAAGGATTGTAACTGTTCAGTTGTAGAGTTAATGTAAAATTAATAATTATATTTGACGCAAAAACCAATGTTCTCTTGAGATGAAAATTGTATTTGAACAAGAACTTCAATTCTCGTGGAAACTGTAGGTTTTAATTTATTTTGAAAAGGTTATATAAATAAATTGTCTAAGCACTTAAAACTCAAAAAATTGACATTGTCATAATTAACGAACGCGTTCTTATTGGTCTAAGCTCAAAAATATGTTGTGTCACATGTCAAGACAATTCCTTTATAGTCAAATGAAACTTGAATTTAATCGTACTTCATTACATCAAAAATACATAATTATATACAAAAGAAGATATTTAGTGATATTATTATTCCATTCACCATCTCGCAGTATACGACTTATATAGAACTTCAAATGCTTCTCTAATATTCTTCCTAAAAGGAAAACGCTTTTCTTTTATTACTTGAATATTATTTACTTCTACATCTTTCTCTGAATATTGAATATGTATCCATACTAATATTATAAATGGGAAAGTGTGTCTGTCTGTCTGTCTGTTACCTCTTCACGCCTAAACCGCTGAAACGATTTTGCTGAAATTTGGTAAAAACTGAGTTCCGGGAAAGGACATAGGATACTTTTTATCCCGGAAAAATGAACGGTTCCCGGTGCGATAAACGAATTTTGGCGCAACAAAGTTGCGGGCGTCATCTAGTCTTACATATAATATATACTAATTTATAAATATATCATTTTTGTGGTGCGGCGCGGATTAAGTGCTTTGGCAAAGGGCAGTGTAGTGCGAAAATTTGTCGAATAGGATTCCACTCAGGTGAATGATCATGGTACAGGATCCTGTACCACGATCCCTGGTATTATGTGGATCCTCGTGATTGACAGCTGGCGTAACGCCACGAATTTTGGCGCAACGAAGTTGCGGGCATCATCTAGTATTTGTATAAAAGTAATCATTATTTTAGTTCTGAAAGGGTTAAACTATTATATTTAGGTTGCAAACCTAAAAATAGGTATCAACTTGCAACAGAGAATTACAGAACCGGTTCAATCTTTCGTTTAATGCATCCGCTATTTCTATTCTAGGTAAAGTGCAAAGTTATTTTGAAGCTTAGCTTTTATCCTCTTTGGAAGTAAAATAAAAAAAGTTATAATACAAGTTTTAACGTTCTTTGGTAGTAGAATAAAAAGTTATACAATGCAGGTTTAAAACTTCTGGATGTGCATTATCGGTTGGAGTTGAGAAGTTACAACCTAGGATGTAGAAGTTAGCTCAGTTACTGCGATCAAAATTCTAATGAAGTTACTGTTAGTGGCCAGACTTCATGGAGCAATATGAAGTTTGTTAGTGGTTTTAGTTTACACCTCTCTCGTTACACTTTCAGATCGCTTTTATCAAGTCGTCTTGATATTATAAACTAATTTTTGTCCGACCGGCAAAAAATCAAATAAAATGCCCCTTTATGAATTAGGTAAAGGGAAAAAAAGCTGCGGGCATCAAATCAGTTATTATTATTATTAAAAAAAAGAACCTGAACCCTAGTTTTTATTATTCGTAGCAGAACCCATAGTTTTCGATATTTGTTGGTATGCACTTTATGCTAGCAGTCTGATTTTTAGATCAAATTCCTGTTATTTACGACTATACAAAGGCCAACCATCAATGTTTTGTTTTGCTATCAATCAGAATCAGAATCAGCAGTCGAGAGTTACCGTTGAATATTTTATAGAGTTTTAATTTGAAAACCGATCACGATTAAATTTATGATTTTGCGGAAATTAAGCGATGTCAGAAAACTATATTTTATCATGTTAACATAACCAAACCTTTTAATTAAGTCAATACTCAGGATCTAGAAAGATATTGTCATCTTGTGGGACTTTAGATGGAGTTGCGTTACACATACAATGCGAAATGGCGTCTTTTGTACTGATTTCCTATGGCCATTAAATACTAAGCTTTAAAAACTACAAAAATAAAAATAATACCATAAACAAGTTATATGTGACATATAAATATTGTTGTTTTCTTCAACATCCATCTTATCGCTATTCTACCGATACTATTAGGGTTGCCAGATGTCCGGTATTTAAGCGTACAGTCCGGTATTTTTGAGGCCTGTCCAGTAAAAAATAAATGGGGGGGGGGGGGGGGGGGGGGGGGTAAGGAATAGTACGTCGCAAAAATACAGTTTTTTCTGGGGACAGTGTAGTGTCCCCGCCGAGACGAGCCAAGCAAGGGCACTACCTACCTTTTCTCGAAGTGTTTCGCTGTTTTTTTGAACCTTCGTAGAATTGGTTTCCGTTGTTGCAGATAGTTCATATTTTCAGGATATGATGTCATCAATCGACTTATTAAGCATACAAAGTCTCAATAGAACAACTCTAATACTTTAGATTTTATAGATATCTAAAATACGCCGATTTCGTCACTGACACACTGATGGTCATCAAAATGTTTGGCTACTTCCTGAAGTGCTAGAAAGCCGAAATTTGGTATGTAATCTAAGTTTAGTATACAAAGAACAAAAAAATTCATAAACTTGTAGTTTTCGCCCCCCATCCCCTAAAGTGGGGGGGTGGAAGTTGACCCTCGTAGAGTTGGTTTCCAATATAGCAGATAGTTCATATTCTCAGGATATGATGTCAATAATAGACTTATTAAACATACAAAGTCTCAATTGAATAGGTCTAATACTTTAGATTTTCTTGATATCTAAAATACGCCAAAATTTGGTTACGCCGTAAAATAAGTTTAGTTGGGGTAGTGGAAGTTTAAATATGAGACTTTCACCAATCTTATGAATTAGGACATGAAAGTTTACACGGGATAGACATTATCTAAAAATCTCTTAATTAAAAATATATAAAAAAAAAAAAAACTAAAAGACTGCCTAGCAAGTAGCAACATACAAAAAGGACTGAAATCCCACCAAAAACATTTCATGTAAAATGTTACCTCGACGACCACAAAAGGTTTGCCCTGTGAAAAAGACATCAGATCTAATGTGGAGCCAAGCTTCTGAATATACACGGCCTAACTCTATCGACCCTAACTCCATCAAATTCTACATATCAGTAAGTATGTATGGCTTGGCTGTTTCGTTACTTACTTTAGATCAGAAACTAAATATTCGTCTCACCTCCACGACGACGGTAGCGAAACAGCGAAGCCATACATACTTACTGATATGTAGAATTTTTTGGAGTTAGGGTCGATAGGTAACATTTTACATGAAATGTTTTTGGTGGGATATATTATTATTGCGGTTATAAAATTATGGTCGCCAAGACTGATTTAACTTTGAGAACGCCTTTATTACACAATGTAACCTATCGACTTTCTTCAAAATATCGGACTTTGTTCTGTCCGGTATGACCATTTATTTTTTACCGGACAGGCCTCAAAAATACCGCACTGTACGCTTAAATACCGGGCATCTGGCAACCCTACTGGCAACCCTAGATACTATACAGGAGCCCACGTAGTTAAATACGAGACCTAGTTTTCTATTAATAGATGGAAACAAAGATTTCAATCGTTAGACAAGTCCTTACGCCAAGACCAAGGCGATGCGGGCTGTGTTGTATTTTATATTTTTATTGTAAAGATTTTAGTTTATCTGCATTTTGAAAGACAAAGCATAAAAAACATAAAACTATTGTTTTCAGTGCAATCAGGAGCCATTAAGATCGATAGTTTATAGGTTTATGCGTGATTACTACATAACACAACACGCAGTTCATGGTATAATCATTTATGAATGGGCATCGAAGGACATACAAGCTCTTCAAGGCTCTTTCGGCACGTGATCAAAAACAGAACCAACGCTGCCATATTGATAAACTTTACAAATTAACTTATTAGAAACTACATTGTATTGTATCACTTGAGAAACAGCTGTTCCATACTAACTTTTCTGTTGATATCATTTAAGTATTATTTTGAAAGAAAAGAAAACTAACACTGTTATGAGCAACAATTGCATTGCATCCACGTCCCCTTGACAATATCATTCAAGACAAGATCCTTGAAGATCTATCAGCAAATAACAGCCTAGTCAGTCACGTGACTATTGTCTTATTGTCAGAACATATCTAACAGTTTTATCTCTAGCTGGATATAAATAGGTACAGATGTGAGATGTTCTCAGTGATCCTGCGTGGGTCGCACTTACAGGAGCGGTATATCACCCCTTAAGAGGGAACGCTAACACTGTTTTTCCATACAAACGTATTCCCCAATTTACTCCCTGGACAATGCGACAAATGATTTTTTATACAATATTGGGATCTGTTAAAGCTATGCCTCTACGTTCTATTTTTTTCTAAATTTACTAATAAATAATAAATATGACCCTTCAAAAATCGCAAAAAATAAATGCCCCGTACCCCGCCAATCCACCGACCATAAAACAAATTTGAAAGATCTTTAAGATAAAATAAAAACGTAGAGGCCTATGCCAAAATAGAGTTTATCTAAATTTTTTTTTAAGTATCTTCAGGAAGAGTGAGTCTATACTCACTCTTCCTGAAGATACTTAAAAAAAAAATAATTAGATTAACTCTATTTTGAAGGAGGAATCAGAGGACTACGTTACCTCGATTTACTGTATCTGTCTCTATCACAATACACGTGCCGGCGCAGGGTGAAGCGTGATGGCAATAGTTTCTTCGTTTAAATTCTACTGCACCCGCGTTCCCTCTTAACGAGGGGATGTTATATTGGGCCAATACATCATGACAGTACTTATAAATGTGTCTGTACAGTCACGTGGGAGAGACATGCTTCAGCACGAATTTAGCAACCACCGAGAATAAAGAACGCGAATTAGCACTGACAAATGGGCGATTTCTAATAAGTTTCTTTGACGGAAGAAGAAAGTTTATCAATTCACTAGCGAGGTTTTGATTGGCTACCATCAAAATATTAAACAATCAACAACGCTGTTCAATAGATAAACTCCTCTCAAAATTCCTAAGAAACTGGGCATAAGATTTAAAGGAAAATACGGAATTGAACTTTCTAGTTTTTCGTTGTTTTGCGCCTCCAATAAACACACAGACATCAGCACCGAGACGTCCGAGTTTAGTGCAATACCAGTTTTTTTAGGATTATTAGGTATATTCTTACAAATAATGTTTAAAAACAGCATTAGTAAGGCAGGAATTTGCAAAAAGGCAATTTTTTCCGTAAAGCAATTCCGTATTTACAGAACCATTTTAATTATTTCCTATCGGAGGAGAGCGCTCATTACAATTCCGTAGACTTTGATGTTTGGAGTGACTGCGAGATCAAATTTACAATACATTTACAGTTTACACGTGTAGATTGTAGATGTTCTCAATTATCTAACCATTGTCAAAAAATACGTGTGGCACTCGGGGACTGCCGCGGTAAAGCTATTGCAGTTAGCAGCTAGTCTACACGCATACGTCTAGTCGCACTCACACAAACACCGTGCCGAAGTCTGCCGAACTGAAACGACGTTAGATGAGTGTTAGGATTATTTTCGTTACGGAATTTCTTGACTCGGTCGCTGCGCTCAAAGCCCGCGATAAAAGCTATGCAATAGCTTTATTTTTTTTTACAATAACGAACTTGGTCGTTTTCTTTTTGTCTTACACCTTAGTTAATCTTATACACTCTAAGCGCAAATAGGATCCAGATTGATATTTAAACGTAATTTTTTATCATAGTTTTCGTTTTCATTCATTTGTTCACTATAATATAACGAACAACTTTTTCTATGCTAGAGCTGAAACCTGTAGTTATAAATATGGTAAAAGTTTAAGCGCTAACGTTAACTCTTAATTCACTTCCTGAGTCCCAGGGACTCACATCGAAATTTCAAAGGGCTATAATTCAAAAGTCTTAGCAGCTAGTTTCCCCCGCGTCTCAGTACCTTCATGTAGTGACGCAGGCGACGTGGTGCCGAGAGGATGAGTGCGCACAATAGAGTATATTGTGAGTATTTGGTGAGTTATTACACCGAGTGAGTCCCAGAGACTCATACAAGTTAATTATGTTATGATTATTATCATTAATTCAAGTTTTAAATTGTTGATTCATTATTGCCGTTATTATGATTTAAATTATGTATGTTTTATTTTTCTGTTGTAGAATTGTAAACTGGCTCGAAAACAACATGACTTTATCAATCTCAACGAAGACTGGCAGATTATATTCTGGAAGCTAGCGGGGCTAAAATGGTCACATAGCAATTCCTCTCAATCAATTCACAAAATGAATTTTCAAAACTGTCAAAGTCACGAATGTCAAATTAGTACGAATTTAGACCAATTGAATTGGTCTAAATTTGACATTCGTGAGTTTGACAGTTTTGACAATTCATTTTGTGAATTGATTGAGAGGAATTGCTATGCAACCATTTTAGCCCCGCTGGCTTCAAGAAGATTTGGACGAAAAAAGACATTGCTGAAGATATTGTGAGCCATCCTGAAACCGATTAGAAGGGAGAGAAATGTTGCTATTTATACCACTACAAAAAGAGAACTAAATCTTCTTATCTATGCAGTTTTGCACAAAATGTCTGAAGCCGATATGTTTAACTTGCTCAAAAAATATATGCCGATGACTTTGCTTACATAGAGTGGTATAAACCCAATGCACATTTTTTTTCTTTGTATAGAAGCATTACACACATGCACATTTAAGTTTATTTTATTTTATTTTCTGTACCTTTATTAGTTTAAAAACGTTAAGTTTCTTTTTATAATATTTGTTAGTTTAGACAAACCTTAAAAATATCATGGTTTTAAAAGACTGTTAAATGCTATTTCTTTAATTTTTAAGAGGATCTCAGAATCTCAGTTCAGTATTGTTATTTCTATATTCTTAAGATTAACTAATTACTTAAGAAGATTATTAAACAAAATGATGATAAATTTTGTTTTATGTGATAAAAACAAACATTTAAAATATGTGAGTCCCAGGGACTCATAGAAGGTGTTTACGTAAGTACATTTCACTTATAAGCATGCCAGAAGATTAAGGGCCTTCCCCTACGGAGATTCCGTAATTTACCGTATTTAGAGCCTTATAAACTCATGATTTGAAAGCTACAAAGTTATAATAAAAATACAGCAATAATCTTCAGTATATCAACATTCCTTTCCCCGTTTCAAATTTTCTATTTTTGTTTATTATACTCATGATATTAGCTTCCAAAGTAATACCAATTTATTAAAATTGAAGCATACTTTCAGCATCTCCCTAGTATTTACAAATTACGTTTATTTGAAACACATATTCCCTGTTTTAATTTTTTTTATATCAATTTTGAACTAAGATAAGTAAAAAAATAGGATTTTTGTGCCATCTCGGCAACGCGTCAAATGTATGGTCAAGGTCGTTTGCTCGGGGGATGGCCTTAATTTGCGTGCTTTCGTTGCTGCGTGCTCTATTTAATAATTTTTTTTCATAAAACATCCGTAAGTTTTTGAAAATGACGAAATTTTTTGAAAATCTAATGTCCAACCATTCTCATAAACACACTGAATATTTACAACATCATTACAATACAAAAATATGCTCATAATTCATAAGTCATAGACGCGCACCTTCACAACAATATTGGAACAACCACAAGCACACACCTGTTGGGAAATTAATTAATTCTAAGACACAACACGACTGCTGTGCAAACAAACATTTCATATTCCACGCCCATTTGTAATGTATATTGTTAAATCTGTAACGTGACTTGTAAACAAAGGGATGGTTTACAGGTATACAATATTAACCAGGCCAGGTATAAGGATATTCGATTACGAAATAGTTTCATATTTCATATTAATTAAACGATTTATGGTTTATTATTTATCTAGGCAGCATATAGAGGCATTAAGCATATAGAATGTTATTCAGATATTATGGTATTAGAGATTTGTAGAGTTTTTAGGTCAAATAAAAAAAAATCTAATTCAGAAATTCACTGATTGGCTGGCCAAAAACTAAAAGTTTAGATTACATTAATTGAGGTATTAATTTATTTGACTTTTAAGTGATTTACTTTTATCGCTGAGCGTTTCGTCAGCGCTCCAACGGCGCTACCGGAACGCTTAGCGATAAAACCAGCATAACGCCTAAGCCACTTATCCAATTAAGATGAACTTTTGGTGTGCAGATGTTCCCGGAGTAGATATAGCATAGTATTTATGACGTCAAAATTTGTTCGCACTAGAAAAACTAATTTAGGGTCAAGTTTTGGACAATTGATCTATACTAATATTATAAAGCTGAAGAGTTTGTTTGTTTGTTTGAAAGCGCTAATCTCAGGAACTACTGGTCCGATTTGAAAAATTATTTCAGTGTTAGATAGCCCATTTATCGAGGAAGGTTATAGGCTATATATTATTAAGCAAAGATCAATTGGAGCGAAGAAACAGAGGAAAATGTGGAAAAAACGGGGAAAATAATGGACCTACTTACGCAAACCAGAACCAACCCACATAATGACAGTTCTAAGAAAAATACATTTTTGTTAAAATGTTGTACTCTATAAAATTGATTGTGATTTTGAATAAAGTTTATTTACAATAATATACTACATAATTTACTCTATATACACAAATATAAATATGTTAAAAATTATTACTATTTCTAATAATAATACAACAAAAACTGGCTGGTTCTTTTTTGCAAAACTATCTGAATGTGGGGTGGTCCTTGTTATAGCTTGCCAAAAAAGAGAAGACACAATTTTGAAATCATAAAAAATATGAAAACAATATTTTGGATAATATATTTTAAAGTGTTAAGCGTTCTCTGTGGAAATACAAAGAGAAAAAACCACCTTTTGAGCGTGATTAGGTTTTAGAAATTTTGTACTGCGTGTACTCTTTCTTGACAGACTGTACTTTAATATCCTTCTTTTAATAATTATTTATAGGAACAAATGAAAATAATGAATTTAACATTAATGTGGTCTAAAGTATAGATGTTCAACATGGCTTTTAGCATTAAAAACAATAAGTTATGATCACCACACTAATCCCTACCATAAAATTAGATTTTTTACGTTGCCATCACAGATTTTAGAAAATCAGATTTCGTCCTAAAACGCTCTTTATTAATATACTATTAAGATAATTATAGTCAGGTTTAGATCATATTTTAGATTTTGATATAAAGGTAGAATCAGAATAATTATTAAATTTTTTTAACCAATAAAAAATTGTATTCATGTGATTTATCATTTGTGACATTCAATTTTTTAAATAGTTTTTAATATTTATAGATTTGATTACTTACGAATTATTTTTAGGGTTCCATACCCAATGGGTAAAGACGGGACCCTATAATCATTTAGATTTCGTTGTTTGTTCGTCTGTCTGTCCGTCCGTCTGTTTGTCTATCTCCAGCATCGATCTCCAGGCTGTAACCGCTAGGTATAGGATAGACTTATGAAATTTTTACAGACTGTGTATTTCTGTTGCCCGTATAGAAAAAATACTTAAAACAAAATGTGATTAATATTTAAGAGGGGCTTCCATACAAAAAACTAATATATTGGCCTATTTTGGGTCTATAACGGTAGTCAACTCTTAGTGCGTGAGTGCAACTCGCACTTAGCCGATTTTTTTTAATAATTAGCAGATACGTTAAGAAATATGTGGTTTTAGGGTTCCGTACCCAAAGGGTAAAAACCGGCCAAATGCGTGTCGGGCCACGCGCAATATAGGGTTCCGTAGTACCGCTAGTTTTTTTTTTAAATTTTGTATGGTCAATGAATGTACATTTATAACGTGTTTTACACTACTAACAACATCATCTCAGTTACTTTCAAAGGAATTTGAACGAAAAGTTCCTTTATACTTCGCCGAATACATTTTTTTAGCTGATCGACTATTACTCAATAACTTATGAAGTCTTCTTAGCCGTTATAGTTTTCCTTTTAAACTCAGTATATTTCCTACTCTCGTGAATTTTTTCACATTTCCAGAAGCAACCGTTTAGCTGGTAGAAGGGGGGGGGGGGGCACGGGACTCTAACGATTTTTTCCACTTTAAAACTTAATATTTCACAAACGGATCCCTAAATCGGAAAATGATCTATGAATACTTATAATATTTTTTAAAAAACCTATCCAACGACACCCCACACCATGGGGTAGACGCGAAAAAAAATCATCCCAGCTTGATGTGTAGGGAAGGTAACATAAAAAAAAAAAAAAAAGATTTTATGTACCATTTTGTCAGCATCATTAATATGTGCATTCATGCCGAATTACAGCTTTGTAGGTCCTATAGTCTTTGAGCAAAACCGCGGACAGACAGACAGACAGACAGACAGACGGACAGACGGACAGACCGAAACTATAAGGGTTCCTTGTTGACTACGGAACCCTAAAAACTGGACCCTATTACTAAGACTTCGATGTCTGTCCGTCTGTCTGTCTCCAGGCTGTAACTCAAGAACGGTAATAGCTAGAGAGTTGAAATTTTCACAGATTATGTATTTCTGTTGCCGCTATAACAACAAGTACTAAAAACAAAATAAATATTAAATTTATTTATTAAGGGGGGCTCCCATACAACAAACGCGATTTTTTTTACATTTTTTGCGCGGTATCAATGACGAAAACAGGTAGTCACCTGAAACGTCACAAAATACTCAGTTTTATTTATACTTTAATATTTAATAATAAAATTTAAATAAAATTAATAATTAAGGGGGACTCCCATACAAAAAACACATTTTTTTCCTATTTTTGCTCTATAGTGGTACGAAACCCTTCGTGCGCGAGTCCAACTCGCACTTGGCCGATTTTAATCTATTTCCATAACAAAAATAGCAATCTCACACTCAAAAAGTTTTGGAAAAAAAAACCATCTATTTTTTTTTTGTTTTTTTATATTATCGTTAGTAATTGTAATATTCATTCCAAAATAATAATTGTATACATAGAATATTATGCAGTATAATTAAAAAATTAAATAATGCTAGGGACCATTGCTGCGTGGATCAAATCAAATCAAATCATCTATTCACATAATGTAGTTTATAAAGGTGTTATCTTATGTCTAATTTGTGCTTACATTATACCATTAAATTGGTCTGTGAAACTTTAAACTTGTTTAACAAAGAGTTGAAATTTATAAAGATACAATTCATTAATAAAATAATTATATTAATACAAATAGTCATTGTGAGTATACATGTCAATTGATTAAAGTTATTTAATACTTAGAAATCCATTCTATTTTTAAAACATTGGGTGACCATGCAGCTTGGTTCTTGTTTGCATAATAAACATCTGTTAGAATGTGGGTTGGTAACTTTGTTGTGAAAATGTTTTGTTCTGTGAAAATTGTCTAATCAGTAGTGTCTTCATAGGGTCGATATAAGGGTCATTTTGGAATGCTTCTGCATTATTAACTCGATTTCGGAAAAAGTGTGGAATTGGCCCCATTTTGCATAAGTAGTCAATTATATGACATTGCTTATCATCTTAAGAACTACAGCTGGAGCAATTTTTATGTTTTCTGGCACACATAAAGAATAGACCACGTGAAGGGACATAGGCTATTTTTTGCGAAAAAATGTACGGTTTCCGTGAAATTCCTAAATTACGCGGGCGAAGCCGCGCGGAACATCTAGTACTTACATAATTGTATTGAAGACTCGAATTCTCACAATTCTAGACCAAGACTGTTTTTAAATGTCTGACTCATGTCGTACCTATTCTAAATCTAGTGCGATCAATAGACAGATATTATTCATCACTTGCACGTACTTCGGTTTCCGAGGAAGCGGCTGTCAGCTTCGTCATTTCCGAGAGATAAGTCTTATCAGGCCGCGCATTGCTTAGAGGAAATACAGCTGGAGATTAGGAATAGAAATAGTGGCGGTTTATAGAATACAGAAATAGTGGCGGTTTATAGAATACTATATAGTATTCAATATTCTATTTCTATACTATTTCTATCGTCATCTATAGATTACGCCCGCAACACCGTTGCGCCAAAACTCATTTATCATGCGGGAATCGTACATTTTTCCGGGATAAAAAGTATCCTGTCTTTTCCTGGAACTCAAAGTATCTCTATACCAAATTTCAGTAAAATTGGTTCACCGGTTTTGGCGTAAAGAGGTTACAGACTGACACACTTTTGCATTTATAATATTAGTATGCATATTGGATATAATATGACAATTGACAAGCCAAGTTCAAGTATAACAGAACTGGCGAGCAGCACCGTGTGTAATATTACACGAACCATTTGCAGCTACTTTTGACCCCCTCATAATTCAGAAACTATTGCACATAAACGTTTCAAATTTGGCTCATATATTGAGACTTGCGAGATACATAATATATGCTCTAAATTTCATAAACAGATCTCGAACAGTTATTAAGATATTTACGTCCGAAAATCTACATTTTTATCACTGACTGACTGACTGACTGACCTATAGATCAAAATTCTAAGCCACTTCCAGATGACCTAGAAGGATAAAATTTGGAATTCAGCTTGGAAATTGTATGTAAGCATAGGGAAAAATCAAAAAACAAAAAAAAAATCGGTCAAGTGCGAGTCGGACAAAGCGAAACTAAGCAAAAATTGTGTTTTTTGTATGGAAACCCCCCTTAAATATTTTTTTATTTTACTTTTATTATAAATTATGAAAGCAAAATTATGATTAAAGATTTTGTTAATATTTCAAGTGCCTATAATGAACAAAAAAAGGCCAAAAAAAAAACATCCAAGTGCGTGTCCGGGCCACGCGCAATATAAGGTTCCGTAGTACCGCTAGGTATTGAAAATTTTTGTATGGTCAATGAATGTACATTTATAACGTGTTTTTAACTACTAACAACATCATCTCAGTTACTTTCAAAGGAATTTGGACGAAAAGTTCCTTTATACTTCGCCGAATTTTTTTTAGTTGATCGACTATTACTCAATAACTTATGAAGTCTTCGTAGCCGTCATAATTTTTCTTTTAAATTCAGCATATTTCCTACTCCCGTAAATTTTTTCACATTTTCAGAAGCAACCATTTAGCTGGTAGAAGGGGGGGACACTGGACTCTAACGATTTTTTCCACTTTAAAACTTCATATTTCAAAAATGGATCCCTAAATCGGAAAATGATCTTTGAATACTTTTAATATTTTTAAAAAACCTACCTAACGACACCCCACACGATGGGGTGGATGCGAAAAAAAATTCATCCCCGCTTGATGTGTAGGGGAGGTAACATAAAAAAATATTTTTTTAAGTTTCTATGTACCATTTTGTCGGCATCATTAATATGTGCATTAATGCCAAATTACAGCTTTGTAGATCCTATAGTCTCTGAGCAAAACCGCGGACAGACAGACGGACAGACCGAAACTATAAGGGTTCCTTGTTGACTACGGAACCCTAAAAATCACGTTTGTTGTATCACTTATTTGAAGTGAAGTGAAGAAACTTTATAAAATGAATAGAGAGTGACTTTATGAAGTGTGTCTGTCTGACTGTCTGTCTATTACCTCTTCACGCCCAAACTGCTTGTACCGAAATTTGGTATGGAGATATCGTTTGTGTCCCGGGAATAGACAAAGAATTGTGAGCGGCATCTGTCAGTCTGTCTGTCTGTCTAGGTTCACAGCCTCTTAAGGTTGCGAGCGACTATAGTCGAATATGTAAGTTTGAACTGGGAGGATTTAGGTGTCTAAACATGCTAGGAAATTTTTCTTTACAAAAAGTATCATTTCCCACCAAAAACATAAATGTAAAAAGGAGAGCCAAGTTCAATACAAACATAATGCTTGTCTAAGCTCTTCGCCGCCATCCGACGCATGGAATATGGATCATCTTTCTTGTCAGACAATCAGAAATCAGGTGATCAGCCTGCATTGTCCTAACCAAACTTGGAAATAACATGTTTCCAACGCGGGAATCGAACCCACGATTTCCGAGTCAAGAGCCACGCTCTAAGCCACTGGACGTGCCGTGGTCCAGCTATATGTTAGTAAGCTAGATATAGATGGCAAGTAATCCAATATAGGTGGTTTGGTTTCTTTAATACTGACTCTACATAATATTTTGGTTATAAGTTAGATATGATGGTCTGTATACAAGGTGTATACAGTCTGTATACACCTTCTTAACCACAACCTTAGCAATTATTACCACCTGTCGGATTGGTCAGCGTAAGCCAGGCGTCTGTCGACTGATGACGGCAAATTCATGTCGACACATATTATATCTAATCTATTAGGTAATGTCGGAGAAATAGATAGTACATAGGCATATACGTAATTAATATCCAGTTTCCGAAGATTTTTTGACAGGAGTATATATTATGTTCACTAGCTGCGTTTTTGAGTGGCTATAACGTCACATTAACCATTTAACGACGATGTTGAAAAGATAAACTTCTGTCAAAAAACCTAAGAAACCAAAGAATATAATCACTACGTGTAAAAAACCGGATATTCGTCGCGTCAAGTCAATGTTAGTTGTAAGCTACATACACTGTAATAGTGTATACTGACAAAATTATTGATTATAAAATAGCCAACTCGTTATTAAGAGCACCGTACAACGGCTATAATAATTTTCTACAACATTTCTCTTATTTCTTTGTCTTAAAACAAATAATATCTATGTCGCAGGGAAATGAGGATATCAGGGATTCCACGAAATCCCTAGGGATATCACGAAATCCCGGTAGATGTCGAATATTCTTGTTTATTACGTCTTCTTACTAAAAATATCTAGTGAAATGACAAAATACCAATTTATCGCCAGTGATATGTCGTTTCACTAAACTAAATCTAGTAAAATGTCAGAAAAGCGGATAACGCCGAATAAAAATCAAGCCACGCATCAGAGGACAAGGCTTTAAAAAATGTAATTTTGAAAAATCAAAGGTACAGTGCAAAACCAAAAGATGTATTTGCAAGAAGCTAAATGAGGTGTAATTCAAGGTGCCAGAAATCACTGCCTTGTTTAAATAAATAACAAGATTTTCAGTTTTCCATCAGAAGTTAGTCACCATTTTAATTGTTGAGCCTCGCCTACTTTTAGAAGTCCATTTAATTTTTTTAATACTTACATTTGTTTTTTTGTACCTAATGAACGAATCAACATATTAGAAAAAGGCATAATACCTGATATCATTGTCAGATTATTATGTTTAGTTGATTAAAACTTTACTTTCTAATAAACAAACACCAGTTAATTTGTAATTTTGTTTTATTACTTCATTCATCAGCAGTATTCTTTATTTCACTAGATTTAGTTTAGTGAAATGACATATCACTAGATATTTTTAGTAAGAAGACGTAATAAACAAGAATATTCGACATCTACCGGGATTTCGTGAAGTCCCTGATATCCACATTTCCTTGCGACATCTCTATATTAATACGCGAGCGAAAAACTTTGGAACCCTTTTTACGAAAAATGCGGAAACGTAGGAGCATGAAATTTCGCACAGTTGTAGTTTATATGGTGAAGGAGTGCATCGAGCTAATATTATTTTGAAATTATGCTTTTATTATACATTTTTTTAACAAATAAAACATTACACACACTACAACACACACACTAGGAGATTTTGATTGACAAGCCTATACACACGAATTGTACTCTTTTATTTATGGTTGAAGTCTGTTGTCAAATTGAAAATAGATTGTTTTTTTATTGAATCTTACATACTGTTAGACAATTACTAAAGTGCGAGCACGATAACTCTGCGCGCGACAGGTGGCGTGCCAGCGTAGGGATTCATTAAAAAAATTGGTAATTCCAATGATATTTTTTTAAATAACATTGGTAGTTTTACTTTAATATCCTTATTAACTTATTTAAATTATGTATAGGCATAGGCGTATCGATTATCATGTAAACGTGGCGGCCCGACAATTGGTTCCGATTTCAGCCGCGCGCAAAGTTATCGTGCGCGCACTCTACCCGGCCAGTCTATCATCATTTGATTTGATTAATCTGAAACTGTCGCAGGAATTATGTCTAAAAATAATAAAGTCAATATTTTGACAATAGAATATCAATAGAAAAGCGTTGAAATTTGAAACATATAATTTATTTTTTATTTGAGGCCGAATTTCGACCATTGGGCGATCTCTAGTTTTAGGTAAACATCAAAACAAGTCCTTGGGAAACCTTGAGACACTCTCAAAGCGCAAATCAGAGGCGAATTATAATATAATTAAGTACTTATTCAATTTACTTATTTGACTCAGTGGAACAATCAAAACTAATTAAATTACGTCTGAAAAGGAAAATTCAATTATCCACACATCAAAATGATCATTTGAACATTTCTATTTTCGGTAACGTCTGAGGGAAGTTTTTAGGTTGTTCGTAGTGACACCCACGAAATATTGGATCCGTGACGTCACACAGCACGCTGTCTTAGACAAAAAATATTTTTACGTTTCGTTTTTTATGAGACAACCGTGAAAGTTGACTGTTTTAGATCAGCCATCAATACTCTTTTATCGATTGGGGATCTGAAGTCTAGAGTTTTCTAATGTAAATGGATTACATCTACTAATCACGGACGTAAAAAAATACGGACGTAGCATTACACTATAAAGAGGTGAAGCATGCAAGGTACGACAATTTCGTTTATTGTACACGTGACCGACACTCACACACGCAACTAGGTACTACAACCCGCTGTCATTGTACATTGAGTGACGGCTCTCATGGGTGATTTTTTTTGTGCGTATAGAATGCTTGTATACCTTTAATTTGTTGATATTTTCGATTGCGCTTTTTGTTTGGTTTTGAAAAAAAAAACCTAAAAATGAAAATTATTTATTTGTAGGTAAAATATTGACACGGTGGATCAGGAAAGACGCTTGAAATATACCTTATTTAATAGGCTTTCAGGTAGAATACAAAATTTTATTAATACGTAAACATTTTGGAGAAGTATGGATTCTTCGCTTCCGGGCCGCAAAAAACGCTAAACTTTGGTAGCTCGCAACATCAAAACTATTGCGAATTGACACGCGGGTGTTCTACTCTCGCATTCATAATAATATTAATGCCTATTCAAAATTTAAGAAAATAGAAAATTACCGATTTTTCGTCTCCTCCGTACACTGTGTGTCCGTCCATCCGTCCGTCTGTCTGTCCGCGGTTATGCTCAGAGACTATAGGGCCTACAAAGCATATTTCTACATGAATGCACATCTTAATGATGTCGACAAATTGGTATATAAAATCTTAAAAAAAAAATTACGGTACCTCCCCTACACGTCATTAATGCGGGGGTGATTTTTTAAAGTGGAAAAAATCGTTAGAGAGATCGTGTCCCGTCCCCCCCCCCCCTTCTATCCGCTAAACGGTTGCTTCTGCAAATGTAAAAAAAATCACGGGAGTAGGAAATATTCAGTATATTTCCTACTCCCGTGATTTTTTTTACATTTAAAAGGAAAACTATCACGGCTAAGAAGACTTCATAAATTATTGAGTAATATTAGTCGATCAACTAAAAAATGTATTCGTAGAAGTACAAAGGAACTTTTCGTTCAAAATTCAAATTCCTATGAACGTAGCTGAGATGATGTTGTTAGTAGTGTAATACACGTTATAAATAATTGTGCATTCATTGACCATACAAAAATTAGCGGTACTACGAAACCCTATATTGCGCGTGGCACGACACGCACTTGGCCAGTTTTTTTTTCGTATTTCTTCCATTATGTAAAAGGTACAATGAGATTGGTATATTTAGATCAAAATCCCTAAATAAATATAAAGACAAAAAACCTAGTATCAACTAGTAGAAGCACTAAGCAGCCTCAACCTCACCTCACATTATAAATCATTTCTTAAATCAATTTTAAAACTCAAAGATATTATTTATTTTTCTTTAATGAAATCGAGAGAAGAGTAGAAAGCGTCTGCGTCTGTATAAATTGAATTAAAGTTCGCCTGAGTTTACTGAAAGAAATTACTGAACTGTAACACTCAGCTGAATTTCCGACTTGTAACAGCAAATGTTTTCACTGAAGCAAAATATTAAATTTACATGCTTGTTATTAGTTCTTGACTTCTTAATAATATCAAGCATATTATGCAGGATGAATATTTATTCAATTTCCAGAAAATATATATTGTAAACATTTTCTATGCCAGCAACTTTCTGATTTAAAGTACCTAATAATTATCTTATCACAGTATCATATTCAAGCGTAGTGTTGTCTGTCCGTGTTTTTGTTTGTGACACATGTTACTTCCTGTCATGTGTCACGCTTAAACTGCTGAACCGATTATGATGGATATGGATTATGGAGATAGTTCGATACCTAGATAAGGAATAATATGATAGATTTTATTCCGAAAAACTTTACGGACTGCGCAACGAAGTTGATATCATCAAGTGCGTAAATAAAATTAATTAGTTCTTTAAGGATTTTCACATAATTATTGTAATATATTAAAAGCAAACAACATTGTACAAATACAATTTGCGTTTATGTATTTTGTGCCCATTTAGTTAATGTTCCGCAGGGAATATAATAACATTCGGTTTGGCAATTACCTACATAATGCGATAACATTTTGTATAAGGGGAACAAAACATGAGGTATTTTTGGAGTGAAAACAGTAGTAAGCACCTATTGCACAGCTTGGCAAAAAAACCTGGCACGGTGACAATTAATGGAACTAAAAGTTTATATTTATTGTAACATTAGTACATTTTGTGTCAAAAGTGCGTTCAAGCGTAGCGTAGAGTTGCCTGCATTGAAAGAAAAGCGCCAACATACTCTTTTGGCGCACTTTTAATAACCTTCAAGTTGCTCTAACTTTCAACTTTAAACGCCTTCGTGGTCGAGTGGTTTAGAGCGTGGCTCTTAAGAATGCACCTGACCCTAACTTGACTACATACTTAAACCTAGATCTCAAAATCTGTAAGGTCTAGAAAACTGATTTTTTTACACAAGTAACTTCAGTTCTTGAAGATTAAATGCTCAAGACAAAAACACGATTACTGAAAAAATGCTCTATAGTTTTTTTTTTACAAAAAACCTTGTGTTAGACACATTTTTGCTTGGATCTTTGAAGTTTGCTGTCTTTTCTTTAATATTTTTTAATATCTAAAAAGGCATTGATAAAACCTAAATTTGCTCAAAATACTTTTTTTATAATCATTATAATTCGTCTTTTATTCATAGTAAAACTAGCTGGGCGGTGATTCCGCGTCGTCCATTTTCAGTGTGAAGAGAGAAGGACGATGTTTGATTTTTTGCGTCAGTAGCCCTCTTAACTTAGAGGTCGTACTTCGTAGTTTGATTTCCGCGTTGGAAAAATGCTAAGTTTGGTTACAACTATGTAGGCTAATCACCTGATTGTCTGACAAGTAAGATGGTCGGATGTAAAAAGTCGCTCCTGTCCCTGATCTCTTACTAGTCGTGTCGATCATCATCATCCGCTCACTGTGTTATAAGAATAAAGGAATAGAGAGTGCTCTTGGAGTACCCACATGGACACTATTACTTACTCCTGCGTAGCTGCCCTGGTTTTAATGAAACCAGCCGACGTCACCGAAACCGGTGTGGGAGGCATATTGTGTATTAGTAGGAAAGAGAATTTTGTAGCAATGCTAGAGTATTTTCATTAAATTCCATTTCCATATAAAGTTGTTGTATTGTTTCTGGCACGTATTCTATAAGTTGAATAAACAATAAAGTAAAATAATTAAAAAATCAAAAAACCCGACTGCAAAAAATGTTAACTAAAAATACCGAAACAAGACCTAATTCTGCCGGAGGCATCGAATCCATGTTTTAATTGATACGACTCTTGCTTCGAGTTTCATGCCAAGATGCATAGAAGGCTACATAGAAAAATGTAGAAGAAGAAAATGGACTACAAAATGCAGTCGGAGGCATGTCGCACCAAGTTTAACATTTCATAAATCATAACATATGCTTCCGACTGCATTTTATAATCCACTTTCTTATTATCGGTCTTTTCTCGGTCTCGGTCGGTCTTTTTAGTTAATTTTTTTGCATTTTTTTGCAGTCGGGTTTTTTGATTTTTTTAATTAATTTACTTTATTGGCGACTTTTTAGTTTGTAGTCATCTAATCGTTTCGACAATCAATTCAATAAAAAATTGGAAGACTACCGTGCTGTTATTTCTAAGTGTACAATACGTAGGTACATAGGTTACAAAGCAATGGCTTATGTAAGCCTCATGAGGCGTCTGTTCGGCCGTGGAAGGCCCTTGGGCCCCACAGCAGGCACTCGCCGGCGTAGCCGTGGTGTAAGCTCAAGTGATCCCGCGGCCCGCCTAGGGCAAATAGTGGAGTGCCGCCGAGTTTTTAGTGGGTAGGGGCTACGTCCACTACCATCTTTCGGGCGCAGCAGAGACCCACATACTTGCGGGCAGGACCCCATCCCCCGTAAGATGCTTAAAAGCATTTTCTCGGCGAAAAAAAAAGGTACATAGGTTTGGTACTGTTTCAATTTATGTTTCTGGTTTTAAGTACCCAATTTTTTTTAATACCTTATCATTGAATTTTCATCTTGTTTCAGTCTTTTCAGTTGATTTTTAATTGTAGTTACCCATGCAGGCGGGTTTTTTTGTTTTTTTTTTTTTTTAATTATTTATCGTTCCATTTAATTAAAACTGCAAGTTATATACATATTTAGAATCAGTGTTTAAAATCCTTAATTTTGATACCCCACTCGATATGCTTGGTAGATTTTTTTTTTTACCTTACAATATGGCATCAAACATCCACCATTTTGGTTTTTTTTCATATCACCTATCTAAGAACACTTGGACTATTAAGACAAATCTAACGATACCTCAAATGTGAAAAACCGTTTAGCGGTTCTGGAGATACAAGGTAATAAAGAATATGTGAGGATATGCGTGGTGGCCACAAAGGAAGATCTTCCGACCGAGCGAGGTGGTATGCTCGGTCAGGCCGAAGCCCACGTGATACATTTCAGCTGTCGTATATATACCGACGCGCTTAGAAAACTTCGATAGCGCGATGCAGGAATGTTAGGCGAATTGTGGGTACCGCCACATCACTCCCCCCCGAAGACCGGAGGTCGAATCTTGAAGTCTTGTCGCTTGAGTAGTCGCCAGTGCCAGAGAGTTCCAGTGAGTCGGAACTGTTGCAGTGAGTCCCAGTGAGTCGGAACTGTAAGCTGCTGCACGGGATCCAGTGAGTCGGATAGCTGCCGTGCGGGGCCGATGCTACGTGCTGACCAGGAGAGATGTGCTCTGCTTGCTGACCGGTCGGTGTAGTGAGAAAGCCCGATGATGCCGATGAGGAGTCCGCCCAGGCCGCGGTACATTACGGCTAGTGGACGAGGTACCCGATGAGGCGATGCTGGCTAGCGGGGTGCGGAGGGGCGGGGAGTGATGATGATGAAGGAGGCGTTTTCTGTCGAGGGTCACCAATGTGGGATAATAATATGTGTGGAGGCCGCAAAGGAAGATTTTCCGACCGAGCGAGGTGGTATGCTCGGTCAGGCCGAAGCCCACGTGATACATTTCAGCTGTCGTATGTATACCGACGCGCTTAGAAAACTTCGATAGCGCGATGCAGGAATGTTAGGCGAATTGTGGGTACCGCCACAAATATTACATAGTTCCTTACAACTTACAAGATACGCGCTAAATCCATAATCCTTCCTGGCAGTCGGGTAATAAACAACCCGTCGCATTTTTCTGTCGATCGACGCGACCATATCGCTACTGTGTACTATGAGTTTCAATTTCAAAAGGTAATTATTTATTGAACGAAAGTAAATAACGTTATTTGTTGGTCATCCAATATCCATACTAATATTATAAATGCGGAAATGTGTCTGTCTGTCTGTCAATCTGTCTGATCCGATAGTATCGGAACGATCGGCCTCCTCGTATAATATGGAGACCATTATTAAGATGCGTATTATTTTTAGTAGAAAATTACCCCCTTATCAGTTATTATTTAATAACGAAATCACACGACATTATTTGTACAGTCAAGGACGTTTGCGTTGATCCTTATTCCTATATACATAAGGTCGAAATGATTCCATCCAGGTCGGCCGTGCAAACAGAATTTTCCCGTGTACACAGAAAAATAAAATCCCCAAGGCAACAGAGATAAACAGAACTAATAGAGGTACGATATTTCACTGTTTACAAGGATGTTAAGACATTTTGTAAATTGCTGAGGGAATTTGTTTTTTTAGGCACGCGCCATAATTATTAGTTTTAGAACTTTTAGTATCTTTTACGTGGGAGAGCCATGCTTCGGCACGAATGGGCCAGCTCGACCGGAGAAATACCACGTTCTCACAGAAAACCGGCGTGAAACAGCGCTTGCGCTGTGTTTCGCCGAGTGAGTGAGTTTACCGGAGGCCCAATCCCCTACCCTATTCCCTTCCCTACCCTTCCCTATTCCCTTCTCTTTCCATCCCTACCCTCCCCTATTACCCTATTCCCTCTTAAAAAGGCCGGCAACGCACTTGCAGCTTTTCGGATTCCCTTGAGCTTGACACCTCTCAAGTTTTTTTTTCATTTCCTACTTCATCATCTAGCTCAGGGGTTCCCAAACAACCCCCCCTCCCCAATTGCTACACAACGCCATTTTTTTCTGGGTCCCATAGCGCCCCCTGTGATCTTCAGCGCCCACAAGGGGGCGCTATCGCCCACTTTGGGAAAGGCTGAATTTCTAGCTATTCATAAAGTCCACTTTTTTATTTCAAATGATTTTCCGGGCCCTAAAGCCATTTATGCAAAAAAATGAACTTTTTTAATTGTTAGTTACCCACTTCATCCACTTATGTCTTCATATAAAGATAAATCCAAAAGTAAATATCCAAACTAAAACATTTTCAACAAAATGATGCCAAGACGAGATCACTGGCTGGCACTATCTTAACTTATCACATCTCATGTAAGCCAAGCTTCTGATTGTAGGTAGGTACTCGCTATCACTTATAGGGTCAATTCAGACCGCAACGCGACGAGGCGAGGGGAGGCGCGGCGCGGCATAAATTTGTATGGATTTGATAGATTTCAATTGCGTGAGACGTCTTGCGAATCTGTCAAATTCATATAAATTTAGAAATGCATCTACGCGTCGCGTTGCGGTCTGAATCAACCCATACTCGTAAGCGCTTAGCTTCATTAACTCTACACGTTAGTATAGATATGTGGCTTGTTTTTATGGCATTTTCAAAATATGTTCCGCTAATAAATTTTGACTATTTTTCTACAGAAACTGTTTACTGTAGGTGAAAATTAAGGACGTTACGTAACTTATAAAGGCCCCTCCTCATCCATAATGGATTATGATCGCCGCCATGGTTTTGAAACTTTCTACAAGCACAACCGATCATGGGATACATGGGCAATCATAGATAAATGAATAATGCGCCTCTCTTCATAACCCTTTTACTTACTTGTCCAGCATGGGCTAACATGCAGAGGCCACATAAGATATATTGAGGACACACACACACACATGACACACACACACACAACGAGGAAAGCATAAACAATTTAATAATAATTTATGGTGGAATAAACGAAAATACGAAAGTGTGAGATAAAATATGTTTATGGCGTGGACATAACAAAATCACATTATAATATGATATTGAATGTACTATAACTTCTTGGTGGAAATTCATGTTTCACAGTAATAACATACACTTTTCATGCACTTATTCCACTTTTATTTATTTATTTTATTACAATTATGTTTCACACGACCTTTCGATAAAACCTGATGATGATTTTATCGAAACCGGTTGTGTGAAACATAATTGTAATAAAATAAATAAATAAAAATGGAATAAGTGCATGAAAAGTGTTACATATCGACGATGGAAAACAGAAAGGGCGTATCCCGTTGAAAGGTCGTAACTAGACTACGTATAAGGTCATTATCAGTTTTTTCTGCGTCGATTGGTCTGGGTCTGGTTGCTCTACGATGACATGAAATTTAAAAATAAGGGAGTATTTTAAAAAGTGTGATAATTTTTTTTGGTGTAACTGCCCACAAAACTGCGTATTTATACTTTTTTGAGATACGATTTGAAGAAGTTTGTGTTTTTAATTAAAACATATTTACGCTGTTCCTGTTTCGATGCGTCCCAGATGTTACGACCTTTTTGCGGGAAGCAATTTTTATGCTTCCTTAGTTACGACATTTTAACGGTTCAGATTTTTCTAAGGACAAATAATGACTTCTTAGATACTACAATTTCATGGGTGGTAGAAATGAACTCAATCGTAGTTAATACGAGTCACAGGTCCCGCAATTTGTTGAACATTCCGGACTTTCTTACATACACCCAGTGTTGCCAACCCCTCAGCTGTAGATCTACAGTTTTTCGGAAATCCTCTCAGTTTTCAGTTTAGGCCTCGAAATTTACAGTTTTTATGAGCTAGCTAGCGTCATCTATTTTATTATATTAAACTTAATAAAAATATTAAATGGAACTTGAAATGAAAATATAAATATTAACTTAAATCGAAACAGAGGTAATGGTCATCACTTAAATCGAAACAGAGGTACAGCTTGGCAAAGAAGAGTCTGACGCGGTGACAGCTGGAACTAAGAGTTTTTATTTATGACAACACTACATTACTTGTCAACTCTAGTTTATATTGTGTCAAAAGCGAAGCGTAGGGTTGCCTGTATTTAAAGATTTAATCCACACCCTTCTCATTTAATCCACACGCCCTCATTTAATCCACACTCTTCTTTGCCAAGCTGTAATGGTCATCAATCGACTTAATAGTTAGATGGCGTTAGTTGCAGACAGTCGTAGAAAGTTAGGATCCTAATATTAGCGTACGAAATCAGAAGAATAGGGGCTTTTGGTTGGTGCAACCAGAAGCTTCTAATTAGTCTTATTTTTAGGATTTTAATTAAGACGTCTTTTGCTAACGTGAAGCCCCTCACCGAGACACCGACATCGATCGCTCGATTGATCGATGTCTGAACAGACATAATATTTCATAATATTTCTAGTTTTTAGTTCCCGGCTTCCTTAAATATATTTTATTTCTTACCATAATTAAATATTAAAAAATCATAAAAGATAAAACTGTAGATTCACTGTTTTTCAAATTGATATTTACAGTTTTCTACAGTTTTTTTCTAGCATATCTACAGCTTAGCTCTGTGATTTGGTTGGCAACACTGCATACACCCCAGGTAAGTTACCTTAGTCGCTGCGCGGGCGTCGTATTGAAAGGTTGTGTCAGTTTCGCTGTAGTGAAATCGTGTTGCAAAAACCTTGGAGTGTATAATTTCTCTATACAAGGTATGTTATAAATTCTAGAGATTTAATAACCTAGTAATAAGTTCCAGGATAATAATGTATTCTTGAGCTTAACTCAAAAAGAATGTAAACAAATCGAAATCAAATTCTGCGTGGTACCTATGCGTTGTAAGATTTTAGGTTTTTTACTACTATTAGGGGTTAAAGTATGAAGTTTCCGTTTTTGTAAGTAGGTGTTCGTGAAATTCAATTTTCCCATAGTAACGTTTTTCTTAATTAGGTAACAACTAATTTAAATCTAAGCATACCTACGTATTTATGGGCATGTTAACTACTAACATGACACATTTTTTAACCCCCGACAAAAAAGAGGGGTGTTATAAGTTTGACGTATCTGTCTGTATGTCAGTCGGTCTGTCTGTCTGTGGCATCGTAGCATCCAAACGGGTGGACCGATTTCGATCTAGTTTTTTTTTGTTTCAAAGCTGACATGATTGAGAGTGTTTTTAGCCATAGTTCATCATCATCAGCCTGCTCAGTGCTGGAAAATTGCGGTTCATCTGGTTCGTGAAGGGCCGATTAGCAACTTGCAGTCGTTTGGTGGGCTTTATAATATTTTGCATTCTAGTTCGTGACATTTATGAATAAATACACATTAATGGAAAGTTGACCTGATGCTGCAGCATAACCTGGTATTCAATAGGATACTTAACTCCTCACCAACTTAGACCAGAGGTTCGTGTTTGGGCTCATTTTAATTGCGACAGTTAGTAAGACGAAGATAACAGTAAATATTTGCATGCTGCTGCTGTTGGATTCTATAGGAGCCGAGCTCCATAATATTATGAACCCAAAGTGGAGGTTTCATGTTAGGACTCATATTGACGGCCTCATCCAAGAGGACATTCATAGATGGTATTCATTGAGATAATAATATTATGATCCTTTTGATAGGAATTATTCTGCACTATAACGAACACAAGTTTAAAAAGCATTAAATAAAATAAAATTAAGATATTAAAAAAAAACCCCGTCAACCAACTTTAAGGGTGGGTTGCACCAGAAGCGTTGTTATAGTAAAGGTTAAGGTTATCGTCAAATACGGCGTCGCTTATTGATTTTAACTAGATATTTAACAGTTCATTTGTCATTTTATTATAGTTAAAGTAAGTTCGTGCAACCCGCCCTAAATAGTAATGAAATAATATTTACTGACTTTTCTTGTTTTATTATAATGACCAGCGTAGTCTGTATTCATTTCATTGTAGTTGGATTGATTTTATATCTTTTATTATAATTTTAACCGACTTCCAAAAAGGAGGAGGTTTCTCAATTCTACCGTATATTATATTAATAATATTATGTTTATTTTTTTTTATGTTTAATCTTGTTCTGTAATGTTGTATATTATGTACAAGACTTATCTTTGACTATTTTTTTATTTACTCCATAAATAACATTAGTAGGGAAAAATAATATTATGAAGGGAATAATAACATATTATATTCCACTTAAATTCTTAATATTATTAGTTATTTATTGTTAAATAATTCTTTAATGAAAAGTATAATTAGGTAGGTACCTAAAGTTACTATTGTAGATATTTGATAACCTTATATTATGTGTTTTTGTTGTTATTTTAGTGACATAATATATTATTTACTTAATTAGTTATTAAGTTGACATTATATAATATAATATTTTTTGCTTTGTATTTTTGGTAACTTTTTAAAAGTTCAATAAATTTACGTTTATAAAAGCTTACGACGTTTTATTTCGTCATTGGGTATCTAGACGTTTGACTTACAACCAATTTTCTAACCATTATAATGCATTATGAATGTGTTTACACCCCGTTTCTAAGAACAAATTAAAACGAACACTAGTTACGACCTTTTTGAGGTCGGTAAATTTCTTATAGTTTTATGATTCAGTACAAACGTCGTGTCAATATACGACATTTTTGAGGTCTGCAATTTTTGTATACAATGGGTGTAACCTGAATAACTTTATTTCTAGCAATAGGAAGTTATTGGCTTGTATGCCCCTTTATGCAGGTTTTTATTTTAAAGTAAAGGTGTTAAAATTATGTTCCCACGATTTACCGTTAAAAAGCTATGATAGAATTTCCCAATATTTTTTTGTTTTTTGGCTCTGGTGTAAAGTTGCGTTAGCCTGGGTTACGCCCTTTCTGTTTTCCATCATCGATATTATTACTCAAAATCACATTAGATGTGAAAAAACTTGGACCGTTAACGGTTATAGAGGGTGATTTTTCTACAGTGTTAATGTGAGGTCATTCATATAATTATATAAACTAAATAAGCGGCTAATACGCTTAGAAATCTCATAATTGAAAATAGAAATCGAATAATTTCTTGCTACCTTAACTAACACCTAAGGATATAATAGATAGTTATAACAATAATACATGTATAGTCTTCCCAAATTTTTGCGCAAATCGGTACCACAAGCAGTGTAAAAGACATTAAAATTCTAGAATGGTACACACAGCACACTTAATAGGAAAAATATAAAATCCCTGCCGGAAAAATAAAGCTTGCTGCCTGCACTAGGCTGAAAAACTCACCCTGTATATGATAATGACGTCACATGTAGGTACTGCTAATCGTGTTGAGTAATTTTACAGGTCATCAATCATCAAATAACGCTTCGGACAATTTACTGATGCTATGTAGAATTATTTACCTCTGAATTCAGGCCTTATGTCATTCGGATAAGGGTCATGTCGAAGGCAAAAAAGCTAGGAACGTACTAACGTGCCGGGCGATACTTCAATTTACAGCTCATGAGCCCAACGCTCAGAAAATAGAATTTCAGATAGTTTATACAATTTAGCTGTGATCTAGCTACAGTTTAGACTTTTGAGCAAATACTTAAATTATATTCAACTAGATGACGCCCGCGACTCCATTACTGAGAAATTCGTTTATCGCACAGGAACCGTATTTTTTTCCGGGATAAGAAGTATCCTACGCCCTTTCCCGGGACTCAACTCCACCCTATCTTTCATCAAAATCAGTTCAGCGGTTTGGGCGTGAAGAGGTAACAGACAGACAGACACACTTTTGCATTTATAATATTAGTTAAGTATGGTTATCATATCAACAAACATACAAATCTAAACATTGTACATTAAAGATGGCGTATAGGGAAAATGAAATTACCTTCATAACCATACGAGTGGCGGCGGTTAAAGGTAACAAACAGTACGAGAGCTCAAATAATCACAACTCAAAGACATATTACATTATCATAATTGAACATGAAATATAAATCTCTGATGCATGCGGTATTCTGTAGAAAGCTTTGTATATTGATTTTTAAAATATATACTATACTAGACGTTCTGCGCGGCTTCGCCTGCGTAAATTAGATATTTGACAGACAAATCAATCTACAAAAAATAGCCTATGATCCTTCACGTGGTCTACTTCTTATCTGACCCAAATAACAGAAAAAAATCTCTAGTAGTTCGTGAGATAAGCATTTTCAAATAATTTCCCCCGTTTTTTCCACATTTTATTCTATTTCTTCGCTTTTATTAGTCTTAGCGTGATAAAATATAGCCTATAGCCTTCCTCAATAAATGGGCTATCTAAACACTGTAAGAATTTTTCAAATCGGACCAGTAGTTCCTGAGATTAGCGCGTTCAAATAAGCCCTTTCAAATAATTTCCCCCCGTTTTTTCCACATTTTCCTCTATTTCTTCGCTCCTATTAGTCTTAGCGTGATAAAATATAGCCTATAGCCTTCCTCGATAAATGGACTATCTAATACTGAAAGAATTTTTCAAATCGGACCAGTAGTTCTTGAGATTAGCGCGTTCAAACAAACAAACAAACTAACAAACTCTTCCGCTTTATAATATTAAAGTATAGATATACTAGTATTTTACGGGGTGTAACAAAACTAAGTGATAATACTTTAGAGTGTGTATGTAATATGTGAAAGTTGGGAAACAAAAAAGAACGCTGAAAGATTAATTTTTGAGTTGGATTTTTTATATTTCTCTACCTTTTCTTTTCAATTTGTATTTCTTCTATGACTTCTATCTTTTGACCTAGATTATTAACACGATAGAATAGCCCGATAAACGAGTTGCTGCAAAACCAATTTATGAAGAGTCTATTAGGCCGTTAGATAGTAAATACGTAACAATGACATAAGCCATTACTAAGAATCTAGTGACACCTTATTCATTAAAATTAGATCAGAAGCTTAAGCGATTTGTTGGAACAAATATTAAGCGTACCTACATAAATATTACAACAAAAACATACCTACAAAATAACATTACCCTTTATTTTGTCGCAGTCGGGTAAAATATTGATTAAATATATTTTAGTTTACCTATCCAGCAGCCATTATCCAAAGGTTTCGAAGGTAAATGAGAATAGGCAGCTGATGGAAGACCGCGTTTTAGTGGGAAATGCCCGTTTGGGACGAGACCTAAATACCTACTTTTCCATCTTATAGATGACAGATCCCGGTTGGGGTAAAGGTGCCAGCAGAGTTGCGACTTGCGGGCATTAATTAGTTCTAATTAAGACAGTAAGCAGCGTATAATTATCTATACACATAATCTAGACACGCGGTAGCGTGTCAAGCCAAGTTCAAGTAAAACAGAACTGGCAAGCAGCACCTGCATAGCTAGCACGGCGTTGCCCAGTCGATTCTTCGGAAGAAAGTAATGGCAGTTTCTTTCCCATGTCTACTTATCTTTTTCCCGAGCCACCCATCCACCACCCATCGACTCGAGTTTCAGTGGACAAAGACAAGAAACTCTTTCCATAGCAACCGTTGTAGCAACGGCAATTATTTCTTTCTGACATTTAGTTTCTTGATTCTTTTTTTTTATTATGGCACTTCGGCTATAAAACCATGGCCAGTATCGAATAAATGGCGGCAAATTAAAAAATCGACGTGTAGCAATCCTATCTATAGCTGGAATTATAGTTTCGATCTATGAAATACGAATAATAAAAACTAAACTAATAATTCCAGCTATAGACAGAGTTGCTATACATCGTTTTTTTGAATATGCCGCCATTTACTCGACACTGACTATGGTTTTATAGCCGAAGTGCCATAATAAAAAAAAAAAGAATCAAGAAACTAAATGTCAAAAGCGGATAAAAATATGGTCGTCATGCTTGACATATAGATTTTCAAAAGCGGAAGAAATCGAGATACGAAAGAAACTTTTTCTCCAATGTTTTTCCGGTAAAACTGTCAAAGTTTAGATTCTTTCGTTTGTCTACTGACGGTATGCTAGGCCAGCAGCATATTATATATTACACGAACCATTTCGAGCCACTTTTGACCCCCTCATAATTCAAAAACTATTTAACATAAATGCTTCAAATTTGGCTCATATAATAGGACTTGCAAGGTTATTATATTCTCTAAATTTCATAAACAAATCTCAAACGGTTATTTAGATAATCACGTCCGAAAATCGTAATTTTTATCACTGACTGACTGACCTACAGATCAAAATTCTAACCCACTTCCAGATGACCTAGAAGGCTGAAATTTGGAATCTACCTCGGTAATTGTGTGAAAGCTCAGGGAAAAATCCAAAAATGAAAAAATTCGGCCAAGTGTGAGTCGGACAGAGCGAAAATTGTGTTTTTTGTATGGGATCCCCCCTTAAATATTTATTTGATTTTAATTCTGTTATAAATTATGGAAGTAAACATATAATTAAAGATTTCGAAAATATTTCAAGTGTCTACCGGCTGCCATTATTGATTATGAGCAAAAAAGACCAAAAAAATCACGTTTGTTGTATGAGAGCCCCCCTTAAATATTAATTTCATTTTATTATCAGTATATGTTGTTATAGCGGCAACAGAAATACATAATCTGTAAAAAATTTAGAACTCTAGCTACAGCGGGTCTTGAGATACAACCTGGAGACAGTCAGAGAGATGGACATAGAGACGGACAGACATCGAAGTCTCAGTAATTGGGTATCGTTTTTACCGTTTGGGTATAAAATACTTTAAAAAGCCCAAAAATAAGTTGTGTCCACAATCCCCATACGAAAAACCTTGTAATACACCCTAAACAACCGGTCAACGACCAAGAACAGTCAACATATCAACTTAATAATACATAGAGCAACACAGTAACACACAATAATTTCATACTTTGACGACCGCTGTGGCTCAATGGTTAAGAGCGTGTGGCGGCTCAAGCCGGGGGTCACGGGTTCGAATCCCGCCGATGGAACAAAAAGTTTTTGAAAGTTCCTGGGTCATGGATGTGTATTAAATTTGTGTATAATATAATAAAAATCTATTTCCGTTGTCTGGTACCCGTAACACAAGTCCATCAGGTACTTACCACGGGGCCAGACTGACGTGGTGTGAAGCGTCCATAGATATTATTATTATTATACTTTAATTCACACTACAATTTCATACTAAATACTAATATTATAAATGCAAAAGTGTGTCTGTCTGTCTGTTAGCCCTTCACGCTCAAACTGCTTGTACCGATTGTTCTGATAAGTGGTATGGAGATATAGTTAGAGTCCCGGGAAAGGACATAATATAATTCTTTTAATCCCAGAAAAATGTACGGTTACCGCCGGATGGACGAATTAGGGGCAATAGAGTTTCGATTGGCATCTGTCTGTAGTCTGTACTCTGTGTTTGTCAGTATTACTGTATTTTAATAGCTACTTAACTTTCGCACAATAAGTTATACGATAGAGTTAATAGTTGGAAATATACTTGTGTTACACGGTACACCGTATTATTCCAATGCCTCATGATGGCAATTGCATATTCCATTCGCTTGAATTTTCTTTGTTTAATTCGACTGATACTCAACAAAACAAGCCTGGGGTTGTTTCTCCACTTCCTGATATGTTTCGGATAGGCTATCCAAAACTTATCTGACATATGAAGTATGGAGTATCAGTCATATACTCGTAAGTTGTGGATAGCATAATATCCGACACTTATCAGGAAGTGGTGAAACAACCCCTTAAGGTTGTGAGCGACTAAAGTCGAATATTTAAGTTTGAACTGGGAAGATTTAGGTGTCTACATTTGCTCGGAAAAAATTTCTTTACAAAAAGTAGTGATATCCCACCAAAAACATAAATGTAAAAAGGAGAGCCAAGTTGAATACAAACATTATGCTTGTCTATGGACTTCGCCGTAAAAAGAATGGAGATCTAAATGAGTGCCAAGTTCTATGGAAAATTTAAATATGTATTTATAGGAACCAAATAACATTATGAACAAACAACAAAGTCTATTTCTTCGCTTTATTGAATATCTATAACAATTGCTGTTATTTAAATAATGTGAGATCTTAAAGTAGATTAGATTTAACTTGGCCAGTTTTCATTACAACAGCCATTTCATAAAGTTATTGATCATTTTAATTCTGATAAAAACTGGCCAAGTCAAATCTAATCTACTTTAAGATCTCACATTATTTAAATAACAGCAATTGTTATAGATATTCAATAAAGCAAAGAAATAGACTTTGTTGTTTGTTCATAATGTTATTTGGTTCCTATAAATACATATTTAAATTTTCCATAGAACTTGGCACTCATTTAGATCTCCATTCTTTTTACGGCGAAGTCCATAGACAAGCATAATGTTTGTATTGAACTTGGCTCTCCTTTTTACATTTATGTTTTTGGTGGGTATAGATACATCACAAGTTATAATTAACATCTTCACAAAAACGTGCACTTAGCACCACGCTATTTTAGTCAAAAGCGACTCTCAAAAGCCAAACAAACCGAAAAATTAAACGGAACAAGTCATTTACCGGGAATATCTTTATAAAAACTCGTTTAAGCAAACTCGAGCCGTCTTCGAGTCAATTTACCCCCTAACTTAATAATTAAAAGAAACCTCAAGCAGAAAACTTCGGAGCATTCGCCTAACGTTTATCGCCGTGTTCTAATTTTGTCGCTAAAATTTTGATTTTCATCATTCCTTTAGTCGTATTTCCAGTTGGTACTTACTGCTGTATTTTACATATTGAATAAAAGTATGTTATACAATATTTCATATTATATTGATGATTTGACTGTGGCCAGAATGTATGTATTTTTTTTAAATGAAATAAGGGGGCAAACGAGCAAACGGGTCACCTGATGGAAAGCAACTTCCGTCGCCCATGGACACTCGCAGCATCAGAAGAGCTGCAGGTGCGTTGCTGGCCTTTTAAGAGGGAATAGGGTAATAGGGGAGGGTAGGGATGGGAAGAGAAGGGAATAGGGAAGGGAAGGGAATAGGGTAGGGGATTGGGCCTCCGGTAAACTCACTCACTCGGCGAAACACAGCGCAAGCGCTGTTTCACGCCGGTTTTGTGAGAACGTGGTATTTATCCGGTAGAGCCGGCCCATTCGTGCCGAAGCATGGCTCTCCCACGTAAAAATTATTTTTAGGCAAGCTATTGATGACAACAGCAGTATAATTAAACTTCTCACAACATCTACTAACACTTTGTTAAGAAGACAGAAGACAAGACTAGCTTTTTGAGTATTTTAATAACGACCTTTTTGAACCTTTTTATTTGAACATATTGAATTCGTTTACAATTACTGTGCAATGTGTGATTTGCTGTTACTTATTGTTAATTAATTTACACATTTCTCACCGCAGTAAGAGAAATTAGCTCAATATTCCACAGCCGTTCCTTATACACACGAGCTTGTTAGTAGTGCTACCTATTTCTATTATTACAGAAACTAGTAGATATTTCTCCCACGGGAATATATACGTTTTCTAGACAAAAAAGTATTATAAAAGGTCCTTCCCAATGGTCTCCCATGGAGTCGACCAGAATATGTCCTAGCCAACATTAATTAAAAACAGTAGCAAACAAACGAACCTTTCCTCTTCATAATATCAGTAAAGTAGGTAAGGAATTATGATACAATCGTAGCTTTAGTAGCTTATATTCATAAAGACCTCTTGGCTTGTCCTGAGGCTTGCGATAAGGGGACAATACAATTTAGACGTACAGTGCAAAGCCTCCATCTGAGACTATAAAGTAAGAGGCTCATTTCCTATTATGATAGCTAATATACTTTATATACTCGCTAAATACACAGACAAATTTAACGCGTTGTGATCTCAAGCTACAATTATGTGACGTCATAATATGCCACATTATCTGTCAAACCCTTCATTAATTTAAAGTTTAATTATAATTAAATGCATTTAATGAAACTTTTAACTTGGGTCATATGACTTTCGGTTAAATATTCACAATAATTTTGAGTTGCAAATGTAACAATTTCTTTTCTGAAACTTAACAATTCTGCAAAGTACAAAGAGATATGCTGGCAAAAGGAATCGTCTTTTATTATTTTCTTGCAAATTCTATATAATAATATAATAATATCTATGGACGCTTCACACCACGTCAGTCTGGCCCCGTGGTAAGTACCTGAAGGACTTGTGTTACGGGTACCAGACAACGGAAATATATTTAATACTTTTATACTATACACATATTTAAGATTTTTTATATGATACACATATTTAATACACATCCATGACCCAGGAACTTTGAAAACTTTTTTGTTCCGTCGGCGGGATTCGAACCCGCGACCCCCGGCTTGAGCTACCAACAGTCCACCAACTGAGCCACAGACGTCGTCAAAATTCTGTTTTGTGATTTCAACGCTTTTTATCGTATTGTGAATGATAAAAATAATATGGTAAAATTATGCTAAATTACTTTTATTTAGAAACACAGCGTTACCAACTCTATACTTTTATTGAAAAACTATAATGTTATGTTTTAAACAAACGCAATTATATTTGTTTTAAAAAAGAGTTGTTACTCTTAAGATTTTTTTTTTATATTAGTTTAAAAATTGACGAAATATTGAAAATTCATCATAAATATCAATCTTATAATTTATACAATATCATAACAAGCAGCCACGTATTGTTGAACAAAACACAACAAATAACAACAATAAAACAACTCACAAGAAACACTCGAAGTCGACGAACATTTCGACGTTCGTTTGGGAAATACACAACAGAACATAACTCGGGGTAGCTCGGGACACAACGACTTTGGCGAAAGAACACAACTCGGTACACAGCTCCCGATTCTACTTTTCTAATGCAACATGAATGTAGATTTACTACCGCACTCAGGGACGAATATTAATTATTTAATTGTAATTAAGTACACGAAGATTTTGACACAAGCCATTATCTGTCAAAATCTTCATTTAATTACAGTTAAGTAATTAATATTCGTCTGTGAGTGCGGATGTTAATGATCCTTATTTAAACCAGTCCGTTTCGTTTCAAATAACAAAATAGTATTCTCATATTGTGTAACAAACGTCAAACTGCTGATTATTAATTATTATAGTTTCCACCAATCAAAACGCGCTTGACGCAGTTTTTTTCGTATATAGGTATATATGACAATACATATTTCACTTTTTGACACGGATTGGATCAAACAAGTAACGAATACGCATTAATGTTGCATTGTAATAGTAGAATTGGGGTACAGAGTTTCTAGCCAACACGTTCTTTATCGCTCATTTATAGAATCGCCAATCAAAATTTATGGATTGGCATGACATGAGTCGAAACTCGAAAGTCGACTTCATATAATCGAATGCTTAATATATCAATTCCATACCATACGGTACTACTAATATATATTCTGTGACCATACATAATATTAAGGCCGGCAACGAACCTGTAACTCTTTTGATGTTGCGAGCGTCCAAGGGCGACGGTAGTTGATTTCCATCGGGTGACCCTTTTGCTCTTTTGCTTGTTAGTTTTATACAAAAAAAAAAATACAATTTTGAGCGGCGATCCTATAAAGAAACGATAAAGAAAACGTGTCGACTACGCCAGCAGGTAGACGAGAACTTGACACTTGACGAGACAACCAATCACTGACTGTAATTCAATTCCTAATGTCTCTATACTTGGAATCCGTGACGTCACGATGCATTATGGACAGTTGACAAACAAGGCGCATCGAACAATCGGTGACCGATATTTGTGCCGTATAAAATAATACATCCATAGTCCATACTAATATTATAAATGCGATAGTGTATGTCTGTTACCTCTTCACACGCAAACCACTGATCCGATTTTATTGAAATTTGGTATGGAGATACTTTGAGTCCCGGGAAAGTACATAGATTACTTTTTTCTCTGAAAAATGTAAGGTTCCCGAGCGATGAACGAATTTTGGCGCAACGGAGTTGCGGGCGTTATCTAGTAGTCTATAATAGTCTTAGAGCCTGTTTAACCACTTCCTGATAAGTGCTGGATAGGCTATCCAAAACTTAACTTGACAGATAGATGTGTCTCCTCTTAAATAAAATGGCTACATTTTGTGTAATTCCTAACTGTGTGACTCAAACCACTGAATCGATTTCGCTAAAAGGTATGGGAATACGATACACATAAAAAGTATCCCCTGTCCTTTCCCAGGACTTATCCCGGGATAGGACAGAAGATACTTTCTATCCCGGAATGGATGTATAATATTATATAGTAAGTAATAAAAAATATTTAGCAAAATGACCAACATTTTAATGGCGCAGTACGCGCCAGGCCAATATTACAAGATTAAGGCTAAAACCATCAGAAGGCCAATATCATAAGTAACATAACATTATATAGGATGAGATAAACGATGGGACGTAAAGTATCGGCATTGCCCTATAAAATACATTTTAATGGCGGCCCCATAAATACATTTACTACTGCTAGTAATAGCAACTTATTTCCAAAGCAATACTAATAAAATCTTATCTAAGTATATTAAGAGCGAAACTGAAAATATATTTTCGTCAAGTTCAAATAGGATTAATTTTTAACTTTTTTTTTTATTTTTTTTTATGAAATAAGGGGGCAAACGAGCAAACGGGTCACCTGATGGAAAGCAACTTCCGTCGCCCATGGACACTCGCAGCATCAGAAGAGCTGCAAGTGCGTTGCCGGCCTTTTAAGAGGGAATAGGATAATAGGGGAGGGTAGGAAGGGAAGGGAATAGGGTAGGGTAGAGTAGGGAAGGGAATAGGGTAGGGGATTGGGCCTCCGGTAAACTCACTCACTCGGCGAAACACAGCGCAAGCGCTGTTTCACGCCGGTTTTCTGTGAGAACGTGGTATTTCTCCGGTCGAGCCGGCCCATTTGTGCCGAAGCATGGCTCTCCCACGTATATATATTTTTAACCCCCGACGAAAAAGAGGGGTGTTATAAGTTTGACGTGTCTGTCTGTCTGTCTGTGGCATCGTAGCATCCAAACGGGTGGATCGATTTTGATCTAGTTTTTTTGTTTGAAAGCTGACATGATCAAGAGTGTTCATAGCTATAATTCATCATCACCAACCTGCTGAGTGCTGGAAAATCTGGATTTATCAGGTTCATGAGAGGCCGTTAGCAACTTACAGTCGTTTGATGGGTTTAATATTTCATTTTAGTTCGTGACATTTGTGAATATACAGTATACACTATACATATACACATTAATGGAAAGTTGACCTGGTGCTGCAGCATCACCTGGTTTCTATAGGAGCCGAGCTTCGTATGAACCCAAAGTGGAGGTTTCATGTTTGGGCTCATGTTAACGGCCTCATCGAAGAAGCCATTCATACATGGTATTTACTGGGATATGATATATAGGTTGATAGGAATTATTCTGCACTATAACCAACACAAGTTTAAAAAGCATGAAATTAAATTAAGAAATTTAAAAAAATCCCCGCCAAACACCTTTAAAAAGTAATGAAATAATATTTACTAACTTTAAGTTTAAATAATTCCTAAGTGTAAAGTAATATTTTAGTCCATAATTGTTGTCAAGGTGTGTCGGGGGACTATCATAATAAGACTAATCATAATAAAAATAATCTCATACTAACATCCACCCTCTATATCTAGAAGATGGCATAGGTTTGATAATTTTTTTGTTGTTTCTGTACTAATATTGTGTTACATACCAAATTTCAGCTTTCTAAGACTTCAGGAAGTATCCTAACAATTTAGATGATCGGTGAGTCAGTGACAAAATTGTGGGTTTTTGGACACCTATAAAATCTAAAGTATAATAGCTACGATATTCAAACTTTGTGCATTTAATTATTATACTCATGTCATTATGTACTTATCTTAAAAATTTGAACTATCTGGCATTATCCAAACCAAAGTTACGAGGGTTCAAAAATACGACGAAACGTTTCCGAAAAGGTAGGTAGTGCCCTAGCGCTTCGCTTGGCTCGTCTTGGCGGGGGCACTACCGTGCCCCCAGATTAGTACTGCTTGAAATGTTACAGCTTGGTAATAGTAATTTATGCTTAGGCAAATCATATGAAATTTTTGGTTTGTTTGCTATGAATGATGCTGTATCTATTTTGATAAAATGCACATATATTAAGTAATAACATAAACGCAGAAAAATATTATTTTTAACTAGACGTTCCGCGCGGCTTCGCCCGCGTAAATTAGATATTTCACAGACAAATCAGTCTACAAAAAATAGCCTATGATCCTTCACGTGGTCTACTTCTTATCTGACCCAAATAACAGAAAAATTGCTCTAGTAGTTCGTGAGATAAGCCCTTTAAGATAATTTCCCCCAGTTTTTTTCCACATTTTCTTCTATTTTTTCTCTCCTATTAGTCTTAGCGTGATAAAATATAGCCTATAGCCTTCCTCGATAAATGGGCTATCAAACACTGAAATAATTTTTCAAATCGGACCAGTAGTTCCTGAGATTAGCGCGTTCAAACAAACAAACAAATATTCCGCTTTATAATATTAGTATAGATTGCGGCAAAATGTTCCCTAAGTGTTTAGTAACATAACATTGTTTTATATTTTTAGAGTACTCATGTTAAAATTAGTTCTCTATTTCATAGATCCAACATAGAGAATCCGCTTACGATCAATTATTAAAGTGTTGTTACGACGGTCCCTACATTATTAAGTTAATACCACGGGCTGAACCCTTGATAATACGAACGTGTAACAGTAATTAATTACATCTAAACTTATCCAAACATGACCTTTCAATAGTAGAATATATCAGTTATAACATAACAAATAAGTTTAACACTTGCTCACTCGGGGTAATTTAAATGTTACTTTAATTTAATGCAGAGTCTGACATAAAATCATTTAATTTAATGATCAACAATAGACAAACAACTTAGGACTGAACCAACCTATTCTTTGTTATTTGATGTTATTTAAAATATATCCTTATAATAATCTCAATGCTATCTTATGACAACTTTATCTTTTATCGTGTGAAAAAGAGCGGTTCCCGTAAGATACTCTATTAATGTTAGTAAAGCCGTGATCAACTCCAAGTGTTGACACCAACTGAATATTCAGAAATCAGACTACTAGATTTATTCAAAGTCTAACGAACTCAAAGCACTGTCGTAAGGTGAACGTTACCTTGCTTTCTAAGAATCGATATCTTCCGTCCATTAGCCGACAAATGCGGTGATGGATTACAACTGTACTCCGATGTCACGAAGATTCCATCCATCATTGGTTTTGTGTCTTACTTCCTTTTTCGTGATTAAACCCCCGATTTTCAATTAAATTATCCGTATTTTTAACACGCAATAATTTGCATGGTAAAGGCGAAATGAAAAAGGTAGAGCTGAGGGTCGGGTCACACAGAAACGAAGCAAGACGAGGTACAACTTTGCCTAGCATAAAACGAATACTAAATTGGAATTGGATCTAATATGCATTATGTGGTAATTCACATAACTCCCAAACAACAAACCAACAAACTCTTCCGCTTTATAATATTAGCTTATTAGCGCTTTATTTTATTATTTTTTTTATTGTTGTTCCCAATCTTTTTCAGCCTGCGGCGCAGTTACACGTCACATTAATTTGTCACGGCGCCCTACTCTACCTAGCTATTACAAAAAGATACATAAATTAACACCTTTAATGATATAGTTAGGTTAAGCAGGTTAATCATATTCTGCCTGCTTTGTATAATTAATATTATAATTTTATTTTATAATATTTGTGGTTTCGGATAATGATGGAGGATCGACTAACGGCGCCCCTCTTGCCTTTCCACGGCGCACCAGGGCGCCGCGGCCCGCGGCGCACAGTTTGGGAACCCCTGTCATAACTAATAAGTTATAACAAACAGCATAATGTTTGCTATGCACTATGCAGCAAGTTTTTAAGCTATTGCATAGCTTTTATCGCGGGCTTTGAGCTTGGCGACCGAATCAAGAAATTCCGTAATGAAAGTAAGCCTAACACCCCCCACTCCGACCGGCTCACCGGTGCGGCGTTAAAAGCCGTGCATCGTCTAACGTCGTTTCAGTTCGGCAGACTTCGACACGGTGTTTGTGTGCGTGCGACTAGACGTATGCGAATTATGATAATTGCATAAGTTGATAAAAAATGCTTTACTGCGGTAGTCCCCGAGTGCCACACGAATTTTTTTTAGAAACAAGATTAATACTCATATGGCAACACTAAATTGAGATCGCATAAATATTAACAGCGGCAAAATAAACAAACACAATTGGATGAGTTTTGAAATTCAAATATGATAATAAATTCAGAATGCGAAAAACTTTCCCGACAGTTTGCGGCCTCAAACAAACAAATTTACATTTTATTTACCTGTGGCCTATCAAAAGGCTTTTATGTTGACTGAACCCATGTTACTCACTCGAGAGAAAACTGTTCCAACTATATCCAGCAAGGATATGAGTATTAGAGAATTGTTTTTGTGTAAGAAGAGCAAATCTATTTTTAATATATGTATTCAGCTAGGATGTATTAGAGAGATGCTTTTATGTAAGAACGAGCAAATTTATATAAATAAGTTGAAATCGATATGTAAGATAGGCTGTTTTCAGGAACTTTCTATATATTTCTGATGACACGATAGTAATCAAATGGTTGACCAACTTAAAGATAGAGCATAAATTAACAGTTCGGCCAAATTTAGAAAATTTACTGATAGATAGATGATTGGTCTATTTTTATGTTATTACAAAAGTATTTATATCAGTCAACAATAGATTAAACATAAGATAAGACAACGCTTAAATAGTTCTTATTAAACCGCGAAATGTATTTGATATATATTTTGTTGACAAGTTGAATAAATCAGAAGATTGATCAAGCCTTTTCTAGCTGAATTACAATCAAAAACTACACAGAAGCTTTATTCACTGATTAGTTAATTAAGGCATTAATTAGTCTATCAAAAACCGGAGGCAAAACATACACATCTAGACACGCGGTAGCGTGTCAAGCCAAGTTCAAGTAAAACAGAACTGGCGATCAGCACCAGCATATTATATATTACACGAACCATTTGGAGCCACTTTTGACCCCCTCATGATTCAAAAACTATTTAACATAAACGTGTCAAATTTGGCTCATATAATGAGACTTGTGAGGTAAATATATGCTCTAAATTTCATTAACACATCTCAAACGGTTATTTAGATAATCACGTCCGAAAATCGACATTTTTATCACTGACTGAGTGACCTATAGATCAAAATTCTAACCCACTTCCAGACGACCTAGAAGGTAGATTACAAAGTAGATAAGATTTGACTTGGCCAGTTTTTATCAGAATTAAAATGTTTAATAACTTTATGAAATGACTGATGTAATTAAAACCGACCAAGTTAAATCTAATTTACTTTAAGATCTCACATTTTTAAATAACAGCAATTGTTAAAGGGATTCTATAAAGTAAAGAAATAGACTTTATTATTTGTTCATAATGTTATTTGGTTCCTATAAATACATATTTCGATTTTCCATAGAACTTGGTACTAAATTAGGTCTCCATTCTTTTTACGGCAAAGTCCATGGACAAGCATAATGTTTGTATTGAACTTGGCTTTCCTTTTTTACATTTATGTTTTTGGTGGGATTATAATAAACTAGATGACGCCCGCAACTCCGTTACGCCAAAATTCGCGTCGGAACCGTACATTTTTCCGGGATAAAAAGTATCCTATGTCCTTTCCCGGGACTCAAAGTATCTCCATGCCAAATTTCAGCAAAATCGATTCAGCGGTTTGGGCGTGAAGAGGTAACAGACAGACAGACAGACAGACACACTTTCGCATTTATAATATTAAGTATGGATATGGATTCCTTTGTTCGTAAGCTAATAATTTTACATCTATACTAATAATATATCCCCACATTGGTGACCCTCGACAATATTATAAAGCGGAAGAGTTTGTTAGTTTGTTTGTTTGTTTTTTGAACGCACTAATCTCAGGAACTACTGCTCCGATTTGAAAAATTCTTTCAGTGTTAGATAGTCCATTTATCGAGGAAGGCTATAGGCTATATTTTATCACGCTAAGACTAATAGGAGCGAAGAAATAGAGGAAAATGTGGAAAAAACGGGGGGAAATTATTTGAAAGGGCTTATTTGAACGCGCTAATCTCAGGAAATACTGGTCCGATTTGAAAAATTCTTTCAGTGTTAAATAGCCCATTTATCGAGAAAGGCTACAGGCTATATTTTATCACGCTAAGACTAATAGGAGTGAAGAAATAGAAGAAAATGTGGAAAAAACGGGGAAAATTATTTGAAAGGGCTTATCTCACGAACTACTAGAGCAATTTTTCTGTTATTTGGGTCAGATAAGAAGTAGACCACGTGAAGGATCATAGGCTATTTTTTGTAGACTGATTTGTCAGTGAAATATCTAATATACGCGGGCGAAGCCGCGCGGAACGTCTATAAAGAATATCGAGCAAATATTGGCGGGTTTGGAAAATATATTGTAAACAGTGTTTTAATATTCAACACAATTTAGAACCGAGGCACAAGGGTTAAGCGTCTAAGACGGCTTACCTTTTATAAATTTTAATCTTACGTCGGAAATTCGCAAGCAAGAAAATGCATGCGGCCTTGAACTCTCATTTAATTTATTTAGGAGGCAAAATTAAATCTTGAGGAAACAGCTGGTTAAAATGTTTCTTTTTAAACATTAATCAGGGACGATGACTATCCAAAAATAGTCACGAAAAAAAGACGAAATTTACGAAAAAAAGAATTTTATACAAATTTATGTTGATCAAATTATAACTCAGCGAAATTAAATTGCCATTAATAAATGTAAACGTTATGAAGCAATTTAGCGGGGAGAAGTTTAATGTGAAGTAAAACACTTAGTTTGTAGGAGATCTTCAAACACAAAAATGTTTGCCAATGCTAATATTTTAAAATCTAAATGTCCCCAATTTAGCCACGCTTATTGCCTTGTCACATCTATAATTTCTACGTCTATGGTTTGTTTACTAAGTAACCACAACAAAAATAACCTGCATTTTTCTCTGGGGGCCGGTGCCGCTGCCTGCCGTTCCACCAGCAGCCGCAGCACGGCATCTCACTCAATCCATGGTTCACAAAACGCAAGTGACGGGAGACATAGTGAGGTGCGATCTATGTGACGGGTGACATAGTCGCAGGGTACGATCGTAGCGACGTAGACGTCCGTCCCCTACGGCGGGCTACGCAGCACTGCGCTCGTAGCGCTAGTCGCTACGATCTACGGAATCGCTGAATTTAAATTTATGAATAATATTATGCTCTTGCATTTGCGCAGAATAAACAATATGAAATGACTAAAAGTTTGGAACTTTGGACAGAATAAGAATAAAAAAAGGGTGGCATTTTAAAAGGCTGCAGAAAATCCTTTTATCTCATATTATCTAATAAAATATATTATTACCTACGACTTTGTACGCCGAACTTCGCTTATAGTGTGCAAAAAGTGTTTTTTTCTGTAAAAAAGTTATATTATGTTTTTTTCTGGAGAATCGAAGTATCTGCATATCATATTTTATCAAAATCAGTTCCGCGGTGTTAGTGTGAGGATACACTCTTAATCATTCATAATGTTAATAAATACATATTTATATTTGTGATGCAAAAAAAAACCGTCTTCAAAGTTTGTGACTAATTAACTTCTAAATATTTTAATACTATTCTATGGGTATGTCATTTAATGGATTAAGTGCCTATAGAGACCTTTAACACAGTTAACAGTTCGACAGTTCGACAGAACTTCCCAACAATCCCTTAACTTCATTAGAGTCAGTTATAACCTACGACATTTAAGTAGTTGGTGAGGTTTAGCATAACTGTATTTACAAACTAATATAACTAATATTTATCGCGTGGGAACCGTACATTTTCTGGGATAAAAAGTATTTTTTCGCCTTTTCCGGGACTTGAAGTATCCCCATACCAAACAGCAAAAATAGTTCAGTGGATTGGGCGTGAAGATGTAACAGACAGACACACTTTCGCATTTATAATATTATTAGTATAATATATAGCGAACCTATTTATTTAGTAGGGTTGTGTCAAGCCTAGTCTACAGATTATAACTACATTCACTTGATATAGCCTGATCAGATAAAGTAGGTCTGCCAATGAATCAATTTCGCTGATGGTATGCACCCTCTAGTTTCCCCGAGCGATTCTTAAGTAATTCGTGGCCTACGCGAACAAAGTCAGAGACAAACTACATAAATTTAATCGTATTTCACAATTATTATAACGAGTAAAAAGGCGAAGTAAAAAAACACCTGAGCGTATTTGTGCCATTAACTTAAAAGCTTTTTGGACCTCGAAATACTGGGAAAGGTTTGTTTGATGTTTCTACTTGTTACGACGACTATAGCTCGCTGGGGATCTACTTACATGATAATAAGCGACATATTGAAATCAGATGTATCTACTTTACATAATGTTATTTGCTTTTCACATTACATGATGCTATATTTTTATTTCAATATACATGACATTCAAGTGGCAGTTACATTGTATTTCGTGAAAAGGTTTGCAATAATACATTTTATTACTTCAGTTTGTTCTGATTTCGTTGTTATTTTACTGGTTGTGAATAGTTTATACCATAAATAATAATCGGTTGATTATAATCTACAAATAGTAAAAACTAAGGAAAAGTAACTCCGTCAAAAAATATGCTCCACAATGCTTGTCAAAAAAGTGTACCTTAGGTACACATTTCAATACATTTGCAATATTTAGGTGGCCTTGAGCGGTACTAGGCTGACGTTACATGACAGATCGAAAGGAACCAAATTTAAAACGGTAATAGTATGGGAGTTACGATTCCTTAGTTTTTAGTATTCGTAGATTATCATATTATAATCTTTTAACAATAGATACTATAACTTTCTTTAAACAGTCATAATTCTGAGAAGTGACCATAAACTAATTCTATTATTTACTGTATGATATAAATGTACAGATTAAGGTCTTATTTAAAACTATGTCTTCCTTAGTAGAAAATTATTTGACATGGTACGAGCGTACACTAAAAAAACCGGCCAAGTGCGTGTCGTGTCACGCGCAATATAGGGTTCCTAGTACCGCTAGTTTTTGATAAGTTTTGTATGGTCAATGACTGCACATTTATAACATGTTTTACACTTCTAACAACATCATCTCAGTTACGTTCAAAGGACTTTGAACGAAAAGTTCCTTTGTATTTCTACGAATAGTTGTTTTTACTTGATCGACTATTACTCAATAACTTATGAAGTCTTCTTAGCCGTGATAGTTTTCCTTTTAAATTCAGCATATTTCCTACTCCCGTGAATTTTTTCACATTTCCAGAAGCAACCGTTTAGCTGGTAGAAGGGGGGGACACTGGACTGTAACGATTTTTTCCACTTTAAAACTTCATATTTCACAAATGGGTCCCTAAATCGGAAAATGATTTTTGAATACTCATAATATTTTTAAAAAACCTATCCAACGACACCCCACACGGTAGTGTAGACGCGAAAAAAAGTCACCCCCGCATTGATGTGTAGGGGAGCTACCGTAAAAAAATAATTAAAGATTTTATATACCATTTTGTCGGCATCATTAAGATGTGCATTCATGCCGAATTACAGCTTTGTTGGCCTTATAGTTTCTGAGCAAAACCGCGGACAGACAGACGGACGGACAGACCGAAACTATAAAGGTTCCTTGTTGACTACGGAACCCTAAAAATAGAAAGTATACAATATGTAAAACGAATTTACATACTTCATACGAACGGATTAAACAGACCGCAAACATATAGACAGTGAGTTAAATATGTAACGGGCATGTATTATGTATTGTATACCAAAAGACTCGACAAAACGATGTTTTATTATACCATCTGACCCGACAAATACTGTTTTGGCATAATATACGCTATTTAGGCAAATACGTTATTTTGGCTTTGAAAGATAATATAATATGTTAACCGACTTATTCGATGACCAAAAGAACATTAAAATCACTCCAGACGTTTCGAAGAAGTTTAGAAACTGATGCTACTGTTTAAAAAGTTACGTATGTTTTCTGAAACACTCTACCCAGATGAGATTCGAAGTAATTTAGCTATACTACCTCCCGCCCCTGAATAACTCATGTAACTTGTGCGACGCCCCTTTAATTTAGCCTATTAGTTGAAATGTCGTTATTTCAACACCGTCACTGGCGCCACTAATTCCGTAATGATGAGATACACGTGTCAGACAATAGGACACGGTACAGATAGCGTAAAACAACATACTTTTTAAGCGACTTCAAGAAATGAGGAGGTATCTAAATAATGTTTTTTTTTTTTGTTTATTCGCCGATAACTTCCCCGTTTGTTAACCGATTTTGATGATTATTTTTATGTTCGAAAGAGGATACTCCACAGCTGATGGTCCCATAACAAGGAAATATTGGTTGGAGTCGGTTTCTTTTTTGTTAAAATCATGATATACCCTGATTAACCAGCGTTAACGGTTTTGGTAACCGTTCGACGCTGGGTCGACAGTAACAAAGCTGCATTGCAATGTTGCATTAAAATAGCATAATTAGCACAGAGGGCCCAGACAAGTGGCAAGCGATTATTGTAAACGCCAACAAAATGTATGGGATTTGACATTGGTATTCGCTAGCGAAGCGATGACTTATGTCAAATCGCATACATTTTGTTGGCGTTTACGATAATCGCTTGCCACTTGTCTAGTAGGGCTGGTATGCCGTCTGATCTCCGTCTTAACGTACTAGTATTACTGTTATTAAAAAGGAGGTTTCTCAATTCGACCGTATATATGTCACTTTTTTTCCTTTTTTTATAGTTCGTCACATCCTGTTTCATGAATGTTTGCTGTTTCCTGATTCAATTTTTTGTAATAAAATCTATATTTAAATCACTTACCTGTAGTCGACCCGGAGAGCTTCCTTTCATCTGAAAGTTGAGTGGGCTCATCTAGAGACCTGTTAGATCGCGTATTTAGAGACGTCTTTATAAACGGAGTGGGGGAGGTCGGTAAAGACAAAGGAGACGATATTTTCAAGGGGGAAGTGGGTGTGCCAAGTTTTGATGGCAGGGATAGCTTGGAGTCTGAAGACGGGATGGTCGTGGTCTGCATGGTCTCCGTGTAATCGGTGTGGTCCGTACACAGGACTTCGGGCAGCGTTATGTTGGGTTTGACGCGCTTCTTGTCTTCGCTTGCGTCCGACATTGTGACCTGTAACATAAAATAAAATATAATATACTAGCTGACCCGTCAAACGTTGTTTCTTCATACAAATTATTTCTAGTATCAATATAAAAAGTAGATAAAAACCTATTCTCAGGCCTAACGAATGCACCATCGAGGAAATTGATTCCTAGACAGTTGACAGACCGACGTCATTTGGTCGGATCATGTCAATTCAATGTGCAATCTGTTGGCTGGGTTTGACGTAACGCGACCAAACTACGTAGGTCCCCTATCTGCCTAGGAATCAACTTCTCTAATAGTACATACAAAATTTCATTAAAATCGGTTGAGCCGTTTTGGAGGAGTTCGCGCACAAACACTGTGACACGAGAATTTTATAATATACTAGCTGTCCCGGCAAATGTTGTTTTGCCATATAAAGTATTTCTAATTTCACCCCTACGAATAATAAAAACTACGGAATCGTAACTCCCATACTATTACCGTTTTAAATTTGGTTCCTTTCGATCTGTCAAGTAACGTCAGCCTAGTACCGCTCAAGGCCACCTAAATATTGCAAATGTATTGAAATGTGTACCTAAGGTACACTTTTTTGACAAGTATTGTGAAGCATGTTTTTTGACGGAGTTACTTTTCCTTAGTTTTTATTATTCGTAGAGTCACCCATATTATTCTATTGAAGTGACTAATAAGTATGGCACCATGGCAACGTCCATCGCTATCCCGTCGCACAAACAATGGTCGCCGTCAGTCTCGAGTTGTAATAATTTACTATTATTTATTCAATAAAATATGCACTTATCAATATAAAAAGTAGATGTTGTCCGATTCTCAACCCTAGCCGATATGCTCGCTAAGATTCACGAAAATCGGTCGAGCCGTTTCAGAGGAGTTCAACCACGCACCCTGTGACACGAGAATTTTATATATTAGATTGAATCCCTCCAAACTAATACTATGATAAATGCGAAAGTGTCTATCTGTCTGAGACCCGTTCAAGTTTAGACCTTTGTACAGCTTTTGATGATATAAGGTATAGATATACTTTGAGTTCCACAAAAGAACTGGCGAGAGCGCAACTAAGTTGTTGGTAAAGTCTTGCTGTATATAGATCATATAATATCAGGAATTGCATTAAAATGTTTTACAGCGCCGTCGAATTATACAATCACGATTCACGTCTGCAGTCGTTGCGGTCACTTTTTTAGTGTTCAAAAATTTTCGATGTGCTCTAACAGAAATTGATTCAGAGGCAGACAGCGGGCCTACGTAATTTAATCTTTAATCGTATTTCGCCATGCCTAACTGACAGAATATCACTATCATTGAGAGCCCCCGCAGACTACAGATTTTTAGTCGGCCGATAGTTTGACCAAATTGGGGTTTCAGTACATTATTATCGGTCGATACAAATCGTTTAGTGTGCGCACCTTCATACATCTTCGTACTGATTAAGCTTTCGATCAAACTATCGGCCGACTAAAAGTCTGCAGTCTGCGGCGGCTCTGACTTGACATAATCCGACTAAATTATAATAATAATACACATTTATTCAACATAAAATTCACAATACACTACAATAAAACAAAGCACACGTACAACAATGAAGACAAAAAAAAAAAGACAAGCATAATATACCTAACCACATATTATAATAGTAAAAAAAATCAGGACACTAAATTCAAATTTTAATGATGCCGGGTGCGGCGAATATCCATACTTCCATACTTACTAATATTATAAATGCGAAAGTGTGTATGTCTGTCTGACTGTCAGTCTGTCTGTCTGTACCCTCTTCAAGCCTAAAACGCTGAACCGATTTTGCTGAAATTTGGTATGGGGATACTTTGAGTCCCGGGAAAGGACATAGGATACTTTTGATCCCGGAAATTAACTTACTAATATTATAAATACGAAAGTGTGTCTGTCTGTCTGTCTGTCTGTTAACTCTTCACGCCTAAACCGCTGAACCGATTTTGCTGAAATTTGGTATGGAGATACTATGAGTCCCGGGAAAGGACATAGGGTACTTTTTATCCCGGAAAAATGTACGGTTCCCGGTGCGATAAACGAATTTTGGCGCAACGAAGTTGCGGGCGTCATCTAGTCTTACATATAATATATACTAATTTATAAATATATCATTTTTGTGGTGCGGCGCGGATTAAGTGCTTTGGCAAAGGGCAGTGTAGTGCGAAAATTTGTCGAATAGGATTCCACTCAGGTGAATGATCATGGTACAGGATCCTGTACCACGATCCCTGGTATTATGTGGATCCTCGTGATTGGCAGCTGGCGTTACATACAACATACAACCTTAATTAGTCTCTTAAGAGTGTCTTATAAAGTATACTAGCCGTCCCGGCAAACGTTGCTTTGCCATAATAATATAAAGTATTTCGAGCATATATTATTTTTAGTGACCGACCGAACTTTCGGTTTCGGTTTCGGCCAGTTTCGGCCAAAAAATCTAGTTTCGGCCTTAGTTTCGGTTTCGGCCAAAATATAGCCGAAACTTTCGGCCCCGCCAAAACTCCAGTTTTCGCGAATTTTCGTGCGTCGTTCGCTAAGCTCGCCGGCGAGGCTCCGGCTCATTTCGCCACCGTCCATTTAATCGTGTTTTAAGGTTGTGTTTTGCAAATTAGTGCCAAATTACTAAGTATTTATTTTGTTTTTATTAGTACTTCATTTTATTTTCATCAAACTGTCTAAGCTTATTTTTATCGAACATTAGAGGTATATTGTTGAATTTTATTTCTAAACGACAAACGCACGTTTATTTAATATAATATGTAACTGTTGGTGAATTACGTGCTATGTTCTTATTTTAACAATGTTTCCCAAACAAACGATTAAGTAAATGCTATGATAAATTGATTATATTGTGTGTGAATTTTATTTACTTCATAATTTTATTTGACTTATGATATATAGCTTGCAAGATTTTTCTAGTCAATCATCTCGCCTCATTCTTTTCCTTTTACCACGCGTTTTATTTATATTTAAATTAATAATTAACTTTTAACTATGGACGCGCAGTCTCACAGACCGTTCCTACCCTGCAATAATCTTATCTACCCCACTTTTTTTTATGAAATAAGGGGGCAAATGAGCAAACGGGTCACCTGATGGAAAGCAACTTCCGTCGCCCATGGACACTCGCAGCATCAGAAGAGCTGCAAGTGCGTTGCCGGCCTTTTAAGAGGGAATAGGGTAATAGGGGAGGGTAGGGAAGGCAATAGGGGAGGGTAGGGATGGGAATAAGGTAGGTGATTGGGCCTCTGGTAAACTCACTCACTCGGCGAAACACAGCGCAAGCGCTGTTTCACGCCGGTTTTCTGTGAGAACGTGGTATTTCTCCGGTCGAGCCGGCCCATTCGTGCCGAAGCATGGCTCTCCTACGTATAACTTCCCCGTAAGCTTCACACTTGCGGTCCTCATTACACAAGTCGACAAATTTTTTTTTTTCTTGTACCTGTTACTTAATTACTATTATTAAATTATTTGCATTGAAAATTAACCAGAAACATAAATTAAAAAAAAAGAAAGTTTGCTTTTATAGTCTAAGCGACGATAAATAAAAATATAAGATTTTTTCGAAATTCTTAGAGACGCTTGTCGTGACCAAGATAAAGTTTTGGGGGATATAAGAAATGAAACGGGAAGTTTGCCGCTGGCTCTTACTATGTGTATTTAATTTTTAGAGAAATTATGAGTTTTATGTACTTTAAAGCGTAAAAATATCATCAAAAATGTGTAAAATGGACGTAAAAAGTTTTTGCTGTATTTGCGGAAAATTTATTTAAGTAAGAGCGAAAAAGTTACTTGCACCGACAAATAAAAGGATTTATCAAGCCTTTGAAACTAATGTTAAACTTCCTATTAAAAACCAGAAAAAATATGGCTGCCACATATCTCACGTACTTATTAAAGAAGCATGCTACACGCTATGTTTGGAGTATTGTGCAACCTAAATACAAAAAATATCAAATTTTAAACCTAATTTATATATTTTTTCCTTCTAATTATTTTTTGAGTGAATGTTAGTACTTAGTCATGATATATATAAATGAAATAAATAGAATATATATTTTATTCTTTTAACACCTAACTAAAAGAAATAAAATACAACCTGCATATGTATATTCTACAAAATACACGAGAAAAGTTTTTGCTACATTTGCGGAGAATTTGTTAAAATTAGAGTTAAAAAGTTAGTTTCATCAACAAATTAAAGATTTAGTCAAGCCTTGAAAAAATTTTAAACATCTTATTTAATACCAGAAAAATATAGGAGCGCCACATACCGAAGCACACAACAAGCTATAATATTTGGGGTATGTTCACCTAGATACAAAAAATATTAATTTTTAAATCTAAATTATATTTTTTTTTCCATTTCAATTTTATTTTGGGAATATAAGCAACGATATAAATAAAAATAATATTATATTTAATATTAATAATATTATATTTTATTCTTTTGATACATAACTGAAAGAAGAAAATTCAGGTTTTCTTCAAAATTTGAAAGTTTCTATAAAAGCAAACTTTATGAGTTAAAATCATTGTTTCTCTAATTAATTTAGTGTAAGACATCCAAATTGGGCACACAGAACTCAGGCACAAAAATCGTGTTGACTAGTGTTATCTTAGGTTTAGTGGCAAAACGTCTTCTGAACCAAAAAATTGTGATGCCAACTGCAAGTTCACTTAGTAATTTCGTTTTGAACTTCAACCGCGGTCTGTGAGACTGCATGTCCGTGTTTCCCATACAAAGAATAATATGACTGCAATTGATTGTGTATTCAGTAGTAAATGTCTTGAAATAAATTCTGCTCATGTTTTTTAAGGGAATCCTTCGTTCTAATAATGTATTATAAGTTATAACGAAGGATTACTCTAAAAAACGAAACTTTGAATCGGATAAAAAAACGGGACATGATACTGAAAAGTTTCTAGGGAACATATTCAAGCCTGAGATTAATAATATTTATTTCAAGAAATGTCACAAAAAGTAAAAAATCAATTTTTGCACTTTTTCTTATGTGTTACCAATTGTTACAGAACAGTAAATTTCCGTAAATAATCGTCATTTAAAATGTTTTTTCTCACCTCCGGGCGGAAAATGTCAACTTTCTTCCCGCTGCGCTTAACGATGTTGCCGTTTCCCGCCTCCGTCGATAAGAAAAATAGTATACGCACTATGGGCAGTAAATAAAAAAGCCTCAGATCACATGTTTGTTGACCTCGGCTTCGCCTCGGCCAACAATTACATGTGATCTGAGACATTTCTTATTTTCCTGCCCTAGGTGCGTAATGTACTATATCAAGTTTCGGTTTCGGCCGAAACTGAGAGTAAGGCCGAAAGTTCGGTTTCGGTTTCGGCTGAAAAATCAGTTTCGGTCGGACACTAAATTTATTTTATTGAAGTGACTAAATAAGTATGTTGCCATGGCAACGTCCCGTCCCGTCCCGTCGCACAATCAATGGTCGCCGTCAGTCTCGAGTTGTCATAATTTACTATTATTTTTTCAACAAATGCACTTATCAATATAAAAAGTATCTAGTAGCCGATTCTCAGACCCACTGAATATGCTTATAAAATTTGGTTAAAATCAGTAAAGCCGTTTCGGGGAATACGCGGACTAACATTGTGACACGAGAATTTTATATATAAGATATTACGTAGTAAAAAACAAGATAAAAAATTTACATAAATATAAATAGCGCAGGTTCACCATCTGCCTATATGAACCAATTTCTGTGATATTAATATTTAGCAGCATAGGTCGTTTGTTTGTTTGGGCGCTAAACTAATAGATCGATTTCAAACTGCCTGACTTGTACCTATTGTTTATTTGTTGAGGACATATTCCAGTTACGTAAACGAAGTTAAGTATTATTTAATATCTAGAAAATAGTTTTTTTTATTATCTTATATATAAAATTCTCGTGTCACAATGTTAGTTATCGTACTCCTCCGAAACGGCTTTACTGATTTTTACCAAATTTTATATGCATATTCAGTAGGTCTGAGAATCGGCTACTGGCTACTTTTTATATTGATATGTGCATTTGTTGAATAAATAATAGTAAATTATTACAACTCGAGACTGACGGCGACCATTGTTTGTGCGACGGGATAGCGATAGACGTTGCCATGGTGCCATATTTATTTAGTCACTTCAATAAAATAATATGGGCGAAATACTTTATATGGTAAAACAACATTTGCCGGGACAGCTAGTAATTTTATATTAGAAAATAGTTTAGAAATTGTTTTTAGAAGGGCAAAAACGTGTTTTTGAGAATCCTGTTTACAAAAAAAGGCCTGAGTGGAAAGGTGAAATAAATCCATTTGGGATAAGGACACAAAATCCTTTGTTTAATTTAATTTGTTACATTTTAGGTATTTTAATTAAATTAAAAACCTTTATACGACTAATTGCTTTTGTTTTTACCAGAGCACTTTCGACAAATTTCAAAAAAATATATACTGGACTACTTATTGTTACGTAGTCTGCCAACCCCCCCGCCCCCCCCCCCCCCCCCCCCCCTGGATAATGTTGACGTCCCTACTAAGTATCTTATCTAGTACTTATATCAAAATTAAAAATTATAAAAACAAATTTTTGTAATTTTTTTTTATTTTTTTTATGAAATAAGGGGGCAAACGAGCAAACGGGTCACCTGATGGAAAGCAACTTCCGTCGCCCATGGACACTCGCAGCATCAGAAGAGCTGCAGGTGCGTTGCCGGCCTTTTAAGAGGGAATAGGGTAATAGGGGAGGGTAGGGATGGGAAGAGAAGGGAATAGGGTAGGGGATTGGGCCTCCGGTAGACTCACTCACTCGGCGAAACACAGCGCAAGCGCTGTTTCACGCCGGTTTTCTGTGAGAACGTGGTATTTCTCCGGTCGAGCCGGCCCATTCGTGCCGAACCATGGCTCTCCCACGTATATTTGTTTGCAATACAATATTTTTACAACTAAAATTATTAATTTTTTATTCTTTATAAACACCTAGGTTATAAAAAATCTGATTTGCCCCCTGCCTGCCTGGCCCAGAACCTGGGTACGCCCATGCATAACGTGATCAAATTACGTTAGTCCGCCATCTGCTTATGATTCAACTTCTCATCATATCTACTTTAGATATTCTAAATAGTTGGTATTTTCATAAAAAAAAGTGCAATTCTATGATTCCTTATCATCGGCTATCAAAGGTTACTTTATTTTTACATTTCGCCCAACGATATTGTTTGTTACGACGATGTCATGATGTATACTCTGTTTCAACCCACTGTAATTTAAATGTAAGCAAAAAACAACATGTTACATTTCAGGAGCGCTAGCATAATTGAAAACGAAACAGTAGGCAAACATTTTTCTCCTCGGTAATTTTAAGAGAAGGTTAAGAATAAGATCAAAATAAAAACTTGAAACAGTGTGTAAAAATTGACGATTCCTATAACCCAAAACATCGTGGTAGCTCCTATTTATTCTCTACCTCTCTTGCCTTAACTAACATTAGTTCACTTTGTCACGTTTCTCAGTTCGTACTTACTTAACTACGTGACTGAATTAATATCTTAGATGTACTGTACATGTTTTAGAACTAGATAGATATCTGATAGTCACGAGGAAGCACGCACTCAGGCAATCGTTAACTTGCATAAATAGAAAAGAAGAGAGAGAAAGAGATAAAAATCCATTCCGAAATAGAATTAACTAAAAAACAGCAGATACAAAGAATAAAAATAAGAAACTCGAATGGCATCGTACTCAGCTTACCACGAACGAACTATGGTAAATGGTTGTACTATTTGAGGGAGTACAGATATATAATCACCTGCCAATAAAATTTTTAAAAATTCAAAAGCAATGTCTAAATTTAAAAATCTAACTAAACAGCACATTAAAACTTTAAAATTTTAGGCCAGCAACGCACCTGCAGCTCTTCTGATGTTGCGAGTGTCCATGGGCGACGGTAGCTGCTTTCCATCAGATAACCCGTTTGCTCGTTTACCCCCTTATTTTATATAAACAAATAATAATTAAATAAATAATATTATAAACAAAATCATGCACCTAGGCAATTTATATAATATGTTTGTCGGAAATCAAGTTATATTCAGAACGCCAGCGCCATCTCTCGGCGCTAGATGGAGATAGTGCACCGCGCGCGCCACTATTAAGTGCCAGCGGCAGAGAGGACTCACTTCACTTCTCGGGAGCGGCGCGTGCGGATGGTTGCAACTAAACCATCCTGCGTTCTAAAAATAGATTGTGTGACCTAGATAGTGTTTAAAAGTGATTGCTTATTATAATATTAACTTTGTAATTATTCGAATATAGTTTGAGATTGGACTAAAGTGTTTTCCAACATTACCCACAACTGCCCACAGTCGTTAAATTCAAAACTGACCGAAGAAATTCAGCCTTCACCGATATGTTTATTGTATGTTATGTGTTTATATAATTATATTGTATGTATTTTATTTTAGATTTCATAATTAACTATACTTACACATAATTAATATAACTAAATAATACTTGCTGTATTTATGATTTCATAAACTAAATAGTAAATATCTATATATATAAAACTCAAAGGTTAACTATACTTACACATAATTAATATAACTAAATAATACTTGCTGTATTTATGATTTCATAAACTAAATAGTAAATATCTATATATATAAAACTCAAAGGTGACTGACTGACATGTTGATCTATCAACGCACAGCCCAAACCACTGGACCGATCGGGCTGAAATTTGGCATGCAGGTAGATGTTATGACGTAGGCATCCGCTAAGAAAGGATTTTGATCAATTCTAAACTTTCATCCCCTATTTTACCCCCTTGGGGGTCCAAGGGGGTAAAATAGGGGATGAAAGTTTGTATGAAACTTTGTCAATTTTAAACCGATCGGGCTGAGACTTTGCATGCATAAAGCTACTACGACGTAGGCATCTCCTGAGAAAGGATTTAAATAAATTCAACCCCATAAAGGGGGTAAAATAGGGGATGAAATTTTGTATGAAACTTTCTCAATTTTAAACCGATCGGGCTGAGACTTTGCATGCATAAAGCTACTATGACGTAAGCATCCCCTAAGAAAGGATTTAAAAAAAATCCCCCCTAATTCTACCCCCCAGGGAATAAAATGGGGTATGAAACTTTGTCAATTTTAAACCGATCGGGCTGAGACTTTGCATACATAAAGCTACTATGACGTAAACATCCCCTAAGAAAGGATTTTAAAAAATTCTATCCCTAAGGGGGTTAAATAGGGCATGAAAGTTTGTATGAAACTTTATCAATTTTAAACCGATCGGGCTGAGATTTTGTATGCATAAAGCGACTATGACGTAGGCATCCCCTAAGAAAGGATTTTAATAAATTCTACCCCTAAGGGGATGAAATAGGGGATGAAAGTTTTTATGAATTTTCTTAGACTTTCGACTGATTGAACTGAAATTATTAAAGACTAGCTTTTGCCCGCGGCTTCGCTCGCGTTAAGAAGTATTATTATTATTTAGGTATCAAAGTCTCAGCCCGATCGGTATATCCTCTATTTTATCCCTTGGGGGTAGAATTGATCAAAATCCTTTCTTAGCGGATGCCTACATCATAACATCTACCTGCATGCTAAATTTCAGCCCGATCCGTCCAGTGGTTTGGGCTGTGCGTTGATAGATCACTATGTCAATCAGTCACCTTTGAGTTTTATATATTATTTAGATTTAATGAATAATTAAGTATTATTTAAATCATCATTTACTAATAGATCTAAACTCCCTCCCGCACGCGCACCCCCCGCCTTGGTGACGCCCACTTCGCAACAGGCCGTGCAGCAGAAATCGTAATATTTTAATTTCGCCATAACTTCAAAATCAAACGTCCAATTTTAATCATTCAAAGACCAAATATTATCTACATAAACTGTGCTTAGTGATGAAATAATTTATTTTGATAAGGATTAATAGCAGGAGTAAAATAAACGCGTTTAAATGAAAACCAAAAAAATTCAAGATATTTAAATAAAAAAATGGTTGTTGTGCCTCACTCGACATAGATAGGTATAGTGTGTCGCGGACTTTTTTGTAGATATTTATAAGATCTACAATTAATAAGAACATTTTATGGTTCTATCTTTTATAGTTTAGGCAGCGTACGCAAAATAAGTAACTTTTCTGTTTGATTTTTAAACCTTGTGTCCGAAAAACCCAAATATCTTACGGAACCCTATGTTTTTCCAAAATAAAATTTATCCTATGTTACTCGTGGATAATGTAGCTTTCGAATGGTGAAAGAATTTTTAAAATCGGTCCAGTAGTTTTAGAGCCTATTCATTACAATTAAACAAACAAACAAACAAAGTTTACCTCTTTATAATATTAGTATAGATTTGAGCCTCTATGATGAAAACGTTCGCTTAAATAGGATTTTGATAAATTCAACCCCCATGGTGATAAAATAAGGGATGATGGAGGATGTAAATATATTATTTTGAACCTATCAGTATCTAATCTATACATATAATAAAATTGTAGAAATGAAAATTCTGTACGTTAAAGATATTCAAAAAAAAATAATAAGCGGGGGGTGTTACTACATCGCTATGGAAGCCAAAAAATGTGGTTACTTTTTTGTCTGTCTGTCAGGTCCACCAACCCCCCCCGCGGTAACGCGTCATATATATCATAACTCCCGCACCTGGGATTTCCCCCCGGATATTTGAGTGTCATTTGATTAATATGGGGGGAGGGGGGGTTTTGGCTCAGGACAATACTTTTTTCTTTAATGGACTTACTTCGTATTATTTACTGTATTTTCCAACGTAACATTCCCTCCCTCCCCTTCCTCCTGGAAATGTTGCTTATAACAAAATGGTAACGCGTCATATAAATCATAACTCCCGCACCTGGGATTTCCCTCCGGACCCCCCTTGAAATGTTGCTTATAACAAAGTGGTGTCGCGTAGTTAGTATTGAGTTTTAATTCTGTGTTTGTTGTTACTTTTTTGTCTGTCTGTCTGTCTGTATGTTTATTTCCGCATCACACGAAAACTACTGATCCGATTTGAATGCGGTTTTCGCAGATATATATTTTGTCTTCTTCCAACTTAACATCTGGTGTATAATTTTTTTCCCTCCACCCCTCTAAGGGGACAAAAGAGGGGGTCAGGTCCAAGGAAGGTCCAAGGTCAGGTTTAAGGACCGAATATTGCATTTATTAGAGGACGCAATTTTATTTTTGGGACTTGTAGGGGGGGTTAATAGAAGCTTAACCTCAAGTTTGTGGGGTTACACTCTTGTCCCCCGGGCCGCCGTCTTGAAAAACGGGGTGACAACACTATTTTCGCGATATTTCGGAAACTATACGTCTTACAAAAAATTTGTAAAATCATAGATTGTTGCAAATTATTTTACCTACAAATATGTTTATTTATTTTTTAACCTAAATTAAAAATTAAAAAAGTTATAAGCAAAAAAGTGAGAATTTTTTTATGTTACTGTATGTTTCGCCAGAACAATAGAGGCATACTGTAGAGAATTTCAGGCCTGCTTTTCTGCAGCCACACATGCTTCCACAGTTTTCTTTGCATCTGCAGAAAATTAATTTGATGAGATCGGGTGGTGCTGGAGGCTGGGTAGTTTGTAGGGATGCCACTACAAACTACCCAGCCTCCAGCACCACCCGATATGTTTGCATGCTTTTTCCAGCCCCAATCTTCAGGATTTTGATATCTTCCGAGCCACGACTGAACCTGGTGATAAACTCGGAGACTGTGAAAACGAGCAGCATCTTCTGTTGGAGGCAGCGATGATAAATTAAATTAATTTTTAGTCACTGTCTTGGCAAATCTTTTGTATCGCAAGTCGTCTAGTGAGTCCTCTTTATTACCGCCGTATAAAGCTATGACGTTCACCAACAAGAGTGAGCAGAGATGGATCGACTTTCTCACTCAAGAATTGGGCGATACCACTAGCTAATTGGGTATTTGAATATTTTTTTTTTTGTGATAAATGGAAAGATCATATATAAGTTTTATAACAAAACATTTATATTTTTAATTTTTTTTCGCAATAATTCAAAAGTTATTTCAAAATTAAAATACCGAAGACACGCCGACAGCTCTCGCACTAACCCGTGCGCATGTGACGTCATATGTTAATTTTCACCACAGAACAATAAAAACAGTAGAACTGACATACCACGAATTGTTTAACAAACGAATGTTTTGATTGGACGTGTACTTCTAAAACCAAATAAGCCTTAAATTTATTAAAACTGAAAACCAAAACACACCATCAATACTTAAAATAGAGTTTATTTTACAATAAACAAAACGGGCACTTAAGACATTTCTTATTTCAAGTCATATTTCATAGGAGCATCAGTTTTAACCCATCGATCGTGGAAAAACGAGACACAATAGCTTATCTATTGTTATCGTGGCCGCATGTGGCCGCTTGGGGCTTGATGAATATTGTGGATTTACTAAAATTTTTGCTACGTAGATATGTCATTATAATTAGCGCAAACAATTTTGACCTTAAACAATAACGAAATAAGGTTAATATTGCCGTATACTATTGAAATGTATTATACATTATGACGTCACATCTCAATCATGTCGCGTTTATAAGTCACGTGACTTTATATAAATTTCATGAATTTTTAATTGTTTATAATTAATTAAAAATACATTTTTTAAAGGTTTTTGCATTAAATATCAATATTATTAATAATAAGGTTTTAAAATACATTTAAAAATCAATGATTATTTTTTTTTCAAATACCCAATTCAGGTCTGAGGTATTTTTTTTGTAAAATGTATTAAAAGAAGTTGAAGAGCAAAAAAGAAAATTTAAAAAAAAAACTCATTTTTTTGCTTATAACTTTTTAATTTTTAATTTAGGGTGAAAAGTTATAGAAACATATTTGTGGGCAAAATAATTTGCAACAAATTATGATTTCACTATTTTTTGTTAGACGAATAGTTTCCGAGATATCACGAAAATAGTGTTGTTGCCTCTTTTTTCAAGATGGCGGTCGGGGGACAAGGATGGCGACCCCACAAACTTGAGGTTAAGCTTCTATTGACCCCCCCTACATGTCCCAAAAATAAAATTGCGTCCTCTAAAAAATGAAAGCTCATGTAACATTTCAATGGACTACATACAACTTCAAATAAAATGCCAACTTCATTCATAAAGTTGGCATTTTATTTGATGTTATGTCAACAAAAAATTTCAAATAAAATGCCAACTTTATGAATGACTAAAATGCATAAATATTAGAACCTAAGAAGCTGTTTCACCACATAACTGTCTGATAAGTTGTGGATAGCCTATCAGGTACTTATCAGTAAGTGGTGAAAGCGGCCCTTAATCAGGTATTCAAATTCGAAACTCGAAGACGTTATTACGAACTCTATAGTTTTATTACCTTATACACTAGGCATAAGGAGTGAGGGCACAAGACTTCTAGAGGGTGACGAATTCTGTCAGAATTGTAACGAGGAACCTTCTTAGTACTTTGATTGTCGCGTGTATGATGTAACACGTAGCTAGATTTTCATACAATAATGTTCTCAATTAAAATTTTCTAAGAAATCTTAATTTTAGCTACCTTTGTACCCCGGTAATTAAGATACATAATAACAATGATATTCTACTTATACAGATTTGTTACGTCCATACTATTTTCTGGCTTAAATCTCTTCCGAACAATTTTCAAATTCAAAATTGCAAACATTGACAAATTTGACAGATAAGTGAAACAAAAGATACGAAAAACCATTTACATAAAAGAGACAGTTCTATTTTTAAACGTCGAATCGTATCGCTGTCTCTTTTTTCGCCTGAGCTATGACGAAAATTCGATTTTTTCCAGATTGATCGAAAAAATAATTTAAAATGTAAATAATCGAGGTATTTATTACAATCAAGACATGTGGTAAGAGATTCCATGTGTTTTGTTTTCTTTTGAGTCATAATTGGTACATTTTCGAAACACGCACGACGTCATTTTCAATTTATTTAGGTAAGACAAGACGCGACACGTTCGTGACTGCGCTCGATGCAGACTAAATAACAGACGACCCAATTGGGCCGTATTTGAATCTTCACAACGCGCGCGGTAGTAACATATCTGCTTTGAGTTTTTCATCATTGCATAATAACGTTATCCTGTTATATGTTATTACGGTACCTGTTTATATACCGCTTATATTAGTGGGTGTTTTCAATTAATTTTACTAAAATCTAGATAATGTGCGCTTTTATAATTCTGGGCGTCACGTTATCGTGCAAGCCGACTTCCACGATAAAACGTCGGGTACGTTAAATGCCATTTTAATTTTACGCACCGCAGTTTGCTTTTAAAATTCTGGACATGATGGAAATATCTCGGACGTCTGCGGTAAAACGTTAACACAGAGAAGTAAAATTCCTGAAAACGTTTAACGTGAACGTCCACGTCCATAACGCTACGATAACGTGGCACACTAAACTTCCCTCTAAAACCGCCCGATATTTTTGCTATGTAGTGCGTAGCTACAAGAATTATTAATTGATGTGTGAGTGAGACCACGTGCTCGCACTTCCTAGTCTGGGCCCCCGCGCCCTGCCTGTCTACAACAACAAAGCTGTCTTCGCTAGTATGAACTATGAAATAAAAAAAAAACCGGCCAAGTGCGTATCGGGCCACGCGCTATCTCAGTTACGTTCAAAGGAAATTGAACGAAAAGCTACTTAAAGGTGCTCCCGCGAAGGGATCACCGCGAGCATTCACTTGCAATGTAACATTATAGATTTCTTTTTGAGCATTACATTACACGTGTAATGTAACATTAAAGATTACAATACTATCTCCCTGACTGACGAGCATTCGCGTATAATGTAACATTCGACTTTGAGCATTCCATAGCTAATTGATGTTACAAGTTGTATCAAGATATTACAGACTGCTGTATTGCTGTAATGCTCGGTTTTGTATCATTACAAGCAAAGGTGCACATTGCAATGCTCGACTCTGTAACGTTACATTACAAGCAAATTCTCCCGGTGAGGGAGAACATTTATACTTCTTCGAATACATTTATTTTTGTTGACCGACTATTACTCAATTATTACTCATGAAGTTTTCTTAGCCTTGAGCCGCGGACAGACAGACGGACAGACAGACCGAAACAAAACAGGATATTTAACGTCCGCGTTTTACCGTGGAAATCGGCGTTATATAATTATAAAAGCGCACGATGTTATTGCTCCTCTACACGATGGACCAGCGCTGGCCCATCAAATGGCGCATGCGATGGATATACTATGGTTGCAACGCCTCTACATGATGGCCGCGTTCCGATGTCAATTGTGATCTAAACGTCTTTCAAGATGGACGTGTAAGCATTAGCCATTGCGGCAATGCAAAACGTACATTTTTCAATAATTTATAACTTCACCAGATGATCCGGTGAACTTCGAATCACTTCTCTCCTAATATGAACCTTTCCAAGATAAACTACGAATAATTATTTCGAGACTAAAATTAAAATAATGGTTTAAGGTAGTAATGATGATGATAATAATGAATGTAATAATAGCATTATATGCTTTCTGTTCTTAAAACAACGCCGAAACTCCCAAACTTGTATATTTAAAGAGTCAGGAGTTCTCTTAGCATCTTCCGAACCATGGTATACCAGGTACACCTCGGTGCCATACTTGGTGTCGTAAATTGTCATATTACCACTTCCTCACTCGACCGAACCGCCATCTCTGGGCCATTCCCTTTGATGTGTGCCGAAAAACCAACACCGCCGCCATCCCACGACCATCGCTGGCGCCATCAGCCATCCTACCACTTCGTCCTCCACACGCTGGGCCATCGTGATGGGCCACTACGATGGGCCATCGTGTAGAGGCGCAATTATGCGTGGTTCAGAAGAGTGTAGACATCGTCATGGCCTCTAACGTGCACGTTAGAACGTTATCGTCGATGGAAATTTAAAAGCGTCTTCATATATCTTCATACATTTTACTTCCCTGAGATATCGTTTTACCGCGAACGTCCGCGATATTACCGTCACGTTAAAAATTATAAAAGCGCACAATCCCACACACTAAAATGCTTTATAACTCAAAGTGTGTTTATTATTTATTTATATTGTGTTATGTTCTTCTGTAACTGTGCGAAACATAATATTATTATTTAACTAGCATTGCCTCGCAGTGTTACCAGCGGTTTATTAGAAATAATAAATTGTGATATTTTCCCACAGTAAAATGTAGTATATTGTGTTAATCCAGGATATCAGGTAACTCCATATCAATTGAAATCGCTTCAGCTGTTTCGACGTGAAGAAGTAGCAAACATACACACTTACAAACTTTCGCCTCCAATATGTTATGTAAGTCATACACGCTACGGTCTATCTATACCGGAGAGGTCCATCTGTGCAGGTATGCCTGCGGCTGCGTAGGTAGACCGGAATGTGTGTGGGAATAGATTTTGCGCCGGTCGTCTGCGCAGGTCCAAAAAACTGCACAGGTCTATTCCCACACACGTTCCGGTCTACTTAAGCAGGGATACCTGCACATGTGAACCTCTCCGGTAGACCATAGCGTGTATGTAGTGCGTAAGTGGGTCTGTCAGTCTGTTCCTTCACGCTTCAACCGCTGAACCAATTTTGATGGGATTGTGTATTGTATATTGATGATTGATACCCTATTGCAGGATTCAAAGTATATCACTTTGAATTCTGGAATAGGGCATCAGATATTTTATCAAAAAAAAAGTCCCTACCCGCACTGTAATTAATACATACTAGAGATCGCCCAATGGTCGAAATTCGACCTCAAATTAAAAAAAAAAAAAACGGCCAAGTGCGAGTTGTACTCGCGCACGAAGGGTTCCGTACCACTACAAAGCAAAAATAGGCTAAACATTGAATTTTTTGTATGGGAGCCCCCCTCAATTATTTAATTTATTTAAATTTTATAATTAATTAATAAAGTACAAATACAATTAAGTATTTTGAGAACATTTCAATTGCCTATGTGTTGCCGTTATTCATTAAGAGCAAAAAATAGCAAAAAAATCACGTTTGTTGTATGGGAGCCCCCCTTAAATATTTAATTTATTTTATTTTTAGTATTTGTTGTTATAGCGGCAACACATACACAATCTGTGAAAATTTCAGAAGTCTAACTATAGCGGTTCTTGAGTTACAGCCTGTTGACAGACAGACGGACAGACATCGAGGTCTTAGTAATAGGGTCCCGTTTTTACCCTTTGGGTACGGAACCCTAATTAAATTATAAGTTTCAAATTTCAACGCTTTTCTGTTGATATTATATTGTCAAAATATTGACTTTATTATTTTTTAGACATAATTCCTGCGACAGTCTCGGATTAATAAAGTCAAATGATGACAGACTGGCCGTGTAATAATTGTCTAACAGTATTTAAGATTCAATAAAAAAAAACTAAATCTATTTTCAATTTGACAACAGACTTCAAACCATAAATAAAAGAGTACAATTCGTGTGTATAGGCTTGTCAATCAAAATCTCCTAGTGTGTGTGTTGTAGTGTGTGTAATGTTTTATTTGTTAAAAAAATGTATGATAAAAGTATAATTTCAAAATAATATTAGCTCGATGCACTCTTTCACCATATAAACTATAACTGTGAAAAATTTCAATCACCTACGTTTCCGCATTTTTCATCAAAAGGGATCCAAAGTTTTTCGCTCGCGTATTAATAATTATGTAGATATTGCGGCGCAACTGTTGACACCTAGTTTCGTATAAAATTATCATATTTACTTGTTCTACTTGCAAGTTTCTGAGAAGGTTCTTTGTAGGGGAAAAGGGAACGCCAAATAACACGGCACGGTCTAAAGTTTTCGGTCAAGGTCGCTACTAACGGCTGTTTTATGTCTGTAGTTCTCCGTTTTATTTCTTCATCCTAACACATCCTTGGTAATAAATTTTTCCTTAGTATGGTTTGTCAAGTACATAAACACGTGTAAAACTTTAAACAGTCGAGGAAAATATACAGACGAACATATAACCTCCTTCTTTTGGAAGTCGATAAAAATATTATACAGAATATCGTTGGCAATTGGCATACAATCACTTCTATCAAATGTTATCTAACGTACTTAAATATTCACAAACGTACGTTCAATCAATGATTAATCAGAGTCAAAGTTCGTACCTACTAGATATATGTGTATGTGCTGAATAAACGTTTATTATTATTATTATTATTATTATATAGGTTCCTTTATTGTTTTTTCTCATTGATTACATTTCTTGATATTTTTCTGCAGCAATTGTTGATATTATAAATAGAAGGTTAAATTTCTTACCTATTACTTCTGGAATTTATGGGAATTTATTGTCAGTTGTCAATATCGTTTGCATTTAGGGCCACTTAATTCGATACAATAGAAAAAAAAAAAACTAATAAAACCTTATGAGAACCGGCTTCAGACTAGCATGGCGTCGCGCCGGCGAGTACGCGAGGGAAAGAGACACAAACAGTGTGTGTGGATTATTTGTTTACCAATTGCGTGTGTAGCAGACCAGTCAGTTGCCTTAGACCGCGAGCACCGGCGCGTCTTATCGAATAGTGAATCATCGAGTAAAAATGACAGAAATAACGCAATCGCCGATAAGTTTTAAGCTGAAAGTGGCGCATGTGTTGAGGTTGGTGGTAGCCGCTATTGGAAGGTTCTTCTTCACGATATACTATGGGAACCCGACGGAGAAGCTGCCACCGATCACGGATGAAATTCTCAAACAACCGGCTGTGGAGGTTGCAAAGAAAATTAGAACTAAAGAGGTCAGTGAAAAAGTGATTTTCGTGTAAACTTTGAAACAAATCGTATACCACCTAGTTTAGTAACCTGTTGTTTCCTGTTATTGTCTTTTGAGTATCGGTTTAGGGTTTTCCTGTTTTGAATTAAACAAACGCTAGTTTAAGAATAAGTACTGCGTACTAACAGAGAATCAAAGAAAAAAGTTATAAAACTTTGTCATATTAATAAACGCTAGCATACCTCTGATTGATACTAGTTAAAGTACTTATAACTTAAAGAACTTCTTTTATAAGCAAATCAGAAGAGATTGAGAATTGACCCTACTTTTATAAGAAATAAAGGCATGTTAACATGCAATTTCCGACTAACAAAATCTGATGAAATTTCGGTCATGGTGTCATCACTAAGGGTGAAGCCAAACGAGCGTAATTTGTGAGTTGTGAGTAGCAGAATTTCGGCTGGCAGAAATTCTGCTGCATTCAGTTTCATACAAAAGTCCTGTTTGATTCACACGAGCGTAATTTTGTGAGTCATGATTTGTATGAAAAAATAATTTACGCGACCGAAATTCTGCGACTCACAAAATTACGCTCGTTTGGCCTCGCCCTATAACAAGATGAATCAGAAAATACATCTCTGCAAAATTTCATACGCTCTATAATAATATATTTTTATGCGCATACGATAACATAATAGTATCGCATCATAAAATTCAGTTTACATTGAGTTAGTCATAGTTTTACTGATGTGGTATTACATTATATTATTTTGAATTGGTTCAGTACGCGATTTTGACAAAAGAAGCGTGATTATTTTAATACTTGGCTAAATTAGTCGAAGAAACCTAAAAATAAGTATAATATATTTGACCTACTCGTACCATCGCCAGATGGGGTAATAAATTGATAGTAAAATATCACAGTGTTACTAAGTAAATAAAAATCGTGACTCGTGATATTTTGGCAAGCGATTAGTAATAAGTAATAACCCATGACTGGAGTATGTGGCTTTAGTTAGTCAACCTTTGAAGTTTGAACCCAGCATTCTGCATAAACAATTTTTGTTGCTAGCTGTAAGTAATGTAAATAAAAAATTCTAAACCATGTGTAGGCGTTATAGCTTTGTATAGTAGAATTGCCAAAACATGACTTAGCAAGTACATAAAAGTAAATATAGGAAACCGCTGCCTACCTACTGCTGAACCGTACAGAATCTATAATCAGGGCGAGCGAAGCGAGCCCTAGTATATCCCACAACCTGTACATTTTGACCACTTTACGGAAAAACTATCACGCCTATTGATTTGTGCTTTAACATAGTAATTTTTATTTATATGTAGATGTGTTATCATCAGTCAGTCAAGGTGTGACGACGCGAGCCCTCACAAAGCTCGGCTTTTAGCTAGTATTATAGGAGTGTATTTTCAAAAGCACTGTTACAATCGTTCGTCACGCAATTCATTTTTGGAAACAATTATTTTGAGAGAAGCAATGAACTTCCATAATTTAACCATTATGCGGCAGGAGCACCGTTAGTTTCTGCATAGTTCAATGACAGTATCACAGTCACAGTAACAGTAGCATAATAGGAAATAAAATAACCATGATAGTCGTTGAAATTCGCATAGAAATATATATTTTTTAATTTCCTCGTACATAATATATTTGATAATAGAGTAGATAAAGCTAAAGATAAGCCAGCATTTAAAAGTAAAGACATTGCATAAGTTTTGGGTTCCTTGGTAAATAATTTTCACCGTATCGTTAATCGCAAATGACTAATTGAATGTACGAAGTCCATTTTTATTACCTACAGGCTACAGCAATGATTCAAGCCACAAGACAAGTTACAATGCCAAGGTTTCCGGTTTAAAGTACACATACATTTATAATTTCTTTCATATTTGAATAATATTTACTTTGAATAATATTAGAAAATATTCGATTACATTATTGATTTATGCTTTTGTGAGAATTTATAGGTCCCGATAGTTCCGCATGAAAGAATTCGCAATTTAAGTTGAAAAATCTTTTTCTAGCTAAAATACTAAATAGCTAGGTATGACCATGGCTTTATCTTATCTCTGTTAACAGTTTCACGTTTGTTTCAAACTATTTATTTATATTTTTAAATAGCTGATAGGAATTCATCCGGCTTAAACGTACCAATCAATGATACAACTTACAAAAAGCGAGGATTCAAAAGTGTCTTCCTAGAGAGAGCCGTTATACGCAGGTGTTCCTGCGCAACACGGCCTTTTGTGTAGCGGGGTGGTGACGGGTCTGTACGATGTGGACAATCGCTGGTAGAGTTGCGGTAGGTTCTGTCATAACCGCAACTCTGCCTTAAGCAAAGGTGGAGCACCATATGGTTTTAGTAGGTAGAGTATAGACCCTACGGAGTCACACAAAGCCCGTTCGATATCCTCAATCCGCCGGGGATGCGTAAAGCAAACATTAAAAAAATCAATAGTGCCTGTCACAGATCTATTGCTAATGCACCCAGGCACAAGTTTCTAGCTCTAGCCCCCTTACTTATAAAAATATTTAGGTACTCAATGTTCGCAGCAAACAGACCTTGTACCTATAGTTATTCGCTGTGTAAATGTTTTTATTATAAATGGGGTAAAAGTTTGGACCGTTCGTTATCCAAACAAATATTATACAGGGTGTAACAAAAATAAGTGATAATACTTTAGGGTGTGTACGTGTTCCTTGTAGAGAGTTCACTGTGAAAGTAGCAGAGCTGAAAGACGTTTTTTTTTTTCACTTTTGTATGGGGAAACTCGTGACGCTCGGGCCCTTGCCCATACAAAAGTGAAAAAAATAATCGTCTTTCAGCGCTGCTACTTTTACAGTGAACTCTCTACAAAGAACACGTACATACCCTAAAGTATTCTCACTTATTTTTGTTACACACTGTAAATTATGCGAAAGGTCTGTCTGTTACATCTTCACGCCCAAACCGCTGAACCGACTTTGTTGAAAGGACATAAAATATTTTTTAAATCTGGAAAAATTTACGGTTGCCGCACGATAAATGAATTTTGACGCAACGGAGTTGCGGGCGTCATCTAGTTCTATGTACACAAGTCCAACAGCTTTGCTTGTTATAGGAAAGAATATAAGAAATATAGGAAAGATAGATAAAAGAAGCCTCGAATATTTGGCGGGATAATCAGGTTCAATTTATGAGATACCATTAACTTGATTACAAAGTCGGAATTGCTAAAACACAAATTATTATAATAAAGTACGTCCCTAAACGATAACATAAACAAAGGGAGGACTAATCTAAACAATCCAAAGTGAGTCGAGAGTACAAATCATAAACATTGTTCCAGTTTTGAAAATATACCACAAAGACAAGAGAAGTTATTTAGATTTTAGACGGCGCGGCCTTGTAAAAAAGCAAAGAATAAAACGGAACTAATTCATGTACCTAGCTATTCTTGTCTGTCAAATAGCTATTGCAACGTATAAGACAAAGACAGCAACATGGATTCGTTAGTCCTGTCTCAATCCTTGTTATTATGGTCGAGAGTGTTTACAAAAGACTATAACGAGAGTACAAGAAATGCCGATAAATCAAGCATTATTTCTTTCAGATAAAGAAGCAATAACATGTACAATTTTCACCGTAGGAAATTCAAGGAGCTTCATGAGTTTCATACGAATGCACAATTAATATAACTTTATGTACTACTAGTTGATGCCCGCAACTCCGTTACGCGGAAATTCGTTTATCCTTAAAAGTATCCTAAGTCGTTTTCCGCGACTCAAAGTAGGTATCTCAATACCAAATTTAATCAAAGTTGGCATATCGGTTTAAGAGGGCGACTAACCCAAAAAATCAAACATCGTCCTTCTCTCTTCACACTCACGCCCGTCTTTCATATGCCAGGTGAAAAAGGACGACGCGGAATCATCGCCAAGTCAGTTTTTTCTTAATAACTCGATAAATATGCAACATTTTAAAAATCCGCCAGGTCAGTGTTTCAATGATAGAATTTTATACAATGTGTTAAAATATTAACTCAGTTTAATGCACGGTTATGGCAATATATTATGTAAAATTTGTGAAAATTAGATGCATCTTTGTGATTTTTTTTCTATCGAGAAAATTTTAAGATATCGTGTTTTTGCTCAGACAAATTCTTGGAAATATAATGAAGTATCTATGTTTAGAAAACAAAACAATTCTGGGCTTATTTTCAAGTATAAAAATGAATTATAAAATCCTCAATTTTGGGTAAGTCGCCCCCTTAAGCGTGAAGAGGTAGCAGACAGACAGACAGACACACTTTCGCATTTATAATATAAGTGTGGATATGGATGTACGTGATCACCAGTAAGGCAATAATCATTGCATCACGCATAATATTTCAGGAGTCCAGCACAGCTATTCATAATATTCCCCGAGTCTAAAAAACCTTGATCAAAGAAATTGGGTCGAGCAGCGACCTTGGTTATTGTCCTGTAAGTACCGGCTGCCGGAGATTAGTTGTTTACTCCTCATCATTTGTCGTCAAATACAGCGCTATTAAAAAGTAGAGACATCCCTAGAGATTATTCCTCATAGGTGAGAATTTTCTTTTTCTGATCGCTACATTTTTACATAGGGTTTGCAAAAACCGCAGAAGTAATTTATGTACTTAACTTTAAACTACGAGTAAAGGTCAGTCCACAATCCATATAGTGTGAAAAGGAACGAGAATTTTTTTTTTTTAAGAGCAAGAAAAATCATTATATCAAAGAAATATTGGCAGATTGTAAAGACAAAATGATACGACTTCTTTCGTCAATCAGTCTCGTTGTTTTTGAAAAAAAAAACCATTTCTATGATGGTCAATGGTCATATTTATCCTGCCATAAATCATAACCCATGGATATGGTAATCGCATGGCACAAGCCATCGATCATTTTACTAAGTAATTACTAAATAAATAGTTGTCCGACCTCGCTGTGTTTGGACTAGTGAGTAGTTAGTAAACATTGTCCTCACGTGGATTAAAGCTTTTACCAGTTTAGCTTGCGGTGAATTCGTTGTGGACACCTGAAAATGCAGGCACATATAGGTCTACCAGAATCTGATGGCAAAAAGTGAGAAAATAAATTGACTGTAGCAATACCGGGGTAATTGGAATAAAACATTTTGATCCTTATTTTTTCTTATAGCGGCTGGTTCTGTGTGTTAAACATAAACTTGCAAATATAAAAATTTATCAAATGATCAAGGATATTTTTTGAAAATCTGCTGTCAAAAATTGCCATCAGATTCTGGTAGACCCATAATTTAGGTACATGACTTTGAATCAATAATAAACAAACAAATAGTGACTTTAAAAACCAAAAAAAAAAATACACATTGTTGTTTAGTACTTTGACAATTTGTGGTTAGAAATATAATATTGAAAACTTCACTCGATCAAAAATAAATCCGAAGAGGAGGCTAAAGCTGGGAACAAATTATCGGACGAACGTCCGCGGACGTTTTCATCGGATGCGGCTTGTTTCTATCTGATCAATACAAAATACACTAAACTATGCACATTGTCTGACATAAGTCGCGGACGCGACCTTGAGCGTTCGGACGTCCGAACAGAATCTGGCTGGCCGGATGTTTTTGCATCCGCGGTCGTCTGACATTGACATATAGGTTAGGTCTTTGACGTCCGCGGATGAAACGTGCACAGGCATCAGCCGCGGCTTATGGATGCGTCCGATAATTTGTTTCTAGCTTATATTCGTATATTTTGTGATATTTTTCTTGTTTTTCATGAAGCTTATGATAGTTTTACTTTCAAAAATCATATCTACGAAAAGCTCATAACTTAAAGAAGAATAATTTGTGGTTACATTTTGCATTTTGGTCTTTAATCTTTATCTAAGTGAAAAGTATAATTTTCTACTATTTCGCCCTATCAAGGACGCGGCGAGCGGCGTAACCGCAACTGTACAAGGCGCGCTGATATTATGAATGTTATTTTAATGTCCTTTACGTCGATATTCGTACTGATAGTCATCGACCTGTTAATTTTAGGGACTACCTGGGCTTAACCTGGAAAATTACATCATTTATGTGTGTTTCACGTAGGTGTTACATGATATTCTAAAATTGTTGAAGAATTCATCAAAGAGTCATAGGCAGATGACGGACCTGCGACATTTGGTCGGCTTATGTCAACTAAATGTTAGAGCTAGTCCACACGGTGCGTTGCGTTGCGTTGCGTCGTCGTAACGCAAATATTTTGACGCATAGCCGGCCACACGGGCGCTGCGCCATCGCAGCGTTATTACAAAGCAGTCTTAACGTCAACACCCCCTCCTGCTTCGTCTCGGGGGCTGCTGTCCGTCATGTGGGCGTTGCGACGACGCAGCGCACCGTGTGAAAACCTTGGTTATTTGTATGTAAAACAACGCAACGGCAGCGCTGCGTCGACGCAACGCTGACGCAACGCGCCGTGTGGACTGGCTCTAAGTCTTCATCCGTTCGCTCGGTTTGACAAATGCGACCAAAATACGTAGGTCCACCATCTGCCTATGAATCAACTCTGATAGTATATTATAGAAGTGAAGGTGAAGGTCTTATGCCAAAAACAATTGAAGAAGTGAGTGGAAGAGCACGATAGCTAACATTTTGTAACATACTCATTTTTTCCCTTATAATTTGAATAAACCTTGTAACTTATCTACTTCATCATCTGGCATTAGCCAGAACTGTGCATTTTATGTGTAGCCAGATATATTAATATCTGGCTACACATAAAATGCACAGTTTTTTTATTTCAAATAATTTTTCCGGCACAAAAGCCTCAAATTATGCAAAAAAAACGGCAATTTTACCGTTACTTAGCGTCTTCAATTTTACCTGTGAGGCCTAAGCTCTAACTTTAGTATCTCATTATAAATTTGATTAGAGATACGGCTTCAGACTAATTCAAGAAAAAATGGCATGCTAAAATAAGCATAATATTAAATATTATTATGAATAATAATATTTAATATTATTTTTCTCGTGTGTTTATTCTCTCTAGCGAGATTTATTTCGGGTGATAATTATTTACTTACGTTACTTGCAGTTAATTATAATTGTAGAAGAAAGTAGAAAGGCGTAGCGTAAAGTTTGAAGGGAAAGTTTGTTGCAAATATGGGTATTTGTGTTAATAAGTTTGTATAAAAATAATGATGTTTAATGCCTAAAATTGATAGGTTGGGATGGTGGAAATTGGTTTTACAGTTTACAGCATAGTTTACCCAAACACACAAAAAAGGGAGGGTAAAGACAAAAAAGGAACTCTTTTAGGGTTGTTGCATAGAGAACTCTATTTTATAAATTACAGGACATTATAATATTATGCCATCATAATGAATTAGAAACACGAGTGGACGGTGCAAATCATTGTATATAGATCGATTGGAGTAATAAAACATTTTAAATTACAACTTTATATGCAGTTAGCAACTAATTAGGTACAATTACACACAGACTCTGATTGCATGTCTGAGATGGCATGATATTTGACAAAATACTGACTTTAACCAATCTGTGTAAATGGGCCAAAGTATTTGATTGCTTAGATACAGCCTACAAGGGAAGTTGGAAACACCAAAATATTGTGTTGATTTTAAAAATGTTCTTGTATCTGAGTGAAGTAATGCTATCGCATTGGCATTTGGCACATAGTCTCAAACATAAATGAAGACGTGAGTGGATGAAGTTGATAACAAACATTTTATAACATACTGCCAATCACTTTATTTTTTCCTTATAATTTGAACAATCCTTGAAACTTATCTACGTCATCATCTGGATAATATATCTGGCTATACATATAATCCACTTTCTTTTTTTTTCAATTCATTTTTCCGGTGCTAAAGCCTCCATTTATGGAAAAAAAGACAATTTTCAAATTGTTAGTTACCCACTTCATCCACTCACGTCTTCAAAATATACGTTTATGCTAAAGATCTTCAATGGAAACCTTAAGATTTTTATGACACAGCAGTTATTAAGGCTACCATATTATGTGACAATAGGACATGTCTAAAAACCCCCACCTACGTGAATCAGACAAAAAATGTCATCAATTGAGACTTCTTGTTACAAACTTATGCGTCACACCCGTGCGTGAAACGTGGACTTTGATTCGGCGATATAAAATTTGCATTAGATTTAAAGAATAGGTATGTAATTAGTGAATAAAGGTTACTTTATTTTATACCTAAACTCAAAGCAACTTAAATCAGTCGCTTGAAGTCTTACATAATCAGTGTAAATAAATTTTAAATGTACTATCAGAGAAGTTGATTCATAGGCAGATAGCGGGCCTACGTATTTTGGTCGCGTTTTGTCAAACCCAGCCGATAGATGACGAATTACATTAAGTGAACATAATCCAACCAAATGACGTAGGTCCGTCAACTGTTTATGAATCAATTTCTTCGATGGTACTACCTAATGCATCTTGAAAACGTAGAAAGTATAGTTATAGGAAATTGCAATATTATAATGTGTATGAGCCTGTTAATTTGCATTCAATAGCTATAACTATAATAGTATGACTAATGATATAGCTTTATCATTTCTCTGCAGATGGCAAAATTAAATTTTGCTCGAAAACTTTTCTAAAGGGACAAAAAATTATAATCATTATTGTCACTTTTTTCTTTAAATATATTCGGCACTTATAACATTAGGTCCGAATCTTAAAAAAAAAAAAAGAAACACGATTTGCGATTTGAGTGAATCTTCTCATATCAACGTAAAAGTCGAGGAATTGTACAAACTTCGTATCCTAATTCCCTTCCAATCTTTGCTTACAATAGATTATTCGGCTAGGAGATCCAATAAAACATACTTAGCACAAGCAGGATGCAAATTCAAAGCTACAAATCACGCTCAATTTAACCTTTTGTACGAAACAAGATCCGTACAAAGGGTCAGAGGAAGTATCTCTATATTGGTGACACATTATTTGCACGAATGAAAAATAAATTGTGTAACCAAAATAAGTTACGTCTTAAAAATATCAATTGAAAGGCGGTTATAGATAATGTAGTTTATTTTAAGACTATATTTTAAATAGGAAAGTAGCACTGACCTCCATTATACAAGTACGCTGGACCTGTGATACCCACTTTTTTTTGTGCCTATTTGAAGCGGAATCAGCACCCCCCAGTAAGAGGGAAGAGAACTAAATTTGACGTAACTTGCAAATGGCCGCTTAATCGTTATTGGTTGTCATCACGAGTATTAGTTCCAAATACTCCCACTACTGCTATCAGCGCCAATATGGCGACTTTCAAACGTCATTTTTACGTCCGTGAGTAATTTGTATTCTGTGTTTTTACGTCAAATTTAGTTCCTATCCCTCACATTGGGGGAGCTGATTCCGCTTCAATAGGCACAAAAAATAGCTGTCATTTCAAAGGGTATCATTAGTCCAGCGTACTTGTATAATGGAGGTCAGTGGAAAGTAGGGACCGACCAAAACACGTGACGACCTTTGCGTAAACTTTGAAGAGATACCTACCACTTTTAAATCAGCTTTAACCCTAGAGTACTAATATAAATTTTCCGCCGCTACTAATGATCGCCTGGGAGGCTACTTTTCTAATAAAACTTGTTTTTTGTATTAATTTATTTATTACATTTTTACAAATCCTACTAATATTATAAAGGCGAAAGTTTGTATAGATGTATGTATGGATCTTTGTTACTCTTTCACGCGAAAACTACTGAATGGATTTAAATAAAACTTTACAATAATATAGCTTATACATTAGAATAACACATAGGCTACAATTTTAACCGACTTTCAAAATGGGGGAGGTGTTATGTTCGTTTTTTATGTTCAACGATTACTCCGCCGTTTGTGAACCGATTTTCAACATTTTTCTTTTGGCGTATAGGGTATCATCCCAATTTGGTACTAGGTATATTCACAAAAGTGGTGACCTGATGAAGGGATCCATAAGTAATCGAGGGTACTTTTCAAAATTTTTATGGAAACATGTGGTGACTTCGGTTTCGTGAGAAGTATTCTAAGCATATGCGACCAACAAGTAAGATTTTGCACCAAGGTTTTACCATGGTTCTGAAGGTGCTGAGAGAACTCCTGACTCTTTATAGATACAAGTTTGGGAGTTTCAGCGTTATTTTAAGAACGGAAAGCATATGCTACTATGCAAATTACATTCATCATCATCATCATATGATCGTCCCATGATTATGAGCCTATTATGACCCTATTATTGGTACTTTTCATAGTCTTTAAGATCGAGACTCGAGCTTGTCAAGCGATCTAAAAAAATCTATACCAATTAGTATTATAAACCAGAAGAGTTTGTTAAATATAATATGTATTATCACGATAAGACTAATAGGACCGAAGAAACAAAGAAAAATGTGGAAAAAACGGGGAAAAATATTAGAAAGGGTGTATCTCGCCTATACTGGAGCAATTTTTATGTTATTTTTAGCACAGATATAAAGTAGACCACGTGAAGGAACATAAGCTATTGTTTTGCGGGAAAATGTACGGTTTCCGTAAAGTTCCTAATTTACGTGGGCGAAGCCGCGCGGGACATCTAGTACAGCATAAATTATTAAAAAGCCAACCTCTTACTTTTTAAATACTAAAACCCAAGTTCTTCTTTAAAAATAGCATTAGCCTTAAAATAAGACTTAAAACTTAATCTTACCATTAGTTTTTCTTGTAACAGTAGGTCTTTTATAAGTCTTGTAAAATAAAAAGTAGAAAATATTACTAAAAATAAAAATAAATATTACTATTCGATATACATACTTTATAAAACACAATATTTAACTTTTGGTAACATGATACTTTTGTCTACACACTAATTTGAAGTTAGCCTTTCAATTCTTACTATTTGGAGATCGATCGATCGATCTGAACCGGTGAATCTGACGAATTACTTGGGGTTTGATGTGGTACTGAAATATTCGAGAGTTCAAAGTCATCTACTACTTTATTTTATAGGTCTTCTTTCAGCCAGAATGGAACAGAAGAAGGATCAGCCGCGCTAAGGTCATAGTCATACAGATCGACTCGAGGTGGTCCTTCGTTTCGCTGTCCGAATTCCCATTTAGTAGAATATATCGGTGATTTGGTGTTCATTGAGAATTATGTAAAAATAAAAATATAAGCATTTGGTAGATTATAACATGCTAAAAGCATTAAAAATCGCAAAACGAAACATGTTACGAACGAAAAAAATTAACGGTTAATACTAATGATCGCCTCCCAGGCGATCGAGTAGGTTATATTTCGAAAACGGAGAGTCTGCGCCGGACCAGGTTTGGTCTCAGGTCTGCAGCAAGGTGTATACGGAGTTGGCGAAAAAGCACAATTTGACTCGCGAACGTATTTTTGAAATAATTGAAAAAAACTGATCACACGCGGCCTGTCAGGCGATGATTAGTACTCTAGGGTTAAAAAAGAAGACAAAATATGAAACTGCACAGCAATACAGCCGTATTGGTAGAGTTTTCTATAAAAATGATGCTCTACCAAGATGAAACCGTCCCCTTTAAGTCTTTTTGGTAACGCATGTTAAGTTTTTGACATGTTATTTTAATGTATTCTATTAGTATTAACTTATTTAATTGGTCCGGTCTGAATTTACGAGGTCTCCATACAAAACATTACCAGAAATAAAACATTTGTAAAATAAGCTCAACAAAAGATAAAACGCTCATTAATATGTATCTCTTTTCAGATAACAAGTGTGGAGGTGTTAGAAACATGTATACGAAGAATAAAAGACGTCAACTCAATACTCAATTGCTTTGTGGAAGATCGTTTCGAGTTGGCATTGAAAGAGGCAAAGGCGGCCGACGAGTTGATCCGAAGTGGCACTTTGTCTGAAGACAAGATACAAAAAGAAAAACCCTTGCTGGGCGTCCCATTCACAACAAAAGATTGTATAGGTGTAAAAGGTACGTAGATGTTTTATCGAGTATGAAATTTCGTCTGAAGGACTTAGGGATTTCGAAACATCGGTCCGAAAAAATGGATGTATGTTCTAACATACATCCATTTTTTCGGACCGATGCCGACCGACTTACATCCATTTCTTTGGATGTTTAGTCATGGAGTACCTTTTATCTGGTAAATAAAGACTTTTTTTTTTGTTTTCGGCCGCTTATATGGGACCTCTCGTTCCCCCTTCAATGAGAAGGGACAATTATTTGCATGTATTTTACTTTTTACATTTGTATAATTTACAAAATAAAATACAAATAAAGATTATTACAATATGATAAATCCCTACCTACTGATCGATTAAAGTAACACTTTTTTTATCCCATACCTTACCTACCTACCTACATATATATACCTACATATATACCTACATATATTTGGCTAGTACCAAAATAGGTCATTAATTTACTGTTGTCTGCTACACATAATATCATTGGATAAAAATTGTTTATAAGCTAAAGCGATTTTCAATCCACTATCATCATAAACTAATAACGGAACCAACTTCCGTGGCTTGATCTTATCGCTTTCGGTCTATTGGATACGCGGTAACTGAATCCTAAAAATAGATATACTAAAAATGTAAAATAAGGTTACGACGTACAGTGTATGGATTACCAGTTACCTCGCATATTTTATTGACACTCTCACACTCTTTTATAGAATTAGAGCCCTTCCACACGATGTATTTTTTGCGCACTGACGACGCACGTTTTTGATGCGCTCGTCTTCTGCGCGTTTTCATCGCGTTTTTTCAGATATAAAGTTTAAAACGTGTCGGCTTCCTTGCGTTTGCTGAGCGTTCAACTTGCGTTTGTATCGATACAAACGAGCGTAAAAAAACGTCGTGTGGAAGGGCCCTTAGATGTTTATTACTTTAGGCCCAATTCCACCAACGTCGGTTAGTGTTAACAGCTTGTTAAAATGTCATGTCTTCTCTTTCGTTCATATGAAAAACGAAAGAGGTAACGTGATACTAATTCGAGCATTAACTTTAATAGTCGTTGGTGAAATTGAGCCTAAATATTAATTTGTAAAGCTGAAAAGGATAAGCCTATCTACACCTAGTTAGCGACACATTTAACAGCTCGTCAATCTAAATTTAGTATTGTTTAGTTTATTGAATTTTCCATAATCATCGTTACTTATAATTGTCCACTTATGATCAACCAAAAAATTGCTGATCAGAAATGACCAGCGGATCATGGCGAGCCATATGAACCAAGCTTCTACAATTTTTCTTTACAAGTTTTAGCATAGTAGGCGCTCAAACTAGCGCTATTTTCTCGTTACATCTCCCGATAAGCTATAACTTTTTTATGCAGATTTTATAGAGCATTTGGTAGACGATACACGTAAAAAATTATTTAGTCAAGTCCATAAAACTAATGAGATTCGTGCCACGGTGTTATGAACGCTATTTTGCGGTTGAAGCTGATTGCGGCTGGCCGTGTTGAATGTCCGTGCAACTGACGGGTTTAAAACGGAGATAATTACACAACTTATTACCTCGTTAAACAACGTTGAAGATGTTTAGAGCGAGCTAAAGAATTTAACCTCCTCTGCAATCTTCTATCCTAAGTTTTGAAGCTTAAAGAAATGGAGCTAGAGAATCTAACCTCTTATAGTTCTCAAGTTTTGGAGCTGACCTACATTGCTTATTTAAAAAAAAATCTGTATTATATGAAGTAAAGATAGGTACACTCTAGCGCATTTCGTGATTTAGCCCTATAGTCCTTTTATACTACTAAAACTACGACTTTACATGCCTACCACCCATCCATTAATTCATCAAGCCCCATATGGTCACCGGTGACTAGAATATCTATTGTGTCTCGTTTTTCCACGATCGTCGTCGATCGACGGGTTAAAATAAAGTTTAAATACAATAATTCTGGTAAGTCCTAGCGTTACATAGTAAATTTAAACATTATTTCACGAATTCCCATCTATGTAGCTATTATCACCAGTCTAAACTATCGCACCCATTATCATGCAAGCGTTAAACGCTCTTAAACATGACATGACGTGGGAAACCGTCAATTACAAACGACTGTTGTATCGAATGAAAGTACGGATGGAAATACTCTATTGCTACAAAAAATAATATACTAGGTTTATCGGTTAAGTAAGATTGACAGTATACTAGAATGTGCCGTCAGCCCGTCACTGCCGAAGCTATAATTATCTACTGGCGTTACTGGTAACGGTTGTGACAATTTTCTCGCTTACAATTTAATGTTAAATTTCTAATTACTAGTAGGTACTAGGTAACTAACTACTTCTTATTCTTTTTAAATTTTCGTGAATTGTGTAGGTCTACTACGAAACCGTTTTGAGACTCAAACAATCGGATGAGAATGCCGCGTCCTGCTCTAACAACGTAATTTCTCGTTTGTTAGAGTAGGACGCGGCATTCTCGTACGATTGAGTCTCAGGCCCGTATTTTTGGTCAGTACTCAAGATGCATCTCGGTCTCAAGACACGTTGCACGACAACGAGCAAACGGGTCACCTGATGGAAAGCAACTTCCGTCGCCCATGGACACTCGCAGCATCAGAAGAGCTGCAGGTGCGTTGCCGGCCTTTTAAGAGGAAATAGGGTAATAGGGGAGGGTAGGGATGGGAAGAGAAGGGAATAGGGGAGGGAAAGGAAGGGAATAGGGTAGGGGATTGGGCCTCCGGTAAACTCACTCACTCGGCGAAACACAGCGCAAGCGCTGTTTCACGCCGGTTTTCTGTGAGAACGTGGTATTTCTCCGGTCGAGCCGGCCCATTCGTGCCGAAGCATGGCTCTCCCACGTAATTCACGGTTCACGGTCCCACGGTTCAGGCTCTGTGATTGGTTGGCTGTCAAAATTTGGACCAATCACAGAGCCGGTCGCCGCATCTTAAGTACTGACCAAAAATACGGGCCTCAGAACGGTTTCGTGGTACGGCCCCTGTATAGTTTGCAGTTATGCAGGCGACTTACTAGTCAGTACTCTAGTTATGACCTACCTATTGATTAGTAAGGCAATAAGATACTCTGTCAAAAGTGGTTACCGATGAGTATTATCGTTTTTAACCCCCGACAAAAAAGAGGGGTGTTATAAGTTTAACGTGTCTGTCTGTCTGTGTGTGTGTGTGTGTGTGTGTGTGTGTGTCCGTGGCATCATAGCATCCAAACGGGTAGACCGATATTGAGCTAGTTTTTTTTTTGTTTGAAGGTTGACATTATCGAGTTATCAGCTATATTTCATCATCATCAGCCCGCTCATTGCTGAAAAATTTGAGCTTGATCTACTTAAAATTTTGAATCTGGGTTTGTTTTTAAATTTCTTAGTGATTGTTGTTGTTGATTAATGTGTTACCTTTTTTCAGGTCTACATCAAACAGCTGGTGTGGTGATGCGGAAAGATAAGATATGCGAGGAAGATGCAGACGTGATAAGGCTGCTGAGGGAGAAAGGCGCTATCATTATTGGTTTGACCTGCGTCCCCGAGCTGTGCATGTGGTAAGCTTACGGTATAATCGTTCTAACATAAGATGTTTGTTTAGTTTAGATTTAAGTTTGCAATCTGCACTACCTTTAACCAGCCAACGTGTCGTAGGTATCAGAGAAGTTGATACCTAGGCAGACGGCGGATCTAAGTAATTTGGTCGCGTTGAGTCAAACCCATCTGACCGATCACAACTAACATTGAATTGACATAAGCCGACCAAATGCCGTAGGGCCGTCAACTGCCTAGGAATCAATTTCCTCGATGGTACATCCATATACTTACTAATACCTATTATAAATGCGAAAGTGTGTCTGTCTGTCTGTTACCTCTTCACGCTTAAAACGCTGAACCTATTAACAGAGTATGGAGATACTTTCGAGTCCCGGGAAAGGACATAGGATACTTTTTATCCTGGAAACATGTACGGCCATTAAGGCCCTATAGACCCAATTTCACATGACTTTGAATCAATAATAAACAAACAAAGAGTGACTTTTAAAAGCCAAAAAAAATACATATTGTTGTTACTTAATTACTTAATGTACTTTGACAATTTGTGGTTCGAAACATAATATTGAAAACTTCACTCGATCAAAAATAACTCCGAAGAGGAGGCTAAATTCGAATATTTTGTGATATTTTCCTTATTTTTCATGAAGCTTATGGTAGTTTTACTTTCAAAAATCATATCTACGAAAAGCTCATAACTTAAAGAAGAATAATATTTGTGGTTACATTTTGCATTTTGGTTTAATTATCTAAGTAAAAAGGTCTTTTTCTCTTATTTCGCCCTATCAAGAACGCGGCGAGCGTCGTAACCGCCACTGTACAAGGCGCGCTGATATGAATGTTATTTGTGTTGTTGTAATGTCCTTTACGTCGATATTCGTACTGACAGACATCGACCTCCTAATTTTACGGTCTATAGGGCCTTAACGAATTTTGGCGCAACAGTCTAGTGTACTATAATTTTCTTACAAACCAACGACCTGGGGAAAACTAGAATACAGATTTCCAGACAACTTCACCGTTAAACAATAAGCTGCACATTATGCTATAAGCATTTCCCTGAGAGAGGGTGTGCCCTGTGCAATGTGCATGAATACTGAACATTTCTTCAGTAATCTTTACTAGATGATATTTGAAATTAATGTTATTAAGTACCTACATCTTGATTTCTGTTTACTCATAGGTGGGAAACGCACAATCACATTCACGGAAGAACCAAGAACCCTTACAACACCACAAGAATCGTCGGCGGTTCCTCGGGCGGTGAGGGTTGTCTGCAAGCAGCGGCCGGCAGCTGCTTTGGAATAGGTTTGTCAGATTTGTGTTGATAAGCAACAGTAACAAGTTTTGAGTATCCCAGACCTACTTTATATACTTAAAAACCTTAATAACTCCCCAAATAAAATCGAAATGGAGCCCACAACCCAGCGTTTTTGGCTTTAGTTTTGAGTATATTCCCTATATTAAAAAATCACCGTTGTTTACAGGTTCTGACATTGGAGGCTCTATCCGGATGCCAGCATTTTTCAACGGAGTGTTTGGGCACAAACCCTCGCGGTACACAGTCTCCAATCATGGTCAATATCCTATACCGCAAACGGAATTACTTAACTCGTTCTTAGGTAAGTTTTAAATCGTGATTTACTTGTCTATCTTCAGAATACTCCAACGAAAGAGGTTTTAGAAATATTTAGTGCAACAAGTGCTTACAGTGCAAGTTGCAACTAATATATTAACGTCTTTTAATCGCGACTCGCGAGTTTCAAGGCACTGAGAAATGTCCAAGTCTTGAATGTCTTTCGAAATAATGTTCCCTCCAAGTTAACACAATTAAATGAGTGATATTATATTTACTATTTTCAGGTGTCGGGCCAATGACCAGGCATGCTGTAGATTTGAAGCCCATCCTCGAAATCATATCTGGGGACAAGAAAAGTGAGCTGAATCTAGACCAACCCGTCGAGGTAGACAAACTGAAGGTATTCTACCAGACGTGCAGCGAGGCTCCCCTGGCGGACGACGTGGATCCCGACATTAGAAAAGCTATGGCTAAGGTCATAGAATACCTGAAGTTAAAACATAAGATCGAAGCTAATGAAGTAAAGATTGAGCGTCTCAAGAAGTCAATGGCGCTATGGTTTGCCAACATGAAGACTGACGTTCCATTTGGATCTCACATCATGAAGAACTACTCCACGTTTGGAATTATCGTCGAAATCTTTAAAAATATCATCGGATGCTCGGGCAACACCCTCATAGCCCTCTTCACCGCGTTATTCGATAAGGGCGGAGTCGAATTTGGCGGGCCGAAGTACAACAGATATTTGAAAGTTCGAGAAGATTTGGAAACAAAATTCAAGGACATGCTCGGAGATGATGGTGTGTTTTTGTACCCTACGCATCCAACGCCTGCTCCCTATCACAACGAACCCTTATTGAAAGCCATGAATTTCTCATACACAGCAATAATTAATTGCTTAGGCCTGCCGGCGACGCACATTCCTCTGGGGCTGAGTAGGGATGGTCTGCCTATTGGCATCCAAGTTGTCGCCAACCATAATAATGACAGGTTGTGCCTTGCTGTAGCAGAAGCGTTGGATAAGGCATTTGGAGGATGGAAAGAACCCTAAGGTATAATGTGAATAGGAAGTTTTAAAATTAAATATTACAATTTACAATGTTCTAAACTTAAAAATATATTTCTATATTTCTATACTATTAGAAACATGTTTTATTTATATGTGTTTGGAAAAATATAATAACTATTATTATGACAATTATTTACATGAGGAGTTATTATTTGTATAATTAAGGTAGATAGCAAGAGAATTATGAGTAAAAGAGGATCTATTATTTATTATTATTATCCTCTCGTCTGTCAAGCGCCCAAAATGGGCGTCTTAATACGACCTAATATAAATAAACAATATAAGCCAGCTTATATTGTTTCTCTCCTTGTTACACTTCTTACAATGTAAACAATAAAACAGAGATGCAAATAAAAGCTGCCAACACATTAGTGTGAGCCGATATTTCAAGTTTAAACATAAACCATTTTTTGTTATGATTTCAATAGTGATCCACTTAGCGCTCATTTCTAACCTACTGCATAAAAATATATGAAGGAGGGTTATTTTCTCAGTGTGTTTTGTTAAAGGGTTTATAAAATACCAAATAAATATAAATAAAAACATTTTAAACACGGTTTTATTGATAATTATTACCTTTAAATACAATAAATCGAGGCAAAAGTAACTATTTCTACTTAGACCACCGATTTAGTATTTTGTTTCAAATATAAAACTATGTGTATTTGCGGCACTAATAGCTTATTTATTAAAAATTCTAATTATATAAAAATTATATATAGCTTTCATGGTCATTTCTTTAGATATATTCAGTTTAAAGAGAGTAATTAGAAATTGAAAAATTGTCGGAAATGGTTTGACAGTTTGTGACAGATGAACGGCTAAATTATTGTTGTGATTAAACTAATAGGCACTACCTAGTTCAATAGTTGTAAGAGGAAGAAATCCAAAAGCAAGAGTACAAAAATTATGTAATTTTAATAACTAAACAATAAATTTAACAAGGGCACTAGATTTATTTTGAAGACAAGTTTTGTATGATTTTCAATAGATCTTTTCGTTTTGCAACATGGTTTATTTTGACAGACAAGTCGCAAGAATTTATTTCATTGTGGTGATGTGCATGCTCTGCCAGCCGTTCTGTGTTACATATGACATGCACTCCACAGTCATACCCATTGCTCTGTTGTGCACATTCTTTATTAATAAAATTAATAGAATCTGAAAACAAATAACCAATAAATATTTTTGTAGCTTGTTTGAGAATAAAAAGTTCTGTACTAAGTTGGAACTAGTCATAAGATCACCAGTAGCCCTAGTACGGCGACCAGTGGAAATGCGAAAGTATAGACAAACTATGGAGATAAACTTAAGGTGCTGTTCCGATCTTTTTTCGTTCCGAAAAATTCAATTAAAATGCCACTTTATGACAGACTATAGTCTAAAAATTCAAATAATATCCTACTTTATGACATATACTATAGTCTGTCATAAAGTGGCATTTTAATTGAATTTTTGTCGGTCGCGATTAGCCGCGGTAAAGATCGGAACGGCACCTTAAGTTTATGTCCACAGTTTGTCTATACTTTCGCATTTCTACTGGTCGCCATGCTAGGGCTACAGAAATATTGTTGGCTTCTATCCATAAATTAATAATTTAATACTTTTGCTGCTTAGATCATGTGAATTAAATTAATTATTTATGTAAAAGAAGGGTAGACAGTAGGGAAAACTTAGCAAAATAAATAAATGTAAATGAGATAAGTTGATTTCCAAATAGAACAGATGAACTTACCTCCTTTGGATAAATAAGACATTAAATGACTAGAAAAATCCCAGGCTACATCATGATTACTCCCTGATGATGAGTCTAAATGGAAGAAACAGGATTCCTGTTTGGAATAGACCAGGAGGCTCCAGTGAGACCCTCCAGCTCGGTCCGGCGAACTGTTATCATTGAGTGCAAAGAAAACAAAACTCTTTTTGTCTATATTGAGTGGCTCCAAAAATATCTTTATTTCCTCAACACCCACCATTTTTATGCATTGAGTTACTTCGGGTGAAACGAATAGGAGCTCTTTTGCGTTGCGAAATGTGACTTTCTCTAAATATTCAAAATAAAATGATATAATGCTATCGTTCAACCAGTGGGGCCCATCTAGAAGATCGACATCGGACTGATGCAACAGGACTTCATGAAAACTCAATACAACTGATGTTTTTGCCATTATTCAAGTTGTATTAAAGAAATTTTACTAATTGGCAGGTTATTGGTATCTTTTGGCTGGCAGAGCGCTTGACCATCTGTCGTACCTACTGAAAATCATGAATAACATATCTGCACAAAACATAACTACACAGACAAACACAATTTGATATAGTTTATCACAATCTTTAACTCACCAGCCCACGAAGCTATTCATCAATCCTTAAATTTTTCCAGTTCAGCAAAATATTTTAACACTCGGTAAGAATTCGGGAATAGCTAGAATGTCTGTGGTACAAAGTCAATAATTTCACGGGCCTTTAACTTTGTGTGTCCATCAATACGTGGTGTAAAATATATTTAAAAAATCTCTATTCATAATTAAATTTTAATTACAAAAATAAAATTTTGCGATGTGCAACAAGCACAATTTTGCATCAACTGTCAAATTTGAAATTTTTCAAACGTCAGCTGTCAATATTTGACAATATTTTTTTTTATATACCTAGGTACAAAAAGATTTTTGGCATATCAGCAACAACTCCTGCAACTGTCGCCGCGACCACAGAATATATATTAGTAGTACCAACAGAATTCCCACTCGCGAACCCCGTTAGAAGAAATAACGACTCATGCTACGATACTATAAAGTTCAAATTCTGATCGCGCAGTGCTAGGTGCCTACAATTATATTTACCTACATGTGCGCTCTCTTTCTAGAGGTACCCTTTCTAACGAAATCAAGATTGTCACCTTTTAGAAAATAAAATAATATTCTTTTAATTACCATAGCTACTAGTAGCAAACTTTTTTATAGTAATAATAAAATTTTAGTAACCCAACCTATATTTTATAATAGTTTTATATTCAATTATAGTGCAGGAGCTGGTCTGGATTTTTTTACAACTTAAACATAGTAACTTGTGTTTATTTCTGTGTAGTATGTGGTTTGTTTGTAACAAATTGGTTTATTTGCTATGTTTTTGTATTTTTTTTATCTTTTATTTTTTGTATTTTAAAGTCTTAAATTACCTTATTGAAATATTTCTTTGACCTTTTTTCAATTGTTCATATTTATCAGATTAATAACGATTCTGTCACAGCGGTTAAATCAGTACAAAGATATATGCGACGAAAAAATCTTGCACGTGCGTCACCGCTCGCTTGTGAGTCCCTAGTGATCTGCCCCTTTAAAGGGGTACTTACATTTCGATACCTACACGCGCGAGTGGGACAGCCGACAGGCCTGCCGCGACTTCCTTTTTTGGCTCCATGCTGTTTAATATATTATAGTAGGGGGGATGTGATGCTATTTTTTGCAAAGTCATTTCATACCGACCAAATTTTTGTCCAGTAGTAGATTAATATTTAATAATCAACATAATGAGCGTCAGTCGCCGCACCAGTGGTGGGATGTACATTCAGAGTGTCTCAAAGTTGTCGAAAAAAATTTTGCTAAAAGTAATTTTATACCGTATGAAAGTTTGATGGATGATTATTGAGGTTATGTTTAACAAAAAAATCACCGTTAGCCGTACCTATTGCAGACAGGGGATTCAATGTCAGTTACGTTACTGAATAGTCAATAATATGTAAAAAAAAATTGAATATAAAGTCATTTTATACCGTACAAAATTTATAGAGGTGAATGTTTCTACTTTGTAAATAAGAAAGAAAACCGTCAGTCGTTATTAAAACGGTGGAGAATCCGTCAGCCAGCGATTTATAACTAATAACCATACTTCGCGCTCAATGTATCTAAGGGCGTCGCGTAGACGACATTTCCACCTAAAAACATTCAGCCGACGGCAATTTTCGTTTGAATTAACTATAAAATTGCCTCATATAGCAATTTTATTCGGTTTAGGGTGGGTTACACCAACTTACTTTAACTATAACTGTAACTACAATGCAAAATGTCAAATCTTTGGTTAAAGTCAAAAATGGACTCCATAATTTACTTATATACTTCTAGACTCCATATTATTTAACCATAACCATAGAGCTCGACAAGGCTTTAAGAACGTGGCGAAAAAAGGAACTAACGTTGGAGTTTTGCCGGGAATGTGAAAAAGTGATGTTGTGTTTTTGTATTATTTTCCTAAAATTGTGTTGACTGGGTTTTTAATGTGTAATATTGGTAGGATATTAACCATTAAACATATTCGTTATCATGCAAGTGCCGGAAAGTGATACAACATCAAGAAACGTGTTATTTTGTGTTCCCTCCAAAACTCCAACGAAAGTTTCAGTAAAGCGCCTACCACTTTACTGAATCGACCGACATGACTCCTTGACTGTATTGACTTTTACTCCGACTTTGACTGGACTTTTGACCTGACGATGTAGAGAAACGATGCCGAAAATTGTACACAAGAAAATTGTTTTCCCGCCATATTTTATATACTTGACACTGGCCATGGTTAAAAAGCCGAGCGCCATAATAAGAAAAAAAAAGAAAACTAACGCTGTCATCATACAAAAACGCCATTTTTGACAGTTCTCCTTTATGGCCGATTTACACTGGTGACTAAAGCCGCACGATATACGCGCACGGCGAAAATCGACCGTGTAAATGGCAATTCAACTACGCCGCGCCGCATGCGGCTAAAGTCGCAAGCCCCAAAGTCGTGCGGCCAATGGCCGCATGCGGCTGGTGACTAAAATCGACCGTGCAAACGCTCAGTCGCAAGCGATCGCTTGCTGCTAATACTACTGTAGCGAGCGCAGACCTCGGGCGGCACTCACGAAAACATGGACAAAAATAATATTATAAATTTTTTAGTGTTACGAACGTTTTTAGGGTGGCGATTCGACTTGGACAGGCGATTCGACTGGTGACTTGCCGGGTGACTAAAATCGACCCGTTAGTCACCCGTGTAAATCGACCATTACCAGCAGCGCCCCAGTACACGTTCATTTAAAGATTGATTTAAAGCCTTGTCGGACCAGCAACAGACATCTGTCAAATTCTGTGGTCAAAGTTAAGTTAGCCTAACTATAACCATAACTTTGACCATAACTGTAACTATAACCACGCCTCTGGTGCAAGTTGCAACCCACCCTAATGGTCGATTTACACGGGTGACTAACGGCATAGATGGTACAGATATATATGACTATCGGGTCGATTTTAGTCACCCGGCAAGTCACCAGTCGAATCGCCTGTCCAAGTCGAATCGCCACCCCATTTACACGGGTGACTAACGGGTCGATTTTAGTCACCCGGCAAGTCACCAGTCGAATCGCCTGTCCAACAGTGTTGCCAGATGGTCTCGGCGACGTACCCCTGAACTAATTTGATTTATCCCTAGAAATCCCCTAGAATACCCTCACCAAGCGGATGGTGGCATGCCGCGATTTTTTGGAGAGGCGGTCATGTTGAGAAATTATGGGAATATTACAAAAAGTATTTATAATAGAACATTGATTGACAGGTGTAAGTTTAATAAGTAATATTTCAAAATATGTATGTTGAAATAAAACATCCAAACTCACTGCACACTTTATTTATTTATTCACTGATTCACACTTTATAATTCACTTTGTCACAATTAGTTATTATCACTTGTATACACAATTTTACACTGTTAAAATTTTATTGTTAAGCACTAGTACACTGGAGACACGACTTCCATAAATTTCAGGATGAAACAATCCTAGTTTGTGGTGAAGCAGGAACTTTTATAGTATTTCCCCCTCACTTTTCCCACCAAAGATCTGTTACCGGATATGACATTCCAATATCATTTAAATTCAATATTTCCCAACACTTGTTACAAAAATCATTACTCATGTAAAAATAACTTTACAGAATAAATTATGATTTATAATATACACGCATGAAACAATTATACATTCTTAGTTAATTTCAATTTTAATAAGCATAACTTCCTGTTAAATTATTTAAACAACAACCAACAAATCTTTATAGATAATTATACTAAAATCAATAAAATAATTAATGCAATTTATTTGTAATAATAAAATTAAACATTTATTTTACAATGTTATTATGAAAATATTAATTAAAATTAAAACTCATGTTACTTACTTGAAGTTATAAAACGTTGTAAAATGTCAGTTAATAAAATAAATAAATTCCATAAATCTAACATTCGTCCATCCTGACAAATTTCGCGACCTCGCGAACATAATTTTATTGGTTTATGAGTACACATTGTACGTATTTTACTAAAATCATTATGTGCACCTTGCACGTTCATAGTCATAATATTATGTACACCTTGCACATACTTTGTTTTATCAATAACTATATACATTGTACACTTTGCTTTACAAACTAAGTTGTAACCATATTATATGTGCACCTTGCACCAATTATGCACCTTGCATATAATATACTTAAAAGCAGTTCATTAACATTAATCAACAATTATTACTTTCATAAAAAATAAACTGACTAGTAAATCTATTAATTTATTGTTTAATCTAATGCCAAGTTTAGATTAAAATATTTGTTGTATGAAAATTGAAAATAAACTTCATAAGCACAACTAAATGTAACCATATATGTGCACCTTGCAACAATTATGCACCTTGCATATAATATACTTAAAAGCAATTCATTAACATTAATCAACAATTATTATTACTTTCATAAAAAATAAACTGACTAGTAAATCTATTAATTTATTGTTTAATCTAATGCCAAGTTTAGATTAAAATATTTGTTGTATGATAATAAACTTCATAAGCACAATTAAATTAATATATTTATTTACATTTATAATTTAATTGATACAAAATACAAAATAGCATTACTGCGAATAAAGTTATCATTTATGTATTTTTTAATTTATTATAATATTTAATACCGCCTACTAGGCGACTTCGATTTTTGTTCTTAATTAATATGTATGTGTAGTAAGAAATATAAATTTTATTCATTTATTTATATGTATTTAATCTAATTTTCACATTTAGGTACAATAATTTATCAAACATAAAAATATTTTTTAATAAACAAAAAGCATATTAATGTATAATTCAATAATATTAGAATATTATTAACAATAATAAATCATTTCTTAACTTTTGATTATAAATACAATTTTAATCTACATCTTCAAATACCATTACTTAGTAATTAATTATACAATTTTTCTTCTAATCAACAATAAATACAAACATTAATTTCTTATCTCAACCTATTATTTACCTTGTATCTTGACACTTTAAGACAAAAAGTAAAATGTTTTAATCATCATCACTGTCAATTGACGAATCACAATCTTTATTAAAACAAAGCCAAGGATAAATTTTGTCAATAGAAAATATACCCGTATATTTCGATGAACCTTTTTTTGTAATAGGAGTATCCTCTACCTCATACCTATCATGGTCTAGAACCTTTGTAACTCTATACGGCCCCAAACACTTAGGTAAAAGTTTTCTACTTTTCCCTGTAGTATGTGTCATTCTTTCTACCCTAACCAAATCTCCAACTTTAAATTTTTGAGGGTTTATTCTTTTGTTATCAAACTGTTTCTTTTGCTTTTCTTGCGAGTCTTTTATGTGATTATCTACTTGCTCCCTTATTTTAGTCAATGTATCACTATTAATATTTTTATCATTTGTATCATTTATGTCATCATTAATTTCTGTAACTATTTTACTATCACTAACACCTTCTAATCTTAATCCAAATAGTACCTCTGTTGGAGTTTTACCTGTACCCTTATTGATTGTGTTATTCAACCCCCACTGTACTTTTAAAAGACATTCATCCCAAAGTCTTTCGTCTTTACCATGGTTTTGAGAAGCTATTGAATCTAAAATGGTTCTATTATATCTTTCTACTTGTCCGTTGGCTCTAGGTGTAGCGACGGCATTTTTAATATGAATTATACCTAACTCATTAATGAAATCTTTAAATTTAGTACTAGTAAATGATGTTCCCCTATCGCTTATTAATCTTTTTGGTACGCCAAATGTTCCAAAATAATCTCTTAAAACGACAATACTTGAATTGGTTTTAGTATTTTTAACAGCTCTTAGTACAATAAATTTAGTGAATGATTCAATTATTACAAGTATATAACAATTTCTTTTTTTTTGACCTTACAAATGGACCGACATGATCAATATGGATGGTGTGGAAGGGCACAGGCTCTTTTGGTATAGGGTGTAAGAAACCCCGTTTTTTACCTGCTGGTAATTTATTGTGAGCACACTCTAAACAAGAATTAATATACTTTTTTACAAATTTACGCATTCGTGGGAACCAATAATTTTGCTTTATTTTATCCAATGTCTTTTCTAATGCAAAATGTCCGATCTCATCATGATTTTTCTTTAGTATTTGCCATCTGCAGCCCTTCGGTACCACCCATCTTAATCCGTCATCAGTTATTTTATAAACTCTGTCACGCTTTAACGCAAAATTTTTACATATCTCTACAATATTCTTAGAGTCGTTACTAGACAAAATATTTTTAATACGTAAAATTTCACTATCTTCCGATTGCACAGTCGCTAACCAATCATCTGTTATAGTCATAATATTACGAGAATCGATATTATTAATTATTCCAGGATCTTCTGTCATGGGATTTCGGCTTAATGCATCTACATGTATCATACCTTTCCCAGACTTATAGACTATATTGCAATCATTCTCTTGAATCAAGCTCCACCATCGTGCAACACGTGGTATCATGTCACGTTTAAGAAAAGTGGCTCTTAATGAATTACAATCAGTAACGATAGTGAAACTTAACCCTAAGATGTATGTCCTAAATTTGCATAATGCCGATATGACAGCAAGAGTTTCTAATTCATACGACGAAAAATGAGATTCTTCTGGAGATGTTTGTCTGCTATAAAAAGCTACCGGTTTAAAAAGTCCATCGATTTGTTTCTGTAATAAAATGCTTCCTATACCATGCTTACTTGCGTCTGTATGTATTTGAGTTTCGTATTTAGGATTATATAGTGCCAGTACTGGTCTTGATACAAGTGCATGTTTTAATTTTTCAAACGATTCTTCTTGAGCTTGTGACCACACCCAAGAAGAATTTTTCTTTAATAAAAACGTGAGCGGTCGCGCTAATTCACCAAAATTTTTAATAAATCTCCTAAAGAAACTAGCGAGTCCTATAAATTGTCTCACGTTATGAACATCTTTAGGCTTAGGGAAACTTTTAACTGCTTCAATTTTTTTACTACCTGGCCTAATACCTTCACTAGAAACCTCAAATCCTAAATATTCAACCTTGTTTTGAAAGAAATAACACTTTTGTGGCTTCAATGTTAACCCGGCCTCTCTAAATTTTTGTAAAACAATTTTTAATCTTTCGATGCCTTCCTCAAATGTTTTACTTGGTACTAATATATCATCCATATAGGCCAATGCAATGTTATACCGCAAGTTTCCCAAGACCAAATTGATAGTTCGCTGGAAAACTGCAGGCGCGTTTGCTAGTCCAAAAGGCATTCTATTGAACTCAAACTGCCCATCAGGTGTAACAAATGAAGTTTTATTTTTACTGTTTTCCGTTAAAGGAATCTGATAATAACCTGATGCCAAATCTAAAGCACAAAAATAATTATTTCCAGCTAAACGATCAATCTGATCATCTATACGCGGTAAGGGATAGTGTTGTTTGATGGTCTTTTTATTTAGAGCTCGATAATCTATACATAAACGCTTATCACCGGTTTTTTTCTTTACCAGCAACACTGGACTTGCGTATGGGGACTGAGATTCCCTAATTATATCATTTCTTAATAAATCCTCAACTAATAGTCTAACTTCTTCTCTTTCTGAATGACTAAGTCTATATGGGCGATAAACAACTGGTTCATTATCCGATAGTTGAATATCCATTTCAGATATTGTTGATTGTCCTAATTCTGTCAAATCCAGAGCAAAACAATCACGATATTCATTCAAAGTGTTTAGTAACTGCAATTTTTGGTGATTATTTAAGCTATCATCAATATTAAGGTCATCTAATACCAAAGGAGCTTTATTGAATACCTGTTGTATTTTATTAATAAATTTAATGTTATTAACAAAAGCTCGAGCTAAAATCTAACCTTTAACTAATTTAATTTCGTTGTTTTCATAATTGTTAATAGTTAAATAACCATAACCATTTTTAATTTCATAAGCACCAACCTCAACAGAAAAATTAAATCGATAACCATTTTCTACAAAAACGGTACCAGAAAAATTAGCTTCATCACTAAACACCTTGACTGAGACACAGCCATATATAATAATCGATTGAAGAGACTTCAAAATAAATCGTTGACCGTTCGAATTTTGACTATCCGTTATGAATAACTTAGTGCTAGATTTAAAAACAAACACGTGTGGTTGCTCTGTAGCAGTTTGACCGATCAGTAAATCATAGTTTAAATAATGATCAGGAACAATTATTGCCTCTACTTCAATTTTAGCATTATCAATCATTAAAATAATATTACTTCTACCTAAAGCCCTAACGTAAGTATTTCCGAAACCCTTAAGCGATGGTAAATTGTCTAGTTTCCATGTTTTAGGTGAAGTTAATTTATTTATAATAGACTCTTTAATTAATGTACACTGACTTCCAAAATCTACGTATCCTGTTAACGTCAATGTATTATTAACTTCAACAGATTTAATAAACTTTTTGTCCTTATCTATTTTATCACTTTCATCTAGTCATATTGTCTTAACTTCAGAATTCATTGCCCAAAAAGGCTTATTACATTGTGGATTATCATGACCAACACGGTTACATTTTTGACATCTAACAATTGGCTTTTTACACGTTGATACTACATGACCAACTTCATGACAGTTAAAACATTTTACCTCTCTATTTACATTTTTTATTATCTTACGAGAATTTTCATTTGTAAAGCGAATTGGTTTTTTATTATCTACTCGTTCATGCTTAACTCCTCTTAAATAACCTAACAACTTATCAGCATCTTCAAATCCTACTGCTTCTGCACCGTACCGTATTGACCTATCCTCAATCCCATAAACAATGCAATCGATAGCATTCCTTCCAGTAATGCCACAGCGATTTAAATAATTCAACTTTTCATAATAATATTCTTCAAGATCATCACCAAATTTGGCCTTCTTTGATAACATTTCAGAAAGTAAATGACCATAGTTTTCGTAAGACGGAAAAGCTGATTTAAGCTTCACAGACCATTCTTCCCATGTAAGTAGTAAAGATGGTTGCCCTTCATACCATCTCTTTGCTGTACCCGCTAGTTTGGGAAGAGCATAATGAGCTATCTGCTTACTATCCCAACCATAAATCTCCGAGCATTCTTTTACTTTATTTAGCCAAGTGGATATGGATTGATTTTTGACTTTCGGATCAAATTCTGGAACTACGTTTATATTAGTAAATCTTTCTTTAACATGTGGATTTGTAGCCGAAATAGTTTCTAATGAATTTTTAATACACTTAAGTAACTCTGCATTAGTATCATTATAGTGCCTTTTATTATAAACTGGACTGCGTGATCTACTTTTATCATTTCTAATTGGAGTTTCTAATCGACGATACTCGTATCTGCTACGCCTACCACTATACTCATCACGATACTCATTATATTTTGTACTCCGAGACCGATGACTAATTGGGCTACGTAATCTATCGTTACTTCTAGATGGAGTTTCTAAGCGACGATATTCACGTCTTCTATAATTACGGTATATAGATCTATGCTCACGATGTACATTATGATTAGTGACTGACCTATTTCGAGACCTGGACCGGAAACTTCTACTGCCAACTTGTGAATTTGCAGACGGTGATCTTCTGTTTCGGTGATGCGAGTTTACCACCGAACGATTCATCCTCTCACGTGTTCTGGGTCGGCTGCGTCTGGTGAATTCTTCCGAAACACCAGGGTTCTTTGAAGCAGATACCGCCAACACAGCGCTGGAAATCCTCTGTCCTGATCGCCCTAATATAACGCTGGGGCTTCGTGATGTTCGTTCTTCCGACATTTTTGGGCGTGAGATACCACGAAGGATTGCTTTTCCTTTGTGGCGTACCGCTTCTGAATTGAAATAAAACATCCAAACTCACTGCACACTTTATTTATTTATTCACTGATTCACACTTTATAATTCACTTTGTCACAATTAGTTATTATCACTTGTATACACAATTTTACACTGTTAAAATTTTATTGTTAAGCACTAGTACACTGGAGACACGACTTCCATAAATTTCAGGATGAAACAATCCTAGTTTGTGGTGAAGCAGGAACTTTTATAGTATTTCCCCCTCACTTTTCCCACCAAAGATCTGTTACCGGATATGACATTCCAATATCATTTAAATTCAATATTTCCCAACACTTGTTACAAAAATCATTACTCATGTAAAAATAACTTTACAGAATAAATTATGATTTATAATATACACGCATGAAACAATTATACATTCTTAGTTAATTTCAATTTTAATAAGCATAACTTCCTGTTAAATTATTTAAACAACAACCAACAAATCTTTATAGATAATTATACTAAAATCAATAAAATAATTAATGCAATTTATTTGTAATAATAAAATTAAACATTTATTTTACAATGTTATTATGAAAATATTAATTAAAATTAAAACTCATGTTACTTACTTGAAGTTATAAAACGTTGTAAAATGTCAGTTAATAAAATAAATAAATTCCATAAATCTAACAATGTGATTCCCAACAACAACTTAGAGATACTTACTCTCAATTTTTATTCCACCCATACTGAAGTAGCTGATGATCAAAACTCTTATGTATGTAGAATAGGTAAGTATTATTATTAATAAAAAGAGAAAGTATTATTATAATAGGTAAGTAATACTATTATTGTTACGATTTTCGCTCGGTATGAAATGACTTTTCAAAATGAGCACCACCTCCCCTACTATTATAGTCTAGAATTCTAGACTCTAGGCCATGTCTAGACTGAACACAGACAGTCTAGACGTGCTGTGAACAATAATTACGACCACATATAAGTACAGCTTATTATTATCAATCATCATACACACAGCAGCAATGGAACTCTTTCTTCGCAATTTTATCCAGGACAATATTATTATATTCCTTAAAATTAGATCACTGTTATATAACTGGTGATAACATAAAAAAGAAAAACAAAATAATCCAAAAAATCTATTTAATACTTATTATTATAAGTAAGTATATTTATTGGTAACATTTTCATTCTTACATAGCAATGTATTGGATTAATTTATAAAACAGCCTGAGTGTATAGGTGTAAGTTTTTATAAAATGAAAAAGTTCTTGGATCTATTATTTAATTTATTTCTATACACAACAATGTCATTCAAATAATTTTGTCATACATTAAAACATGTACATACCAACATACATCGCTTAACTATGAAAATGGTAGTGATTAGTAACACAGATGTTTCTTTGTAACTAAAAATAAAATAAATATTACAACGATACTGATTGGGCTAAAAATGCATGTTCCATTACATGGAATACGCATTTCATGTTTAAATTTCCTAGGCAAACTATTGCTTTTACTTGGTGGCTTGCTTTAAGTAGGCAATAAGATCCGCGCGCTCGTTGGCCTTCTTGAGACCGGCGAACACCATCTTGGTACCGGGGATGTATTTCTTGGGGTTTTCCAGGTACTCAAAGAGAGTGTCCTCACCCCAGGTGATACCTGTCAAGATACACTGAAATTAATAATGGTTTTAAACCAACTTCCAAAAAGGAGGAGGTTGTATGTTCGGCTGTATATATTTTTATACGTTTTATAGTGGAAAATTATTCACACAAGATAATTTCAATGATCAGATCATCACAAGGTCAACCAATGACAAGATATCAATAGTCAGTCAGTCACAATCTCCAATGAGCATGCTCCTTAACATTATAAATTTAAAAAATTTATAAAATCTTCCTTAATAGGATTTTAGTTTATCTTCCAGATAAAATACTTATCACTAGAGTATTCATGCGTAAATCTTTATCAACCAATGACGAAAATATCTTATCTAATAACCATGCATGGATTCTTATCACTTTATGATATTAGATTCAAAGTCAGGAGACTGACTTTGACTTGTCATCAATCATGATGACCTGGAAGCCTATATCTTATAGCCGTTAACAAAAAAAGGTTAACCACATGAGCAGTCATAGTAATTATTTGAGTAAAAAAAATAAAAATTATGCTATATATCTACTTGTGGAGGCTTGTAATTGGCTTTTTGAAAACTATCATTTATAGCAAACTGTGTTATAGCTAGCTGTATCTTCCATTGTAGCTTCCATAATATGATAAAATAAAATAAAATTAAAATATATTCTTAGAAATAATAGTTGTGTTATCTAACTTTCTAGGTGTTACCAACCCTACTTTGAAAGCTAGCGTTATATTCCTTTTAATTTTTTATTCCCTGACATGCCAAAACAATTACTACACTAAACCCCTGGTTAAGTACCTACATCCTATATGATTATTTGGCAATTATAGGGATACACACCTTTAGACTTGTTAGCATCTGAATATGAGAATCCGGGGGCTTGACCAGTCTTGCGGCCGAAGAAGCCGTGTAGATTTGGTCCTACTTTGTGTTTGCCGCCAGCTTCAACCTGTAAGTAATAATACCTGTATTTTTAGAACTAGAAAGACTTCAGTTGGTTGTACCATCGAGGATATTGATTCCTAGGCAGTTGACTGACTACGTTAGTTTGGTCGCGTTTCGTGAAACCCAGCCAACAGATCTCAATTAACATTGAAATGATATTCCGAGGATCCAACCTAATAACGTTGGTCTGTCAACTGCCTAGGAATCAACTTCTCTGATAGTATATAAGAGAATGATGTTAGGAACAAGAGAGATTTAAAGAAAAAAGTACAAGAGGGCATTTAAAAAGGGACACAATATTCCCTTATTATTATAATAAATCATCTGTTGCAAGAATTTACAATGGAACATTTACATAATGATTCTCAATGTCAAGGTTATAATAAGATCCAAGTTTGTGAACTTGAAAAATGAGGAAATACAATTAAAGGGCTAAATTTTTTATGTAATAAGGAATGTCTTAAATTATCTAGATCAGGGATCACCAAATGGTGGACCGCTGTCCCCATCCGGACCGCCAACCCATTGTGTGCGGACCAAGCATGTTGGAAGATGAAGTTCTTTCAAAATTAATTTCAGTCTCGACATACTGCTGAGCATGGAGCAACAAAAATTGTCACTTCTCTTTGATACAAATACCTTTGTAATTTCCGTAGTTACATATTTTGTTTAAATTTTTTTATGTGTGGACCGCGAAGGTCATTTTATTTCTGAAACGGACCCCGAGCGAAACTAATTGGTGACCCCTGGTATAGATTCTAGAGTACAAAGGTGATACAGAAATAAACTTACAGTGTGGCATTGAGCGCATCTCTGCACAAAGATCTTCTTTCCATTTTCAGCGTTTCCAGCTGGGACACCCATGATTCTGCAACGATAATGAGTTACGATTTAATATTTTCAAACTGAAAGCATGAGTAATAAAGTTATGTAACAAAATACGTGTTAGAAGAGTACATTTTTCAATTATGATGAAACATGACGTAATAAGTAGGGTCGTTACAATTGTCTAACCTTTTCTCTAACTGGAAGATATACAAAATGCTATTCCGATAAATAGGTCACGATCACATGGATCAATGTCATCCAGGAATGGCAAAGCTGTGATAATGACATTATTACGTAAGCGTTACGAATCGGAAGAGATTAGAAGAAAAACCATAAAACCTATTATTCCCAGTAAGTAAAAAGGAATTTTTAATGTTGAATTGTAAAGTCAACTGGATATTATGAAAAAATATTGAAGGTTATTCCCAAAAAATTGTAATTTTCAGTACATCGATGACAGATATTGAAATTACGTTATACCGCCAATATACTGTACACCTCCTACCTGTTTTATCTAATTACAAAGAATTAAATGATAATTACGTTTTATCGACCGAAATACACGGTTACACAGCACCACACTCACGTGAACACGCGCGCTCACAAATCTGCACAAATCAATGCACAAATCCACGATTTTGGAGTGTGATAAAAATGTTGCCAGTGGTGCGCCAACGTCAAATGTCAATAATTGTCAACGTTGCCAAATATTATTTTGTACACTGGTAATAAATTGTGATCGGATACATCATACACTGCATCACTGACTAGCAAATAGGGGAAATCCAATTAAAGTAATTATAATTAAGTAGATACTTCAGGAATTTAATAAATTAACATAATTATTATAGGTAGGTAATAATTATTTTATTGCTTTATAAATACCTTGTGTGCTGCCATCTATTAGCAACTGGCTAAAGTTAATAGAAGTCAAGTTTCTTCAGAATGTTTTAGGCTTTAAATATAGATGGCAGCACTAGTAGAAAATCTTATATATAAAATTCTCGTGTCACAATGTTAGTCAGCGAACTCCTCCGAAACGGCTTTAATGATTTTTACCAAATTTTATATTATGCATATTCAGTAGGTCTGAGAATCGGCTACTGGGTACTTTATATATTGATAAGTGCATTTGTTGAATAAATAATAGTAAATTATTACAACCTGAGACTGATGGCGACCATTGTTTGTGCGACGGGATAGCGATCGACGCGCGACGTTGCCATGGCGACATACTTATTTAGTCACTTCAATAAAGTAATAGGGAAGGTGAGGTAAAATGATCCCCTTAAGGGCCTTCCCCTACGGAGATTCCGTAATTTACCGTATTTAGAGCCTTATAAACTCATAATTTGAAAGCTACAAAGTTATAATAAAAATACAGCAATAATCTTCAGTATATCAACATTCCTTTCCCCGTTTTAAATTTTCTATTTTAGTTTATTATACTCATGATATTAGCTTCCAAAGTAATACCAATTTATTAAAATTAAAGCATACTTTCAGCATCTCCCTAGTATTTAAAAATTACGTTTATTTGAAACACACGACAATAGATAGACAATTTAATTAACTACATATTCCCCGTTTTAATTTTTTTTTAGATCAATTTTGAACTAATAAGTAAAAAAAATAGGATTTTTGTGCGATCTCGGCAACGTGTCAAATGTATGGTCAAGGTCGTTTGCTCGGGGGATGGCCTTAAGGGAAAAATCTTAAGTATGGCTAAAGTTGAAGGAAAAATCGCAAGATTTCTATGGCTGGATGTAGTGAATTTACCAAACTTCGTGATAGCATACTTATTTTTTATCATATGTACGTACTTTTTTTTTGTACTAGAGGTTTTTGTAAAAGTTTAACTAAAGGATCATTTTATACACCCCTATGTATAAAATGATCCCTTGAGTTGGGGTAAAATAATCCCAAAGATAATATTATTATTGATAACCAATTTAAGCATATAAGCAAGAAACACGCATCTTTTAGTTTATTAGGAAGTCTTTTAGGGTTCGGTAGCCAAAGGATAAAAAGGGGAGCCAATTTATTAAGACTTTGCTATCTGTCGGTTTACCGGTCTGTCTCAAGACAAAAAGTTGGGACTTCTGAAATCAATATCTTTGATTAAGTGTATATATTTGTTCTTTAATAATAAAATTAAAATAAAATAACAATTTCATAAAAAAAAATCGCCAATTTCTACTTTATATCCAGGGATCATTTTATACAAACAAATAGGGATCATTTCACCCCAAATACTAAATTCCAAGAAATCGATCCAAACACAACCTTCAAATACCACGTGGGGTGATCTAAAACTGTTTAAATATTAGGTAAGTGCTATTAATACCCTATAACAAAATAACATTTAAATAAACACGAATTCGTAAAAAGTTATGAAAGTCCAAAAACAGGCTTAATTTAGATCAAAGCGACACTTTAAAAAAAAAAAATTCGCCAAGCGCTCTGATCGCCATGATACTATGAGAGGCAACTGGCATGGCAGGGGTATGGGCAACATGTTTCACGTGCATTTGGAAAGATGCCACTGGTTTAATCTGATTTAAGGGGAGGGATCATTTGACCCGTAGGGATCGTTTTACCTTACTTTCCCCTATGGACGAAATTTTATATTATGGCAAAGCAACGTTTGCCGGGACAGCTAGTATTAATATTATATAAAAAAAAATGCTAGTCAATTTATTTTCTCACTTTACCAATATACCTAATTATGCATGAGTGCGATATAAAATGATTTTTAAGTATAATTTATTATTGCACATTGCTTAGCAGTTAATATACGCTACAAAACTACTGGATATAATATTTAGATTAAATAGAGTTAGACAACGGAACACAGGCAACTTTTTATCATGGTAAATTTAGGTTTCCATGTAATGCTCTTATTAGGCAGACGAAGCCGTTGAAAAGAGCTTTATTCTTTTATGCAGTTAAAATATTAATTGAAAATTTAAAATCAATGGTGCTAGTAAAATATTATTCATTAAAATATTATTCATGAGTATTATTCATACGTGGGAGAGCCATGCTTCGGCACGAATGGGCCGGCTCGACCGGAGAAATACCACGTTCTCACAGAAAACCGGCGTGAAACAGCGCTTCCGCTGTGTTTCGCCGAGTAAGTGAGTTTACCGGAGGCCCAATCCCTTACCCTATTCCCTTCCCTACCCTCCCCTATTCCCTTCCCTTCCCATCCCTACCCTCCCCTATTACCCTATTCCCTCTTAAAAGGCCGGCAACGCACTTGCAGCTCTTCTGATGCTGCGAGTGTCCATGGGCGACGGAAGTTGCTTTCCATCAGGTGACCCGTTTGCTCGTTTGCCCCCTTATTTCATAAAAAAAAAGAGTATAATTAGTTATCTACACGCGGTAGCGTGTGAAGCCAAGTTCAAGTATAACAGAACTGGCGAGCAGCACCGTGTGTAATATTACACGAACCATTTGCAGCTACTTTTGACCCCCTCATAATTCAGAAACTATTGCACATAAACGTGTGAAATTTGGCTCATATATTGAGACTTGCGCGATACATATATGCTCTAAATTTCATAAATACATCCAAACGGTTATTAAGATATTAACGTCCGAAAATCTACATTTTTATCACCGACTGACTGATTGACTGACTGACTGACCTATAGATCAAAATTCTAACCCAGTTCCAGATGACCTAGAAGGATGAAATTTGGAATCTAGCTCGATAATTGTGTGTAAGCGTAAAATCAAAAAATAAAGAAAATCGCTCAAGTGCGAGTCGGACAGAGCGAAACAAGGCAAAAATTGTGTTTCTTGTATTCCCCCTTAAATATTAATTTTATTTTACTTTTACTATGAATTATGAAAGTAAAAATATGATTAAATATTTTGTGAATATTTCAAGTGCCTACCGGCTGCCATTATTGATTATGAGCAAAACTGGCCAAAAAATCATGTTGTTGCATAGGAGCCCCCCGTAAATATTGATTTCTGAAGTAAAGAAACTTTATGAAATTAATAGAAAGTGACTTTATGAAATGTGTCTGTCTGTCTGTCTGTTGCCTCTTCACACCCAAACTGCTTGTACCGATTATTCTGAAATTTGGTATGGAGATATAGTTAGAGTCCCGAGAATAGACAAAGAATTCTTTTAATTCTCTCTGTCTGTATATCCGTCTGTGTGTCCGTCTGTCGGTCTGTCCGTCTGTCTGTCTGTTGATCTGTTCGTCTTTCCGCCTGTCCGTCTGTCCGTCTGTCTGTCGGTAGTAAAATAGTACTTTGGATAGAAACACTTGTGAGTTGTGAGTAGTTAGTTTTCTTGACAGTTTAATAAATATTTTCTTTTTAAATGAGTATTACTTACTGTATTTTATCATAAGTTGTACAGTAGAGTTAATAGTTGGAAATACACTCGTGTTACACCGTATTATTTCAATGCCTACTGATGGCAGCTGCTTATTCCATTGCGTTGGATTTTCTTTGTTTAATTCGACTGATACTCAACAAGACTTAGGGTGTTTCTCCACTTCCTGATAAATTTGGGATAGGCTATCCATAATTTATCTGATAGGTGAAGTTGGAGTATCTGTCAGATAAGTTGTGGATAGCATATCCGACACTTATCAGGAAGTGGTGAAACAGCCCCTTAAGGTTGACTATAGTCGAATATTATGTAAGTTTGAACTGGGAAGATTTAGGTGTCTACACTTGCTCGGAAAGTTTTCTTTACAAAAAGTAATGATATCCCACCAAAAACATAAAATATGTAAAAAAGAGCCAAGTTCAATACAAACATTATGCTTGTCTATGGACTTCGCCGTAAAAGGAATGGAGATCTAAATGAGTGCCAAGTTCTATGGAAAATTGAAATATTTATTTATAGGAACCAAATAACATTATGAACAAATAATAAAGTCTATTTCTTTGCTTTATTTAATATCTATTACAATTGCTGTTATTTGAATAATGTGAGATCTTAAAGTAGATTAGATTTGACTTGGCTAGTTTTTATCAGAATTAAAATGTTCAAAAATTTTATGAAATTACTGATGTAATGAAAACTGGCCAAGTTAGATATAATCTACTTTAAGATCTCACATTATTTAAATAACAGCAATTGTTATAGATATTAAATAAAGCAAAGAAATATACTTTATTATTTGTTCATAATGTTATTTGGTTCCTATAAATAAATATTTCAATTTCCCATAGAACTTGGCACTCATTTAGATCTCCATTCTTTTTACGGCGAAGTCCATAGACAAGCATAATGTTTGTATTGAACTTGGCTCTTTTTTAACATATTTTATGTTTTTGGTGGGATTCAACTTATAAATAATAGTGCCTATTATTACTAGTCTAGGGACTTTCGAGTATTTAACGTGAAAAATATTATTGAAAGACTGTTGTTCAAACTCAATATTATCTGATTTCCCCGGAGCCTCCCACTTGAGCTTTTTGAAGTTCAGTGTATTGTTCATCCCTAAAATTCCCATAGGGAAATAAGAGAGCAATTTCTAAATATAACCTGACTTTGCTTTAGTAGGTAATAGATAAATCAATTATATATAAGAATATACCTTGTAATAATATTATTGTTGTCGATATAATGTCGTAATTAATTTCTTATATACCTTCATCATTTTTGAAATCCATATTATCATTAGTTTATAATACATACATACGCAGCCGTATCACGTATCTTGCGAGAGCAATGCGATAGCAATTATTGCGCGATAATTGCTCCAAAATCGCAATTTCGTATCACGTATCAGCCAAAACAATACGATTGTAATCGATCGTTTACATGATACCATTGTTTTTTATAGTTTTATACCTAGCAATCGATCGCGCGATTATTGTGCGCTTTTATAATTTTTAACGTGACGGTAATATCGCGGACGTTCGCGGTAAAACGATATCTCAGGGAAGTAAAATGTATGAAAATATATGAAGACGCTTTTAAATTTCCATCGACGATAACGTTCTAACGTGCACGTTAGAGGCCATGACGATGTCTACACTCTTCTGAACCACACATAATTCCACCTCTACACGATGGCCCATCGTAGTGGCCCATCACGATGGCCCAGCGTGTGGAGGACGAAGTGGTAGGATGGCTGATGGCGCCAGCGATGGTCGTGGGATGGCGGAGGTGTCGGTTTTTCGGCCGCACATCAAAGGAAATGGCCCAGAGATGGCGGTACGCATCTACACGTGGCCCAACCAGTCTGTGCCCGAACGCGGTCGAGTGAGGTTGTTGTATGACAATTTACGACACCAAGTAAGGCACCGAGGTGTACCTGGTATACCATGGTTCGGAAGATGCTAAGAGAACTCCTGACTCTTTAAATATACAAGTTTGGGAGTTTCGGCGTTGTTTTAAGAACGGAAAGCATATAATGCTATTATTACATTCATTATTATCATCATCATTACTACCTTAAACCATTATTTTAATTTTAGTATCGAAATAATTATACGTAGTTTATCATGGAAAGGTTCATATTAAGAGGGAAGTGATACGAAGTTCACCGGATCATCTGGTGAAGTTATAAATTATTGAAAAATGTACGTTTTGCATTGCCGTAATGGCTAATGCTTACACGTCCATCTTGAAAGACGTTTAGATCACAATTGACATCTGAACGCGGCCATCATGTAGAGGCGTTGCAACCATTGTATATCCATCGCATGCGCCATTTGATGGGCCAGCGCTGGTCCATCGTGTAGAGAAGCAATAACATCGTGCGCTTTTATAATTATTCTGGACGATAATATCGCGGACGCCGATTTCCACGGTAAAACGCGGACGTTAAATGTCCTGTTTTGTTTTGGTCTGTCTGTCCGTCTGTCTGTCCGCGGCTCACGGCTAAGAAGATTTCATGAGTAATAATTGAGTAATAGTCGGTCAACAAAAAAAAAAAAATGTATTCGGAGAAGTATAAATGTTCTCCCTCACCGGCAGCATTCGCTTGTAATGTAACGTTACAGAGTCGAGCATTGCAATGTGCACCTTTGCTTGTAATGATACAAAACCGAGCATTACAGCAATACAGCAGTGTGTAATATCTTGATACAACTTGTAACATCAACTAGCTATGGAATGCTCAAAGTCGAATGTTGCATTACACGCGAATGCTCGTCAGTCAGGGAGATAGTATTGTAATCTTTAATGTTACATTACACGTGTAATGTAATGCTCAAAAACAAATCTATAATGTTACATTGCAAGTGAATGCTCGCGGTGATCCCTTCGCGGGAGCACCTTTAAGTAGCTTTTCGTTCAATTTACTTTGAACGTAACTGAGATAGCGCGTGGCCCGATACGCACTTGGCCGGTTTTTTTTTATTTCACAGTTCATACTAGCGAAGACAGCTTTGTTGTTGTTGACAGGCATGCGTATTAGCAGGGCGCGGGGGCCCGGGCTAGGAAGTGCGAGCACGTGGTCTCACTCACACATCAATTAATAATTCTTGTAGCTACGCTCTACATAGCAAAAATATCGGGCGGTTTTAGAGGGAAGTTTAGTGTGCCACGTTATCGTAGCGTTATGGGCGTGGACGTTCACGTTAAACGTATTCAGGCATTTTACTTCTCTGTGTTAACGTTTTACCGCAGACGTCCGCGATAATTCCATCATGTCTAGAATTTTAAAAGCAAACTGAGGTGCGTAAAATTAAAAGGGCATTTAACGTACTTACCCAACATTTTACTGTGGAAGTCGGCATCCGCGATAACGTGACGACCAGAATTATAAAAGCGCACAATGCTAGTGGATTGTTGATCGCTATTTTTAAGTGATAGCCCTGACGGCCGCACTTATGCCACGGCCGCACATGCGTCTATTGTCACGAAGCTTCGTGACGATAAACGCAGGTGCGGCCCGGGTATTAGAGACATTTAATGATGATTTAACTTCAATTTAATGAAGAGTTTGATAGATAATTTAATGTATGGGGCTTATGTCTAAATCTTTATATAACCCATCAATCACCAAGCGGCAGCCGGCTGCCACATAACAATTGAAAATCTATTGTGTCTGCAATACCCACGATGGAGGTGTTAATTACAATAATTAAGTAAGTAATTAATTGTACCTACCTTGTAAAAAATCAAAGTAACTGCCGCAATCAGAAACGAATATTAATTACAATTAAGTAATTAATATTCGACTCTGAGTGCGGCAGTTAGTTTGTTTTTTTTTATATTAGATATATCTATATTAGAGAGTTAAATGAAGAGAAAAGACATGATGGTTTATGAAACTGGTCTGAAAGGACAATAGCCTCCCCCTTATCTGGCATTGGGGCAATCAGTTACTTCAAGATTTTTGCAACGAAAAATATTTTCTCGGCCAGAAAAAATAAATTACAAAAGGTTTTCTTTCGACTAAGAAAAATAATGTACGCGCACAATAATAAGAACTGGGTCAAGCTTTAAAAACGATCTTTGTTTATTTAACTCATTGGAAAGACAAATTGAGTGGTTGTTTTATGTAACCACAACCAATGACTATAATATTTTGGCATACAAATCACTAAGCATAGTATCTTCTACTTTTTCAGTACAAAATGGCATTGTACGAGTTATATTAGAAACTAGATGACTATTTTCACCAAAATTCTATTATCGCGCGGGAACCGTACATTTTTCCGGGATAAAAAGTATCCTATGTCCTTTCCTGAGACTCAAAACATCTCCATACCAAATTTCAGCAAAATCGGTTCAGTGGTTTGGGCGTGAAGAGGTAACAGACAGAAAGATAGAATATACACTTTCGTTTTTTGCATTGTACGATGTTTAGTAATGTTTGTATAAAATTTGTTTACTATAAATTCCGTAGGAACCTAACATGATGTCTTTTAATTATGTGCGACAATTCAAACGAGTAAGGACTCGTTAATATAACCGTTTTTTGCGAATAAATGAATCTCTGAGTAACAAATTTGGAGGAATATCTAATGGTAAATAAATATAAAATTTTGATGACACAGGTTAGTGGATTTCATATTACGATTCCAGCGGAAATATTACAAAATGCAAATACGATATCGCGCTGATGAAAAATATGATATCGAAACCCGCATCCTACAGATATCAATGTCATAATATATTGACACGCGGTAGCGTGTCAAGCCAAGTTCCAGCATAAAAGAACTGGCGAGCAGCACCATGTGTAATATTACACGAACCATTTGCAGCTACTTTTGACCCCCTCATAATTCAGAAACTATTTCACATAAACAGTTCAAATTTGGCTCATATAATGAGACTTACGAGATAAATTTATGCTCTAAATTTCGTAAGCACAGCTCAAATGGTTATTAAGATAGTAATGTCCGAAAATCTACATTTTTATCACTGACTGACTGACCTATAGATCAAAATTCTAACCCAGTTCCAGATGACCTAGAAGGCTGAAATTTGGAATGCAGCTCGGTAATCGTGTGTAAGCGTAAGGAAACATCAGAAAACAAAAAAATCGGTCAAGTGCGAGTCGAACAGAGCGACCCCCTTAAATATTTATTTTATTTTACTTTCATTATAAATTATGAAAGTAAAAATATTATTAAAGATTTTGTGAATATTTCAAGTGCCTACAGCTGCCATTATTGATTTTGAGCAAAAAAGGCCAAAAAATCACGTTTATTGTATGGGAGTTCCCCGTAAATATTTATTTGTGAAGTGAAGAAATTTTAGGAAATGAATAGAAGGTGACTTTATGAAGTGTGTCTGTCTGTTACCTTTTCACGCCCAAACTGATTGTACCGATTTTTATTAAATTTGGTATGGAGATATAGTTTGAGTCCCGGGAATAGACAGTATGTAGTTTTCATCAGAATTAAAATGTTCAATAACTTTATGAAATGACTGATGTAATGAAAACTGGCCAAGTTAGATCTAATCTACTTTAAGATCTCACATTATTTAAATAACATCAATTGTTATAGATATTCAATAAAGCAAAAAATAGACTCTATTATTTGTTCATAATGTTATTTGGTTCTTAATACATACATATTTCGATTTTCCATAGAACTTGGCACTCATTTAGATCTCCATCCTATTTACGGCGAAGTCCATAGATAAGAATAATGTTTGTATGGAACTTGGCTTAAATTTGGTATGGAGATATAGTTTGAGTCCCGGGAATAGACAGTATGTAGTTTTCATCAGAATTAAAATGTTCAATAACTTTATGAAATGACTGATGTAATGAAAACTGGCCAAGTTAGATCTAATCTACTTTAAGATCTCACATTATTTAAATAACATCAATTGTTATAGATATTCAATAAAGCAAAAAATAGACTCTATTATTTGTTCATAATGTTATTTGGTTCCTAATACATACATATTTCGATTTTCCATAGAACTTGGCACTCATTTAGATCTCCATCCTATTTACGGCGAAGTCCATAGATAAGAATAATGTTTGTATGGAACTGGGCTCTCTATTTTTATTTTTGGTGGAATTTAGTATCAAAGGCAACTCTTTGATATTCTAGATAGATATTTTAAATTGAAAATATTTATGTTTGAGACAAACAGTGATAAATAAAAACAATGAAACACCATAATGAAAATTTGCTTTTTCATGTAAAAATGTGAATATTATCAGACTTTAAAACGGCTCCGACGCAGGTGACTTTGCTACGAAGAGGCTGCTACGCGGCTACGACGCATGTGACACTGCTACAAAGAGAGTGCTACGCGGCTACGAGGCATGTGGCGTTGCTACAAAAAGTGGCTACGCGGCTACGACCCAGGTGACACTGCTACGAAGAGGCCGCTACGCGGCTACGTCGCATGTGACACTGCTACAAAGAGGGTGCTACGCGGCCACGACGCATGTGGCGTTGCTACAAGAAGTGGCTACGCGGCTACGACGCAGGTGACACTGCTACGAAGACACTGCTACGCGGCTACGACGCATGTGACACTGCTACAAAGAGGGTGCTACGCAGCTACGACGCATGTGACACTGCTACAAAGACGCTGCTACGCGGCTACGCCGCATGTGACACTGCTACAAAGAGGGTGCTACGCGGCTACGACGCATGTGACACTGCTACAAAGAGGGTGCTACGCGGCTACGACGCATGTGACACTGCTACGAAGACGCTGCTACGCGACTACGACGCATGTGACACTGCTACAAAGAAGGTGCTACGCGGCCACGACGCATGTGGCGTTGCTACAAGAAGTGGCTACGCGGCTTACAGCTACGACGCAGGTGACACTGCTACGAAGACGCTGCTACGCGGCTACGACGCAGGTGACACTGCTACGAAGACGCTGCTACGCGGCTACGACGCATGTGACACTGCTACAAAGAGGCTGCTACGCGGCTACGACGCATGTGACACTGCTACAAAGAGGGTGCTACGCGGCTACGACGCACTTGACACTGCTACAACGCAGGCTACATTGCTAGGAAGTGGCTGCAACGTGGCTACGAGGCAGGTTACACTGCAACGTGCGTCTACGGAGCTACGACAAATTTTTGACATTACTAAGGATAGGCTACTACAACTACATAGATAACTTTAGTCTAAGTCGGGTATTAAGTAAGCAAATGTTTGTAATATAAATACTACCCAAACAATATATAATAAAAAAACCTTTAGAAGGAACTAACGTATTACACCAAGCATGGTTTTTGTGATTGGATAAGAAAGTAAAGGCAGTAAAAAAAATAGTTTTAGAAAACCACTTACTCAGTTACCAACACGTCACTAAAACACCGTCAAATTAATAAACATAAAATCCAGTGATAACTAATAAAATCTAAATTAAACGGTTAAATTAACTGGTTTAGGTAATGACGGTCATAATTAAACTTGGTAAATAACTAGCCGGCTAATAGCTATTTACGGGTATATCGGAGATAAGCCCGACTATTGTTGATACACTTAATTTATTGTGTGTGTCCGATTATGGACTTTCATATTATCCACCGCTCAGAATAATACCGTTATTACGATACTTTATATCGGATTAATGTTTATTATAGTAACGGCACTTGTTGATATAATAGTTTCATACTAAGACATTACCTAAGTAAGCATTTTTTGTCAAAGCAAATTAAATTACTAATTTTACAATCACAAGTACTAAGTAATTTATAAGGACGAAAGTGTGTATAATATGTGTGCTGATATGATTTTAATTAAATTTGGTATGAAAGTTTTTTCTCGTTTTAGCAGCGCGTTCAACATAATATCTCGGTACAAAAGACATTACTACGTGTTGAAATCTGGTGGTTGAAAAGTAGTATAAAAATTATTTTATACTACTTTTCAACCACCTTGTTTCCCCAAAAACGAGCATGTGCCAATATTTTTTAATTTAATAATCAAAATGGCGTCGATTTGATTTTCCCGCGTTAATATTTTGCGCCAACACCACAGCGCTGATTTCAGTATTCATTACTGATTTTACGAAGCCAAATTATTGCAATACGAATAATAACATGATTGTATTAAAACATACTTCGTTTTTAATTGACAACACTTTTATTGATTTTTAATTTTTATTATTATTATTGATTAAAAGGCATGTATACGATAATACATAGGATATGTACTGGTGTGTATGAGTCCCCTGTATAGAGTTCACTGTGAAAGTAGCAGCGCTAAAAGAGTTTTTTTTTATTTGTATAGACAAGCGCCCCAGCGCGGCGTCATGAATTTGCCAATACAAAACTTAATAAAGGTTACTTTTGCACTGCTATTTTTACAGTGAATTCTATACAGGGGACACATTACACACCGTAAAGTATTATCACTTTGTTTTGTTACACCCTGTATATTCTTAGTTTTAATATTTATAAGAGTTTTTTTTATTAAGATCTCGCTAGCGCAAATAGCTTAATAATGCATGAAAGAAGTTGTTTCGCTAGTAATAACTAGATGTTGTCTTGCCTTTCCCACGATTCAATATTTCCATACCAAAATTCGTACAAATCGATTTAGGGACTTAAAAATGTCAAAGACAAACAGAGATAGTATGATTATAGAATATTCTATTATTATTAGCTTTAGCTATCTTTAAAAGAAAGATAGCATTACAATCCGATCCACGAATTCGGATGCGGTTAGATTTGATTTGGGAGTAAATCTCTAATGCTCTGTTAGGCCTCGCACAAAAAGCCTGTTATGTATCCGATGGCTTGCCGGCGACAGCTGAGCAACTGCGCGGGTTTTGCTCAACAAAATCGAGCCCACACTCCGCGTTGGCAAATGTAATTTAAAATTGCTCTGTTCGATGTATTTGCTAAATGGTCGTGTTTTTGTTCGACATGTTTACCCGGCTACGACGAAATGGAAGTATGGATTGGAAGCAATATACAGAGTGTAATAAAGCCTTTTTTGCCTTACAAAAAAAGGGGACTCAATGCCCATAATATAAATACATGTAAGGTAAAGTATTATCACTTTGTTATCACACTCTGTAGATTTTATTTCGTTTATGTCAAACTCAACGGTCAACAGTTTAAAATAAAACACCTGTTTCTACAGCCGGTTTCTTTGAAGGAGTTAAAATAGAATCTCAAGGATTTTCAAAGCTTAAAAGTTAAGTAAGACTAATTTAAACATTGATAAAAATTATGAATTCAGGAGTTTCGCGAGGAAATAATTTTTACTTTTCAAAGAACGTCATGTTCGCAGGATCCTTTTTATTACAGAAACTTTTGAATAATTAACTCTTTGCCCGGCAGCTTAAAAATTCTTTGTTAAATATAATTAATATATTAATTATTATATATCTTTTTTTTATTTCCACCTCCATTTCTTACTTAAAGTTTTAACTAATGTTATAACTGTTGTCTTATTTAGCTCTACTTTTATTCGATTGTTTACTAATGTAACAAGTACCCTATACTAAAAATAGACACATTTTATCAAATTCTTTTGTGGGAAGACCTCACAAAAAGCTGATGCGTCCCGAAAATAATTGAGATGAACCCTCGAGAATGAAATGAGGAGTTGTTAAAATTAATGTTTCCCGGTAAAAAGCATTTTTAGACACAAATGGGGAGACGCGGTGACATTCAAACCTGATGGGGCGTGAGTGAATTGTTAGAGAATGTAAGACAGTGGGCTCCCTTCCCGGTGGGTTCTGTACAGATGCCTAAAATAAATATGAATATTGGACATTTGATTTTACACGTCTGAGTGAAATCATAATGATGATCAAGCATTTTTTTAAATTTTGTTGATAATTTTTTTTTAAATTTTAATTCTATTATTAATAGCAACTGGAAGTCAGCCAAACCCGCCGGTCTGTAATAGCCAGAGCCAGTCTTACTTCAGAGTTTGAACGTCAAAAAATGCACGGATTTATATAAAGAAGATAGGACCCTCTTATAACCAAAGTTTCATGGAAATACTGGAGCCGTAGTACAAAATTGTCTCGACTGAAGTATGAAATTAAGACTACCAAATACTCATTAAATTCAATTTTATAAAACTGTATTTTATGGAAACCTGTATTTTATGGAAAACTGTATTTTATATACGGGTTTTTATAACATTAGGTAATTTGTGGTGGGTTGCACCAGAGGCGTGGTTATAGTTACAGTTATGGTCAAAGTTATGGTTATAGTTAAGGCTAACTTAACTTTAACCTTAACTTTGACCACGGAATTTGACAGATGTCTGTTGCGTTTATTTTTTTGTTAAAGCTACATTGAGAGTATAAAAAAATAAGTAAGTTGACGTAAATTTGTACGTCATGTCAACGTACCGTGCCACGTTACCGCACTGTTCCACGTTGACGACGTCGTGACGTGGAGATGTGGACAGGCCCTATGACTGCCGCGGTCACAGACATTTAAATATGATGATTAAACTTAAATTTAATGAAGAGATTGACAGATAATGTGCTTATGTCAAAGTCTTTAATAAAATTATAGTTAATTACTTACATTTAAATACAATTATTAGTCTCAAAGTGCGGCAGTTAGTCTAACATTTAAGTGATAAAGAAGTGTAGGTGTCTCACCTATACCCAACCTTTATTTACCGTTGAAATACATTTCAGTGACCCAACAGGACGATATTCACGTTTAATGTTGTTGTTTACTTTATTTTCAAATCCATTGCAAATCTCACTGCACGTAACCGTAGCGCTACGAATGGATTTTAAATCGAATGTCACATTTTTTGGATGCTTCATCTATCTTCGTGGCTATCTTTGTGCGACAACCTCTGTGGCTCAATTGGTTGAGTGTGTGGCAGCTCAAGCCGGGGGTCGCGGGTTCGAATATGTATAATATAATAAAAATCTTAAATATTTGTATAGTATAAAAGTATTAAATATATTTCCGTTGTCTGGTACCTGTAACACAAGTCCTTCAGGTACTTAGCACGGGGCCAGACTGACGTGGTGTGAAGCGTCCATAGATAGATATTATTATATATTTATTATTATCTTTTATTTAGACAAAACTTTGACTGATCCTATTTTTTTAACCGACTTCCAAAAAGGAGGAGGTTATATGTTCGGCTGTGGTTTTTTTTTTGTATGTTCAACGATTACTTCGCCGTTTGTAAACCGATTTTCAAAATTTTTGTTTTGTTCTATTAGGTTTCCCTCCAATTTGGTCCCATTTTCACAAAAGTGGTGATCTGATGATGGGATCCATGAGTAATCGAGGGAACTCCTTAAAAATTTATATGAAAACATATGGTGATTTTGGTTTTATGAGAAGTATCCTAAGCGTATGCTACCAAAACGCAAGATTTTTTACCAAGGTATACTATGGTTCCGAAGATACTAAGAGAACTCCGGATTCCTTATAGATACAAGTTTGGGGGTTTAGGCGCTGTTTTAAGAACTGAAAGCATATGCTACTATGCAAATTACATTCATCATCATCATCATCATCATCATTACCACGTCAGAGTCACCAGTGTCACATGCTTGTATATGGATACAATATGCCCCCACAACACCATAATTATATCATCACGTTATGTCCTTATAATAATTGGTACTTTTCATAGCGATTTTAATGTTGTGAATAATGTTGTTTCAAAATAAATGATTCAAGTTCTAAGCGACTTATGCACCACAAAATTGAACATAACAAAGTCAACCTTAACTCCAGAGCGTAAGGCACACATTTGACATTACTTTTGAGATTCGAAAGAAAAAAGAGAAGTAAGTTGCTTCGATAGGTACTACACTAGTTTAACTATTAACCCATCAATCTCCAAGCGGCACCCGGCTGCCGCATAACAATAAAAAATCTATTGTGTCTGCGATTCCCACGATCGAGGTAATAAATTGAACCCTTAGTATGAAAATACATAGGAAAACAATCTACATCGTAATAGGAATAAGAAAACAAGGTAACTAAAAAGAGTGAAATTATTATTTTTAACAAAAAATTAAAACCGACTTCCAAGGTAAAAACAATAATAACATCCTTATAATATGAACTAAAAAGTATTAAATAATTTAAAATAAAAATAAATTTAATCTAATAGTGCCTTTTTCCGAATTCGGCTAAACCTCAACTATTTCTGTACTCAATCTTCATAGTTTTGAAGTCGGTGCCAGTTCCAAAAGTTTCAAATACCTATTCTGTCAGAGAACTGAAGATTCAGCTATATCTGGTACCGACTTCAAAATGATGAAGATTGAGTACAGAAATAGTTGAGGTTTATCCGAATTCGGAAAAAGGCACTATTAGATAGGAAAAATTATTTAATACTTTTTAGTTCATATTATAAGGATGTTATTATTGTTTTTACCTTGGAAGTCGGTTTTAATTTTTTGTTAATGATATCAAGACACCGTAGTTTTAGTGAACCAAAAATAGTCAACAGTTAAAAGTTTTTGCGAGTACGCGTTTATTTTACCCGTAACCACTGAAGCAAAAGTTTAGCGTATACTATACTCCTATCTATACCAAAGCATAATAATAATAATTATGATCTTTATAAGTTATAACAAAAATACGTAAATAGTACAATAATATTATACTAACATACATGTTTTGGCTTCTTCGTAGTCTAATATAGCAATAATTTTTAATCTGTGTTAAGCTAACATAGTATTAATACGACAAAAGAGGTTTTGTCGTAATCTTTTACACGGGTTCCGTGCATCGGCTTAAGAAAATTGCGGCAAGGTATTCTGTTTTATGGAATCCGGAATGACGTCGTTGGATTACGTTTAATTATTATAGAAGATTTTCTTAAGCCTGACGAAACAGCCACTTGCTTATCGAATATGAATAAGTGGAAGTTGGAACTTGTAAAAATTTAAAACTCAAGCGTATTGGTAGATTGAGAATTCGGTAAGATATATTTTGTCAAGAATGTTGAATTATTTATACCTAAATATTATGATGAATTATATTATTATATTATATTATTATATTATATTATCACATTTACAATTCATTTAACAATAATTCAGCATATTACATAAAAACAAAACATTTCATTAGGTACACTTTATAGGAACATTGGCAGCCGTACTAGTAATAACTGTGTCACAGCTGCCCAAACAGATTGGAAATGCAGGCGTATTGTGAAAGACTTTTGTTGTCTTGTTTAATGCTACAAACTTAAGGTGACGCCGCGTTAAAGTAAAAAATCGTTTTGGATATGTTTTAGATCGCTTGTTTTTTATGAGAGGCCGGGCCGGCGTTTCATAGAAAACAAGAAATGGAACAGCAAGAAATGGAAAGGGCGTAAGTGACAAATTGATTTTTGTCGCGTAATTTAAAAACCATAAATATATTTCATATAAGCTATGGGCAAATTATAGTGTATGCTTGAACTAATCTATGTACAAATTTTAGAAGCTTAAATCACTCTCATCTGTTGACAAAATTAGAATCCCTGTTTTTATAGAGGTCTTTTTGATTAATTATTCTGTGTTATAAAAGTTGAGCAATCGTGTTATGCTATGGGTAATTCAAAGATAAAGACATGATGAATACTGATAATGAACTTTAATTTCTTAGCTTTAGTCATTGTTGAGAAAAACCGATATCACTGCAGCCAAATTATCAAGGCGTCACCTTAAACAATTAGGCATATACGATAGCTTACTAATATTAGTTCAATGAAGTTACTTTGAATGAATAATTATTAATTTAATTCGTTAAACATTTTTTTGTGTTTTGGCGCATAGCCTGCAGTAAAAAATGTCGAAAAAAAATTAACTATTAAGAGCGTATATTGAAACTATTGCATTTTCTGTTAAATGTATCTATCTCAAAACCGAACACCAATTAAAAAAATAATAGAACAACAAGTTATTTTCAAATAGTTTTCTTGTACATTTGTCGAATCAGGCCCCTTAGACAAAGTATCTTTCGTTAAAAACGATGACGAAATTCGCTATCAAAATGTATGCGGTTTGACATAAGTCATCGCTAAATGACATTTCGCTTGCGAAGACTAATGTCAAATCCCATACATTTTGATAACGAATTTCGTCATCGTTTTTAACGAAAGGGACTTTGGCTACGGCCTCTGTTTGTCCGTAGATTTTGGGGAACAAAATATGGAAAGTTGCTGCTTTTCAGCGAATGTGCGAATTTTATTTTCGCAATATTTTTTTAAAGGTGAGTCAGCGAATAACGGCGAGGCTTTTCCACTCAGCTGAGTAGATAAGCGATTTAAAATTTTTATTATGAAATTTCACAGGCTATAAATAGCATGTTTTGTTATGGATATGCTTTTTATACCCGTAGTGTGACCAAGGTGCTTATTCATGGTGCATTCGCTAGTTTAGATAGCGAAGTTAGATGTTAAAAATGTACTTGTGCGAAATATGCGATTACTTCTGTTACCTCTTCACGCCCAAACCGCTGAACCAAATTTGTTGAAATTTGGGAAAGAGATACTTTGAATCCCGGAACATAGGATAATTTTTATCCTAAAAAAATGTACGATGAACGCGCGATGAACGAATTTTGGCGCAACGGAGTTGCGGGCGTCATCTAGTGTTTTTTTTTTATTAAATAAGGGGGCAAACGAGCAAACGGGTCACCTGATGGAAAGCAACTTCCGTCGCCCATGGACACTCGCAGCATCAGAAGAGCTGCAAGTGCGTTGCCGGCCTTTTAAGAGGGAATAGGGTAATAGGGGAGGGTAGGGATGGGAAGGGAAGGGAATAGGGTAGGGTATAGAAAAGTGAATTTATACACTATGCAAAAACTGGCCTTTACTTTGACAAATACAAGACTATACAGAGTGTTTGGAAGTCGTAAACTTTGTGACCACGTACAAAGCGGCGCCCGCGGCTACACCCTGTATTATTGAAACTCTACCTGTGCCTTCAAACATAATGTCAAGCAGGTACAGTAAATATTTTCCCCTAAAAATAAAAAAGTAACATTGGTTCAAAATGTTTTGACAAGTAGATTGGAGAATGGTTTATATCAAATATTCGAAACGGATGGACTGATTTTTATGAAATATTTTTTGTGCGTTGTAAGTTCAAGAATAGTTCAGATTAAAATTTCAGGAAACTGTGAGTAGATATATTTTTCTATTAATTATATGACCCAGATTGTAATTTGTAACAGCTTATTTCGATATACAGCATGACTGCTGAGACATGTTCAATACTCGAGGACGTGATTGATATTTGGCTATTATATTAGATGAAATAATATCAATTGATGCCTGAGTAAATGTAGCTTAAAGTTAAATAATCATTTACCCAACGCATGGATACCACGCGCGGGGTAGCGGCGCGCGGCGCGGTGTTTCCTACTTGCCTAGCCGCGTAATTTATTTAGTATCCATGATTAATTTATTTAAAGGGAAATTTGGTCTAAATTAAGTACCTAATTTTATTATATAATTATAATGAGAATCGAGTACCGAGTACTCTCCTTAAGTATTGAACATGTCTCAACAGTCATGCTGTATAATATTATTATTACCGATAAATCGATTAAACTTCAATGACAGATGTGCAGCCTATTTAGGCTCGATTTATATATTATGAGTCCGCCTGAGCGCACGGTTTCGCGGCTACACCGCAAGATCTATATATAATTGGACGAATGTAGGGTAAATAACTAGTGATTGGACAGTACCAGTCATTGGACAAAGCACAAAAACACAAAATTTATTAAGGTTGCTTTAAAAACCGCCTGATTTTAAAGAAAAACAGGTAGTTTTTAAAGCAACCTTAATAAATATAGTGTTTTTGTGCTCTGTCCAACGACTAGTATTATCCAATCACTAGTCATGATCACCCTATATAAGTCTAGCCTTGGAAAAAGAATGTCCAAACGCTGTATTTTTGACTAAGTTCTTATAATATTATGGACGTGGTTCACCTGTGCCAGATATATTGGAAATACGAGTATATTGACAGAACATTGAGAGAATGTATTGGGAAAACGTTTTTATCGTACGTAAATACATTATTATTGTATTTTCGCATAATAAACATCTGAGGCAATTAATCCCTTTAAAAATATGGCCTTCACATTCGTTTGTAATCGTATAATTGGAATGATTACCTTTTATGTTTAAAATATTATCTCTTTTATCTCTTAACCGGGTTTTTTGCTTATTGGCTTGAGGATTTTTAAATATTCAAATTTTTTTAATACTAACTATAATATTATGATATCTCCCACACCGGTTTCTGTGACGGTGGCCAGTTTAATTGAAGCCGGGCTAGCTACGCAGGACTAATTTTATATTGTAATAAATAACTAATTTTTATATGCCCAAGTGTGTGCATCTAGTACACAAGAACACTCTATTCCTTTAACCTCATAACTTAGTGGAACGGATGACCAACACGACAGGCGAAAGATTAAATAAATACATATTAAGGCTAATTTTTAATCTCACGCTGAACAAAATGTATGAAATATCAGCGTAGACCGCTACGCGTTATTAAAAAACGCTTCTTAGACTTTCATACATCTCGGGCCATCAGAGCCGATGGTACGCGTGCGGTCAGCATGGAACTAAAATCAGTCTTAAAATTAATTACATTACGTCGAAAAAGACATAAGCAGAAAAAAATACATACTTAATATTATAAATGCGAAAGTGTGTCTGTCTGTCTGTTACCTCTTTACGTCCAAACCGCTAAACCAATTTCGCTGAAAATTGGTATGGAGATACTTTGAGTCCCGGGAAAGGACATAGGCCACTTTTTATCCCGGAAAAATCTACGGTTCCCGCGCGATAAACGAGTTTTGGCGCAACGGAGTTGCGGGCATCATCTAGTAAGCAAATATTTTTCTTAGAATTAGCCGTGGACTAAAAGCAAAGAGCGCTAGCAAAGCCTGCGTACCGTAAAAAGTGTTTATATCACAGACATAGATCAAGATAGATACTGCATGTGTATGTACTTCGCGTGCCATATCGCGTTCCCAAAGGACGAGCAATGCTCGTCTTTCGAAAGTCTTTTCTTTAGTCTGCTATCGGAATCTGACGTCAATCGGAATTTTAAAAATGCCTGAATGCCTTAAAGTGCCGCATTGAGCTGTAGAAATTCAAATAGAAACGTTGGCCTTGATAATAGACACGTTTCTTATCATCGGTACGTCACAGTAGGTAGTAAAAAAGTGGCACGCTCGTTTTCATACAAATGGAGCGACATGCGGTATCTATCCTGATCTATATCTGTGGTTTATATCATTACCTACGCACTTTTTACCTTTCCTTTACGCAAATGTAAGGCTAAGGCCCACTTACACATATATAAGCTATAGTTAGCACTAGATTTAATATTGTCATCTCTTTCCCTCTTCGTACTTATAAAAGAGATACATTATATTCATTCTGAGGTTCAGAATAACATAGATCGGTATTAGTGAGCCTAAAAGAAGATACGTGCTTAGCATCTTAGCTCTAAGTAGGTAAATAAAAATAAAATATTGTGATATTTACTTAGGTGTTCTGTTATTTTTCGGCTACCTTTGTATTTGTGTCATATAAGAAATATAAAATTTTTATTATATCTTTAAAAACAAATGTAATTTAGTATTAATATAACCTATAGTCAAAATAATTTAAGGTGGCACCAGCAGTCATTGACTGATATTAGCGAGACTCTATAAAACGTTACGTTACGGTATGTTTTACGTAAAGGTCCCCTATAACGTTGCAAAACTGTCTAAAGCGAGCCCAATAGAAGTCGATTATAGGCAATTATAGACGAACAATATACCCCTCTACACGTTCGTAAGTTTGTAACTATAGGTCTACCAGAATCTGATGGCAAAAAGTGAGAAAATAAATTGACTCTAGCAATACCGGGGTAATTGGAATAAAACATTTTGATCCTTTTTTTTCCTTATAGCGGCTGATTATGTGTGTGAAATAGGCAAATATATAAATTTATCCAATGATCAAGGATATTTTTTGAAAATCTGCTGTCAAAATTTGCCATCAGATTCTGGTAGACCTATATATTGGTCCATCAATGGGACAACGTGGAGAGGCTGCAGAGCCTATCAACGCGAGAATTTAACAATTCCCAGCTGAAATTAATGACCCCCGCCTTTTCTCTTAATCTTCCACTTTTCGCGTTTCCGTCTGCACATAGCGGGAGCGATTATTTAGAGTGCCGTGACACGACACGATATATCTAAAGCTTAACGCTCTGATACACGCATGCACCTCGCTCGATGCCGTACATTTTGAGTATATTCTATAATAAACAAAAATATTTTTCGTTACTACAAAAAACCTAAGTAACACTGTTTTAATAATAAAGTCATTTTTTTATTATAAATAAAAATTAATTATGAATAATACTGGTTAATAGCAAATGCATGGGTTCCTGGTTTATAAATTATAAATAAACATTTCTCAAGTTTGTAAAGTACAAATACTAAAACATACTAATAATATTAAGAGTTACAAGCTTTGTAAGAAGCTTCTACAATTTGGATCATATATTTCCATTTCATTCTCCTACTGACATACTCTATTTAAACGAATCCTCGTTCCAATAATATTCAGAGGCCGTAGCCAAAGTCCCTTTCGTTAAAAACGATAACGAAATTCGTTATCAAAATGTATGGGTTTTGACATTAGTCTTCGCAAGCGAAATGTCATTTAGCGATGACTTATGTCAAACCTTTTGATAACGAATTTCGTCATTGTTTTTAACGAAAGATACTTTGTCTAGGGCCGTTGTTTTCATATTGCAGAGGGAAAATCTTTGTAGCTGAGGCTTCGATATTGACGAGCTTGCGTCTAGCTGTCTGGTTTATACCTCCATACACTAAAACTAGTGAAATATGCATTTAGAGCTCTCCAGTATTTACAGAAAACCGGCGTGAAACAGCGCTTGCGCTGTGTTTCGCCGAGTGAGTGAGTTTACCGGAGGCCCAATCCCCTACCCTATTCCCTTCCCTACCCTCCCCTCCTCCCCTATTACCCTATTCCCTGTTAAAAGGCCGGCAATGCACCTGCAGCTCTTCTGATGTTGAAAGTGTCCATGGGCGACGGAAGTTGCTTTCCATCAGGTGACCCGTACTGCTCCTTTGCCCCCTTATATAAAAAGTCTCAATCCTTGTGACTGATTGTGAATTTGTATGCAAGCGAATAGTTTTAAAATTAGTGTAGAATTATTATCCTTCGGCATAACTATAGACAATATTTCTATAGTTATCTGTATATAATATTATATACTTTATAGAAGGTTAGGTAGATCTTCAGAGCTCGATCTCCTAAACCTAAAGTAACCGCGACCGAAACTTCATAGTTGCTACCTGTCATATACACCAAAACTTTTAGCTTTTATAAAATGACTAAAGTCTGGCTGTCGCTGGCCATAAATTGATATCCTCATGTTTTAAAGTAACGTGAAACGTGCTATATAATTTGTCGAAATTTCAAAAGTCTTTAGTTTGACCTTTTTAGTTTTGACCAATTATAATGCATTTTGTTGTTTAAGTTTGATTAGGTATGAGTAGGCATGCTACTGCTTTATATTATACTTTGCTGTTAGATACTAAACTCATCTGAATTAAACATATGTGGGAGAGCCATGCTTCGGCACGAATGGGCCGGCTCGACCGGAGAAATACCACGTTCTCACAGAAAACCGGCGTGAAACAGCGCTTGCGCTGTGTTTCGCCGAGTGAGTGAGTTTACCGGAGGCCCAATCCCCTACCCTATTCCCTCCCCTATTACCCTATTCCCTCTTAAAAGGCCGGCAACGCACTTGCAGCTCTTCTGATGCTGCGAGTGTCCATGGGCGACGGAAGTTGCTTTCCATCAGGTGACCCGTTTGCTCGTTTGCTCCATTATATCATAAAAAAAAAAAAAACAAGAAAGGGGGCTGCATTAATGCTATTAAATTAGTAGAATCGAGATTAATGACTTTGTAAGGTAATCTTAGATTAAACTATTAACGTAACTTATCAGCGATAGCATCACTCGCCAGAAGAACATTAGTCCTCTAACCTTTTCTGATGGACCCCGTACTTTACCCGTCCGCTATGGGACAGTATTTTCAGCCCTCGTTACACGGGTGAAGAAACATAACAGCCCAAATGATCCCCTATTTTAGTTCATTTCGAGGGCGAACCATTATAATTTATAATAAGATACGCATACGTCCGATATGTAAGTACCTTAAAAATGCTTTAAAACTACTTTATAAATCATATAAATCTTCTGCCTTCAGGGTCAATTAATATGTTTTTAACTTTAATTTTATGAAGATTTTGAAATAAACAGAATTTTCTGACAAACACTCCGTTAAAATTAGGTAAAATAAATAAAGAGTTAGGAAGACAGAAATCTCTGCACTTATAGTGATAACTTAATTCAAACAACTTACTTTAAAATGCCGCTTCTAAGTTCTATTTTCACATGTAAATAATGTATGATAGTTACGCGGTTGTCTAGCATTGTAGTTATTTTGTCTTGCCAGATAAAACTCTCACAGAGAACATGATAAGTGGTTTGTTCAAACATACTGCCTTCGGTCGAGCACATAGGTGATGCATTGATGCTACTAGTTTAGATCCGTAAAGTTTGACTTTAAAATTTCCATGGTCGGTAAGGAACTGAGATACGTCAGTGGTCAATATCCATCCAGTGTTTGGATAATCGTTCACGAATATTAGGGAAAAGTTATAAAGATGTCCACCTTTGCTGGAATCGATAATCACTTTGTGTGTGGTTGTAAATGTCGAGGAGTTCCTTCAAATTCATTATTCATAGATCCCATTATGAAATTTCCACCTTCGCCACCATAACTGCGAAAGTCACACTTTCTAAATTTCGAGGAGTTCCTTCAATACCTCATGGATCCCATTATGAAATTTCCACCTTCGCGACCATAGCATTAAATACATATTATAGCCCTTAAATTAATAAAATAATTTTCGATTATCAATTTCGATTATGATCCTTCCAATGCAAAGAATACAAAAAAAAAAAACAATAAAAGCGTCATAATGTGGTTATGAATGGTGTAATGATAGTGGTGATCATGATGATTAATATAATTGACATCGTGGCATGTGCTTCCAGTATTTTAAACAACGCTAAAACCCCTTCATAATATAATATTTATATGGAGTCAGGAGTTCCGTTCAGCAACGAAACCTTCGGAAGCCCTATACCCTGGGATATGCCTTGGTGCAAATTTTACTTTTTGGTAGCATATTATGTTAATTTTACTTTAAAAGAAATGAAAATAACTATAACGTTTTTGTTGTAAAGGAGTTCCGTCGATACCTCGAGGATCCCGAGAGAATTATTATTAAGTCACCGTTTTTGTAAACACGGTATCTAATTCAGGTTTACAATCTATGTACAATAAAAAAAGAATTTTGACAATCGGACCACAAACAAAGTAAACATTAACTCCTCCTTTTTTAGAAGTCGGTTAAAAAAAAGTATCTAAGATGTTGACCGAGGATGTAAGGTATCACCATGCCAAATTTCATTGAAATCTGTCCAGCGGATTCAGAGATTAGCCTGTACAAACAGACAAATAGACAGAGAAACAAAAATTTCAAAAACAGTTAAGATGTGTTCTACTTCTACTACACTTCTAACATGCCCCTGACTCGTTTTTTCAAGTTTATTTTCAATGTATAAAAATTTTACCTCTACGATTTTATTATATCACATCGTACATCATATATACATCACATATCGCATCATCGCATATATAATATATAATATGATGTCGTCTATACCTTCCGTCTTATCGTGCGGTGATTCAAACGGTCTAGTCCACAGCGCGATTTAGGATTTTGCGCTGTTTGGTCTATTACACTATGTACCAACACATTAAAATTATCTATACTGTATACACCATTATTTACTGCAACAAAATTATCTATATACCATTATTTACATCACAGTAGGAAGATAAGCATATTTTGACAAGTCGGATGGCTGCTTATTTCCCGGGGGCCTGGTCCGTTATAAATCACAAGTCAAGCCGACACGTCTGACACTGGCCGTAATAACGTGCATGTCTTACGCCGACTTCATTAACTGACCATGTATTTGTACGCTGAGGTAGAGTTGATTATGGAAAAAGTAGATAACACCCACAACTCTGCTGCGCCAAAATTAGTTTATCGTGCAGGAACCGAATATTTTCTAGGATTATTTTTTTATTTTTTTTTTATTTTTATGAAATAAGGGGGCAAACGAGCAAACGGGTCACCTGATGGAAAGCAACTTGCATTTGCATTTGCGTTTTCTGTGAGCCCGTGGTATTCCTCCGGACGAGCCGGCCCATTCGTGCCGAAGCATGGCTCTCCCACGTAAAAAAATATAAGGATAAAAATATTATGTTCTTTCCCGGGACTAAGATGTTATTCCATACCAAGTTTCAGGAAAATCGGTTCAGCGATTTATTGGGCGTGAACAGGTGACAGACAGATATGATGTTGCATATTGGGTCTAAAAGTTTTGTGTGCTACTTGCGAGTCTACGAGTAATTAGCTAAATAGTAAGCTTTTGACAAAACACTGCAAAAATGGTTTTACTTGGAAAACCAAGAAGAAATAAAAAAGTGTTAAATGCTTAATATATTATTTAAATACAAATACTCAGGTTTATTGCAAGGCATAATTATACTATTTAACGTTATTTAACATAGAAAACATGACAAAAGTTAATTTACTAATGGAAAACTTTCTGGCGATGTAAATCTTTATGTCTCTATAAACCCGTAAAACAAAGGAAAATTACGTCATAGGTCCCATAGACAAAGTCGTCTTTGACCTTCCTTAAGAGCAACTTTGAGGGTCGAAGTTTTCGAGGACATATTTTTGTTTCCCGACCTTGAGGTAAAATTATATACCTAACTGATGACCCCTTTACAACAAAGCTGAAAAGTTACTGCTCTGAAAAGCAGCAGACAGCGAACCAAGTTTATTAAGATCGCGATCAGATGGTTTAAATTGGTATTTGGTATTGTGATACTTTGCAACACCGTTAAGAACCGTTAAGAAGAGTTTATAAGAAGAATTTTGTATGAACGAAGTTGCCGCAATGTATATGAGTTATCTAGTTATCTAGTTAGTAATGGGTCTTGTAGTCTAAACAGAATTATCAAGACTAGTTCTAGATGACGCCCGCAACCCCATTGCGCCAAAATACGTTTATTGTGCGATAACTGTACATTTTCCGAGATAAAAAGTATCCTATGTCCTTTTCCGGGACTCAAAGTATCCTTAACAAAGGAGTATGTTTTAAAATGTATGGAGTCTGGTCCAAATTTCCACCACTAACGAGACCTATATTGTAAAATTGTCTACTAAATACTGAATCATTATAACCAGACCGCAATCAAAAACACCCTGTCAGTGAAAAGTTATGGCTGAATGAAAAGTCATGTTTTTTACCATTTTGTATGAAAAATATTGTAGATGTAATAAAAATGTATTGAGTTTGGTGCAAATGTCCACAACTAATAACACTTACGTAATGGTCTGCTAAATACGGAATCATTATAACTGGACCGCAACCAAAAATATTCTGTAAGTAAAAAGTTATGACGGAATGAAAAAGTTTTATACCATTTTATTCCATAAAATAGTGTTGATATGATCCATTGCACTTTTTAACTACTCAATCTATGTTATGCCATGCCGGCATTTACTATTAGGTTTTCACTGAAATAGATGAATATCAATATCAATATTTTCACTCAAAAAAATAATTTTTTATATGGTCATAACTTTTTAATGACAGCTTATTTTATTTTATCTCATAATGAAAGTTACTCTTTATTTTATGGAGAATAAGTGGTGAAAATTTTTACCACTTTACTTCATTCTCGTTTCAGCAAAATCGGTTATATGCAGTTTGGGCGTAAAGAATTTATAGACAGACAAACTTTCACATTTATAATATTAGTATAGATAATATAATATAACATACTTTGCTGCCGTCTTACACAAACGGAATAAAACAGTTTGTCAGTAAATATACGTAAAGTAGATAAATGTTGATATAAAAGTTTTATGTGTAATGAATTTCTCCCTCGAATATTAAACAAATATGACGTGTGCTTTGAATAATAAAATTTCTATTATCTATGGCGTGCAGTCTACGAGAGTTGGGTACGTTTTATCAAGCCTCATTCAGTAGTATGTAGAGGTAGAAGTGTTATTTAATAATAACTAGTTCACGCTCATAGCTCTATTGCGCCAAAATTCCAGAACCGTACATTTTTCCGGGATAAAAATTACCCTACGTCCTTTCCCGGTACTCAAAGTATCACCATGCCAAATTTCAGCTAAATCGGTTCAGCGGTTTAGGCCTGAAGAGGTAACAGACAGACAGACAGATAGACACATTATTAGTATGGATAATGGATAATCAAAATATTATTATTGCCATATTATTGCCAATTACGTCAAGTTTTGTTTTAGTGAAGACGTTTTCTTTATCGATTTTTTATGGAATCGCCGATCAAAATGTATGGAATTGACATAACATAAGTCGATTTTATTTTATCGAACATTTACCAATTCCGTACTATTTAAAACGAACTGCCAAATATTGTGTTTTCAAAAATTAATGGTTGGCGTAATACATTTTGCTTGGAGTGTATCCAAAATGTTTGTTGTCTTGCAGCGCTCGGCGGAGGTAAACAGCTTATTATAATATTAAACGAAGCCTGCACCGGACTATATGCGGAAGTTCTTTACCAGACATTTCACGAACAAGCTAAAAGCTGTGCTGTGTTGCAAATTTTATCTTAATTAACATGTTTACGAGTAAGTTATATTTGATTTTTAAGGGCCTTCCCCTACGGAGATTCCGTAATTTACCGTATTTAGAGCCTTATAAACTCATAATTTGAAAGCTACAAAGTTATAATAAAAATACAGCAATAATCTTCAGTATTTCAACATTCCTTTCCCCGTTTTAAATTTTCTATTTTTGTTTGTTATACTCATAATATTAGCTTCCAAAGTAATACCAATTTATTAAAATTGAAGCATACTTTCAGCATCTCCCTAGTATTTACAAATTACGTTTATTTGAAACACACGACAATAGATAGACAATTTCATTAACTACATATTCCCCGTTTTAAATTTTTTTTAGATCAATTTTGAACGAAGATATGTAAAAAAAATAGGATTTTTGTGCGATCTCGGCAACGCGTCAAATGTATGGTCAAGGTCGTTTGCTCGGGGGATGGCCTTAAGCACCTTTACTTGCAGCACTTTAGCTTGTAAAGAGAAAGAACTGAACTATTCAAATTATTAGGTTAAAAATTAAATGTTACGTTTATTTATTTAATTATTCCTATCCCAATGCCTATGGGATTGCAATGAGCTAAATAAATAAAGGAAAATAACTAGGGACACTATTTTGTCAGATTAACTCGTGCTAGGACGTGTAATAAGAAGTAGCAATAATATAGCTTTGTATACAAATAAGGTATGTTGAATTATGTGTAAATAAGTACCTACTTATTTACACACAATTCAACATACGCTACATACCTATGTAGAATATGCCTGTAAGAAATATTGATAAATGATAACCTACAAAATATGACATCGTAAAGAAACTGTTACATGCAGTTTCTTTGTATATCAGCAAAGAATAATGACATGATTCAAGTCGGCTGGGTTTTAATTACAAAATTTAACACAAACGACACAACTCATCAGCAAGAAGAAAATTACAATCCTTTGTGATAAATATAAGTAACACAGAATAAAGAGAGTACAGTAGTGCAGGTTTATGTCAAATTGTTTTACACGTTGAAATAACCACACTTGATATTATATAATACGAACTTGTTTTATATTAGATGAAGATACTTTGAACCCCGAGAAAGGACTAAGTATAGTTTGTTAATAATGTTAAGTTGGAAGACGACAAATATATATGCGAAAACCGCATTCAAATCGGATCAGTAGTTTTCGTGTGATGCTGGAACAAACATATAGACAGACAGACAGACAGACAAAAAAACTAACCACATATATGGCTTCTATAGCGATGTAGTGACACCCCCCACAGTTTTATTAGGTATATAGATTACTACATGATGTCCGGAAATCCGTTGCGCCAAGATTCGATTATTGCGCGGGAACGGTACATTTTTCCGGTATCAAAAGTATCCTATGCCCTTTCCCGGGACTCAAGAGTATCTCCATACCGAATTTCAGAAAAATCGGCTCAGCGGTTTAAGCCTGAAGAGGTAACAGACAGACACACTGTTGCATTTATAATATTAGAATGGATCGCCATCTCAATCGACGTTGGCCATGTGCAATTTAATACAAAATATACAATTCACGTTCGTGATAGTTTTTTTAAATAAAATAAGGTGGCAAACGAGCAAACGGTTCACCTGATGGAAAGCAACTACCGTCGCCCATGGACACTGGCAACATCAGAAGAGCTGCAGGTGCGTTGCCGGCCTTTTAAGAGGGAATACGCTCTCTTCTTGAAGGTTTGCAGGTCGTATTGGTCCGGAAATACTACTGGTGACAGTTCATTCCAGAGTTTTACGGTGCGCGGCAGAAGCAACTTGTCCATCCTGGGCCAACGTGTACAAGCCGAATAGGGTAAATAGAACTAAGTTGTAAACATCAATACAAACAAATCTTTTAAACTTTGGACATTCTCCAGATACGCGGAATTTACTATAACAGCTCCGATACATAAAATTTATTTAACTTTATTCATTCTCAAACCTAGACTTGGCAGTCGAAAATTCTTATACTACAACTACTCATACATACTCTTGGCATTAGAAATATTTCGTTGCTCATATTATTTGATTAAATGAAATTTCTTCGCACCTATTTTATCGCGTTTAGGGTGCCCCTTCTTTGGTGAAAAACTACGCCATGGTACCCCTTTCCTGGGATATAAGTTTCTTCGTAAAAAAACTTCATCAAAATCGGTGTATGGAAGGTATGGAAAGATAACAGACTTATTTTTGCATATATGAACAAATAAAATATTGTATAATATTAAGACTTGGCATCAATGTAAGTAAATATATTATGCTAAAATATAAATTATTGAAAATTAAAATATATATTATGTATGCTTAAATACATGTAAATATATAAAAAATTACAAAATAGATATTGTGATTAAAATGACATACACAGAACAATAATAATAAGATAAATGAATAATTATAATAAAAATGTACAGAAATAACAACTGAGATGTACGTGTATATAATATATATATATATATATATATATATATATATATATATATATATATATATATATATATATATATATATAAGATTAAAAATGTAAAATTAATAAGATCTAGCACGAATAACTAATGTATATTATTATAAAAAATAATAAAAATGTCACATCATTATAATATAGCATATATAGTATTTAAAATGAAAACTGACTTATGTACTATCATTAATGTATATAATTATAGAATAAAAACTACAATTAGCTGCTATTGTGATTATAATAATATTATGTAGTGATACTAGCAAATCAAACTTGTTAAAGACATAATATTATGTAGTTAACACAAAAATGTACAAAGATATAAGTAGACATTTAAAATAAGATTTACTCACTATCATTATTTTATAGCATTATGCAAACTGTAAATAAATATTGTGATAATAATATTGTATAGTTCCAAATATTAAGCAATAGAAAAATTACAATAGTAGTATATTGCATAAATGTAAATACTTAAAAGAAAAAAAAAGAAAAAAAAATGACTATTTAGAACTGTAAATATTGTATCTATAAAAAATTTGTAATTAAAAATACTATTTAGAAATATAATATAATAAAATACTAATTAAAAAAACTATAAATAAATATTGTGAAAAAACTAAGATCTTAGATGCAAATAAAATTTAAACCATGACTGTAATGTATAATATTGTTATAAAATAATCATAATAAAAATAATTAAATACATAAAATATCTGTAATGTTATGCGAATTATCATAATATTGTATCAAGATATTATTGTAATGTAAATAATCTTTTTAAGGAATTAATAAAGGCTTTATTATTATTGTTATTATATGAACAAATATTTTTTAAACTTAATGTTGTACTTGTATGAATGTTTTCTAACCTGCCGTGCGCCAACGAGAAAATTTTGTCTACACGTTTTCTCGATGTTAACTGGTTTATCTCTTCATCTCTATTGACCCTAACATGACATACATTTTTCTTGTACGTCTGTCGTCATAATTAGAGATATTTTTTTTTTATATGTGCTATTTTTGTCTATATATACTAACGAATAGGGAATGCAAATCTCGCGAGATTGGGGCTCAAGCGAGATCCCGCGAGTTTATGAATACAATACCGCGAGATCTCGCCAATTTCGAGATCTCGTGAGATTAGCAGTTTGGTGGGTTTTTTTGCAAATAATCACAACATTTGAATAAATTACGAAAAAAAAGTAATAAATATTATAAGTATTATAATATTAACATTTATTTTCACGAATTTTTTCAATAGAATTTTATGCATCAAACATTGTTTGACGTATCTGTCTATAATTTTTAAGTAGTAAACTTTAACATACGTATCTACTATCAAATAACAAATGAAAGAAACAACCAGTCTTCTCTTCTAATGTGCGCTTTTATAATTTTGGACGTGGCGGTAATATCGTGGACATCCGCGGTAAAACGATAACATAGGGAAGTAAAATGTATGGAAATATAAGGAGACGCTTTTAAATTTCCGTCGACGATAACTTTTTAACGTGCACATTAGAGGACATCACGACGTCTACACTTCTGAACCACAGAAAACGTTCGCAGTGCGTAAAACCAAAAGGGCATTTAACGTACCCAACGTTTTATCGTGAAAGCCGGCGTTATTATAAAGGAGTGAGCACACTGAGACGGGCCGTGCCGGGGTCAGCGTACCAAGATTTCTGTCAATGCGACACGGTCCGACAAGACCCGCTGCGCCCCGGCAAGACCCGCTGCGCCCCGGCAAAGTGAGCTATAGCAAGCGGCATGTGGATGTGATGCGATGGATGTAATGTGATGCATTGCGCGCCGACCCGCCCCGGCATGACCCGGCACGCCCCGGTACGCCCCGGCACAGTGAGCGTTAAAATCCGTCAATGCGATGCGACCCGACCCGGCAATAGTGTGCTATAGCGCATTTTGCGCTGCGCTGCGCCCCGACCCGCCCCGGCACGCCCCGGCACGCGCCGACAAAGTGTGCGCGAACCTTAAAAGCGCACATTATCAATCACAAATCTTTTAGTAATAAAACAGTTCTTTTATAACTAACAAAACAACGAGAAGTCAAAATTCAGGACCTACTTGAAAATCACAGTGCACAGTTGCTTAGGCCAGCTCCTCTTTGTTTTTACTCCGTGATCGCAACTCCGTCCGTGTCAGTCCACGCTTCGAATAAGACGTTTTTATGCTCAAGTGAAATCTCGTCAAACTCGCGAGATCTCGCCTTTTTTTCGTCCGAGATCAATCTCGCTAAAAAAGGCCGAGATCTCGCGAGAACGAGATTGTATTCCCTACTAACGAACTATATAATACGAACGAGAAATTTATCTCTCGAGTCTCGACGTACGCATGTTAGCGAAAAAGAGATATATAATATCGATATCGACAATATCACTACGCTCGAGAGTGAGATATCCACGAGATATCTCGTTGGCGTATGCTAGGGGGGCAGAATAGCCCGGTATGATCAAAAGGATTGTAATGTTTATTATGAATTTATATTTTGTAGGATCAGACAAATTTTTCGTGAAATAAATACAACTGTCTTCTGAAGCCTCTGTTGACCAAAGTTGTAATAAATTAACAGAGTAAATAGTACGAAGTTTATAAACTTATCAAACAAGTTCGACAACCACCTTACGAGGGAGACCTCTCAGTCAAATTTTAATTAAATTTCAGTGCACTGAAGTCGACAAGTATTGAGGAAGGCAACGATGGACATTCTTAATATTAACAAAATTTTGATTAACAACATTTTTGAAGTACCTGCAAAATACCTAGTATCTCTCTCACAACTTAGGGTCAATTCAGACCGCAACGCGACGCGTAGATGCATTTCTTAATTTGTATGGATTTGACAGATTTCAGTTGCGTGAGACATCATGCAAGTTACATTGAAATCTATCAAATCCATATATTTTTTTAGAAATTAATCTCACGGGCCACGGCATCTACGCGTCGCGTTGCGTCGAGTAGAAACAGATCTTCACAAGACTAAATTCACAAGAAGATGCACATGCATGATGCAAAGACTGACAATTTAACGTGTATGCACCGTTTTGGGAATAAAATGAAAAATGTGATAATTAGATGCATCTTTGTGACTTTTTTCTACGGAGAAAACTTTAAGATATCGTGTTTTAGCTAGTATAAACCCTCACAATTATAATTTAGTATCTTTGTTTAAAAAATTAAACAATTAGTGGTTTATTATCAAGTCAAAAAATGAGTTTTAAAATCGTCAATTTTGATTTCTACGTCCTCTTAAGCAGAACCACAGATTAAAGCTATTAATGAATAAAATATAACAATGCATGTATTTTTTTAACTACCCCATACCCATAGGCGGTTCATAACGAAACCCGGCAAAATAAAAATGCGTTGCAAATAGAACCGATACAATATAATTTAAAATTCTATTACGACGGCAATGCTGTGGAAATATGCTCTGGGACACTTTTTAATTTTGTTTGGTTTCGTTTTCATTTATTTGTAGAACGTAGGATAAGCGACATATTTTTATGATTTTAATTGAAAAATCTTAGTAGAGTTGTTAAGCGTATAAAGTCAAATCAAAATCGAAAAAAAAAAGTCAAAATTGTTTTATTTCTGAATAAATTTAAAATAAATATTTTCAGAATATCTACATAGTGGCTAGCACCGGTTCGGGAACTAACCCGGCGAGAAAAACCGGCGTAAGAAACTCGCACGGGCCCACTTTTTACAAAAAAAGTCGTTTCATAGTTGAGAAGAGAATATTATTATAGTCTAAACTAAGAGACTTGCATTTCGTACAAAATTTGATATTTTACATGAAGTTCTATGCATTATCTCGCTGTTTGGACTATATAGTACCTACAGCATAAAATTCAATCTGATTATTCATTATACTTTTAAATACGAAAGTGTCTTTCTCTCTGTCAATCTATTTGCCTACTTGTCTATTACCTCTTCACACTAAAACCATGTAAGCCAATTTTAATGAAAGGGGATACTTTGAGTCCTGTGAAAGCACATAGGATTCTTATTGCGAAAAATTATTCCCAAGAGATAAACGAAGTTGCGGGCATCTGATTATTGTAAAGTTAAAACAACGCGTCACCTGATGTGGAGATGTGGACAGGCCCGCTTTTACCTCTTGGTTGTTTTAACTTCCCCAGCGAAAGTTCTCGCCACCAGGGCTTGAAACCGGTTCAACATTAACCGGTATTTTAAGGGTTAAACCAATTTTGTCATATAGTTTCGTTCCGAAGCGGAACCAAATAGGAACGATACTTGGAATCTAAGTAAACCGGTTTATAGTGAGATAGTGCGATCGCGCGTAGCGTGATACAGTTAATATATCACGCTACGCGCGCACATCGAATATATTATGCACACGCACGTCTGTGAGTGAACTGCGTGCGAGCCGACGACGAGACACTGCGAAATAAAACATCACGAACTTCAGTTGATTTCCCTGATTGAAAATTATAACCGGTTAATAATAAATACCCATATTAAAAAAAAAAAAACGGTTCATAAACCGGTTTAGAGAAACGAAACCTTTTTCAAAAAGTTCCGTGGGTAAATTCGCCAAACCGGTCAAAAAAAAATACCGGCTTCCAAGCCCTGCCTCATGCCTGCCACACTCCCAACTCACGACATAACTCATTTACGTTCTGTTCGCAGTAGATAATATTTTCACAAAACAAATGTTTTCAACTTATATTTGATGTAAAACTTCTTTTAAAACTCGTTAGCAGTTTTACGGTTTCATTGCAAAATTTAAAAGGTTCCAAAGTCAACGAAGAAAATAATTTTCAAGAAAACCCTACTTAAATAATTTAAGTTTATAGGCTACGTTTTAATAAACTTGAGAATGGCTGAACCTATTTTGCTAATATTAGGGTGAAGCCAAAAGAGCGTAATTTTGTGAGTCGTGAGTCGCAGAATTTCGGTCGCGTGAATTATTTTTCATACTAATCATGACTCACATAATTACGCTCGTGTGAATGAAGTAGGAATTTCCTATGAAACTGAATGCAGCAGGATTTCTGCCAACCGAAATTCTGCGACTCACGACTCACAAAATTACGCTCGTTTGGCTTCACCCTAAACCTTAAGTCCGCACCTTTAGTCTTGAAATAAAGTAAATAAAAAATCTCTTGACATTTAGAAGAATTCTGGCAGCTTTACTACCAAAATATGTACTGAAACCTACTAAACTAACCCCATTGTTTTTGCTAGCCAATTTAAAAAGTATGAAATATTTGCTTTCACACCCAAAACTAGTTCTGCTACAAAACAGGAGTGTGATGACGAGCGCGATAAAATAAAATAAAGTTTATTGGAGTACGAATAACTATTGTGTAGCCACAGAATAAAATATAAAGAAGTATAATATTTTTTTAGCATTTTGGAATAGCGATGATATAATTTCGCACTAATTGCTTTATTATCACTATAAAAGTAGCAGTATTTATGTGTTTAAATACAATTTATTCATGTATTGCTCTATCGTACACAAACTTGACATGTTTATTACTTAAAAAAGAGGAGAATATTACTTTCCTTTCTTACGCCGCGCCAACGTTCTACCCTCCGTTTTACGAATTTTCGATCAGGTAATGTGGCTTGATGAGAGTTTTAAATCACTTTTTACCCACCCCAAAAGTGCACAACGCCGCTAAAGAAGTTCAGTTGAAAAACTCTAAACTTCCTGTTGCATAGAAGTTTACTATTGGTTTTCAACACGTTACCGAATAGTTGTGCTATTTCCATACATTTTCACCCGCGAGCGCGTATGTACTTTGTGGTTTCCATTTTATAGTTTGGTTAACTTTTACTGGTTTAATTATATGTAACTTTTAAAAAATTCAGCATTGTGCTTCAGATTTATTAATAGTCACTACTTGATATTTTCCTAACACTAAACAGAACATCAGCCATAGCAAAATGGAGCAATATTATTGTAATATTCTGTAATAGTTTTAGCTTAGGGTAACCAGTCCAATAGCCGACATAGCGACGTCGACCACAAATAGGCGATGGAAAATACATGGCATGCATGTTCAGTCCTCTCTCTACTCTCATGATTAATAACAATGATTGCCATCGTGATATGGAAGGCGCCATGCACAATTAACGTCGATTCTTTACAATCATAGACGAATATGCCCATCTACACGTTTGTAATAGTTCGTGTTGAGTCTATAGTTGTTTGGTGATAAAAAGAAAAAAAATCAGATGTCACAAAAAATTAAGACTTTTTCTGCTGTAGCGTTTGGGAAAACACGCGCGCGGATTTAGGTCGCGTGTTTTCTTAAACGCTACAGCCTACAGCAGAACACGCGTAGAATACGTGCACGTCTGAACGCGCCTTAACGCATAATTTTCTTATGACTAAAGTTGAAGGCAACATATCTTGTCAGGAATAACATGCATACAATCAAGACAAATTCTTGATTGTGCAATCTATTAGGAAGTCATTCTTTAGTGCCAGGGACAGAAATCGTAAAAAGTTAAGTTTTTTAAATCTTTTTTTTTAAACTGTCGTTCAACCGCACATATCATAAATTACTAGATCTACTTTGTTGTGCCAAAACATGTGTATCGCACGGGAACCGTGCATTTTTCCGGGGAAAAAGTATCCTATGTCCTTTCCCGGGACTCAAAGTATCTCCATACTAAATTTCAGAAAAATCGGATCAGCGTGGGCGTGAAGAGGTTATAGACAGAAACACTTTCGCATTTATAATATTAATAGATAGGTTAACAAATACAAACGTACCCGTATAACATTAAGAGGATACGCTAACACTGTTTTTCCAAATTTGATTTTTTCTAAATTTACTAATATATAAAAAATATGACCCTTCAAAAATCGCAAAAAATTAATTCCCCAAAACCCCGCCAATCCACCGACCATAAAACAATTTCGAAAGATCTTTAAGATAAAATAAAAACGTAGAGGCATAGACTCACTCTTCCTGAAGATATTTTAAAAAAAATTAGATAGCCTCCATTTTGAAGGAGGAATACGTTACCTCGATTTACTATATCTGTCTCTATCACAATACACGTGCCGGCGCAGGGTGAAGCGTGGTGGCAATAGTTTCTTCGTTTAAATTCTACTGTACCCGCGTTCCCTCTTAATAATAATAATAATATCTATGGACGCTTTTACACCACGTCAGTCTGACCCCGTGGTAAGTACCTGATGGACTTGTGTTACGGGTACCAGACAACGGAAATATATTCAATACTTTTATACTATACATATATTTAAGATTTTTATTATATGATACACATACTTAATATACATCCATGACGCAGGAACTTTGAAAACTTTTTGTTCCGTCGGCAGGATTCGAACCCGCGACCCCCGGCTTGAGCTACCAACGCGCTCACCACTGAGCCACAGAGGTCGTCGCCTCTTAACGACAGGCATGTGTCTTTGTGGGTAAAATTAATGTGTGATCTACACTGTGAGGAACGACTAACATTTATCATTAATCAGCGACTGGATTCCTTACCCTAATTGTCAGCAGCTGGTGCCCAACATTTGAATGCTTTATATGAAACTAGATGTATGAGGCCTGCTTTATGCGTCTCTTATTTTAATCCTCATACTAATAGAAAGTATAGCATAAGTATAAGCACATTTAAACGTAAATTAAAACAAATTCTGTGTAACAATAGCACGTAACAAACACCTATCTTAACATTTTTAAATATAATACGGTCACTCTATAATACTCAAGTAATTAAAAGTAAAAAGAAAATAATAATAATTGTAGTTAAATTAAATATAAGTAAGTATAAAAATAAAATATAAAAATATTATTAATTGTAATTTTTAACTGTTTGTAAGACTTGATGTGCCTATGATAAGTTGTCACGTCATGACGACCTATTAATAAAATAATAATATTATGTTAAACAAATTCATCCTTGTTTATAAGCACTATATTTATGTTATTTCCTTGTTTAGTTTATATGGAACAAATTGTTATGTAACAATCGTTTCTCACCCCATTTCATTTCATCTCATCTCATTTTCATCACTAATTTGTTTGTCGCCATTTCGTGCTGTATTTCACCTGTCACTGGAAGTCATTTAACCTATAAGTTACTATTGTTTGTCTTTTATTTTTATGTGTGAGATGATATTCTGTTGGTGAATCGAAATAAATAAATAAATATAGTAAACTAGATGATCCGGTGAACTTCGTATCACTATTCACTTCCCTCTTAATATTATTAACCTTCCCTGGACTTCCATTCTCGAGTTTTAATTAATGAGTATAATGGTTTATGGTAGTGATGATGATGATGAATGTGAATTGCATAGTAGCATATGCTTTCCGTTCTTAAAACTACGCCGAAACTCCCAAACTTGCATCTATAAAGAGTCAGGAGTTCCCTCAGCACCTTCCAAACCATGGTATACATCGGTGCAAGATTTACTTGTTGGTAACATATGCTCAGAATACTTTACACGAAATTGAAGTCACCACATGTTTCCATATAAATTTTGAGGAGTTCCCTCAATTACCCATGGATCCCTTCATCAGGTCACCATTTTGTGGATATGGTACTAAATTGGGATGATACCCTATACAACAAAAGATTTTTTTTTTTAAATCGGTCCACAAACGGCGGAGTAATCGTTGAAAAAAAAAAAACGAACATAACACCTCCTCCATTTTGATAATCGGTTAAAATTGTAGCCCATGTGTTATTCTGATGTATAAGCTATATTATTGTAAAGTTTTATTGAAATCCATTCAGTAGTTTTTGCGTGAAGGAGTAACAAACATCCATCCAAACTTTCGCCTTTATAATATTAGTGGAATAAATGTACTATCGGAGAAGTTGATTCATAGGCAGATGGCGTACCTATCTTATTTGATCGCAGTATGTCAAGCCCTGCCGACAGATCACAATTAATACTGAATTGACATAACCCAACCAAATGACATAGTTTTGCCTTCTGCCTGTGAATAGATTTCTTCGTTGGTACAATACTTAACTTCTTGAACATGTACTATACGTATGGTATTTTTTTTTAATATTAAATACCTGCATTCAAAGCTTGGAACCACGAAAGTTGTCTATTCTGGAAAAGTTTTTCCTCGCTTTTTCATTACAATGTCGACTATTGGGGACAAAAGTCATAATTCGAACCAACTTTCTACCTTTTAATAAAACTTGCTGCGTTCGTGAGGGTGTCACAGCTAAGTTTCTTATTTTGTTGTTATTTTAGGAACCGAGTCTATTTCTGTACAGAAGTAATTCATTTAATAATAATTGTGTGATGGAAAAGTTTCGAACGCCAACAAGTCATTGAGAAATTAGGTATGTGAAGTCTTTGGCTGCTTGGGCATGTCTTCTGTTAAAGCGAATAACTCCAAAACCGATAAACGATATACCTAGCCGATTTTTTTTTGCTTTCTGAAATGTTTGCTCACGCACTAAAATAATTTTTATGTTTATAGTTATCAGTTTCTATTTTTAAATTTCAAAATTTTATTAAAAAAATTGATGTTTAAATTATTATTATTTTAATCCAATTAAGCCTGAAAGAAACTATTCAAAGCTCTAATAAAACCACCGTTTTACAATATTTCTACAGTGGCGAAGGCTTTTCTTCAAAGGAAGCAATAGCCTTAAGAGATTTGAATGACAATCTTCACAATGAAGGAACTAAGGGAAACCGGTAGGTGTTATATTATGAATCCTTCAGCACTGTATTTCTAACTTTGTGTTGTTTTTATTTTCATGGTCTCTTTTTAATGATTTTTCTTTTCCATATGAAGAGATATTTTGTAAATGAGAAATCAAATATATAAAATTCTCGTGTTACAGTGTTTGTGCGCGAACTCCTCCAAAACGGCTCAACCTATTTTAATGAAATTTTGTATGTACATTCGTTAGGTCTAAGAATAGGTTTTTATGTACTTTTTATATTGATACTAGAAATAATTTATATGGCAAAACAACGATTACCGGATCAGCTAGTAATATCACTATAAATGGATATTTAATAAGCAAGACAAGCGACGACGAATAGTATTATGTCAGACACAAGCCCCACGCAGCAAATCCTTTGATTCATTAGCGTCAGTATTAGTGGTGGGCATAATTAGTGGCGCCTTATTGATGAACCAACACGACTATTAACTACGCCACTGTCAAACCTGGTACCTACTTAGTTTAATCTCGTATTAATTAATTAGTGTCTACGTTTACTGCTTATTAATAGAATTAGTCAATAGAAGTTAAGCTGGAAACAAATTATCGGACGCGTCCGTAAGCCGCGGCTGATGGATGCGGATTAACAATGTGCACGGTTCATACGGAGACGTCCGCGGATGCAGGAAGGTTTGTAGGAAGATGAGTCTTCGGATGTCCGGCCAGTTATTTCAGAAAACCGTCCGCCGTCCGCGGATGCGTCCCCGCGCCCCGTTCATAACGTCCGCGGATGCAAAAACATCCCGCTAGCCAGATTCTTTTCGGACGTCCGAACGCTCAAGGTCGTGTCCGCGACTTATGTCAGACAATATGCACAGTTTAGTGTATTTTGTATTAACCAGATAGAAACAAGCCGCATCCGAGGAAAACGTGCGAGGACAACGTCCGATAATTTGTTCCCAGCTTTATGGGTGTCTTATGACGACTTCCAATTAAATCTCGACAAATCAAGTCTGCAGTAATCTAAATATTATTATATTATAGTTAGTTATTAGGACAAACATTAGGAATTATTTTTGAGAGTTATTTTAGTTTCACAGTTATAGCTTTATTTTTAAAGCTCAATTAGGGTATAGTCTTTGCGGCAAGCTTTCGTCTAATATATTCCCAAAACGATCTTGGTGAACCCCGGGGTCCACGGGATACTCGACGGGGGTCTACGTTGGTCTAAAACAAAAATGTTTGGGAACCTATCATAATACATGTATTAAAACTTGTATTATGTTCGTGAAGTATGTAAATGAAGTTATTTCGAGAGCTCCGAGATTTACATCTCGTACATTTCAAATTACGTTTGTTTCGGAATAAACTTTTGTCAAGTTACGTATATCGCTGCGAGCGCGTAGATAATAATGATCAATATTTGATGTAATATGTTTTATAAGAAATAAGATGTAACAATACATATTGCTTAAATAATGGATATATGAAAGTAAGCACAGTCCGTAAAACTGGAGAATAGGATTGATGAATTATCCTCTGATTTTTTTTTAATATTGTTATCAACGATGTTTTAGGTACCTACTATGATACTGAGATTAATGAAAATTATTATTTTGAACCAATAAAATTGATTCATATTCGCGTAAATATTCAACTGTTTCTCTACCCAATCTTCAATCTTCATACTTTTGAAGGCGGTACCAGCTAACTTAAATGTGTGATTTTTATCAAGTATTTCGGCAAACTTTGTGACTTACTAACGGCCGCACTCATAGACAGTCAATCATAACTACAATTTAATAAAAATATTAAAAGACATGTATGGAGCTTATTGTTAAAATCTTTATTTATTAATGTTAGGTCATCAATAAATGTGTCTGAGTGCGGCCGTCAAAGTAACAAAATCGTGTAACAAATAACCATAAAGTTAATATACCTAGCGGAATATTAACTTTATGCAAATAACAACGCATGAAAACGCTTTAGCCCAATGGCTCAAAACCTATAATATACTAAGCACTCCTTGTACTTTCTCTCAAATTACGCACTAGTCACATGCAAAATCGTGTAACAACTGACAACGTTTTAGCTTCGTGCCCATATCCAGACATATCTAAGCATTCCTTACTGAAATCACGCACTAGTCACATGGCTTGTCGGCTTTTCACCTGGTTTCAGTATTGAGGGCGAGTGATCCGCGAGGGAAATGAGGACGATCCCCACCGATCCCCGCTCCCGTCGCATTGTCTCCGCGATTGTTGATCGACAAAACTGGGAATGAAATTATCCGAAGCACGCATTGTGATTAAACTTCTATAGGGGTTTTATCCTAAAGGTGCTCTAGCAAGTTTTAATTTTTATGGTATTCTTTTCTATTTAAGTAAAATTTGTGCCTAGAGGCTATTAGGATGATTTTAAATAATATGTTCGTATTTATAGCAGTTTATGAAACTATTTAGATGGTTTTAAATATATGATTTATGGCGAGATTTTTTTCCGTCCATTTAGACGGGATAATTTTCGTTAAAAAGTAAAAACGCATCCATTGCATGACTCTGTGTATCGTAGCCTTAAGTTCTCAAATGTGATCGACCTTATTTAGTTACAACTTACATCTGACACGTATTTGCGCGTAGAAACCGCAAGAATACGCCGTTCTTGAACCTCGTCTAATGCTGGCTTCTAACGGCGCGTAATATCTCGAGCCGCACCGCGCCGCCGAGCCGATTTGTACGAGCGAGCACGAGCCAGAGGGCGAGTCCGCACTACCAGTTCTCACGGCGCGTAATATCACGAGCCGCTTTGAGCCGATTTGTACGAGTGAGCACGAGCCAACAGGCGAGTCCGCGCTACCCGTTCTCACGGCGCCTCATATCATGAGCCGCTCGAGCCGCGCCAAACCGCGCCTTTGAAGTTACCGACTTCAATCGGATCGGACGCGCCTGCTCGAGCCAGCCCGCGTCAACTCGGGCCACCCCCTTCACACGGCGCGTGGCTCGAGCTGGCGCGGCGCGGCTCGTGATATTACGCGCCGTGAGAAGCCAGCATAACTCAGCGTATGTCATAAGGATATGAGGCTATTTAACATTTAATACCCATCAATTTAACATAATAATATAACAAAGTTATATTTTCAATCATATATCTAAAGTATACGATGAATTCGTTAGTAGACCGTTTACATAAATAACCTGCAGATTATAGTTAGCCATTGGGACTATTCTATCTCATACCTAATCCAAACCGAGGGCACTAATATTATGATCAGTGATTAGGAAAAAATTATTAAAATGTTCATCGTCTTAACATGACCCTTGAATTAGGGTTTTACAGGGCGTAGTCATGCACTGGAATCCAGCGATGTCATTTGCATTCTAAAATGGCGACCCGGTGACACCGTTCTGTTAACTTTAAATATAGGTTATGGTTGCTGTATAGATCATACCGTGATCTATATGATCTACAGGAGTAATCGTATACGAATATATTATCTAATCGTTAATTATAAATCGTCGCTGCATCCTCGAGACTTTATAATTAACATGGTAGTCCGCCCCTAGCTTCCGGCATCGAACACTTTTCAGAGCATCCTGAAAAAATAAAATAGGTGGCGCGGCAATGGCGCCATTTCCGGGGCGGGATTTTTACCCCACCACCACCGGTTTACCTCGGAGGTTCGCTGCAGATCGGTCCTCATTCGTTTTTAGTGTTCGGGCATCGAAACATCTCTAACTAGGTTATATTGCTTTAATTTTGTGAAGTGAACAGTGAAATAACTTAATTATTTATTAAAGTGTTTTTAAGTGAATATAAGTTCCTGGTAATTTTAAATGTCAAGGGTAAGCGAAAACTCCGTAATTCGGAGGAAGAAATGAGGAGGATTCGTTGCTTGGAACGTCGTTTGAAAAAATGAATGGATCGGAAGTCGGTGAAGAAGGTTGGTCACTTATTTTTTCAGATCTGTTTTTTTGTACAGTTTATTTTTAGGATGTTAATTGGAATTCATCCTGAATATTAAAGTGAATATGGGCAATCTTTCGAAAATATCATAAACTGGAATACTAAATAACATAAAATAAAAACAAAATATGTACGAGTATGTTTAGAGAGTCATGATGCGATCATGGCCACACATACTCTTTTCAAAGGTATGTTTAGAGAGTCATGATGTGATTATGGCCACACATACTCTTTTCAAAGGTATATTTAAAGAGTCTTGATGCGATCTTGACCATATATACCAATTGGCTACCCCTTTTTAGGGGCTGATGAAAGTTTTATTGTTCAGTCTTTCAGACTGATGGTGAATGCGAGTATTTAATTTCATCCGTACGGAGTGTTCGATCCGTTGTGCGTATGCCTTTTGAGGCTGATGCAACCGGAAGTGATTTAATTAACATGACGCTCTACCGGAGCTACTAAATAATAATTTGTCTGTCTCGACCTCTCAAGGTGACAGACTCAGTGCCCAATGCGGTCGAACCCATCCCATCTTTATCAAATGATATTTTAGAAGCTTTGGGTTCTTTGAAAAACAAAGTGGAGGTTTTTGGCGCCGAAGATTAGGGATGAGATCTCTGAACGTTGGGGACCAATTTGTTGTGGACTCCTAAGTAAGTAGTATATGTAAAAATGAATGGAAAACATCCATATACCTGAAAATTTAACCCTATTGGAAGCTCCAGTTCTTAGTCCGGAACTAGCTTGAGTTTTAACTGATTCAGTTTAAAATAGACAAACGATTGGAAAAAAGCACAATTATTTTGGGCAGTGTATTGCGGCGATTGCTGCTAAAATGGCAGAACGTTCGGGTCTACAGATTAAGTTTAAAAAGTCTTATGATCCACAGCAGCCTTCTACATCGTAATATCAGCATAATCAACCGCTGCCTAACAGGCCGGTAAACTCTCGGGGCCCACCTAAATAAGAGGCAGAAAGAGTGGGCCCAGGAATACGGAACCAGCTCAGATGCACAAACGGCCACGCACTACGACGACGCACACCGATCGGAACGAGCCATACGGACAGAACTACAGGAACTAGAGGTGGCTGCTTTAGCAAAACTGCCACATCATTGTAATAACTGGAAAGTTATCACTAACGATCCTGTCGTTCTCGAATATGTATCTGAATATATATAATTCCTTTTTCTCATTGAGGTCTGCGAGCCACATCAATCTTTTTTGGCCAATGAAATAGTAGTTCACATGAATAGTGATATCACATAATCTTTCTCATTCCTAAGGATGATGGAAGTTACAGATTTATTCAGAATTTTAAAAAGCTAAATTTATTTATAAAAACTAGTCCCCAAAAATGGAGGATATTACCACTGCTATCAAGTTGGTATCGAAACTAGACGTTAGAAATATTGATTTAAAGATTATTTTTGTATTCCCATACACAAATCAAGCAGAAAGTTTTTGAGATTTAAATTTATTGACGTAAGAATTTCAATACTTGTCCATCCAGTCCATATTATTATCAATTCTTGAGAATTGATAATATAGTTCTTGATTTTGTGAGTAATTGGTATCCAAATGAAATTTTATCATTTACAATAACAAAAAAACATATATATATATATATATATATATATATATATATATATATATATATATATATATATATATATATATAATAATAAAAAAAAAATTGTAAAGCTATATATATATATATATATATATATATATATATATATATATATATATATATATATATATATATATATATATATATATATATATATATATATATATATATATATATATATATATAATAATAAAAAATAAAAATAAAAATCAACCTTACTTAATCGTTCCTTTTTATAATCATAAAAAAGAAATTTAAAACTTATAAAAAACACAATCGCTTAGAAATAGAGATAAATCTGTATCAGCTTTTTTTCAGACTAATATTGACAAAAAGAAAAAAAAAAAAGGTACTCGACAGTTTTCGGCACCATAATTATGAGAGTCGCTGCATCCGAAGATACTTTATTACCCTCCCACCCAAAAACCCTAAAAAGTCTTTGGAAAATCGTAATTTTTTTAACTGTACCTTCTCTAAAAAGAATGAGAACCGATCTGCAGTGAACCTCCGAGGTAAACTGGTGGGGAGAAACCGGTGGTGGTGGGGTAAAAATCCCGCCCCGGAAATGGCGCCATTGCCGCGCCACCTATTTTATTTTTTCAGGAAGCTCTGAAAAGTGTTCGATGCCGGAAGCTAGGGGCGGACTACCATGTTAATTATAAAGTCTCGAGGATGCAGCGACTCTCATAATTATGGTCAAACTTCACTTAAGGTAAGTTTGTTTAACCACTAATAATAATAGCTCCCACGCCGAATGCGGTGCTAGTGGCAGACTTCTTAATAACCAAGCCAAATACGCAGTAGTAATTTTTATAGTGTCTACCCAAGTAACAAAATTTTCCTATAGTGCACAGTTTATAGGCTTGCAGCACTAGTAACTCTTGCTTAGTGGTTCCGGTTTTACTACCAATGCATAAAACAGGTTACACGGAGTTTGTTTGGGTTTGTAGTAGACTGTTCTTATAAGTTGACTTATAGTCGTGTATAGAACGAGATTATAGGCGTAGTAAGGTTAAGATGGCCTATACGAGTGTTTCAAAGGTGTAAATATACTTGATAAAACTTGCTCCAGAAAGTTACATTTGTAATAGACTACAAGAAGTAATTATAAATCCACTATAAGGTCACACGCCAGTAATAGTAATTTATAGAACGAAATGCACTTATTTCTAAACACAACTTCGTAAATATGCCGTGTTCAATGGGCGAAATAAAATTGAGATGTAAAACACAATATACTTCACCGGAAATACTTACGCGTTTGCCGTTGTTAGCGCCAAATTAAATTGTATAAAAAAAAATAGTTTCATGTTGCTAACGCTAAGGCTTGCACGAATATTATAATTCATATAGTATGGTTTCATGTTGTTTTCAATAGATGGCGCTGAGGTTTCTTCTAAATTACGCTATCGCTTGCACGAATGCCATTTATATAGTTTTAACAGATTTTTGTTATTGTCAGATCAGAAATATACTTAGTGTTAATTGATTTCGTATTATTAATTAACCCTCCAAGTATGTATGCACGTAAAATATTACGTGCTACTTAATACTTGTAATTAAATTTCAATCAATATAGATTAACTTACCTTTTCTTTAATTATTTCATTCACCTCACAACACAATTCACAAATGTTTGAAGTAGCTAGTAATAGAAACGCGGAGTACGTAACAGGCCTGCCTGAGGTTCTATTAGATGCTCATAGTTGGCTTCGTGGGAGCAGATAGTTCTGCGTAGTCCAACAATAAGTGTATTATTTTTCTAAGTAGTGCTAGGCAAGTGTTTTATTAGCAAAAGTACGCGTATAAAATGGGCCCTTTTCCGTGGTTATAAACGTTTACTAGCCTGTTATAGTCCTGGCCCCGGAACCACTACAAGACCAGATTTAGTTACTTGGGTAAGGCCCGTATTTTTGGTCAGTACTTAAGATGCGACCCGGTCTCAAGACGCGGTTCGGCTCTGTGATTGGTCCAAATTTTGACAGCCAACCAATCACAGAGCCTGAACCGTGTCTTGAGACCGAGATGCATCTTGAGTACTGACCAAAAATACGGGCCTAAGTGTGCGCGTAGTACCCAGGGATTCTCTCAGTTCCTTTTTTTTCATAACCCATGTCTCATACTAATATTTAAAAGGCGAAAGATGAGTATTAATTTCTTCTTTACTCAAAAACTACTGACGGAACAGTAGTAGTTTATGTTTAAGATTACTTTTTATTTTGAAAAAGTGGCGTTTCCATGGGATACTATAACGAACAAAGCCAATGAAAAGCTAGTAAATTAATACAACTATACGGCCATTGGGCTTTACAAAAGCAATATTTAGCTCTACGCAACATTTTTAAACAAAAGCACATTGTTTTAAATAAAATGTCGAAATGTGTTTGAAACATTTTATTTCAGGAACCTGGAGCTCATTTTATATTTTCAAAGTAATAATCTACCGTGTTCTTTGATCAAGAGGTTTTTTAATTAAGTACAGTTTGACGTAACATTATTACGAAGTTCATAAATAATACAATTTTACGAGAAAGACATTAATTTTACGAAAATAACTTATGCGTGTGCTTTATCTTTTTCTCAAATTAATATTTTGTGGCTTCTACAATTAAAATTTAATGGCACAACACTAGTCCTAGAATTTTCTGATTATTAACTATGAAGTTTTACTTCTCGGCTCTCGCCCAGTGGTTTGGACTATAGACAAATCTAAAATTTACACCAGCTCGGTATAGAACTCCATCCCCCTTACTAATAAACGCTGTATAAGCTTTGAATAGTTATACAGTGTTTTGTCTTCTTCAATCCAATTAAAAATGTCACTTGTGTGACAGGAACAAAACACTGTATAACTATTCAAAGCTTATACAACGTTTATTAGTAAGGGGGTATATCTTTATAACTGCATTTATATCTGTCTCTCTTATACCGTACGTATAACTTTAATTTAAAGTTGACAACGAATGTTTGGAACGTATGTCAAATCTTAATTAAATTAAAGTGACAATAATTAAATCTCGCTATGTATGGCCTATGTTTCCTATAACTTTCCATTAAAAAAGAACCAGCTTTCTCTACTACTTATACAAAACCATTATAAAATTAATGTCATTTTGCAGATCTTTCGTTGCAGTTTAGAAAACATGCTAACAAAAGAATTATTGTGGAATTTTCAAAGTATATTTTGCGTGGCGGGAAGTAACCGACATTGACAGGCGAGTTATGCCCGAGTTGGATCTCAAGCCGGAAATGCTGCTATCTTGCGCGTTATTATGGAATGTTTACAAAATAATCATCCTTTGAAAATATGCCACATAATATTATGATCTGGATGTATTATTTTTAGTTTTTTTTTGTTCATAATTATTATGTAGCCTTTAGTTTTTGCCTTTGTAGTAATTTAAATGTCGCTTAACAAGATTTGACTATTTTATCTAATATTTATCTAATTATGTCCCAAAAATGAAGGTTTTGTGTGCATGGAACAGAATAAGGACTAAGTTGATTTTGAAAAAAAATACATATAAAATTTCATAACTGTGGAGCGCAAAATTATTGCAACTATTGCTTCTATCACCAGCTAACGGGAATACCAACGTCAATTACAAATAACTCTGTAATCTGTATATTATTATTATAATGATTTATGAAATTACATCAAATCCGATAATTCGACCGACGACGACCTCTGTGGCTCAGTTGGTGGGCTGTTGGTAGCTCAAGCCGGGGGTCGCGGGTTCGAATCCCGCCGACGGAACAAAAAGTTTTCAAAAGTTCCTGGGTCATGGATGTGTATTAAATATGTGTATCATATAATAAAAATCTTAAATATATGTATAGTATAAAAGTATTAAATATATTTCCGTTGTCTGGTACCCATAACACAAGTCTTTCAGGTACTTAGCACGGAGCCAGACTGACGTGGTGTGAAGCGTCCATAGATATATAATTCGGAAAAGCTACACCAAATTACGCTGATATGACACTTCAACTATTGTAGCACGCGGTTCTTAATTGTTAATTGGTCCTTTGTATCTGCGAAATTGTTGAAATGCAGTTAATAACAGACGAGTTAACTCTAACAGTTGTCATTCGTCAGTGTGGCCTGTGATTGCTACGAAAGAGTTCGTATCTCTTTTTTACAGTATTTCATGTATTGGGATGTATTTTTTTTTATGTGACACCATTCCTTTTATTTATATTTTCAGTTACTAATATTTTATCATAATTGACATAGCAACCCACAAAAACTGCCCAAAAGCATAAGATGTGGAAAGAAGCTATTTGTTATCGATAATTAAAAAAAGTTGTGACTAAATCCCTCTCATAAATTACTTTCGCCGAAAATTTGTTCGCATATTTCGTAAATACAAAGTTTTTTAATATTTTTTATTAGATTCCGACCGTACTGTTTTCCTTATTTCTTACAGGGAAATTTTATGTTCGTTTTACGACCACAAGCACTAAGAGTTTGAGCTATAAAACCAAATTCCTATTTGTGTTTTAGGAGCTGGCCAGAATTTGCTAGTGATAGTATCTGGTAGCCATGCATTAATGTACGTCTATAATTAAGTCAATGGCTAATACATTCAGCTCGTGCACCAAACGCAGAGTAGTAGAGTTTGAGCATTACTAGACTTATTAATAACTTGTTGGCCCGCAACTCCGATGCCCCAAAATTCGTGTATCACGCGAGAACCGTACATTTTTCAGATATAAAAAGTATCCTATGTCCTTTTCCGGGACTCAAACTATGTCCATACCGAATTTCAGCAAAATCGGTTCAGTGGTTTGGGAGCGAAGAGGTAACAGACCGACAGACAGACACTTTCGCATTTAAATTGTAATAATATGCATTTTATTATTTGCTGTCTGACAGTATTCAAACTATACTTTTGTTGAATATTTTTATACACGAAGTATCTTAATTATTAAAAAAAAAGGTAGAACTCAACATTGTAAATAAAACTAACACCTGTTTTTATTTTCATTATTTTTTTATTTGACGACCTCTGTGACTCAGGGGTTGAGCGCGTGGTCAGCGCTGTAGCCGGGGGTCGCGGGTTCGAATCCCGCCGACGGAACAAAAAGTTTTCAATGTTCCTGGGGCATGAATGTGTATTAAAAATATATATCACATAATAAAAACTTAAATATAATAATAATAACTCCCACACCGGTTTCGGTGACGGTGGCCGGTTTCATTGAAATCAGGCCGGTTACACAGGAGTAATTTTATAGTGCCCAAGTGTGTGCGCAGTACACAAGAGCACTCTGTATTCATTTACTCTCATAACCCAGTGGGACGTAAGACCGACACGACTGGCGAGAGATCAGGCGCAGGACCGACGTTTTACATGCCCATCCGACGCACCGATCATCTTATCAGACAATCAGGTGATCAGCCTGCATTGTCCTGACCAAACTTGGAAATAATAAAATAAAAAAAACTTAAATATATGTATGTATAGTATAAAAGTATTAAATATATTTCCGTTGTCTGGTACCTGTAACACAAGTCCTTTAGGTACTAAGCACGGGGCCAGATTGATGTGGTGTGAAGCGTTCATAGATATTATTATTATTGAGAAAATACGGTCGAGACAGAATACTGTTAGGTTAGTATTATTGAACGTAAGGATACCCGCATAGCCGTGAATAAGGTTTTATAAAGATTAACCTTAGTCCGTAAGTCGTAACCGAATAAGCATTTGGCCTACTGATTTATTTCTATTGGACATCTTATTTTCTTGATAGACACTTTAAATGTGCAAAATATTTTTCATTTATTCTGGTTATAGAAAAATCGGAGTTACAAATAACGTACCCATTTCTCACCCCGTGCGTTTATAATACTAGCTAAAAGCCGAGCTTTGTGAGGGACAAGCTTGTTGTCTGTCAGGGTTGTCACACCTTGACTGACTGGCGATAACACATCTACATATAAAAAACCTTGTCTGACTGATGATAACACATCTACACTGTCAGCGCTCATACAAACACACACACACACACACACAAAATGACCCTTTTATCCTTAACTCTAGCCTATGTTTTTACATTTAATATATAATATTTAAAAATCTTTGTTTACTAAACCCAAAAACATGATAGATTATTATTATAACATGAATACTGTATTGTACTTTTCAACAACCGCCTCAACTGTGAGAATCACTGACTCCGATATCACATTATAATAGTTTCGAAGTCAGAGATCAACCAATCTGTGCCATCCGAGTTTAAATCCTAATTTTGTACAAAATTCATTGCATGTAAACAAGATGTTTTTGTATAAGTTTTTGGGATGTCAATAAACGTATTATTATTATTATTATATATTACATATAAATAAAAATTACTATGTTAAAGCACAAATCAATAGGCGTGATAGTTTTTCCGTAGTGTATTACAAAATATAAAGGTTGTGGGATATACTAGGGCTCGCTTCGCTCGCCCTGATTATATCAGCTATTCCACGTTATCATGGAAAATAAAGTGGTAAAAAAAATACACTGATAAAAATAATCTTATGGTTAATCAAAGTCACTGTTAGCAATCACTGAATGTGAATGGACGAAGGCTGAAGCAAATTGAAAAATCATTTGAAAACAAAATGGAAAACACGGTTTAATAGTGGGAGATAATCACGGTCCAGTCCCAGGGATTTTCATGTGAGGCAGGGGGTGAGTTCCAAAATTTAATCTAGTTAGACCTGTGCTCATGACATCTTAACTCTGAAATCGGCGCCATACTGTTTCCTTTCGAAAAATACGTCAGTGCATTATTGTATAAATTTATATTATAACTTTGTTGGCACGTAGTTTTATTACGTCACACTTGTCTCACCAGTGGCACACCATGCAATATGGCGTCAGTTACATGACGTCTAGATTCTAGAGCATTGGCCAATACACTGGGCCTTATTTCGGAACCCAGGCCATATGTGCGTGCGAGCGAAACAGCCTGCGCTCGAAACAAAATTCGAGGCATGAGAATACCCCTGAGCCGAACATCAAACAAACTCTGAAGTCCGGGCTTCGGACTCTCTCCGGTATCAGATCGCAATGGCTTCAATAAGCATCGATATTATTACGAGCGCTACTGACTCTCTGTATTTCGTTTAAATTTGTGTTTATTCGTTTCCGACCTCAATTTTTGTGTACAAAGTAAATTAAAATCGAGTTGGCTTCGAAAATTTAAGTTCAATTTCGGAGTGTGTATTTTCATGTTTTCATGTCTCCAGTATTTGCGAGATGATTGGGAATTTTCTGTGAAAATTAGAAGCTGTAACTGTAACAGCATTTTCGTTTACTTTTTGGGGTCTCTCTACCTATAGTCTCTACTACGTTTAGGGTGTGTTGCACCAACTTACTATAACCATAACTGTAACTTTAACTATAACTACAATGCAAAATGTCAAATCTTTGGTTAAAGTCAATAATGGACGCCATATTTAACGATAACCATAGAGCTCGACAAGGCTTTAAATGAACGTGGCGAAAAAAGGAACTAACGCTGTCATCATACAAAAACGCCATTTTTGACAGTTCTCCTTTACCAGCAGCGCCCCGCCCACGTTCATTTAAAGCCTTGTCGGACCAGCAACAGACATCTTTCAATTTTTCAATTCTGTGGTCAAAGTTAAGGTTAAAGTTAAGTTAGCCTTAACTATAACCATAACTTTGACCATAACTGTAACTATAACCACGCCTCTGGTGCAACCCACCCTTATAAGTCAATAAATTACGCTGCAGAAACAGATCATAAAATTAAAAAAACTATAAGCCGACTACGTAAAAAATACATGAAATATAAAGAACAGCTTATGTCACTTGCGACATCGTAACGTCTATATACTACATCATCACTACATAATATTATAAAACTAAGTCGCTTTTTTTCCCTCATGTCCCTTTGTTCCCTTTAATATTATTTAAAACTATTTTGATGCGGTTTTCTTTAATAGATAGAGTGATTCAAGAGGAAGGTTTATACGTATAATAACATTCATTAAATAGTGGAGAAATACTGTTATTGTTGGGGTTTCTAATGTGATGTCGTAAATAATTACATTTTTTTCCGCTTACATTGCAAACGCAGGCTGAACCCTACAAGATTTATCAAAATAATGCACAATTAGTATTGTACATAATGAAAAGGTCTACAGAAAACTCCGCGATGGTATATATGTCTATCTCTTATGGATATCCCACAATAACAGTTTTTTGTCATTTACTTTTAACGACAAATAATTGCTAATTTTCGAAGCGATTTTAACCTTTATTCTTTTGTTAATTCTTTATTAATCTTTATTCAATTAAACACTTTAAATACATCGTTGATTTAATATAGATCTATATGGCCCTTTACAGCATAATATGATTTAAATGAATATTTTCGAAGATATTACATAATATTTAAAAATTGCGAGACGTAGCTTTTGCGGCGGCGGTACCGACTAATGCGGGCCACGGGTAGTAATCCTACTAATATTATAAAGGCGAAAGTTTGGATGTATGTATGGAGGTATGGATGTTTGTTACTCTTTCACGCAAAAACTACTGAATGGATTTTAATAAAACTTTACAATAATATAATTTATACATCAGAATAACACATAGGCTACAATTTTAACCGACTTTCGAAATGGAGGAGGTGTTATGTTCGTTTTTTTATGTTCAACGATTACTACGCCGTTTGTGAACCGATTTTCAAAATTTTTCTTTTTGTGTATAGGTTATCATCCCAATTTGGTACCATATTCATAAAAGTAGTGACCTGATGAAGGTATCCATAAGAAATCGAGAGAACTCCTCAAAATTTATATGGAAATTATATGGAAACATGTGGTGACTTCGGTTTCGTGAGCAGTATTCTAAGCATATGATACCAACAAGCAAGATTTTGCACCAAGGTGTACCATGGTTCGGAAGGTGCTGAGAGAACACCTGACTCTTTATAGATACAAGTTTGGGAGTTTCGACGTTGTTTTAAGAACGGAAAGCATATTATGCTACTATGCAAATTACATTTATCATCATCATCATCACTACCATAAACCATTATAGAACCATGTATCGTTCCGTTTTGACCATATTATTGGTACTTTTCATAGTCTTTTAATATATATCAGTTATCACTTAAACCGCGGGTAACACCGCGGGGCACAGCTAGTAATGAATATAAATCAAAACTGCTGAATCGATTTTAAACATTTTTTCAGTGGCTATATATTTTATACCCGTGCAAAGCCGGGGCGGGTAGCTAATACTATATTAATAATAGACACCTCATTTTTTAGGGTTCCGTAGTCAACAAGGAACCCTTAATTATAGTTTCGGTCTGTCCGCCCGTCTGTTCGTCTGTCTGTCTGTCTGTCTGTCTATCTGTCTGTCTGTCTGTCTGTCTGCCCGTCCGGTTTTGCTCAGAGACTATAGGACCTACAAAGCTGTAGACAGTGACAGACGGCCAGTGAGACGGACAGACGGACGGACAGACCGAAACTATAAAGGTTCCTTGTTGACTACGGAACCCTAAAAAGTGCACCAGTTTTTACGACAAAAACACGATGTGGATGCAGCCTGAATGGTTCTTAATTCGTGAGTAACAAATTGGCGCGCTGATCGATGTTGGAGCGACAATGGGCGGTGACCGGTGGAGTGCTCAGCTCGAGCACTCTGTACTTAAGCACTTTTAAGCCTTCGAGTTGCTACCGATTAAGTGTTTCGCTAGCTTTGAATAAACTATGGTTATTCCCTTTAAAAAGTCTCTTGTATAGGTAGGTACATATTATAAGACTTTTAAGGAGGTGACTATTATCATACTTTAACGACTTCACTTAAGGTGCTCCCTCACCGGGAGCATTCACGTGTAATGTAACATTATAGATTCGTTTTTGAGCATTACATTACAAAAATACCTCCCTGATCGACGAGCATTCACATGTAATGTAACATTAAAGATTCGACTTTGAGCATTACATTACAATACTGACGAGCATTCGCGTGTAATGTAACATTCGACTTTGAACATTCCATAGCTAGTTGATTCCATAATGTCAGATTGATGTTACAAGTTGTATCAAGATATTACACATTGTATCATTACAAGGTGCGCATTGTAATGCTCGGCTCTCCTCCCTCACTGATATAATGCTCGACTCTGTAACGTTACATTACAAGCGAATATGCTCCCGGTGAGGGAGCACCTTTAGACATATTTAATGATTTCTCTAATCTTTAATCTCTGATCTCCGATCTTTAATTTAATGATGAGTTTGACACACAGACATAGATCAAGATAGATACCGCATGTGTATATACTTCGCGTGCCATATCGCGTTCCCAAACGACGAGCAATCTTCGTCTTTCGAAAGTCTGTTCTTTAGTCTGCCATCGGAATCGGACGTCAATCGGAATTTTAAAAATGCCTAAATGCCTAATTGTGCCGTATTAAGCTGTAGAAATTCGAATACAAACGTTGGCCTAGATAATGGACACGTTTCTTATCATCGGTACGTCACAGTAGTTAGGAAAAAAAATGACACGCTCGTTTTCATACAAATGGAGGGACATGTGGTATCTATCTTGATCTATGTCTGTGGTTTGACAGACATTATAGAAAGTGTATGACTGCGAGTTTTAGATTGAGCACTACGTGAATGATGCGTAAAGTAAAAAATTAAAATAGAATAAAATATAATTATATTATTGTGTTTAAAAGTTGTACGAATCTAGTACAGATCCCTCGATTCTCAAGTTTCACTCACGCTTGATAATTTTTTTTGTTACCACAAGTCATATTATCATGCATGTATAAAAATTCATGATTTTTACGATGCTCGCTTATTTTCGACACGTATTTTGCGAAGTCGTAAATTTTATCACCGAGAAAAACCGACATTAAATTCTAAATTATCAACCAATTTTTCCTTAAATAAATACGAGGAAACCTTTATATAATTTCCTTCAGATATTCCAGGAATAAACGGTGGCGTAGCTAGTTTACCGAGAACCCCGGGGGAAAAATAAAATAGGGCCTCAACCAGCGGCGATGCAATTCGCGATTTTACTTGGATTGAGACATATTTTGGTGTACCTTGCCAATTGACTTTTGTTAAAATCTTTTTTATACTTTCGCTAGTCTCACCTCTCTCTCTATGTTTTCTTAACTAAAATTTACTTTAGAAAAAAATCAACAGACGCCAAACATCTAAAATGTATATACTTTGTAAGTCAGAGACGAAGGCCCTAGCGCCCCCGAGGCACCGCCTCTTGTCCCTTAGCTACGCCACTGGGACGAAGCTACATTTTCTCAATTATAAATCGTCGACGATAAGGAGAAGCGAGGACAATATGGCCGGTTCATTACATTAATATCTTACACTAGTATCTTACGTTGTCACTCGCAGCGAGCTACTGAAGGACATCTATCCTCGACATTCTCGGAATATTGTCCACGTGAAAGACGATTAGTATATTGTACATTTACTTCTACGTCGTCGTTCGTTATTTAACCAATAAGGAACTCTATGATTTACATCCTAGGGTCAGTTCACATTACAATTGACGCGTCGATGCAATATAATACGAATTGCTATGCATTAATTGTTGTAAGTACAATCGGGCATTTTATGTTTATGTGAGTGCTAAACTATGTTCTAGGTCCGTGGTCGTCAAATTGCGGCCCGCGGGCCGCATGCGGCTCGTGGCCGTTATTTATGCGGCCCGCGCCAAAGTAAATTATTTAAATGGTCAACTATACTACACACAGGTTAAAATTACGCCATATTTAACGATAAACGTAACCGGCCCATTTTGGCCGGTTATCGTTAATGTTTATTTAACAAATGTCACAATAATAACCTAATCCAGTTTTTTTATGGTGTGGTGCAAGTTGCAGCTCACTCATAGGGCCTGATTACACCTACCGAGTAGAGTGGCGAGAAAGTGCTCTCGACCAATAAAATTTGCCGAGAGTACTGTCTCGCTACTCTACTCGGTAGGTGTAAAAAAGGCATTAGTGTGGAACCGCTCTTGGAGCGCCCTTCACATACTCTGTAGCCCGTTGCTGGCACTCACATTGTCATGTGTGGCCCTTGGCCAGTAAAGTGTGACGACCGCAGCTGTTCTAGGTGATTATGTACTACGCAATTTTACAGACATAAAAGAGAATCGGTGATCTTAGTTTTACAATATTCGCATTTTAAAAAACAAAGAAATCCAAAGTAACTAAGTACTGTTGATTGTTTCCTACCGATTAATCTCGTGTCCCCTACGATGTGTCAGCGAAACGCGTATCAGCCGATAAACGATATACTAAGGGGAGAGTCGAGGAAAATGAATATCATCTACCTCATTTGTTCGTATACGATCTACTATGGTATAAACATAGACAGTAATGTATTAGCCATGCAAATCTTAAATGACTTTGTGTTTGTGATATGTTTCATTTTAGATGTCGTAAAATGGCTATATAAGTTATTGGATGAAAAATATAAAACATCAATTTTTTGAATAAGCTTTTTATAGAATGAAATTCATTATATTATTATGATATTATGTGCTGCTGAAATATTAATTGAGTTGTTAGAAGGTACTATGAAGTAAATTAGTAGATATCGACGTTTTTTTAAATCAAACATGTTTATATTTAAACACAAGTTCATCACACATCGTTTTGCTACTTAATGCTACCTAAAAAAGTTTTCACAAATCACGCTAAAGTATACTTGCGCCCGATTCAGACCGTCCAGTTTAAGATGGTCTACTGAATATTTTTTATATTGTGTTTCTAAACTAATATTGTAAAGATGGAATATAATATTACCTTACTTGTATCTTTTTATTTGTTCTGAACACACCCTGACTTCAAACGCTTAATAAACAGTAGTAAGAGTGTCATATAGTATAGAATAACACAGGATAATATTTGATATTTTCCTCAACACCCACCCAAAACATCTTCGTCCTTAGAAACGATGTAACGTAGAAACAAGATACTAAAGTGGTACTTAATTCAATTGTAGTGTACAAATTTACCGTAATGTTGCCCGGTGGAGTTCCAAATGGTGCTATAATTGCTTCTACTGACGCCAACTCTCTTCAGTGTTGCTAGTTCTTAGATTTTGGTATTTCGTCTTTGTAGAACTTTCCATTTAAAATGTTTGATATTGAAGGTTTTGAACAGCTTTTTGCTGCCTCTTCAAGTTGGATTGAATGACAAATGCGTTTGAAGTTGCGATTGTAGATGCTAGGTATGTATGTTTGCCGGCGATCGACGATTGTGTATGTTGCAATCATCATTGTTGTCCATCATGTCCCAACTCTCAACGTTTTAGAAATTTCAAGAGGGCTTTAGAAATAGAAAACTGTAATAACGCTAGTCATTTTGAAAAAAGTATGAAAAATTATAAGAGTCTATCTTTCAGTAAAAGAGTCTACTATAAATACACTCTTAGAACGGGTCAAAATAGAATTATTATTATTGAAAAGTTATTAAACCTCTCGGTAATTTTCCGTTTCCACACAAAAGATATTTAAAATGGTTTCCGATGCCAGCTGCAGGGTTATTACTTCTCAACTTTAAAACGAATCTTAACTGACAAAATCCAAAGTTACCTAAATTGACCAATGAATAATTAATTATTACTTTTTAATATTAATACTTTAAGATAAGATTACCGGCGAATGCCATTTAGGTTAAATACGTTATGCATGTATGATACATAATATAATAATAATCTTTCTTTTGAATCACTCCATTAAAAATAATCGGCCAAGTGCGAGTTGGACTCGCGCACGAAGGGTTCCATACCGATATAGAGCAAAAATAGTCCAAAAGTTGTGTTTTTTGTATGGGAGCCCCCCTTCAATTTTTATTTTATTTAAATATTATTCATTATTAAGGTAAAAATACAATAAAGGCCTTTGTCAAAATTTCAAGTGCCTACCTGTTGCCATTATTGTTACCGAGCAAAAAAGGCCGAAAATAACACGTTTGTTGCCCCCCTTAAATATTAATTTTATTTTGTTTTTAGTATTTTTTGTTATAGCGGCAACAGATATACACAGTCTGTGAAAATTTCAGAAGTCTAGCTATAGCGGTTCTTGAGATACAGCCTGGCGACATACAGACAGACAGACGGACAGACAACGAAGTCTTAGTAATAGAGTCCCGTTTTTACCCTTTGGGTACGGAACCCTAAAAACATCAAAATCCGTTGTGTAGTTTTAAAGTCAGAACTTTAAAACTACGTAACGGATTTTGATGTTGTTTTTTTTGCACGTTAGTCACAGACAGCGGGAAGTGACTTGGTTTTTATCCGACTACGTCGAAGCAAAAAGGAGGGTTATGTATTGTGTTATGTGTTATACCATGTATTATAATATATTAGTGATATTGATGTCGAAATGTAGTCGAAATATTACTGCAAAGTTATGTTCTCCTCTAAATTCTTCATTTGAAATTTAGATTGATAAGGGCTCCTAAATTATGTAATCTGTCAAAATGTTCAACCCCACAGAGGTCAAATTTACAGCCTCCCATGACGAGCTTGTTGACGGGGCCTCAGGGACCGGTGTGATTATCCACTCGAAGGCCAAATAATCCTGGGATGAATAATGATTTCATTATTGCAGATACCTATATCGGTTTCACGCCGTGTTTATATTATATGAGGAGGTTTAAATGTAGAACTAAAGTAACACCTAAATAAAGCCGCTTTAAGGGTACGTAGTATAGAACGACCTATATATAGCATTTCTAGTATTTTCGAACTAAAATCTGAGGTAACAATAATAGAATGATTGTCAGTGATGACTGATGAGGTAGTTTAAAGTTTGAACTATTATCTGTTTCTATGATTACAAAGAACAATATACACGGTATTCGGTAGAGCTGTACATTGTACAAACATTGGTCAAACATGAGTTTTAGTACCTACAAGTAGACTTCCTGAAAAAAATTGCTATAGGTCTACCAGAATCTGATGGCAATTTTTGACAGCAAATTTTAAAAAAATATTCTTGATCTTTGGATAAATTTTTATATTTGCATGTTTAACACACATAATCAGCAGCTATAAGAAAAAACGGATCAAAATGTTTTATTCGAATTACCCCGGTATTGCTAGAGTCAATTTATTTTCTCACTTTTTGCCATCAGATTCTGGTAGACCTATACTAACAAAATCTTTTAAGCCCTTGTTACACACTATAATAAAGTGTCATAAAGTGTCAGATCACAGATGAGCGTCGCGAAATAAATTTTCAGAATGGCAAGTTGTACGCAAGGCCACCGCTGTAGTGCAGGTTGGCCGGGCTAGTCGCTGCCGCCTGCCGGGTTAGTACCGCGCCAGACGTCGTCGCGACTGCGTTGACGTTTCGTGCCTGTTTCCCGCGCTTAATTACATTCGAGTGTCAGTGTTGTGTCAAATTGCCGTTCGATTTTTGAAGTGTTTTTTTATCGTGCAAGAATTGAGAGAAAGAGCTTGAGCATACTGGATAAAGTAAGTAAATAAACTATTTTGTATTAAAAACACGTGCAGTAATGATTGAATACTGATGTTTTGATAGTAAATAAGATACGCAGCTTTTCAAATCTGTTTAACAATAATTATCATGATTTGCTTAAAGAAAAGATGAAAAAATACACCCCCTTTTTAAGTAAAGTATCGAGTATGATCGCTATAGGGCCATATATTTTTTTTATATATTTGAAATCAAAAATTAAAAGCGTTCTATTAAGTAATTATTAACTTAAATTTATTACTATGACTTATGATTATTTTAAAATCGTAAAACCAAATGCAATAAAAAATTAAATAGTTCCCCAATCTTGAATTATTTTTGCCAATTATTCTCAATTTTTGAGGGGCAAAAATTCATTTCTTTTTTCCGTAAATTATACTTAAACTGTCATCTGAAATTCTTATCGTTACCGATATGAAATGAGGCATAAAATGAAATTTCCCCTGGGACACGTAAGATATGACCCGTATTTCATGGACAATTTCTGACAAATCAAATCTCGTTATAAAGATTACTATTATTATCGTGATTCTGAAAAAATACGTGTGGCACTCGGGGACTGCCGCGGTAAAGCTATTGCATAGCAATAGCTAGTCTACACGCATACATCTAAGGTGTGCTCGGGGAATCGAGACAGTAGCGGTCATTGACTCCCTGTCAAAAACTTGTCATTTTCTCTATAAACAGCGATTGATGAAGTGTCAGATGTTCCTAGTCTAAGAGCGATATCGTATTTTGCATACTCGATGTGAACTGAATATGAAGCATATCACTTCGAACTCATAAAAAGTTGGAGATTATCATTCTAAGAGTTACCATGACGTTTTCCGATGAATCTGTAATAATCTGTGTCTTTATAAGAGGTCAATTTTATTCTTAAATATTTTAAATAAGTACAGTGCGAGCATTTTTCATCTAGCACCTAGACTAAAAAGGTGAATGACCGCTACCGCCTCGTTTCGCCGAGTACAGTATGGTTGCACGCACACAAACACCGTGCCGAACTGAAACGACGTTAGACGATGTGCTAGGTTTATTTTCGTTACGGAATTTCTTGATTCGGTCGCCGCGCACAAAAATAGTATAATTACTATTATTCTTCCCAAATACATAAAATATGTTTTGTATATTGAAAAACCTACTAAATTTTTATCTACGACATAGCGTTTGTTTCCCAAATTTCCTTTTAATAAATAAAGTATAGTACTGTCACGTTTCAAATGCGGCCACTCCATGTCAATGGAGAAATATAGGGATTATGAACGTGTAGGCATTTGTCTAACCAACAATAATTATTGACGTCAATTGTGCCAACTCTAGACAATATTACCAATTATGGTGGTAATCAGGTTTTTTTAACGGGCTTTGGCCCACCACACGCTCCCAAGTCCCACCGCTGTTTCTCCTGTGTCGCCAGGATCGACAGCGCGGTATCCAACCACGAAAAGCCCGAGGGACATGCTAAAGCTGTCTTGGAACCCGCAACGAAATTAATCAGAAGAAGATAGGAGGAGTATCCAGTTTTCCCTCCCCATAAAAAGCGGGAGACAGCACAAAGTTGCAATGACCGAAAGTAAAAAAAGTAAAGGGAAAGCACCACGGGAATAAATGTTAATTATGACTACTAAGGGTCAATTCAGACCGCAACGCGACGCGTAGATGCATTTCTAAATATGTATGAATTTGACAGGTTTCCATTGCGTAAGACGTCTTGCAAATCTGTCAAATCCATACAAATTTAGAAATGCATCTACGCGTCGCGTTACGGTCTGAATTGACCCTTTGGTAAATCTTACTAGTTAATGTTGATAATCATGGTTGTCAAAGATGGTTCAACGTAGGAAGGGATCGATAGGTTTGTTTGAACGTTTATAACTGTTTTAGAAAGATTCAAAACCCGTATGCGCCAGCGCCTTATTACTGGAATCTTTTTGTATTAGGAATCTCCACAATTTATGTATTTGCGAGTTGCGACATTCTCTTATTAAATATCATATGCAGATTACAGCTATATTTCTTTGTAAGTTATGTATTTGGCATATAAGCTTCCATATATTATTATGTGATTATTATGAGCTGTGTCTGCATTACTGTCTGCGTTTCATAATATTTTGTAGTTTTTTTATTTGTCTGCACATTTTATTATGTAAATTATAGTGTTTCTTATGAAAATGAGTTAAAGGTTCAATTTGGAAGATACAATTTTTGCTCTGTAATAACCTTTTCAATTTAGTCGTATTACTTTGTCCTGTTTTCTGCGATTAAAATTATGGTCATTTGATTATTATATATGTCGGCATTCATATTAAAAGCACATTGTACGATAATATTTTAGTATAAATATTAGGTTGTGTTTTAATTATAAATTATATAATATATTGGTCCCAATAGAGTGCCTAATTAAACATGGGAGTGACATGAGTGTGATTAAAACAATGATCGAGAGTATAAATCTAAATTGAGAATTTGTTTAAAATTGAAAGTCATTTTTTATTTGGGTTTTAACCAACCTCTACTAAACTTCTACTACTATTGACTACCTCTTACTAAAAATTAACACATCTTATAATTACCATTTAAGGTTTGTTAACTTAAGTCTCTCATGTGTCGTTTCTAAAATGAAACATAACTAAAGGCAAACAACTATCAAGTCTTGTTCGCTGTGTTAATAATTATAAATTATATGAACTTATTAAAACACAAACGGAACAATATTTAGTTTCCGTATACAAAATATAATACAAAGTTTATATTGATTAAATGTGTTCGAATCGCGCTATAGCGTACAGCCGAACTTCGGTCGAGCGTACGTTCGGCAGCGATTCGGCGGTAATGTTTTTTTTTCGGCGTCAATTCGGCGGCGTTCGAGATACTGAATACTCGGGCAAAGTAATTTCGGCCCTTATCGTGTGTCATATCAGCCGAATGCGTCGGAACGTAATATCGGCCACGGAACTTCGGCCGTGTATCTTCGGCATGGTGTGTTTAGACACTTAGAATTAACCTACAATTTATCCAAACTATAATTTATCTAAATAGTGTCTAATTCGTGCGTTCGCCATTAGCAGTGATCGTGAACGCGCGGTCCATTAGACCCATCGTGTTATAGCCGGCGGGTTGCCATTTTATTCCATTTCCGCTTTATAGAGGTAAATCGCCTACACTATTACTATTAATTAAACACATTTTTACGTGACTTTATGTTGCCGTACTGAATAAAGTTAGCACACGAATATTTAAACGTTCACCTCTTAATTGTTAAAAACTAGATGACCCGTGAATTTTAGTCCCTACCTACAAATATAAACCTTCCATGGACCTCCACAAATATTTCAAGACAAAAATAGACCAAATCGGTTCATCAGTTCTCAAGTTTTAGCGAGACTAACAAAATATAATTCATTATATATACAAGGTGTAACAAAACTAAATGATAATACATTGTGTGTATGTGTCCCTTATATATAGAGTTCACTGTAAAAGTAGCTGCGCTAGAAAAGCCATTTTTTGCGATTTGTATGGGTAAGCATCCGAGCCTCATGAATTTTCCCATACAAAAGTTAAAAAGCCGCTACTTTCAGAGCGAACTCTAACTACATAGAGTTCGCTTTGAAAGATTTTTTTACACGCATGATACGCCAACTGGATTGACTGTCGATTAAATTATAACTAGAGATCGCCCAATGGTCGAAATTCGATCTTAAATTTAATTATCTACTTCTTTTAGCTCCCCGTTTAAAGTATTGACTATTTCAGATTAAATATTAAGTAAAATCGGCTAAGTGCGAGTTGGACTCGCGCACGAAGGGTTCCGTACCCTAATAGAGCAAAAATAGGTTGAAAATTGTGTTTTTTGTATGGGGGCCCCCTTAATTATTTCATTTATTTAAATTTTATTATAAATTATTAAAGTACAAATAAAACTGAGTATTTCGTGAATATTTCAAGTGCCTATGTATTGCCGTTATTGATATCGAGCAAAAAATAACAAAAAAAATCATGTTGTATGGGAGCCCCCCTTAAATATTTAATTTATTTTGTTTTTAGTATTTGCTGTTATAGCGGCAACAGATATACACAATTTGTGAAAAATTCAGAAGTCTAGCTATAGCGGTTCTTGAGTTACAGCCTGGAGACACACAGACAGACGGACAGACGGACAGACATCGAAGTCTTAGTAATAGGGTTCCGTTTTAACCCTTTGGGTACAGAACCCTAAAAAACAACAATCCATTTTTAATTTGACAACAGACTTCAACCATAAACAAAAGAGTATAATTCGTATGTATATAGTATGGGATCCGACCGTAAAATCCTGCATGAATCGTTTTTTTCGATGAAATATATTTTAAAGTAATCTTTATAACGTATGGAATGGATTAATGCTGGGTTGCCTTGTCAAAAGTAGCCGCAACTACCTCTAATTAAGTTAAATGTTCATGAGATAAATGCATAATTTGCATGTATATTTTTTTTCAATAAATTTTACATAATTTGAAAGAAAATGACGTGACAAAATAAGGTATAAATGGTTGCCAGCTCTAAGTCGGCCGCAACCTAGGGTTGCCAGCCCGTAAACAGACATAGTTCTTCGTCAAAATTGAAGCATCGATTTTTTTTAATAATTTTGATACAAAATTAAAGTTTTATGCATTTTGTACATGAATATCCATGGTTGCCAGTTGCACGATAGCCGCAAACTGGGGTTGCCATCACTTTTGTATACGACATCGCGTGAGGTTAGGAAGCGCAAGAGAAAAGAAGCACGCATTGTTACGTGCGATAAATGAGGATATTGCATAGCAGCTGCGACACTGAAAGCCTAGTCAACGAATATTTGTGGATGGAAAAGTCCCAAACAGAATTATTTGTTTTACTATGTAGTACAAAAAATTTTCATAGGAACAGACGGACGGACGGACTGGCAGGTAGGCAGGCAAAAAAATTCATAGAAACGAGCGGGCGGGCGGACGGACTGAACTAAATAACTAAATTTGACTGACATAATATAATAATAATTAGTAATTACACTAAATAACGCCAGTAAATCTGTTGCGCCAAAGCTTGTTTATCGCGCGGGAACCGTATGCTTTTCCGAGATAAAAAAATATAATATGTCCTTTCCCAGGACTAACAGTATCTCCATAAGAAATTTCAGCAAAATCGGCTCAGACGGACGGACAGACGGACACGATGAGAAATTTTTTAATCTACCCACAACTTGTATGTTAAATAAGTTTCATCTCTAATCAAAAATATTCGACATTCAATTTAGCATAAACAATAAAACCTACTAGTATTTTTTAGGGTTCCGTACCCAAAGGGTAAAAACGGGACCCTATTACTGAGACTTCGATGTCTGTCCGTCTGTCTCCAGGCTGTAACTCAAGAACGGTAATAGCTAGAGAGTTGAAATTTTCACAGATTATGTATTTCTGTTGCCGATACAACAACAAATACTAAAAACAAAATAAATTTAATATTTAAAGGGGGCTCCCATACAACAAACGTGATATTTTTACATTTTTGCTCGTTATTAATGATGACAACAGCTAGCCACCAGAAATGTTCATAAATTACACAGTTTTATTTGTACTTGAATAATTCATAATAAAATTTTAATAAAATTAATAGTTCACGGGGGCTCCCATACAAAAACACTCATATTTTTCTTATTTTTGCTCTATAGTGGTACGGAACCCTTCGTGCGCGAGTCCAACTCGCACTTGGCCGATTATTTTAACATTGTTAATGTCGAAGAATAAACTTAATATGCTATAATTTTATTCGAAGACGTGATTTTTAGGGTTCCCAAAGGGTAAAAACGGGACTCTATTACTGAGACTTCGTTGTCTGTCCGTCTGTCTGTCTGTCTATCTGTCTCCAGGCTGTATATCAATAACCGCTATAGGCTCTAGACTTCTGAAATTTTCACAAATTGTGTACATCTGTTGCCGCTATAACAACAAATACTAAAAATAAAAGGGGGGCTCCCGTACAACAAACATGTTTTTTTTTTGCCTTTTTTGCTCGATATCAATAATGGCAAGAGGTAGGTAGGCACTTGAAATTTTCACATAATCCTGAATTATATGTGTTATTTAATAATTAATAAAAATAAACATTTAAGGGGAGCTCCCATACAAAATACACAATTTTTGGCATGTTTTTGCTCTATAACGGTACGGAACCCTTCATGAATGAGTCCGACTCCCACTTGGCCGATTTTTTATTTAATGCTTGAAAACGGCACTTGGTATATTTTTTGTACTAAGTAAATGCTTAAAAAATCTCTATTATATCTGATCTTTTGCATTTTGTAACTTTTTAAGGTTTTCGTAGCCAACAGGGAATTTATAGCTTCGGTCTGTCCGTCTGTCTGTCCGCGGTTATGCTCAGAGATTACAGGACCTTTAATGTTTAAAGTCGTAATTTGGCATATTATGCGCATATTACTGATGCCGACAAAATTGTAAATCTTTAAAAAAATATAATATGGTAAAAGGAAAACTATCACGGCTAAGAATACTTCATAATTTATTGAGTAACTAGATGACACCCGCAACTCCGTTGCGCCAAAATTCGTTTATCGCGAATGAACCGTATATTTTTCGGGGATAAAAAGTATTTTTGTCCTTTCCCAGGCCTCAAAGTATCTATAGACATACCAATATTCAGCAAAATCGGTTCAATGGTTTGAGCTTGAAGAAGCAACAGATAGTCAGACAGACACACTTTCGCTTTTATAATATTATAAGTAGTATAATTGTTATAGTATGGATACTCGTTTAACTAAAATAGGAAGTATAAAGGAACTTTTCGCTCAAATTCCTAAGTCAAATTCTGTTTTGGACTTTTCCATCCACAAATATTCGTTGACTAGGCTATCAGTGTCGCAGCTGCTATGCAATATCCTCATTTATCGCACGTAACAATGTGTGCTTCTTTTCTCTTGCGCTTCCTAACCTCACGCGATGTCGTATACAAAAGTGATGGCAACCCCAGTTTGCGGCTATCGTGCAACTGGCAACTATGAATATTCATGTACAAAATACATAAAACTTTAATTTTGTATCAAAATTATTTAAAAAATCGATGCTTCAATTTTGACGAAGAACTATGTCTGTTTACGGGCTGGCAACCCTAGGTTGCGGCCGATTTAGAGCTGGCAACCATTTATAACTTATTTTGTCACGTCATTTTCTTTCAAATGATGTAAAATTTATTGAAAAAAATATACATGCAAATTATGCATCTATCTCATGAACATTTAACTCAATTTGAGGTACTTGCGGCTACTTTTAACAAGGCAACCCAACCTTAATCCATTCCATACGTTCTAAAGATTACTTTAAAATTTATTTCATCGAAAAAAACGATTCATGCAGGATTTTACGGTCGGATCTTAGGCCAATAGGCTTGTCATTAAAAAAGATGGTAGTGTGCACATTGTAGTGTGTGTAATGTTTCATTTGTTAAAAAAAAAAGTATGATAAAAGCATAATTTCAAAATAATATTAGCTCGATGCACTCCTTCACCATATAAACTATAACTGTGCAAAATTTCATTCACCTACGTTTCCGCATTTTTCGTCAAAAGGGATTCAAAGTTTTTCGCTCGCGTATTAATATAATAATAATATGTTACCTGACATTCTTTATATTTGTAAGAAAAAGACATGATATTTTGGCCATACAATTCAACTAGGGCGGCACAACTTTTGAGAAGAAGGCGAATATAGAAGAATACGCTTGGGCTGGGCTGCATTTGGAAAGCTCCGAAATATCTTTGAATCGTCTATCCCACTATCCCTTAATTCCAGGGTTTTTAATCATTGCGTTCTACCGGTAATGACACACGGAGCTGAAAAGTGGCCACTCACCGTAGGACTAGTTCACAAGTTTAAGGTTGCTCAGCGTGCTATGGAAAGAGCTATGTTGGGAGTATCCCTGGTGGACAAAATTCCTATACTGTACTCGGCGAAACATGGCGATAGCGGTCATTGACTCCCTGTCAAAAACTTCTCATTTTCTATATAAACCGCGATTGACAATGAAGTGTCAGATGTTGTCAATAGCGGCTTTGTATAGAAAATGACAAGTTTTTGACAGGGAGTCAATGACCGCTACTGCCATGTTTAGCCGAGTACAGTATAATATAGTAATTCGCCAGAGAAATAAAGTCACCGACATCGCTATCATAGAATTAGCACGCTGAAGTGGAAGTGGGCTGGTCATGTCTGCAGACGGGAAGACGATAGATGGAGAGACAAGTGTTAGAGTGGAGACCACGCTTAGGCAAACGTAGTGTAGGACGTCCCGCAACACGGTGGACCGACTATTTGAAGAAAGTGGCTGGCAGCGGATGGATGAGGGCTGGCTACCCAAGATCGGGATGGTTGGCGCTCATTGGGGGAGGCCTACGTTCAGCAGTGGACGGCAATAGGCTGATGATGATAATGATGATTTTAACAAACGATTAAGGTGTACTCGGGGAATCGAGACAGGAGCGGTCATTGATTCCCTGTCAAAAAACTTGTCATTTTCTATATAAACCGCGATTGACAATGAAGTGTCAGATGTTCCTAGTCTAAGGGTGATATCGTATTTTGCATACTGGATGTGAACTGAATATGAAGCATATGACTTCGAACTCATAAAAAGTTGGAGATTATCATTCTAAGAGTTACGAAGAGGTTTTCCGATAAATCTGTAATAATCTGTGTCTTTATAAGAGGTAAATTTTATTCTTAAATATTCTAAATACAGTGCGAGCATTTTTCATCTAGCACCTAGACTAAAAAGGTCAATGACCGCTACCGCCTCGTTTTGCCGAGTACAGTATAGAAACATCCCAGACTGAAGCTAGGTGAGTCAAGTGCTACTCGTCTCTCGTTTCTACTTGGTTAAAATATAAGGTCGGCATAAACTTGGAAACCTCTGATATTGAGTTTAATATTAAGCTAAACTTTTCTTATAGTTTTATAACTATAACAGTAGATATCAGCTATATTATATTGTATCGACTAAGAGCTGACGACCAAATCGGTCATGTGGCTTCAGCTGTATTAAAACTCCGTTAGATACTTCCCTGAACAACCTTTTCTGATAATCTGCGTGCTGGCAGGCTGTGGGCGGTGGGTGTGGATGTAGTGGGGTGGGGAAAAAAATGTAGGCTCAGCGACTTTAATTTTTTTTTCCAAACAGCTGCTCTGTGTTTCCTGTGCACTCAAAAATTTGTTTAAATCGATCGGGTAGTGGGAAGGGGTTGTTAGCGTTAGTTAAAAGTAGGAAAATAATAATTATTTTCATGTGGGCTCAGCTGTGTTGGCTTTTTTTCTGACGCGAGATTAGTTATACTATACTCGGCGAAACATGGCGGTAGCGGTCATTGACTCCCTGTCAAAAACTTGTCATTTTCTATGCAAAGCCGCGATTGACAACATCTGATACTTCATTGTCAATCGCGGTTCATAAAGAAAATGACAAGTTTTTGATAGGGAGTCAATGACCGCTACCGTCATGTTTCGCAGAGTACAGTATAGTATATAATCCCCAAAAAAATAATAATATCCAGACAAAAATATCGGTGGGAAGGTACCGAAAACAATTGTTGAATTCGTTGAATTTCGTACGAAAATTCGCTGAGGGGTAGACAAAAGCGGACGTGGTTTCCAGCCGTACCAGCCATACAAGCCGGCTGACTCAAATATTGAGAGGCTGTATCAAATATTGGACAGCACGCTCATCACCCTCCTGCCAATGGAATGATAGTTTATACTTTTTTCATATGGATAGTAATGAATAAAAAACCTTCCCACCGATATTTTTGTCTGGCTATTTTTTTTTGGGATTATATCGCGTCAGAAAAAAAACCAACACAGCTGAGCCCACATGAAAATAATTATTATTTTCCTACTTTTAATTAACGCTGGCAACCCCTTCCCACCACCCGATCGATTTAAAAAATTTTTTGGGTGCACAGGAAGTACAGAGCTTTATTTCCCCACCCCACTACACCCACACCAACTGCCCACGGCCTGCCAGCACGCAGATTATCAAAAAAGGTTGTTCAGGGAAGTAGCTAACGGAGTTTTAATACAGCTGAAGCACTGACCTCCTTTATACAAGTACGCTGGACCTATGATACCCACTTTTTTTGTGCCTATTTGAAGCGGAATCAGCGCCCCCAGATTGGCCCCCAGTAAAAGGGAAGAGAACTAAATTTGACGTAACTTGCAAATGGCCGCTTAATCATTATTGGTTGTCATCACTGGTATTAGTTCCAAATACTCCCACTACTGCTATCAGCGCCAATATGGCGACTTTCAAACGTCATTTTTACGTCAAATTTAGTTCCTATCACTCACAATGGGGGAGCTGATTCCGCTTCTAATAGGCACAAAAAATAACTGTCATTTCAAAGGGTATCATTAGTCCAGCGTACTTGTATAATGGAGGTCAGTGAGCTGAAGCCATATGACCGATTTGGTCTCCAGGTCTCCGTCGAGTAGAGTAGAGCTGTGCTTTTTAATATCAAGCCCACTACAGTAACAAGTTTTACAACGTATAACATGATTCTGCATTGTTTTGCAACTTCAAGCTACATGTGTTAACGTTTGTGTGTGCCCATGAAGGTCATCTTTATTTGATTTTTTAAATTTATGATATTCAGCTAGATACTGGTACTTTGCCAAAAATTATAATATAATAGTAACTACGTAACCTTTGCTAGGTATTCTTGATAATACATTGTAGTGATGATATATTTGAAAAGGACAATGTAGAATATTCAAAAAGTAAGAACTTTAAGATTAATTTTAATAATTACTGGTAACACAGGTATTTTTATTTTCGCTTTTCTAAATACTAGAGATCGCCCAATGGTCGAAATTGTACCTCAAATAAAAAATTAAATTATGAGTTTCAAATTTCAACGCTTTTCTATTGTCAAAATAATGACTTTATTATTTTTTAAACATAATTCCTGCGACAGTCTCAGATTAATAAATCTCAGAGTAATAATTGTCTATACTGTACTCGGCGAAACATGGCGGTAGCGGTCATTGACTCCCTGTCAAAAACTTGTCATTTTCTATATTATGTCGCAGTCATCTAGATAAATCTGCGATTCGATTGAATGACTAGCGCATTCATTGAATGACACCATTCAATTGAATGACTCGGCCGAACGTCGATTGAACGATCGTCACTCAACGTCCAACTAGTTAGCGATTTGTAACATAGCCCTTTGAAGATATGAAATCAGTCAGGTAATTGAACGTATTTCACTTTTGCTCCGCTCGTAGTCACCAAAATAATTCTTAGGTAATTAATAGCAATGTATTAAGCGTCTCCCAGACAGACGCGGCCTGCGGTGGCGGTGGCGGTGGCGGTCAGTTGAATGACTTGAGAGTTCTAGGAACGACACAGATACACGCGGCCATGCGGCCAAGCCATTTAACTGACCGCCACCGCCACCGCCACCGCCACCGCAGGCCGCGTCTGTCTGGGAGACGCTTTACTCCGTGTTATCCCAATACGACTTCATTAGGTTAGGTTAGATGGCAAGATGGCGCCTTAGCCATCGTGGTTATTTTTTTGTAGACTACCCAGTACGCGGGGCTCCGTCACCTCATAATTGAAGCCAGTTTCTAGATTAACTTATTATTACGCCACCAACAAATACTTTAAAAAATCATAACATTATGACTGCGACATATACAAAGCCACGATTGACAACATCTGACACTTCATTGTCAATCGCGGTTTATATAGAAAATGACAAGTTTTTGACAGGGAGTCAATGACCGCTTGCGCCATGTTTCGCCGAGTACAGTATAACAGTATTTAAGATTCAATAAAAAAAACTAAATCTATTTTCAATTTGACAACAGACTTCAATCATAAATAAAAGAGTACAATTCGTGTGTATAGGCTTGTCAATCAAAATCTCCTAGTGTGTGTGTTGTAGTGTGTGTAATGTTTAATTTGTTAAAAAAATTATGATTAAAACATAATTTCAAAATAATATTAGCTCGATGCACTCCTTCACCATATAAACTATAACTGTGCAAAATTTCAATCACCTACGTTTCCGCATTTTTCTTCAAAAGGGATCCAAAGTTTTTCGCTCGCGTTATAATTTATAGATAAGTATTATCCTCATTACAATCAACTCGTTTCAATTTACGTTCTTTATTGCTATAATTTAGGATTACGATTATGAAGGCCCAGTTAAATATAAAGACAAGAACCAGCACCCCAGATGCGTTAATTGGATTTTTTTTCAGGCGAAATTTGGCTTGGGAAATTCGTGTTGTATGATTGAGACATATTTAGGAATTTAAAGGTTAAATGGCTTATCGTATTTCGATTTGAGAGGAACTACTATAATTGTGTTTAGTCGTGAGTGTGAGAATGGTGTCAAATCAATCGGATTTTTTAACTGATGATATGATTCGATATGGTAGATCATAATAGTTTAGAGTTTTACAATTTTAAAACTGCAATATAATAGCTTTATACCGCAGTTTTAGTCTTTTTAAATAGTTAATTATTAAAAATGTTCATGAAAGCTGCTTAAAAATCCATAAACTAAACTAAAAACTTATAGAGTGGTACTCACATGCCTTTATTCTGACGAAATAAGAGTCACTCGAATAGAAACTGCAACTTTTTTTAACGGACTTTCGACGTAATAATTGCGAACTTAGCCTATGTTGACGATGTGAAGTGAGGACAGTTATTAACTTGGCTAAAATTAATTAAGCTGAAAGGGTAAATATCCTAACTTTATCAACGAAATTACTTGATAATATTCATCAAAGCGTCGTTATCTTTCAGGAGATATAATACATAAATGAATTTAGTCAACTTTTCCCTTGACTTTCATACGAAGTATTTTGTATTACTCGTAATAACAATGTAGTAAATGTTGACTTTAACGTTTATTTGATTAAATTTCACTCTAATATCTAAGGATTTAACGATTATGACCACAATTTTATTTTAATTGTTAAAAGGTACATAGGGTACATTTCTATTGAAACTGAGGAAAAAATATGAAACTTGTAATGTAGGGTCTTATAGTGCTCCAAGCACTGACCTCCATTATACAAGTACGCTGGACCTATGATACCCACTTTTTTTGTGCCTATTTGAAGCGGAATCAGCGCCCCCAGTGAGCGCGGGAAGAGAACTAAATTTGACGTAACTTGCAAATGGCCGCTTAATCGTTATTGGTTGTCATCACTAGTATTAGTTCCAAATACTCCCACTACTGCTATCAGCGCCAATATGGCGACTTTCAAACGTCATTTTTACGTCAAATCATAGACAAATATATTTGGTCAATGGTCAAATTTAGTTCCTATCCCTCCCATCGGGGGAGCTGATTCCGCTTCAAATAGGCACAAAAAATAGCTGTCATTTCAAAGGGTATCATTAGTCCAGCGTACTTGTATAATGGAGGTCAGTGGCTCCAAGGCTTTAAATGAATGTGGACGGAGCGCTGCTGGTAAAGGAGAACTGTCAAACACATGTCAAAAATAACGTTTTTGTATGATAGAAGCGTTAGTTCCTTTTCTCGCCACATTCATTTAAAGCCCTGTCGAACTGTATGGTTAAAGTCGGATCTAACGCCATATTGTATTATACGTGGGAGAGCCATGCTTCGGCACGAATGGGCCGGCTCGACCGAAGAAATACCACGTTCTCACAGTAAACCGGCGTGAAACAGCGCTTTTTTTTTAAGAAATAAGGGGGCAAGCGAGCAAACGGGTCACCTGATGGAAAGCAACTTCCGTCGCCCATGGACACTCGCAGCATCAGAAGAGCTGCAAGTGCGTTGCCGGCCTTTTAAGAGGGAATAGGGTAATAGGGGAGGGTAGGGATGGGAAGGGAAGGGAATAGGGGAGGGAAGGGAATATATTCTATTCCCCTCTCTTCCCATCCCTACCCTCCCCTATTCCCTCTTAAAAGGCCGGCAACGCACCTGCAGCTCTTTTGATGCTGCGAGTGTCCATGGGCGACGGAAGTTGCTTTCCATCAGGTGACTCGTTTGCTCGTTTGCCCCTTTATTTCATAAAAAAAAATTGTAAGATGTCACTAGAGAGACAGCTGACACTCTGTTAATGACAACTACTGATGTTTGTCACTTTTAAGGGGCAATTCAGACCATAACGCGACACGTAGATGCATTTCTAAATTTGTATTGAATTGACAGATTTCAATTGCGTGAGACGTATTGCAAATATTTCAAATCCATATAAAATTTAGAAATGCATCAACGCGTCGCGTTGTGGTCTAAATTGACCCATATGCGGATGAAGGAAACGCTGGCTACATTTTGAGTGACAGTAATTTTGCATTCACGTAAGTCTGTAGGAAAAGAGGTTGCACTTGTTTAAAGAATGCATGTTTCAACTTCCAGGCACACCATCTGCAGCATACCTTAATCAAAATAAAGGTGAGAACGTACTACCCGACATTACGCGGCAGCGACGCGACGCGACACTTCTCGGTCTAGAGAACTGACGTTTTATAAACGTGAATCTGACGTTTTACAAACGTCAGTTGTATGGGAGTGAAGTGTTGCGTCGTGTCGTCTCGCCTTAACGAGACCCAGAATTTCATTTCATCAAAATTTTGACATCTATACTATAATATTATAAAGCGGAAGTCTATACTAATATTATAAAGCTGAAGAGTTTGTTTGTTTGTTTGAACGCGCTTATCTCAGGAGCTACTGTTCCAATTTGAAAAAATCTTTCAGTGTCATTTATCGAGGAAGGCTATAGGCTATATATTATTACGCTGAGAATAATAAGACCGAAGAAACAGAGGAAAATGTGGAAAAGACAGGAAAAATTATTTATAAGTGCTTATTTCACGAAGTACTGGAGCAATTTTTATATTATTTGGCATAAATACGGAGAAGACCACGTGAAAGGACATAGACTATTTTTTTTGTGGAAAAATGTACGGTTTCCGTGAAATTTCTAATATACGCGGGCAAAGCCGCGCGAAACGTCTAGTTATGTATGAAGTTTCATGCCTCGGCCCTCGATACACCGCTTGGACTGTAGGTGTATAACCCAAAACATATTTTTCTCATTTTTATTTAACAAACATAAAACGATTTATTCCAAACTAACACGTTCCAAATTGAATGTCACTGTTAAAATTCTAACAACGCAACTTGAAAATGTTGCGTTATAAACCGTATGTAGATTACACAAAATAGAACATAAAGTTAAAGCTTTTGTTTCGTAACTTTTATTTTACCTATCACTAATTAGTGGCTATATAATAATACCAGAGAATGAGTTTTCAACTATATATTAATAAACACAATATAGTAATTAACTCATTTTCGCCAAAATTTCCTTTACGACAATTGAAATTTCCGGTATCGATAAATTATATTTTATTTGTACTTATATTCACTAGAGATCGCCCAATGGTCGAAATTCGACCGCAAAAAAAAATAAAATAAAAGTTTCAAATTTCAACGCTTTTCTATTGATATTAATATATTAAATTTAAAATATGCATCCTTGTAGCTGATTTGTACAGTATTTTCAAAGCGATATTGTTGTGCCTGGAATAAGATTTTAAATGTCCGTATAACGCTCAAGCACATACGGCATTATCGCAACATAGTCGGCCTAGTCTAGAGGAATGAGCAGGTCAATACATCTAGGACTAACCATACGATGTTTCCTTCACCGCAAGCGTCCGTATTATGTACTTGAAATCTGAAAATGTCTTATTGGTTCACGCCTTCACCCGGGATCGGACCTCATGGGTCACCACCAAAGTGTCACATAGCAATCGCCTTCTAATAGAGCTGCTTTTGGCCGAACGGCCTTTTCAGCTTCTATTGAAAGACTAGTGTACTAATCGGCCTTATTGTCAGCAAAATAGAATCATAAAAAAGCAAGAAAAAGCCTTTTCACCAGGGGTAACGCATTTAAAGTAAGTTATTCATGCAACAACCATATCAGTTTGCCACAAATTGCTAACACCGGATCCGGTCTCCGGATCCGGTATATTGGGACCGGATCCGGTACCCGTAAAATGATGCCGGATCCGCCGGATTACCGGACCCGGTTTTCCGGATTGCAATCCCTAACAGCAAGGTGATGCCTCTATAATTTAAAACTGGGAATAAATCAGACCCAGCCAACTATAGACCAATATCTATATTGCCGACTTTAAGTAAAATTTTTGAAAAAATAAATTTAAATCAATTGCTTGCTCACTTTAACTCAAACAATTTATTACTATAATAATCAATTTGGTTTTTCTAAAGGTCGGGCTGCAACAGATGCAGGCATCATGGTCTTTTTGACCGACTTCCAAAAAGAAGGAGGTAATACGTTCGGCTGTATATATTTTTTTTGTATGTTAAACGATTACTCAGCCGTTTGTAGTCCGATTTTCAAAATTATTTTTTTGTTGTATAGGGTTTAACTCGAATTTGGTACCATGTTCACAAAAGTGGTGACCTGATAGGGAACTCCTCAAAATGTGTAAGGAAACATATAGTGATTTCGATTTAGTTAGAAGTATTCTAAGCATACGCTACCAAAAAGTAAGATTTTGCCATGGGTATACCATGGTTCCGAAAGTGCTTAGAGAACTCCTGACTCCTTATAGATACAAGTTTGTGGGTTTCATCGTTGTTTTAAGAACTGAAACCATATGCTACTATGTAAATTCTATTCAACGTAATTCAAGTTAGGTACAGTTAATATCACATCTATTCGTTTCATACCTAAATCCTATCTACCTGCAACTGACAACTTTTATTGTGTTTACCATAATATAAATAACTAAAAAGAGTGAAATTATTATTTTATAACAAAAAATTGAAACCGACTTCCAAGGTAAAAACAATAAGAATGTTAACTAAAAAGTATTAAATAATTCTTACTCTTTAATAGGGCCTTTTCCAGAATTCGTCAAAATCCCAACTATTTCTGTACATAATTATCATAGTCTTCATTACTTTGAAGTCGGTACCAGTCCCAAAAATTTCAGATATTCTGACATTGACTGAACTCATGATTAAATTAGCTGTTACCGACTTCAAAATAGTGTACAGAAATAGTTGGGATTATGACGAATTCTGGAAAAGGCACTATTAAGGTGAACTCACACTTATCGGAGCCGAAAGAATGGAACGAGCCGAAAGAAACGAATTTTAGAATTCTTTATATGAAATCCTATGAAACCTAGCACATTTGCCCGCGTCGAATCGGTCGAATGTGGCAGGACCCCAGAAAGGCCTTCTGGGAATTCGAGTCGTTCGGTTCGTTCGGTTCGGCTAAGTGTGCGTTCACCTTTAAAGAGTAAGAATTATTTAATACTTTTTAGTTAATATTCTTATTGCTTTTACCTTGGAAGTCGGTTTAATTCGCTATGAATTTTGGTATAATATCTTACCTATTAGCATCAAAAAGAATTTTACGAAATGTCTGAGGGAAGAAATGAATATTATTAGATGTCTCATAGAATTTTTATTGTAAAATCATATTATATACCGCAGGCGAAACGCTCGTTGTGAATGGAAATAGCGGAATATTAGATTTATCAGTATAAGATTTCTTGAACAATCGTTACTTGTAAGAAAACCTTTTGTTTGAATATCTGCATTCGCGTTTCCTCCTATTACATCATGCAGAATTTTATAATATGCCATTTTCTGAAAGTATATATTTACAGTATAATAATCACTGTTTAAAACCTACAGGATAGAGGAAATTAATTATAGTGTAAAGAAAATTCTCCTTTATCTGTTTTTGTGTATTATTATTTGACATTTAATATCTGGGTTTAGACGCACGTGCATTTTTTGCGCGTACGCGGTTTGTGGAAATGTATGAAAATAAGCTATAATATTATGTAATTAAGTATAGAACCTCAAATTGCTATAGCGTTTGTGAAAACACTCGAAAAGTCACTCGAAAAAGACAAAAACTCCGAGTAAACTACGTTTTTCAGTTATAAACATACAAAAATATATTTTGATTAAAAAACAACCAAAACGAAAATCTGAGCCATAAACAAAACGTGGATGAGTTGTTGGGACCTGCTTCAGTGAAATTATCCCTTCATGTGTAAGTTGACCGCGTCAACCAATTTATCTCGGGCGGAACACGCTGAATGCAAACATTAATCACATAAACAACATTTTTTACTTGGTCTGTTTTGAGCGCCTGATTTTATGTAATATGTTTTAGCACCAGAGCATAAAGGGTGTAAGTTGTAACTGATTTGCGCAAATTGCTATAAAAGACTGCATAGAAATAAATAAGGGTTTACGCTAACATAGATTGTAATAGGACAACTAGTTGTAGCTCATGACTCATGAGTCATGGTGTTTAAAACAAATACAGAATTTCATTTATCTATATTACGCTAAAGCGTAGTAAACTAAGTAACTAGCTAAAAGCCGAGCTTTGTGAGGGCTCGCGTCGTTTTTCTGCGTGGTAATAATCTTTAAGGCAATTTTTTTTTATATTTTAATAGTAACCAAACCTTGACTGACCGATGATAACACATCTACATATAAATAAAAATTACTATGTTAAAGCACAAATCAATAGGCGTGATAGTTTTTCCGTAAAGTGTACCACAAAAGTGCTCAGGTTGTGGGGGTGTACATACTATATACTATATAGTATGTATATAATTCCATATTTATCAGTATATACTATATACTGATAAATATGGAATTGCGTCTGTCTTTTACCTGTTTAGGCTTAAATTGATGAACCAGTTTAAATGACATCTAAATCAGTTTATCGATTTAAGCCTGGGCCTCAATATTTAAGAACATACTTTGAATCCCATGGAAGATTAAATTAAGAAATTTAAAAAAACCCCCGCCAAACAACTTTAAAAAGTAATGAAATAATATTTACTGACTTTAAGTTTAAATAATTCGTAAGTGTAAAGTAATATTTTAGTCCATAATTGTTGTCACGGTGTGTCGGGGGACAGATCGTGACAGATCGGGTAACGTAAATTCAATGTTAGTCGTTTTTTATCTTGGGTTTGACAAAACGCGGCCAAATTATATAGGTTCGCCATTTGCCTATGAATCAACTTCTCTGATAGTACATTATTGGTTGTATGTTGTTCAAACGCACCAGTGGCCGCATCCAGATTTGACAAACCGTCTAAAAACAGTGTGCGGCTTTTAACTTTGAATGTTTCATTATTTCAATTGCCCCAGATGTGTCAAGCGAATATCTTTAAGCTCCTCTCCCATTATTTTCGCGTAATACAATCATTTAGAGGAGAAATGTGTAAGAAAAACAAACGCCCGGCCATTTTAAACAACATTCTATTACGCAAAGTGACAACCGGAAAAGTTATTCGCGGGATAAATTATTCTCGTGAAAATGACAGCGCAAAAGGATGTAAGTACAGATTAGAAGGAAAATTTCATTGTGATGATCAATATATTCAAAGAAGATTCTCGAATTTTTTCTTAAGGATACTTTTGATCTTTAATAAGATTCGAATGCTTTGTACCGCTGTTTATGTACTTTTTTGTGCTGTTTTGAAAGGGCTTTATTAGGGAAAAAGCACAAAATATTTTTGTACAAAGAAAATAAGTAATTACAATTTCATATTTAAGAATCCTTTTACTACATTTTTTTGGTTGGTCATGAATTAGGGCAATTAAGTATTAGGTTACTTTAGAATTCACGGTTAAAAGCCAAGGAATTAAAAGCCATTTTCTGTAGCTTTTACACAATTTTACTTTAAGATATATTTAAATAGTAATTTAACCAACATCAACAATTTCAACGGTGTTATAAACCAGTAAACTTTATTTTTATTTATTTTTATTTTACACTTTATTGCACACAAAACCATTAAAATGTAACATAATATTAGAAAGACGACACAACAGGTACTGCTTATCTCTAAAAGAAATTTCTTCCAGCTTTCTTTCCTAAGTAGAGAAATTTGAACAGAAATATCAGATAGGGCGTGCACAGATAATAATTAATATTGATGAACAATTTAAATTACACTATATTAAAATATAACTTTAGGTTATATTTTCATATAGTACACATTTTTAGCCATATTTTCCAGTCAGGTTGATATAAAATTATGCGATTTGTTGGTAATTCATTATATCCCGGGGCGCAAAAAGTCGCTGGCATGTGTGCCATTTATTATCTGTGGAACGGCGTTTATACGAGTCTAGTGAAAAGGGAGCGGTATGATGATTTGGCAAAATGTGGTAAAAATTAAATTGATTGTGGTAATAAATTATTTGGTTGTTAGGATTACTGTTGCATATTTGTACGCACCAGTTTAGTGCGATTCAGTAATACTGAAAATAAATTATTATCTGCTACAAAAAATAAAGCACAAAACGTGCACAATAAAGTACACACATTATCCTAGTGGCATTCACTTGTTTTTGTATTTAAGTCCAATCTTTAAAATAATTATTGTTAAGGGATCAATAAATTTAAATTTCTGGTAAGGTTTTAAAACTATAATTTACGATAGTGAAATATTGCCGTCACCCAATAGTATAATTTTGTGTGGCCATATTCTTAATTATCGCTGGTCATATTATATTTAATTATCAGCCATTTCGAATCCACGTCTATTAAAAGATCAGCTCCGTACCAAAATATCTTGGCAGGACTATTACAATATTGTTAATTTTTTTTAGGTCAATACAATATAGACATTCTGAAAATATTTGTTTCTACTCAGAAATAGATCAATTTTTATTTAAACTACTGCAAATTGTTCATAATAAGATATGTAAAGTGTTATGAGCAATGTATTTTCGTAATAATGGTATTAACAACTAGCAGATGTTGTTATTTACAGTACTGAGCCAAAACAATGTGCAGTTTACAGATATTCCATAACTCGGCTAACACAGCTAAACGGCTCCTGTCAAGCAGAAAGCGATGTGCACGGCCATAGAAGACTACTCTTAAGTAGAATGTGGATTGCGTTAGGCAACCGATATGCTGTGTACCAATGAGAAGTTATTGCAGTAGAAAAGAATTGATTTGTTGGCAATTGTATAACATCGGCTAGTTATCTCTTCAGACTGTCCCAAAACAGTACGGCAAGAATATTTAAAGTAAAAAACAATTAAACTGTAGAATATTATAACGCGAATATGATTGCACGATTCAACGACACTGAATAATTTTTGAACATACTATCGGTCAACTTTGCCGAAAGTATGACAAATAATTTCGCAATGTGTATTCGTATATATGAGTAAATAACTTGAAATAAATAAATTTTTTTTCCGATATGAATTCGCCTGTACCTCGCTTGTATATTTTGGTCAGTGTGGTGAAATCTTGTAATTTTTACTACAATCGAAATGGCCACATTTAACCTATGTAAGGATCCCGGATCCCAGATTTTATATTTGTCCCAATTTTATTTAGTACTCTATTAGCAAATTCATAAGTAAATTAAAAAAGAAAAAGTTATAAAATCAACCACAATCATGAAAAACTTAATTAACATCGCTGAAAATACCTGGCACTTTTGATTTGTTCTTAAACAAATACTTGTATCGCTGTTATTTGGTCACCCTGCAGCTTCAAACTCAAGAAACTTCATCAAAATTTTCGTTCACTATTTAGGATGATAGAACAGTCGTTTTATCAAAATATATTTTAATAATAAGATATTAAAAAAAAAATAGAACCGACTTACAAATTCCCCATCTCAAAAACAACGAAACTAAAGATGAAACTTGCAGTATACTGTATACGTTAAGTTTAACAACACCTATACTGTACTCGGCGAAACATGGCGGTAGCGGTCATTGACTCCCTGTCAAAAACTTGTCATTTTCTATATAAACCGCGATTGACAATGAAGTGTCAGATGTTGTCAATCGCGGCTTTGTATAGAAAATGACAAGTTTTGACAGGGAGTCAATGACCGCTACCGCCATGTTTCGCCGAGCACAGTATAGTAGTAATAATTATTTTTAACAAAAAATTAAAACCGACTTCCAAGTTAAAAACAATAACATCCTTATAATATGAACTAAAAAGAATTAAATAATTTTTCCTATCTAATAGTGCCTTTTTCCGAATTCGGCTAAACCTCAACTATTTCTGTACTCAATCTTCAGTTCTCTGACAGAATAGGTATTTGAAACTTTTGGAACTGGCACCGACTTCAAAATTATGAAGATTGAGTACAGAAATAGTTGAGGTTTAGCCGAATTCGGAAAAAGGCACTATTAGATAGGAAAAATTATTTAATACTTTTTAGTTCATATTATAAGGATGTTATTGTTTTTACCTTCGAAGTCGGTTTTAATTTTTTGTTAAAAATAATTATTTCACTCTTTTTAGTTACCTCGATTGTTTTTCTTATTCCTATTACGATGTAGATTGTTTTCCTATGTAAGTATGTTCATACTAATGGTTCAATTTATTACCTCGATCGTGGGAATCGCAGACACAATAGATTTTTAATTGTTATGCGGCAGCCGGGTGCCGCTTGGGCTTGATGGGTTATATAGGATGGGTAGTAGTTAAACTAGTGTAGTGGGTACCTATCGAAGCAACTTCTCTTTTTTCTTTCCAATCTCAAAAGTAATGTCAAATGTGTGCCTTACGCTCTGGAGTTAAGGTTGACTTTGTTATGTTCAAATGTGTGGTACATAAGTCGCTTAGAACTTGAATCATTTATTTTGAAACAACATTATATTTTTTTTATTAAAATCGCTATGAAAAGTACCAATTATTATAAGGACATAACGTGATGATATAATTATGGTGTTGTGGGGGCATATTGTATCCATATACAACCATGTGACACTGGTGACTCTGACGTGGTAATGATGATGACGATGATGATGATGATGATGAATGTAATTTGCATAGTAGCATATGCTTTCAGTTCTTAAAACAGTGCCTAAACCCCCAAACTTGTATCTATAAGGAATCCGGAGTTCTCTTAGTATCTTCGGAACCATAGTATACTTTGGTGCAAAATCTTGCGTTTTGGTAGCATATGCTTAGGATACTTCTCATAAAACCAAAATCACCATATGTTTCCATATAAATTTTGAGGAGTTTCCTCGATTACTCATGGATTCCATCATCAGATCACCACTTTTGTAAAAATGGGACCAAATTGGAGGGAAACCTAATAGAACAAAACAAAAATTTTGAAAATCGGTTCACAAACGGCGGAGTAATCGTTGAACATACAAAAAAAAAATATCCACAGCCGAACATATAACCTCCTCCTTTTTGGAAGTCGGTTAAAAAAGTACTTAAATCGGACTTGTAGTTCCGGTGATATGCGAACACAAACTTAGTTTCCAGGAAACGAATTAGGTTTTTTTTTATCATGAAAACGTATGGTTCTACGGGATACACGAGCTTCTGCATTGTAAAAAGCTGCGAGCAACATCAGTCTCCAAATTCCAAGTAGATTTATTGTAATAGAATGCACATACTCAATGCAGGCTTTGTGTAGAAAATCTACAAGTTTAAGCGGATGAATAAAAAACTTACAAATGGAGATTAGGATTACATGAGCAAATTAATTCTGGACTTGAATGCTATCGTCACGAGAAAGCCGTGTCCCTGAGGTCTCGTCAGGGGATATTTGTTGGCTAACTTCACCTATTGCCACTTTCAGGAAATTCGTTTGTTTAGTGATAATTACGACTTTGGTCCGAAAAGGTACTCTCTTCTAACCAAAAAACATACATACTTACATAAATTATAATTTTCTTGATCCGGTCACGCGTTCTGATGCGAGAATATAATTTTTTATATATACCATAACATTCAACTGCTAAAAAAGTTTTCACTTTAAAACAGGTTTTATGGCGGTAGCGGTCATTGACTCCCTGTCAAAAACTTGTCATTTTCTATACAAAGCCGCAATTGACAACATCTGACACTTTATTGTCAATTGCGGTTTATATAGAAAATGACAAGGTTTTGACAGGGAGTCAATGACCGCTACCGCCATGTTTCGCCGAGTACAGTATAGTGAGTAAAACTAATTTTAAGATACCTTAGTTCAGTCATTCTCAAAGTGTGCTCCGCGGAGCTCTGGGGCTTCGCAAAGACCTTGTAGGGGCTCCGCGAGCGATACATAAATAGTTTTTAGAAATGTCATCACACACCAGCATGAAGACAATTCATTCAGAGACAAAACATTATTTTTTAGGGTTTGGTGGCTCCGCCACCAAAAAAGTTTGAGAACCGCTGCCTTAGTGAATATTTTAGTTCGATGGCTAGAAAACCCGCAGGTAGCTTAGTGCTATTGTCATATAAATCCTGATCAGTTCCGGAAAACTTTGGAAAACTTTCCCTATTCTCTATAAACACAACTGTTGAAAGGTCACTAAGTGTACTGTTCTTGTTCGTTTTGTATCTTGTCGAGAAATTTGCATTTAGCAGTTTAGTTTTCCTGACTATATTTATTGTTACGTAAGCAAGAGCAAAAAATAGTCACGAAAATTGCTAAATACTCTAGTTGCGATTGCGAGGATCGGAACGTACACACGTCATATACAAAGTACAATCTGACCCTACAGATTATAAAATCTTAAAAAGTAAACAACTTACCAAATAATAATTATCATAATATGTATTGAAATTTGAAGCTTATATACCCATATTGACTTTAGATAATACTAATTAATATCCTTATAAGCTTACATTAGTCCTGTCCCATAGGACGAAGCGCGTAATTATCCCTTGTTAATCCTGATTATACGTTAGCGTGACAAATATGTCTTAGCATATTATAATTATAAATAATATCCATAATTAGTATAAAATATTATGACATGAATCCTGCAGCTATATATTTTCCTCGAAAATTAGAATTAAGTTTATTTTAAAGAAGTTTATTTTCAAGTGCGTTAATAAAATCCTCTACGTTGTTCTCCGTTCTGTCTGCGCTGACCCTAAAAATTCATACGCGAGTGAGAGCGACAAATCATGAGAGATCAATGGCAGTTTTATTCAGCGACCAGACTATAATAATTGTAAAGAATCCACAAAATATGTCAACGTTATGTGCTTTTCACGGGTACAATGGCTATCCAATATCAATTTGGGTAAATTAATTATTATACGTTACACGCTTAGCCGGTATTGGGTAAGTACATGAGGAATAGTGACCGACCGTGCCGATGAATGTCCGGCTTTTGAAGCCGATTAATTGGTTACTTCCTTCAGTTGAAGAAAAAAATTTAAAATCTTCAAGAAATAAAATTTTAGATTAGCTAGAAGCTAAAAGTTTTGATTGTCATGGATTAAAAATCTATTTTCTCTAACTCTAATGTCTAGCTTATTTACTAAATTTAAATAGAAAAACTTGTAGTAATACAATATTTTAAGAGCATACGTTGCTCTAAAAAAAATTAATACCTACTACAAATTTTGTAAAAGTACAAAATATAGAGTTCATGATGCTAAAATTTCAGGGTAAAATGTTGACGTTTTTCTTCTAGGAAATCAGTCTATGGCGAGCTTTAATCTGGCCGTGATTTTGGCTCTAGCCGTAGGTTTTAAGTTGGCCGAAGCCGAAACTTCGGTCGAACACTATCGAGGAGCATAGTGACATTCTATATGGGTAGTGCTGACCTTGAGGGTAAGTGTTTTAATGATCTATGTCGGATCCTTTTACTGGGATAAGGGACACATTTGGTATTATGACCGTTCTCAGAAGGAGTGTGAATAGATAAATTAGGGGATTTCTAGTTAAAATATTATATTGTCTTAACGTGGTTTTATAGTCAGGATTATAAGGACTTCAACGCAACTTTCAACACTAGCTCTTTTGGTGTTGTGAGTGTCCATGGACAATATAGTCTAGAAAACAGTCACTAGGCTATCGCGTACCATAATTTGGTAAGCAATTCCCCATAATCAATCCCCAATAATCCCCAATCCCCTATTCTTTTTATAATATTAAGATGATTCATCTTATTAAGATGATTCATCTTATTAAGATGATTCATCTTATTAAGATGATTGGTCTGCTCATTGTGCTGGTTAATTTCATAAAAAAGTCAATCGTTCAACGCGTGTTATGCTGTTATGAGGAAACAGTTAGAAAATCAATAATATAGTACTAAATTATTGGCAGTCTTAGTATTTTCAAACCAAATCTAAAGTAAAAATAAATAATAATCAAAAAACTTTTTGAAAAAAAGCTTTTATTTAAATACACTAAAAAGAAAAAAAATAATTTATCCTTAAAAAAATAAAATTTTTAACTATTAAGTTATAACCTCAATATATTATACAATTTGCATGGTAAGAAAAGCTTGTCGCGTGATTTAAAAATAAACTAATACCAATTTAATTGAGTAAATTGATATTATATTTTTTATTTTAATATTTTTATTAAATACTGACAGATTGTTATGTCTCGCGAGTCGCGACAAGTTTTATTATCATGCAAATAGTATAATATATTGAGGTTGTAACTTAATAGTTAAAATTTTTAATTTTTAAGGATATTTTTTTTTTCTTTTTAGGGTATTTAAATAAAAGCTTTTTTTCAAAAAGTTTTTTGATTATTATTAATTTTTTGTTTTTTAGGCTGGCTAGATTTCTTTGTCTGTTTGATTGTATTTTGTTTTGTTTCAAGAATTTGTAAAAATCTGATTAACTGAAGTCCTTAAGAAATCGTACTTGATTTTTATCAGTGAAATACCGCGTCTATATTTAGTGAGTTGTTATATTTCGTTTATTTCTGCGTGACTAAAAAGTTAAATTTAACTTTTCAAAAGTGACCGGATTCAACCGGGCATTTTCTAAAACCCGGCTGGATATGACTTGATATAACATGAAACGACATGACACGGCACGACACGTCACGTCACGTCACGTCACGTCACGTCACGTCACGTCACGGCACGGCACGACACGTCACGTCACGACACGACACGACACGACACGACACGACACGACATGACACGACACGACACGACACGACACGACACGACACGACACGACACGACACGACACGACACGTCATGACACGACACGATACTTCACGACACAACACGACACGACACGACACGTCACGTCACGTCGCGTCATGACACGACACGACACGACACGACACGACACGACACGACACGACACGACACGACACGACACGACACGACACGACACGACACGACTTGACTCTATTACTTTTCAATTTACTCTCAATGAGACCTTTTATTTGATACCCATATTGCAGAAGTGCTTTAAAAATAACTATTACCCTATCTTAGATGAGCCGCCATATTGGATGTAGAATGACATTACATTCGTTTCCGAGTTACTCTCAATGAGCCCTTTCATTTGATACCCATATTGCAGAAGTGCATTAAAAATAACTATTTCCCTATCTTGGATGAGCCGCCATATTGGATGTAGAATGACATTACATTCGTTTTCGAGTTACTCTTAAAAATCCCATTCATTTAATATCCATATTGTAGGACTGCATAGAAAATAACTATTTCGCCATCTTGGATGGTCGGCCATATTGGATTTAGAGTGATGTCACATACTATATCGTGCATTGTCATCCAAGCTAAACGTGTATGCAAAATTTCAGCTCAATCGGTTAGCTCAATCTACTTCAAAATTGAGCTCCAAAATTCCACCGTAACATACTTACATACATACAGAGCAAGTTAAATAAAAGCTTTTAATAATGGGATGACCGCCAACGATGAGGTAGTTTGTCTAAATGTTTGATTATACGTTGTTGGTAATTCAATTTGTGATTTTTTTTTAAATTATAAATGATTGAGTAACATATTTTAAATAATGGTCAGCTTGAACTTTTGCCGGACATTTCAAACCTTTATTGAGCGTTACATTTTTGCTACCCAACTGGTCTAAAAATGTGTACAAGTTGATAAAAGTGAAATGTACAAGTTGGACGGTGCCGTAAGTAAAAATTCGTAATTACCTTTCAAAATTGTTTCACGTACTGTATTGGCGCCCGAGGACCCTTTTAAACCAACTCCAATTTTCCTGCTAATTCAGTTCAGTTTGAAGACATTTTTGTCTGAATTTAGTATTAATTACTTTTGGCATTCGGCAATGGATACATGGTTTAGAAAATGTTTTACCTAGTATAAACTGGATAATACATGCTTTAGGAAATGTTTTACTAGTATAATTTCCATTACCTAAAGGTAATTTAGATGCGGTACCTGTTTAATAAGAACTAGAAGTTCGTCAAAGATGAAGTCTATACTTTACTCGTTTATGCAAAAATAGCTCCATATTAAACGACAATCATACTTTGATCTGCTAGCAAGGAATTAATATTTCATCTCTTTATTCGAAGATATAAAATCTTAATAACATATTGTAGTATTTCTCGTTTGGCATTCATTTGCACGCTTCAGAGTTTAAAATATCAATATTTCTATCGATATTAAAACAAGTTCTATCCTGCATCCCTAGTGGTCGACACCATGACACCTCATTAATTTTTCGTGCGCGCATTCAGTAACACGCTTTTTAAAAAACAATGCCGAAACGGAGTGCCAAGGCTAAAATAGATAGGTATCTAAAGAAAATAAGAAGATTAGAAGAGAAAACAAAAAGGCGCAAAATAATTTTATCAACCAGTGAATCGGAGGTCGAGCAAACAACCGGTAAGAAATTTTCACATTGTAAAAAGTGAAATCATAGTGAAATATCAATAATTTGGAGTTGGATTATAAGTTTCACTATTTAAACTTAGTTTCAAGCAAATACGACGTTTATTTTATGGTAAATTTAACCAAAAGAAGTTAATTAAACCAAGTATTGGAAAACTCCAGATACCCTCATTTAATAAAAAAAAAAAAAACTTGTTAAAAAGACAATCCTTAGCTTAGAGTTGTCCGTGAGGCAACCAAAAGCAATAATTTCACCCTGGAATTAGCCGTGAGTTAATCATTGAGTACTTTTATATTTATACTAGTACAGAGTTGTCCGTGAGTCAACCGCGTGTACTTTTATGTTACTTAAATATTAAATGTAACTTTCAGATGTTCTCGATGATAATGCAATGGACCCACTGCAAAAGGGCGTGGAGAAAGAACAGCCAATTTTTATTGATAACAATGAAGGCGCACCTTCAGCTAGCAGTTCAGAACCGCCGCCGGAACCGGTGGAATTCCAACCAGCACCTTTAGACCCAGATATTTTAGTGGCACTGGGTGAGTTGCCATTGGGGGACATCTCATATGGCCCGGACATACACCCGGATTTGGACCAAAGGTGGGTTCCTATTCTTAAAAAACCTATCGCAGACACAAAACAAAAGGAGTCCCTCTTCAAGGAATACTCAATCCCTCAAAACTGCAAATTATTTGGAGCTCCTCATTTAAATCCCGAAATCCCTCCTGAAGCGTGCGAATGAATGCCAAACGAGAAATACTACAATATGTTATTAAGATTTTATATCTTCGAATAAAGAGACTCATATAATACTGATCGAACTTCACTTGGAAGTTCGTTTGATCATGTATTATTACCTTCGTTGGTCGGGTTATGTCAAGTTTAAGTTAGTTGTGTAAAAGTGATCGTTCGGCTAGCCTGAACAAAACACGTCCAAATTATATAAGACCGCTATCTGCGTATAAATCAATTTGCCTGACCGCACGAAATCAATAGATTTATTAGAAATGAAAGCTAAAAGGTAACAATAACCGATATTCATTAGTTTATTCCGTTAACTGGAAATCATGATGGGCATTACGTAGATTAATTTTCCGATTATCATCGACTAAAATTGATTGTAATATTATTGATGAATGGCGACTTAAGACAAATAAACCATTGTCCAAAGCAAACTAATACATTTGAAACGAATTAACTAATTTATGTTAGTGAGGAGAACTAGGATAGGATAGGAGAACCGATACATTGGTAGATGTGCTTAAAATAGTTTTCCAATTTTCTTCGGGCGCTTCCCGTGGAATGGAAACGTATTTTAAATATTCAGATTCTTTTTGCATTTGTATAAATATTTAAATAGGTTTCAGGTAAGTGATTTTTTTAATACTTTTATCAATATTGAACTTGATATTCAACATCGTTGAGGGAATTTCGTCGTTAGTTATTTTGAGAATAATATCATTCTACTATTTTATACAGCAGCGTGCCTTTTCGATCCAGTCCAAGTTACTTATGACAAAAAACGTTAGTCCATATTTTAATCGAATAAATAGCTATTCCGTCTAGGAATGCAGCTCCATTGTTCTTTCTAGAAGAATTCAGCTACTGGTCAAAGAGATTATTAATATCTGCTATTGGTAGACTAAAGATAGGACTTTTTACTTAGGGTAGACTAAAGATACTAATCAAGACTCATATATTTTCGCTTTACAAAGGGGGAAAAAAACAGAAAAAGCAAAAGCTACTAAATAAAGAACAATATAAACACCCAAGATTACCGATAGCAACATCATTCCGAAACAAATGTAACAAATAGATCCTTTAAACATTGCCTTCCTGAAATATTGCCTTCGAGATAATATTTGGTGAGATATGTGTATGTTGTCAATTTGTGGGCCCGTACCTGCAATAGCAATAAAAATGCAAATCCCGCTGATACAGAATTACATTGTGATCGATTGAAGTTTATCGATACTTTTTTTGTCATCTCTATTGAAAAAATATTCAATTTAGATTTTTGTGTCTAACCAACCAGTTAAATATGCTGTTGGCAAGCCTAATTGCGCTAAATCCGAGTTAGTTAGAGTTAAAACTGTGTTAAAATGTGTCTCCTCTTTCATAACGAATAGTAGCAGAAATGTGGAAACATGTGTTGTATATAATGAATTAATGATGTATATATATTTTATGTTATGTAGATGTTGTATAATATGTCACGTCGACCTCAAAAACTATGATAGCGCGATTCAGGATTGTGTGCTGTTGGTCCGCTAAACATTACATGATTTTACCAAAGGTAAACTTTGCCATACATTGCTAAAGAAACCTTTTTTTTTAATTAGAGCATGTTTTAAGTCTAAATATATTAAAATAAACAACTCTAAATTTATTTTATTTCAGTAATGAAAATACATGCTTTGACCAGAGCTCTTTTAAAATATGGAGTGTACTTGTGTCGGAACTAATGGGTCACCCCGAAAGGTCGCTCTTGAAACATTAGTCGTCAAGAGCTGGCTTAGAGCCTTGGTATGCTCAAATGGATAATGTATTGTCGATGATTTCAAGAGTAGGCTGTACTCTGTTGGGACAGGATACTAGGGAGATAAAAAGCATGTTATACAAGTCAACTTTCCCAAGTGGAAACTGCAATATGTACTTATCAATTTTCGTTTAAAAAAATACAAATATTATCTAAGCACACGTAAAAATTATCTCCATCGATATCCTACGTATTTCCCTTTACATATTTTCTTCTGTAACTTGGTAAAACATATTTTCATCTTTTTATTAAAATTACTGGCAACATAGATGTTGAAACTATGCGATAATTATGAAAGTTACGGCTTCAATAAAGTCGAGCGATGTGGGCGACGACGGCTGCAGGCTTTTCATTATACAGCTTCTTTTGTTCTCAAATGTTACCTACTGTATATTATATTGTATTATGGGTATAAAGAAAGGTTTTACATAATACATCTCGTTATGTCCGTCTGTCACAGTGACACAGTCGATGCTAAGTAATTCAAACTAATGCTGTCTCTATAAATTTAATTTTAATTAACGTTAAGCGTTTGGGTAATACCTAACTTTAAAATCCGTTCGTGATATCAAAACAATTTGTTAATAATTTTAATGACAGTATTAATTTGAAAGACAAAATTAATTGCGATTACTGTGATTAAGAAACATGGCTGTTAGTAGTATAGATGGTATATTAATTATATTTTAAGTTCAAAGCTGTCCATAGACAACAGAGGAGTCACAAAAGCGTTGCAATCTTGTAACGCGTAAAACATAATGCTACAGGACAAAAGGCTTTTTTCTTTCACAATTCAAATTGACTGTAAAATGAAGAAAAACGTCTTTTCCATCTCAATACACCATTAAACACAAATCCGATTCGCGCGTATAATTCATATGGATTGTTCCAGACTCTTGTCTCCTCATGCGAATATATTCCGTAACATACTTAGGTTCGGTGCAAACGAGCAACAAGATTCCGTAATGTACTTGGGTTTAGTGCAAACGAGCAACAAGATTCCGTAAAGTACTTAGGTTCAGTGTAAGGGTGCGTTTCCACTGACGCGGAGCGGGGCGGAGAGGAGCTTAGCGGTACCGAATTGATCAATCACCATGCTCAAAATCTTTGCTCCGCTTCAATGGAACAGCACGATTGGTCAATTCGGGCACCGCTAAGCTCCTCTCCGCCCGGCTCCGCGTCAGTGGAAACGCACCCTAAACGAGCAACAAGATTCCGTCACGTACTTATGGTCGGTGTGGACGAGCAATATGTGACCGCCGCCAGTCCTCACTTGAAACTGTCAATTTATCAACCGCAACACCAGTGGGTAGAGTTCGTAAGATATAAAACAAAAATTATGTGGTCTGCCTTAGAGTGTTGAAATAAATCTTTCCTCTATATTTTGAATATTAATCGTAGTTCTGTCTTTGTCCAACACATTGGTAAATTTACTTGACAGAAAAAGACAGCGGACCTTGTGTAGTTAAAGGTGTGTAAAAATATTTATGAGTATTTAACTGCCGCACCCAGAGAGCGCGACCATTAATTACTTAACTTTAATAAATGAAGCTTTTTATATAAGATGCGTACATTACCTGTCAAACTCTTCATCAAATGAAGTTTAATCATTATTAAATGAGTACGGCCGTAAAGGTGAAACGGCACTAGTGCGACACGACTCGACGCGATACTTTACTTCTATAGAACTGCCGTTTTACTAACGTGAAACTCACGTTTTACAAACGTCAGAGGGGTTAGTGCGAGTTTTATTCAAACATACGCATCGAGCGCGTAAACGCGATTTTATATGGGATCAAAGCAGCGCCATCTACTGGCTAACGTGGACACTGCTTTGATCCCATATAAATTCGCGTTTACGCGCTCGATGCGTATGATCGAATAAAACTCGCACTAACCCCTCAGTTCTATGGAAGTGAAGTGTCGCGTCCTGTCGTGTCGCGCTAGTGCGGTTTCACATTAAGTGTGTGAGCAAGTTGTCGCGACACGGTCGCTCGTCTGCTCAGTGCTCCGCTGTTTTGTCACCTGATTGTCCACGGCATGTTATACGCATGGGTTACTTTGGACCCTTCATATAAGATTAACGTTAAAATTCATACCTCAAATAACTGTCGCAACGAGTTTGGGGTTTACTCCAGATTCAATTCAAATTTGTTTGGAAATAAGTTTCAAATGTAATATTATTATAATTTATTATGTAATAGTAATTAACTTTAAACTGTTGTTCAGCTAAAAATCTGTTTGATTACATATAGTTTTTGATAAGAAACTAAAATGAAGCTAAAACTAAAGCACCTACGTTTGAAGAATCTTCAAATAGCCAACTTTGCTTTTATATTTAGTAATTAACATAACGATACCATCTTACTTTAATTAGAATACGAGAGCTTGCATTTACTTCAACTTTTTGAATAAACCAACTTCGTGGCAACTCTAACATTTCATTTAGATATTATAAACCACTAGATTACGCCCACAACTTCGTTGCGTTAAAATTCGTTTATCGCGCAGGGACCGTACCTTTTTCCTGTATAAAAAGTATCCTATGTCCTTTCCAGGGACTCAAAGAATCTGCATACCAAATTTCAGTAAAATCGGTTCAGCGGTTTGGGCGTGAAGAGGTAACCAATATTATAAATACCAAAGTGTACCTGTCTGTCTGTCTGTCTGTTCAAACCGCTTGCATCGATTTTGCTGAAATTTGGTATGCATATTCTTTGAGTCCCGGGATAGGACATAGTATACTTTTTATCCCGTCCAAATGGACGATTTTGGCTCGAAAACGAATTTGGGCGCAACGGAGTTGCGAGCGTCATCTAGTCTAATGTTACTACATATTAAACTAATTATATTTTACTTTTACAAACAAAATTTAACCAAGTAGTATTATCTTTAAAAGCAAAGGATGTAGCCAAAGAAACATGTTTGTTGTAACTGAAAAAGCTCTAGAATGAAACCTTTCTTGTTTGAGAACAATAGCTACACCGAGGCAACCTTTGATACAGACGAGAGAGGATTTTAACAGCTTTAAGTTAGGTAAACATTTACTTTGGTTAATTATTAGTACAATACTTCCGTGGTCTAGTTTAGAGGATGGCAGGTTGGGGGTCATGAGTTTGAAGTATTTTCTAGTTAATACTGCACATTTACGACAATACATTTCATTTTCATTTTTTGATTGCCTGATTTTTGTCAGACAATTTTTTAGTCTGTAAGCCTTCTGAATATAAAATAAAAATAAAAATAAAATAAAATAAAAATAAAATAAAGATGATTCAGTCTCTTGATCTCTACAGGGTGTAAAAAAACAAAGTTATAATACTTTGGAGTGTGTATGTGTCCCTTATATAGAGTTATTATTAAGTTATTCTTTCAGCGCTGCAGGTTCAGCGGGGCTAAAATGGTCACATAGCAATTCCTCTCAATCAATTCACAAAATGAATTGTCAAAACTGTTAGTCACGAATGTCAAATTAGTACGAATTTAGACCAATTGAATTGGTCTAAATTTGACATTCGTGACTTTGACAGTTTTGACAATTCATTTTGTGAATTGATTGAGAGGAATTGCTATGCGACCATTTTATTCCCGCAGAGGTGTGGGTGTGGGCGTGAAGAGGTAACACACAGACACACTTTCGCATTTATAATATTAGTATGGGTAAATAAAAAATGTCTCGAGCACTGTGCGTAATTAATTAGTATTCCTAGCTACTTGTACAATCAGACTAGTGAAAATCCAACACAAAACGTGTCACATTCCCTTTAAATCTTCGGTCCTAACCGATTTTATCAAGCCTATCCCACAACAATCCCGCCTACCAGCCTTTGAACAAAAAATAGCTTGAATATTCCACATGTTTGCCACAGATGAAAAATGTTTCTGGCCTCCCTTTTTTACGTTTTTTGCGTGTATTCAATTTGGCCGTTGCGAAGATAGTCTAGCCTTAAATAAAGGGAATTGTGTTTTTGTCGTGAAGTTAAGTATTAAAGATGAAGGCTTTTATTTTTTTGTTCGAGTGCTAGGTGTATTGTACTTCTGATCAAGTGCTATAGAGGTATATATTTTTTTTCTATCTATTTATTAAAGGGGTTTTGTCGGTGACCGACTATGCCACCCCCATGAAACAGAATATAAAATCACAACATAAGATACTTAAATACTACTTACAATAAAATCAAAATATATGTCTAGTAGAATGCGGGCCTCTCTTGAATTAGGTGAGGATAGAAGCCTATTACAGACTCCTATGTTTCCTAAAAGATCATCACCGAGGCTACTACGTCGGGATTCGCCCCGACCACACTCCATCAATACATGTTGTACATGTTCCAGTGTTCCACATAATGCACAATTTGGAGAGTCTACCTTACCCATCATAAATTTGAAAACGTTTGATGGAATGTGACCGGAGCGCAATCTTAACATTGCTACTATATCTTTTCTCGGCATTGATAATAATCTGTCAAACCACGGGTAACGAGGAGGCTCCCATTTTATTGTTTTGTACCATATTCCCTTACTCAGCGACCGCTCATCAAAATATTCCTGCCATAGTTGTCGACAATATACCTTAACCTTACCTAGCAATTCACTGTGCAAGGAAAGACAGTGATAAACTATTCCCTCAGTCAAAGCCTGTTTGGCCGCGCGATCTGCCTCCTCGTTTCCCCCGATACCGACGTGCGAAGGGATCCATTGCAGCGTTATATGGCGGTTATCTTTCTGCAGATTACTAATAGATTCTAAAATGCTATAGGCTATAGGGTGACATCGAAAACTCGAGGTTAACATAGCCAGGTGTAACATCGCACTCTTTGAATCAGTAAATAAAACACATCTATTAAAATCGTTCGAAAGAATATAACTTAAGGCTTTATGAATCGCAAGTAGCTCACAGTGCATTATAGATATACTGTTGCATTCTATTTTATATTTAATATCTATATTTTTCTGCGGGTCATAAAACGCTGCACCGGTCCTTCGCTCATCCTTTGACCCATCAGTAAAAATTTTATAACATTCATTCAGAGATATAACTCTTATCTATATAATTCTCACAAATTAATCGTAATTCATTCCTATCAACAGATCTTTCGCAAGTTACAATTCCTTCCACATTCGTAATAATACATTCGGCTAAATTATAACTACTAATCCACGAGTCTAGTAAATACATACACAGTTTAGGTACAGTTTGAATTTCATAGTTTTTAAACATAGAATTAATAGAAACTAATTTAGGGGTCTTTTTTCTACGCCAATATGGTTCCTGCATTAAACTTTCGAGTTGTTCCAATATTTGAATATTTAATTCATTTTGTAATGATTTTGACTTGAGCCAAAACTTTGCTGCTAAATATGTTCTACGTATATGGAGTGGTTGCAAACACAACTCGCTCTCCATTACATGTGTTGGTGTACTTTTAATAAATCCTCCTATAACTCGCATTGCTTGGTTTTGAACTCGATCTAATTTTAATAAATGAGAATCGGCACTATTGTCGTATAGAAAACAGCAATAATCGAGTCTGCTTCGAATAATCGCTATATAAAGCTGCCTAAGATGTTTCGGGTGTATACCCCAATCTGTCCCTGCAAGTATTTTAAATAAGTTTAGGTATTTTAAAGTCTTATTACGAATATTTTGAATATGATTCCCCCACCTTAAGCCTAAATCCAGCCACATGCCAAGACATTTCACAGCATATACCTCTTCAATACATTCACCATTAACGTTCAAATTAATATTATTTTTCGACAAACCTCTTCTTAACATTATAACTTTTGTCTTACTGCTCGAAATATTAAGACCTAAATTAAAACTAAAGTAATGAAAGTATCTAAAGCCTGTTGTACCAATAACGTTGATCTAACTAAATTATCTTCAGTATGATAAATTACAAAATCGTCTGCATATTGCGACTTAAAAACTTGGATAATGCTGTGACATATCCGGCCCGTGGAGATATTAAATAACAAAGGGGATGCGGGATCACCTTGTGGTAAACTTATTCCTGTCATTCTTATTAACATTTCATTGTTCGACAAACAAATACATAAAGTTCTGTTATGCAAATATTGCCACAAATAATTACAGATATCTGATCCTATTTCAATTTTATCTAATATTTTCATCAAACAAGACACATTAACAATATTGTATGCGCTTTCGATATCTATAAAACAAGCTACAGTTGGTTGTCCTTTGGTAAGTCCAATTTGAATTCTTGATACCAATCTTGATAAATTATCAGTACAAGATCTAGATCGTCTAAATCCTATAGTTTCTTCTGAAAAGAAGTCGTTTTTTTCCAAAAACCAATCGAGCCGTCTCGTTATAATTGTATGAAACACTTTACAAGGACAAGACAGTAGGGCTATTGGTCTGATACCCGACGGGGACAAATTTTCGCCACCTAATTTCGGAATAGGAACAATGACAACCTCTTTCCATTGCTTCGGAACAAATCCTGAATTTAAAAATCTATTAAATAACGTAATTAAAACAAGCTTACCTATTTCGGGAAGATTCTTTAGCATTGAATAAGAAATGTTATCGGCCCCTGGAGCCGTATCTGAGCTTTTAATACAATTTTCGAATTCATGGACCGTAATTATGCTACTCAAATGTTGGTTGCTAGAGGTGAACTGAGGCTTGTCTGGAATAACAAAATCAGGAGAAAGTGAATTTAAAAGTTTTTGTAGTTCATTACGATTAATAGGCGTCCTACTAGACTTATAACCCTTAATCCACCTCACACGCATCCACATTTCTCTAGTTGATGTTACATTGCTCATAGAGTTGCACATATCTTGCCATGCTTTGCACTTAGCTTGACAAATACGACGTTGAGACTCTACTACTCGTTCTTGTAAAATTTGTAAATTTGCTGGAGTAGGGTTTTTGCGAAAATTGACAAGCGCTTTTCTTCTTAGGGCTACTAAGCGTGAGAGATCCGCTGTCCAATAGCTTTTAGGTTTAAATCTTCCTCCATTAAGTGGGTTTGTAGCAATCTTAGTATAAGGTATATGACAATCAGCAGAATAATTTATAATTTTTATGAAACTATCATATGCCATTTGGTTATCCTCTGGCAGTACATATTGACGTAGATCTTCTTCAATCTTTTGACGATATTTACTCCAATCAGCCTTACGATAGTTACGACGACTTTGAACAGAACTTGTCGAAATGATGTCTATTGTCATTTTAATCAAGCAATGATCGCTATTTAAGTTTTCGTTCATCACCTTCCAATCAAATTTGAGGGCTATATCAGCGGAAGCCAGCGATATGTCCGGTGAAGTTTTTTGAAAAACCCCGTCAACTAATTTTAAACGAGTATGGTTACCATCATTTAACATAATAAAGTTACTTTCCAAAATTGAATCAATAATTTGATTGCCACGTGCATTCACATATGTTGACCAATTCAGGTGATGTGCATTAAGATCTCCGGCAATAAGAGTTTTTTGATCTATGTGTGAAAAATTTCGGTCCCAGTCGTCAGAACTTACTTGAACAGTTGGACTACAGTAAATAGATATAACGTTTTGTAAACAATCACAATTATGAATAACAATGTGAACGATTTCTAGCCCAGTCTTAGTAAAAGATATACTACATTGTTGTGCCTGAATTGACCAATGCGTTAGTATAGCTGCTCCACCCCAGCCATCTTCGCGATCACATCTAAAAATATTGTAACCGGGGATTCGAAAAGTGCTTCCAGGCTCAAGCCAAGTTTCACTTACTATTGCCACATGTATCTTTTCTTGGTGTAGCAAAGCTTCAAAGATAACAGATTTGGAGCGTAGACTATGGGCATTCCATTGTAATATATTAACCGTCGAAAAAGCTGTAGTGTCACGGTTTGTAGGTCTGTAAACTGTTGTACTATCCATGTTTGTTTAGAAAGCTTAAACATGGAAACTCTGAAACATACTTCAAAATATATGACACCAACTCTTCAAAAATAAATTGAATACAGGTTTTAACTTTTTCTTCCCACGATGAAGTTTTTTCTAATATAACTTCCTTTAGCCTGTTAAATAAATGCTTCCACCAGCCTTCTCCCTCCTTACTTCTTTTCTCCTTCTCTTTCTATCTTTCCTCTTCGTTCTCTTCCTCCAAACGTTCTAGGTTAAGACTTTCTTCTACTACCACTTCTTCATGTTTTTGTTGCCTTTTAACTTTTATTTTCTTTTTATTCCTTTTCGTGACACTTGCATACGTCTATCATCTTCTTTTAACTCTATTTCGTTATCACTTCCTTGGTCCTCTGCGGCTTCTATATTATATACATCAGCTGCTGTAGTTACTTTATAGCTGCTTTCAGACTCAATAATAGGTAAAGGTTGCGAGTGAGACATATTCTGATGATTCGCCGAGTATGTCATGTACGCCTGTCTGTAAGAACAATTTTGTTCCGCCATGATATCTCGAATCTGTTTCTCCTTTTTATATACAGGACAAAATTTAGACAGTGCCATATGCCGGCCTCCACAGTTGTTGCACTTAAATCGTGTGGTATCACAATTCGCATGGGCATCTCCACATTTTGGGCAAATTATTTTAGTTGACGAACATAACTTTATTAAATGACGGTAACGCCAACATCGCGAGCATTGTGTTACTGGAGGTACGTAAGTATGTACTTCAGTACGAATGTCAAAAACATATATGTACTTTGGTGTAGAAGTTCCTTTAAAACAAACTCGCACTGACTCACTGTCTTCCCAGTGCCCATCTAAACTATTCTTGCGCTTAAGTCTTTTAATACCTAATATCATCATTTCACAGTGCAATCCCTGTAATATTTCTTCATTTGTTAATTGTGCATCAATCCCGTTAAAAACGCCAAATGACTGACTTAAATCTAACGACCGCTGACATTTCAGGCCATTTTCATTAAAACTTTTACAGGTCACAAGCTTTTCGGCACTATCATCATTTTTGAACAAAATCAAAACCTTAAAAGAATTGACGTATTTAACCCTAGATATGTCGTTAATTCCAGCTTCTTTCAACTTTTTCGCCAACATAAATTGTTTAGGTATCCTCTCCGATGATGACAAACATACTTCTACAAACTTATCTGGTATTCTAGTAAAATCATCTGCATTAGTCGATCTCGCAAACCTTTTACCTTTTCTTCCAATTACTGTCGTCCATAACTCTTCTACATCTAAGTCTATTTCTTTTCAAAGACTTTGACCTTGTCTCTTCAGTTTCACAACTCATAATCGTATTACATTCCAATCTATTTATACTATTGATTCCATTATTTTCCACCACCGACAAACACTCATTACTCCTTATCAACTCGTCACATTGGCTCATAATTTCATTTAAATTGTGTTCCTCACTCATCTTGTTATTTCCATTCATGATTATAGTCCAATAGATAAGATAAGCGCATTGTGAGAAAACAATGCACTCGATTACACACAAAGTTTATTAGCTATCAAAACAACGAGCCGAACGCAATCGTATAGCTAACCGGTTTTAACGCGAGCAACAATGCACACGTGCACTCGGTACTGCGTCCGCGCGCGTCCTGCTATAGAGGTATAATAATACTGTAATGTAACAATATAATGTATTTTGTACATCTATTAAAAGTCCATCTACTTTGGGTCAAAATCGTTTTTCATAATACTACATAACATAATACTACACACTATACATAATCACACTATCTCCCTTATTTTTCGTATTTTAGAAAGAGAAGGCATGATATGGTATAAACAAAAGCTCGATCGCAAGAAGCCTAATGTAACTAGATATAAATGAATGTTACACAATTGCCAATTTGCGTGTCTTGTTAATTGAAGTTCAGAGCCCCTAGCCAAGATGTTTCCTTTATCGCTTTTTAGGGTTCCGTACCCAAATTGTAAAAACGGGACCCTATTACTGAGACTTCGATGTCTGTCCGTCTGTCTGTCCGTCTGTCTGTCTGTCTCTGTGCTGTATCTCAAGAACCGCTATAGCTAGACTTCTAAAGTTTCATAGATTGTGTAATGTGTATATCTGTTGCCGCTATAACAACAATTTATACTAAAAACAAAATAAAGTTAATATTTAAGGGGGGCTCCCATACAACGAACGTGATTTTTTTGGCTTTTTTGCTCGTAATCCATAATGGCAACAGGTAGGCACTTGAAATATTCACAAAATACTTAATTATATTCGTACTTTAATCTATATACATATAATAAAACTGTAGTACATATAATAAAACTGTAGCAATGAAAATTCTGTACATTAAAGATATTCAAAAAATAATAAGCGGGGGGTGTTACTACATCGCTATAGAAGCCAAAAATATGGTTAGTTATTTTGTCTGTCTGTCTGTCTCTATGTTTGTTCCACTATCACACGAAAACTACTGATCCGATTTGAATGCGGTTTTCGCAGATATATTTGTCTTCTTCCAACTTAATATCTGGTGTATAAAAAAATTTTCCCCCACCCCTCTAAAGGGACGAAAGAGATCAGATTTTGTATAAGACTTTTGCTTTAACACGAAAACTACTGATCCGATTTGCATACGGTTTTCGCAGATATATTTGTCTTCTTCCAACTCAAAATCTGGTGCATAAAAATCACCCTCCCCATCAACCCCCCCCCCCCCCCCCCCCCCCCCTCAAAGGTGAGCAAAGAGGGGGTCAGATTTTGTATCAAACATTTTTCTTTAATGGACTTACTTCATATTATTAACTGTTTTTTCCAACTTAACATCTGGTGTATAAAATTTTTCCCGCCACCCCTCTTAGGGGACAAAAGAGGGGGTAAGATTTAAATACTTTAAATGGCAAAACAACGTTTGCAAGGACAGCTAGTATTTAATAATAAAATTAAAATAAAATAAATAATTAAGGGGGGCAATAAATAATTAATACAAAAAACACTATAATTTATTTGCTCTATAACGGTACGGAACCCTTTGTGCGCGAGTCCGACTCGCACTTGACCGATTTTTTATAAAATCGCTGATTTTAATGTTCGGAATTGACATAAGCGTTTGAACTTCGATAAAATTAAGTCAATAGTCGACTCATGTTATGTCAATTCCATAGGTACGTTTTGACCGGCGATTCTATAAAGAAGCTTTAAATAAAAGCTCTTGGATAAAGGGCCAGGGCAACCGGTAGCTGCATCACATTTTTCACAATTCCTCAGCAAGCACTCGATGCGCTGGCCTTTTCACTTGGAAATACGTGATCTTACTGCCCTTCTGATATTATTATACATTTTAATATTATTACCCCTTACTAATAAAAATATTTACGAAGCTAATGACTATACTATGAAATCTTTTTTTTTCTAGCTCATTGAGAAAGTAATTTTATAGAAAGAAGCAGAAAACCTGGAAAAGTTAGACTACTATGTGAGTAGATTTAAAAGTGCCATTTTTGTTACATCTGAACTGATTTTATTAATATTTGGCATGGAGAAACTTTAGGCCCCGAGAAAGGTCAAATAAAAGTTTGTATGTCTAAAAAATGTACAGTTTCGTGTAAAAAACGATTTCCTGCACTATAGGAAGTAGCAATCAAAATTCAGTCATCGATATTCGTATCGGTGATACGGCAGGTGTTTCGTTGATCGACAGTTAAATTGACAACATTTTATTGCATCTATAAAATTCAAAAACAGGTGACCCAGATCTTATACTCGACTTATCAAAGTGATACTTAAGAATTCAGCTAACCCTATATTGTAGTACTAGTACTACAATATAGGGTTAGATTAGCCGCGCGGAACGTCTAGACGTTCCGCGCGGCTTCGCCCGCGTAAATTAGATATTTCACAGACAAATCAGTCTACAAAAAATAGCCTATGATCCTTCACGTGGTCTACTTCTTATCAGATCCAAATAACAGAAAAAATGCTCTAGTAGTTCGTGAGATAAGCCTTTTCAAATAATTTCCCCCGTTTTTTCCACATTTTCCTCTATTTCTTCGCTCCTATTAGTCTAAGCAAGATAAAATATAGCCTATAGCCTTTCTCGATAACTGAGCTATCTAACACTGAAAGAATTTTTCAAATCGGACCAGTAGTTCCTGACATTAGCGCGTTTAAATAAGCCCTTTCAAATAATTTCCCCCTTTTTTCCACATTTTCCTCTATTTCTTCGCTCCTATTAGTCTTAGCGTGATAAAATATAGCTTATAGCCTTCCTTGATAACTAGGCTATCTAACACTGAAAGAATTTTTCAAATCGGATCAGTATTTCCTGAGATTAGCGCGTTCAAATAAGCCCTTTCAAATAATTTCCCCCCGTTTTTTCCACATTTTCCCAGAGGAAACAGATTTCTTCGCTCCTATTAGTCTTAGCGTGTAAAAATATAGCCTATAGCCTTCCTCGATAAATGGGCTATCCAACACTGAAAGAATTTTTTAAATCGGTCCAGTAGTTCCTGAGATTAGCGCGTTCAAACAAACAAACAAACAAACTAACAAACTCTTCCGCCTTATAATATTAGTATTATATTGTAGTAAAACTAACTTGGCAATAATTGCGCGTCGTCCTTTTTCACCTGGCATATGAAAGACGGGCGTGAGTGTGAAGAGAGAAGGACGATGTTTGATTTTTTGGTTTAGTCGCCCTCTTAAGATCCCTCTTCACGTTGGACTATAATGGATAACGATGATGGCGAAACACTATAATAATACTAGATGAAGTAACTCCATTGCGCCAAAATTCTTTTATCACGTGGAAAATTAATTTTTACCCCGGAAAAAATTATGCTACATTTTTCCGGGATAAAACTCTTCTATGTCCTCTCCCGCGACTTGAAGTATCAGCATACTAAATTTTATCAAAAGAGGTAACTGACAAACAGACATACACACACTTTCGCATTGACAATATTAGCATGGATATTCACTATCGCAGTCAGTCATGGACAAATATTGTGTTATATTAGATGACGCCCGCAACTTCGTTGCGTCAAAATTCGTTCATCGCGCGGGAACCGTACAATTTTCCAGGATAAAATGTATTTTATGTCCTTTCCCGGGAGTCAGTAGTAGTAGTAGAGTATCTCCATACCAAATTTCAGAAAATCGGTTCAGTGATTTGAGCGTGAAGAGGTAACAGACAGATATACGAACAGACAGACAGATACACTTTCGTATTTATAATATTAGTATGGATGCCCCTCTATACGTTCGCAATCGCTTGTATTCATCGTTGGCCAACGTGGATAGAGGGCATTAATATACTAAAGTTTTCTTGGTTCCACATATGATACTAACATGTAAAATTCAATTTCACCAAACGTAATGTCTAGTCGTAAACGTAAATATGTTACTTAGGCTACATAATTTCAATTTATAGTGGAAATCATATTACTGGCATGCTTCCAGACTTCTGTTCCACTGGCGACGGATTCTTCGGCATATTTGCCAGGAACATTAAACAACTGATTAAGGACGCTTCCGATCTATAAAGATAAAATTTATAAAGGATGTTTTATGTTTCAACTAGATTTAGCACGTCATCTTTTTTGGTTCTGAATGAAAACTATTCCCGTATTTTCTCGAAACTCTTCACATAAGTGTATTGAAATATCGAATTCCAATGTTACAGATGCGTAAAAAAATCTTACTATACGAATACATATTTTGAAGAGATGAGTGGATCAAGTGAATAACTAACATTTTATATCATATGGGCAAATACTCATTTTTTCCCTAATAATTTGAACAAACCTTGTAAATTAGCTTCTTCGTCATCTGGCTATACATAATATTCATATTCTTTTGGTTTCAAATGATTCAAAATCATTTCCCGGTCCTAAACCCTCCATTTATGCAAAAATGAACATTTTCAAATTGTTAATTACCCACTATATCCACTCACGTCTTCATTTTAGAAACAACTGTGCTAGAAATGTAATTTATATAGGACACAAAATGAAACATTGCTGTTGGAATCTACTATCTAGACTTAACCCCGATCTGTCTTTCATTTTGTCTGTAGACAAGCTAGATGAATAGATGGGCTAATTTATTGGTTGAAATTCTTTGTAACATTTACATTTGATGATATCACGTTTTCTTCTTCCCTTTATGTAGGTTACGATTAAGGTGAATTAGTAGATACATAACAATTTTTACTTGTTCCACTGTTTTTATTTTTTTTATTTTGGCTTTATTGTTAATTCTATTTTGTTTATTGATTGTTATATATAACATGGCAAAATTAGAAAGTACGAATAAATTTGAAATAAATTCTGACGCTAAAAAAATCTTTATTTTAAGAGGAAGGATATTTTGGTATCCCAGACAAATGTAAGGCTTCTGCACGATGAACAAAATGTTACGCGATCTACGCGATATAGTTAAGGCAAGGATGTTCCTAAAATTAGCAGGTCGATGTCTGTCAGTACGAATATCGACGTAAGGAACATTAAAATAACATTCATATTAGCGCGCCTTGTACAGTGGCGGTTACGACGCTCGCCGCGTTCTTGATAGGGCGAAATAGGAGAAAATTATACATTTTATTTTATTTTTTTAATGACCGAATCATTTATTAAAAAACTATTCGGTTATTTTGTTAAAACTATAAAAAAGCTATCCTTTTTGTAAAAAAAATCATATCATTGTCATTGAAAATTACGAGATGTTCGAATTGGAAGTGTATTTTTATGGTGATATTCAAGATTTTTTTACAGAATTACCATGCCATTTTTCAATATTCTGTTCGGTTATTTTGTTACTTTGTTCCTGTTTGAGTGTGCATCAATTTTGGTGTAAGGGAATTCCACATAATTTCTTCAGACTGGAAGCTTAAAAATCAGTCTTTTCGAACTGGCCTCTCCTTAAAAGCAAAATCTAGTGTATTAATACAAGTTTTGTAGCTTTCGTAGTTAAAAAACGAACATTGTGATTTAAATAATTTCTATTCATATTACAATCGATCGCAATTGGTCGGACAGTAATAAAATATTCGTCCACATATTTCCCCGCGATGGATGGCCGTCATCCGCGGCCGTAACGACGCCCATCAATCCCACTCCCCGGGAATTCCCCGCAAAATGTACGCATAATTCTGTACTTTCATCCCACCTGCGTTCATTTGTTTCGACTCTTTTGATTTTTCACAATTTGAGATGATTTTGTGAATAATGATAAGGACTTTCTTATGGTTATGAATAATGTTGCTCGTAGCGCTGAAATTCGTTTACCTACCGCACGGGAAGCGAAATTTTCGGAAAAAATACGCGTGGCACTCGGGGACTGCCGCGATAAAGCTGTTGCATAGCATTTTTATCAACTTATGCAGTTATAATTCGCATACGTCTAATCGCATGCTCAAGCCTGCAATAAAAGCTATGCAATAGCTTAAAAACTATCTTATGTCCTTTCCCGGAATCTACGAAGCATCAGCTATATAGTATATAATATTCATTCTATATCTAAGAGGTAAAAAGACTGTTTTTTCTTTTCACGACGAATAGACACAATTTATGAATGGAAGAGATCAGGCCATTTAGCCTAAACTTTTTCGTTTTCGCTTCGTTATAGAATCGCCAATCAAAATGTACGGAATTGACATAAGACGAGTCGAACGTCAACGTCATACTAACGAACGCTTATGTCAATTTCATACATTTTCATCGGCGATTCTATAACGAAGCGAAAACGAAAAGATTTTGGCACACCCCCCAGTTCCGTTATGTCTCCTCTCTCAAAGCAACTCACAAAATATAGGCAGCATTCTCGCACCTACAATATAATGTGCCTAACTATAAACGCTATATAAACCACACTAAATACCAATATTAAGCCCAACAAACAATGAAACTTAAGTGGATTTAATCATAATATCGCAGAAAGCGTGAGCCTAATTTATTTATGGCTGGTATGACAAGCCTCTTACGGCAAGAACTACACAAAGGAATGATCAATCAACGCCTGTGCAGCTGTGTTTCCGAACTGGTGCCGAAATGAATAACTTGGCGTATATTAGGGCCTGTCCACATCTCCACGTCACGACGTCGTCAACGTGGAACAGTGCGGTAACGTGGCACGGTACGTTGACGTGACGTGTAAATTTACGTCAACGTAACGTAAAAATGCACGTCTCTTTTCTTCTCTTTCTCCGTTTTTAACAACAGCAAAAGCAGAATACGTATTGTGCGGTCCACATCTAGATAAGTAGTGAAGAATGTAGCAGTTTTACAAGGCATGGCGGCGCACAATGTTGCTATATCGTGACGTGCATTTTACGTAACGTTACGTTAACGTAAATTTGCACGTCACGTCAACGTACCATGCCACGTTACCGCACCGTTCCACGTTGACGACGTCGTGACGTGGTGATGTGGACATGGCCTTACGTGTATACGATGTCTAACACACATGTGATTTAGATATAAGGGTTGAAGCAGGAAAATATTTCCCATTGTGATTTATATCGTTGTGATGCAAGCTTGTCGGGGCAACAAAAGAGATTGTTTTTATCAATATCACACCATTATTTCCTTTTTAACCGACTTCAAAAAAGGATGTTATCAATTCGACGCGTATGTATGTAATATTTCCAGAACTGCCCAATTTTCGTATATTGTTAGTCTATATTATCAGCGTCTGAACAAATGTGCCAAATTTCAAGTGTATGTATGTATGTATGTATGTATGTATGTATGTATGTATGTATGTATGTATGTATGTATGTATGTATGTATGTATGTATGTATGTATGTATGTATGTATATTTTTATGTTTGTGTTCGCATTTCTCCAGAACTACAAGTCCGATTTGAGTAATTCTTTTTTTGTTGTACTAGGTATTGTTTAACTTAGGGAACACTGCAAGTTTCATCAAAATTGGTCTAGTAGTTTTTGAGATAGGGAATTTTAATTCTCAATTACGTATATACAATTTTGAAGTCGGTTTTATCTTTTTAAAATACTATTGCAAACAATAATCACACTTCTTCACGCAAAAACTACTAGTTTACAATAATTTATTAGCACATAGGATACTTCTTACCTTATGAATGTACCTAGTATTCCCGTGGGGAACTAAAATAGCTAGGTTCTACTCGTAGAAGAACTGTTATTAAACATATGTGAGATTTTATAGAAGACTATAGTAAAAATCATGTTACTATGAAAAATAAGGTGTAACAGCCAACAGGAAACAAATCGACATTAAGGGCCTTCCCCTACGGAGATTCCGTAATTTACCGTATTTAGAGCCTTATAAACTCGTAATTTGAAAGCTACAAAGTTATAATAAAAATACAGCAATAATCTTTAATATATCAACATTCCTTTCCCCGTTTTAAATTTTCTATTTTTGTTTATTATACTCATGATATTATTAGCTTCCAAAGTAATACCAATTTATTAAAATTGAAGCATACTTTCAGCATCTCCCTAGTATTTACAAATTACGTTTATTTGAAACACACGACTATAGATAGACAATTTCATTAACTACATATTCCCCATTTAATTTTTTTTAGATCAATTCGTTTGCTCGGGAGATGGCCTTAAAGCAAGTCGAGCATGATCATACCGGCTCATTAAGGAGTGTAAGTCCTTTGACAAGCACGGAGTCGCCGTGTTTCATTCAAGAGCATTCAGGTGTTAGAGCTTAATTGAGTTACAAATGAACAAAAACCATACCGACTCTCGGGGGCTAAAACACTGAACCTCCATTTTGAAATAGAAATGTTTTGAATGGACTCGCAAAAATATGAGGTGAAATTACTAGGTTGCTTTTTCAAATTGTGTGTTACTGTGCTAACATAGTTTTTGCTGTTGGAAAATATAGATACTGGAATAAGGTATATTAGAGTACAATTTTTTTACTAAGCTATTGCACAGCTTTTATTGCGGGCTTTGAGCGCGGCGACCGAATCAAGAAATTCCGTAACGAAAATAAACCTAACACCCCCCACTCCGACTGGTGGGGGGCTAGGTTTCGGTCGATGCGGCGTTGCCGTGCATCGTCTAAAGTCGTTTCAGTTCGGCAGACTTTGGCACGATGTTTGTGTGCAGGCGACTAGATATATGCAAATTATAATTGCTTAACTTGATAACAAATGCTATGCAGTAGCTTTACCGCGGCAGTCCCTGAGTGCCACACGTATTTTTTATTTATTTCGGGTATCATATGTCCATATTATAAATACCTTTAAGACTAACTACATAAATTATTATATATGCTTATAACCTTCAATAATAATAATTATAATGTGTTAAATTTTAAATTGTTGTTAACATTTTATTCTTCAAAGTCTAGCTTATAACTGCTGTCGTGGGTTTGAGACCCACGACAACCAGGTTTATATTGTTCTTCAGCATCCCTGAGATCATATTAGTATCAGAGGGTTTTTGTGGTTGGTTACTACTTATTCGAGCTACATAGCCCAATTGCATATTCTAACCACCTACATTTAGATTAACACCAACGATAAATAAATAATATTATAAAGTATGACACATTATTCAGGAATAAAAATGTAAAGAAGAAAGAAACATACTAATATTATCATTTAAAAGTTTTCCGTAACTACTATTTACTTACGACTAACTGGCGCAAAGTTTAACTCCACTTTGCCGTTTATTTAAAAACTCTATTCAATTTCTGCGATGCTCAATTTGGCTTACAGCAGGAAGATAGTATCAAAGTTTTTTGTTCTTAACAAGTGGGAATTGGGAGGAGCGAAATCAGATTTGAACTTGCTAGAGTTCCGTAGCCAAATAGCAAAGAAAGAAAAATGCTAAAAAGCCTTATATGTTTTATTATGTGTTAAGCATTTGAGTATCATCCCACAAAAATTACGTTTTAAGTTATGAATGCAGTCATGTTCTTTAGATCATTTAGAACAAGACTGCAATCATAATTAAAAAATATATATATTTGTAGGTTAATACACAAATACTTAACAGCGACCATATATAGAGGGAAAATTGATTTAAACGAGATCTAGTAAGTAGTATTTTTAGTACGTCGTAAATCGTAAACCACAATTTACCTTTTATTCAATCAACTTAAAAAAAAATCTTACTTATTCCTCGATGTCAATATATGGTACGGAATCCTTCGTGCGAGAGTCCGACTCGCACTTGATCGGTTTTTATTATTGCGCCAGTTCTATAGCATTACACTCTACAAGTGTCCGTACAAATGAAAACATTGTGGATTGTTGGAGTTTGGGCTGCCTTTTACGAGAAATAGAATGAAAGTTTTCAGGTGCGATCTTTTAAAGCTAATCCATCAGGCTTTCAATTTTGAAACAAGGGAAGTAATTATTCTTATTTTTCACTACTACAATTGAAGACGTGAGTAGGTACAGATATTTAAGTAACAATTTGAAAATATCCGGTTTTTTTTCATATTTGAAGGTTTGAAGGTCAAAAAATGTGGATTTCATTTATTATTTATAATGATAGAGAGGTTTGATCAAATTATGAGGAAAAAAAATTAGAAGGTACCTGTCCTTATGTTACAAAATGTTAGTTACCCACTGCATATGAGTGGTTACCCACTTCAATTATTATCTAACTAGCTGTCCCGGCAAACGTTGTTTTGCCAGATAAAGTATTTCGCCCATATCAATTGCGTTTAGCTTCATGTCAAATTTTTTACCATACTTAACCATAGACAACATAGACAAAATTACGTTTAGCTGTCATTTTTGTTTTGTTATTCTATGTCAGATGCGTTTTTGTTATACCACGTTTTATACTGACTTCACGGAAACGCGGTCGGATAAAATGTATCCTATGTCCGTCTCCTGGTTCTTAGCTACCTCTCCACCAATTTTCAGCCTAATCGGTTCATCCGTTCTTGAGTTATAAGTAGTGTAACTAACACCACTTTCTTTTATATATATAGATAAGGAAAAAACATAGAATACCTGCTTTAATATTAGAGCGCTTACAGACAAACGGCACCTGTCGGCGGCACGCGTCGGCGGCAGTCGACGGCAGGCGACGGCACGTGTCGGCAGCAGTCGACGGCAGTCGACGGCACGTATTGACGGCAGCCGCCGACAGTTTATCACGCTTGCAGTTGTGACGTACCGCGTAAAGGTAAGCGTCCACAGGTCGGTATCTAGGCGGTACGTCACAACTGGGGGCCTACCACCACCTCTACTAAGCGTCACCGTTTGACAGATGAGCAATATTACTTTAACGTCAAACTAGCGATCTTAAAAAAGTTGATATTTCACAGCGGATTTAACAATATTTTGCATTTACATACATACAACAGTAAAAAATGCAAAATATTGTTAAATCCGCTGTGTAAAATTAATTTAGTAAAATTACGAGTAAAAACTTGTGTTTACTTTGTACTTGATTCCACCGCAATATACCTACACACGGTAGTTGTACAAATGTACTAAACAAATATGTACAGCTATTTATTCTAACACGTTCACACTTTCTCAAATAGCGCATATAGACCTACAAGAATTTGTTGGCGCATAGATGACTGCGAAACGCGTAAGAGCCAGTCCAGACGGCGCGTTGCGTTGCGTTGCGTCGTCGCAACGCAAATATTTTGACGCATAGCCGGCCACACGGGCGCTGCTCCATCGCAGCGTTATTACGAAGCAGTCTTAACACCCCCTTCCGCTTTGTCTCGGGGGCTGATGTCCGTCATGTGTACGTTGCGACGGTACTTTACAAAAACTGTTGTACCGTCGAGGAAATTGATTCCTAGGCAGTTGACGGACAGACCTACGTCATTTGGTCGTCTTATGTCAATTCAATGTTAGCTATGATCGGTCGGATGAGTTTGACTTAACGCGACCAAATTACTTACGTCCGCCATCTGCCTATAAGAATCAACTTTTCTGATAGTACTTTAAAATTTTTAAAAAGTAATTGCAATAATATAAAGCTCTTTTAATATGAAACATATACCTATTTATTAAAAAAATCCTATTACACTATAAATTTTCTTAGCGAATAATTTACTTTGTCATTGAAACTTAACAATAGTTAAGAACACTTTTTAAATAAAGTATCATTTTGCTGAGTTTTTAAATTAAATAGTTCTCAACTTGAGTAAGTGAATTATTTTTTAAAAACTTCGCGGATAAGCCAAAGTAAAGTTTGTTAGTGGATTAGTGCTAGTGGTAGCTTTTTATTAGAAAAATAAAGGAAACTTAAAAGCTACGCGCGCTTTTCCGTGTTGTCACCCGCGCGCGGATCTGGTCCACATGCGGGTGACAACATTCTCCTGGCCGCGTGCGTGTTGCCCGCATCTATTAAGGGGGCGACTAACCCCAAATTGTCGATTTTATAATTCATTTTTATACTGGAAAATAAGCCCAGAATTGTTTCATTTTCTAAACATAGATACTACATTATTTCCAAGAATTTGATCTGAGCGAAAACACGATATCTTAAAACTTTCTCGATAGAAAAAAATCACAAAGATGCATCTAATTTTCACAAATTTTCCAAATATTGCCATGCCATTAAACTAAGTTAATATTTTAACACATTGTATATAATTCTATCATTAAGACACTGACCTGGCGGATTTTTTAAATGTTGTATATTTATCGAGTTATTAAGAAAAAACTAACTTGGCGATGACTCCGCGTCGTCCTTTTTTACCTGGCATATTAAAGACAGGCGTGAGTGTGAAGAGAGAACGACGATGTTTGATTTTTTGGATTAGTCGCCCACTTAAATGATGCGATTGCGGGCAACTTCCATGCGGTTTTTTAAATATTATTATATTGAAAAAAAAATTTTTTTTTTCATCTTATCAATGCGTGTGGGGTATCTATAGGTCTTCAAAAATCATATTGAAGTTTCTAATATCATTTTTTTCTAACCTGAATAGTTTGCGAGAGAGACTCTTCCAAAGTGGTAAAATGTGTGTCGTCCCCCCCCCCCCTCTAACTTCTGAAGTAGGGGCATGATAAGTCTAAAAAACCGGCCAAGTGCGAGTCGGACTCGCGCACCGAGGGTTCCGTACAAACCTGCAAGGTTTACAAAGTTTGATTTTGTTACAGCTTAAAGGTATTATAGACCTGAGTATTTGGTATGAATTTCAATTTAATACCTCTACGCGTTTACGAGGAAATGGGTAGTAAGTTTAAAATTATTAAAAAAAAATATATTATGTGATGTAACTAAAAATTTATGGTTTTCGTAATTTTTCCTTTATCTATGCTATAAGACGTTGCTTCGTACCAAATTTCAAGATTCTGAGTTCACGGGAAGCACCCTGTAGGTTTTGATTCCCTTGCAAGTGTCGAAAATTTGCGGCATAAACGGCTGTATCTTTTGATTGCGTTGGCTTAGAAGTTTGATTTTTTCACAGCTTCAAGGGACAGTAGACCTGAGTAATTGATATAAATTTCAGTTTCATACCTCCACGCGTTCCTGAGAAAAAGGGTCTTGACAGACGGACGGACGGACAGACGGACAACAAAGTGATCCTATAAGGGTTCCGTTTTTTCCTTTTGAGGTACGGAACCCTAAAAATATATGATGTACTTTACTATAAATACTACCAACGAAAATTGGTTTGAACGAAATCTAGCAAGTAATTTTTTTTTAATATTATTATATTAACAAAAAAAAATTTTTTTTTCATCGAACCTATGCGTGTCGCGATCTATGGATAGATCTTTAAAAATCATATTGAGGTTTCTAATATCATTTTTTTCTAACCTGAATAGTTTGCGAGAGAGACTCTTCCAAAGTGGTAAAATGTGTCCCCCCCCCCCTCTAACTTCCAAAGTAGGGGCATGATAAGTCTAAAAAAAATATATGATGTACTTTACTATAAAAACTACCAACGAAAATTGGTTTGAACGAAATCTAGCAAGTAGTTTTTTTTATACGTCATAAATGGTAAACTTAATTTAACTTTCATTAAATCAACTAAAATATAAAAATTAATAAAAAACCTTTTAATTTCATAAAAATAAACCTTATTCCTGCTGCGGAACCCGTCATGGGCGAGTCCAACTCGCACTTGGCCGTTTTTTTTTTTTCATAAGTTCGTGTTAAGTCCAACCGTTTTACCTAAAAGTATAAAAAAACGCACGCAATATAAAGCTTTAATATGCTATACATAATATTAAATATTAATCCATATAGCATACTAATATTAGAAATACAAAAGTATGTCCATTTGTCTGTCTGTCTCTTACCTATTCACGCCCAAACCGCTGAACCGAATTCGCTGTATGGAGATACTTTGAGTCTAGGGAAAGGACATAATCTATATATATATAAAAGAAAGTGGTGTTAGTTACACTACTTATAACTCAAGAACGGATGAACCGATTTGGCTGAAAATTGGTTGAGAGGTAGCTAAGAACCAGGAGACGGATATAGGATATATTTTATCCCGTTCGACCGCGTTTCCGTGAAGTCAGTATAAAACGTGGTATAACAAAAACGCATCTGACATAGAATAACAAAACAAAAATGACAGCTAAACGTAATTTTGTCTATGTTGTCTATGGTTAAGTATGGTAAAAAATTTGACATGAAGCTAAACGTAATTGATATGGGCGAAATACTTTATCTGGCAAAACAACGTTTGCCGGGACAGCTAGTATTATGATACTTTTTATCCTGGAAAAATATACGGTTCCCGCGCGGTAAATGGATTTTGACGTAACGGAATTGCGTAATCTGGTAAGCAATATTATGCTCATATTCCAAGCTGCGGGTAGTAGAATAGCGCGTGTGACCAAACACCACCAGATCGATACTGATTATGATAATGGCGACGAACTGCCAGCTTTCTCAATATTGACAAATGCGTGTAGTGTGATCGACATACATATAATTCTAGTGCCCTGATTCTTCTATTAACTAAGTTGTTAGTAATTATCTCATATAAGAAATGTCGCATCGCGGTGTTCGTTATTAAATTACTCCGAAACGCCTGGACCGATTGTGACGAAATTTTCGTGTACTTATCGAGTAGGTCTGTGAATCGCCCATAAAACGTTGTGGTGGATGAAACAGCGTACAGTCCTGAATCGTGCTATCGTTTGTGTAAAAGTTCGGAGTTCCAAAAGGAGTAGTCATTACAGCGTCTGAAATGAGAACCTCTGCCTCGGCCTTCCTGTGAGGCTGTTAAAAACATATTCACCCCAACGTAAATGGCAAAATGTTTGTCGGATCAGCTAACTAAACTATAAAATAATTGATTAAAATATATACTGTTCTCTTAAATTGTGTGACAATGGTATTGCGTTGTGGGCTTGTGGCCTTCACGCATATTCCCACTTTGGTGACCCTCGACAGAACACGCCTCCTGTCCTTCATCATCATCACTCCCCGCCCCCACGCACCGCGCCAGTCAGCATCGCCCCATCGGGTACCTCGTCCACTAGCCGCAATGTACTCGGCCTAGGCGAATCCGCATCGGCATCATCGGTCTTTCTAACTACACCGACCGGTCAGCAAGCAGTGCGCATCTCTCCTGGTCAGCACGTAGCATCGGCCCCGCACGGCAGCTATCCGACTTACTGGATCCCGTGCAGCAGCTTCACAGTTTCGACTCACTGGCCACTGCAACAGTTCCGACTCACTGGAACTCTCTGGCACTGGCGACTCATGTGACAATACTTCAAGATTCGACCTCCGGTCTTCGGGGGGGAGTGATGTGGCGGTACCCACAATTAGCGCCACATTCCTGCATCGCGCTATCGAAGTTTTCTAAGTGCGTCGGTATATATACGACAGCTGAAATGTATCACGTGGGCTCCGGCCTGACCGAGCATAACACCTCGCTCGGTCGGAAGTTCTTCCTTTGCGGCCACCACGCTTATTCCCACAGTGTTTTGCGAGCGCTGTAGTCGTTTCACGTTTGAGGTATACAGGAAGACTATTTTACTTCTTAAGCTGTATCAACGCCGCATTAAAATACTGGAATCGGGGCTCAGGGTTAAGGATCTGAGGGTACTCGATACCCGTTGCCTAGCAACCGCCTGAAGATTCAAGGCTATTAGGCGAAAGCCTGCATAATCACTCACTAAGTACTCTTTTAAAATAAGGTCGCCCCAAACTCCAAATCTGCTTCTTTAATTAATTTGGATGGCGAGATGAAAGAGGTTTGAAGATTGTTAAAAGCGTAATGCGATGCTGCTAATGCAAGCTTTTTTAGAGTAAAAGAATGTAAGTTTAGTATTATGCTCTTTTGACTCACGAAGAAAACAGAGAAGTGTTTTAAGTGTGTCTGTTTGTCTGTGTGCGTGTTTGTCTGTGGCATCGTAGCATCGAAACGCGTGGGATGATTTTGATCTAATTATTATTATTGTTTAAAAGCTGACATAATCGAGAATGTTCTGAATTATAATCTATCGTCATCAACTGGCTAGATGCTGTTGTTTTTTTAATTTCTTAAAAACACCATTTTTTTAATACGGCGCGGCACGTAGAATTATATAGCATCAGAATTTTACTATATTTTTGTTTTGTCGATGCTTTATATAGTTGTTGCTGTTAATGCTACAGTGGCTGCGAATGATGGATCCTTGATGGATCATTTGTTTGTTGTCAAATTAAAGTGTCAAATTTAAAAATTACGTGGAATATTGATTGCTGTGCCATCGCCCATCACGTTGTTACTGCGTAGTCAATAATAATAATTAATTAGGTACGGTAAGATCGATTCAAATTATTATAATTATTAATTTGGTTCACACATACAGGCATTAAGTATACTTATTATTTTTTACATTATGCACCATCGAAATATACTAGTACTGTATAGAAAGATACTTTAACACTTTGAACTGTTAGTGCGACCGCACATTGGAGACACGACTGTAGTTAGACAATCTTGTTTCACATAGACAAGTCAGTCTTACGATTAAAGGAAACAGTTGTGTCTATCACGTGGCGCACACCAAGTCAAAACTGACTTGACTACGATGACGCAACGCATACAATTGTATATTAAACAGTAGAGAACGCCCAGACAGAGTAGACAGAATTATAGAGTATGCCGACTTAGAAGTTAGAAATTTTTAAATTTGACGTATTATGACGAAAATCGTTAGGGTTGTTAACTTGTCACTACGAACTTAAAACTATGACAATATATTACAGGCATTAGGGTTTCCTATTACTGAATTTCTCTGGGATGTTAAACATGTTAAACACGTTAAAAACGGGATGTGAAACACGTCAATTTGAAATAATTTATGTTTACAACTTAGATATTACAAATAACAAGTTGTATATTAATAAAATTAAAACCGAATTCAATTTACTACTGAACCAATTTTGATGAAACTTACCTAAATTAAACAATACCTATTTTATTTATTTTATTTTATTTGGAAAACAAACAGTTACATAATAAAGGTAGTGTACATATCTAGAAATATTACAAGAAAACCATTTGTTGTTGTTTGTGTTTTCACATATAAGATTCTTGGTAACATTTTAAAGAAAGCTTGTTAAACAAAAGAAAAATAACAGAATATAATCATATAGAGACAATTAGTGAAATATGGTAAAAAGAAAAGATACATCCATGAGTAATAATATATATATATATATATATATATATATATATATATATATATATATATATATATATTCTACCTTTACAGCAAAAAAGATTTATTGCAGATGTCGTATATCTTGCAAAAATTGCCCAAGGCCATATTGATTCCCCTATATATATATATATATATATATATATATATATATATATATATATATATATATAAAACTTTTTTGCTGTAAAGGTAGAATATGGTGTCTGACACATCTTTTAATGTAATGGTCATCTGAGGTTACTAAAATCGGGCTTGTAGCTCGGAAGATACGCGAACACAAACATAGAAACATACATACACTTTTAAAAGTTCCTACATTTGTTCAGATGCTGATGAAATATACTCATAATATACGAAAACTAGGCAGTTCTATAAATATTATACATACGTAAGGCTGACAGGCCGACAGGCAGGCAGGCTGACATGCGTAAGGCGGTGATGTTAATTTTACTTAAAAAAGTGAAAATAACTTTAATGTTTTTGTTGTAAAGGAGTTCCGTCGATACCTCCTGATCCCGAAATCATTATCAAGTCACAGTTTTTGTAAACATGGTATCAAATTCGGGTTAACAATTTATACAACAAAAAAATAATTTTGAAAATCTGACCACAAATAGTACAGTTAACATTAACTCCTCTTTTTTTGGAAGTCGGTTAAAAAAATATATCTTATATGTTGACCAGGGATATAAGGTATCACCATGCCAAATTTCATTGAAATCGTCCAGTGGATTCAGAGATTAGCCTGTACAAACAGACAAACAGACAGAAAATTTCAAAAACAGTTAAAATGTGTTATACTACTCTTCTAACATGCCCCTGACTCGTTTTTTTTCAAGTTTATTTTCAATGTACAGAAATTTAACCTCTACGATTTTATTATAAGTATAGAAAAGATTTGGCACATGTGATTAAAATTGTCAGAATCTAATTTTGAAATCTATAAGTATTTAAAAATAAATTATATCAGCCAGCGCGAGGCACATTCCATTCATAATCTTACGGCCGTTCCCAATATTTGATCTATCACTGGTTTTGCCCTACTAGAGATAGGAATAGCTCTCATTAGACATTAGAGACATATATTTTATGTCAATTCAATGTTAGCTGCGATCGGTCGTATGTCAAACCAGAGATAGATTGAATATTTATGTATTATTTATGTATTACGGTATTTTTTTAACCAGGTTAAAACACTCTATAACCAGGTATTTGAATAAGTGTTCGTTCGGAGCGAAATAGAGATGCGAGCGGTATTGCTTCTGAAATTAACCTGGTTAATTTCTCGCGGAAAGTAACTCTCGGAACCGGTATTTTTTTAACCAGGTTAAAACACTCTATAACCAGGTATTTGAATAAGTGTTCGTTCGGAGCGAAATAGAGATGCGAGCGGTATTGCTTCTGAAATTAACCTGGTTAAATTCTCGCGGAAAGTAACTAGTGCAGTGATATCTTCCATCCCTTTCTAGTGCACCATCTAATAGCCAATAGGCCATAACTCGTTTATCTGTGGACAATGGGTGATGGTCGTGGTGTGTGTGAGTGAGCGGGGCGAACATAACCGCGAACGGTTCTAAACGGTATTTTGAGCAGTGAGCAATTTAATTTTGCTCTTAGAACAAAACCAGAAATAATTTCGGTCTGTTCAGAGCGGAATTGAAATGAAAACGCTCTTTTGGAAATGTATGGCGTTTCTAACGAACAGGATCGCGAAGATTAACCAGGTTTCCGAGCCCTGAGTCGAACTACTGGTAGTTATGTCTATTGTGGTTAGACAGTTTTGTCGTAGATGTGCGCGCTCGCATACATTTCAAAGGGGAAGCCGACAGTCGTTAGTCAGACTTGTCGCGGGGCGCATTAGACAACTTTGTCTATGAGACGTTTTGTCTCAAATGTGCGCATCTAGTACATTTTATTATGCGATAGACTGTCTAAAGACAGTCGTGTCTCAGGTGTGCGGTAGCCCTTAAGCTTTGAACAGAGCGTCTGCAACGCGAAACTGGGCGTGCACACCTGCGCGACTACGGTGCGAACCGTCAAACTTCATTTGTCAATGAACAGTCACTGAAGACGCGCGACTTTATCTGGTGCAAATTATGCTAAATTGTTGTGGTAATGTCATCCTTATACTTAACATCAGAGTCGGTTGGGAGATACTAAGCTTGCTTTTGATTTGGAAGGTGCAGAGGAATAAAACACGTCCACAATGGTCAAGACTCAAGTCGAATTAATTTAATATCATGACACAATCTATCAAAACGTAAACAAATCAAAAAATCATAAACTAAAGAGTTGTACAAAATAAGATAAAAAAGGTTTTAAAAAGAAGTCTAGTTATGTACACTTCAAAACACACGTCTGACAACTTGACGCGCACGTCCCGCTTTGCCGACACGAACATCCCGCGTTGCGGTCGCGCAGGTGTGCAGAGCGCCATAAGATTACATGGGCAGCGTCCGCCGCGCGGTAGACGCTCCCGCTTCGCAGTCGCTTTGGTCGCGTAGGTTTGACCTAAGCATACAAATAATAATATGGACCCAGTTAAAGTCATAAGCACAGGATAACGAACATTGTATTTCGATGCACTTTATATTAAAGAAGAAAAAAAACTCACAATACCCATACTTTGCAACGTTGTACTCACAATAGCAACCAATAAATTTTCCCGCTATTCTATCCAGTTCCCAGCGATTACATCTTGTTCTCCGGCGAAGTGTTAACACCTCCTTATCCCCCACCCCCCTGTTCCTCCCCACGGCTGTCGGATTCCATCAATTATCCCGGTAGACTGTGCCCGCAATAACAAAGTTGCCCGCGAGGTGCTAATGTTTGTCGAGCCGTGGGAAGTGGCGACTACGCTTGTTACTAAGATATTGATACAATCGTCTTTTAACTGGATATTGATAACCGATTTATTATTTCAGGCTTGTTTTTCTCCTATAGGTCCTTATGAATTGCTGCAATTTTACATTATGAGTTTTTGAATTCGGTATCGGTTTGTCTGTCTGTGACCTTTACACAGTGTTAATTGAAGTGTCACAAAGGCGTTTTTAATAGTGTTAAAATGTACGATTTAGGTGCAGTCAGAATATTAGCACAACGACGTTGAGCTCAACGCATTTTTGAGTTGAATGATACTCTTAGTTAAATAAGTAATAATATTAGAAGTTTTCGCTTTTATATTCCAGTAATTCACAGCCTGTCAACTTATCTCCTAAGTCCTAATCAGTATCATAGGAATCTTGATACTGATTAGGAACCTAAAATACTATTCCACTATCAAGTCCAGTATCCGAATATCCAGAATAGTGGGAATGCGATCATGCATGGAGAGGTCGTCAGAATCAAGACAGGCAATTTAATGCACATCGATTCCAAATGCATTTCTAATATCATTCCGACTGGCATTGGTGGCTGTCTGTACTAGGAGCTATTTTGTAATAGGCTAATGTTTGTAATAATTGTACTTTTTTATGCTTGTTCTTACAATCATTACATTATTGTTTAGAACTTTGATATTAGTATGTAGCTACTAAACTCTAACCGCGAATCGAGAGAACTTTTTAATTTGAAGTTCTGTGCTTCGTTATTCTAAGTAAAATTACATATGTTATTTCTAAGCTAAAAATTATGTTATCCAAGATTTTTTTCTACTTTTAGGTCTTATTTAAATAGTAATTATTAAAATAATTTAAAATTCATTATTATTGATCTAAATATCAACCTGTGTGGGGTAAGAATATGTATGTATTACTAATGCTACCAATTTAAATGTCGTTGCATTCGTTGCTTTGTAAAAAAATGAACATTTATTTGGTGAATGAAAAATTTTTATTTAGATTTTCGACCAAAAACGAAACGGTACCATTGTGTCTACGTAGAGCTCTGTATCACGGTCCCGCGGGCGATCTTCCAATCTGTCCAACAGATATAATCGCAATTTTATATCAACGTTGCGACTATAAACGTCCCTACGTGCATTAGATACCCACTGATATATTTAGACGGACGCCACAAGTGATTTGTGTCTGTACTAGTAATTATTTTGTTAATTTTATGTGTTGCAATGCCTTTTACGACCTTCTCATACAGAAAAACAAATTTTCAATTATTTTGTGTTCAAAATTTAATCTTGCAGGTACCATTCATATTTCTATGATAAAAAGTAGTTTATGGCCTTTTTCGCGGTCGTCTCTATTTATATTTTTTGAAAAACTACATTAAAATCACAGCAGTGTCGTAGTTTGAAAGCCTATTCGATGCAAAGATATAAATAAACATTTATTTCGATAATAATTATTGCAATGGATTTCCTTTAAATATTTTACCTTTGCATGATATTTACCACGTTTTTGTCAGGAGGTCGATTGAAATGACACATGTCAGCTCATCGAGTAGTCTGTGGTGGTCTACTTAAATATGTCTATGTGAGCTATAAAATAGTCCCTACGTGAATTGGGAGGATATTTCTATTTATTTCAGCAATTCATCTCGTTTTATTGCTGTATGTAGGTTATTCCATTTTTGACGGATTTAAGCTGAGCCCACATTGTGATGAGGCGTAACCTGGCGGGCCGCATTTTTTATAAAGATTCCCCTATTCCGTCATAAAAGATTAATTAAAAATTAGATGACGCCCTAAACCTCGTTGCGCCAAAATACGTTTGTCACGCGATAACAATGTATGAATGATAACAATGTACAATGAGGTGACTCGGAGCACAGAACTAGACTTATTCTGTACCAATATTGGTAGACTAAAGAAGAACCTTAGCGACCCCTTTTTTAAATAAATTAATATCATATATAATATTATGTACTTGTAAATCTGATAATGTTCTATTCTTTGTTTGCTGTTTGTTTCTTGTTTAACTTTTCTAGTGTATTTTATATCTGTGAAAACTTATAATTGGCCTTCCTGTGTTATTTTAAAACTACTTGTTAATCTAGCTGTAAGTTTTCCAAAATAAATAAAATAAAATAAAAATAACCGTACATTTTTCAGGGATAAAAAGTATCTTAGGTCCTTTCCCGGGACATAGGATACTTTTACAAAGTATCCCCATACTGAACAACTCAATCAGTTCAGCGGTTTGGGTATGAAGGCCAGACAGACAAACTTTCGCATTTATAAAATTAGTATGGATTCGTCCGTCACAATCTGACGAAGCTTTCATCAGTGTTACGCACGTTCTATTTTGTTTGTGTTATTATTTATCTAATCGTTATGCGCAATGTGCGTAGTGAGAACAAAATGTCCCAGTTTCTCAACTATTCGCATCTATTTTTGTTTATTGTAGAGGCTATTGCAGTATATCTTTCATTTTAATAGACATAAACAAATACACTTGTATTTTATTCAGCCGCAGAATTCAGCAAGCAAATCAGTTAATAAAATAATAATTTTTGTCTCTATAATTATTTAACCCCAAAAAAATACCGATACTTTGTATTAAGACTGAAGACTGTAGTTATAGTACACAATGTTTCCTTGTCTGATATGTTACAAAAGTAGCTTGAAGCATAAAAACTATAACATCTGTAAGCATAATGTAAATAGTCATATTTTGACCGTCTGTTTAATGTTTATACGAGAGGGGGTTAACATAAACTTCGTTTATTTCTATTTTTGCTTTCGGCTTTTTCGGTAAGTACTTTTCACAGTGACAACACTAATATACAATACAATACAAAAACACTTTATTGCACACCAAAAAATACAAAATGAAACAATTTTACATACAACAACATATTCTAGATGATGCACAAAAGGCGAACTTATTGCTAACAAGCAATCTCTTCCAGTCAACCTTTATATATCTATCAGATACAATATATCTATAAGAACCAATATATCTACGAGTATCAGAACCCTAAGATTTGGGCTTTCTAGATTATTTTTTTTTGTTTAGTACTAAGAGATAATAAAAAAGAGCGTAATTGAGCGTTTGATAACAGATAAAAAATATAATTATGTAAATTGTAAACACAACTTTCATAAAACGATACACAGAAGAATATGTTATCTTTAACAATAAAGCAACAGCAGCCATAACCTTAGCAGCTGAATTCGAATTTACACCTTCATCCAAACACAATACTATTTAGAACAAAGTGTAAATCATTGATTTCACACATGCCCTTGCTGAAGGCTTTAAAAATGTAACAGTACACCCGACCAATACCAGTGATACTATTTTAAATATTTAAAACACTGTTGTAAAGTATCCAGGTAAAGCTTTTATCCATTGAAAGCCTTTTATATTAATATAGGCTACAGCAAAAAATACAGACAATAAGCTCAAAAATAACTTTTTTACAGTATTAAGTTTTAATATTTAATATAATTGATATAATTACCTACTAATAATAAAAAAGAGGAAGTCTGTCGACCTGTCAGTTTGTCTGTTACCTCTTCAAGAATATATCTTTAAAACCCGGAAAAGAATGTTCTTTTACGGGTTTTAAAGATATATTGTATTTGTATACAATACACAGTGTACAATAATTTTTTATCACACAAGATATAATATAAATTCAGTGTTCACGAATTTGTGGCCAACTTCTACTAATAAAAAGTAATTAATTGTTATTAGTATAAGTTTATTAATTATATTAAGGAACTATTAATCTTTAATAGATAAAGGGACATTGGGCAGATTAATGTGTCATGAAACTAAATTTACATTTCCAACTGTATCCCGTTATTAACCCTAATCTGTGTATATTGTGGAATTGATAATCTCAAAATCTGTAGTGATTTGGGTTTTTGCTCAACAATATATTACTCGGACCTTCTACCCATAGCAGCCGTGGTGGTATGGGTTCATAGAGATTTAATATTTATCGAATACTAGATGATGCCCGCAACTCCGTTGCTTCAAAATTCGTGTATCGCGCGAGAACCGTACATTCATAAATAGTATCCTTTGTCCTTTCCTGCCCCCTACCATGAGCTCTTATAGCAGTATTACTTTAATATTACTTTCAGATTTGGCACAAACAAAAAACATAGTTATGATTATATAAATAGAGATCATGTTTGCTTATACGAAATCCAAAAGTAATATTAAAGTAATACTGCTATAAGAGCTCATGGTACATTTTTTTTTTTTTTGATTTTTCAAAATTGGTTCAGTGGATTGGGCGTAAAGAGGCAACAGACAGACAGACGCACTTTCCCATTTATAATATTTGTATGGAAATTATGTTCTGTTTAAATCATTCAAAGTAATCACAACACAGCTACTAATAATTCAACGTTTTAATCGTGTCATCAAAATCACATTATATTTAATAATTATTTTACTGCCATTTAATTATTTCTTTAATAGCTGTTTCCGGAATCCAATTTAATTTATTTTGACTTGAAATTACAAATAGGCGTACGAGTAAATAAGCTGGTTATGAGTAGAATAAGCTAATAATTTAATATTGAATACACTAATATGAACAAATAAATTGAGCTATTTGTAGCGCTGTTCCGGCGAACAGCTCCGATTATATTACAGATAATATAAGCTTGCTCAAATAATTGGTTTTCAATGAGTTCATAATATGAGCCCAGTTAAACAATTGAATTTTAAGGCGCCGTCGATATAGTCAGGGTAAAAATGATATAATATTATGTTGATCTTGAGCATATTATATCCTCTTTTATTCTGAGAAATCTGGATTCTCAAAATCGTGATTTAGATGGAGACTGCAACGCTCTAACGTCACTGTCTCATCAATGGTTGCTGCACTCGACATGATATTGATGGGGTACCACTTTGGGATTTTGTACTGCTAAATTATGCTCCCACAATAAGATTATAGCTCAACAAAATAGGGCTGCAAAATTTCTGTAACATTTGTGTGAAATTTTAAAAGCCGCTCATGTTGTACTCGAATCAAACGAATGTAGCATCAAGACGCATAACAAAAGCGCAATTACTGTACCAACAATAATTGTATGATTGAAAATTATTTAATTTGTAACAAGTTAAATAAAACAATAACACCGGCCCTGGACGCCATGTTCAAATAAATGGAGATCTCGTTAAACGCGACCGATTAAATTATTAAATGAATCATGAAAACACGAGCCATGAAACAATCAATTATATTTCACTTAATCTAATAATAATGTGCTCAGTTTGTTCAATATTATTTTTGTGAATCCGTTTTATGTACCTTAAATGAAGACATGAGAGGATGAAGTGGGTAATTAACAATAGGCTACTTAACCTACTTTTTTCTTCATTCTAAACGCTTCTTAATCATTCTTTTTTACCAAAAAAAAACTAATATTTTAATATTTTAAACAGTAGAAACCCATAAAAATGTTGATTGAAAAATATGCCTTTTATATGGCGCCGAAAACACTGCCCGCCATTGTGCCGCCATAGTGTGACGTCATGTTTTTTGTATTTTTATACTTTCTTTATTGAAAAAAGTTTTATGTGCTAAGCGTTCGAGTCTAACAGTGTCAAAAAATTAGAAAATAATTTAGAAATCATTGGTAATGTTGAACACTTTTGGAGAAAAGTTTTGGCCATTTCATTTCCCAACTACAATAAATGGAGATAATATATAAAACTGATGTTTTACTTGAACTATTCAAGAAAATATATTTTACAAATCTTTCTAGGCTTATTCTTATTATTTATGTACAAATAAACTTACATATAACGAGCGCGATAAATAAAAGATATTAAATTACGAATGTGATGACGTCACATCCAAATCGGAAGTACCGCAAAAGCGTTTTCGTCAGTACAAATCATATTTTCATAAAATCATATTTTCAAATCGACTTTTTTTATCAATCATAAGCTTTTATTTGATGACAAGGGTGAAATACGGTTTCCTAGGCCAAGTTCTACTAGAAATATGCATTAGTTCAATGAAATTAAATATAGGTCAAGTAGCCTATTTGAAAACTGAGTTTTTTTTTTTTTTTGCATAAATGGAGACTTTATGCCCGGGAAAATGATTTGAAATTAAAAAATGTGGATTATATTATGTATAGCTAAATAATGAAGTTTGTAATTTACAAGGTTTGTTCAAACTATAAAGAAAAAAAAAAATGAGTAATTGCTCTTATATTGCAAAGTGTTAGTTACACACTTGATCAACTCATGTCTTCAAATATAGTATTGCTTTGTAACCATTATGTGGGTTAATAAAATAAAATCGATTTATTATTGCTACGGGCTTATAAATAAAACCAAAATTTTATTTTTGTTACCCTTTATTTTGTTAAATGTAATTGTTGATTGTGCCTCGTCTTCGTTAACATTTTAATTACTTAACTTTAATCAAAAAAGTGTCCTGTGTTTGTAATTGGCACATAATTGAATGAGTTTCGAGGAAAAAGGAAATTATTAATACGTTTCGTTAGGCGCGGCGAAGATCAGCGATTTTAATCCAAATAAATTTTATTTTCCTCCGAAAGATCTTTCGCTAAATTACTTTTAAACTAAGGAATATTTTAAAAGTCTTAGACCCTCCCATTCGTCATTAAAGATGAGTAAATCCGAAAGCTTTTTTCGGTTCCTCTAATGAATAATAAATTCTTAAAGTTTACTTAGCACCGCAAGACCTTTTCATTTTTCATTTCTGTATTGAAATTAGATTACGACTTAATTATCAGGCAAAGCCTTTTTATATAAAATTATTTTAGAAAGCAATTTATTATATATACTGGACACTGAAAACAAACATTCGATAAATTGTCTGCGACCTGATGTGAGGTGTCGTAAGCACTTTATTAATTAGAAAAACCCATAATTTTTTTTCCAATTTCGCTTTCAAAATTATTGAAATCAAATTGTTTTTGAACATCACGTTATGTCAAAACAGAATGCAGTTTCTTAGCCAATTATTTATATTTTATGCAAATTCTTACAGCTATTATGTACCATTACGATTTTCGAAACACCGAATTTCCTTTTAGGGGAACAAAATACCTTAACAGAATACCTCGTTGTCATCCCAATTGTTTTCAAAATAATATACTGCCCATTGCGCATAAATATATAATAAATTGGCGACAATATATTGCCTTACCTTTCTTAGGACTAAAATATGGAGCACAATAAATATAATGTACTTTACCTCCATCCATGTTTTACGATGGATGAAAATTTGACACAATCCATACTTATTAGTATAGCAAACTTACAAATGTTTTTACTCTATCTAACACTCTGTTTGTCTGCTTGTCATGTAAGCAGTACTTTTTTTAGTTTTTGGTTTAATTTTGTATATAATTTTGCCTATAAACTTTGATCTATAATTTTCTTAATTGCATAAGTTTCGTATATGTGTTGGCTTAATAATTATGTGCATCTACTATGTGCGTGTATGAGTTGTCCTGGATTTTTCTAAAGCACTTTATTTATTCGTCGCAGTGCAGACAAAAGAAAAATGTCTGGTGAGCACTGATAAGCATAAAATGTTACTTTGCTGCTTTAAAAATCCATCCGACCTGCTACATGGTAACTATAAATTCTCCTACAGCAGTTACATTTTAAAGTAACAGACTTTGTTGTAGAGAATGCTATAACTACAGATAAAAGGTTTTAATACTACATAATATTAAGATCATTAAAATTATGATAATAATCCTATGGCAGTATCTGCATTATTTCTTTATTTTATTAAAGTAAAAAGTTGATTCTTAGGTACCTTGGGCCCATTTATCTACTGCTATATAGGTTGTTACTTGTTATAAAACTAAGTGATAATGATATTTTATTGTGTACTCGTATAATATGTACCTTGTATTGAGTTCACTGTAAAAGCATCATTGCTGAAAAAGGAACTTTTTTATATCGGCATGTACACAACTTAAAATATTAACACTTTGTTTTGCTACACCTTGTATAACGCAAAGTTCTGAAAACTTCCACACTATATCTAATAATAGATTTTAACAATAAACAACAGCTGTCTGACTTTTGTTAACTTCTAGCCGTTAGAAGTTAATCAATATAAAAGAAGGGAATTAGTTTATTGAATGAACAACCTTCTACCCTTTTTAAATTAGCAAGGGGTCGAGTGAACTTACGTGCATTTGGAATTCACTCGAGCGGAGATCTCAATAGATAATTGAAGACATGAGTGGATGGAGCGGGTAACTAACATTTTACAACATAATAGCAATTACTAATTTCTTCCCTTATAATTTGAACAATTTGTAACTTACCTACTTCATCATCTAGCTGATATATCTAGTTATACATAGAACCCTATTTTTTTTTCTAATATATTTTTCCGATACTAAAGCCTCCATTTATGCAAAAAACGTCAGTTTTTAAATTTTTAGATGAAGTGTTATCTACTCATATGTCTTCAATTATTTTAGGGTTCCGTGTGTGATTTCAGAATGTAACGTTTTTTAATTTGTTAATTGTTAGCAAGTGGTTGTAGAAATCATTTAGTAACCTTTTAGGCCTTTAGTCTTTAAGGCAATGTCGAGTAGCGGTGACGGTTTTCTAAAACTGGTCTGTTAGAAAGTATAATATGACATCAAATATCTCATCGCTACTAATGGGCTGCTGCGGGCAGCGAATTCAAGTCAGCAGCCCTAGCCATCCATACTAATATTATAAATGCGAAAGTGTGTCTGTCTGTCTGTCTGTTACCTTTTCACGCTTAAACCGCTAAACCGATTTTAATAAATTTTATGGCAATGTAAGGCAATAGTTTAAGTCCTAAAAAATATCTGGAATACTTTTTATCCCGGAAAAATGTACGGTTGCGGGCGTCATCTGGTACTAAGTAATTTTGTATTGAATAACTAACAATATCTAAGCTGATGAAGAAAGGCTTTACAAAGCTACGGAACTCTGAAAATCGCGCTTGCCCAGTTCAGGTTATTGTGTAGATGTTTTGTCATGAATAATTTAACATTTGTTAGTCTTACGAATTATTTATTTATTTATTTATTTACACTTTATGCAATTCACAAAGGCGGGCTTAATGCCTTGTGGCATTCTCTACTAACCAACCTTAGGGTGATACTGAGAATCTATAATACAGGCGCATTCTTTGTAAAGAGACAAAATTATGTTATTAAACAACATAGAAAGGGCCGAAAACAATCACGTATAATTTTAATGCGGTAAATAATGAGGGATTTTTAAATAAACATTGCCGTAGAATCAATGAATAATGTATTATTATATGAAGGAAGGAATTTTTACCTCAGAAAAAAAAATGTTTTCCCTTGTTAGATTAGTAAAAATCAACGATTCCTACTTATTTACCAAAAAAATCGTTTAGTTGCAATAGTTATAGACGAGCCATAAAAATTCGTACTTTTGACGATATATGAAGTTTATGAGTTATTTCGTGATGTGGATTATTTATTACCGCCAATTTTTGTCCTATTTTGCTATCATAAAAATTGTTTCATAGGAAAATGGCGTTTTTCGGTCGTGTTATTTCAAATCAGTATTATTAGTCGTCATCTTTTATCTGGGATTGACATAACCCGACCAAGTAACGTAAACCCATCTGCCTATGAATAAAATCTGACAGTATCTTAACAGTAAGCCTAATAATAATACAGCTAAAATAATTTTCAATAACAATTCCAGAGCGATTTATCAGTGGATGATTCAGTGAACTAATGGGCATTCAGTTCCTGGACTTGATAATGGACCATAACTCAATGGTGTTATCAGTACAGTCGTTGATTTATAATTATTCATTATTCTATTAGATGTAGGCAATAAATTAACTAGGGATAATCAATCAATCTTTATATAATGCTAGAAGCGCAATATTAGAATTCTCTTTGAAGGTAAAAGATTGGTTTTTTGTATGACCTTATAATCGTTAACTATGTGTGTATATAAAACAAACTACAGTTAGTAGTATAGTTACGTATAAAATCTTCTGAGGATATTTTAAACATAACTTTTATAACTTATAAGCTATGTTGCTAGTGCCCAATGGGTAGACCTTTGGTTCGCACTCGTAGAGGGTGCAGGTTCGATCCCGGGTGGAGGCGTGTACCAATGAGACATTTCCTGATCTCAAGTACATAATACGGACACTCATACGGTGAAGGAAAACATCGTGAGGAAACCCGCACATGGTTGGTCCCAGACGTATTGACTAGTTCTTTCCTCTGGACTAGGCCGACTATGTTGCGAGAATGCCGTATGTGCTTGGGCAACCATACGGACATTTAAGAATCTTGTCCTAGGCACTACAGTATTTGAGGTGTGGTTACTTCGCTCTGAAAATACTGTATAAATCATCCACAACGGATGTAAAGGCCTAGTTTTTTTAGTTTGATGAGCAAAAAATCATTTATGGAGTGTTAGTTTTTTTTTTTTGGTTTGAAGATATTTTTTTATCTAAACGTCCTGAATGATTTAACATTACGTATACTGACGTACGTTACTGGTTTTCTTAATTGATTTCACCAAAACTTGTATTATTTAATAACTTATTAATGTTCCATTAAGGAAAAAGGCCAACAATGTAAATATATTCATTACATAGTATCGGCGTCATTAATATTGTGAACGTTACGAGCGATGGGGGAGTTAATGACAAAATACGTTCCCGAAGATTAGCCCATAATATACCCAAATCCTGATCGTATAACTTTTCATTACTTCGCAGTTGCTTTATTACGTAGTATGGGTAATATTTACCATAGATTTTCATTGATTTTGGGAGGTTAACTATGTCGGTGCTATACCATTAGACAACGGAAATATTTTGCTTCGCTATATCAGATGTGCGTTAACTTAACTCCGCGTATTTTTAACCGACTTCAAAAAAGGAGGTTAGCAATTCGACGCGTATGTATGTAATATTTCCAGAACTGCCCAATTTTCGAATATTAGTCTATACAGCGTCTGACCAAATGTGCCAAATTTCAAAAGTGTATGTATGTATGTATGTAAGTATGTATGTATGTATGTTTTTATGTTTGTGTTCGCATATATCTGGAACTATCATTCCGATTTAAGTAATTCTTTTTTTTTTTGTACTAGGTATTATTCAACTTAGGGAATAGTGCAAGTTTCATCAAAATCGGTTCTGTAGTTTTGAAGATAGGGAGATTTAATTCTCAATTACGTACACTTTTGAAGTCGGTTTTATCTTTTTAAAATACAGCTATCACTGAATAATATAGTACTTAGTACCTGTTTCACCACTTCCTGATAAAGTGCCGGGTAAGCTATCCACAACTTTTTTGACAGATTCTCAATACTTTATCTGTCAAGTTAAGTGGTGGATAGCTTATCCGGCACTTATCAGGACGTGGTGAAACAGGCCCTTAATATTATAAAGCTTAAAAATTTGCTTGTTTATTTGAATGCTTATCTCAAGAAGTACGTTCGAATTTATTTATTTTTATGTTAGTCCGTTTATCGAGAAAGGCCTTCTTCAGCCTTTCTCGATAGCTTAAAAGCTATATAACATCACACTGCACTGCGATCAATAAGAGCGAAGATCAATGGGTAATGTCGAAAAACGGGGAAATTTATTCATTTCTGTTATTATATTGTTTTGACTCGGACGAAGTTGCGGGCAACATCAAGAAGTAGATAAAGTAAGCATACACTATACTGTCATTAGGAAGACTTAAGATGTGACCGCAACGAATGGTGATAGCAATAAAAAGACAAAAGAGGCTAATTTGTTTTTATACATAAAAGTCTCTGACGCGATAGCGGGCTTTAAAATGACGTCCTATGTTAGCAATTTCCTTACATTTTCATAAAAATAATTTAATCCGCGCCGGAGCCCTAATGCCACTGTCTAAGGTCTATTTTCCCACAAAAACGACGGGTATATCGATTTAATCTCTCATCAAGTGCCTATTAAACGTCAGAGGGCTTATTTCAAGATAAATATTCTGCAAAGCGCGGCTTAAAATTCTAAGAATAAATTTTATATTACATCGTCCGGTGTTCGAGGGCATCGAAAAACAATTTGATGGCGAAAATCCATTAATGAAAACACTTTTGTGAGATAAGATTTAAGAATAATCAAAATTTAAATACGACTCAAATCCCTACAGGCTTTTAAAGGTCGTTAGATCAAAAGGAAGTGCCGATATTGATATAATTGACTTTTTCTGGTTCTCTTTATTGATGACACCCTCTCGCCTAGTTGCGATTGACATTTTGACATAATATACAGGGGAAAGTGTAAAGCTGGTTTCAGATTACGCTATAATATAATAGCATATAGTATACAGCTCATAGCACAAGAATATCGCGCACCATACATTGTTATGGACACGTTCACACTGTATTGTACTATAATTATATTATTGGCTTGCTATACGCTATGTATGGTGCGCGATATTCTTGTTCTATGAGCTATATACTATATGCTATTATATTATAGCGTAGTCTAAAACCTGCTTACCATAAGGTCATGACATCCAAGGTGGACCTAATGAAGTACCGTAAGGGCCAACCCACACGTACCACAACCACACGACAACCACAACCACACCTCGTGGTCGGGCGTATATTTCGTATTGTAAATGAACTGGACTATTCACACGTACTACATTTTTCAGTCGTTGTCGACCACTTGTGTGATACCGACCACATCGCAACCACAACGTTGCGTCGATGCAATGACAGTGCGCGCACATCGCCCGCGCTCTTCCCCCCTCCGTTTCATTGACTTTCGTACGTAACCACATCGCAACCATTGGCGACAACGCTACCACGTCGGCGTTTTGTTGGTACCACAACGCAACTACAAAAAGCTGCAGCGACACCATTCACACGTAACCACTGCTCGACGACATTTTGTCGTTGCGATGTGGTGTGGTTGTGGTACCTGTGGGTTGGCCCTAAGTCTGTAGGTTACAAGCTATTTTGGCGCGTGGTTAAAATCACAATAAAGCCACCTCGTTATAAAATGTGATCAAAGCATCGACCCGAACATTTTCGTACATCAAAAATGTTATTTTATTTTCCAATTTCTTTAAATTAGAGAATACAATAAAACACATAACAAAACAGGTTTTCTAATACATTGCTCAAGTTATGTAAAGTACACATAGTATCATCCTGGATTAGCCGAGTAGTTCCGGCTAATCAAATCGTGCTCTAGCAGCTCACCGCACACATCGAGTTAAGCCGAGCTACATCTGCGGTTATCTAGGCGATGATAAACCTGTCAAGACGGTTTGATATTCTTACGTGTGTAATAAGAGGTAATATGGGGGATATTAGATAGAACATCATAATATTAGAATACACAATGTGTATATTATGATTTATGAATGTTTTAGCAAAAAGAAGACATCGTGACCACGGCCGTTGCAACACGGCCTCGTCGAGAAAAAGTATGTTCTCGTAGTAGCAATACAACTAGAACAAGTCGCGTTAATCCGTAATGTAGTACGAAAGTTTAAAAAAATTAAGCGATTATGTTAGCAAGATTGTTTCAGGCCTAACACCATGCAGGTTGAAAAGAGGACGCGCGTTTCGCCCCAACACCTAAGCATCCTCAGGATATTGACTCAAGTTTCATTCTTCTTTTCAACTCATTATTTCACAGAAAAACCTAATAAAATCCACTTTTATTAAAATTTCAACCTCCATAGCTTCTATAACAAACAAAATCAATATCGCTAAAGCGTCCTGTCTCAGGAAATATGGCCGGAACATAACTCACCGATAAATTTAATTCCTCAGGAATTTCAATTAACTCTTAATGTCTCTCGTTCTCTTGAGTTTGTAAGGAGTGTAAAAATATGGCGTTAAAGGTGAGATTGCAAGTATGAAATAGTTTCATTAAGCAATATTTAAAGTTGCAGTTTTATTAATATATTTTCGCCTATAAGGTAATTTCTTGTCGAATTATTCAGCTTCAAAGGAAGAAGGTAAAGGAGGCCGAAAGAAGAAAAAATATTATTAATTAAGGTGCACTATACGATAATTAGTAGGGATGTAAAATTTATTATACTTTAAATGTGAGAGAGCTGGAAAACCGTTATGATACCATATATACTTTTCCAGGCCTATTACATATTTAGATATTTTTGGCACTTCCAAATTTATTACATACTGGAATTCAATAACAAAAGGACATCTAATGCGTTAATTTTTTGAGCATGAAATTTTCAGATTCTTCTGGCGTTGTAGGTATCCTATAGTCGATCGAAATTATAATTAAAACTTGGTGATCTATCATAAATTCATTTTAATTTTTTAATTAATGAAAATATAACCTCAAAAGTCCAGCTAAGCACATATTTGACGCCCCCACATGTCCAACTGTTGGTAACACCTGCTTGTACCACGCTGGCGTATGGCCAATATCACTAACGAACTTCTTCCATCGTCGGAAACTCCAAACTGAAAGTATTTTAATAATTCCCATATTGAAAGTTTCGGGATCCAATCGTTTCTAAACAAACTTCTATTGATACCATCAACTTCGTTATTGTTTTGGGTTAAAGCTTTATATTTGAATTGTTAATTTGATTGCGTTAAGTAAATTCACAAAAACGCACAGGCAACTTATTAAAGCGACATAAATATTATAATTTTACGCGTACGTAGTGGCAAAAAATCTGTAATATGTAATATTTTAAAGTTATAGATCATGTCCACAAAGACAGCTTGAAAACTAAACAAGTACTTTGTTATAAGTAAATAAAGAAAATATATTATTTAGGATTTTTAGGGTTCCGTAGCCAAATGGCAAAAATCAGAACCCTTATAGATTCGTCATGTCTGTCTGTCGGTCCGTCTGTCCGTCCGTATGTCATAGCCACTTTTCTCCGAAACTATAAGAGTTATACTATTGAAACTTGGTAAGTATATGTAGTCTGTGAACCGCTTTAAGATTTTGATACAAAAATGGAAAAATCGGCTAAGTGCGAGTTGTAATCGCGCACGAAGGGTTCCGTACCACTACAGAGCAAAAATATCCTAAAAATTGAATTTTTTGTATGGGAGCCCCCCTCAATTATTTAATTTATTTAAATTTTATTATTAATTATTAAAGTACAAATACAATTAAGTATTTTGAGAACATTTCAATTGCCTATGTGTTGCTGTTATTGATTAAGAGCAAAAAATAGCAAAAAAAATCACGTTTGTTGTATGGGAGCCCCCCTTAAATATTTAATTTATTTTATTTTTAGTATTTGTTGTTATAGCGGCAACACATATACACAATCTGTGAAAGTTTCGGAGTCTAGTTATAGCGGTTCTTGAGTTACAGCCTGGTGACAGACAGACGGACAGACGGACAGACGGACAAACATCGAAGTCTTAGTAATAGGGTCCCGTTTTTACCCTTTGGGTACGGAACCCTAAAAATTATTAAAAATTTTAGGGGTCCCCATTGGTACAACTGAAACAAAAAAAAATTTTTTTTCATCTAACCTATGCGTGTGGGATATCTATGGATAGGGTCTTCAAAAATCATATTGAAGTTTCTAATATCTTTTTTTTTCTAATCTGAATAATTTGCAAGAAAGACTTCTAAAGTGGTAAAATATGTCCCCCCTCTAACTTCTAAAGTAAGTCTATGTATGATAAGTCAAAAAAAATATATGATGTACATTACTATAAACTACCAACGATAATTGGTTTGAACGAGATCTAGCAAGTAGTTTTTTTTTTTTTTATACGTCATAAGTGGTAAACCTTAATTTAACTTTCATTAAATCAACTGAAATATAAAAAGAAATCAAAAACCTTTTAATTTCATAACAATAAACCTTATTGCTGCTGCGGAACCCTTTATGGGTGAGTCCAACTCGCACTTGGCCGATTTTTTTTTCATTAAAACAGATATTGTAGGTCATATCTTTTATTTACTGGAGGTAGCAAAGCGAGATTGACGAAAACTCAATTCAGCGCGCCTAATGGATATTTAATGACTAAATCTACGAATACTCAGCCGAGATAGTAAAATAATCGTTAAAATGCCTACTAATATGTGTTTTTATTGCCTTATAAAAATATATTCTTGTTTTTCAGTAATCACGAAGGCCAGCTTACGTTGTAAGTGATGTATCATCAGGTAGATGTTGGTTCTACGTTATTTGGTAGGATTATGTCAACTTAATGTTAAGTTATTGTAATTAGATGGTCCCAACATACTTCGTACAGATTAGATTTACTTTAATGTAAATTTTTGCTATCGTGAAAAATTCACCAGTCTAAAGTATTGTTGGTACTGCTAAATGTTGCCCGCAACTCTCATATCCAGGAAATGATAAAGAACCTTTTAAGGTTTTTCATACTAAATTTCATCAAAATTGGTTCAGTGGTTTATGCGCATTCACGCTCAAACCACTGAATTGGACGGTGGTAACTTATCGGTGGGACACTTTTACATTTAAAATAATACAATGTATCTTAAACTTATAATCAAATTCCACCATGTTCAAAATACAAAAATACCGCGAAGCAACTATTGAATACGGCCCACATAAAGCTTCACCCATATTATTTGTAATCCGGGTCGCACGTAGGGATTTCCTTCGTATAAATAAACGCTTATACTTTATATACTTTAAACTAGCAATCGGCAAGGAAATGACGATTTGGGAATCGACTGTCATTTCCGTTCGGAGGAAAGGAGACGCATAATTTTACTTCCTTTTTATCGCTCGGCCTTTGTACTTTTATAGACTGGCTGATATTTATTACGCTATCTGTTGGCCGCAGCTTCGTGTGAAATTGGGGATTTTTTGCCCGAAATTGTATTATTGTAGTGAGGATTGAGTAGATAGATTTGTGGGATCTGGGGACACGGAAGCCTTACCAAGATGATTCAAAGCTCACGTGGTCACTATAAAATTACCCATTCTCAAAGACTTTCGCCGATTTTGAGCTCTCTTAATTTAGGTATTCAGATTAATTTTAATGCTTCTTACTAAGCAATCATGGCATTGATTCCAAATAATTTATTTCTATCCTAGACCAGATGTGGACATGGAATAAAAATAAAGTAGCAGTGATTTCTTTCCTCAAACAACAATAAAAATATCTTAGAAAGAAGGTTCATTATATAGCAAACAATAACATCATTACCTTATTCAATAGAAACTTATTCAATCTGGATAAGAATATAAAGATCAGTTCGCACACCATACAGCGGGCGCTGGCCACTCGCCAGCTCCAGATCTAGTTCTTTTGTTGACATATTTCGTTTAAGAAGAGTTTAAGATGAATTGGTTCTTCAGTTCACCTACTTGTCAGCTGTAACATTACTAAATCAAAAAGTACTTTCTTCATTGAAATGGGCTTCCGTGAAAAGTGCATTTGATTTTAAGATTATGTTTTATTTTGTTTAATTTTTATTTTGTATAATTGTACCATTACATATTTTACTAAATGATGTCTATTGCAATATTCATTTAAATTGTTTTTTTATTTGATACTTCAATATTCTAAGCGTTCACGCATTAAAAAGAGAGACGCGCTGATATTTGATGAGACGCTTTGATCATTTTGAATTCAGACTGGAACCGAAATAGGCAAAATAATCCTATAATCATTGCTCGTCACACATTTCGACTTTTCGAGAGGGCCATGGCGAGTGGCATCTCTCAAAGCAATACGTGCTTTGAGTGCCTCGGGCTATGAACAGAATGCTCACCTAGCTACTTTTGGTACTTCAACAATTCGAATGAACCTCAACCATCATTTTTAACTATCACTTGTTAAATTGCGTTATTAGTTCATACCAGCTAAAACTGCAGATTAATTGGTCGGCCAGTTTTGTTATTTGCATTGATTACACACCGCAAATCTAAAGGTTTCTTTCCAACTTGGAACAACATGGATTACCATGATTACTATCACGATTGCAAAGCATGGACAATACACGTCGATATGTATACAAATATCTGTTGTCTGTATAACGGTTTCTAATTACTTGTATTAATCCATGATTGGCCAACATCACAATAGTTTTCAGTGCATTCTACTATTACTATTCAGTTAAACAATAGTTCGATTCCAATTATTATAAATACACTGATAGTTTCCAACCAGGCTTTGCGATATATTTAAGCCGTTTATATTTATATATCGGAATATACCGCATCGGAACAACAGGCCAATTAGTTATCTAAGGCCATTTACATACGTAATCACAGAGGGCGCCATTTTAAGATCGTTTAACTTCAAAGTTATGCTAATTCGAAATATCTAAATTAAAGTTAAAATTATGAAATTTAGTAACAGTCATAATATAGAAGACAAACAATGATATTGTGAGTTTGGCCTTATTCTAATTGATTGTTTTTAGACACATTTGTGGATTTTCTGTATCATCACATGGATAATAAGGGTTAATTCTAACTAAAGTAATTTGAAACAAGCCACGACATGGCGATGCCTATAAGCAACACTAAATTAAATAACGTGACACATTAAAATTTTGTATCACTATAAAAATTGCAACAGCGGCTACCCTTAACTCTGATCATAAGAATAAAGCATGTGTAAAATACAGCATATTCTATATCACCACTACTGTAATTAACAATTTTGTACCTTAATTTGAATATCGATTGGATGTAGTCTATCAAAAACAAAATGGCGAAGCGACATCCTGGCGTCAGCACCGTCTTGAATAATTATGGCGATAAATAAAATACAGTAACGGTACAGACTCGACCTACTGACAAAGAGTGCAATTAATTTCAAATGGCATTTATTTAATTGAGTATCAGTCAAGTGTTGCATCGTAGTACTTTATTATGTAAATTAAAAATGTATTATTTTTTGTACATATTTTATCTTATCCTTCTAGTTGTAGTTGACTAGGCAGTTGTTACAGTAACAATTATATAGATCATAACAAAACATTAATAAAGAAACGATTATTATTATTATAGTAATCGATTACACACGCTGCTTTTTAAACGACATGGTCTCGTAGCAGGTCTACGACATGGTCTCGTAGCAGTACTACAACTAAGTCTCGTAGCAGGTCTACGACATGGTCTCGTAGCAGGTCTACGAAAAGGTCGTGTAGCAGGGCTACAACATGTTCTCGTAGTAGGGCTACGACATGTTCTCGTAGCAATACTACAACTAAGTCTCGTAGCAGGTCTACAACATGGTCTCGTAGCAGGACTACTAAAATGGTCCCATAGCAGTACTACAACTAAGTCTCGTAGCAGGTCTACGACATGGTCTCGTAGCAGTACTACAACTAAGTCTCGTAGCAGGTCTACGACATGGTCTCGTAGCAGGTCTACGAAAAGGTCTCGTAGCAGGGCTATAACATGTTCTCGTAGTAGGGCTACGACATGTTCTCGTAGCAATACTACAACTAAGTCTCGTAGCAGGTCTACGACATGGTCTCGTAGCAGGTCTACGAAAAGGTCTCGTAGCAGGACTATAACATGTTCTCGTAGCAGGTCTACGACATGGTCTCGTAGCAGTACTACAACTAAGTCTCGTAGCAGGTCTACGACATGGTCTCGTAGCAGGTCTACGAAAAGGTCTCGTAGCAGGGCTATAACATGTTCTCGTAGCAATACTACAACTAAGTCTCGTAGCAGGTCTACGACATGGTCTCGTTGCAGTACTACGACTATGTCTTGTAGCAGGTCTACGACATGGTCTCGTAGCAGTACTACAACTAAGTCTCGTAGCAGGTCTACAACATGGTCTCGTAGCAGGACTACTAAAATGGTCTCATAGCAGTACTACAACTAAGTCTCGTAGCAGGTCTACGACATGGTCTCGTAGCAGTACTACAACTAAGTCTTGTAGCAGGTCTACGACATGGTCTCGTAGCAGGACTACGACATGGTCTCGTAGCCGGTCTACGACATGGTCTCGTAGCAGGTCTACGACATTGTCTCGTAACAGGTTTACGACATGGTCTCGTAACAGGTTTACGACATGGTCTCGTTACATGTTTACGACATGATCTTGTAGCAAGTCTACGACATGGTCTCGTAGCAGGTCTACGACAAGGTCTCGTAGCTCTGCTACGACTAGGTCTCATAGCAGGTCTACAACTAAGTCTCGTGGCAGGGCTATGGCAAGTTATCGTAGTAGGGTTACGCACATACTCGTACTGCTACATTAAGAGCGATTTCACCAAAGAAATGGAACCCGTTCAATGCACACTGAACCGGTTCAAAACGTATAAACGCGATTATAACATCGAATTGCATTTCACCTACATAAACTGAACGCGTTCATAGCAAATCCGAGTTTTATCTTCTGAACGCCCAAAGTCCGAAGTTTAACGTCATAAAACCCGTTCAAGCCCTGTTATGGCGGAACGAAAAACATAAACAAAAGAAATGTCAAAATGACAGTTTTGACACATGCATTTGATTAGTTTATGTATTGTTTCTTGCTATTTTGTAGTTACATTACCGTGAAAATACTTTAAAATGATGAAAACATGTAAAATAGTCGCGTGACGTCACGTAAACTAAGATTTAATAATCGCTATCAAAAAAAGTTTGTGAAATCCATTTGAAACAGAACGAGACTTATGTCATCGCGTGAACGCGTTCAATGAGAACTAAGTTTTATAAAACGAAGTTTTGAGTGTGCCTGGTGAAATCCCACCTAAAGCTGTTGGTAAAATGTAGGCATATTTCTATCACAAAAATTGTTTCACATTAAAACACTTGATAAATTAAATAATTATATTACTCTTTAACTGGAAAACAAATATAAGTATTCGCCTTGTTTTATTCCTAAGTTGATAAAAATACTTATCTCTGGTTACATAATACATATTATTATATTCTGTCCCCCTTACTAATAAACGTTGTATAAGCTTTAAATAGTTATACAGTATTTTGTTCCTGTCACACAAGTGACATTTTTAATTGGATTGAAGAAGACAAAACACTGTATAACTATTCAAAGCTTATACAGCGTTTATTAGTAAGGGGGTTAGTCTTTAATCTTACAATAGAGCTATCTAACATTTCTACACATTCTGTTATTCTGAACACTCAGGGAATACCACTGAGCAATAAAGTGCACAATTTCAGTGTAACAATGCTTGAAACTAAGTTACACAAGGATAATTGTACATGTGTATTTGTGGTTTAATAATAAAACTTTATGTGTGTATATTATATGATAAAAATATGTTATTATATCAACTTATCCCTATATTGTTATTTATTGGTTCGACTTGTTCGATGACTCGACAGCAAAGTAAGACATTAAAAATGTGAAAAACGATTTTACATACTACGATTAATAATTATTATGTCACTTGCTATATTTTTAATATAATCTAATCTAACTTAACTGCTTAAAATATCGTATGTATAATATTATGCAAAGTAATTCGACTATATAAATTTTTGGAGCTATAACAAAAAAACAATAAAACTTATCGATGTGAAAATTATAATATTCTATGCGGGTATAAAGTGTATATTTACCTGAGCATTGCAATCGACCCTAAAAAGCATAAAACATAACTGCAGAGTAAAAAAGTAATACTAACTTTATGCTGAGCGTCGTAAAACGGAACACCTCTAACAGGTGTTCGTTGAGCGATATTTGTCAAATAACAGTACCGTTACTGCCTTCGGGTCGATGCAGACGGGAGACATAATTGTAGCCGAGGAATACCGATACTGTATAATCGTTACTATAATATACAGCCGGGTAAGTTAGAACACAGTCGCAACAGTACCGTTTTTTCGTCAAAAGTATATGCTGAGTCCGTTTGTCCACCGCCACCGTCACCGAGATTCACCGACAAAATTTAAATAAAGTGCCACTTTATAACCTAGGGCCTAGGCCTTGGTAGAAAATGAAACCTATAGACTAGGACCTAGGCAATAGGTTTCATTTTCTACCGACATTGCTTTAGCGCCTCCCATGCCAACGCCGCTTTGTAATGGCATAGATCAAAATAAAACCTGTAGCCTAGGTCATAAAGTGGCATTTTATTTCAATTTTTGTCGGTGACGTCGAAGGTGGACAAACGGCCAAATTGTGTAGCGACACGGTCATCGGTGGCTCGTCTGCGCCTACCGAACATCGTACACGGTACAGATCGTTTCGCGTTATGTTCCTACTTAAGAGGGTTCTTTATTAAATTATTATCCGGTCGCGTTGTTTAATAATATTATCAACTCGTGTCGAATTTTACGGTTCTTTCGCGTTTTATTTACATATAAAATCATTGTAAAAACGTTATATATTCGTCACTTTTTATGTAGCGTTTTGGATAAAGCTATTTTTCTATAGGAAGGAAAACTTTTAGATATGTTGTAGGTTCTTAATACAACATAATTACATTAATTCTATTTACAATAAGCGATGTGCTATTATGTACACTTATTGGAATAAAATTAATTTACAAATTACTTAAATTAAATTATTTTTTTATGAGAAAAGCAAAAAAATAATATGGCTTTTATTATAAAAATGTAAAAGTAATTATACATATCAAGCTGAAATACATTTCTTATAATCAGATTCTCACATAAAGCTAGTACTAGCTGACAATGTCTTGTATTGAGGGCGTCCAAGTGACCTGGATTACAGTCGTATGGGAGTTGCGGGAGGCATTACAATAATGAATCGAGTTATTGTCTATATTTACAATACAAACTATAGCTTTAACTTTAGCCTTACTTTAGCTTTACTAGCTATACCTTAGCTTTAATAACTTTACTGTAACTTTACAGTACAGCTGTAATACCTAAGATTTTTGGAGTGAAAACTATTATTTAGCGGCGTTATACACTTTTTTGGGTTAAAATTTTTTTTAACCCAAAACGTTACGTTACCTGTAACATGACGTTATCGAAAATGCGTAAGATGGAGGTATAGTTGACCGCCAGAGCAACAGGACAGGAATTACGGCTAAAATGTGCAAAATGCGTGAGTAAAATATAATCCTGAAAACCTCCTCTATCTTTTTCAAATAAAAAACAACCAGTTTAATGCCTAGCGCATTAAACTGGTTGTTTTTTTTTTTTTCACAAAAAACCATTAATTAAAAATTACACAATTTTTTTTCTTAACTTTAGTTTTTACGGTTTGGTTTTTTATTCCACGAAATTTATAATATATTGCCTGTGTAAGCGTAGTCCACAAGTTTAGCTATCAAATGAGACCTTTTTTATCTTCATAGGATATTTATATGAGAAGTACTGGTCAGATTAGTGTTAAAGCCCGAGAAAAACTAAAATGGCTGCCATTTTACAACCGTGAGAGAGAGAAAAAATTTGAGAGCCAATTTGTCGATAAAATATGTCATATATCATGACATTAAAGGATCGGACACCGGTGTCGGGACACATTGTATATATAATTAATTATATGCTGAAATCTGACAAGACCGTAATAATTACATTTTCAATAGCGCTTTATATTGGATAACATCAAAATATTACCCAATCAACAACGCTGTTAAATAGATAAACTTAGATTTGAAAAAAAACTCAGGAGTACATAATAATTATGTTCACAACAAGTATTCCAAAACTAACTTCTATATTACCAAGAAAATGGTTATTAAAACAACAAACACTAACAGTGATGATCATAGGCGATAATATTATCACCCAGTGTAATTATCACAAGAGTTTTTATTATTATAAGCTCTGGAACATAAAAAGAAGCAGCAATGGAGGTTATATTGTTTTTCAGATGATAAAAAAGTATATCGCGTTATTGTCGTTTGAGGTTTCAAATGTTTGCAATACAAATCTGTTACAAATTGCTGAGCGTTAAAATTCAATTTTAAACTCTACCGAGTTAAACATAGCGTTGATTTTCGTTCAATTTACCTTTGCGTCATTAAGCTTAAACTGTTTTAAAAGTGAAACACAATTATTTTTTGCTACACCTTGCACAGAAATTAAATTATCAAGATATTTTTGTCACTGTTGTTCCGATAAGCGTTGCATCGACTTTAATATTATTATTATTAACGCTTGGAAAAACTAAATTTAGTAATAATATGCATGTGTAAGTGTATCTAGTGGTATACTGAAAACTTATACTATGTGATCTACACTTTTATAATAAATCCCGTAAAATGATGTGAAAAAATAAAGTATCCTTTAAAAACTTGACAAAACCACTACGGGCCAAGTCACAGCCTTTGAACCTTTGAAAATCAATGTAGTTTTTTTGCGATGCGACGCCGCAACGCAGTATTGTGGCTCGGCCCTATTGCTCCCTCAGATATTTGTATACAATGCTAAAAGACTCTATTTCTTTTCAGATATCACAATGAGAACCGAGTGAGTCAGTGGTTGTGTAGGATGCGGTGGCGCGCGTGACTGTCGGCCGGATGCGGAGAGCGAGCGTCTACAGCGTCAGTGAAGGCGTGGAGCGTTGCGCCTGCACGAGGTAGTACTTATAATCATAATCATAATAATATCATAAACATAATTATAATCATAATTCTACTAATATATATTATTATAAATGCGAAAGTTTGTGAGATTGTCAGTGTGTGTGTTTGTAACTTCTTCACGCTTATACGGCTAGAGAAATTTCAATGGGCATGGAGTTAACTGACATCCTGGATTAACACATAGGCTACATTTTACTTCGGAAAAATATCTTATTCCAATGGGAAAATCAATGAAAATGAATTGAGGAAAAATCAGCTACTGTTAATACGCAATTTACTTTCACTAAAAAAACCGCGGGTAACACCGCTAGGCATAGCTAGTAAATAATAATACAATGTAATTATTTAGTACTCAGTAATAATACTTGATAGGGTGCTAAACCAAAATGCATTCGATAAAAGAAGATCAATAATATTATAATGTAGGTATGGTAGTCGATATGAAGCACGTTAAGTCCCATGCAGTTTTGATTTGGAATTTTGACGTCAAATTGTCAACAATCAACCTAACCGCAAAATCAATAACCATCAGACTGATAAATAGACCCATCAATGGGTTATTAAAAACTTATTGCACAATTTTAGCGAACTACAATAGTTGTAGCTTGAGATTTGTTTGACAAATCCTTAGTTATAGAGGTACAATAATTGCTAATCTGCTTAGCCAAACAGCAACTTGTTAAAGACCTGACTATTTTATCAAGAAAATCCTCAATCATTGTAACCTATTAAATGGTATATTTGTAGTAGTTCCGAGTAATATAATGGTCTAAAACTATTTATATGTTTTAATCCATACATGAAATAAAGATCGTAAGTTATGTAGCATGTGCGGCGAGGGTGTATGTAATCCTTAATATCCGTCTTATTGGTATTCATTCCGCGTCCCGACCGTATGATAGTCAAGTGCTTACAAACTCCAATCCCCAATATGTGGAAGTTCGATCATAGATTTTACTTAAAATCATACGGTAGTTTTCAGAAACCTGCAATTTGTGTTTTCCAGCCGTGTGTTGTTATTTTCAAATGTTTAAAATATTATTTTTTTATTGTATTGATTACAATACACTTGCCTGGGAAAGATATTTGGTTGCGTCTAACTATTCAATGATATATTTGTCTGTCACGTGACCTTTCTTATGTGTCAGACGTGGGAGACCATATTATATACTTATACGCTGAGTATATAAAATTAGTAAGGGGTAATATTATCACTTATTAAAACAAATCAAAGAAAAAAAGGTTTTATATTTTCAGAAACTTACAATGCTGTGGACTACTTTAAAAAAAAATCGTGGATACGTAGCTTCAGTGTACACTGTACACGTGTCTATTATTTATTCTGAGAGAGATAAAAATAAATGGATTTAGCATTCAAAGAAAAAAGATATAGATAACAAAGAACCGTTAGGGTATTATCAGGTTCGCTTGCCCTAATAAAAGATGCTTATCAATTGATTCTTTCAGAATCACAAAGACTTCCAAATATGGATCAAAGTGAGGAAATCAGAAAGCTCATGTCGTCATAACTGGGATTATACAAAGTATTCAATCTTGCGAGATTTAAGAGCAAAAAGGCCTTAGCCAAACAATATTCATATTTTATGAATGTAGGTAAGATAAAGTTATATTGTAACTGCATAAAAAGGTGATACTCTATACAAGAATTCATATTATGTCTTTTTATACCTGTATTTTTTTCCTATACACGGATAACAGGCGGACAGGTACGACAAATCTATAAGGGTTCCGTTTTCTTGTATTTGGCTACGGAAGCCCTAAAAATGGGTGCTTTTAACTTTGACAAAATAAGCATATTTTAATAAGGATGCTAATAAAAGACAAGATTAAAACGGCGATGAGAGGACCCAAATAATACCGAATAAGATTTGTATTTTTCAATTGAAAATGTACAATTGTAGTCAAGTAACAATCCACTACAAAAGGATATTGTTCAGAAATGCTCCTTAGAGATATATTTTACTTTTGCAAAAGGAAACCAACCTGTGATGTAGCTTCAAAGTTAGCTACTATTATTAGTTTTAACTTTATGAAGATTAAAATATGAAATTAGAGAATCAATAAAGCCATCATTATATAAGAATTATTCATGTAATAATAATTATCACATTCACACATAAGTACTCGGTTCCTGCACTGGAAACGCGCGGTTTCCGCTTCGTCTGAACTAGCACTAACGCTTTTCTTACGCCGGTTTTTCTCAACAGGTTAGTTCCCGAAGCGGTGATAGATAATCACGTAGACTTTCTGAAATTATTTGTTTCAAAACTCAGGAATAAAACATATTTTTTTTTTATATTTTAATATTAAGATTTGATTTATCATTGTAATACTAAAGTTGTCGTTATGACCTTGTTGTTTGAGCGACCTAAAATAAATTAAAAAAAAATATGCCAAGTGCGAGTTAGACTCGCGCACGAAGGGTTCTGTGCCACAATAGAGCAAAAATAGGCTGAAAATTGTGTTTTTTGTATGGGAGCCCCCCTTAATAATTTAATTTATTTAAATTTTATTATTAATTATTTAAGTTTAAATACAACTGAGTATTTCGTGAATATTTTAAGTGCCTATGTGTTGCCGTTATTAATATCGAGTAAAAAATAGCAAAAAAATCACGTTTGTTATATGGGAGCCCCCCTTAAATATTTAATTTATTTTGTTTTTAGTATTTGTTGTTATAGCGGCAACAAATATACACAATCTGTGAAAATTTCAGAAGTCTAGCTATAGCGGTTTTTGAGTTACAGCCTGGAGACACACAGACAGACAGACAGACGGACAGACATCGAAGTCTTAGTAATAGGGTCCCGTTTTTACCCTTTGGGTACGGAACCCTAAAAAAGATTGTAATAACGGAATGTACGTTTGTAGGTAGCGCGGGCGCGGGTGCGGGTGCGACGGCAGCCATGGCCGGCTGATGGATGGCTGGTGGTCACCGTCGCCGACCGCGTCCCCGCCGCCGCCGCCCCGCGCCCCGCGCTGCCGCTGCCGCCGACCCATCTCCACCAGCTACAACTGCCTACCTCACTATGGTGAGTATATACCTTACGTCAATAGGTAACGGTGGGGTACCCAAATTTAACGTTGCGTTTTGATCGGAGCTGCGCTTTGAGGAATTTTTTAAGGTCTAATCGCTGCGCTTGGCGAGGTTAGACAAATATAGTGGTTATCTTGATTCTCAAAAACACGTTCCTCGTAACATCCCTGTCATAATGTCCCTGTCCCTAGTAGAAACGCACCCTAAAAGTGCTTATCAATAATGTCATAAGAGCTATCATGCTCTGTGTTGCCTCATGACCAATACTAGTAGTTTTACTTTTGATCAGGTAAAGATGGCTTCCTATTGTGGATTGACGACCAGGTGCAGGTTTTTATAATGGTTATTTGATATCTCAACTTTTTCCTATGTAACAAATTAGTTTAAAACAGAAGCTTACTCTGCTATGCAACTTCCGAAAATACTGAGATCTAAATTCATAGTCTCCAAGATCTTGATCACAATGTAGTAAAATCATATATCTTCACGGTAAATAGCGCTGTGCAATAATAGTGCTCGAACATCGGGCAAGCGAAATATTTATATTTGCGTTCAACTTCAGCCAACGAGTGCAAAACCTGATCTCTGACTAAGGCTTAGTTCATATTGAGTTACGATTTGTTTTTTTTAAGGTTGCTATTTCAAATTGAACTTTATTTACTCCAATAAAAGATACAAGTTTAAATTCAAAAGTAATGCTACGCAGCGTGATGGTACGCAAAATTTGAGTCATACAATAAGACGTGTACTAGCCCTAGAACAATTTTTTTTTATTACTATCAAGCTATATTTTGTGACTAGCTTCATTTTGATAAGACGAACAACATTTTTATTTGCGAAAAATCTCGAAAGTGGTAGCTAACAGAGATAGAAAGGATTTCATACTTTGAATTGATGGTCCTAAAATATGGGCTGTTTTATTTGTAGGACAATGTTACTCTTAAATTATATGACTATTTATCTATCAATATACAAAAACTCAGCTCGTTAGGGTTCCGTTATAGGGTTCTGTAATCAACAAAACTTGCTTGACTACTGAACCCTAACAATCTGATTTTTTGATTACTATCAAGCTAATTTTTTAGTTAGATAGTAATAAAAAAAAATTGTTCTACGACTCCCGTACTATACCTTTTTATGTAGAAAATAATTATTATATTCATAAGTCATTTTTCATATTTTTCAAAATTTCATATGATGAAAATATTAAAACGTCGCGCGTCGTGCCTTGGCCCGTGTCACGTCGCACCATAGTATGAACTGAGCCTAAGTGAGATATACAATATTATTTGTTCCCGTATTCGGTACATATACATCTAAGATTGAATTTTGCATATTCATAATGTAATATCCAATTGAATATATTATTACTTATGCGCTATAAAAATATTTTTATGTCGTTTCTTCTTTGACTTATCATGGGTTAAGCCCATGTAATATAGTCTATTACTTAGTGTCACTAGACTATTACTGAATTAAAATGTAGGCTTTATTTAGCACATTATAACAGGCAAAAGTTAACTGTGCACCTGGGTATACTGAAACTTTATGAAAGTAAAATATTTCTAATGTAGTCACTGCCGTAAAAAAAACTTTAAGACAGCCCACCATATTTTGAATAAAATTTCACCACCTAGAAACTTACGTAGTTTCTAGGTATTCTGCACTAAAAATTATATAAAAACAGTAATAAACTACTACACAAACTACCTGTCTGTCATTTATTTATAAACTGCAGCTTCTTGAATCAAGTGAGTAGAGCGCGGAGGAACTGCATTACTGTTTTGCAATTACGGAAATACGCCTTGCCAACTATTCGCCAAGTCTTGGCTTTGTTAAAAACCCACAAAAACTAAAAAGTCAGCTGAAAACAAGTTTGTTGGCTACCAAAATACTAGAATTTAAAGCTGTTTATATTTATTTTGCTATCTGCTTCATTTTTTATCAATTTCAACATTTGGGGCTAAATCAAATCATGGCACTGCAAAGGTTGTAATTTGTCGTTTATTGGGAATAAAATGTAGTCCATTAAGAGCTGATTTTTAAATCGTCCGATAAATAATTTGGCGTTTTAACAGATTTTATATGAAAAAATATTATTATGCTTTAGGTACACATTCTACAAGGTGCAAGGAATTTCGAGATTTAATTCAAATCTTAGATCCACAAGGCAGAAGCTAAGAAAACAATTATCACATCATAAATAAATTAGTTACAAAAAACGGTATATTTATTATTTTGTTAATTTTATTTTTCTGCCTTACTGCGGCAATAGGAAGTAAATAACTTCTCTCTTCTTTCACATACTTACTTCTCTTCTCACACAGACGGCTGGGGCGACATGGAGGAGGACTCAACAGGCGGCGCGCTGCGGGAACGCGAGCTGCGGTCGCTGCACCGCACCGTGCCCGCGCTGCGCCGCCGGGAGCTCGATACCAGGCCCATCAAGCACCACTACTACCCCGAGGGGGGGTGGGGGTGAGTTTTCATCCCAAAAAAGTGAACATCGCACTTATGGAAGTGAAAAATTCGATTCCGGATATGTGCACTTTTTGCGATAGGTAAAAAGTTAATCTCGCATTAGGACAAGACGTACCTGGTGGAATACTAGTTAGATCGGGGGAGAGCAGATTAGACATTAGTAGACGCACGAAGGCGTAAGAGTAGAAGTAATATTCCCCTCTCTTTCTACTGTAAGGCAATAATGTGTACGGCTCGCGTAGCTAAGACACTGCTACGTCGTAGCAAGGACCCTGTAGCAAAGCATCTAAGGAACTACGACGTGCTACGCGATATAGAAAAGAGTAGCACCCAATTGTTAGTACTTATTATTATAGAAAATAATAATGTTCTTAATTACTTTACTTTTGATGTCTGTTTCTGTGTCATAATATTATATAGTTTGTATAGTTTAGGTACATTGATAATATACAAGCATATCATGTATATTTTCATTAAGTTTTTATTTCTGTGTAAAGAATTATTAACTTTTCGCTACGCTAAAGATATTCATAAAAGATGTGATTGATTATGCTATTTCTTGCTTTTTATTCATAACGTCAGAAACTTGCTAATAATTATACCGGTATAGTAGTTTATTATTTTAAAATCCTATTAGTGAGATAATTAAAATGTAGCTTTAGTACTCCAGCGGTTATAAAAGAATATTCATTTTAAAGTTTCAGTGGGATTATTAATGGCAGTGAAGTCAGAATTTAATAAACTCATACCTGCGGCGCAGCGGGGATTCCCTACCGTACTCGGTGTTGCCAGCACTAAATTCATTAAGCTAATAGAAATATATCGACGTGTTGCCAGCTCAAAAATATACAATTAAAAATTGATTACCATTTTTATAACCAAAATATAAAACGATTTGCAAAATTTGTTAAAAGACATGATTTAGGTTTAGCTTAAATAAAGAAAGTTAGGCAAAAAAAGATCAAACTAACAATAATTATCGTTTTTAAGCCAGCTAGAAAAAATAAATTTTATACACCTTAGTTTACAAAATATTTAATAAGTTAGAAATAGTAAAATAAAGTTCAGTAGGTCCTATTCATCATCATTATCTCCTACTACATGAATAAAGATGAAAAGGAAACAAAGTAATGAAAGTTAAACTAAACAGCATAATCTAGTTTTAAATCTATGTGGGATTTAATATGTAGCTTATCCTGTCGGAATAACGAACGTTTTCGGTTGCCAAATCGAGTTGTTACTTGCTGTGTGTTTCATTAATGCTCAAGGCGAGAGCTCCTCGCTGTAGTTGAATTATATCCGGCGCTTCCAAATGGGATTGAAAAATTAAATGAATTAAAACTAACACGTGACAAATAATCTCAGTAATGATTTATAACAGTAGTGACTTGATGTTGCCCGCAACTTCGTTTGCAACCGAATTCAAAGTATCTTCGTATCTATTGTATCTCATCAAATTGGTTCATTGGGTGAACGAAAATGAGAAGCGATGATAAACAAATAGACGCCCTTTCACGTTTAAAATTATTATAGTATAGATATTGTTATATTATATACATTATACAAATCCGTATATTTATGTTAAACAATTTGTTTACATAGATAATTTATAACCTAAGCTCCTTAAGGCCAATACACACGTACCACAACCACACCACGACCACAACCACACCACAACCACACCACGTTGTCAGGCGTATATTTCGTATTGTAAATGAATAAACTGTTCACACGTACCACATTTTGCAGTCGTTGTCGACCGTGTGTGTGATACCGACCACATCGCAACCACCAGCGAACTAGTGGCCGACCACATCGCAAACACAACGTTGCGTCGATGCAACGACAGTGTGCGCACGCCGCCCGCGTTCTTCCCCCCCTTCTTTCATTCAATTCTGAATTGCCCCTTCTTTGTAAATACTAGGTAAAATTAGCGTTTACAGATGTTTCATGACTTTTTACGATGGGTTTAGAATCGGAGTTTAATAACGAAGAAGAATGTTCCAAAATATTTCTTTGTATATGTTCTATACATCATTAATGTTTTCATTAGTTAGTAAATTGCAACGCATTGTATATTAAACAGTGTTTTGTCCTCACTCTTATAAACATGGTAAGGGCAAAAATTATGTTTGTAATAAATACTAAAGACTTATAATACAAAAACAGCACCAGAAATGGTAATTAACTTGATACTTACTTGCAGGTTTAGAAGTGTCTTTTTCATCTAAATTGGTGTGATTTTGGACATTAAATGTGAGACATTAAACACAAATACCAGTCAATTAATAATAATAATCTCTGTTGTGTTTGTAGACACTCGTGTGGTTCGAATTTCAAAACATTTTCTATAACATTATGCTGCCTGTTTGAAGAAGTGAAGACAAATAGCAGAGCCTCACAATTTCCACATAAGGGTGTTTGGTAATCCCATACCTCCGTTACGGTGTCGGATTTTATGTTACGATTATGGTTTCCTTAACTTGATGTGGGGAACGATTTGTGAGTTTGAAGTAAATCGAAATATATAATTTCTATGTCATGAAGTAGGAAAAAGGTATGTTGAGTGTTTATATAATATATTAAGTTCACTTACTTAAGTACGTTCGGTTCTTACTTTGGTACATTTCATTCAGGTTTCGCAGTTTTAAAACTTTTTATTTTTATTTTGTAAATAACTGACGAAGTATCTTATTACCGGTGATGAAAAAAATATTTGACCGTAACGTTAAGAGAGAAAAAGTGCTTAAGTAAAAGAATTGTTCGGCAAGTTAGCTCGTATAACCGAATTGTTCGTAGAATGAAATAATTAAGGGCCTCTGAATATTTAAACGGTTTTTAATTCCGCCGGCTGAATGTTTAATAGATTACGCCGGCGAACAGTCGAACATCTCGGGTTTGTTGTTTTCGTCCGCAACCGCAACCGAATATCATGTAAAAGCTTTCTATAGTTTATTCGAGTAAGAAGTAAGTCATAAGTGTGACTATTAAATTGTTTAACGTGCATCCGCAACATTGAATTACTTCAGTTTGTAAACATAATTGCATATTTGAGTTTTTGACGACTAAAGGTACCGTTCCGATCAACCGCGACCGACAAAAAAAATTTTACCGGCGGTTTCATGTTGCTCTACGTCACTACAAAGTAGCGGCAGCATGAGTCGCTAGACCAATGACGGTAGAAACCTATGTCATAAAGTGGCATTTTGTTTGAATTTTTGTTGGTCGCGGTCGCTTGCGGCAAAGATCGGAAAGTCACCTTAAGAATAAATTTAACACGTGGAAAATTTTACTTGGAATGGAATTATTGGAAGAACTTACATGCACGCGCGTTGAAAAAACTGTACTATCAGAGAAGTTGATTCCTAGGCAGATGGCGGACCTATTAGTAATTTGGTCGCGTTAAGTCAAACCAAGACATAAGCCGACCACATGATGTAGGTCCGTCAACTGCCTAGGAATCAATTTCCTCAATGGTACATAGCAGTTCTCTCAATATTCATTGTCAAGAGAAGTTAAAAAAATGTTTACAATACACATAATATATACATAATATGTCATGACATAGCAAAACTTTTGGTAGGCGTCATTGGCAGAATCGTATTTTCTTACTGATCATTAATGTAATCATATTATAATATTCTTATGTGAGTATCTTAAAAATGCATGTAAATGTTAGTTTTGCTAAACCTATATAATTGTCCTAAGTTACAACCATATCCGTATCCGAAAAATAGAGCTTATAACCTCAATTTACGTCGACGTAATGACAATACTTAAAACACAACGAAGAAAGTAATTATTCAGCTTTACCGTGTTAATTGTAATCAGATAACAATAAACTACGTACAGATTGAACTACGGCATAAATAAATTTATGCTTTGGACATTCATCGATTATTTTATTGTCCATTCAATTCGATTTCGATTTTTACTTTTTTGCCAAGCCCAACATAGAACCTTTTATTATTATCGCTGTTGTTAATAGATTTCGATTTGGTTATGCGAATCATTCGCTGCGAATGAAATAATTAATTTGTCACTAGATGACGCCCGCAACTCCGTTGCACAAAGTTCGTTTATTGTGCAGGGACCGTTCATTTTTCCGGGATAACAGACAGATAGACATAATATACACTTTCGCATTACAATATTAGGATGCATTATATGTTTGAATAGCTCCAAAACTTTCGTATAGTTTGTTATTATTATATTATTTTACCCATCAATCCCCAAGCGGCAGCCGGCTGCCGCATAATAATTGAAAATCTATTGTGTCTGCGATACCCACGATGGAGGTGTTAATCTATACTTCTTAGCTAATGTAACAAAGATAAACGATTAGTTTATTTGTAATTACTCGTAAGACAGAACTAGAGTACACCAAGAAAAGGAACATCGGAGCAAAATCTACGGTTCTCGTAAGTTTTTTTTTTTTTTGCAAGGTTAATAATTTATTTTTGCCACAATTTTTCTCGCCTCAGGCGATTTCTCTACTAAGCAGAGTTGCAGATTATTGAAATCACAATCGTGTATTTCATGTCCTTTCCTTGTTATTTTAGTACAGAATATAAAATCCTTCGCCCGAGAACAGGGCAGCAGGTTTTTTACCTCATTTTAAAATGTTTAATTGAAGACGAAAGTGAATGAATTGGATAACTATAAAATTTTGTAACATAAGGGCAATTACAAATGTTTTCCTAATATGTACCATCGAGGAAATTGATTCCTAGGCAGTTGACAGACCAACGTCATTTGGTCGGATCATGTCAATTCCATGTTAATTCTGATCTGTCGGCTGAGTTTATAACGCGACCAATTTACTTAGGTCCTCCATCTGCCTAGGAATCAACTTCTCTGACACTACTTTGAATAAACCTTAGTTACTACCCTACTTCATAATCAGCTCATATATATGTGGTTATATATAAAATAGACATTTTTGAGGTTTCAAATCATTTTCCCGGTCATAAAGCCTGCCAAAAAAGGGATTTTTAAATCGTTAGTTACCCACTTTATTCACTTACGTCTTTAATTATAAAAAATACCTAAGTTTTTTTCTATTTGTCCGTAGCCCCTGTGTATTCTTTAACATACATTTTTAAGCGTTTTCTCATTACAGCTCAAACAAAAAGTTAAGCTGGAGCTTTAAGGAGTATTTTCTCCTCGTATTTAATAAGGATTCCCTGGATAGCTCTATCCGTCTCGAAGTTTCATTACAACCTTATTAGTGAAATTGACTATGTACTTAACTTAAGTTAGTGTTTAAAACTTATTGGAGTGATATTAATCATTAGTCAATTAAACATCAGATTTAAAAAAGAGGTGAAATAAAAGTAGGCTAGGTAACATGCCTAGGTTTCACCACGTCGTGATAAAGTGCCGGATAGGCTATCCACAACTTTTTTGACAGATTCTCCATATTCTATCTGTCAAGTTAAATGGTGGATAGCCTATCTGGCACTTATCAGGAAGTGATGAAACAGGCCCTAAGTATTTTTTTAATCCTTACGATAGAGAGACTTCTTACTTGGTTAAAGAAATAAAAATCGTGAATGCAAAACTCAAGTCTATAGCTTATACTTAACACTACTTAATGACTTTCACCTAAAGGTAGAGCTCTAGTTGAAGACATGTTAGAATAAAGCAATAAATTACTTAGTCATATCTATTCTACTTCACCATCGCGATTAAACAAAATCGTTACAAATTATTATTTTCTAAGTTTATAATAATTCCTCTATATGCATCCAGGTGGATCGTATGCGGTGCGGCGTTTCTGGCGCACCTGGTGTCGACGGGGCTGCAGCTGGCGTACGGCGCACTGCACGTGTACGCGCTGCGCCACCTGGGCCAGGCCGCCGACCACGCCGGTAATACCACACTACTACATACACACACACAACTGTAGCTGGCGTACGGCGCACTGCACGTGTACGCGCTGCGCCACCTGGGCCAGGCCGCCGACCACGCCGGTAATACCACACTACTACATACACACACACAGCTGTAGCTGGCGTACGGCGCGCAACACGTGTACGCGCTGCGCCACCTGGGCCAGGCCGCCGACCACGCCGGTAATACCACACTACTACATACACACACACAACTGTAGCTGGCGTACGGCGCGCTACACGTGTAGGCACTGCGCCACCTGGACCAGGCCGCTGACCACGCCGTTAACAACACACTACCACACATATACACACACTAACACAGCTGCAGCTGGCGCCAAGCTCGTATACGCGCTGCGCCTTCTGGGCCAGGCCGCCGACCACGCCGTTAACAACACACTACCACACATATACACACACTAACACAGCTGCAGCTGGCGCCAAGCTCGTATACGCGCTGCGCCACCTGGGCCAGGCCGCCGACCACGCCGTTAACAACACACTACCACACATATACACACACTAACACAGCTGCAGCTGGCGCCAAGCTCGTATACGCGCTGCGCCACCTGGGCCAGGCCGCCGACCACGCCGTTAACAACACACTACCACACATATACACACACTAACACAGCTGCAGCTGGCGCCAAGCTCGTATACGCGCTGCGCTACCTGGGCCAGGCCGCCGACCACGCCGTTAACAACACACTACCACACATATACACACACTAACACAGCTGCAGCTGGCGCCAAGCTAATGTATGCGCTGCGCCACCTGGGCCAGGTCGCCGATCGCGCCGTTAACAACACACTACCACACATATACACACACTAACACAGCTGCACCTCACTACCACTTACCACCACTCTCTATACGCCATCGTGTACCACCACACTTTACCACACAACAACTTTTACTAGAGTACTATAATACCACAAGCAGTGGATAGCGCAAGGCTCTCTGGACGTACGAGTACACGCGCTGTGCCATCTGGGCCAGACCACCATCTACGTCACTAGTTTCGTGGCATATTTTATTAATACCACATAACTAGTGATAATATGTCATTATGAACATGCAGATTGTAGGTATTTAAATTTTTGATAATAATAAATAAAACGCGAGAGATACGAAAATACTCGTAGTTTGATAGTTCTCTGCTCCACGAGTAGACTTACAAATTTAAGTGCCGGAAAAACACTTGTTTTGTCACACACTGGAGTAAGCTGATATAAGCATCAGATATGCCATTGCAAAAACAATTAGGTTAACGTTTGCGTACTTTCAGAAGTATTGCAAACACTGCACATTTTTCACAATAATATACAACAAAGTATCTATACCAGCGGTCGTCACACTTTACTGGCCAAGGGCCACACATGACGATGTGAGTGCCAGCACCGGGCCGCAGACTATGTGAAGGGCGCTCCAAGAGCGGTTCCACACTAATGCTTTTTTTGCACCTACCGAGGAGAGTGGCGAGACAGTATCTACTCTCGGAAAATTTTATTGATCGAGAACACTGTCTTACCACTCTACTCGGTACCTAGGTGTAATCAGGCCCTAAGAGTGAATTGAAAACAACTGGATTAGGTTATTATTATGACATTTGTTAACTAAACATTAACGATAACCAGCCAAAATTGGCCGGTTACGTTTATCGTTAAATATGGCGTAATTTTAACCATTGTTTATTATAGTTGACCATTTAAATAATTTACTTTGTCGCGGGCCGCACAAATAATGGCTGGGGGCCGCATGCGGCCCGCTGGCCGCAATTTGACGACCACGGATCTATACGCTTTATACTATAGAGAAAGATGAATTTTAAATATGACAAACAGTCATGTAATTAACAAACGGCAAATTAAGTAAATGCAAATATTAACATGACGTCGAGCTTATCCTGACCGGCCGTAATGGGAGCGACCCAAATCTTCATTGAATATTAAGTAATGCGTGAGAATCCGTATGAAAATGAGAATTATAAATTATAATTTTAGCCATTTTGCATGTCTAATTATAGCTTTCACGCTGATTTCAGTGTCTGTGACACATTTAATTAAAACAACATAGGATAAAATACACAGATTTGTTTTATAACGCCCAAATGTGTATTCGAATGGACCTAAAATAGTTATACGCTGATAAATTATATTTATTAGCAAGTTTTTGTTACTTAAACTAAATAATGTAACGTATGTCTGAGGAATATATTATCTGTTGCGATTTCAATTTCAAACAATGCGACTCAACGATTCTGACGAGGCATGGGAACAAACTGGTCAAGGTGTATTTCATAATATCGACAGCGGAGATGGAAATTTAAAATGTCTAGAATTTCATAACCGCAAAGGTCATTGCATATATATTTTTTTTCTAACTGTAAAAATTCAAATACAATTTGACCAAATACGTATACAAATCCCATTGCAAACACCATGTCACTTAGCCAAGCACTTTGTTATCATACTACATAACGCCCGCAACTCTGTTGTGCCAAAACTCGTTTATCGCGCTGGAACCATCCATTTTTCAGGGACAAAAAGTATCCTATGTATAATATGGAAATATTTTGAGTTTCGAGAAAGGTCCCGGGACTCAAAATATCTTCATACCAAATTTCAGAAAAATCGGTTCAGCGGTTTGGGCGTGAAAAGGTAACAGATAGACAGACACACTTTCGCATTTATAATATTAGTATGGGTTCTATTTTTATGTATTGTCTAAATTATTGAATACATTTTGACGAAACAACCCGTATACAAACGCTACAATCAACGAACAACGCGAAATTCGAATTCGAATGAGCTCACAAATGGACTCGCAGAGCTTGCGGTTTGTCATCCACATTAATTTGTGGTCGCGCGTCAGGGATTTGAAATATTACCGTCGGAGCCCCCGTCTGCACTCGACCTGGCCCTTTAGCCAAGACATTTTCTTTATTGCTCCTTAATAAAATCGCCGATCAAAATTTATGGAATTGACATAAGCGTTCGATAATATGACGTTGACGTTCGACTCGTCTAATGTCAATTCCATATAATATTTTGAACGGCGATTCTGTAAAGAAGCTACAAAGAAAACGTCTTGGCTAAAGGATCTGATCTTTACGTCAGAGAGATTAGCTGAAATGAATAGTCTTGTAACTGTAAAGACGAGAGACGAAATGTCGCGTCACAGTCACATTTCCACATTAAATAATCACCCTGTAGGTAAATAATTAATCACGCATAGGCGCCTTAAAACAAATATTTTGAGATGAAAACTTTAAACCTGCGCGGGCGTGCGTTTAAAAAAATGAAAGAATGAAATGAAAGAAGAAGCATGGTAGTGAGAGGCCTTGCATGAATTTGCTAACATTATTGCTTGTATGGTGGTGGTGCACGTTCTTGCATGCGAGTGTAAGCATAGGCAGTGTGGGAAAGGAGGAAGGTGCTGTAACGCATGCGTAAACTCACACATTTACTTACAGTTTGAGGTTTATTTCGCGGAATATTGCTAAAAATAATAATATACTAAGTTTCAAACTTACATAAATTCTTTCTAACATACCTAACATTCTCTAAAAAGTATTGAGAAGCAACAGTTAGAATACCTATTTCTTTAAATTTACCCCTCAGATATTCAAAAGCAGACATTTTATAGATAGAGCGTTCGCTTTTTCGTATTAATCCCTTTTGTCTGTAAACGTATTATAAATGTAGAGCTGAATGAAACTCACAGAGTTAATTGATTTAGTTATGCAGAAATACGTTTTCGTTATGCATCGTACGAGGGATTGTGTCTAGAAATTCATTAGTGAAGTAACAATATCTTGTATTAATAAACAAGTTAATGAACATACGGTACAAAAAATTGTGTAATTAAAACGTCTGTATATTGTATAATGCCTCCCACACCGGTTTCGATGACGGTGGCCGGTTTCATGAAAAGTTTTCATTCAGTGAGATGGCCAGGTTGGCAGGAGTAATTTTAAAGTGCCCAAGTGTGTAAGCAATACACAGAAGAACTCTCTCTTCCTTTACTCTCATAAACGTCTGTCATACACATTACACATCATTATACAATGTGAATCTTATTTATTAGTAAGGTAATAAGTGTAAAATTATAACTGATACCTATATATTAATACGCGAGTGAAAAACTTTGGATCCCTTTTGATGAAAAATGCGGAAACGTAGGTGAATGAAATTTTGCACAGTTATAGTTTATATGGTGAAGGAGTGCATAGAGCTAATATTGTTTTGAAATTATGCTTTTATCATACATTTTATAACAAATAAAACATTACACACACTACAACACACACACTAGGAGATTTTGATTGACAAGCCTATACACACAAATTGTACTCTTTTATTTATGGTTGAAGTCTGTTGTGAAATTGAAAATACATTTAGTTTTTTTATTGAATCTTAAATATTGCATTAGACAATTATTACACGGCCAGTCTGTCATCACATTTTGACTTTATTAATCTGAGCCTGTCGCAGGAATTATGTCTAAAAAATAATAAAGTCACTATTTTGATAATAGAATATCAATAAAAAAGCGTTGAAATTTGAAACTTATATTTTTTTTTATTTGAGGTCGTATTTCGACCATTGGGCGATCTCTAGTTTCGTTAAAACTCTAAACAAATCAATAAAACCAATATCCCGACATGGATAGGAACAATATCAAAGTTTAAACACCACAATCCCTAGAGAGTTTTTAAGCTTTTGTGAATAGTCTACATACCCGCACGTAAATAAAAGCGGGCTGCACACCACCTATTCCCGGACTAATCCGAAACTCTGTTGACGGTTTAAACTTCGTCATGTCAATATTCGAATTTGGAATTCAAAAAGTGATTTTTTGAGGAAATGCTGTCAATTGACTTTGACGTACGGCATTCTGTAGCCCTAGCACGGCGACCAGTGGAAATGCGAAAGTATAGACAAACTGTGGAGATAAACTTAAGGTTCCGTTCCGATCTTTTTTCGTTCCGAAAAATTCAATTAAAATGCCACTTTATGACAGACCATAGTGCAAAAATTCAAATAATATCCTACTTTATGACATATACTATAGTCTGTCATAAAGTGGCATTTTAATTGAATTTTTGTCGGTCGCGATTAGCCGCGGTAAAGATCGGAACGGCACCTTAAGTTTATGTCCACAGTTTGTCTATACTTTCGCATTTCTACTGGTCGCCGTGCTAGGGCTACTGGTATAAGGCTCAATTTCTATGCGCCCGCGCGACGGAGCACGGCGGAATCACAAGCAATAATTGCATAATATAACGATTGCGCCGCTATTTATATACTACTAGACGTTCCACGCAGCTTCGCCTGCGTAAATTAGGAATTTCACAGACAAATTAGCACACAAATATAGCCTATGATCCTTCACGTGGTCTACTTTTTATCTGTGCCAAATAACATAAAAATTGCTTCAGTAGTTCGTGAGATTGTTTCCCGGTTTTTCAAATAATTTTCCCGGTTTTTTCCACATTTTCCTGTGTTTCTTTGCTCCTATTAGTCTTAGCGTGATAATTGTCCCATTGTCGCATTGTCCCAGGGGCGTCGCATGTCAACACAACCAAATCGAGTGAGCGCCGCGCGCATTATGTCATTCATACATCCCGGGCAGTATCCCCGCTTTCAGAAGCTATGCTCAGAAAAGCAAGCGCATGCTTCACATTAGCCAGCCTTGCTGGCTTTAATATCTTTCATAAATATCTTTTTTTGAATTTTTATGCTTATGTTTTGATTTGGTCATTATTTCCTCATAAAAATATAAAAATGTCCAAATAGTGTTTTTATGATAACCTGTGTAGGCTGGTTCTAAAATTGGAAAGTATTATTGGGGGGCTGGGTTCAGGGGCGTCGTAAAGAAATGGCAAAGTCCCTAGGGCGTCACAATACAAATAAGTTTGGGAAGCCCTGATATAGCCTATAGCTTTCCTCGATAAATAAGCTATCTAACACTGAAATAATTTTTCAAATCGGACCGGTAGTTTCTGAGATTAGCGCGTTCGAACAAACAAACAAACTCTTCCGCTTTATAATATTAGTATAGATAATTGCTTTTGATTTCGCTGTGTGGCGGCTAAACTGGTCTGTCGCGCAGACGCGTAAAAATTTAGCCTTATAATTCAGATCGATATGAGTCATAAAATTCATAATAACAATATTATTATGATAATAATAATTTGTCGCTGTTAAGCATTTGTGTGCAAACCCACAAAAAACATTTTTGTTGAGTTATGAATACAGTATTATTCTAATAAACGTAATTTTTTGTGGGATGATAAAGCTTAACGACGTCCAATAATTATTTCAAAGTTTAAACGAAATGTTGAGACTCGTCTCGTGGTTTACCTTAAAAAGAAGCTAGATAAAAATATTAAGACCCTATTACGGGTAATGAGGCAAAATGTAGCATCCCTCTTAAGGTTTATTGTAACTTCATTTCAATAATGGAAAATCAATTTTCGAATCACAAAAAATCCTCACAATCACAAGAATCCTTTGTGCCACTCGCTCCTTAGATCTTTTCAAATACAAAAAGCGCCGAATTTAAGTGATAAAATATCCCTTTCAAGAAAAGAGGATTCTATTTTCATACCCAGTCAATTTTACTAAATAGAGTTAAAGAAAATATCTGAAACTTATTTTCTTCTATGTTAATGGAATAATGTTATAGATGCCGGAATTAAGTGTAGGTAGATAATAAAATATTGGCGAGAAATAGGATATATTAGTGCAATGTTTTAGCTAGAATACAACACCAGCATAAATGCATGTAAACAAAAATGTTGTTCAACTTTTGACAACGTTTTTATCAATATTCTGATATGACGTGTGCAAGATGTCAGATTTTGTTCGGATTATTTACTATATATGCTAGTAGCACTGACCTCCATTATACACTTGCATATGGAGGTCAGTGGCTAGTAGCGAACTCTTCTTTGACATTTACGTAAGATTTTCTATTAGAAATGTAGTTTGTCAGTTGTAAAAATATTATACATCATAAACAATTAGAAACGAATGTGCACCTCACGTTCGTGATCCGTTGTACTGTAAGTCCATCATGGGCCAACTTAGAATCTTATTTTAAAACATGTAACAAGTGGTAATATTTAACTTTTAAACTGGCCCGACATTCGAATACAGGTTTGCGCTTATAAATAAAACAGTACCCCAGAATAACTTCCACACAAACAATAAGCTGCCGAAGTTTTACAGCGACCGGACGCTCCGACGCACATAAATACGAGAAAACGAAGAAATATATCACATAAACCGCACTCAATATAAACTTCGATAACAATAAATTTATCCGAAGAAATAAAACAACTAATTTATTATAAATGCGGTAGGCCATTCAGTCTAATGGCCGCTATCCGGCTATGGTTATATATTGATGATAAATCGAGCTCGAAACCAGAGCAGATGGTCGTTAAACCATATAATTATTTAATGAGATTGTTAGGAGTTTAAATGTCTTTGGGATGAAGATTTCCTGTGTAAGAATTTTAGGAGATAAATACTTGAATATTATATCGTGTATAGAAGAAGCCCATTAAATATTAGCATCTTCTTTATTAGGGCTTTAGCTAGGGCTTATTATAAGGTTACTGATTTTGTCAATGATGGCACACCTTGGGAAAAATAAGCTGACAGACCATAGGCCGCTTCTATATAAATGTATCATATACTGAGGTTAAATTAGTTGTAATTTCTATTTTTTTAAATATTTTTTTTTCCACCTTTTTTGTAAAAGGTGGCCACGTGCGAGTTTCTTACGCCGGTTCTTCTCGCCGGATAAGTTCCCGAACCGGTGGTAGGCCTCATGTAGACGTTCTAAAAGTGTAAACTTTGTTAACCTATTAAGAAATAAATATTTTGATTTTTTTATACAAGTACAGTACGAGTGTACTCGTAAACACCTGTACAGTTTTCGTAGCTACCTGTACAATTTTCGTAGACACCTTTGCAGTTTTCGGTGTTAGCACCAACTTTAACTATAATATTGTTGGTAGATCACGTTTTTAGGGTTCCGTAACCAAATAGAAAAAACGGAACCCTTATAGATTCGTCATGTCTGTCTGTCTGTCTGTCTGTCTGTTTGTCCGTCCGTATGTCACAGCCACTTTTCTCCGAAACTATAAGAGCTATATAATTGAAACTTGGTAAGTAGATGTAGTCTGTGAACCGCATTAAGATATTGATACAAAAATGGAAAAATTATAATAAATTTTAGGGGTCCCCATAGGTACAACTGAAACAAAAAAAAAATTTCACCTAACCTATGCGTTCGAGGTATCTATGATAGGTCTTCAAAAATCATATTGAGGTTTCTAATATCATTTTTTTCTAACCTGAATAGTTTGCGAGAGAGACTCTTCCAAAGTGCTTAAATGTGTCTCCCTCCCCCCCCCCCCCCCCTCTAAGTTCTAAAGTAGGGGCATGATAAGTCTAAAAAAAAATATATGATGTACTTTACTATAAAAACTACCAACGAAAAGTGGTTTGAACGAAATCTGGCAAGTAGTTTTTTTTATACGTCATAAATAGTAAACTTAATTTAACTTTCATTAAATCAACTGAAATATAAAAATAAATCAAAAACCTTTTAATTTCATAAAAATAAACCTTAATGCTGTTGCGGAACCCTTCATGGGCGAGTCCAACTCGCACTTGGCCGGTTTTTTTAATTCCTTTCGAGTTCAATGAGCTATCAAAGTTTGTATGCCGAAGGCATTATTTCTTGCGAGCGTAATAACGGACAAAATTATACTTTGATAAGAAATTTTTTTAGTATATTCTAATACTTATATTTTATTACTAGAATGATATACTTTAAAGATAATATAATTTATTTTTTTACAATATAATTACGTATGTAAAAAATAATTGTTATCGATTTTAGGACGCTAAATTAGGTTATATAATTATAAGTTACGATGTACAGTAACTACATCCATGATATATTTATTTCCTCTTTAGGTATATAACCCTAAAACGACTTTAATAAGTAGTGTTGGGGTTACCCTCACTCCTGTTGACAGTTGACTTGAAATGGGTAAATGGGTAAAAGCTTCAGTGATAGTCGAAAGTAGTGTAAATATAAAATAGCGAAAAAGGGCCTAGCCCTTTTTGGTACGGAAAAATCGTCCTCGTAGAAAAATGTAAGTGCTGATATATATCTCTACTTATTAATATTGATCTATTTTAAATTAATAGAGTATATAATATATTACTTATATATAATATTTTTATATTGTACATAATAATTTGTCATGATAAATAGTTTTTAGTGTTTTTTTTTAATTCCTTTTCAGATCTATTCCATTTCAAATTTCTTAGTATAAGGCAAAAGGCTTAAGGGCCTTCCCCTACGGAGATTCCGTAATTTACCGCATTTAGAGCATTATAACTCATAATTTGAAAGCTCAAAAGTTATAATAAAAATACAGCAGTTATCTTCAGTATATCAACATTACTTTCCCCGTTTTAAATTTTCTATTTTTGTTTATTATACTCATGATATTAGCTTCCAAAGTAATACCAATTTATTAAAATTGAAGCATACTCGCATCTCCTTAGTATTTACAAATTACGTTTATTTGAAACACACGACAATAGATAGACAATTTCATTAACTACATATTTTCTGTTTTAATTTTTTTTTTAGATCAATTTTGAACTAAGATATAAGTAAAAAAAATAGGATTTTTGTGTGATCTCGGCAACGCGTCAAATATATGGTCAAGGTCGTTTGCTCGGGGGATGGCCTTAAGAACAGAATTTCTCCGTTTCTTCGCGCTTAAACCACTAATAAGCTAATTGATAAAATTTTGTATGAAAATACGATTAATATCATGAAAGGACTATAACTAACTTTAGCACTGAAAATAATATTATGCAAAGCTACTTAACTGATAATGACATGGTATAAACGTGATATGAAATTACTTCTTAAATCATCTTCTATGGGGAATTTCGTTGATTTATGATATTAATTTGGTAAGATCCGGTTTGGGCGAAATGGTTGGAGCAATTTTAGCTCTTTGTACTCGTAGTTTGTGATGCGCTCGGGACAAAGGTATATATTATGTTCGGTAGCTAAATTAGACTCATCCTGATTAAATTAATTTCTGTATTTTGTATAGCATTCATGAAAACACATACAAACGTATTTTAATATAAGAATATACTTAACACGTCCAAAGATCACAAAAATGGCAATAATGGACTAAGATTTTTAATCTAAGTAAATGTACACTTATAAATCTCTTAAGCATTTGTGTAATACCAACATTTTTTTTTGAGTTATGAATGCAGTCTTGTTCTAAATGATCTAAAGAACATGACTGCGTTCATAACAGTTGATACATACACAAATGCTTAACAGCGTCCAAATATACTTACCATGACTTAGAAAAATATAATCTAACAAATTAAGGACATTATTTATTAGAAGATGGATCTTTGTATTCTTCACTAAAACATAAATCTGTGTTTTCTTTGCTCTAAGGTCACTACACTAAAAGAAGTTTATCTAAATTAATGTTGACTGGACGAAGTTGGCACCGCCCGTCATGTTTAAATTATCTTGTCACCTCCACGTGCTATTGTTGCAAATTAATGTTTTCGGTAAATTATTGTTATTGTTTATGGTGCTACATTGTTTTATTATTTGTCATCAAAAAGTGTCGAACAATTTGTTACCGGATAATTACATAATTGAAAGCAAATAATTTTATCTTATTTATAAACGCACGTCGCACTTGTTATAAGGGTAATTTAATATACAATATTATAAAAGATATACATAAGTTTAGATATACACTTAGGTAGCGGAGTAATGTATTTTAAGAAACGGCAAAATAGGGCTCTGATGTAGCATTATTCTATACCGGAAATTCGCAAAAAGCGGTCGCAACTCTATCACTCGAAATCCGAACACAATACATCATTTTATATAAAAAATATTTCTCTTGATCTGTACAATTGTGCACAACAATGCTTTCTAAATGTAGAAATAAGTGGTTGAAGTGGATAACTAACATTTTATAACATTAACAATTCCACTTTTTCCCTTATAACTTGAACAAACATTATAAATTGCCTACTTTATCATTTGACTAATATAACTGGCAGTCTGGCTGGACATAAAATCCATTTTTTTATAATATTATTTTCCTGGTCCTAAAGCCTCCATTTGTACAAATAACCGGCCAAGTGCGAGTCGGACTCGCGCACGAAGGGTTCCGTACCGGTATAGAGTGAAAGTAGACAAAAAAATGTGTTTTTTGTATGGAAGCCCCCCTTAAATATTTACTTTATTTTAATTTTATTATTAATTATTAAATTACAAATATAAGTAAGTATTTAGTGAAAATTTCAAGTGCCTAACTGTTACCATTATTGATTACGAGCAAAAAAGGCCAAACTAATCACGTTTCTTGTATGGGAGCCCCCCTTAAATATTAAATTTATTTTGTTTTTTTTGTATTTGTTGATATAGCGGCAACAGATATACACAATCTGTGAAAATTTCAGAAGTCTAGCTACAGTGGTTCTTGAGTTACAGCCTGATGACATACAGACAGACAGATAGACAGACAGACAGACGGACAGACGGACAGACATCGAAGTCTTAGTAATAGGGTTCCGTTTTTACCCTTTGGGTACGGAACCCTAAAAAATGAAAATTTTCGAGTCGTTAGTTACCTACTCCATCCATTTACGTCTTCAATTGTGGACAACAATGCTTTCTAAATGGGACCTAACGAGTTCTCGGCGCTTTGTTGAGCCGCAAGAAATACACCTAAATTACCGATGTCTAGAGCTGGACCTAACCTTTTTGTTCCAACGTCTCGGTCTGCGAAGCCAATTAGCACTGATCTAGTTATGTAAAGGACTCGAGATCTCGATAGAGATTAGGATGGGAAATAGACTACTATTGCTCTGGGGTTAATTTTAAAATAATACTTAATAACATCTTAGTAATGATTTATTGTATACTATCCATTTCCAAGGAAATGTGTACTAACTCCATGAGCGCAATTAAACCTTTGGTGTACTGTTCGTTTACCGAAAAAGTAGCCCGTGTCCAGCATTCCCAAATGTTTATTTGGTCAGAAATTTTTAATTTCAATCAAATTATACATGTGTGATAAACATGAAACATGTCTTTTTTGGTCATCCCACTCATCCCATTAAATAATAATCTAGCATCCACTCTGCGAGTACGCTGTAGTCCACACGACTAACATTATATCATGTAAAGTGCAGCTCGTAGGAATGTACAGGAAATATAGATTGCAACATTTTATCAAGTACTAGCTGTCCCGGCAAACGTTGTTTTGCCATATAAAGTATTTCCGATTTCCCCCGTATTATTTTATTGAAGTGACTAAGTAAATAAGTATGGCACCATGGCAACGTCTATCGCTATCCCGTCGCAAAAAAAATGCATTCTGTCAATTCTATGTCACATGTTACATTAAAATGTATACATATTATCCAAAGCGCTAAAGTTAGAGTATACTTTATACGTGGGAGAGCCATGCTTCGGCACGAATGGGCCGGCTCGACCGGAGAAATACCACGTTCTCACAGAAAACCGGCGTGAAACAACGCTTGCGCTGTGTTTCGCCGAGTGAGTGAGTTTACCGGAGGCCCAATCCCCTACCCTATTCCCTTCCCTACCCTCCCCTATTCCCTTCTCTTCCCATCCCTACCCTCCCCTATTACCCTATTCCCTCTTAAAAAGGCCGGCAACGCTCTTCTGATGCTGCGAGTGTCCATGGGCGACGGAAGTTGCTTTCCATCAGGTGACCCGTTTGCTCATTTTCCACCTTTATTTCATAAAAAAAAAAAAGAAATAAGAATTTTTAAATTTTCTGATTTTCTGCGCATTTTTTTTTAATTTTTTTCTATCATATTCTTCTTCTCCGGACAATAACAAACACATTAAATAATCCGCCAAGTGCGAGTCGGACTCGCGCACGAAGGGTTCCGTACCGGTATAGAGCGATAGTAGACAAAAAATTGTGTTTTTTGTATGGGGGCCCCCCTTAAATATTTACTTTATTTTAATTTTATTATTAATTACTCAAGTACAAAATATATAACTAAGGACTTTGTGAAAATTTCAAGTGCCTAGCTGTTACCATTATTGATTACGAGCAAAAAAGGCCAAAAAAATCACGTTTCTTGTATGGGAGCCCCCCTTAAATATTAACTTTATTTTATTTTCAGTATTTGTTGTTATAGCGGCAACAGATATACACAATCTGTGAAAGTTTCAGAAGTCTAGCTATAGCGGTTCTTGAGTTACTGCCTGGAGACATACAGACAGACAGACGGACGGACAGACGGACAGACAACGAAGTCTTAGTAATAGGGCCCCATTTTTACCCTTTGGTTACGGAACCCTAAAAAAGAAATAGTGAAATCGGTCCAGCTGTTCAGGCGTGATGTCGTGACCACGGGATATATGGATTCATTTTTATATTTATAGATAAATAAAAATATATAAAATATAGATGACAATTAAGTACAAGTCTCTTATTGGAAACACCAGTTTGCAGCACCTTCGTTTCCTATTACAAACAATACAAGCAGCACCTTCATTGTGCTATCCTCTATTAAAACCAATACAACTTCCAGTGTGGGCGGGCGCTCTCTGCTTGGGCGTATCCCGGGCGGCGGGCGCGCTGGTGTCGGCGCGGCGCTCCCCGCGGCTGGCGGCGCTGCTGGGCGGCCTGCTGCTGCCGCTCGCCTGCCTCTTCACGTCCTTCGCCACGCAGCTGCACCAGACGCTGCTGAGCTACGGTACGAACATACAGATACAGCGTGGGTGTGTCGTGGGCGGCGGGCGGCGGGCGCGCTGGTGTCGGCGCGGCGCTGCTGGGCGGCCTGCTGCTGCCGCTCGCCTGCCGCTTCACGTCCTTCGCCACGCAGCTGCACCAGACACTGCTGAACTACGGTAAGGGCCTGTCCGCACTGCGAATTTTAACCGCGCGGATTTTATTCGCGCTAATTTATTTATATATCGCGAAATTTTTATCGTAAGTACGGATATACTCTCATAAGATTCAATGTGTTACAGAAGTGCGAAAAAATCAACGCGGTTTAAATTCGCAGTGCGGATAGTCCCTAAGTACACAAAAAAACTTAACGTATTCACTGGTACAAGTGGCAGTACGAGAAACTTCGGTTATTTATCATTCACCATTTAAGAGCCTTTTTGCTATAGTTGTGATGTGTTTCTGAAATTTATCTCTCTATGCACTAAAAAGACTTTTATGCACTTCGTAAAACACGCTTTCAATTCACCTAAAGTATAAATTCTGCTGGTATGAGACAGCACACTGTATACTAAAGTCCATTGTCTTCAGCAATTTGGCTAGAGATGTAAAAACACGGTTCTTTCTAATGCTACTCAGTAACTAACTATTTCAAATTACTGAAATTTATTTAATAATTTTGCGAAATAAATGTAACGTGTAACAGGTACACATATAAATGGCTACATTTCTTTGAAACGCTTTTATGCCCATAAATCTGTTCCCTTGGGACTGTAATATTAGTTTTATATGCCCATCCGTCACATAAGTTTATTGGTCTTTACGACAAAATGAAAGCCAACTGCCAATGTAGAGAAATTTAATAATGATATTTTGTTATACTTTAACGTCCGTTTTGAATCATATATTTACACCACTCGCTAATACACGTTACTTTCATCATCTGTCAAGTGGCTTTTTCAACATGGCAAATTAAGAAATAATGTAGCGTAAGGGTTAATTCAGACCGCAACGAGACGAGGCGAGGCGAGGCGCGGCGCGGCATAAATTTGTATGGATTTGACAGATTTTAATTGCGTGAGACGTCTTGCGAATCTGTCAAATCCATATAAATTTAGGAATGCATCTACGCGTCGCGTTGAGGTCTGAATCAACCCTAAGTGAAATAAATAAATGTCTCATATTATGTTGCCCGCAACTACATTGCGCCGTAAATCGCTCGTCGCACGGAAAGCGTACATTTTGCCACAACAAAAATATTCTATGCCTCACTCGGATCTTAAAGTGTATATACCGAAATTTGTTCAGCGGTTTGAGATAACAGATAGAAAGACACACTTTCACTTATATATAATACGGGTTAAGTGCTCAGGTGATATAGCGAGTTAGGTGTGAAATTACTGGCAATTTGTAGTTGACTTTCATAATTTTCCGCAAGAGTAAGAAGTTGCGACGCCCGAGTTATTAATCACAGGAACGTCACAAGTTGGCTCATGTGTTGAATGAGCTTATAGTCCTTCTCATCACTTACCAGCAGAGTGTAAAGTTTTGCATACTATAGTGTGTGAAATTCAAATGTTTAATAACCCGGTAAGCACTTCTGTATAGAGTTTAGCCACATTACTATATTGCGTTGCGGTGCGTTGCTTCGTTGTAATAACGCATTGAAAGCCACATCTGCGTTGCAGCCACACAACACAGAATAATGATAGGATGACTAATTTTATGACAAAATGCCAACAATGCGTTGTGAACATGTTTTGATGAAACCACAGACAGACGGACGGAGGAACGGAGAAGAACAGAACGGAGGAGTTGTGTCGACAATATAGAAAGATGATAGCGCAACGCGTCACTTATCCTTCCATGTCATCATCTCCTTTGTCAAAGCACATGCGAGGACATAACGTTTAAATGTGGCATATAATAAATTATGTATCTGAAACGTCGGAGCGTTGTCGTTGTTGCGACGCACCGCAACGCAATAATTATGGCCTCGCTTCTAGCCACTGGCTTTCGCTATCGCGGAATATACGGATAGTACAAATAAGACTAAAATTCACAATTATAACCAGGAAAAGAAGAAACATAATGAGAGTGTTTAATTTAGCGCACGAGTAAAGAGACTGACGAGGCTTTATTAAACGGAGAGGGTTAAAAATGTGGTTAAGATATGAGGCTGGTACAGAATGCTGAGACTATAATTGTGTCTGACTATATTATTATTATATTATTTTAAAAGGAAATATCCATTAATTAACACTTCTTCAAGCTTATATTGAAAAGTAAAAAAATAAATAATAAAGAGTATATGAGTGTCTATTGGTCCGTCTGTCTGTTACCTCTTCACGTTGACAAATCTAAACTGAATAATAGAAAAAAATTAAGTGCCAAAAAATAACAAAGTATAGTAAATAAATTGGACGCTGTTAAGCATTCGTGTACTAACCCACAAAAAATTACGTATTGAGTTATGAATGCAGTTATGTTCTTTAGATGATTTAGAACAAGACTGCATTCAAAATATAACAACAAAAAAAATTGTGGATTAGGACTTAGGACACTAATGCTTAACAGCGACCAGTTTTCATCCTGGAAAATTTTTACGTTTCCTGCACACGTATAACAAACTGCCGTCGACTGCCGTCGACAAGTGTCAAGAAAAATCAATGAAAAAAAATCCAGCGACTGCCGTCGACAAGTGCCGTTCGTCTGTAAGAAGCCTTAGCAATAGTTCAGCATTCAGCAATCGTCACTATCAGCCCGCTCGGTGTTGCAAAGAGTGTATTTATTTGTTGAAAGGTTGTAACTCAAAGTGATTTGATCGTCTTTATATTTTTCATTCTGATTCCTGACCTTGAACATTCCTGTTTTTTTTTAATTTCTTAATTCAATATTTTTTTAATAAGCACTCTCATTTTCCTCACCAGGTGTAGTGCTCGGCGTGGGGTGTGGGCTGGTGCGGGAGGCGGCGGGGCTGGTGCTGGGCACGTACTTCCGCAAGCGCCGCCAGTTCGTGGAGCTGGTCGCGCATGCTGGCGGCGGCGTCGGCATCGCGCTGTTCAGCGTCGCTTATAAGGAAGCTGTTGGGTATGTATCTTCTTCTCTAATGTATAATATTCTCGTGCCACAGTGTTTGTGCGCGAACTCCTCCAAAACGGCTCAACCGATTTTAATGAAATTTTGTATGTACTATCAGAGAATTTGATTCCTAGGCAGATGGGGGACCTACGTAGATTGGTCGCGTTACGTCAAACCCAGCCGACATATCACAATTAACATGGAATTGACATGATCCGACCAAATGACGTTGTTCTGTCAACTGCCTAGGAATCAATTTCCTCGATGGTACATTCGTTGGACCTGAGAATAGGTTTTTATCTACTTTTTATATTGATACTAGAAATAATTTATATGGCAAAACATTATTTGCCAGGTCAGCTAGTTAACCTATAATATCTATGGACGCTTCACACCACGTCAGTCTGGCCCCGTGCTAAGTACCTGAAGGACTTGTGTTACGGGTACCAGACAAAGGAAATATATTTAATACAATTATACTATACATATTTTAAAGATTTTTATTATAACATACATATTATAGGTCCAGTATTTATTATTATATTTATCAGTGTACAATGTATATTTTATTATGTTTTATCTGAATGTGTTTTTTTTTTTTTTTCTACACAGAAAGCACCTGTGATGTTAGTTTTGTCTCTGTTACCACCCAATGGTTGACTGGTAGAAAATGCCATATGGCATTAAGTCCGCCATTGTACATTGTGCAAGAAGTGTAATAAATAAATAAATTATATTCAATGTACATCCAAGGAACATTGAAAACTTTTTGTTCCGTGGTGTGCAGGATTTGAACCCGTTACCGTCGGCTTGAGCTACCGACGCGCTCACCAACTGAGCCACAGAGGTCGTCTTAGTTAACCTAACCTAACCTAAATATTTATTTTGATAAATTATGAGTTTACTTCCTTTATAGCATAATGTCAACATTTTACATAATAATATGTTACTTGGGGACCTATAAAAAGACGTTACCCCGAGCTATGATATTATATTATATTGACGACAAAGGACAGACAGTTTTAATGGTTTAAACATCTTGCCAGTTTAAAATCCGCTTTATGCAAATGCTTATCGGATTACGATTTTATAAGATTATAATATTAATCTAAGTATTTATTTTAAATTTATTTTAATAAATAATTCTCTTTGTTATAAAATCTGTTTAGTCATTTTTACGCGAAAGAGTTACAAATATCCATGAATCAAAAATAACCCATCCATCCATACATCCATCTATCCTCACAAACTTTTATATAACATAGCACCATCTCGCGTTACGCCATGTTGATATTCAAATTCTGATGGAGTTGCTAATGTGACGAAATAAAACCTAACAAAAAACATTATAAAAGAAAAATATACAGATACAGATAGAAAAATAGACAGTACATTAAAAAATTAAGTTTTAAATAAAACTTCTAACGTTTATTTGAAGTGGGATATTGTGTAACAATGAAGTGTCTTTATTAGTAATTCGGCATCGTGAAAGTTTGGACAAGTTCGGGTTCCCAAACATTTCAGACCCTCAACTTAAATAACAGGGCCATGTTAGGTACGTACTTCTATTATTTTATGCTTAGTTATTAGAACGTTAGGAATTTTGCAGTATATTTATGTGGGTAGCTGAGGTTTTCGTTTCAAGAAGATATTGTCTTCTTGAAACGAATAAAAGGCCTGATAGACGTACGAACTTAAAGCACGCGGGTTTTAAGTTCGCGAACTTACTCGGCTCGCGTCGGTGACACACGAGAATCGCTCACACTGGATTACCATGCCGTATATAAGTAAATATAAGTCCGCGTACTTACTCGCACGTCTGTCACCCCCTTAACTTGAGCTGCTGCTTGAACTATAATATAGTCTGATCACTTTTGGAAAACATATTTATTACAGTGTAACAAAATAAACTGATATTAATACTTTAAGGTGTGTATGAGTCCCCTGTATATAGTTTACTGTGAAAGTAGCAGAGCTGAAAGATTATATATGGGCAAATTCATGACTCATGACGCTAGGGCGCTTGCCCATATAAATCACCAAAAATTTGCTCTTTCAGCGCTGCTACTTTTACGGTGAACGATATACAGGAGACTCATACACACCCTAGGGCCTAGAGTATTATCACTGCTTTGTTACAGCCTGTATTTTTTTTTTTTGCTTGTTTTTAATTTTTTGCTCTTTTAATCTTCTTCTTTTCTTTTACAATGCACTTATATCTAACTATTAATCGCAATTTTCTGGTTTCTTTTGATTCGTTTCATACAATATGTTCTCGTCCTTGCTATATCTATTACATCATTTTATATATTTATTACAAAATATAATAATTATGTTATCAGTATAATTTACAGCCTGTATTCGAAATACCAACTCAAATACTCAGCTTATATAATTTAATTAAAAATCCCAGATTACTCAATCAACTTAAATGATATTCTCATAAAATCTCATTGAAGTCTAGACACCGAGGATTCTCTATGTTAAGTCATAATTAAAATTATTTAGTACACATGGCTGAGTCCCACTTTAGTCCGTTTGTCCACCACCACCGTCACCGGGACGTCGCTGACAAAAATTCAAATAAAATGCCACTTTATGACCTAGATTTCATTTCCTACTGACATTGATCTAGCGACTTGTAGTGGTGTAGAGCAAAATAAAACGTATAGCCTAGGTCATAAAGTGGAATTTTATTAAACTATTGCACAGCTTTTATCGCGGGCTTTGAGCACGGCGACCGAAATAACCTAACCTAATATAACCCACTAACTAACACCTCCCACTCCGGCGTTGCCATGCATCGTTTAACGTGTTTGTGTGCGTGAGACTAGACGTATGCGAATTATAATTGCATAAGTTGATAAAAAATGCTATGCAATAGCTTGACCGTGGCAGTCCCCGAGTGCCGCACGATTTTTTTTTCGGTGAAGTCCCGGTGCCGGAGGCGGTGGACAAACGGCCTTAGTCTGTATCGTTTGCACGGTGAATATGAATGAACATTATACGAGTCGCGTCGGCTTCGTATATTAAAATATTGTAAGTAATAGAGATGTGCCTTGCAGTACAATAATTCTTTTCTTCTCGATTTTGAACTTTAGCAGTATTTGATCATAGCTCGTCGACCCATTGTTTTTACAGATCTGATTAGGATTATAAGATCTGATAATAATTCAGGACGCTTTTTCACACATTTGCCCTACACATCAATTATATTTCAGTTTATTTGCTACCTTTAAAACTTGACTGCGCATAACACTGACAAATAACTTACACGTAAAATAAACGCTGTGGTATGCATTTAAAGCAATTTATTATTTTCTCGTACTTATTTCCTTGAAATTCTGAAACCGCAGATTTTTCTCATTAATATCTAAATAAAGATTCTTCTTATAAGTATTTGTTCTTTTTAAAACAATTATAAAAAGCATGTAATTGGAATATCTCGAAGGTGTATGCGATTTATATTATTATAGTTCGATTTCTAATATCGACAACTTGTCATTCGATCATTACAAATCCCAAAATCGAGTAGGCGTTTGCGTATTGCGCATCACTATATTCGAGCTCATAAAGGACTCGGAAAAGCCTATTCATAGTCGCGGGCTTATTGTGCACAAACCTTTGAAAATAACGCACTTTCCCGAGTACAATGATACAAAAGCCGAAATAACTTTTTTCGTATATTTTCTTTAATTATATCCTCTGTGTTGGAACCTGAAATCCAATTTTGGCTAATGGGAGTAGGTTTATTAGAATCTGTAATAGAACCAGCTGCTGTCCGCTGCAATTGTTTCTAATTTTATAGGCGCTTTAATTGCTAGTTTACCTATACTACCTGGGAGACCGAGTTTTGCTCGGACTGCAAAGAAAGTAAATTTATATATTAATACGCGAGCGAAAAACTTTGGATCCCTTTTGACGAATAATGCGGAAGCGTAGGTGAATGAAATTTTGCACAGTTATAGTTTATATGGTGAAAGAGTGCATCGAGCTAATATTGTTTTGAAATTATGCTTTTATCATACATTTTTTTAACAAATAAAACATTACACACACTACAATACACACACTAGGAGATTTTGATTGACAAACCTATACACACGAATTGTACTCTTTTATTTATGGTTGAAGTCTGTTGTCAAATTGAAAATAGATTTAGTTTTTTTTTATTGAATCTTAAATACTGCATTAGACAATTATTACACGGCCAGTCTGTCACCATTTGACTTTATTAATCTAAGCCTGTCGCAGGAAAAAAAGGTCAGGTCTAAAAAATGATAAAGTCAATATTTTGATAATAGAATATCAATAGAAGAGTGTTGAAATTTGAAACTTAATTATAATTTAATTTTTTTTTTGAGGTCGAATTTCGACCATTGGGCGATCTCTAGTACATATTAAATAAACTAAAAAATACTCGGATAACCGTTGATACAACTCCCCCCAAAACCTCCATACATATATTTCATGGAAGTATAAAATAAAATCTAAAATATTATGCTTATTATTTTAGCTAGTTTAATATTTTATTATATCTGACGTATAACCTTTTAAACAGGTAGGCTGTTATTTTAACTTGTTAATATAATATTTTCACCGACTTCAAAAATGGAGGGGGATTTTAGGCTGTGGATTTTAACCGTACTTTATTAATTTGACAGGAAACTAGGTTGGAGGCTAGGACTACAAGCTATAACTGGGATCCTGGTGCTAGCGTTTTTTCTAAGCGCAGTATATCGAAGTGCTTCCCTCTACCACCCTCAAAGAAGAGCAATTTTACATCTTAAGAATCAACGTCGTAAGGTAAGCTATAACAATTTATCAGTTTCTTAGCTGAGTTTTTAAAGGTTTTCATATTTTAGTATTCACTCTAACTTGGCATCAGAAGATAAAATTTTAAAGATGACTAGAGCAAAAACTTTGCAGACTTATAGTAAATCCATAGTTTTTTAAGTTTTCCAAGTCAAATAACGCTAAAAAAGTTCCTATCTCGATTTAGTATCCGCTACATTTGTGAATTGTGATTTGATTGTTATTCTCATTGTATATTATGCAATTATGCACATTACAAATTTGCCATTTGCACATGTTGTGTTTTGCAGATTGTACTAAAATTGTGATCTATTTTGCCTTTACGAATATCTCTAATTAAGATAATATGATTCTACCAGGCTATAGAAAAGAAGAATATAGTTTAGTGTACTTAGTTTTTTTTTTTATATATATGATTATCTTCCCAGGTTAAAGAGAAGAAGGGTATGCGGTCTTCCCCCCTAGTGGACCTGAGTCCGCTACGCTCGCGTCCTGCTAGAGTGCTGCTGTGCGCGGCGGGCGTCGCGGCCTTTGGATTATATACGCCAGTGTTTTTTCTGGTCAGTAAACTCTATACATAACAAATTGTAAATGAGTTTGAAGAAGGCCATGATGAATGTTGCCAAAGGATCAAGCAAGTCTATTGACAAAGCCGGCCAGCAAATTTTGCAATATCATGCTTCAATTTTATTGAACAGTTTATTTGACTACTAGCTGTTGCCCGCAACTTCGTCCGCGTGAATGTGTGTTATTATAATCGAGATTTAGAAAATTTAATACCCATCAAAAACTATTTTATTTAGATAAGGATTAATATTAGGTACAATACACTCGAAATTTTTAATTTACATCAAAGACCCAGGAACATTGAAAGCTCTTTTAAGTAACTTTCGTCGGCGGGGCTTGAACCACAGATATCGTTTTGAAAAATCCTTTCTTCGAAGACCGCTTGGCGTGGACAACAGGGGCCAGGAACATGCGATGGAGACAGGGGATAGACGAAAGAAGACGTGTAGGCATCTATACCTCTTTAACTTTTACCTTTTGCTCTTGTAGGTCAGGAATCGTGATGTTTTCCTAAAATTTGATATTATAATCTTAGGGAGCCCGAAGGACATGCTCAAACTGGTTTGGGACTCGCAACGAAATTAATCAGAAGAAAATACAAGTATGAAGAATTCTTATTCCCACCCATTAAAAGCTAAGATAGCACAAAGTTGCAGTAACCGAATGTCAAATCACTGAAGGAGGAGCACCACGAATATAAACTGTAATAATTGTGACTGCTAAGCTATAATAGCTAAATTAATATTGGAACTTGCTGTGTTAGACTGTTGCCAATAATAATTCTGACAAAAACGCTTGTAGGGTTAAGTTCCTAGCACTGTCCCAATATCACCGTAGTATGCGACATCAGATTTACAATGTAGGTTGTCTAGCATTGTAGTTCTTTCGTCTTGCCAGAAAAAACTCTCCCAGAGAACATGATGAGTGATTTGTTCAAACATATTGCCTTCAGTCGAGCACATAGGTGATGCTATCTACTAATTTAGATCCGTAAAGTTTGACTTTAAAATTCCATGGCCGTTAAGGAATTGAGATACGCAGTGGTCAATATCCATCCAGTGTTTGGTTAATCGTTCATGCAGAATATTAGGGAAAAGTTATAAAGATGTCGACCTTTGCTGGAATTGATAATCACTTTGAGTGTCGTTGTAAATTTAGAGGAGTTTCTTCAATTCCATTACTCATAGATCCCATTAAGAAATTTTCACCTTCGCGACCATAGTATCAAATACAAATTATATCCCTTAAAGTAATAAATCTACAAATCGGCACAGAAACGGCGAAATAATTTACAATTTCGATTCTGATCCTTTCAATGCAAAAGAATACTTACAAAATAAAAACAACAAAAGCATCATAATGTGGTTATGGATGGTGTAATGATGGTGGTGATATGGCATGTGCTTCCAGTATTTAAAAAAAATATAAGGGTTCAGGAGTTCCGTTCAGCAACGGAACCTTCCGAAGCCCTATACCCTAGGATATGACTTGATTTGAATCTTACTTTTTGGTAGCATATTATGTTAATTTTACTTAAAAGAAGTGAAAAATTACCGTTTTTCTAAACATGGTATCAAATTCGGGCCTACAATCTATACAACAAAAAAAAAAGAATTTTGACAATCGGACCACAAACAGCAAAGTAAACATTTACTCCTCCTTTCTTGGAAGTCGGTTAAAAAAAAGTATCTAAGATGTTGACCAGGGATGTAAGGTATCACCATGCCAAATTTCATTGAAATCGCTTCAGCGGATTCAGAGATTAGCCTGTACAAACAGACAAACAGACAGAGAAACAAAAATTTCAAAAAAGTTGAGATGTGTTCTATTACACTTCTAACATGGCCCTGACTCGTTTTTTCAAGTTTATTTTCAATGTACAAAAATTTTACCTCTACGGTTTTATTATATGTATAGATAGACTGTATAAAATATTGTTGTTGAATTATGATGAACATAATTTGCACAGTAACATAAATGCTTTCCGTTTTTAAAACAACGCCGAGACCCCCAAACTTGTATCTATAAGGTGTCAGGAGTTCTCTCAGCATCTTTGGGACCATGGTATACCTGGTGCAAAATCTTACTTTTTGATAGCATATGCTTAGAATACTTCTAATAAAACCAAAATGACTATATTTTTCCGTATAAATTTTAAAGAATTCCCTACATACCACATGGATCCTATTATCAAATTGCCACCTTGGTAACCGTAGCACCAAATTGGAATCATGTACTTTAACACAACAAAATAATTTTCAAAATCGCTAGTCAAACGCGAGACTCGATCTAAAAGATAATGAAAAGTACTAATAATAGGACCATAATGTGATGATGATGATGAATATAATTTGCACAGTAGCATATAATATGTTTTCCATTCTTAAAACAACGCTGAAACCTCCAAACTTGTATCTATAAGGAGTCAGGAGTTCCGTCAGCACCTTCGCAACCATGGTATACCTTGATGCAAAATCTTTCTTTTTGGTAGCATATGCTTAGTATTATTTTACATAAAACCAAAATCACCATATGTTTCCATATAAATTTTGCGGAGTTCCCTCGGTTACTCATGGATCCCATCATCAGGTCACCACTTTTGTGAACATGGTACCAAATTCGAGTCAGACCCTATACAACAATAAAACAATTATGACAATCGGACCACAAACAGCAAAGTCAACTTAAAGTCCTCCTTTTTCGGAAGTCGGTTAATTTTTTTTTATCTAAGATGTTGACCGGGGATGTAAGGTATTTTTCAAGCGAAAAATAATATGTTAAGGAATGCCGCAAATAGACTGGATAAAGAGGGCCCCTGGTCCTCTTTATACCACGAGCTTAAACCCAGTAGTAGTAACGAACCACTATTTTTCTCTAATATTAAAATAAATAACTCTTATACTTGTGGCCTAGAGGACACCTTAAAAGAAGTGAAAAATTACCGTTTTTCTAAACATGGTATCAAATTCGGGCCTACAATCTATACAACAAAAAAAAAAGAATTTTGACAATCGGACCACAAACAGCAAAGTAAACATTTACTCCTCCTTTCTTGGAAGTCGGTTAAAAAAAAGTATCTAAGATGTTGACCAGGGATGTAAGGTATCACCATGCCAAATTTCATTGAAATCGCTTCAGCGGATTCAGAGATTAGCCTGTACAAACAGACAAACAGACAGAGAAACAAAAATTTCAAAAAAGTTGAGATGTGTTCTATTACACTTCTAACATGGCCCTGACTCGTTTTTTCAAGTTTATTTTCAATGTACAAAAATTTTACCTCTACGGTTTTATTATATGTATAGATAGACTGTATAAAATATTGTTGTTGAATTATGATGAACATAATTTGCACAGTAACATAAATGCTTTCCGTTTTTAAAACAACGCCGAGACCCCCAAACTTGTATCTATAAGGTGTCAGGAGTTCTCTCAGCATCTTTGGGACCATGGTATACCTGGTGCAAAATCTTACTTTTTGATAGCATATGCTTAGAATACTTCTAATAAAACCAAAATGACTATATTTTTCCGTATAAATTTTAAAGAATTCCCTACATACCACATGGATCCTATTATCAAATTGCCACCTTGGTAACCGTAGCACCAAATTGGAATCATGTACTTTAACACAACAAAATAATTTTCAAAATCGCTAGTCAAACGCGAGATTCGATCTAAAAGATAATGAAAAGTACTAATAATAGGACCATAATGTGATGATGATGATGAATATAATTTGCACAGTAGCATATAATATGTTTTCCATTCTTAAAACAACGCTGAAACCCCCAAACTTGTATCTATAAGGAGTCAGGAGTTCCGTCAGCACCTTCGCAACCATGGTATACCTTGATGCAAAATCTTTCTTTTTGGTAGCATATGCTTAGTATTATTTTACATAAAACCAAAATCACCATATGTTTCCATATAAATTTTGCGGAGTTCCCTCGGTTACTCATGGATCCCATCATCAGGTCACCACTTTTGTGAACATGGTACCAAATTCGAGTCAGACCCTATACAACAATAAAACAATTATGACAATCGGACCACAAACAGCAAAGTCAACTTAAAGTCCTCCTTTTTCGGAAGTCGGTTAATTTTTTTTTATCTAAGATGTTGACCGGGGATGTAAGGTATTTTTCAAGCGAAAAATAATATGTTAAGGAATGCCGCAAATAGACTGGATAAAGAGGGCCCCTGGTCCTCTTTATACCACGAGCTTAAACCCAGTAGTAGTAACGAACCACTATTTTTCTCTAATATTAAAATAAATAACTCTTATACTTGTGGCCTAGAGGAAACGGCTAAGGCATACCTTAACGTTCTCATTCCAGACGATGAGCCCGCCTTGGATGATGAACACCACCGCGACGTTAGGAGTAGAATGTTACACCCCATCCATTCACCGGTCTCAGATTTACCTACTTGTGAGGAGTTTATAAAAATCGTGAATCTTTTACCTATTAAAAAATCAGCGGGTGAGGATAAAATATCAAATCTCATGATAAAACAAGCGTGTCTAGCGGCTAATTCATCGATACTACACGTTTATAATAGATGTATCGCAGAAGGCGTTATTCCGAAAAGTTGGCGTATCGGTTGTTTAAAATTAATTCCTAAAGCGGGTAACAAACCTCCTGACGACCCAAAATCATATCGTCCCATAACGCTACTGCCGAGTTTAGGTAAACTACTAGAACGCCTTATCGTACCTCGCCTGCTACCCGGTGGTCCTAAATTTCATAGTCAACAGTACGGTTTCACCGCCGGGAAATCGACTGTTGACGCGGCGTTAGAAGTAAGAAAAATAGTTAATTTATCGGAAACTAAATACGTAGTCGCCATTTCATTAGATATATCCGGGGCCTTCGACCATGCTCGGTGGCCGATGGTACTAAAAACTAAAAAATCGAGGGTGTTACTGTAATATTTATTCCATAATACATTCTTACTTTTCTAACGGTCAAATTAAGCTTCGTCTAGGACATTGTACACACGCCAAAGATTTAACGTGCGGCTGCCCTCAAGGATCGGTAATTTCGCCTAAATTATGGAACATCGGATTCGACGATTTGTTAAGTCTTCCACTTCCACCGCTTTGCATACTAGTTGGTTACGCCGATGACGGGTTTCTTATCGTTCAAGCAAACTCGCGTTCCAAAATTGAGTCTAAAGCCAACAGTAGTCTTCATTTAATATCTGACTGGGGTAAGCATAATCGGCTGAAATTCGCCGCGCATAAAACTTACCAAATTCTTTTAAAAGGTTCCCTTATATCTTCCCCTAGCATTAAACTTGACAATATTAACGTTAAACGCAAACAGTCACTCTGTTACCTTGGTTTTCATTTGGAAAATAAATTTACATTTTTGGAACATATAATTCAAACCGGTGAGAAAGCCAAACGTAATTTTTACTCGTTTAGTAGAATATCTACTTCGACATGGGGCCTCTCATTTAAAACTCTTAAATGAATTTACACCGCGACGTACCTCGGCAGTATTTGCTACGGGGCCCCCGTGTGGGCCGATAGAGCAACTATCGGCGCGGCTCGTCGAAAGTTGCTACAGAGCCAATGTCTTGCGCTTATCTTCTTATGTAAAGCTTATAGGACCACAAGCACCGAAGCTTTACCTGTTTTAGCCGGAGTCTTACCCGTTGACCTTGAGATACAGCGTCGTGCGACAATGTACTATCATAACAAAAACATTACGAATCCCTACTTTTTAAACGCCCGCGACAAAATAAAAATCACAAGATTGTTTGAACCTTTAGAGGATTCGGTACGTAGTCTAATCTCCGAATGGCAGACGCGTTGGGACAAATCTACTAAAGGGAGACATCTTTATAACTTTTTCCCTAATATTCGTGAACGGCTGTCCAAACACTGGATAGATATTGATCACAGCGTATCTCAATTCCTGACCGGTCATGGAAATTTTAAAGCCAGACTTTACGGATTTAAATTGGTTGCATCGCCTATGTGTGAGTGCTCGACCGAGGGCAGTATGTTTGAACAAACCGCCCATCATGTTCTTTGGGAGTGTAGTCTTTGGCAAGAGGAACGAACTACAATGCTGAACAACCTATATTGTAAATCTGGAGTCGCATACTACACTGATCTCGTGGACAGCGCTAGGAACTTCCGTGCCTTCAAGCGTTTTTGTCACAATTATTATTGGCGACATTCAAACACAATAAACTCCAATATTAACTTAGCTTCAGCTTAGGAGTCACAACTATTAGCCTTATTTCCGTGGTGCTCCCCCTTAAGTTCTTTGACTTTCGGTCATTGCAACTTTGTGCTGTCTCCCGCTTTGTATGGGAAGGGGAAACTGGAATTCTTCCTACTCCTCCTATTCTCTTCTGATTAATTTCGTTGCGAGTCCCAAGACAGTTTTAGCATGTCCCTCGGGCTCCCTAAGATCATATCAAAGGGTTTTCGTGGTTGGATACCGCTGTCGATCCTGGTACACAGGAGATACAGTGGTGGGAATGTGTGGTGGGCCAAAGCCCGTTAAAAAAATTAAAAAAAAAAGGTATCACCATGCCAAATTTCATTGAAATCGGTCCAGCGGATTCAGAGATTAGCCTGTACAAACAGACAAACAGACAAACAGACAGAGAAACAAAAATTTCAAAAACAGTTAAGATGTGTTCTATTACTCTTCTAAAATGCCCCTGACTTGTTTTTTTAAGTTTTTATTCAATGTACAAAAATTTTACCTCTACGATTTTATTATATGTATAGATTAGATTGAAGGCGCGCGATGTTCAATATTATCAACCCTATACGGTCAATAATAATATTACGCAATACGTGATATTGCGCAATAAAATAGCTCGTCTAGGGGCCCTCAAAGAAAGCAGTCACCAATGACGTTTCGGCTATGCTTATATTTACAAGTTGTAGTTCGCCATTCAATCGGTACGGACGCTTCATTGATCAATTTTGACAGTTCACTGATGTAAATCACTTTAATCTTAAACCGACTATAATAACAGATAATAATATCCAGCGTATATTTTGTGATTGAGTAACCTTTAAATAGCGTAGCTTATTTGATACGTTAACTAATAGTTAATAGAATCAGGCGTTACTTTGCGGAAATCCATAGCTTAAAATTTAGTTTGTTATTATTTTTAGCAATATTCCGCGAAATATTGCTAAAAATTATTTCGCAGAATATTGCTAAAAATAATAACAAACTAAATTTTACGTTAACTAATGTCAAACTTTATACTTAGTAATGCAATGCAGGAATGCATTACATACACTGTGATTAATATTACAATATTTTAGCAAAAAATAACAATATTATTATAATAGTAATCATAATGTACTGTCAGAGAAGTTGATTCATAGGCAGATGGCAGAATGTGGCAGACCTATACGTAAATGTCGCATTATGTCAAAACCAGCCGACAGATCACGACTAATATTGAATTGACATGCGGGCCCCTAGACGATCAATTTTATTGCACAATATTATTGACCGTCTTGGGTTAATATTGAACGCCTTTCAATCTTATTCTCAAATAAGTTATTCAATTCAATTCAGTAAAAATATATTTCGACTGAGCGTATTGGAAAAGAGTTAGGTAAGAAAAACAACAGACTTGATAGGTAAATACTGTCAACAGGCTCTCCAAGGTTTCCAGGAAGGTCTGGAGGAAAGTGCCCTGGTGCTGCTGCAGACGTTCCTGGGCTTCGCCGTGGTTCTGGGCTGTGCGGGCTTCGGACTGGTGCTGGTGCGGCCCTCGGCGCAGTGCCTCGTCTCCAAGCAGTACCTGTGCCAGACGGCCATGTTGGGAATAGGTAGTGCTTTTATAATGTCAAACTGGATTTTGTCTAAATGGATCGTTACCAATGCACATTAATTTAATTCAGTTATCTATTTTCGGAATGAAGTTAACATAGAGAAATGAGTTAAATTTTTCTAATACCTTTAATGCCTCTTTATTTTCAGCTGATCTATAAAACCTACCTTTATGAGGCACATACCCGGAATATTTTAGGTTAAAGTAGCTACTACATGCTTAACTTTTTGAAACACAGCATTTAAAGTATGTTTAAAAAAAAGCTTCATTGAGTTATTTCTACATCATAAACTTTACCAAGCAGAATTTCTCATACCGACGTCGAATAATGCTCTAAAATCGATTCCCCAGCTTTTTGTTTGAGGTTTAAAAATGTAGTACGTAGATAGTAAGCAACGATTAAGACTTTTAAAAATATCGTATTTCAAATAAACTAACAAAATATATTTGAGATGCAACTCAGCTGTTTCTCGCAGACTTGCGAATATTTCATCAATATTTTCGTCACGTCTGCTTATCTTTTGTAACATAACAAAAATGTTATATCAGACACTTACCTCCTAAACAGACGCGTGGAATTAACGAGTTTCTACACGTACTTCTGAGACAGTAATCCTCGCGATTTGAGGATAATTATAGAACATGTTTCAGCAACCGTTAAACGCGCTTAAAGTAAACTTATATCTAAGGGGCGATATCACCAAAGAAATGGAACGCGTTCAGAGCACCCTGAGTCGGTTTTAAACGTATGAACGCGTTTATAACATCGAATTGCATTTCACCAACATAAACTGAACGCGTTCACAGCAAATCCGAGTTTTATCTTCTGAACGCCCAAAGTCCGAAGTTTAACGTCATAAAACCCGTTCAAGCCCTGTCATGGCGGAACGAAAAACATAGACAAAAGAAATGTCAAGACGACAGTTTTGACACATGCGTTTGGTTAATTTATGTATTGTTTCTTGCTATTTTGTAGTTAAATTAACGTGAAAAGGCTTAAAAATTATGAAAACATGTAAAATAATCGCGTGACGTCACGTAAACTTAGATTTAATAATCACGATCAAAAGAAGTTTGTGAAATCCATTTGAAACAGAACGAGATTTACGTCACCGCGTGAACGCGTTCAATGAGAACTAAGTTTTATAAAACGAAGTTTTGAGTGTGCCTGGTGAAATCCCACCTAAGAGAGTATGGTCGCTGTTAAGCATTTGTGTATTAACCTACGAAATTTTTACTCTGAAGCTTATTTTCTGTTAATTGTAAAAGCCAAATAATGATACTCAAAGAAAAAAACTTATGTGTAAGTGACTCTCCACACAATTCAAACTCAACATTATATATAAAAAAAAAGTTTTTTTAGGAGCATGAAAAATATTTTTCTGCTTAAACGTTTTGATAAATACAAGAACATTAGGTTCTTTAGTGACTGGCAAAAAGGTGTAAAATTTGCCAACTCAACGATCCCTCGAAAACCCTATTACTTGGAAGCCGGCCGCGGTTAACAAAGAAAGGTTAAGATTTTGCTACAGAAAATAATATTTTTGCAACGTTCCTTAGTGAACGCCTTTCTCGTTTCATATTCTGATATTTAAAAATGCCGTTATGTTATTACAGAACTGGAGTAGTTTTCATTCAGCTGAATTTTGTTGTTAAATTTTTCTATTTCTGTTTTGCCTTAATTAGTATTTGTCTTAATTGTTAATATAACTGCCTGCTATATTCTGTGACTTTATTTTAAAAAGATGGTAAACTGTTCAATAATTCTTTATATTTTTTATATTATAATTAAAATAATGTTGAATTTAGGATTGTTTGCTATGTTTTATTATCTTACTATATTAACCGAGTGACGAATATATAACTAAACTAATATTATATAACAAAATATTCTATATTAGAGTTTCGTAAAATACTTTTCCTTAACATGTAAACTAAGAGATTTATCATTTAAGTAGAAGAATGCTTTTTCTAAAGTAAAGTGATTCAAATAAAACTTACCTCGTATGTGGATCACGCGTTCAGTGTTCATGCATAAGTTATTAATATTGTGTTTGCTTTTCTGATACGAAAGCATAGATACAAGCGCAGTATATTATAAAAGTTATACCTAGTTAAATTAGTAATTTATGCATAGGTAATATATATTTTTTTATACTTATAATAGACTCACACATTTCACTTATCAAAAAATTCGAAAAGTAATGTGTTTTCATATTGTGTTGGCAATTAATGTTGAATGATGTGTCGCAGGTATATCGATGCTGGCGCTGAGCAGCGTGGAGGGGTACCACGGCTACGTCCTATTCGCGTGGATGTACGGGCTGTGCCTGGGCGGGTTCCTCTACTCCATCAAGATGCTGACCATGGAGCGGGTGCGGGGGCGACACTTCACCAAAGTTTGGAGTGAGTAAAACTTCCGCCGCTACGTTAAAAAGCACCCAAACTTTACCAAACGCGATCGAACTTTTAACAGGTTTCGTTCAGGGCGCCGAGGCGATCCCCGCGATCGTCGGGGTTCCCGTGACGGGGTACATAAACCAGCAGGTTCCGCGCGCCGGCTTCTACTTCTCGTCGGCGGCGACGCTGACGGGGGCGCTGCTGCTGTTCTTCGTGGGGTTCTCGAAGCGTGAGCCGGAGCCGCCGGTGACGGTGCCGGCGCCGGCGATCTCGGAGCCGTGTCTGTGCGTGACGCCGCCGCGCTGCGAGCTGGCGTGGTGCGCATGCGGCGCGGGCGGCGCGACGGCGTACTGCGCCTGGCCGCGCCCGTGCAGCGTGCGGCTCCACAAGTCGCTGTCGTACGCGGCGCCGCTGAACCGGCCGTTATGCGCCGCGCCGCCCTGCCCCGAGTGCTGCCGGCGTGCGGCGCCGCTGCGGCCCACTCGCAGCGTGCCCGAGGGCCTGGCACGCCGCGGCAGCATGTACAGCCGGGCCGGGGGCTCCTGCCGGATGCCTTGCCACCGCCGGGAACACCACCTCGTCGAGCAGATCACGACCTCCGTATGATGTTTGGCGCACTCGGTCGCTGGACGGTCGAAGCGACGCTCCTGCACTGCCAGTGAGTTCATTTTCCTAAACATTTTAATATTTACACTATTGGATGCAATATACCTGTATCTTTATTTACCCGATTCGGAGCCCATGTACCTCACAAACTAAGTATTCCGAAAATAAAATTTGTTATATGTATATTGTTTGATATAATACTACTAACCGAAGCGAACTAAGAGGATATAAATTAAGATAATATTAATATATTATGATTTAATAGATTCTATTATAAAGTGGATGTAAAATAGAAAAAAACATGATACTAATAAAATATAACTAACATTACTTCCTAGCGTTTTAGACCTAGCAATAAATTTGATCTATTCTAAAGTACTGTACATATTGTATAATTTTTAAAATCCTCTAATTCTTCGAATACTTGTGGGACCTTCCGTAGCGTTAGTTGTTTTTAACGACGAAAATCTTTTCTCTTACCTTTCTGTACTTATAAAGTTCTCTTATTATGTAGTAGTACATAATATCTAGTTTAATATTGTCATAGAATCTCCTATAGTACTAGAGAACGTTCACTAAGTCAATTTTAGAGTATAATTTGTTGTAAAGGTGACTTACACATGGGAAGATAAAAATAAGATATAAAAATACTATATCTGCCTCAATATTACACTTTGTACGTTTTGTTTATACTTATCCAAAACTGGCTACCAAATTATACATAATATTATAATTTGTTAAAGTGTGTAAACGTGACATCGATGTTGAGTTATAATTTGCAACAATATGCTTGTGTCTATTATATTTAACGATATTTTGGTATATAGTCTGTCAAGAAAGAAAAGACGCGCGCGAAAATTTTCTAAACGTAATCATGCTTCAAAGGTTGTTTTTTTTTATTTGTATTTTCACAGAGAACGCTTATTACATTTCAATATTGCTACCTTGCACATTTTTATCTCGAATTAATAGAGTTCTCATATTTCTTATTTCATTTAAAAATTTTCGCGCGCGTCTTTATTGTTGCGAGCAGAAACCATAAGTGAAGGCCTATATTAATAAAATACTTCCATGTGTATACGGCCTTATTTAAAATGATTTATGAAGATTATAATATTTCGTAGATTCCGTTACTATAGATAAAGTTTATGTACGTTAGCTGAGTGCAACTGATGTTACGTGGTTTGTTGTGTTGTTTTTTACAGGAGAACAAATTACACTTGAAAAAATAAAGAATTATAGTAAACACCTGTGTTTTATACCATTCATTTTTATTTTATGAATAATTATATTTTTTCTATTGATATCTACACCGTCTTTGTTGACAGACACATAAAATGATTTTGCTGCCTCCTACGAATAATAAAAACTAAGGAAACGTAACTCCCATACTACCGTTTTAAATTTGGTTCCTTTCGAACTGTCATTTTGTAACGTCAGCCTGATACCGCTGAAGGCCACCTAAATATTGCAAATGTATGTAACACATTTACGGGTTCCGTAGTCAACAAGGAACCCTTATAGGTTCGGTCTGTCCGTCCGTCTGTCTATCTGTCTGTTTGTCCGTGGTTTTGCTCAGAGACTATAGGACCTACAAAGCTGTAATTTGGCATGAATGCACATAATAATGATGCCGACAAAATGGTACATGAAATTAAAAAAAAAAAAAAAATTATGATACCTTCCCTACCCATCAAGCAGAGATGAATATTTTTTTTCGCGTCCACCCCATCGTGTGGGGTGTCGTTGGATAGGTTTTTTAAAAATATTATGAGTATTCCTAGATCATTTTCCGATTTAGGAATCCGTTTGTGAAATATTAAGTTTTAAAGTGGAAAAAATCGTTACGAGTCCAGTGTCCCCCCTTCTACCAGCTAAACGGTTGCTTCTGGAAATGTAAAAAAATTCACGGGAGTAGGAAATATGTTGAATTTAAAAGGAAAACTGTCACGGCTAAGAAGACTTCATAAGTTATTGAGAAATAGTCGATCAACTAAAAAAAATGTATTCGGCGAAGTATAAAGGAACTTTTCGTTCAAATTCCTTTGAAAGTAACTGAAATGATGTTGTTAGTAGTGTAAAACACGTTATAAATGTACATTCATTGACCATACAAAAATAAATAAAAAACTAGCGGAACCCTATATTGCGCGTGGCCCGACACGCACTTGGCCGGTTTTTTGACAAGTATTGTAGAACATGTTTTTGACGGAGTTACTTTTCCTTAGTTTTTATTATTCGTAGGCTGCCTCTTTCCAATCTCCATTGGCCCATAGCCTGTAATGGATCAATACGAGCGGTTACGAATGTGTTGAGGGACATAATTATTGTTATTTGGCTTGTATTATTTATTTATCTATCTACCAACCGAACAACATTCGAGTAGTGCAGTATAATATAATATAGACATAAAATTCATACTGATATTATAAATGCGAAAGTGTGTCTGTATAATTGTTACCTCTACACGCCCAAACCGCTGAACTTGAAACGCAAGAAAGAACATAGGATACTTTTTAACGAAAAAATGTTCGGTTCCCGCGCGATAAACGAATTTTGACGCATCGGTGTTGCGAGCGTCAAAAAAAGTTTTCACTTTAGCCGACTTTTCTTAGTAAGAAAAATATTTATATCTTGCTCTCTGTTTTATTCTTACACAAGTGACGAGAGAGATGAAGTAATTTTTCTAAGGCGAATGGTGTTAGAAAATAAATGTAGTAAATCATGGTTGCTAAACTAGAACGCATCTTTTTATTATTGTTTGGTTAAAATTTCTTCTCGTTATAAATGAATAATGAAACTATTAAAACCTTTCTTGAGTAAGTGTTATCATTTCTAGCTTAAACATTTTTTAATGTCGATTTTAGTTTTAATTCTAAAATACTTATAGTTACATAAGTGAATTTGACTTTTAGTGGAGTTCTTATTGCAGCATAATGGAAAAAACTTTTAGAGAAGATCCTATTACGGAAAAATGTACGGTATCCCAGATTCTACGGAATTCTTTGAACAGAGTTGCGGTAAACAATATTTCAATGATTTCATACAAATCTCAGGCATGTTTGAATTGAACGCGCGAGGGCATCCGTTTTTGTTAAGAGCAATTTGTATGTTAAACCACGCACGGGTATTCTGATTTATGTGTTATTACTTTCCGTATTTATAAATAAGTACGGTATACGCTTATTGGCACTTAAGCTTAATTAATAGTGTCTCTAGATTTGTGGTCTTCGCTTTTCCGATGTGCCAAGAGGCTTGGAAACTTTTTCTAAATATTTGTTGAACTTTATTTTCTTCAAATGTATAATTAGTCACTGTTAAAATATTAAAAGTCATTTTTAAATACTGTCAATGCTATATCAGTAAATCCGCATTAATTGCTTGATGTAATAAAATTATATTCAAAATAGCTTCTGCTACTTCTGCTAGTCATTACAAAACTGCACTTTGTGGTAGGTTGCACTGTCCAATTACTCACTATAATTACTCGATTCTGTTTGACATTTCCATCACATTAAAGGAAATAGAATTTCAAAGTTCACTCTTTGGCTATATTTCAAACGCCATGATAGAAATGCTGCCAATAGACCTGTATTGGTAGCATTTCTATCATGGCGAACCGACAACCTTGTCGGTTTGGTGGCTGGTTTTGGCATGAACTGGACGCGCCAATATAGATTAATAGGCGTCTCCTCGATTTATGTGTAGGCAATTTGAATTGTCACCTCTTGGAATCTCCTAAAGTCTTATTTGAACATATATTGGCATCAAGATTTGCTGGCGTTGCAGTAATTGTGTCATCTTTAAACCAATGTTTAAAGTGGATAAATTCGATTTCCATTATAAATTATGATATAGTAACATAATAAAACAGGTTCTCAGTTTAAATCATTAAGATTTTAGAACGTATTTGAACTCCGAACACGCTGTTTGGATTTTGGGATAGATCGGGCTTGTCCAACTTTATAGCACTAGAAAAAATTTGAAAAAAGTCTCGTTTCAGAAAGCTTTTAGCTTCTCAAGCTTCTAATTCCTAACATACTTCTTTAAAAACACCGCAAACGTAAATCCTAATAGCACTGTCATGACTTTTCTAAGATAATATTTTCAAACACACCACGGATCTCATTGAAAGTTTTAATAACGTTTCCTTGAAAGTTGAATGATTATATATAAAGAGCTCTCGGCTACGACTTGTTTATGCGCCATTTTGTATTGTGTACAATCCGGCCGACTGCCGAGGTTAATAACGTACGTGTATTAAAACGCTTAATGTACCATTTCGGTTTGAACTTCACCTTGAGTTAAGAATTTCAAACTTGAATATAACGACGAGGAAAACAATTATTATTGTCGAAAGCAGTTACGTGGTTATGCTTTGTGTAGAATTTTGCTTAATGATTTTAGCGTTTTACTTTAAAATTACTTTCCTTAGATTACTTATTTTTTCTGATAAATAGAGGTCACAATCGTAAATTGAAGTGTTAGAACTATGTCTCCTTGACTTATCTAAGACAGCAGATAATAATATGTTTAAGAAGGTTTTCAAGTAACATCTGTTACTTAAAAGAATAGCAAGTTTGTTAGATTAATATTCCGAATGGGGTCCACCGGATCCAGATAATTTGAAAAACCAAGGCCTTTACATCCATTGTGGATGATTTATACAGTATTTTAGAGCGAACTAACCAAATAGTGTGGTGCCTGGGACAAGATTTTGAATATCCGTATGGTTGCCCAAGGACATACAGCATTCTCCACAATATTTTCCTTCACTGTACGAGTATCCGTATTGTGTACTTGAGATCTGAAAATGTCCGGGATTGAACCTGCATTCTCTCGAGTGCGAACCAACGGTCTTCCCACTAGACTACGGACGCTTTTTAAAATTTTGAAAGTGGTTTATAAAACGAAAGGGTTTGGGAACCTCTGCGCTAGAACGTGTTCCGTATTGAGAAGATAACTGCAAATCGATATCGGGCTTCGCCGAGCTCAGCCGCTCTCTGAAATTTTCTTGTCGAATCTTCGTCTGAAGGTGGAAATGTTTATTTTATTTAGCGACAAACTTTCTTATCGTTTATTAACGTTTCCGGTTTCGATCCTTTTTTTTATCTTTTCACAACTCTTTAGAGCTTTGAGGTAAGTAATAGTTTTTTATCGGATGTTTTCTTTTTAAATCTACGCGCAGTACATGGATATAACCGAAATTTAACATTTAATAGTATAATATGCTTATATACAAGACTAATATATAAATTAGTAATTAAAGCTACATTTAATTATATTTATTTTTATTTGCGAGACAAGGTACTTCAAGTATATTTATTTGAGTACAGTCTGTCAAGAAAGAGTAGACGCAGTACAAAATTTTCTAAACGTAATCACGCTCAAAAGGTGGTTTTTTCTCTTTGTATTTCCACAGGGAATTTTTTATCTTGATTTAATAAGGTTTTCATATTTTTTATGTGATTTCAAAATTGTGTACAGCGTCTACATATATTTAATGTTTAAGTACGCTCTAGAGCCTAGACACTTCACAAATCGCAAGAGTGATACTGGATTTACCGAATTTTTAAAGAAAATATTAAAACTTTTAATTTATTATTATTTAAAAAGACCATAGAGTGAAAAACATCGCATACTGACTACGGTATATTCAGATTACTTCGATTCATCTGAATATTTTATAAATTACATCTAACTTTATGCTAACACCGTATTGCACCGCAATCAGGCGACATGATTTTTTACGTAGCTGCTTTTAGTGACGTGAAAGATTTCTAAATTGGTGTCGGTATAATACATACTAATATTATAAATGCGAAATTGTGTCTGTCTGTATTTCTGTCCAGGTTAATTCTTTACGCCCAAACCGCGGAACCAATTTTGCTGAAATTTGGTTGGTTTGGACATACTTCGAGTCTCAGGAAAGGACATAGGATACTTACTTTTTTTCCAGAAAAATATACGGTTCCTGCGCAATAAATGAATTTTGGCGCAAAGGAGTTGCGGGTGTCATCACTAATTTAGTTTATAATAATATTTTACACGAGAAATATAAGTTAAGTAGTTTAAAATTATTTTTTATCTCTCCGTAAAATACCAGACGTAACTTTTTATTTTCAAGTGAGAAATGTTACTATAAAAAAAGTTAATTTAGTAAACACTCACAGTCCACATCATTTCTTACCTCTTTTGATATTGCATCGTTTTACTGTAGAGTTCGATTTGAAGTGTGTGCTTTCGATTATAGTTCAAGTGCTCTCAACAAAGTGTTTTCAATAGCTTAGCTGTCGAAAGCTTGGTAAAAGTTCAATACAAAAATGCACCTCTTGCTACGTGCAAAATGACTTTTTTATATATAAAAATAGAGGAAAAATGAGCAAACGGGTCACCTGATGGAAAGCAACTATACCGTTGCCCATGGACAACCGCAACATCAGTAGAGTTGCAGATGCGTTGCCGGCCTTTTAAGAGGGAACACGCTCTGAAGGTTTGCAGGTCGTATTGGTCCGGACTCCGGATATACTGCTGGCAACAGCTTATTTGTCGACTATCGATAGTTTGTGTGGTGCATCACTACATTCAGTTGCATCCATAATCTCATTGCAGTTTCATTGTGTGTGGATTAACATTTTAATCACAGTGTATGACAACGGTTCGAGTATGGTCGCTCGATCTTTTAAATATAAAACACTAGATGCCACCCGCAACTCCGTTGTGCCAAAATTCGTTTATCGCGCGGGAACCGTACATTTTTTCAGGATAAAACGTATCCTATGTACTTTCCTAGAACTCAAAGTATCTCCATACTAAATTTCAGGAAAATCAGCTCAGCGATTTGGGCGTGAAGAGTTACCTAACAGACACACAGACAAACATACTTTCGCATTTATAATATTTGTTTGGATTTACAGAAACAAATAATAATAAAACACCCTATAACAAACATCACGTACCATTTCAATTCGTAAATTATTAACGTGCACGTATTTACAATTTTGATAAAAACAATGCAAAATATCATTTGATGATTTCGCTGTAGCGTCGGGAAGATATTTTCTGATAAGAATATTCGTGAGATACGGTAATGTCACGTACTTTTTTGCTTTTATTTTCATATGTTTATGTAAAACGGGAACGGAGTTGGCGTGTCTCGATACTTCGATTTTCTTTTGCTAATGATATGTTTTTTGCAGTTTTTTTTCGTAATAGCTGTCTTTCATTGGTTTCTTTACAATATAAGCTAAGAGTTTATGTATGTTTTGTAAAAAGACCTTTATAATGCTAAATAAAAAAAATAAAAAAAATATTTGATCGGTTATATGTTCGCGCCTAAACCAGTGATTTAGGCGCGAAGATGAAAGAAAGGAGGATTCCAGGTCCCGTTTACTCGTATAGGATAGTCTTAGTTAAGGCTAAGAATCCTGTGCGGTATGATTTACAGTCTAGTTCTAGTCTAGTACCTATTTGATATTTACAATAATAAGAAATCAGGTAAATACATGCAACGGGTACTCAAAATATATTCATGCAAATACCATTATCGATCTCGATTTAAAAAACGAAATTGTAATTGATTGAAACATAATAATTACTACAGCCATTTGGACACCATCCAAGCGCTATCTAGAATTTTTATCAGAGCACATAAATAACTTTTAAAAACGATCAATAAATCAATTTATTTATGACTGCATTAGCTGAAGGACGGTTAGAAGTTAGCTTCAATCGATATTAATTCAATAGATTTTTTTTTTTTACCTTTACTTTTTTTTCATTTTAATCTAATAATACGGTTATTATAAGCAGCTTATGTATAAAATTTTGGTAAATTCTATACATAAGCTGCTTATTTAAGGCGTTATTAATAAATCGCTCTCATACCAATCATGGCTGATAAGCTCTCAGGGTCTTAAGATGTCCTTTATTTTTTTATTTGAAGATATATGAAGAGATATAGAATATATAATATTTATTTTTATATGAAGATATATAAAGAGATAATAGGTGAGTCACTTAAGTCAAAGTTTGACCACACATGGTAAACAGCTTCTCAAATAACAGATATAACTTATCTGTTAATACATTATATAATATGTCTGCCTAACACATACAAGATTTTTTTTTTTTTTTTTTAATTATTAAAAAAAAAACACATACTAGATTAACCTTGCCTTTGTAATATTTTACTAAAATCGATTCGTCATAATATCTTCAGACTTACACTTTTCCATTTATAAAATGAGTAAGGATGATTGCAATCAGACTAGATGAAAGACCCTTATCTTATGAAACTAATTACTTACTATAGAGAAAGCTTAAGGCCATCCCCCGAGCAAACGACCTTGACCATACATTTGACGTGTTGCCGAGATCGCACAAAAATCCATTTTTTTTTACTTACCTTAGCTCAAAATTAATCTAAAAATAATTTAAAACGGGAAATATGTAGTTAATGAAATTGTCTATCTATTGTCGTGTGTTTCAAATAAACGTAATTTGTAAATACTAGGGAGATGCTGAAAGTATGCTTCAATTTTAACAAATTGATATTACTTTGGAAGCTAATATCATGAGTATAATAAGCAAAAATAGAAAATTTAAAACGGGGAAGGAATGTTGATATACTGAAGATTATTATGACTTTGTAGCTTTCAAATTATGAGTTTATAAGGCTCTAAATACGGTAAATTACGAAATCTCCGCAGGGGAAGGCCCTTAAGATGAATATTGATTTGTGTTGATAGTCGAGTATTTGTTCACATTGATTGTGTTTACATTGCATACTCCATATTAATCTCAGTATATATAACAAAAGAGCTTCTGGTATATTACATGGATCTGGTGACATTACAATAAAATAGGTAAAACTAACTAAATATTAATTGTTACATTAGGAGAAAATAGTCTTACTTGGAAAAAAAATCAAATAATATCCTACTTTATGACATATACTATAGTCTGTCATAAAGTGGCATTTTAATTGAATTTTAAATGACTTTCGTTCTTTAACGTCACATTCCTCAGTTAATAGTTTTCAGAGCATCTCGCAGTCTCTTGATGTATCTGTAGAGGCAGCGTTCGCACCATTTGCACGGAATTTTAATGCAGTTCACATAAACTCCCAAAGCATCCCAGCACACTATCCTGACCTCCTAAGTACTTCCAAAAACCTGAATATCCATGCAATCCTTGTCTCAGAATCTTTCCTTAAGCCTTGTCTCCCTTCAACCTCATACTCCTTACCTAACTTTGTCCTTATTAGGAATGACAGAACTGGCAAAGGCGGTGGCGGAGTAGCTATCTACCTTAGAAATCACCTTTCCTACAAGATCCTTGATCAATCTCCCTCCGATTACTCAGAATCCTCGGAACATTTATTTATAGAGGTGCTGTTTGGTCATACTAAGCTTTTGCTGGGCGTTTTTTACTGTCCTTAGCTACATATTGACTACTTCCATAAGTTTGAAGTCCTGTTAGAAAAAAATGTCACTAATGTAGATCACACCATCATAATGGGTGACTTTAATACCTGTCTAGTTAACAAAGACAATGTACACATGACCCGAGCCACCAAACTCCGTTCCTTACTAAATTCCGTCAACCTCAATATCCTTCCTCTTAACCCTACACACTTCTTTCCTAACTGCGCCCCATCTTTGCTAGATCTGATTATAGTATCTTCCTTAAATCACGTTAGTACACATGGGCGATTTAATGCCGAAGCCTTCTCCTACCATGACCTGATCTTCCTCTCCTATAAAATCCGTTGCCCTAAGCCCAAACCTCGCATAGTCATGCAACGTAACTACAACGCAATTGACACGGATAAGCTCAAAGTTGACCTTTTGGAAATTAACTGGGAGGCGGTGTATAATGCTTCTACTGTGGACGAAAAGATGGAAATTCTCAATACACTTTTATTACAAATATTTGATCTACATGCACCTTTACGACCTGTTAGGCTAAAACACCTGCCTGCGCCGTGGCTCACTGATGAGATAAAGGGACTTATGGCTAAAAGAAACTCCGCCAAAGTCAAATTTAGAAACAGCCCTTCTGAACTCAACCATCAAAAGTATAAAGAGCTGAGAAATAGATGTAGTAGATTGTGTAGGGATGCACAGCGTCGCCACATACACTCTTCAGTTAGCAATGGAGATCCTGCTAAGGTGTGGTCTTTCCTTAACTCCTTGGGAATTGGTAAACCAAAGTCCTCCCCTTCTCCCAATCTTGACCTCGATGCCCTCAATCACCATTTTACCACTACTTGTTCCATCCCAGCCTCCGTTAAACAGCAGTCCATAAATGCCCTTTTGACATCTCCTCCACCTGATCCTCCGTTATCTCCTTTCGTATTTAAAGCTGTTTCATTGCCTGAAATTGAGAAAATAATTGCATCCATCAAGTCTAATGCTCAGGGTGTTGATGGTATAAGCCGGAAAATGATTTCCCTTACCCTCCCCGTTACACTCCCTATCCTCGGTCACATTTTTAATTTTTCTTTAAGCTCTAGCACATTTCCAAGCTGTTGGCGAAAAGCTGCAGTCATCCCTATACCCAAAGTTCAGTCACCTACGTCTCCTTCTCACTTCCGGCCCATATCCATCCTTCCTTTCCTATCCAAAGTCCTTGAGCGCCTTGTTTATCAACAACTAAGCTCCTTTATTAATAACAATGGTCTGCTCAGTTCTCTCCAATCTGGTTTCAGACCCGGGCACAGTACGGTTACTGCTTTAACTAAGGTATCTGATGACGTGCGCCTGGCCATGCCTAATCAGCAACTTACAGTGCTAGCTCTGCTGGACTTCAGCAATGCTTTTAATACTGTAGACCTTGACATACTAATAGCAATGCTAGGTGCGCTTCACTTCTCTGATCCTGTTCTTGAATGGTTTCGTAGCTATCTTTATGGTAGGACTCAATGTATAAGGGTCAATGATCGGATATCTGGTTTCTGCAGTATGTCTGCTGGTGTGCCTCAAGGTAGTATCTTGTCTCCTCTCCTTTTTTCCATATTCATTCATTTCCTCACTCCTCTCCTATCCTGCTTCTTCCATCTTTATGCGGATGATCTCCAAATTTACACCCATGCTCCTGCCAATGATCTTAAGTCTGCCATTGAAGCAATTGATAAAAATCTTGCAACAATCCTTCATTGGAGTAAATCTCATGGCCTAATTGTCAATCCCACCAAGTCACAAATTATAATTATCGGAGGATCGAAGCAACTTAACCGGCCTGATTACAATTCTTTGCCTACCATATCTTTTGATAATGTAACATTGCCTTACAGTGGGGTTGTTAAGAACTTGGGTGTTTATTTTGACTCGGCCCTTAAGTGGTCTCACAACATTTCACAGGTTAGTCGTAAGCTCTTTGCTGCGGTGGGGTCACTTAACCGGTGGAAGAATTTACTGCCCGTTAAGACTAAAGTCGAGCTTGCTCAGTCATTACTGCTACCAATTTTAGACTATGCAGACGTTTGTGCTATAGATCTTAATGAGGAATACCTTTATAAACTTGAAAGGTTGCAAAACGTCTGCATTAGGTTCGTATATGGCCTGCGCAAGTTTGACCATGTCTCTGAGTACCGCCAGCAGCTTGATTGGCTGCCCATCAGGCTTCGTAGGGAAGAACATATCCTTGTGTTCCTGTACAATATCCTGTTTGACCCACGTACTCCCTCTTACCTTAAGGACTGCTTCTGTCTTCGTAGTTCTGAACAAAGCCGTGCGTTAAGATCAGCATACGATAATAAGCTTGTTGTGCCAATTGCTAAGTCCGGATACATTGCAGACTCCTTTGCTGTGAGAGCTACGCATTTGTGGAATGATCTTCCACGTGACATTCGTGACTCAAGGTCACTTGCCATATTTAAATCAAAACTACATGGCCATCTTCGGAATAAAGTCACACGCTAAATATAGTTTTATGATTAGTAATATATATATATATATATATATATATATATATATATATATATATATATATATATATATATATATATACTATTTTATGTATGGTTAAATTATTTTATGTATATAATAAGTAATATATTTTATACATCTTAATTCGTAGCATAAACCTAAACAATTACATCAATGTACATATTTTAAGTACTCCATTTTTTACTTATAATTACCCTGCTATCTATTTATTTGTGAACTCTCCTGTCTTGCAGGGTTGCCTGGAAGAGATCGCTTATAGCGATAAGGCCGCCCTTGCCCACATGTATTAGTTTTTAAGTATTTTAAGTTTGTTTGTATACCCATTTATATGTGAGCAATAAAGTGTTTATCTATCTATCTATCTATCTACACTGAGTATCGTATATACTCAGTGTAGTTAGTAGTCATAAAAACATACTTATAGTATGCTACGGCCATCTCCTTTCAGAAATTCGTAGACAGTAGTTAAATTTTAATTGACAATAACAAATTTTGCTAATAATTACCACGGTTCAAATAGATATTTTTATTTACTGTATAAGGATGATATTAAGTACAATGAAATCGAGTATTTTACGCGTTACTTAAAAATGTTGTTTCACAGAAGTAGCTGAATAATTCATTTACATTTTTTCTCGCATCCCTTTAGAGTTCCACTCTCTTCAAAAGCAAAGTTACACAAAACGGCAACTTTTGCTTTATGATTTAACTCAAAAATATAAAAATGTGGCGAGAGAAAGCCGAAAAGGCTGAATGTATTTTAAAACACGCGGAAAACTGTTTTATAAAGACTTTTAAAAGTGATTCTTGTGTAATAATATGTACCTTTATATAAACTTTATACACGGCTATAGGTTTACCTTTATGTATGGCTATAGTCCAAATTGTGAGACAAGCTTCTTTGTATTAAAGGCGGCATTTATCTTATAAGGTTTGCCCCCAGTTACTTTCCAAAGATCTTTTATATTTCATTTTAGGATCCTGTACTAAGAATGTAGTACTGGAAATTCAAAATAAGTAATATACCGAACCATAATATATTATAAGTTTCAAGTGCTATGGTTCCTGAGTACCATGTTTTAAATCTTATATACATCTACATATTATATTATCATAATTTCTTCACGCTTTTATAAAATTCGCGATCCTCGGATCAGCGGAGACTTAGAAAAAAAAAACTATGGTCTTGAGATACGACATAGCATAGTTTTTATCAGAAAAGGCACGGTAGAATTTCTAACCTGATTTTAGTATACTTGTGCATTTTAGTAACTACATATTTATATTGAAAACATGAATGTTGCGGTTAAATTAAAAATATGAGAGTAGCTGTTCACAAGGAGGCTTGGGCGTATAAGATGTAGAGATAGCCGTCTTCTTTGACCGTTTATTTAAACAGCCATTTCATTTTAATTGCCTCTTCTATATTAAAAACATCTACCAAGACTTAATTTAAAATAACGTGTCTGAAAATAAAACTAAGGCTAATATTATACCACACCTTTTCAGAGCCCACCAGCAAGGGGCTCCTTGCAGGATAATTTAGGGTCAATTTATACTAGCGCAGAGTCGAAGCGCATCGAAACGAATTACCAAAACTAAACATAACAAATTCAACCTAAATTCTAAAGTGTTAACGCACACATTACAATATCATAATAAATATGAATTCGAAAGCTTTTGCCAGATCCAAAAAACCCCAATTACTTTATTTTCATCATCTATCTCCCTAGTAATTAATTTTGTCAGTTCAGAAACAGCATCCTCTGTAGAACGACCTGATCTGAATCCATACTGGCGTGTTGAAAGTACAGTGGTAAAACAATGCAGCTCTTGGCCAATCAAATTGGCCGAAAGCCCTGTCTCGCCACTCTACTCGACAGATGTAACCACAAACTATATAGAATGGATGTAACAAAGCTCTAAGGCTTGATAGTCGCATTTGCAATGCGCGTCTATAGCGATGCAAACGCACGACCGTGTCAGGTGAACCTGAGAACCCCCTCCCTCTGTTTTCTTCTCGCTGTGAGAAGAAAACGGAGGGAGGTGGTTCTCAGGCATTTTGTGTGTTTCTGAATCGCGTTTATATCGCGACTGGGTGCCCCGTGTGATAGGAATGAGGATATAGCATTGACATCGAAAACGCGCGCTATTGCATCCCTACAAAAAGTCGCCGTGGGCTAAAACTCTAAAGCCACAACCGAATTAACTTTGACATAACATACATATTTAAACTACTTGTACATTATAAATCTGGCAACACTACAGTAGAAGTTGGACGTGATTGATGTTGTTGTGTGCGGCTGAGTTATCAGGACGGTGTTGCACGTTTAAACAAACGATCGCCATTTTCATGTCAGAACTTCTGTGTTTATTGCTTTTAATCCTTTGGTGATTGGTGAAATATATTCTCCAAACATAACCTACTTATTTACTTAACATTGACATCAATTTAATAGAGGTCTTATCAAAAAAGTTATTTTAAAACCCAATACCAATTTAAAATTACTAAAATACTTTCAACTGTTATATTTGAACACTTAGGAATAATTAAAAGTACAATCTATCAGTGTTTTCAATTTGTCAGTGACATATCCATTATCTATACATCCATCCAATCTAATTATACCAGCGTCGATAATTTTTAAAACCAAAAAAAATAATAGTAGGATGAAACCCATTAGAAAAGGAGGAGAATATTATTAAAATGAAATGAAAAATAATTTACGGGCGATCTGAGGTCGGGAAGGGGATGGGGGTGAGTTTTAAAAGGGGGTTGAGGGTAAAAAACGGTTTATCTCGATTTCCGGCAAAACTAAAAGTCCTATGGAAAAATTCATATGGCAAAGTTGTAGGTACTTAATAAAAAGATCTAAAACTTTTGTATTTACACTTAAAAATAAATATTTCTCATCAAATAAATTACAGCGTATTTGGGACATAAAAAGGTAAGTTTTCACCAAATTTCGTGAAAATTTTTTTTTTTTTGTAAAAGATAAAAATAAGAAACCAAAAACTTGTTTTTTTTTTTTATTTTGCACATAAATTTTGAGGTTATGAGAAAATAAATTATTTTTCCTTTCGTTTTTATAATAATATTCTCTTCCTTTTCTAAGGGGTTTTATCCTACTATTTTTTTTTTCATTTTTTATTATTTTTAAAGGCTTCTACCCTGGTCTAAATATTATGAGTGTGAAAGTGTATCTGTCTGTCTGTTACCTTTTCAGGCCCAAACCACTGAACCAATTTTGCTGAAATTTGTATATAATGCAACTACTTTGAGTCCCGGTAAAAACATTGGATTTTTTTTATCCCGGAAAATCTACGGTTCCCGAGCAACAAACAACTTTTGGCGCAACTTTTAATTATAAATTAAAGAAATGAAGCGATAGAAAATGTTCCCTATACCAAAATTTTGTAAATATATAGACCTACCTGCAGTAATACCCATTAAATTCAGCGTGGGTTTCGAAAATTTGAAAATTGTCCGCACTAACTAGGCTGCGAATATAATATGTACTACGAATTACGAAATAATTTGAGTGTTCGTTCGAAATTCAATACGGGAGAAACTAAGCGAGGCTGAAGCAAACCTAGTTAGGTTACCTAACGCTACCTATCTACCCAGTTAGGCTTTACGTCTGAACGCCTAGATCTGAGGATAATAAACCTACTTTTCCTTTAAAAAAAACCTATAATTAACAAAAAATTAAAACCGACTTCCAAGGTAAAAACAATAATAAAATCCTTATAATATGAACTAAAAAGTATTAAATAATGTTTCCTATCTAATAGTGCCTTTTTCCGAATTCGGCTAAACCTCAACTATTTCTGTACTGAATCTTCATCATTTTGAAGTCGGTACCAGATATCTTCAGTTCTCTGACAGAATAGGTATTTGAAACTTTTGGAACTGGCACCGACTTCAAAATTATGAAGATTGAATACAGAAATAGTCGAGGTTTAGCCGAATTCGGAAAAAGGCACTATTAGATAGGAAACATTATTTAATACTTTTTAGTTCATATTATAAGGATTTTATTATTGTTTTTACCTTGGAAGTCGGTTTTAATTTTTTTGTTAAAAATAATAATTTCACTCTTTTTAGTTACCTAGTAAACCATTGCATATATTCTACGTATCTTATTACAATTTGTTAAGAGTCACACTCAATGCGATTGTGTTTCTTATTCCTATTACGATGTAGATTGTTTTCCTATGTATTTTCATTAGTATTACTTATAATTACATATTTTCATACTAAGGGTTCAATTTATTACCTCGATCGTGGGAATCGCAGACACAATAGATTTTTAATTGTTATGCGGCAGCCGGGTGCCGCTTGGGGATTTATGGGTTAATTAAATAGTTAAACTAGTGTAGTACCTATCGAAGCAACTTACTTCTCTTTTTTCATTCGAATCTCAAAAGTAATGTCAAATGTGTGCCTTACGCTCTGGAGTTAAGGTTGACTTTGTTATGTTCAATTTTGTGGTACATAAGTCGCTTAGAACTTGAATCATTTATTTTGAAACAACATTATATTTCTATTAAAATCGCTATGAAAAGTACCAATTATTATAAGGACAGAACGTGATGATATAACTATGGTGTTGTGGAGGCATATTGTATCCATATACAACCATGTGACACTGGTGACCCTGACGTGGTAATGATGATGATAATGAATGTAATTTGCATAGTAGTATATGCTTTCAGTTCTTAAAACAGCGCCTAAACCCCCAAACTTGTATCTATAAGGAATCCCGGAGTTCTCTTAGTGTCTTCGGAACCATAGTATACCCTGGTGCAAAATCTTGCGTTTTGGTAGCATATGCTTAGGATACTTCTCATAAAACCAAAATCACCATATGTTTCCATATAAATTTTAAGGAGTTCCCTCGATTACTCATGGATCCCATCATCAGATCACCACTTTTGTGAAAATGGGACCAAATTGGAGGGAAACCTAATAGAACAAAACAAAAATTTTGAAAATCGGTTCACAAACGGCGGAGTAATCGTTGAACATACAAAATTTAAAAAAATTAAAAAATATCCACAGCCGAACATATAACCTCCTCCTTTTTGGAAGTCGGTTAAAAATAACTATTTATAAAAATATAAAATATTTTTAGTTTTCAATTCTTTTACAATTTTTTAAATTCTTGTGTTCAAGTCCTGAATAATTCCGAATAGCTGTTAAGAATGAATATTTATAACAGTTTAGATAAGCTGTTGCTTTTAATATTATCAATAACTTAAGTATGTTATATAGGTGTTGCTATATTTTTTAGATAAGAAAGTATGTACCACTTGTTATCTGCCTTTAATAATATAAAGTTAGAGATTAATAAATTATCATATATGGCTGGATTATTACGTGCCTTATGCAAAAGCTATTGAACAGATTTTGATGATAGGCAGACACGGAATAAGGGAGTAGTGGATTAAGCTGAAGGAATAATTTAAAGGATTTTGCACCGAAATAGTAAAAAATCTGACAAGCCATTCAGCCATCGAGCGTGCCAAAGAAATAATATATAGTCGAAAATATACAGGTGTAGCAAAACATTGTGATAATACTTTAGGGTATGTAATATGTGTCTCCTGTATAGAGTACACTGTCAAAGTAGCAGCGCTGATAGAGTATCTTTTGTATAGACAAATTCATGATGCTCGGGCGCTTGCCCATACAAATCACAAAAAAAATTGTTCATTCATCGCTGCTACACTCTAAACTCTAAAGTATTATCACATAGTTTTGTTACACCCTGTATATTTCTTTTGGCGTAATCGGATAAAACATAACTATTTTGTTTTCCGTGCGGTCAACCTCCGTAAAAGATTAAAACTCTAAAAGCTAGTGAAATACAAAATACAGAACTACGAATAACAAAAACTAAGGAAGAGTAACTCCGTCAAAAAATTGCACCATGAGGCTACAAAATGAGACCCGAATACATGCATACTTTCTTTATGCATGTATTCGGTACACAATTTTGTGTATTTATAGAAGTGACAATTATTGTCAACGGCTTTTTTTCGTAAATTTGAGTGTTAGAGCCAGTCCACACGGCACGTTGCGTCAGTGTTACGTCGACGCAGCGCTGCCGTTGCGTTGTTTTACATACAAATAACCAAGGTGTTCAGCTAGTGATGAGCAAAATCGGTCTTGCAGCCTCAGTCTTGGTCTGGCCAAAAAGCAATGCCGAGACCAAGACTATCCTAAAACTAAAAAAACTAAATCCAAGACCGAGATCAGGCAGATTTGACCAAGTCCAAGACCAATATTGTACTAGAAATACCAAAACCAAGACTGTCTGAGTCTTGTTTTGCTCATCACACTGTTCACACGGCGCGCTGCGTCGTCGCAACGCACACGTGACGAACAGCAGCCCCAGAGATGAAGCAGGACGGGGTGTTGACGTTAAGACTGCTTCGTAATAACGCTGCGATGACGCAGCGCCCGTGTGGCCGGCTATGCGTCAAACGACAGCGCTGCGTCGACGCTGACGCAACGTGCCGTGTGTACTGGCTCTTAGTATTTCGTAGCTTTTGTCATATTTTAGTGTGCGAAAAGGAACCAAATTTAAAACGGTTGAAGTATGGGAGTTGCGTTTATTATTCGGATATACAGAAGATCTATAACGAAATAGCTAAGGTAACTGTGTTGGTGGCGGCGGAAGGAAGGAAAAGTGACACATTTTGGTCAAGACGCTGCGCGGTACGAAATCGATATCTTTGCTATAAAGAAACCTTTTGTACTCGGTATATATTTTAAAAATAGCAGAAAAGTCTATTTCCTCGGGTTGGGTGGCTTATTTAGCTCTTTATTACTTTTTTACCTTTAAATGTGTTGGAAAAGAATACTTTATTTTTTTTCATTTAAATAATACTTCTTAAACTATTGTATGGGCATTGGGCAAATTCATGGCGTTAAGGGATTTTTTAAATTGAAAGTTACTTTTTCAATGCTGCTACTTTCTCAGTAAACTCTATAGAGTTTGTATGAATGTGTTATGTGTATATGTTCTTTTATAAAGGGACACATACACACCCTAGACTCTAGAGCAGTGGTCCCCAACCTTTTTTTCATGCGGGCCACAAACATGTTTTGGTCTTTGTGTCGCGGGCCGCAACAAAAAATTTTAGTTTTGAAAATAACGTAAAAGTGAAAAAAATTCACGACTTTCACGATGACTACATTATTTTGCAGGTATTTGTATTTCAAAATTGTTTAACATCACGCGGGCCACAAATAAAGTCACAAACAAAGTGGGGATAACTGCTCTCACTTATTTATGTTACACCCTGTATACTAATCACTCAATAACATTCAACTAAAGTTTACTTGTAGAGCCTACTTACGTATCTAATATTCTTAACCCTCCACTGGCTTAGCAATTTTATTTTACAAAACTGGTGGCGTAAAATGTTTATGTAGCGAAAATCATTAGCAAATTATGTGAACACTATTATTACAATTTCTGAAAGAAAGATATAGTACATAATCTATAGATTGTACATTTGCATAATAGAGTGGATTTCAACAACTTGCATTTTTTATATAATTTTGGTGGAAAATTTTGTTTCCACCAAAATTAGAGATTAGGTGTTTACGGGAAACTGGTACGACAACCACCACCTAGAGGAGTTAGCTTGTGACAGAATAAAGTGAATGGCGTATTTTTTATGCTTTAAGAATCAATGGTATTTTGTAAAAATAATGTTTTACACACCCTCTTACCCACCAAAATTTACCCACCAAAATTGGAATTTGCGAGAAAAATAATCTTTAAAAAAAAACTACGTGCACTAAAGTTATAACACATTAACTTAATTATAAATAAACCAAATCTCTACCGATATTTAAAATAACAACATGATATTATTGCCACAAGTAGGATAATTTAAGTACACCACAATTGCATAAAATCGGGGGTTTTGTGATAAAACGGTTTTCTTTCATTTCTGGCTGGAAACTGGTACGATCCAGCCCACAGCCACCTCCTAAACGGGTTAGCGTGTGGCTGAATGAAGTAAATGGCGTATTTTTATGCTTAAGGGATCAATGGTATTTTGTAGAAACAACGTTTCGTAAATGACACCAAAATTGGTAAAATCTCCGCGACAGACCTAAACTGTGTTATAAAAACTCAACTTCAGAACTTAGTACAATAAAATTAATATATTATCAAGATTCAACTATATTTAATGACTACATAAAGATAAAAATCCAATCCAGTATCAAGTTTTTTGTAAATCGGTCTAGATATTGAGTAGAATAGGTCGACGACAAGCCACCAAAATTGGAAATCACCTATTTATGTTTATTATCTTGGAAAATAATAATTATTTTTAAAAAATAACGACGGGGCCAAATTATAAGCATTATGTTTTACTTTTAAAATCAAAAATAAAAACATTATCTTAAAAAAATAGGATAGTTTTCAGCCTTGCCGCGCAAAAAAGCGGTTTGGGAAATCCAGTCAATAATATCATGAAACTATAAAAAAAGTGGTAGACTGCTTTACCAAATTAAATATCGTTGAGTTTGCAGCACTACTAAAATCATGAGGAAAAATTAACCTCATAGATCCATACAACGTAAACCAATGTTTTTTTTTTTTTTTGCGCAAAGTTTCAACGCCCTAGCGCATGGACTGCATTTAGAATAGCTAAACGAAGACACATGTAACTTCCTCCAAGAAAAACAGTACCTAGTTTTTGTGCGTCTGGGGTAATATTTTACCTACATGATAGATAAGGGTTAATTCAGCATCTCCCTGTACGGGGGACGTGTAGGCGGTACGTAGGTGGAGGATACTCGACTCAATCAAATATACTGCTATAGTGCGGAATATCTCGCAAAGGAAAATTGCTTTACATCTAAATTCTCTTTTGATAGTCGCCTACAATCTGAAAATGCGCCATGATTAAAATTGCTACATTACCTTTTGTACCTTACTGCCTTGTACTATCAGAGAAGTTGATCCCTAGGCAGATGGCGGACCATAGTAATTTGGTCGCGTTAAGTCAAACCTATCCGACCGATCACAGCTAACATTGAATTGACATAAGCCTACCAAATGACGTAGGTCCGTCAATTGCCTAGGAATCAATTTCCTCGATGGTACATACAGACCTACAGCTTTACTAGATACTAGATGATGCCCACAACTCCGTTGCGCCAGAATGTCAAAAACCGTACATTTTTCCGGGATAAAAAGTATCCTATGTCCTTTCCCGGGACTCTAAAGTAATGGAGATACTTTAGAGTCCCGGGAAAGGACATAGGATAATCGGTCTAGCAAAATCGGTTCAGCGGTTTGGGCGTGAAGAGGTAACAGACAGACAGATAAACAGACTGCACGGACAGACAGACAGACACACTTTCGCATTCTAGTTTGTTCAGGAGTCAGGACGATGCAAATTTGTCTGATCTCTCGGTCTCTCTCATTAGACGAGTTGGATAGTCACAAAAATGTTTCGTGTAGGTAAGTACGCACTACAACCACAGCTTTTATTCCATGTTTTCACCGCATGATAATTCAACAAGCAATGGTGGGTCAGAAAACTCCTCTCTCTCATCCTACCCTTATTAGTTTTTGTCAAGCAAAACTCAACCCAAGTGACAAAACAATATCCCCAAAACAGGGGATTAAATATATTCAGCCCACGAAAGTTTACGATGATAAAAACTTTGACACCCACATTTGAACACCATGGATTTACGTGACAGAAATCGCCGAACAAAGCAGTTAACCTACCGCGTGACGACGTGACACTAATGTATAAAATTCAGTTACAACTTTCCGCACGTAGATCGAAAGTGTGGAGTAGATTGTTCCCACAATTTTCCGGAAAGTGTATATATCGGTTTCGGTATCTATGGTTGCCTGGATTTAGGGTTGCCTACTACGAATAATAAAAACTAGGTTGCCTGGAAGAGCCCACATTTACATCTTATTTAAGTATATTTAAGTTTTTCTAAGTAATTTAGTCACTGTTTGTACACCAATTTTTGATTAATCAATAAAGTGTGTATCTATCTATGTATCATGTTGATAAACTGTATAATTATTCGATCAAGGTAAGTTTGAACCTCGCGTGAGTACGTTACACGGAAGGTTAAAACTGAATTATGCCCGTATGAAATTTTGCAAAACGTTTTTGAATAACGCGAAGCACGTAGATATTTCACTTTTCAGCTGCTTTAGGATTTACAGTTTACTCAATCCAAAAAACCAAACAGGGGACAAAATCTGTAATAGTCTTGTAAAAGTTGCTGAAGTCATATTGTGTTATAATGAACCAGGAAACGAGCAGACTGATTACCTGATGGTAAGCGATAGCAGCACAATGAGCGGTGCTAAAGCATGCCTCACTTACATTGGTAAGCATCCAGTTATTGTACATTCAATGCATATGCAACATACGATCAGATGCAACGTTGCATTTGCAATGAAAATGCATATAGATTTCAATAATTCACGAACTAAATGGAACGTGCGATGAAAACACTCTGTCTGGAAAATGTAGATGCGCCTGAGAATAACGAAACATCATTTACCGTAACAGCTCGTTACATTAAGTAGGTACCCATTTCTATGATCAGTTTTGGATTCTCATACATAGAATATTCATTAAACAAAAGCAACAAAACCCATGTATTCAGTATTAGATTGAAGCAAATTTGAATCGTTCAAGCAGGTTTCATAACATTTAAGTTCTAGAACATATAAAAAGTATACTTACAATCATCACACAATCCAAAAAACTAGTGTAAAAATAAAAAAGCTACGTCTTATCAGCATGTGTGTAACATTATAAAAATGTTTTTTGGTACTAAATTTTGTACCTGTTACTCAATACAAACATACATACTGTATAGAATCCACGGCTCTACAGACACTGGGAAATAGGGCAAGAGAGCGCTGGAAAAGCCACGTGTGTAATTTCCGAGACCGAGGAATCGAGCACGTGCCTACTTGAGGCTGTATTACCGCAGTATAAATACAGTAGACCACCTTCATGCTGGATAGAGTCATGCGCACGCACACACTAACATAATTTTAGATAAATTTAGAAAGCATAACATACGGCGCGCGCGTCAGGCTGGGATCACACAATGCGGTAAGACACCGCATTACCTCGCAACGCACTGGGGACTGCAAGCATTGCGGCGGCGTCGCAATGTTGTTACAGCGTCGCTGCGGCATCACAAGCGGGTGACTTGCCAAGGACTTTTCCCTACGTCAAAAAATACAAATAAAGCGGTATCGCCGCACCCGCTCCCAGCTGTTTGTGTTATTTCAAGTTACTTAACTGTATTTTTGTTATATTGTGGTATTACTGTATTAATTCTTCACGTAGAACATCGTTTTCTTAGAATCGGTTTTTAAGGCCTTGTTACTTGTATTCCTTAAGCTAAAAGATTCGTTGTAAATTGATTTTAGTTCGGAATTTACGTTTTTTACATGCCTCGCGTCATAAGGAATGAAAAATAATTGGGATAAATAATATGTTATTTAGCAATTTTTCTTTTTCTTCATATTGATAAGCGTCACCGCCACATTATAGCAACATGAAAATCATAAAGCCGTTTTTAATTGTCAATATACATTTGGACCGCATCCAAGACCACGTTCTTATAAAAATTTCATTAATCATCTTAAAGTGGCTTCATAATTCATAAAACATGTATTTTAAGAAAGTATTCAATATATTATTGGTTTTTCCTCAAATCTATAATTAACTATCAGTCCCGACGTAGGGCCTGTCCACATCTCCACGTCACGACGTCGTCAACGTGGAACGGTGCGGTAACGTGGCACGGTACGTTTACGTGACGTGCAAATTTACGTTAACGTAACGTAAAATGCACATCACGATATAGCATTGTACGTCGCCATGCCTTGTAAAACTGCTACATTCTTCACTACTGATCTAGATGTGGACCGCACAATACGTATTCTGCTTTTGCTGTTGTTAAAAACGGAGAAAGAGAAGAAAAAAGATGTGCATTTTTACGTTACGTTGACGTTAATTTACACGTCACGTCAACGTACCGTGCCACGTTTCCGCACCATTCCACGTTGACGACGTCGTGACGTGGAGAATGGAGATGTGGACAGGCCCTACGTACCAACGTGATCCCGTCATGTCCATGAAATTTAAAATGTCAAAAGCCGGTTAAGTGCGACCGCACATTGGAGACACGACTGTAGTTAGTCTTGTTTCACATAGACAAGTCAGTCTTACGATTAAAGAGAAACAGTTGTGTCTATCACGTGGCGCACACCAAGTCAAAACTGTCTTGACTACGATGACGCAACGCATACAATTGTATATTAAACAGTAGAGAACGCCCGGATAGAGTAGACAGAATTATAGAGTATGCCGACTTAGAAGTTAGAAATTTTTAAATTTGACGTATTATGACGAAAATCGCTAGGGTTGTTAACTTGTCACTACGAACTTAAAACTATGACAATATATTACAGGCATTAGGGTTTCCTATTACTGAATTTCTCTGGGATGTTAAACATGTTAAACACGTTAAAAACGGGATGTGAAACACGTCAATTTGAAATAATTTATGTTTACAACTTAGGTATTACAAATAACAAGTTGTATATTAATAAAATTAAAACCGAATTCAATTTACTACTGAACCAATTTTGATGAAACTTACCTAAATAATTGAACAATACCTATCACAACAAAGTCAACAAAACAAAAAAAGAATTACTTAAATCGGACTTGTAGCTTTTAAAAGTTCCTACATTTGTTCAGATGCTGATGAAATATACTCATAATATACGAAAACTAGGCAGTTCTATAAATATTATACATACCTAAGGCTTAAAATTGTAATCTTTTTTTTTTAAGTTAAAAGAAAGCACAAAAAATACAAATTATAGCCCTTAATTAAAAATATCGGCCAAGTGCGAGTTGTACTCGCGCACGAAGGGTTCCGTACCACTACAGAGCAAAAATAGGCTAAAAATTGAATTTTTTTGTATGGGAGCCCCCCTCAATTATTTAATTTATTTAAATTTTATAATTAACTATTAAAGTACAAATACAATTAAGTATTTTGAGAACATTTCAATTGCCTATGTGTTGCCGTTATTGATTAAGAGCAAAAAATAGCAAAAAAAAATCACGTTTGTTGTATGGGAGCCCCCCTTAAATATTTAATTTATTTTATTTTTAGTATTTGCTGTTATAGCGGCAACACATATACACGATCTGTGAAAATTTCAGAAGTCTAGCTATAGCGGTTCTTGAGTTACAGCCTGGTGACAGACAGACGGACAGACAGACAGACGGACAGACGGACAGACGGACAGACGGACAGACGGACAGACCACGAAGTCTTAGTAATAGGGTCCCGTTTTTACCCTTTGGGTACGGAACCCTAATAAATTATATCAGCCAGCGCGAGGCACATTACATTCATAATCTTAGTGAAACCCGACGAATTTGACATAATATATTGAAACCTGTCCGTCTCTTTGCAGTCAAAGTCCAGAGCTTGGAACCGGTATTTTTTTAACCAGGTTAAAACGCTATATAACCAGGTTTTTGCATAAGTGTTCGTTCGGAGCGAAATAGAGATGCGAGCGGTATTGCTTCTGAAATTAACCTGGTTAATTTTTCGCGGAAAGTAACTCTCGGAACCGGTATTTTTTTAACCAGGTTAAAACACTCTATAACCAGGTTTTTGGATAAGTGTTCGTTTGGAGCGAAATAGAGATGCGAGCGGTATTGCTTCTGAAATTAACCTGGTTAAATTCTCGCGGAAAGTAACTAGTGCAGTGATATCTTCTATCCCTTTCTAGTGCACCATCTAATAGCCAATAGGCCATAACTTGTTTATGTGTGGACAATGGGTGATGGTCGTGGTACGTGTGAGTGGGCGGGGCGAACATAACCGCGAACGGTTCTAAACGGTATTTTGAGCAGTGAGCAATTTAATTTTGCTCTTAGAACAAAACCAGAAATAATTTCGGTCTGTTCAGAGCGGAATTGAAATGAAAACGCTCTTTTGGAAATGTATGGCATTTCTAACGAACAGGATCGCGAAGATTAACCAGGTTTCCGAGCCCTGAGTCGAACTACTGGTAGTTATGTCTATTGTGGCTAGACAGTTTTGTCGTAGATGTGCGCGCTCGCATACACTTCAAAGGGAAGCCGACAGTCGTTAGTCAGACTTGTCGCGGGGCGCATTAGATAACTTTGTCTATGAGACGTTTTGTCTCAAATGTGCGCATCTAGTACATTTTATTATGCGATAGTCTGTCTTAAGACAGTCGTGTCTCAGGTGTGCGGTAGCCCTAAGTTGTAAAGTTTTTTTTTTTTATATATTCTAATTATCCACGTACCTAATTATTAAAAAATTTCTCCCCGTAGGAATCATCCTCGTACTTCAAGGAATATTCTAAAAAAGAATTAGCGAAATCGGTTCAGCCGTTCACTAGATTAGCCCTTACCAACACATATTTTAGTGATTCGAGAATAGTCAGAAACTTAGCAGATGAACTTTCTAAGGAAGTAGGCGTGATATTGTTGCTTAATTATTATCATAAAAGTTTTAAATATCAAAATTATAATTTATAATAAAAATACTATATCTTTAAAATATTTTCACATATTACTATACTGTTATTACGTAAATATATGACTTAAAATATATGTTACAGGCAGATAAAACCCTGCCTGATATGATGCGTTTAGCTCGCTTTTAAAAAGCTAATTTGGAGGAGATTTACCTGCTTTGATGTAAAGCCGAGCGTAAAAAAATTCTTTTGCAGTGGCATGAAAAGAAGTTAAACGATAATTTTAATATTTGATTCATATTCCGAAGATGAATGAAGCTCTATTTCCAAGTTTTAAGCTGTGTAGGTATCTGTTAGCTTTAATCCATACTAATATTATAAATGTGAAAGTCTGTTTGTCTGTATGTCCGTTACCTCTTCACGCCCAAACAGCTGAACCGATTTTGCTGAAAGGTATAGATGTGCTTTAAGACTCTATAGACCCAATTTTACATGAGTTTGAATCAATAATAAACAAACAAAATAAAGTGACTTTTAAAAGCCAAAAAAAAATACACATTGTTGTTTACTTACGGCCGTTCCCAATATTCAATCTATCTCTGGTTTGACATACGACCGATCGCAGCTAACATTGAATTGACATAAAATATATGTCTCTAATATCTAATGAGAGCTATTCCTATCTCTAGTAGGGCAAAACCAGAGATAGATCAAAATATATTGGGAACGGCCATTAATGTACTTTGTATTGACAATTTGTGATTCGAAACATAATATTGAAAACTTCACTCGATCAAAAATAACTCCGAAGAGGAGGCTAAATTCAAATATTTTGTGATCTTTTTTCTTATTTGTCATGAAGCTTATGATAGTTTTACTTTCAAAAATCATATCTACGAAAAGCTCATAACTTAAAGAAAAATAATTTATTACATTTTGCATTTTGGTTTAATTATCTAAGTAAAAACTTTTTTTCTCCTGTTTCGCCCTATCAAGGACGCGGTGAGCGTCGTAACCGCCACTGTACAAGGCGCGCTGATATGAACGTTATTTTAATGTCCTTTACGTCGATATTTCCGTGCCATATTCTATATTGCACGGAGAGAGAGCGGTTCAGTGCCACGGTACACATCGACTCCGTACATTTAAAGTGTTTAAAAATCGTAAAAAGCGAATTGGAATAAAAGTGAACATATTTTAATGTGCAGTGTTTCTTCCAAAAATCACGAAATAGTAAAAGTGCAGACGATCAATAAGTGAACAGTGCAAAAAACAATAAGAAAACTGTTGGTGTAAACAAGTGACTATTTCAAGCTTATTACCACATCGGATTCCAAACAAAGCAAACAAATCAGGAAATATACAACAGTTGTGGTCCCCATCGATCAAAATTTATCGCAATTATAAGAAATGAGACAGCAGAAAGCCGAAATGCTGGAAATGAAAGAAGAGTTAAAGTGTACGATTATTAGCAATATAACTGAAAGATTCCAAAATTTAGAAACTAGAAATGAAATTTTAGAGCAGCAATTAGAAAAACAAAAAGAAAAACTTAATAACATGGAGAAATTCATTCGGCGAAGGAATTTAGTGTTCTTTGGAGTAGAAGAAGGCGAAAGGTCCTATCAAGAATTAGAATTGAAAGTTGAAGAAACAATAAAAAATATACTCAACACAAAATATAGTGAAAACATCATCGAAACGGCAAAAAGAATAGGAAAAAGAGAAGAGAAAATTAAATCTATCATAGTAACTTTTAACACATTAAAAATGAAAATTGATATATTAAGAAACAAATAAGCTTGAACTAACACCATATTACATCAAGAATGATTTTCCTCTTGAGGTACTGAAACAACGCAAAGAATTACAAATAGAATTACAAAAAGAGAGAGAATTAGGCAAAAAAGCAATCATTGAATATGACAAGATCGTATATCTCTAAAATACATCCAGACAAAATCAAAAACCTTCTGAAATGATTGCCAAACAAGAGAAGAAAGACAAAAAAAAAAGAAACCTATCACTATCGCCTGAGTTATCAAGCAACACCTACCAAAACTGTCATAAAAAGAAGCTCAGCAAGACTATTAGAAATAACAGTATTAACAACTTCTTAGTTAGAAAGTCGACACTCACACTCAGCCAATCTTTCTCTCAACAAACTCAAGAAGATCTTACAAATACCCAATAACAATTACCACGGACCCCACTCAACCCCCCAAGACGGCTGGTCACCGCGGGGGCTCCAGACCAAAACCCTCCAGATATAACTATAGAAAACATCGCTCAAGAATACAGCTCTCAAGAAAAATGTAAAAATATAGAGATGAAAAACATTACACACATAGCCACCTACAATGTAAGAACTCTGTCAACCTACAGTCGCCTATACGAACTAAAAGAGGCACTATCAAATGTAAACTACGAGATACTCGGTGGGGCAGCAACGTACGGTTTTTGGCTGGTTTCCTCTTCTACGATTCTACGAAGTTTTGAGCTGAGAATTTTGAACAATTGTCCAAAACGTATATTTCTCGAGTTAACGTTTTTCTGCGTCGCCGGCCGGCCGACTCGTAGAAAATATGGCGAATGAATTCGAGAAAATTTCACTAGTCTTTGCACAAACGTCAATGTCAATGTCAATGTCCATAGATAATTGTTACACAGATTATTTATAAAAATTAAAAAAGTAAATTAAAGGCACAAAACTGTCCGTGTACTGTCGCTGCTGGGCCGCGACATACCGCCCGCCTTGGAAACACCGGCTTCCAACATCAGGACTCGTTGTCAGGCGCCTGCAGTGGCAAAGGGCAGATCTTGGAGAAAGCCCTCCTCGTTGTTCCAGTTGCAGTCCGAATGTCAGCTACACGTGAGACGCCATCGGTACCTGGGTAAGTGCGGATAATGCGTCCCAGACACCATTTAAGTGGAGGTAGATTCCCATCCTTGATGAGGACGAGACGACCATGGTCTATGTCGTCCTGATTCGTCTTCCACTTGGTTCTTTGTTGAAGTTCCCCGATGTACTCCATGGACCACCTTCCCCAGAACTGCCGCCGCAACTGCTCCACGCGCCGGTATCGGTTGATCGTCAGGCCTGCAGCATCAGAAGAAGTTTCGCTTGGCAGCGAAGTTAGCGGTCGGCCAATAAGGAAGTGACCAGGAGTAAGAGGGGAGAGGTCGGTAAGGTCAGTGGATAAAGGTGATAGAGGACGAGAGTTTAATATGGATTCTATTTGAATTAAAACCGTACTCATTTCCTCGTAGGTTAATTTAGCATTTCCTACTATACGTTTAAGATGTTGTTTACAAGACCTTACACCACTCTCCCATAGACCTCCAAAGTGCGGCGCATACGGTGGAATAAAATTAAAATTAATGCCTTCACATGAAGCAAAATCGTTTATCGTTTGTAAATTTTCGGTAACTAAAATTTGAATTTCCTTTTCAGCACCAACAAAATTTCTACCGTTGTCAGAATACATGGCTACTGGTTTTCCACGTCTACCAATAAAACGTTTCAATGCCAAAATATAATCATCCGTAGAGAGACTTGTGACTAGCTCAATATGTACAGCTTTGGTTATAAAGCAAACAAATAAACAAATATATGATTTAATTTCCCTAGCACCTCTTCCCCTACGGTTCAAAATCATGATAGGGCCAGCATAATCGACACCGGACCTCTCAAATGGAAATCCTACATCAAGCCGTTCTGATGGTAGGTTTCCTATAATAGGTTTAGGCACTTTGCTATTAAACCGAAAGCATGTAACGCATTGACGTACGAGTTTCCTCACTAGACCTCTTGCACTTAATATCCACCATGTCTCGCGCAAAGTGGATAAAATGAGCTGAAGTCCAGCATGAAGCAACCTATTGTGCTCATGGTTAACGAGTAAGGTAGACATCCAGTCCGACTACACATCAAAAACGGATGCTTTTTAACCGACTTCCAAAAAGGAGGAGGTTATATGTTCGGCTGTGGATATTTTTTTTTTTTATTTTTGTATGTTCAACGATTACTCCGCCGTTTGAGAACCGATTTTCAAAATTTTTGTTTTGTTCTATTAGGTTTCCCTCCAATTTGGTCCCATTTTCACAAAAGTGGTGATCTGATGATGGGATCCATGAGTAATCGAGGGAACTCCTCAAAATTTATATGAAAATATATGGTGATTTTGGTTTTATGAGAAGTATCCTAAGCATATGCTACCAAAACGCAAGATTTTGCACCAAGGTATACTATGGTTCCGAAGATACTAAGAGAACTCCGGATTCCTTATAGATACAAGTTTGGGGGTTTAGGCGCTGTTTTAAGAACTGAAAGCATATGCTACTATGCAAATTACATTCATCATCATCATCATCATTACCACGTCTGGGTCACCAGTGTCACATGGTTGTATATGGATACAATATGCCCCCACAACACCATAATTATATCATCACGTTATGTCCTTATAATAATTGGTGGTACTTTTCATAGCGATTTTAATAAAAATATAATGTTGTTTCAAAATAAATGATTCAAGTTCTAATCGACTTATGTACCACAAAATTGAACATAACAAAGTCAACCTTAACTCCAGAGCGTAAGGCACACATTTAACATTACTTTTGAGATTCGAAAGAAAAAAGAGAAGGAAGTTGCTTCGATAGGTATTACACTAGTTTAACTATTAACCCATCAATCTCCAAGCGGCACCCCGCTGCCACATAACAATTAAAAATCTATTGTGTCTGCGATTCCCACGATCGAGGTAATAAATTGGACCCTTAGTATGAAAATACTTACATAGGAAAACAATCTACATCGTAATAGGAATAAGAAACACAATCGCATTGAGTGTGACTCTTAACAAATTGTAATAAGATACGTAGAATATACCTACGCGATGGTTTACTAGGTAACTAAAAAGAGTGAAGTTATTATTTTTAACAAAAAATTAAAACCGACTTCCAAGGTAAAAACAATAATAAAATCCTTATAATATGAACTAAAAAGTATTAAATAATGTTTCCTATCTAATAGTGCCTTTTTCCGAATTCGGCTAAACCTCAACTATTTCTGTACTCAATCTTCATAATTTTGAAGTCGGTGCCAGTTCCAAAAGTTTCAAATACCTATTCTGTCAGAGAACTGAAGATTCAGCTATATCTGGTACCGACTTCAAAATGATGAAGATTGAGTACAGAAATAGTTGAGGTTTAGCCGAATTCGGAAAAAGGCACTATTAGATAGGAAACATTATTTAATAGTTTTTAGTTCATATTATAAGGATTTTATTATTGTTTTTACCTTGGAAGTCGGTTTTAATTTTTTGTTATAAATAATTATTGAAATCAAAATTAGTTGCGTTATGAAGTCTGCCACCGACTCTAATTAATTTCTTATCATCTAAGAAAACGTTTAATCCGGCCACACGATTTAACTCTTTACATTACATGTAGAACTTCGTTTATTATTTATTAAATTATTATAAATTATAGGAAAAGATTGTATTTGTGCAAAGCGAATCAACACATGTTGGGATTTTTCTAACTCGGATACTGTTAATGAACCTGTCTGTTTTGTTTTACAAACTATGTTGACTGCCATTGTCTAATAACGCACGGGCAGTAAAGGTACGTTTATTCTTATCTACTATATCCACCAATGCTGTGCATAACAATACCGGTTGCAAAGCATGTTCGTGTGGAAGCGCATAGCAAGCAGATGAAGAATGAAGCGCAGTCGACGGGTTGACCACCGTTTCATGATCACGAATTCCCCTATATTCAGGCGACTGTCTGCTTTGTTCGACTAATTTTGAATTATTATTCACATGTAATAAAGTATTATGTTTGGCCCGACATTGTTTGCATGGCCCGAACAAGCATTCTGATGCAGAATGACTGGCTCTACGTAAGCAATTACTACAAAATTTATTATCCTCAACAAATGAACACCACCACATAAGACACAAGTATTATCTTGTGACATTCGTTTATTAGAACCTTTCGAATTATTAAATTTATTTAAATTGGTAGACGTATAAGTGTGTCCTACAACATGACTTGTTTGTTTACGAGGTGGCTGTGAATGTTTCACTTCACTTAACAATGGTTTGGGTTGAGGTAACTTACTTTGATTGGAACTAATCATTTCTAAAGTGTTTGATTTGTTTCTCAAAAAAGAAAGTAAATCTTGTAAAGTTAGTTGCTCCTTTGAATCAAGAAGTGACCCTTTACAATTTTCCCATTCCCGCTCTATAGATGCATCTAATTTAGATACAAGTAAGTATATAATTATAGTATCCCAATGTTCAGTAGGTTCATTTAGCGACTGTAGGGCACGGAGATTTCTAGTTGTAGTATCGATTAATCTACGCATATGAATACGAGATTCCTGCCTGCAGTGGTGGTATTGAGAACAAAGACTTTAAATGATTATGAACAAGAAGCCGTGTATTGTGAAATCTACTATGAAGTAAATCCCAAGCATGAGTGTAGTTATTCGCTGTAAACTCTAGAGCACTTATAACTTGTAAGGCACAACCACTTAGTGAAGCTTTTAAATAATGAAATTTCTGAATCTCGTCTAAATCTGAACGATTGTGTATCATTGTAATATAAGAATTCCTATATTCCAGCCACTGGTCATATGAACCATCAAAGCTTGGCAACTTTATATCGGGTAGTTTTACATTTGACTGGGCTGTTGAACTATTATTACACTTCAAATCTTGCACGTTACTTTCTATTAAACTCTCTGCTATGGCTAAAATATTAAAATATAACGATTCAAAAGATTCTATATACTCGAGGTTCGCTGTGTATTCTGACTCGGGTGAAATGAGCTCAATTAGATTTTGAATATTACTAAAGATTTTAAAATGCAAGGCAGCCCAAGATGCCTGCATCCTAAATTTTATTGCCTTAATTTGAACTTGAGAAACGGAATCCTGAAGTAAGGAATCTAAATATTTCTTAAACTGAGTTATACGACCTTTCACATTGCCACGTTGCTTGGCGGATTGCCGCGGGGGAAACTGATCTAGGCACTGATATTTTGTCCTCGGTAGACATTTTGGAGGTCTACGTGTAAGAATAAGTGTAAAGTACTCACGTTTAAAGTGAAGCCTTTGTCCGGCACGAATCACGATTAAAACGCCGCTGGCCTGAAATGCAAATGGTACGATTTTAAAGCAAAATATGTTTAACGGGAAGGGATTTAATAATAATAATAATAATATCTATGGACGCTTCACACCACGTCAGTCTGGCCCCGTGGTAAGTACCTGAAGGACTTGTGTTACGGGTACCAGACAACGGAAATATATTTAATACTTTTATACTATACACATATTTAAGATTTTTATTATATGATACACATATTTAATACACATCCATGACCCAGGAACTTTGAAAACTTTTTTGTTCCGTCGGCGGGATTCGAACCCGCGACCCCCGGCTTGAGCTACCAACAGCCCACCAACTGAGCCACAGAGGTCGTCAATTTTGATTTGAGAGGAATAAGACCAGACCGTATAACCGAAGAAGTAGCTGCGACGATTTTTCGAAGTCTTGACGACGACCACGTGGTGGGAATCCCGATGCAGTTGAATCCGGCTCGAAGGACCAAATTATGGGGCAGCAACGTACGGTTTTTGGCTGGTTTCCTCTTCTACGATTCTACGAAGTTTTGAGCTGAGAATTTTGAACAGTTGCCCGAAACGTATATTTCTCGAGTTAACGTTTTTCTGCGTCGCCGGCCGGCCGACTCGTAGAAAATATGGCGAATGAATTCGAGAAAATTTCACTAGTCACTTTGCACAAACGTCAATGTCAATGTCCATAGATAATTGTTACACAGATTATTTATAAAAATTAAAAAAGTAAATTAAAGGCACCAAACTGTCCGTGTACTGTCGCTGCTGGGCCGCGACACTCGGATTATGTGAAACGAGAAGACTCGGAAACTCTATAGAAGAATACGACAACTTCATATTATTTTACAATGGAAACACTACATAGAAAGCTTCCAAAGCTTATCGGAACGCGTCGCACTACTAAAGCTAAACATCAATGATCTCAAATTAAGCATTTTACAAGTCAACGCCCCGACAGAAACAGCCAGCGAGGAAGAAGTCGAACTATTTTACGACACCATCGACAGGGCACTCAAACTGTCAGGGAAAAATGTTATAGTGATGGGAGATTTCAATGCAAAAATTGGTCAGCGTAAGTCCGGAGAACATCTTATTATGAAGCAGCATGGCTATGGGATACGAAATAACCGAGGCGATCGACTTGTTAAATTTGCTTTGGAATACAAACTTGCCATTATGAACACTTTTTTTTAAGAAAAATCCTAAAAAACGCTGGACCTGGAAATCACCAAACGGCATCAGGAAAAACGAAATAAACTTTATTGTTACAAATTTGCAGAACAGAATATACGACATAAAGTATTAAATCTAACTTACCCTACAGATCACAGAATGGTCAGGGCAAAACTACACCTGGATTCATGCAAAAAAAGTAGAGCAAAATTTGGCGCGAGTCAGAAAAATTGTCTAAAAGACGAAAAACACAAAAACAATTATATCACATCGCTAGAAACCTATATGGATCACACGTCAACAGAAAAATGCAACTCAGTGCAAGAATTCTACAATTTTATATCAAGCTCTATTCAATATATTTTATTTCGGGATAAAAATACTTTTTATCCTGAAATAAAAAACGGTTCCATCTAGTACATAATAATTATAATTATGTAAGTTGAGTGTTAAGTCTGTTTTGTTTCTTGTCTAGACAGACAGACACACTTTCGTATTTATAATATTAGTATGGATATTTTATAAACGTTCTTTCGTTTGTACTATAAAAAAAATCATACTCGAAATTTCAGTTTTTTGAATATTTAACCAATTAACAAGCACTATATTGTACTATACAAAATATATCTCAAAACAACTCCTAACAACAATTTATATTCAAGATACACATTGTTAAAGCGGATTTAAATGTTTGCTGCGTGTTTGATAATTTTGTTTAGTACCCCTATTCTGTAATATAAACAAATGGTAATGCAGCTTCAACCCATCCTATTAAAGTATTATATAGATACTTTAATATAATATACAGCATGACTGGTGAGACATGTTCAATAAGTACTCGAGGACGTTATATTTGGCTATTATATGAAATGAAAAAAATAATCTAAAAAAATAATATCAATTGATCACTGAGTAAATGTAGCTTAAAGTTAAATAATTATTTATTTACCCAACGCATGAACACCGCGCGCGGGAAGGGTAGCGGCGCGGTGTTTCTTTGATGGCGCACGCCGCCGCGGCGCCCGGCTGCATAGGTATGCCTACTTGCCTAGCCGCGTAATTTAATTAGTGTCCATGATTCTTTTATTTAAATGGAAATTTGGTCAAAAATTAAGTACCTAGTTTTATTACATAATTATAATGAGAATCGAGTACCGAGTACTTCCCTTAAGTATTGCATTTTGCACAATGCACATGTCTCACCAGTCATGCAGTATAAAAGATCTTCAAACGACAGATTTGTCAGATTGGCGTCAATTGACGCCATATTGTTGATTCGTTCCGAAATATACGCCAGTCCACTAATATACCTGTATGATTTTGTTGGGATTTCATGGTAATACGTCACACTTGTCTCACCAGTGGCACACCAGTACAACTACAATTGCATTCGCATTGCATCAGATTTATAGAGATTATATATACATATGTATATAATTTTATGATTTGTCATAAATCATATTATCATATCTTATGAGATATACCGAGTGTCCTAGATAGCGTCAAAACCATATCAAAATAATATTAATAATGAATATAACAGAATCAGGGTACATACAGTTGTGAATAATTTGTGATGAAATGTAAACTATATCTCGAAACTGGGGTCTGTTCAGCAAAACGGGCCTCCTTCATAAATCCTGAGTAAGATCTTTGTCGATTCCCGTTGTACTAATTAGCATAAATTCCCAATTAAAATTTTCACGTTATTCATATCCGACCTTAATGCGGACCTTGCGGTCGTTGCGGTCCCTCCGCGTATCATTTATTAATAATTGCTTGGCCCAAGATTTATGTAGAAACTAAATGTTGCCTGCGACTTGGCTAAAAAAAATTGGGTCCCATTTTAAAATGACAACCTCTTTAGCGGCATTATGCACTTTCGGGATGGGTAAAATATGTCAAGGGTGCCGGGACACGTGACGTGATCGAGATTTTGTAGAAAGGTGACAGAGTAGGCAGTTGGCGCGACATAACATGAGATAAATAATAATTAAAAAACTTTTTGAAAAAAAGCTTTTATTTAAACACTCTAAAAAGAAGAAAATAAAGTCCTTAAAATGTTTAACTATTAAGTTAATATAACCTCAATATATTATACAATTTGCATAACAATAAAAGCTTGTCGCGCGATTTAAGAAAATTTAAGTAGGAGTAAATTGAAATTCTATTTTTATTAGGGTTCCGTAGCCAAATGGCAAAAATCGGAACCCTTATAGATTCGTCATGTCTGTCTGTTTGTCTGTCTGTCCGTATGTCACAGCCACTTTTCTCCGAAACTATAAGAGCTATACTATTGAAATTTGGTAAGTTGATGTAGTCTGTGAACCGCATTAAGATTTTGATACAATAATGGAAAAATTATTAAAAATTTTAGGGGTCCCCCATAGGTACAACTAAATCAAAAAAAAAATTTATCTAACCTATGCGTGTGGAGTATCTATGGATAGATCTTTCAAAATCATATTGAGGTTTCTAATATAATTTTTTTCTAACCTGAATAGTTTGCGAGAGAGACTCTTCCAAAGTGCTAAAATGTGTCCCCCCCCCCCTCTAACTTCTAAAGTAGGGGCATGATAAGTCTAAAAAAAATATATGATGTACTTTACTATAAAAACTACCAACGAAAATTGGTTTGAACGAAATCTAGCAAGTAGTTTTTTTTATACGTCATAAATGGTAAACTTAATTTAACTTTCATTAAATCAACTGAAATATAAAAATAAATCAAAAACCTTTTAATTTCAAAAAAATAAACCTTATTGCTGCTACGGAACCCTTCATGGGCGAGTCCAACTCGCACTTGGCCGGTTTTTTTTTAATAAGGGCTGATTTTTCAATCGTCAGATAAATAATAATTTTACCAATGGAATAAATTTGGTGTTTTGACAGATTTTATATGGAAAAAAATGTCAAAGTGTCAAATATTATATTCTTTAGGTAAAAGTTATCAGACGCTTGATTGAAAATCGGCCCTAAATTTATTAAATACTGTCACACAATTTCCTAAGTTTACAATTTTAACCGACTTTCAAAATGGGGGTTGTGTTATCTTTGTTTTTTTTATGTTCTTGAACGATTATTCCGCCGTTTATGAACCGAATTTCAAAATTTTTCTTTTGGTGTATAGGGTATCATGCCAATTTGGTACTTTATTCATAAAAATGGTGACCTGATGAAGGGATCCATAAGAAATCGAGGGAACTCTTCAAAATTTATATGGAAACATGTGGTGACTTCGGTTTCGTGAGCAGTTTTCTAAGCATATGCGACCAACAAGTAAGATTTTGCACCAAGGTATACCATGGTTCGGAAGGTGCTGAGCGAACTCCTGACTCTTTATAGATACAAGTTTCGGAGTTTCGACATTGTTTTAAGAACGGATAGCATATGCTACTATGAAAATTACATTCATCATCATCACTACCATAAACTATTATAGAACCATGTATCGTCCCGTTTTGACCCTATTATTTGTACTTTTCATAGTCTTTTATTATATATCACTTAAATCGCGGGTAACGCCGCGGGGCACAGCTAGTAGTACAGATAAACGCACTTGACATTCCCCCCGGACCTAACTACGGACCGCAAGCAAGTTTGTTATCTCAGCAAAATTGTGCGGCTTATTAAGTTTCTAAGCGCGACGTTTCTATTAATTTGTGGTTTAAATGCTGACAACGTTTTATTGAATTTAAAGTTTCCACCCCAATTACAAGGGTACTGATAATAGTTTCATAAAACGTAGGTACGTTTTCTTAAACTACATATTATCAAAATAATCGCAACATTTATAAATTTATTTCGATTGATTCGAATAGATTAGTCTGACTAAACTTAATGAAAAAAATCGGCCAAGTGCGAGTTGTACTCGCGCACGAAGGGTTCCGTACCACTACAGAGCAAAAATAGGCTAAAAATTGATTTTTTGTATGGGAGCCCCCGTCAATTATTTAATTTATTTAAATTTTATAATTAATTATTAAAGTACAAATACAATTAAGTATTTTGAGAACATTTCAATTGCCTAACGGCAACACCGTTATTGATTAAGAGCAAAAAATAGCAAAAAATGCTACGTGGGAGAGCCATGCTTCGGCACGAATGGGCCGGTTCGACCGGAGAAATACCACGTTCTCACAGAAAACCGGCGTGAAACAGCGCTTACGCTGTGTTTCGCCGAGTGAGTGAGTTTACCGGAGGCCCAATCCCCTACTCTATTCCCTTCCTTTCCCTCCCCTATTCCCTTCTCTTCCCATCCCTACTCTCCCCTATAACCCTATTCCCTCTTAAAAGAACGGCAACGCACCTGCAGCTCTTCTGATGCTGCGAGTGTCCATGGGCGACGGAAGTTGCTTTCCATCAGGTGACCCGTTTGCTCGTTTGCCCACTTATTTCATATAAAAAAAAACACGTTTGTTGTATGGGAGCCCCCCTTAAATATTTAATTTATTTTATTTTTAGTATTTGTTATTATAGCGGCAACACATATACATAATCTGTGAAAATTTCAGAAGTCTAGCTATAGCGATTCTTGAGTTACAGCCTGGTGACAGACAGACGGACAGACGGACAGACATCGAAGTCTTAGTAATAGGGTCCCGTTTTTACCCTTTGGGTACGGAACCCTAAAATCGATGCCTAACGTGAACTAACGCCACTATAATATCTATTGCAATTTAAAATGTCATGTAAATATACTATTCCGATCTTTGCCGCGGCTAACCGCGACCGACATAATTTGCCACTTTATGACATAGCCTAGATTTCATAATATTACTCTACGCCAGTATTCTCAAATCGCGGAATTCTGTCTGTAGCGGTCATTGACTCCCTGTCAAAAAACTTGTCATTTTCTATACAAGCCGCGATGGACAATGAAGTGACAGATGTTCCTAGTCTAAGTGTCTAAACCATAAAGTTAATATACCTAGCGGAATAGAGAAACAAAGGCCTGAGCAAGCGAGATGTCACTATCAGTAACACTGCATGGTAAAATGAGACGTGTGATACATGACAGCAGAACTCTTTTTTTGACGCCCAGTCGGCACTTATCGGCACGTTGACAATTTAATCTCATAGAAAGATGGTTGTGTAAGTGTATACGTACCAGGGACCGATTAATCCGCTATACGGCTGTAGCGGTATCGATACAAACCGTTTTATTTTAAATATCCATATGCAGGGTTTTCAACTATGCTCTTGTCTTAAGCGGTATTAAACCGTTTAATACAGCTGCGGTGATAACCGAAAGAGACAACAAATTAGTGGGAGGCGCCGCGGCTGGGATCAAAGCCATGACTTGAATAATGTAGCTTTGCTGACTGCTGTGCAACATTGATTACAATAACAAGTCAAGATTTTTGTATACCTATTACCTACCGGTTCCAAACGCAAATATATACCCGAAACTGAAACGGACACTGAAGACTTTTTCAGACGAAATACAAAATCTGCTCAGCAATATGAAACTGAATGTATCTATAAGGAGTAAGGAGTTCTGTTCAATACCTTCGGAACCATGGTATACCAGGATGCGAAATGTTGCTTTTTAACCCCCGACCAAAAAGAGGGGTGTTATAAGTTTGACGTGTCTGTCTGTCTGTCTGTCTGTCTGTCTGTCTGTCTGTCTGTCTGTCTGTCTGTCTGTCTGTCTGTCTGTCTGTCTGTCTGTCTGTCTGTCTGTCTGTCTGTCTGTCTGTCTGTCTGTCTGTCTGTCTGTCTGTCTGTCTGTCTGTCTGTCTGTCTGTCTGTCTGTCTGTCTGTCTGTCTGTCTGTCTGTCTGTCTGTCTGTCTGTCTGTCTGTCTGTCTGTCTGTCTGTCTGTCTGTCTGTCTGTCTGTCTGTCTGTCTGTCTGTCCGTCCGTCCGTCCGTCCGTCCGTCCGTCCGTCCGTCCGTCCGTCCGTCCGTCCGTCCGTCCGTCCGTCCGTCCGTCCGTCCGTCCGTCCGTCCGTCCGTCCGTCCGTCCGTCCGTCCGTCCGTCCGTCCGTCCGTCCGTCCGTCCGTCCGTCCGTCCGTCCGTCCGTCCGTCCGTCCGTCCGTCCGTCCGTCCGTCCGTCCGTCCGTCCGTCCGTCCGTCCGTCCGTCCGTCCGTCCGTCCGTCCGTCCGTCCGTCCGTCCGTCCGTCCGTCCGTCCGTCCGTCCGTCCGTCCGTCCGTCCGTCCGTCCGTCCGTCCGTCCGTCCGTCCGTCCGTCCGTCCGTCCGTCCGTCCGTCCGTCCGTCCGTCCGTCCGTCCGTCCGTCCGTCCGTCCGTCCGTCCGTCCGTCCGTCCGTCCGTCCGTCCGTCCGTCCGTCCGTCCGTCCGTTAATGGAAAGTTGACCCCGGTGCTGCAGCATCACCTGGTAATCAATAGGATACCCAACTCTTCACCAACTTAGAGCAGAGGTTTCGTGTTTGGGCTCATTTTAATTGCGACAACCAATAAGACGTAGATAAGAAGTAAATATTTGCATGCTGCTGCTGCAGCATTACCTGGATTGTATAGGAGCCGAGCTCCGTATCAACCCAGGGTGGAGGTTTCATGTTTGGGCTCATATTGACGGCCTCATCCAAGAGGATATTTATAGGTCGTATTCATTGGGATATGATCCTGTTGATAGGAACAATTCTGCACTATAACCAACACAAGTTTAAAAAGCATAAAATAAAATTAAATTAAGTAATTTAAAAAAACCCCCGCCAAACAACAGCTTTAAAAAGTAATGAAATAATATTTACTGACTTTAAGTTTAAATAATTCCTAAGTGTAAAATGATATTTTAGTCCATAATTGTTGTCAAGGTGTGTCGGGGGACCGCTAATGTAGATGTTTGATTTCACATAACATTGTAGTTTAAAGGTCAGTTCACAGCGAACTGAATCGAGACAATCAGCGATACAAAATGCGAAAGTCGCTGTTGTAGTTAACTTGGCGGTCCCCCGACACACCGTGACAACAATTATGGACTAAAATATTACTTTACACTTAGGAATTATTTAAACTTAAAGTCAGTAAATATTGTTTATGCTGCAGCATTACCTGGATTGTATAGGAGCCGAGCTCCGTATCAACCCAGGGTGGAGGTTTCATGTTTGGGCTCATATTGACGGCCTCATCCAAGAGGATATTTATAGGTCGTATTCATTGGGATATGATCCTGTTGATAGGAACAATTCTGCACTATAACCAACACAAGTTTAAAAAGCATAAAATAAAATTAAATTAAGTAATTTAAAAAAACCCCCGCCAAACAACAGCTTTAAAAAGTAATGAAATAATATTTACTGACTTTAAGTTTAAATAATTCCTAAGTGTAAAATGATATTTTAGTCCATAATTGTTGTCAAGGTGTGTCGGGGGACCGCTAATGTAGATGTTTGATTTCATGTCTGTCTGTCTGTCTGTCTGTCTGTCTGTCTGTCTGTCTGTCTGTCTGTCTGTCTGTCTGTCTGTCTGTCTGTCTGTCTGTCTGTCTGTCTGTCTGTCTGTCTGTCTGTCTGTCTGTCTGTCTGTCTGTCTGTCTGTCTGTCTGTCTGTCTGTCTGTCTGTCTGTCTGTCTGTCTGTCTGTCTGTCTGTCTGTCTGTCTGTCTGTCTGTCTGTCTGTCTGTCTGTCTGTCTGTCTGTCTGTCTGTCTGTCTGTCTGTCTGTCTGTCTGTCTGTCTGTCTGTCTGTCTGTCTGTCTGTCTGTCTGTCTGTCTGTCTGTCTGTCTGTCTGTCTGTCTGTCTGTCTGTCTGTCTGTCTGTCTGTCTGTCTGTCTGTCTGTCTGTCTGTCTGTCTGTCTGTCTGTCTGTCTGTCTGTCTGTCTGTCTGTCTGTCTGTCTGTCTGTCTGTCTGTCTGTCTGTCTGTCTGTCTGTCTGTCTGTCTGTCTGTCTGTCTGTCTGTCTGTCTGTCTGTCTGTCTGTCTGTCTGTCTGTCTGTCTGTCTGTCTGTCTGTCTGTCTGTCTGTCTGTCTGTCTGTCTGTCTGTCTGTCTGTCTGTCTGTCTGTCTGTCTGTCTGTCTGTCTGTCTGTCTGTCTGTCTGTCTGTCTGTCTGTCTGTCTGTCTGTCTGTCTGTCTGTCTGTCTGTCTGTCTGTCTGTCTGTCTGTCTGTCTGTCTGTCTGTCTGTCTGTCTGTCTGTCTGTCTGTCTGTCTGTCTGTCTGTCTGTCTGTCTGTCTGTCTGTCTGTCTGTCTGTCTGTCTGTCTGTCTGTCTGTCTGTCCGTCCGTCCGTCCGTCCGTCCGTCCGTCCGTCCGTCCGTCCGTCCGTCCGTCCGTCCGTCCGTCCGTCCGTCCGTCCGTCCGTCCGTCCGTCCGTCCGTCCGTCCGTCCGTCCGTCCGTCCGTCCGTCCGTCCGTCCGTCCGTCCGTCCGTCCGTCCGTCCGTCCGTCCGTCCGTCCGTCCGTCCGTCCGTCCGTCCGTCCGTCCGTCCGTCCGTCCGTCCGTCCGTCCGTCCGTCCGTCCGTCCGTCCGTCCGTCCGTCCGTCCGTCCGTCCGTCCGTCCGTCCGTCCGTCCGTCCGTCCGTCCGTCCGTCCGTCCGTCCGTCCGTCCGTCCGTCCGTCCGTCCGTCCGTCCGTCCGTTAATGGAAAGTTGACCCCGGTGCTGCAGCATCACCTGGTAATCAATAGGATACCCAACTCTTCACCAACTTAGAGCAGACGTTTCGTGTTTGGGCTCATTTTAATTGCGACAACCAATAAGACGTAGATAAGAAGTAAATATTTGCATGCTGCTGCTGCAGCATTACCTGGATTGTATAGGAGCCGAGCTCCGTATCAACCCAGGGTGGAGGTTTCATGTTTGGGCTCATATTGACGGCCTCATCCAAGAGGATATTTATAGGTCGTATTCATTGGGATATGATCCTGTTGATAGGAACAATTCTGCACTATAACCAACACAAGTTTAAAAAGCATAAAATAAAATTAAATTAAGTAATTTAAAAAAACCCCCGCCAAACAACAGCTTTAAAAAGTAATGAAATAATATTTACTGACTTTAAGTTTAAATAATTCCTAAGTGTAAAATGATATTTTAGTCCATAATTGTTGTCAAGGTGTGTCGGGGGACCGCTAATGTAGATGTTTGATTTCACATAACATTGTAGTTTAAAGGTCAGTTCACAGCGAACTGAATCGAGACAATCAGCGATACAAAATGCGAAAGTCGCTGTTGTAGTTAACTTGGCGGTCCCCCGACACACCGTGACAACAATTATGGACTAAAATATTACTTTACACTTAGGAATTATTTAAACTTAAAGTCAGTAAATATTGTTTATGCTGCAGCATTACCTGGATTGTATAGGAGCCGAGCTCCGTATCAACCCAGGGTGGAGGTTTCATGTTTGGGCTCATATTGACGGCCTCATCCAAGAGGATATTTATAGGTCGTATTCATTGGGATATGATCCTGTTGATAGGAACAATTCTGCACTATAACCAACACAAGTTTAAAAAGCATAAAATAAAATTAAATTAAGTAATTTAAAAAAACCCCCGCCAAACAACAGCTTTAAAAAGTAATGAAATAATATTTACTGACTTTAAGTTTAAATAATTCCTAAGTGTAAAATGATATTTTAGTCCATAATTGTTGTCAAGGTGTGTCGGGGGACCGCTAATGTAGATGTTTGATTTCACATAACATTGTAGTTTAAAGGTCAGTTCACAGCGAACTGAATCGAGACAATCAGCGATACAAAATGCGAAAGTCGCTGTTGTAGTTAACTTGGCGGTCCCCCGACACACCGTGACAACAATTATGGACTAAAATATTACTTTACACTTAGGAATTATTTAAACTTAAAGTCAGTAAATATTGTTTCATTACTTTTTAAAGCTGTTGTTTGGCGGGGGTTTTTTTTAAATTTCTTAATTTAATTTTTGAAGTTTTCAAGCGATACTAGTAGTTATAAGTATGTAATTGGTAGTATATGCTCGATACAGTTCACATAAAATTTAAATCACCATATGTTTCCATTTGAAATTTGAGGAGTTCCCTCGATTACTCATGGATCCCACCATGAGGTCACCACTTTTGTGAACATGGTACCAAATTGGGGTAAGTAATATATAATAAATATACAAAAGATACAAAAAATTACAAAATAACAATAATAATCCTATACAAAAAAAACAAAAATTTTGAAAATCGGTTCACAAACGGCGGAGTAATCGTTGAACAGTGAACACACATTAGACATGGCCGCCGCATGCCGCCGCCGCGCAAACTTACAATTGAAGTAACGCCTCCGTGGTCCAGTGGTTAAGAGCGTGGCTCTTGACTCGGAGGTCGTGGGTTCGATTCCCGCGTTGGAAACCAGTTATTTCCAAGTTTGGTTAGGAGTTAGGACAATGCCGGCTGATCACCTGTCTGACAAGTAAGATGATCCATGCGTCGGATGGGCATGTAAAAAGTCGGTTCTGCGCCTGGTCTTTCCCCAGTCGTGTCGTGTCGTGTCGTGTCCGTCCCACCGGGTTCTGAGAGTAAAGGAATAGAGAGTGCTCTTGTGTACTGCGTACTTGGGCTACCGTCACCGAAACCGGTGTGGGAGATAAAAAAATATAATAATTGAAGTATTTTACGACTTTCGTCGTACAATAAAGAAATGGTTCTCGGCATTGCTATGCCAGGAACTTCAGCCCCAGATACAGCCAGCACTAGCAACGTAGCGTCATCATTCCTGACACAACTATCGAAAAAACATAGTTGCCAAGACATTCAAGATGAGTCTACATAATACTAGTGTTGGCGCTACATTTCTTTTTTATAAAATAAGGGGGCAAACGAGCAAACGGGTCACCTGATGGAAAGCAACTGCCGTCGCCCATGGACACTCGCAACATTAGAAGAGATGCAGGTGCGTTGCTGGCCTTTTAAGAAGGAATACGCACTCTTCTTGCAGGTTTGCAGATCGTATTGGTCCGGAAATACTGCTGGTGACAGTTCGTTCCAGAGTTTTAAAGTGCGCGGCAGAAAATAACGCGAAAAATGCACGGTGGAAGACTGCCACTCATTAAGGTGATGAGGATGGTATATTTTACGCGTGGAACGATGGCAAAAAGTTACAGAAGGTATGATTCCGAACAATTCCTCAGAGCACTCCCCGTGATACAACCGATAGAGGATGCAGAGTGAAGCCACATCTCGGCGTAATTCCAAGGGGTCCCGCCTTTTTGAAACACTATGGCAGTCAACAATCCGAGCGGCCCTTTGTTGGATACGATCCAGAGGGAGTAGTTGGATTTAGGCGCCCCTGCCCAGAGATGAGAATAGTATTCCATATGAGGCCGAACCTGCACCTTGTAGAGTTGTAGGCGTTGGTCCGGACAGAAATACTGCCTCGCTTGTTAAGAACATCAAGCTTCTTCGTGTCTAACTTGGCCTTACCCTCATTCCTCAAGATGACATCGGACTTGGACTTCGCTCGATATGTTTACGCCAAGTATTTCAATGCTGGGGGAGATTGTTAAAGAGGTATCCTTAAACGAGGATGTACGACCATTGGTGACTTTATTGTGGTGAACGCGCAGACTTGTCTTGGCGGGGTTGAATTGGACAAGTTACGCCTACCCCATTCAGAGACTTTCTCCAATGTCCAAACTTACAGCCAATGCCTCTTCCTCGACTCAATCGTCTGAGCCTAACGATGAGTTAGGTACGCCAAGAGATCACCAGCCGATCGACCCTTACGGAACCGGTACTGTTTATCGCTTAGTAATCCCTGGGCGTCTAAGTATCGAAGGAGCTAGCTATTGATGATGGATTCCATTATATTCAAGAAGAGGGAGGTTATAGCGATTGGTCTGTAGTTGGAAGGATTTGAGCGGTCACCTTTTTTGTGAATCGGGTACACCAAGGCTGTCTTCCAAGAAGCCAAGACAATGCCAGAAGAGTAGGAGAGCCGAAAAAGACGCGTTAAGACCGGAGCCAACTCTGGAGCACACTTTTTTAACACAATAGGAAGGATTCCGTCAGGCCCACTCGACTTTTGGATATCAAGGGAACGAAGGGCTATTCGTTCAGAGCGCTGATGAAACCGAATATCCGACATGCTTGTCGTGCATCGCGGTATGGTCAACAGTAATTTCTGTCCCCCGTCATCTAGGGTCGAGTTTGACCCAAAGAGCTTGCCCAGAAGATCGGCTTTGTCTTTTGCGTCGTGGGCCAACGATCCATTTCCTACGTATAGAGATGGTAGGAAGGGCTTGCAGAAATTCCCTTCAATAGATTGGCCAGAGACCAGAATGCGCGGGTTCTCGAAGGGAGGCGTTCGAGTCTCTCACCAATTATTCTATTGACGTGCTGTTTCTTTGCCCGAGTGATCTCTCTCTTGAAGGACCTAGAGACAAGGTTGTACTCCATTTTATATGTGCTGACCCGTCATCATGTACATTGCCAGCGTTGACCGGTCTGGACCAAAAGATGGTAGTTTATTATTTGTCTTATGGTGTTTTTGTTTTACCTAATTTAAATTATCTAGGTAAGGTTTGACATTTTCCTGAGATGAGAAAATTGTTCAAATTTAGTTTTAGACGAGTGGATTGGGTTTTTATAAAAAATACTGTAAAAAAGCCACGCCGCCGCCGGCAAATTTGAAGGCGGCGCCCACGTCTAACACATCTGTATTCTGCCTACTTTTCACTCTGAATCTACTACTCTATGACAATGCAAAATGGCGCGCGTCTTTGCGTAGTAATATTGAATGTTCGTATTTTATTTGAAAATAATTAAATATGAATACTTACCGATGAAATATTATTCCGTCGCATTTGGAAGTGTTTCTGGAATTATTTTTGCAGTATCTTAACACACACCAAGGCATTTTTGTGACTTTTATTTTGTTTTTCTAATTGTCGTACGTCTAGTTTGCAGAAAAGCTCGCGGGCGACTAAGTGCGCTATGGCGCGCGCACCACAGTTGAACGGGACAAAGCATTGCGTTGCGGTGTCGACTCTGGTAGTACATAATAATTATTAACTCTACGATGGAAATCAACTTTTTGCTCTTTACCGGCTCTGTGATTGGTTGGCTGTCAAAATTTGGACCAATTACAGAGCCGAACCGCGTCTTGAGACCGGGTCGCATCGTAAGTACTGACTATTTACGGGCCTAAGAATGTAAAAAACAATAATAAGCAAATGGCGGAGAATTTTCATTAAATAACATTATCTTATATCTTATGTCTTACGCATTTATGATCATTTTTGCGTAAAATGGCGCGTAATCCTCGTTGTGACATGATTGAACACATTCAACCAATAGCGTTCCGCTGTACTTACAATGTCACCTATCCTTTTTTAACACAGAAAAACGAACGAAAATGAACCTTATTCATAAACGGTTTATTTATACCGTTAATTCAGCCGTATATACGGCTGATGCGCATGTTAGGGTTTTTCAGAGAATCGTATAAATTAAACAGTTTAAAACACCAAAACGGGTAACCTTTTCGGTCCCTGATACGTACACATATTTTTACACACAGATGTAAATCAATTTCGGTTTCGTTTGACAGCTCGAGATTGTTGCTCTATTCCGCTAGGTATATTAACTTTATGGTCTAAACACACTTGGCCAAAAAAACGCGGCCGAAGTTCGGCATGATGACGCTTGAAATGCGCTACGGAAACAATATAACGCGACGTAATTTCGGCATGGTGTGTCATCAGCAATTTAAAATACATTGCAGATACATTGCACACCATGCCGAAATTATGTCGCGTTATATTTTTTAAACGTTCTCGTCGCACATGTAACAAAGCTGCAACTGAACAAAAATGACAATGTTGGCGTTGCGTTCATTAACGCATTCAATTATTAAAAGCGCCCGAAAGTTGAATACAAAGAAGATGACGAAAATTTAAGACGAAAGCGCATAGTGTGGACATAGCTAATGAAGGCTTTCAATTTTCATCTATTTAATTTCTTAAAAAGGTCCTTGTCACAGAATACCGAGGGGGCCATGCTTCGTAGGAATGGGCCAGCTTGACCCTAACATACATACCGTGGAAAAGAGGTGAAATGGCGAGGAAAAAAAGGTACCGACCCAAATAAAAAAATATATGCAAAGGGCCGCCCCGTCGTTAACTCTCCCCTATACTCCATGTATCTAAGTCCCGTAAACCGCAAAGAAATTATAAATCTTATCCGTTCTATCAAAAACAAACATAGCTGCGGTATCGACGATATTCCACCAATCCTACTAAAACATTGCGCAATAAACCTTTCCGTACCCCTAACATACCTTGTAAACCAAAGTTTCCTAGAGGCAAAATTTCCAGATTCTTTAAAAATATCCCTAATAACCCCAATTCACAAAAAAGGTGACAAGCAAACCCCTAGTAACTACAGACCCATAGCTTTACTACCAACATTCTCCAAAATATTTGAAAAGGCCATATGTAACAGACTGTATAACTTTCTGGAAAGGAATAATATTCTGGATGATAGTCAAAACGGCTTTAGGCAGGCGAGATCCACGACGCTGGCAGTCTATAAATATATCCAAACGGCTCTCCAATACATAAATGACCAAAAGTACGTATTGGGTATTCTGCTGGACATGACAAAGGCTTATGACAAGGTGATACATGATATACTTCTTGAAAAGCTGTCAGGCTCCGGTATACGTGGACCAGCATACTCATGGTTCAAATCCTTTCTAGAAAACAGAAAACAAATTGTACAGATAGAACACAACGATCAAGAAACACGAGAAATCACTAAAATAAGATCAGAGGAACTAGAGATGATATGTTCTATCCCCCAGGGAAGTGTGATAGGTTGTGTTCTATTTTTGCTCTACATAAACGATTTACCTAAAATCTTAAATAGCCAAATAGCTCTTCCGGTATTATTCGCAGACGATATATCTATCCTAATAAAATATGAAAATACGAACTCAACAGACGACATATTGCAAAAAATATTAAAAGACGTAACAGATTGGCTTCGAGATCACAATTTGGAAATTAACTTTAAAAAAACAAAAACTATTCAATTCAGATCATATAAAAAACCAGCAATAAAAATAAATACAACGTTTGAGAACACTAATTTAGATACAGTAAATACATTTAACTTGCTCGGCATTAACATCGACACTCATTTAAATTGGAAAACACATATTCAAACCATCAAATCAAAATTATCAAAATTCACATACGCCCTTTTTCATCTTAAATGCAGCACAGACACACAAACCTCCCTCACAGCATACTCCTGGCTGCGGTATGGGATCATACTGTGGGGGAACAGCGTAAACAGCCACGAACTCTTTATCTTACAAAAAAAATGTGTAAGAATAATAGCACAAATAAAAAATAGAGACAGCTGCAGGCCATATTTCATTAAATACAAATTACTTACACTTACATCCATTTACATATTAGATATCAGCTTATTTGTTTTCAAAAATTTAGATTACTTTACTAAAGTTAAAGATACACATAACATTAACACACGACACAAAAACAGACTACATTTACCATACTCCAGAATTAAAATGCTAAACGAAAGCCCATACTACATGTCAGTTAAAATATTTAATCACCTCCCAGATACAATTAAAAATGAAACAAAACTATTATCATTTACGAGAAAATTAAAAAGCTACCTAACTGAAAAATGTTTCTACTCGCTAAAATAATTCTTTTCTAAAGAAAATTAAGGTCGAAAGAAGTTCATAAAATATATTACTTTCATTCATGCACTATTGTAATTGTTTATATAAGAAATCAAGAAACAAATAATACATAATATAATATTATGTTACATAAGACGTGGTTAAGAAATTACAATACAAAATATTTGTTAAGTAGATACTTATTTTATAAGCAACCGCCTGTACGAGGTGCTGAGTTTGTATATTGTATACTATACTTGGATGCTAATAAAGTCTTTGAATCTTTGAATCTCTTTGAATCTTTGAATTTGCGAGGTGTTTCTCGGTTACAATAAAAAAAACACTTACCATCAGGACATCCGCCTGCTCGTTTCCTGCATGCTTAGCAGAATCATTATACAAGGTGTACTTGTAGGAATTTTTTTCTTCGGAAAAATATATAGTTATTAAAATTTGTCAGTGTTTCTATTCTTTTGCATTTCTACTGTAGTACGCTTACCTTGCTGGTCCAGAATACAATCATATTATACAATTGGAATAATAATAATATTATTATGTAGCTTCAGCCTTGAGCTCGTAAGTTAATAAAACCGGCCAAGTGCGAGTCGGACTCGCGCACGAAGGGTTCCGTACCGTTATAGAGCAAAAATAGACCAAATATTGTGTTTTTGTATGGGAGCCACCCTTAAATTTTTATTTTATTTAAATATTATTATTAATTATTAAAGTACATATATTTAAGGCCTTTGCGAAAATTTCAAGGGCCTACCTGTTGCCATTATTGATATCAAGCAAAAAAGGCCAAAAAAATCACGTTTGTTGTATGGGAGCCCCCCTTAAATATTTAATTTATTTTGTTTTTTGTATTTTTTGTTATACCGGCAACAGAAATACATAATGTGTGAAAATTTCAACTCTCTAGCTATTACCGTTCTTGAGTTACAGCCTGAAGATATACAGACAGACAGACAGACGGACAGACATCGAAGTCTTAGTAATAGGGTCCCGTTTTTACCCTTTGGGTACGGAACCCTAAAAAGCGTGTAAGTATTTAGCTATGGCCTATGAGTGAATTAAAATCAAAATTTAGCTATGGCCTATTCGAATGAATTAAAGTTATCACAGCGGGACGAATCACTGAAATCAGAAATTTGATACAGATTCGGTATTTGACTGAAGTAAATCGATCATAAAGTAAAGGTGCTCTCACATAGTTAAACCAGTTAAAAAAAAACAGTTTCAATAAATATAATTTGATTAGGTACGCATATTAGGACGGAGCGTAAAGGGGTGGGCCGCAGTGGGTGCACTGAAAATGAGGTTTGCTCCATTGTGTCCTATTATAAATTATTATTACTTGAACATACAATAAGACACTGAACAAGTATTTACGTTATTAATATTCTAAAACGTTGATTTTAACACAATTTTTAAATGACAAAATGGTTAAATTAAGCAGCAGCAAAATAAATATAGAGAGAGCAAATTTACAATATTATACAGAGTCCAGAGAACGCACCGATCCTTTACGTCGCAGAAATACAGTAGACAGACTTAACTATACTGACAAAATTTTATTCCTATTTCAAACAACATTATATTTTTAGCTTTTTTTTAATCCAAATAAAAACATATTTCCCACACGGCCTACACACCTAGGTGTGACCACGGACGTAAAAAAAATACGGACGTAACCTTGTCTAATCACGAGTGAAGCATAGTTATGGCCGCCCGTGTAGGATGTGTGCGTGTCATTAGCGTCGTCACTCAATGTACAATGACAGCGGGTTGTAGTACCTAGTTGCGTGTGTGAGTGTCGGTCACGTGTACAATAAACGAAATTGTCGTACCTTGCATGCTTCACCTCTTTATAGTGTAATGCTACGTCCGTATTTTTTTTACGTCCGTGGGTGTGACATGTCACATTATTCGCGCGTGGTGACCCGCGGTATGATCGACGTGTGACAAGATCCTGCACTATTAATTACTAGGATATAGATATGACGTCATTTTATATTTTTAAAATTAGATAATCTTTATTACCGTCTCGCTTTACTATTGTTCTTTACTATTGTTTTACATTGTCCGGTTCGGGAAGCGACCCGGTGCTTCTCGCCTGATTAGTTCTCGAACCAGCGGTACGTCAACTTATTTATTATTAGGACAACTATTAGCGTTTTTGGTACGGTATTTAGAACTTGACGACGCGACCTCTGTGGCTCAATTGGTTGAGTGTGTGGCAGCTCAAGCCGGGGGTCGCGGGTTCGAATCCCGCCGACGGAACAAAAAAATATGTGTATGATATACTAAAAATCTTAAATATATGTATAGTATAAAAGTATTAAATATATTTCCGTTGTCTGTAACACAAGTCATTCAGCTGGCCGATTCTGTATCGTACTTTTGTGAGTTAATCACTGAGTTAGTAACGAAACGGAGGAGTGAGTAACGGAAAGTCTCACTTTTGTATGCAAGTGAATACAGATAGCGTATTTTATTATAATAAGCGTCCATAGATATTATATTAGATATTATCTATAACTATTAACTGCCCCGGGTCAGGTGCCGTACCACGAAACCGTTTTGAGACTCAAACAATCGAATGAGAATGCCGCGTCCTGCTCCAACCAGGTTAGAGCAGGACGTTATCTCCAATAACGACGGTGACAAGTTTATGCCCGAGAGTACAAAATATATAAAGCAGCCTGGCCAAGAAGACAGTGCAACGTAGGCTCCGCCGGGACGGATGGCTGTGATCAGCTCTGTTGTAGGAGAGGCTTCACACAGACCACGGTGCGCGAGCCCGAGAGCTGCTACTGTCATTTCAAGTGGTGCTGCGAGGTGATCTGCGAGACGTGTTTCGTCAAACGGGAAATACAAACATGGCTTTAATGTGATTAATATATATTTGTTAAATAAAGATTATTTAATGTGGATCTAACCACCGATCAACGCCTTTAGGACTTCAGGCGGAAGGTTTCCGTCTACGTTTCCGTCGCTCATGTCGGCATTTCCACCCGAACCTCCTGTTTGGCCTAAAAAAATTACTTGAATTAAAATAAAAAAGTAAAGTAGTGTAAGTATATTTGATCAGGTTTACTATAAATTTGACTATGCGCTAACAAAAATCTTCACGAGGGCAAGCTATGTTATAAATATACACTTTACATAACTGTATTACTTACAAAATTGAAAAGCCAAACTTTCGTTACAACTTACATTACTTCCTACTTATATTATAAAGGCGAAAGTTTGTATGAATGAATGTATGGATGTATGTATGGATGTTTGTTACCCTTTCACGCAAAATCCTGGAAAAATGTTCGGTCCCCGCGTGATAAACGTATTTTGGCGCAATGGAGTTGCGGACGTCATCCAGTGTAAAATATTGTACTTAGTCGGGTTATAGTTTTTAAAATTATTACTTGTTAAATGAGTTATTAAAATAATACAGAATAATCCTTACCTGCGGGCTCATTTTGCTGGCTGGGCGCGTTCAAGGGCTCAATGGCATCAACATTAGCTGCAATAATAATAGCTTATCATCCATATTTATTTTTTTCAGACTCATTTATTCCTTAATAATAACAAAATAATATAATATTATAACAATGTTTTTTTTTGGATATTCTAATTATTTATTAACATTTTAAATATTAGTCCCGGGAAAGGATTTAGAATACTTTTATCCCGGAAAAGTGTACGGTTCTCGCAGGGTAAACGATTTTCGGCGTAACGAAGTTTCGGGCGTCATCTAGTTTTATAATAATAACGTTAATTTTATTCAAATTGCATCTGTTATAGGCCACGCAATACTTTGAGATCGCTCGCCAAAATGACGTCATCTGGTCACATATCTGCCAATAGCGTTCTCGTCAGTGAGGCGAGGAGGATGCTATTGGTCTAAAAATGAACTCTGCGCCTTTCCCTTTAATTTCCGCCGAGCGATCTTAAGCTTTTGCGTAACCTATAAAAATATAACAAGTACACTACAGCTAAACATTGAAACGTCTTGAGAGGCTTTGGTGCCTGCACTAGCATAGACTTAACCTGCTAGTCACCAAAATTCAATTGAAATAAGTAGGAGTTAAAAATAATTATAATATAGATGAAATAACATAAATCAATTGGTGGTAGTAACGTACAGACATTTACTTACTTGACGCGATGAAACCCAGTATAACAACAACTAGCAATACACTCCTTAGTACTCGTACCATATTGGCAATATTGTATATTATATTATTTTACGCTTTATTTTTTTCTTTATATACATTGTACAACCTCCATTTCATTTACTATAGCAAATTGATATAATTGAAAAAAAAATTAGATATTTTCGATTTTACTATGGTGAAATTTGTTACAGTTTTAGGGCAGTAGCACACACTACTTTTAATTTTATACAATGGTGGAACGTACAAAAAATAGGAAGTTTTGTGTTTGACATAAGTGCCTTTTCCTCTTAACCAATTGCATGTCCAATAAGTCTGTAATCAGCACTTATAGCCCTATACATATAAACGCAGCTCAAGCACAGCTCGCTAAACAAAGTACGTTACTTTACAGACACCTGTTTACCTTGATCACAGTCATTTGAGTTTTCCGTCTTGCGATAATAATCAGTATCATGATCGACCAAATTTTTAAAAACAAAATACAGCGTATTTTACTTAATGTGCGTTTTTATAATTCCGGACGTCACGTTATCGTGGACGCCGACTTCCACGATAAAACGTTGGGTACGTTAATTAATGTCCTTTTGATTTTACGCACCGCGGACGTTTTGTGCGTTTCAGAAGAGTGTAGACGTCGTGATGTCCTCTAACGTGAACGTTAAAAAGTTATCGTCGACGGAAATTTAAAAGCGTCTTCATGTATTTCCATACATTTTACTTCCCTATGTTATTGTTTTACCGCGGACGTCCACGATATTACCGTTCAAAATTATAAAAGCGCACATTAGGTATGTACAAGAATAGTCAGTATTAGTCAATATTATTAAAATAAGTGAAAAGGGAGAACTTCATATTATAATATTATGTATATCAATAGATAAGATATCTTGCAGCGATAGCTCAGCCCAGACTATAGTTTCCATTACACAATAAGAAGAGATCTCAGTAATGGAACGGGGTACGGGGTAGTTCTATATGCCGAAAACGCTATATTGAAAACATTTTTCTCACCTCCGGGTGGAAAACGTCAATTTTCGTCCCGTTGCGCTTACCGATGTTGCCGTTTTTCGCCTGAGCCGTCGTCGGGGAGAAAAATAGTATACGCACCATCTGAGACATTAATTATTTTCCTGCCCTAGGTGAGTAATTTACTATTTTGAATTATTATAAATATAGAACAATTTTCCGCTCATTTCCATTGCTGAGATCTCTTCTTATTGGGTAATTGAAACTGTGGTCTGGGCTGAGCTTTCGCTGCAAGATACCTTATCTACTGATATACATAATATTATCTTATATATAAAATACTCGTGTCACAACGTTAGTTACCGAACTCCTCCGAAACGGCTTTACTGATTTTTACTAAATTTTATATGCATATTCAGTAGGTCTGAGAATCAGCTACTGTCTACTTTTTATATTGATAAGTGCAATTTGTTGCATAAATAATAGTAAATTATTATAACTCGAGAATGACGGCGACCATTGTTTGTGCGACGGGATAGCGACGGGACGTTGCCATGGTGCCATACTTATTTAGTCACTTCAATAAAATAATATGGGCGTAATAAAATACTTTATATTATGGCAAAACAACGTTTGCCGGGACAGCTAGTAATAATATGAAGTTCTCCCTTTTCACTTATTTTAATAATATTGACCTAAACTTGTACCTATTAAGTAAAATACGCTGGATTTTCTTTTTATTTTAAAAATTTGGTCGATCATGACAGATATCATAATACTGATTATTATCGCAAGACGAAAAACACAAATGACTGTGATCAAGGTAAACAGGTGTCTGTAAAGTAACGTACTTTGTTTAGCGAGCTGTGCTTGAGCTGCGTTTATATGTATAGGGCCATAAGTGCTGATTGCAGACTTATTGGACATGCAATTGGTTAAGAGGAAAAGGCACTTATGTCAAACACAAAACTTCCTACTTTTTTATGTTCCACCGTTGTATAAAATTAAAAGTAGTGTGTGCTACTGCCCTAAAACTAAAACAAATTTCACCATAGTAAAATCGAAAATATCTAAAATTTTTTTTCAATAATATCAATTTTGCTATGGTATTAAATGGAGGTTGTACAATGTATATAAAGAATAAATAAAGCGTAAATTGATATAATATAATATTGCCAATATGGTACGAGTACTAAGGAGTGTATTGCTAGTTGTTGTTATACTGGGTTTCATCGCGTCAAGTAAGTAAATGTCTGTACGTTACTACCACCAATTGATTTATGTTATTTCATCTATATTATAATTATTTTTAACTTCTAGTGATTACAATTGAATTTTGGTGACTAGCAGGTTAAGTCTATGCTAGTGCAGGCCAAAGCCTCTCAAGACGTTTCAATGTTTAGCTGTAGTGTGCTTGTTATATTTTTATAGGTTACGCAAAAGCTTAAGATCGCTCGGCGGAAATGGAAGGGAAAGGCGCAGAGTTCATTTTTAGACCAATAGCATCCTCCTCGTCTCACTGACGAGAACGCTATTGGCAGATATTATGTGACCCAGCACCTGCTACAGTAGCATGGCTACAGTAGAAATACGAAAGTATAGACAAACAGTGGAGATAAACTGAATTCGCCGTTCCGATCTTTATCGCGACTAGCCGCGATCGACAAAAGATCGAATATAATGCCACTTTATGACATAGACTATAGTTCTAAAAATTCAAATAAAATCCTACTTTATGGCGTAGACTATAGTCTATGTCACAAAGTGGCATTTTAATTGAATTTTTGTCGATCGCGGCTAGCCGCAGTAAAGATCGGAACGGCACCTTCAGTTTATCTCCGCTATTTGTCTATACTTTCGTATTTCTACTGTAGCCATGCTACGGGTGCTGTGGGTGCAGCTGACGTCATTTTGGCGAGCGATTTCAAAGTTTTGTGTGGCCTATAACAGATTCAATTTGAATAAAATTAACGTTATTATTATAAAACTAGATGACGCCCGAAATTTCGTTACGCCGAAATTCGTTTACCCTGCGAGAACCGTACACTTTTCCGGGATAAAAGTATTCTAAATCCTTTCCCGGGAATACCTAATATTTAAAATGTTAATAAATAATTAAAATATGCAAAAAAATCATTGTTATAAAATTATCTTTTAATTATTATTAAGGAATAAATGCGTCTAAATAAATAAATATGGATGATAAGCTATTATTATTGCAGCTAATGTTGAAGCCATTGAGCCCTTGAACGCGCCCAGCCAGCAAAATGAGCTCGAAGGTAAGGATTATTATGTATTATTTTAATAACTCATTTAATAAGTAATAAGTTTAAAAAGTATAACCCGACTAAGTAAAATATTTCATACTAGATGACGTCCGCAACTCCGTTGCGCCAAAATTCGTTTATCGCGCGGGGACCGAACATTCCTATTCCCCTTATCCTATTCCTGGGACTCAAAGTATCTCCAAACCAAATTTCAGCCAAATCGATTCAGCGGTTTGGGCGTTAAGAGGTAACAGACAGACAGACACACTTTCATATTTAGGTATATTATAAAAATTTATTAGTATGGATTTCAAAAGTGCAAACAAAGCTTTTCATGAATTGCTAACCCAATACACACATATCATATTTAAGATTTCTCTTACTTCTTTATTTTATGTCCCACTAGATGTCCCGCGCGGCTTCGCCGTCGCCCGCGTACCCAAATTAGGAACTTTACGGAAACCGTACATTTTCTCGCAAAAAAATACTTATGTCCTTTCACGTGGTCTACTCTATATATTATGTGCCAAATAACATAAAAATTGCTCCAGTAGTTCGTGAGATAAACCCTTTCTAATAATTTTCCCCGTTTTTTTCCATGTTTTCCCTGTTTCTTCAGCCCTATTAGTCTTAGCGTGATAATATATAGCCTATATAGCCTTCCTCAATAAATGAACAATCTAACTCTAATTTTTTTTTAAATCGGAACAGTAGTTCTTGAGATTAGCGCGTTCAAGCAAACAAACTCTTCAGGTTTATAATATTAGTATAGATTTTTTTAAATCGTTTGGCAAACTCGAGTCTCGATCTAAAAAACTATGAAAATTACCAATAAAAGGCTCATAATCATGGGACGATGCATGGTATAATATTTAAATATTATGGTAGTGATGATGATGATGATGAATATAATTTGCGTAGTAGCGTAGCATATCCTTTCCGTTATTAAAACAACGCCGAAACTCCCAAACTTGTATCTATAAAGAATCAGGAGTTCTCTCAGCACCTTCCGAACCATGTATACCTTCATTAAAATCCATTCAGTAGTTTTTGCGTGAAAGAGTAACAAACATCCATACATTCATACATACAAACTTTCGCCTTTATAATATAAGTAGGAAATATGGCAAGTAGGATTATGTAAGTTGTAACGAAAGTTTGGCTTTTCAATTTTGTAAGTAATAAAGTTATGTAAAGTGTGTATTTATGTAATAGCTTCAGTCTTTGCCCTCGTGAAGATTTTTGTTAGAGCATAGTCAAATTTATAGTAAACCTGATCAAATATACTTACACTACTTTTTTATTTTAATTCAATAATTTTTCTAGGCAAAACAAGAGGGCCGGGACAAAATGCCGACATGAGCGAGGGAAACGTAGACGGAAACCTTCCGCCTGAAGTCCTAAAGGCGTTGATCGGTGGTTAGATCCACATTAAATAATCTTTATTTAACAAATATATATTAATCACATTAAAGGCATATTGTTTGTATTTCCCGTTTGACGAAACACGTCTCGCAGATCACCTCGCAGCACCACTTGAAATGACAGTAGCAGCTCTCGGGCTCGCGCACCGTGGTCTGTGTGAAGCCTCTCCTACAACAGAGCTGATCACAGCCATCCGTCCCGGCGGAGCCTACGTTGCGCTGTTCCCAAGTTTTGTTGATTACAGAACCATAAAGCGGAACCCTAACGAGCTGATTGTATATTGATAGGTTAATAGTTATATGATTTAAGAGTAACATTGTTCTACAAATAGAACAATCCATATTTGAGGACCATCAAATCGAAATATTAAATCCTTTCTATCTCTGTTAGCTACCACTTTCAAGAATTTTCGAAGAGGAAATTGTTGTTCGTCTTATCAAAATGTCTCTCTCTCTAAACTAACGAAAAATTAGCTTGATAGTAATACTAGTAGTACTACTATATTAGTCTACAGTATGCCTACTATACCCCACAAACTTGAGGTTAAGCTTCTATTGACCTCCCCCCCCCCCCCCCCCCAAAAAAAATAAAATTGCGTCTTCTAATAAATGCAAAGCTCATGTAACATTTCAATGGACTATTGACAATCCCCGTCAAGGTTTGTCCCACCAGACACGAGTAAAGGCGTTATCATAGGACACGTTGCGGGTGACACATAATATATATTTTATTTTCCACCATCTTTTATTATCTTATGTGCAGAACAGAAACGCTTCTCCAGGGACAGTGTCCTAATACATTTACAGCTTATGCTTGTACGCAATAAAATAGAGCTTTAAAAACTTTACTAATGTTATATTATGTATTAGATTTTAGCGACCTTCAGATAGTTTTAGATCCGGAGTATTAAGTATAATAGGGCATATAAATTTAGGTACAATACAGAATTTAGATAGTTTCAAAAATAAACACTGAACTCTGCGTGAATATTTTAAAATTATCAAAGGTACAGCTGTGTATTAAAGTACGTAGGTCACTTACAAAACGTATTTTATCATTGTTTTAGCTTTTAATAGGTTCTAAAATTACTAGACTAATTTTGACGCGTGTTACGTCGACGACGACGATGTTATAATATGAAATTATACAGTAAACAACAGGAAATAACTACTTTTTACACGGAAAACAGTTACCTTGAAATCCAGCAACACGTAGTTATTTATACATTACAAGACAACCAAAACATGGAACAGGAACATCGGTCACAGGTACAATCCGTCTTCGTTAGGCCGCCGCGCCGTGTTCAAACATTCATCAAGACGTCTGTCTGCTCAGGGGCGTAGCTACCGCCGTATTATAGCCCCCGGGGCCATGGGGGCCCCATATGCAATAATTTATAAAAACTTTCCTAATATTAATTTTTTGAATTCACAAATGTCACAGATAAAAAAAGCAATTCCTTTATTACCCCTGTAAAGCATGAGTTCAAAAGTTGGCAACACCATATGCGATATTTTTCTTTTGTGAGAAGTCTCCGCCAAGGCACGTTACGCTACTGAGCCTGCTCATCAGGTGCAGAATAATGATCGTCCCGAAACAAAGTGAGGGATCTCTTTAACAGTGTTTTTCAACCTTTCTTATGATGCGACTCCTAGTATGAAAAAATATTTCCCGATAAATTAATATATCTCGTTTTGCTTTGTTTTTTTTTTTTTATAATGTCGCAGCCAACTAGTTAAAACAGCCGTTCAATCAAACAGCTAGCCTTTTTATTGAACAACGCCATTCAATCACACGTTTAGCTTTTTAATTGAATATTTGCGTCGCTCAAAACGATCAACACTACAGCTGATTCAAAAGCAGCCGTTTGATTGAATTAGTTCAGCCCTCACCAGTCACCACTGCGGCGCTAGGTGCGTTTTGTTTACAATATGGCGTCAACTAGCCGGTGTATTAAGATATTTTTCGTAAATTTATGTTACAAGTGTTATTAAAGAGACATAAATTATGGGGGCACATAAGAGTGAATCAAAATTTAAACAAATATTTGAGGAGAAATTACAAGATTATGAAATGCATCACCAAGGTATTTATTGCAATTGTGTTCAGAATGAGTAAGAATACAATAATTTATTCTGCTTGTTATCATAACGTTTGTGTAAAAATAACACGAAACTAATGGTCACCTTAGTTAATTTGCCATTTAACCAGTTAGCTAAGCGTCGTCTAGCTGCAGTGTTGAACGTTGCAGTCAACAAGTCGGCTAAACGACGTCGTTCAGTCAAAGGGCTAGCTGATTGATTGAACGGCTATTTTAACCAGTCGACTGCGACATAATCATATATTGTTTATGAATGTATCCTTTGAATATTCTCTTTGTATCTTTTTTTATTTTTTCTCTCTTTATCTTTTTAACCGACTTCCAAAAAGGAGGAGGTTATATTATGTTCGGCTGTGGATATTTTTTTTTTCGTATGTTCAACGATTACTCGGCCGTTTGTGAACCAATTTTCAAAATTTTTGTTTTGTTGTATTAGGTTTCACTCCAATTTAGTACCATGTTCACAAAAGTGGTGACCTAATGATGGAATCCATGAGTAATCGAGGGAACTCCTCAAAATTTATATGGAAACATATGGTGATTTTGGTTTTATGAGGAGTATCTTAAGCATATGCTACTAAAATGTAAGATTTTTCACCAAGATATGCTAGGGTTCCGAAGATACTAAGAGAACTCCGGAATCCTTATAGATACAAGTTTGGGGGTTGGGGTGCTGTTTTAAGAACTGAAAGCATATGCTACTATGCAAATTACATTCATCATCATCATCATCATCACTACCACATCAGGGTCACTAATGTCACATGGTTGTATATGGATACAATATTATGTTCCCACAACACCATGTACCATCACGTTATGTCCCTATAACCTTGGTACTATTGGTACTTTTCATAGCGATTTTGAAAATGTAATGTTGTTTCAAAATAATTCAGCGACCAACGCTGATTGGTCTCGCGCAGAATCGCAGAAGTAATGTGTGCGTTACGCTCTGGAGTTAAGATTGAATTTGTTATGTTCACACGTACAGCGCCATCTTTTAACAGAAGTTGGAACTAAACTTAATACAATTTAAATGTTGTACTGAATGTTGAAACTAACTTAAACAGTAGTTTTAAGTAGTTTAAGCATATTTTTTTTACTGTTCAGCTGATGTTTCCATGCGGAAGTGCTATAATAGAACGAAAGTCACAGAACCTTTAGAGATAGGTGTTTGAACATTTCATTGTCAGCATTGCTTCATAAACTCTAAGCATATTATACAGTTGTAGGTATATGCTTGGAGTTCTTTAAGAAATTCTGAAGCGGTATTCACTACCTCAGAATTCAGATAATGAGTTTTCATATTATGAAGGTGTATCCTGGATCCAAAGTCACTAAGCAGAACACATGAAATTATTATTTTTAACAAAAAATTAAAATCAACTTCCAAGTGAAAACAATAACATTACTTATTCTTAAATGAACTAAAAAGTATTAAATAATTCTTACTCTTTAGTAGTGCCTCTTTCAAAATTTGCCTAAACCTCAACTATTTCTGTATAAAATCTTCATAATTTTGAAGTCGGTACCAGTCCCAAAAATTGAAAATATTTTGTCATAGAATTTACGATTCTGAGCTGGTGCCGACTTCAAAATAATAAAGATTGTATACAGAAATAGTTGAGGTTTAGGCAAATTCTTAAAGAGGCACTACTAAAGAGTAAGAATTATTTAATACTTTTTAGTTCATTTAAGAATAAGTAATGTTATTGTTTTCACTTGGAAGTCGGTTTTAATTTTTTATTAAAAATAATTTTATTTTCTCTCTACCCCTGGCGACCCCCGTACAAAAGCTTCGCGACCCCTTCTTAGGGGGTTGCGGTTTTGTAGAGGGGTTGAAAAACACTGCTCTATAATGATCTATTGTAAAAATTCATCTCCGTTATTTTTCAACATTAATTTTGATGACGAAAACGTGATAAACTTTTTATGATAAGCGTGGGTGGCCTTTGCCGTTTTTTTTATTCGAAATATCCTATAACACTGTAATAACCGTAATTTTGTGATACTTATTATAAAATAAACTGCAGTTTCAAAACAACCTTTGTATTTTAAATTTTTATCATAAACCTACCTAAGCACAACCTACCTACCTACTGTAAAATTCTCGTGTTCACGCACACGAGCTCCAAGGCATAATCGAAAATTTTGCCGTGGGGGAATATTTGTACAGGTACCAGATTTAACAGCGCTGTAAAGCCTTTTTCATCATAATCAGTCTGGTCAAGCTGCAATTAATCAGAACAATTAATTTATAAGCCGAAGTCGTACCTGCATAATTTAATCGGGTTATGTCAAGCCCATTCTCTAGATTCACGATTCACGGACAACGTCGACTTAACAATATAACCCGACCAAATGTCGTTAGTCCGCCTATAAATCGATTTCTCTGATGGTACATAATAAATAATAATATATAATACACAATACATTTCCCGCGTATTCGGCCGTGTCATTGCTTACCTTTGCCGTTGTAACGCAATATTAAAGTCTCAATAATGGCCATTGCCAAGTCATGTGCGGACCGTTAATCACAAACTATTGCCATAATTGAAGCGTTAATATTAGCACGTTATGAATGAGAGAAACCAGAAAACGTCAACATTAGGCCCTTTAGCCAAAACCTTTTCTTTATTGCTTCTTTAGAGAATCGGCAATCAAAATGTATGGGACGGACATAAGCATTCCTTAATATGACGTTGATGTTCGACTCGTCTAATGTCAATGCCATACATTTTGATCGGCGATTCTATAATGAAGCAATAAAGAAAACGTCTTGGCTACAGACTTAGATTAATATTACGTTACCGGCTGGATCGATTTTGTTAAAATTGCATGTGCTTAGTAGGTCAGACAATCAACACACAATCCTTTATCTCGCCTTTAAGTTTTTAAGACAGTATTAATTAAGCATTTAAGTTTCTGATATCGGCATGACATAATATAATAACTCTCACACCGGTTTCGGTGACGGTTGCCGGTTTCAGTGAAACCAGGCCAGTTACGCGGGAGTAATTTTTATCGTGCTCGAGTGTGTGCGCAGTACACAAAAGCACTCTCTATTCCTTTTACTCTCATAACCCAATGAGACGGAAAGATCGACACGACTGGTGAAAGATCAGCGCACCCACTTTACATGCCCATCCGATGCATGGATCATCTTACTTGTCAGACAATCGGGTGATCAGCCTGCATTGTCCTAACCTAACTTGAAAATAACATGTTTCCAACGCGCGAATCGACCCAACGACCTCCGCGGAGTTAAGAGCTGCGCTCTATGCCACTGGTCCACGGAGGTGTTTAAAAAAAATTACATATATTATACAACTATTCCCACTACGCATACATGGCAAAATAATGTTTACCGGGTCAGCTTACTGGAAGAATATAAAATAATAGATATTACTTATATATTGTTTTTCGAAAGTACTTGAAGTTTTTAATTATTGTAAACGAGCATTGAATACGTCAGTGAATAGTAAAATAATTGCAGATAAAAACCACATGTAAAATGGACGTTTGACCGCCATTTTGAATATGTAAAATTGACGGCAGCGTCTGTAATTAAGTAACCCTTGTGTATGCCGAACTCTAACCACTCTAAAGTGGCTGGAACGTAAAACACGGAGACAGAAAATTTTCCCTTAAGGCTTAAACTATGAGTAAAAATTGATGTCAAGTTTATTTATTTACATTATAACTCTAACATTCATCTAGAGTACTTAAGACCGGCGTCTGGGTTTTTATTAAGTTTATCTATTCAGTAGCACTTACGATTGGCTTACGTGATAATATTAACACCTCCATCGTGGGTATCGCAGACACAATAGATTTTCAATTGTTATGCGGCAACCGGCTGTCGCTTGGGGATTGATGGGTTAAGTAATTAACAACGCTGTTGAAAAGATAAACTATACTCAAGAAACTGGGCATTAGTCAAATTGCAAGATTTTATTTTAAGCATGTTTTTTTTTTAGAAAAACACCACAAACCATTTATACAAATCGTTAGTAATACCTTAATACTATGATATTTTTTTATTTACTTAAAGGTGAATTAAAGTCAGTTTTGGTAGTAATTAAATCGTCATGATTTCTTACCTTTTACGTCACATAGGTATTTTTCATTTCTAAAATGGAGTTGTGTTGAATATTTAGCTGCATGAAATTTACCGTTGCAGGCAGCTGTTGCATTCACTACGCAGTCTAGTTTAGTTCTAGGAATGTGACTTTGATATAATATCAAAATGGAATTTACTATGTTATATACGTAGAGACCAAATTTGCTATTTTATTATTAAAAGCTTTTATTTAACTTGCTCTGTATGTATGTAAGTATGTGTGTTACGGTGGAATTTTGGAACTCAATTTTGAAGTAGATATATTTAACCGATTGAGCTGAAATTTTGCATACGCGTTTAGTTTGGATGACAATGCACGATATGGTATGTGACATCACTCTAAATCCAGTATGGCCGACCATCCAAGATGGCGAAATAATTATTTTCTATGCAGTCCTACAATATGGATATTAAATGAAAGGGCTTTTTGAGAGTAACTCGAAAACGAATGTTATTTCATTCTACATTCAACATGGCGGCTCATCCAAGATAGGGGAATAGTTATTTTTAATGCACTTCTGCAATATGGGTATCAAATGAAAGAGCTCATTGAAAGTAACTCGAAAACGAATGTAATGTCATTCTACATCCAATATGGCGGCTCATCCAAGATACGGAAATAGTTATTTTTAATGCACTTCTGCAATATGGGTATCAAATGAAAGGGCTTATTGAGAGTAACTCGGAAACGAATGTAATGTCATTCTATATCCAATATGGCAGCTTAGCCAAGATAGGGAAATAGTTTTTTTAAAGCACTTCTGCAATATGGGTATCAAATAAAAGGGCTCATTGAGAGTAAATTGAAAAGTAATAGTCAAGTCGTGTCGTGTTGTGAACTGTCATGTCGTGTTGAGTCGTGTCGTGTCGTGTCGTGTCGTGTCGTGTCGTGTCGTGTCGTGTGTCGCGTGATTTGTAAATAAACTAGTAAGTACCAATTTAACTGAGTAAATTGATATTATATTTTTATTTTAATAAATTTATCAAGTACTGATAGATTGTTAAGTCTCGCGAGTCGCGACAAGCTTTTATTATCATGCAAATTGTATAATATATTGAGGATTATAACTTAATAGTTAAAAAATTTAAGTAGAAATTTATTTTTTTCTTTTTAGACTATTAAAATAAAAGCTTTTTTTTCAAAAAGTTTTTTGTTTATATTAATGTTACGTTAATACAGTTTCGAACCTGTTGGGATTCAATCAACAACAAAATAGTATTCTATAATAGTAATCTTATGACTGATTTATCGGAGTTTTTACGTTAAGTTAGTATGATTCGACAGTTATGAGAGTACCGGTTTGTAATTTTATTAATTTGAAACTACATTGAAACCAAAACGAAGCTCTCTTGAATTAAGGGTACAATGTTAGATGACTTTAGCGCTCAACTCGCGTTTTGATAACGCACATTTACCACTTTTACTACTACAACGTTCGTTAGTATATTATTGTGTACAGTTGTAAGCATTTTAAAAACGCGTGTTTGAGCTATACTTAAATCTAAACGTACCTATCAGTTACTGAATACCCGCCTCAGGTTCCCCGGACACCCAACTTCAGACAACTTCAACCAACCGAACCTTTATGGCCGGCCACCAAGTACTGTCGAAGGCTCCCTCTATGTCCAGTGGTACCACAACAGATTTTTTTTATTTTTTTATTTTATTTTTACGAAATAAGGGGGCAAACGGGTCACCTGATGGAAAGCAACTTTCGTCGCCCATGGACACTCGCAGCATCAGAAGAGCTGCAAGTGCGTTGCCGGCCTTTTAAGAGGGTAATAGGGGAGGGTAGGGATGGGAAGGGAAGGGAATAGGGGAGGGTAGGGAAGGGAATAGGGTAGGGGATTGGGCCTCCGGTAAACTCACTCACTCGGCGAAACACAGCGCAAGCGCTGTTTCACGCCGGTTTTCTGTGAGAACGTGGTATTTCTCCGGTCGAGCCGGCCCATTCGTGCCGAAGCACGGCTCTCCCACGTATTTAAATATAAATATAAAAAGTAAATTTTCTTCTCCTTCGTCTTCTTTCTGATGTGGTTTGGTTCAGACATTAGGGCATCCTTAAAATATAAGTATATCTTAGCACAGAAATCTGCAGGGTTTTACAAGATAACTTTGTATGTTTTCGTCGTACAAGGCCCAGGATAAAGTACGGAATGAGATGTCTCAGATACGGTCCCTTCTTAAGGACTACACTTAGTTCCGTAATAAAGTACTCGTATTTTTCACAGCTTTACTACGTCACGCATGAGGCTGGCCATTTGTAAAAAACCGGCCAATTGCGAACCGAATCGCGTGCGAAGGGTTTCGTGAAAAACTAAAAGTATGTTGTATTTTCATTTTGTTTTAAGCAAAATGCTTAAAAATTTAGGTATCTCAAATAAGAGATTGTTAAATTGAAAAAAAAACGACCGTTAAATTTAGTCTTAATTACATTTCAGAATATAACGTATTTTAAGTTATGCAATGTTACAGATAGAGGTCGTGATTATTAATCAAGATACTGTAGAAAATGTTACAACATTTTTTAAAAAATGCAAGCTAGTAAGGAAATTCAAATTTAGCATTTCTTAGTTTAGTTGTATGCGGCTACAACCAAAAGACAGATGGACACACAGCGGTATCTCAGAACAGGGTTCCGGTTTTACCATTTGGACACAGAACTCTAAAAAGTACAGATCACAGAGTATATTTCATAGAGCCTTAAGGCTTCTTGTGTTCAGCTTAGAAAATACTTTATGAAAACACGTCCTGCTTATATTATACGAAATAATCATAAAACTGTTACATTAGTAGTGTAGACAAAATATGGGTACAAGCAGTGGCGGATTAAGCATTTTGCCGCCCTAGGCCCTGTCTAATATGCCGCCCCTTTTGAACAACAAAATTCTTTAATATTTTGATTCACAGCTTTTATTTTATGTAACTATGAGATTGCGAGCGTGCAACTCCTTTGCGCCAAAATTCGTTTATTGCGCGGGCACTGTACATTTTTTCGGGATAAAAAGTATCCTATGTCCTTTCCTGGGACTTAAAATATCTCCATACCAAATTTTATCAAAATCGGTCCAGTGGTTTAGGCGTGAAAGAGTAACAGACAGACAGAGTTACTTTCGTATTTATAATAATATAAAGTATGGATATTGATGGTTTGGATAATATAGTATAGATATGCCCTGGATATTTGTGACGTTTAAATAGTTATTCTATTAGATAGCGAATAAAATTTTATAAAGTAAAATTTTACCAAATTTAAAGGTGTTTAGGACTAAGTCTATAAGTTTAGTTTTCAGTATTTACCGCGGCCTCATAGAAAATAGGCATGAACGGTGAAACATCGCTTACGCTGTGTTTCGTCGTGTGAGTGAGTTTACCGGAGGCCCCATTCTCTACTCCCTATTCCCCTATTCCCTTTCCCTATTCACGCATTTACCCTACTACCTCTTAAAAAGGCCGGCACTTGCAACTTTTACGATATTGCGAGCAGGGTCGGCGTTAACCCTACCAGTGCCTGGGCGAGATTCCTTCAATGCCCTCTTCAATTTCATATACATACGAAAAAAATCGGTCAGGCGCCCCTTTATATGGCGTGCGGCGCCCCATTTTACCCGGCGCCCCAGGCGGTTGCCCAGCGTACTACTGGATGCAAGTGCCCATGGGCGACGGTAGTTTCTTTACATCAGGCTGACCCATTTGCTCGTTTTCCCCCTAATTTCATTAAAAAAATCATTGAATAAAATAATTACTATTCTCAAATCGCGGAATTCTGTCTAAAGCGGTCATTGACTCCCTGTCAAAAAAACTTGTCATTTTCTATACAAAGTACAAACCGCGATTGACAATGAAGTGACAGATGTTTCTAATCAGGGTGATATCGTATTTAGCATACACATGCTGATGTGAACACAGTATAAATTATATTACTTCAAACTCATAAATAGTTGGAGATTATCATAAGAAGAGGTAGGGTTGCCATCACCTTTATTGCCGTCGCTGGTCAAGCACGACAAAAATCGCGGACATTTGGCTTCGGCTTTTTCCCCGGACACCCATTAAAAAGTATTTACTATTACGTCTTACCAATTTTTGCTAAAACATCTTTCTTTTCAAACAAAAATTTGTAAAAATTTGATTAACTTAAGTCCTTGAAATCGTACTTGATTTTGATCAAATAAAAAAAGTGTGTATGCTTAGCGAGTTTATATCTTTCGTTTATTGCTGCCTGGCTAAAAAGTTGGATGTCTCTCAACAAAAGTGTCCGGATTTCACCTGGACACTTTTCAAAAATCCGGCCGGACGGTCCCCGGACGCCCTTTAAACTAGGACAAATCCAGGGAAATCCGGACGGATGGCAGCCCTACGAAGAGGTAACCAAGACGTTTTCCGATGAAAATATAACAGTCTAGCTGTTTCTTTACAAGAATTCAATTTTATTCTTTAGTTAAAAGAAGTGCGAGTTTTTTTCACATAGCTCCTAGACTGGAAAGGTCAATGACCGCTGGTGTCACCTTAAATTGTCCTGACTATAACTACTGTAAACAAAGAAAAAAGCGGCCAATTTATTTTTTCACATTATCAAATTTATCTTGCGGGGCGCGCCAATTTTGCCGCCCCCCCAAATCGTGCCGCCCTAGGCCCGGGCCTCACGGGTCTATGCGGTAATCCAGCACTGTACAAGGTATATTTTGTCTCATAAACGATTTTGTGTTGGGTAAAAATAACATTATTATACTATTGTGGGCATATTTTAATAGCTGTAATTCAGATTGCTTTTTTTAATTACCCAAAACGATAATAACACTACTGCTAGCTCTTTTCAAATGTGCAAAAACGTATACGACAAATGATAGTAATGAAGATAACGTTTTTACTTTATTTTAACATAATATAGTTTTAGATCTAGCATAGCTCCATCTATATGAAACATTTGGATGTAAATATTAAAATGAATTATTATATAATTTAATAACATGAGAAGTTGGGAACTACGTTAACACGGCTGTGCTAAATTTAGCTCTCGGCAATTTACATATAAATTGATTTAGACGAAAACTATTAAATCACTCCGAGAAAATTACCATAAACGTTACTTACTAAACATGTAAATTTATGATATAAAATATAACAGAGATTTTAAGCTCGTACTTATATTGTGAAAACGTGGGTCGCGATTGTAACTTCTCTACTAATTCAGCTGGTAAAATCGCGTTCCAAATTATTTAAGTACTAGACATTACCCACAATTTTGCACAGACTTTTGTTTATAGTGTGACGACCATTATTTTTTGTAATATAAAACTTATATCCTTTCCCGAGACTCGAAGTATCATCATACAAAATTTTAGTAGTTCAGCGGCTTGAGCGCAAAGAGGAAACGAATAGTCCGACAGACAGAGGCAGACATAATAGTTTTTACATTCAAGCCCTTTGCCCACATTGTGGTCAAGCATGCACGTGTGGTAGGCGCCATACAATAACTATTAAAACAAATGTCAGTTTTCATCGCAGAAAAATCTAAATATATATTTCTGCGCAACTACATTTTGAGTAACATCCATCTACAATAATATTTTTCACATCAAGCAAAAATATAATAAGAAAGAAATAAAGTTATGTTAGTAACAGGATGTGCTGAGGTTAAATATTTGTGGAGTTCGTTTTGTTATTTCGTAGTAGGGGCAGATTGTTTGTTTTGTTTATTCCCTTACCTAACCCTTCTAATGATCAAACAACGGGTGTTCTTTTTGAATTATGGCTGTATTTTGGAAACTAATCTTGCAACATTTAATGGTGAGTAACGTGGAAAAATGCCGCTCATAACTTTTGATAAAGATATTTAAAACAATATAAACTAGCAACGAAAGAATATGCATCTAAATCTGTTGCGTAGTTTACAATATTATTTGGCTACATATAGAGACAGATATAGGCATGTGACTTTGCTAGTTGTAGTGGAAAAGTACCACAAAAGATATTGCTGTTTGAATTTGAACTTTATAGATAAACCACAATGAAGTTTGTAAAAACGTTAAAAAGAAATGACCCCGTTATTAATAAAAAGATCCATACATTTTGTATGGATTTTTTTTTTGTTTATTAGTACTACAACGATTTGACCTGTCTCTCTGTCAGCGACTTTTCTAACGCATCAAACCAGAACAAAACATTGCATAACTATAATACATAGTGTAGTTTATCATCAGTAAATTGTTAAAGTATAACTTTAGGTTTAAAATAAATTTAAATTGAGTCCTTCCAAAGTCCTCGGCTAACATATCAATCAAGGACAAAACGTTGTATTATAACTATAATACAGTGCGGTTTATTTATCAGAGGTGAAAGTGTAACTTTTGGCTTAAAATAAATTTAAATTGAAAGTCCTTTCAGAGTCCTCAGCTCTATAACTTTGCCGTTTAGCCAATTAGCGGTGTACTTTTGGACGCCTGAGATTAATCACAGGATAGTTTTAGCTCTGGTCTCCGGGTTAGCGTGGTTGGAAGTTGCACGAGGTCAGAACTAGCTCTTTTATAACTCAAGCAAAGACTCTTTTGTAAAATTGGGACAAAAATTGGGCCTCGCGGTTTTGGGGTGCGGAAAGTACAGAAAAGGGGCATGGTACGGCGCCTACTTTATAGAGTATGTTATTTGAGCAGACAAAAAACATTAATTATAATATCATTGTTAAAGTTTTTTGTCAATTGAAAGTTGCTTTGATAGAATCGAAAAGTAATATTGTATATTTAAAAGCAGTAAAATAGCTGGAAATACTGAGGCTAAGTGAGAAATGAATCACCAAATTTTACCCTTTTTCTGAATATTCAAATAGAATCGAAAAATGAATAAAAAATGATTACTTATAACCTTGTTTCCGTAATTTTATTATAGCAATTCATACTTTAATAAAAGTTTATGACAGTTCAAAACAAATAAAAGGCATCCGAAGATTCATTAACTCAACAACCATCCCCACTTCACGCTTTGTTCCCCCATTATTATTCATTAATAAGAATTTCTAACAACCTTTTCAACAACGCAACGCTTCTGCCTTCCATTAATTTCTCATAAGATGAATATTATTATTGACTTCCACCGAAAATTTTATTCACATTTACTTTTTGAATTAATATATTGGTATATTGTTTGTTATAATAATTCTTAATTATGTGATTAATGTAATAATGAACTAGCTTTTCTTAATATTTTATTCTAATATATAGACTCTGTGACATATAATTAAAATTTACTAGAAATAACATTTGCATGCTATTGTATAGCTAAAAGTGTCAGAACCATTAAAATTTATAAGTGTTCTTCGTCATTCAGAGTACTAACATACTAAAGTTTGGTCAAGACTTGGGTCGACGCCAATAGCTTTTAGAAAAAGTTAATTAATCATCTTGAAGCGCTCTCAGAAAATGAATTTTATTCGCAACTTCTCAAGTCGTCAATATCCGCAAATAACAATTTTGTAAAGAGGTTAACTTACCTCATTAAAGAAATGAAATTAAGATTACTAAGCAGAAATTCGCCTACAGGGATTAAGTTTTTCCTTTCAATGGGTATTAACATTTCTGAATGATTAAAAAGATTTAAATTTGTAAGTACTTGAATGAATATAGTTATTCCTTTATTAATTTTTAGGACTTCTTACTAAATATTATTTGTGAACAGCCTGAGCGTTGTAGTTCATTAGCCTGATGTTTCTCTGCAAACTTAACACGACCCTAATCTTACGAGGACTCCACTATACTTGTTTCGTATATCATTATCTTAATAAATAGTTTATTTTCCCAGTGTACCCTACAAACACGTTCCGTTCGCGTAACAAACTGGTGCACACCTCAAATATTTCCCGATACGAATTTGAGCACAGTTCCGCAGGAAATTTAAACCTATTGAATAACCGAACGTAACTCGCAAATATTATTTAATACACCTCCTTATTTATCAATATAAAAGCCAGGTAGACTATACTTTGTTCAGAGTTTAAAGAAAAAATCGGCCAAGTGCGAGTTGGACTCGCGCACGAAGGGTTCCGTACCATTATAGAGCAAAAATAGGTAAAAAAATGTGTTTTTTGTATGGGAGCCGCCCTTAATTATTTATTTTATTTAAATTTTATTACTAATAATTAAAGTATAAATATAACTGAGTATTTTGTGGACATTTCAAGAGCCTACTTATTGCCATTATTAATATCGAGCAAAAAATAGCAAAAAAATTACGTTTGTTGTATGGGAGCCCCCCTTAAATATTTAATTTATTTTTAGTATTTGTTGTTATAGCGGCAACAGATATACACAATCTGTGAAAATTTCTGAAATCTAGCTATAGCGGTTTTTGAGATACAGCCTGGAGACAGACAGACAGACAGACATTGAAGTCTTAGTAATAGGGTTCCGTTTTTACCCTTTGGGTACGGAACCTTAAAAACACTTATATAACTCGAAAATATGACGTTTCTTAAGAGGAAAACCTGACAAGATTGTTCTTTACTCCAATAATAATCTATTGAATAACCGAACGTCACTCGCAAATATTATTTAATACTCAGGTACTTATTTATCAGATTGATAGTTCTTTTCTCGTTAAAAAATTCCTACATGCTAAGCTTCATAAAAACATGAGATAAATTCAAAGATTCAATAAAATTCAAAGACTTTATTTGCAAAAACCAAGTGTTACTATAAAAGCTCGAACTACGGCAAATCCTAAGTTGAACCAGCTGTCCCTCAAGAGATACGACACTTTACGAGATGTCAGTGTCTATTGGGATTAAAACAATAATAATTGAAATTATTTTTAAGCTATTGCATAGCTTTTATCGAGGGCTTTAAACGCGGCGACCAAATCAAGAAATTCCGTAACGAAAAAAACCTAACACGTCCCACTCCAACGGTGCGGCGTTGCCAGACTTCAGCACGGTGTTCGTGTGCGTGTGTCTAGACGTATGCGAATTTTATTGCATGTTGATAAAAAATGCTATGCTTTAGCTTTACCGTGGCAGTCCCCGAGTACCATACGTTTTTTTTTCCAAAAAGCAATTAAAATACACACCTTAAAACGTTTTGTGCAAAACCAAACCAGATTCAAAAACACGCGTTTAAGCTGCTGTAGCACTGGGAGATATAACTTTTTGAAACTGCAGTAAGATAATCAGGTAAGTTAGGAGCAGGCTGAGGAAGTTAAATGGGAGAGTTATGCCGATGTTGAACATGTTGAAGAGAGAGAAGGAGAGATCCCGAGCTTCCGTCAAACCCAAGAACGCCTGCGCCGCAGTTCGTGTTGTTTTGTCTGTAAATATTGAAATTGGTAAATATTTAATGATGGAACTAATTAAAAACTTCAAATAAGAGTTCTCCCAACCGCTAACTTGGGTACAGTTATAGCAGTGTGTGGTTTTTTAGGGTTCCGTAGTCAACAAGGAACCCTTATAGTTTCGGTCTGTCCGTCCGTCTGTCCGTCTGTCTGTCCGCGGTTTTGCTCAGAGACTATAGCACCTACAAAGCTGTAATTCGACATGAATGCAGATATTAATGATGCCAACAAAATGGTATATAAATTCTTAATTTTTTTTATGGTACCTCAGTACACATCAAGTGGGGGTGATTTTTTTTTTCGCGTCCACCCCACCCTGTGGGGTGTCATTGGATAGGTTTTTAAAAAATATTATATGAGTATTCTAAGACCATTTTTCGATTTAGGGATCCATTTGTGAAATATGAAGTTTTAAAGTGGAAAAAACCGTTAGAGTCCAGTGTCCCCCCCCCCCTTCTACCAACTAAACGGTTGCTTCTGGAAATATGAAAAAATTCACGGGGGAGGAAATATGCTAAATCTAAAAGGAAAACTATTACGGCTAAGGAGATTTCATAAGTAAATGAGTAATTGTCGATCAACTAAAAAAATTGTATTCGGAGAAGTATAGAGGAAATTTTCGTTCTTATTCCTTTGAACGTAACTGAGATGATGTTGTTATTATTTATTATTGTAAAACACGTTATAAATGTGCATTCATTAACTATACAAAAATTATCAAAAACTAGCGGTACTATAACGGAACCCTCTATTGCGCGTGGCTCGACACGCACTTGGCCGGTTTTGTAAGTAGCTACGCGTAGATCATATTATATACCTAAATATCGGCCTCATTTTTGCGCGTTGTCCTAGCTTTTTATTCTGCCTGAGTTAAGAATGTCTAAAACACAATTAAACTTACATCACAATATGTTATAGTGATTTTCGTGCAATTTAATTTTCATTACATAATAAGTAATTTTTTGAGTAATTTAATTTTCGTGGCATCTTATAAATTATAATATTATAGAATATGGACATTGAAATTATGGAATTACCGAAGTTATTTTCATAAAGGGTCGAGGCGAGCGTGTCCCGAAGCTTCTTGACCTCCCTGCACACTTGGTCCGCAAAGAAACAGATCGAGAACATTGGGAATATGTGGAGAACCATGAAGCTGGTTTTAGCCAAACAATCCGCCATTACAAACTGAAACGAATGCATTTTTATTAAACTAATCCCCATTAAAATGTACCATAAAAAATTTATTTATACGCAGACCGTGGACCTATTTTATTTGGTCGGGTAGCATATTTAACTTACATTTCCAGTAATAAAAGCCCTTGAGATTTCATATGCAATGCCCATGTTAACGACAAACGTCACCATTAGAAGTATAAGCAACTGAAACAAAAATAAAATAAGATTACTAAGGGGCCGGCTTTACCAATAAAAAATAAATCGTATCCGAAAACTACAACAGCCTTGAATATGCTATATTATAAGGAGTCACAAACATACCTGCCATTTTACAGCTTCGTTCAAGTAGTCGTAGGCCTTGATGATGCTGTAGTATAAGTCCATAAGATCGCCCATTATAATTTTAGATTTACGCTTCATTTCCTTCTTAAACTTCGAGAACGAGGCATCGCAGAACACGGTACTGTTGTAATCGTTTACGGGGTAGGATAGCTTTATGTGATAGGCAACCTGACGAATCCTCGGCGCGAACATGCCGACAAGATGAGCGAGATAATACATTTCTAGGTAGTGCACCATAGTCAAAGGGGAAAATATTATCATGTAGTAATATATTTGCACAAATTTAAACGTCAAACGCCTCTGTGAGTACACACAGGCGAATAATAGACCAGCAACAAAAACAGAAGACATTTGAATCAGATTGTATATTGTATTCTTCGTAATCTTGACGCTGTAACCGATTTTTTGGTCGAAATCATCGAGCTCCGCGTAGAATTTCTGAAGTCTTCCCTTCAAGGTGAAGGTGAGGACAGTGACTAGGGTGTACTTCAAAACGTCAGACAGAAACAGATAGTCGTAGCATTGGAGAAATAAAAATATGCCGAAACCAACGATGGCACTAGTGATGGCAGAGGAGTAAGCGAGGCACAGGTAGAAGAAACTATTTGTTACATTTTCTAATACACCGACTCTATTCGGACCAAATAGTAGGGTCAAAAATATAAACATTTTCGACACATTATCGATTTTCTTTCGATCCATAAACGTATTAAGTTTGACCATTGGTGCGGACATCTTTAGTCCTACACGGTCTTCTGGAAAAAGAACAATTCGTTGGAAATTTCATTAACATAAAAGCCACCGCTAATAAATTACCGATCCATTTGTTTGTAGATACTCTCACCATATTAAAAATATTCAGTACGTTGTTGGATCCATATGCTGATTAATTATTTAAATCGAACATATCAGTCCAATTTTAGCTTTAATTAAAAAGTTTTTACTTAGTATTCTGATCAAAGTTGTATTTTTAAAAAGTTTGCAGGTCAAAGTTTTGCGTATGCTGTATTATTATCCCACTTAAACTATGTAGTTTATAGTTTCCGGGCTCAATTAAACTTGGAAAGTTCTCGTAGCCATCACGTAGCCACCCCGTAGCTACCCGTAGCCATGGCTACGAACATCGTAGCTCACAGCTGCTTCGTGATACGCGCTACCAAACGCAAGACCTTATAAACCCAAGGTTCATGGGTATTTGTGAGAAAAATATGCATTCGATTGTTATCTGTTATGTGAATAATGAATACGTGAGCAGAAGAACCACATAGCTAACATTTTGTAACATAAGGACTCCTTTCCTTTCCCTTTTTTCCCCTATAATTTGAACAAACCTTGTAACTTATCTACTTCATCACCCGGCTATATGTATCTGGCTACACATGAAATCCACAGTTTTTAATTTCAAACAATTTTTCCGGCCCTAAAGCCTCCATTTATGCAAAAACGGCAATTTTTAATATTACTTACGCGGTTCTTCCACTCACGTCTTAAATTAAAAAAAAATCAAATCATAAACCTAGAAAAAACATAAATATAGTATTTTAGTTACAGCGATTTATGTAGCTAGTATTTGATTAAACCAAACAGAATTTTTTTATTATTATTTTTCATTTTTTATTGGGCTTTGGCCCACCACACATTCCCACCACTGTATCTCCTGTGTCGCCAGGATCGACAGCGGTATCTAACCACGAAAACCCTTTGATATGATTTCAGGGAGCCCGAGGAATATGCCAAAGCTGTCTTGGGACCCGCAACGAAATTAATCAGAAGAAAATAGGAGTAGGAAGAATTCCAGATTCCCTCCCCATATAAAGCGGGAGACAGCACAAAGTTGCAGTGACCAAAAGTCAAAGACCTGAAGGGGAAGCACCAGTAAGCTGAATTAATTTATTGTGTTAGACTGTTGCCAATAATAATTGTGACAAAAACACTTGAAGGCACTGAAGTTCCTAGCGCTGTTCACGAGATCACCGTAGTATGCGACTCCAGATGTACAGAATAGGTTGTTTAGCATTGTAATTCTTTCGTCCTGCCAGAGACTGCACTCTCAGAGAACATTATGAGCGGTTTGTTCAAATATGTTGCCTTCGGTCGAGCACTCGCACATAGGTGATGCTACTAGTTTAAATCCGTAAAGTTTGGCCTTAAAATTTCCATGACCGGTCAGGAATTGAGAAACGCAGTGATCAATATTTTATAATGCTACCTGTGGAGGCTTGTAATTGGTTTTTCGTGTTCTATAATTTATAGTAAATTTAATATAGCTAGCTTTAAGCCACCCAAACATGATAAAATAAAGTAAATAAAATAAAATATTCATCCAATGTTTGGATAGCCGTTCACGAATATTAGGGAAAAAATTATAAAGATGTCACCCTTTGGTGGAACAGTCCCATCGCGTCTGCCATTCGGAGATTAGGCTTTGCACAGAGTCTTATAAAGGTTCAAACAATCTTGTTATTTTAAGTTTATCGCGTGCGCTTAAAAAGAATGGGTTGTTAAAAAACTAAAAAGGTAAAACTCCGGCTAACACAGGCAAGGCTTCGGTGCTTGTGGTCCTGTAAGCTTTGCATAAGAATATAAGAGCAAGACGTTGGCTTTGTAGCAACTTGCGACGAGTCGCGCTGATAGTTGCTCTGTCGGCCCACACGGGGGCCCCGTAGCAAATATCAACAGAAAATAAAAAAAAATTAAAAATTAAGACAATTCATGTTTAATCCAAATTAAAATGAATCAGGCTATCTAATTAAAAACCATTCCTTAAAAACCAAAACTTATAAAAGCGAAATAAAAAATACAGAATTAATGGCGAAAGTGGAATTTTCTAAATGAGCAGTATTGGGCCGTTAGCAATATTTATTTCGGCGATCGCCAGTAATTCGGATTCCAGCTGAGACTGCTATTGATTCCCGCGAGTCCGAATTTCCGAATTCTATCAACCAACATGTTTTCTTTTCGAATAAACACGATACACTTTAAAAACTGCTAGATAGTATTAAGAAGAAATAGCACTATAAATTATTTTTAACACAAAACCAATTTTAGATGGAATTCAATCGCGATTTGAGATTATTTTATGATATGTAACTTAACTAACTTTAATACTATAAATTAATTAGAAAACATATTACAACTAGACTACGTAGTTCCAAAACATGAAGGAGTTTTGAAGCATAGAAAACGATCAAGCTAAGTCCCAGGTTAACGCGTTATTTCGATCTATTAACGATTTTTTTTTTACTTTGAACACCGCGCAAAGCTCTCCCAGGTCAATTAATTGCTTGTTCAAAAATATAATTTCTATCTTCCGGTTGTAAACATCCATTACGGGGATCCTCTTCAGGGGGCAAATTGACGCGAAAATGCTGAACAAATTTTGAGATTTTTTTTGTGAACAATAGCGGCCGTCGGCACACAATGGACTCAACTCAATCTCGCAGAAACTCTTCGCCCAAAACAGCTACGAAGAATTGTTTGAGTTACATAAATAAAATACTAATCATTTTTACGTTGCGATAAGAAAACATTTGCGTTCATGTTATGATATTAAACTACAAACAAGAAGAATAAACCTAATAGTGTATTGTTACTTGTCGTTAAAACTATAGTTATACGATCACTGAAAAAATTGAAAAGCTATCGAACAAACTTCTACTTTTCTTTTAACATACCTACTAATATTTAGATATAGCTATAATTACGAAAGAGCTATTGGGCTTAAGACTACAACATAAGAGAATAAAGATTACGATATATAGAAGCACATAAACTATTCAAGTATATATATTTTATACACTTCAACACAGATTAACCGAACTGAATAATAACGATACTCAGTCACTAAATATAATACGGTATTCTGAAACGATTGTTACATTCGACTTAGCAGTAAGATTGTGCATCTAAATGCAGATTACATGGCTGTACTCGCCTGTACCCGGTTGTACCAAGTTGTACTCATCTGTACCCGGGGACTTATGCCCGCTTTACCTTGATGATCAGCTTAAGGAACTTCGCTGGCTGCCCTTTGTGAATAGTCACTGAGATAACGAAGTTTATTTAAAAATAATTATGCAGAATTTGTATTGTGATTTGTATTTTATATAACGATTAATAAATAACCCACAGAAAATTAACTATTTTCAGCACAAAAACTGTTTAGGGTCATAATATTCTTAATATCACAGGTAAAAATGTTAAGACATATGGAGACGAAGTATTTACGGCAAGCACGTAGTTTTTTTGCTTGCGTCGATATATACATTTCCATAAAAAAATTGATTTACAACATTAATTTTGACTTTGAATCTTAGAAAAAAGTGAAAAGCCAAAGATACTTCTCTCTTTCACTCTTTTAGCAGTTTCAGCTTTAATTATATTTACAATTTAACAGTGACGCTGAAATCCGTGACCAAGCAAAACAGACCATCAATATTAATATGGACACTCCAACTTGAGCACTTCTCAAAACAACGCTCAAGTGGCGCCATTTGTGACAGGTGGCGAATTACCTTCGGATATTGTAAAAGGATCTCAACTTTTATATTTGTTTAAACTACTGAAAGGCTGCAATGCTTTTTAAATTATATTTATTGACTCCAAATTGACTCCTACATATTGCTATTACAACCATATTTTTGCGACTAATAATACTGACAATCACCTGTCATGTTGGTCTGCTTCTAAATAGACAAAAGGTTACAATATTCGACTGAACAATATTGTTTACCTATTGCTTTATAAAGGATAATCTACGAGCGGTATTAAAATTTCTCCAATATTTAGATTGTAACTTTCGTAGATATTTAACAATGTTACCTATACCATTCCCATACGGTAGTCCCAAACTAATTATTATTTTCCTTTATTTTGCTGCCATGAGTTTTTAAATATCTATGTTGATAAAAAAAGTCCTAATCAATATTGCGGACCATTCACATAAAATACTACAATGAGTGATGACAGACGTACGAGGATCTTAATTAACAACTGTGCATTAAGGGCCTGTTTCACCACTTCCTGATAATGTGCCGGATAGGCTATCCACAACTTATTTGACGGATTCTCCATACCCTATCTGTCAAGTTAAGTGGTGGATAGCCTATCCGGCACTTATTAGGAAGTGGTGAAACAGACCGTAAGCCTTGTAAAGCTGTAAAATGCTCACAGATTTTGTAGACAAAATAACAGGGCTAATCCATAAGTACGTCATATAATTTCATGATTTTTAGACCCCTCTCCTGACTAAGACGTGAGCGGAAGAAACAGGTAAGTAACAGTTAAAAAAATTCCGTTTTTTGCATAAATTTTGGCTTTAGGACCGGAAAAATGATTTGAAATAAAAAAAAGTGGATTTTATGTGTAGCCATATTAGCCAGATGATGAAGTAGATAAGTTACGTGTTTTTATGTTATAAAATGTTAGTTTACGTGGTTCTTCCACTCACGTCTTCATTTTCTCACAAATTCCCCCCTTCTAGTGTGACGTTACAAATTTGCAACTTTACATCAAAAATTAAAAAAATCGCGATTCAGTTTATTGAATTTGAAATGTAATGTCACAAAACTTAGGCCTCCCCACTGCTTGTCACACCATGTCATACTTCATCGACCCCCTCCCCTCCCTCTCTACGTGTGCCATGCTTTGTAGATGACCCCTTAGAGCCAGTATACACGGCGCGTTGCATTGCGTCGTCGCAACGCAATTATTTTGACGCATAGCCGGCACCATGGGCGCTGCGCCATCGCAGCGTTATAACATAGCAGTTTTAACGTCAACACCCCCTCCCGCTTCGTCTCGGGGGCTGCTGTCCTTTATGTGTGCGTTGCGACGACGCAGCCCGCCGTGTAAATACCTTGGTATTTTATGTAAAACAACGCAACGGCAGCGCTGCATCGACGCAACGGTGACGCAACGCGCCGAGTGGACTGGCTCTTAGGCTGCGTTTCCACAGGAGATGAGCTAAGCTGCGTTGCGAGGGATGTGTTTTTAACAACCAATAGAAACGTTTCATTTGCCTGATCACGTTCAGCGCAACGATTCTATTGGTTCTTGTAAAACACATTCCTCGCAACGCAGCTTAGCTCATCCCCGGTGGAAACGCAGCCTTACGATGGGTATGCTACGTGAGATTTCCAATTTGCCAAATAAAAATTTAAACGAAATCAAATATTTACCCAACATTAACATACAGCCAAATCACGTTTCATTCCCATTGTATCATGTTTAATGTACGACCTTCTAATTAACCCAAACACACCGCCACATCAAAAGTAGCCTTAATGAGGACATGTGAACGTACCTTAACTTTCCTAACAAATAAGTAAACAATTTTATTTCAGTAATATTCATAGGGTATGCAGCATAGCAATAAGGTTTATTATATCTATACTAATATTTTATTTAAGAAAGTATGTGTCCGTTATGTCTATAAGCTTAAACTGCTGAACTGATTGTAGTAATTTCATTTGGGAATATTTTGAGTCTAAACTCTAATGACTTTAATGGCTTTTTAAAAATTAAGTCTAACAAAAATTTCAATGAAAAGTTTTTGTCTTTTTTCTTTTTATATGCCTAGCAAGGGCTTTTACGTGTAGATAGCAATCTATTCCAAAGTGAAATTAAGTTAAAATATTTAAAACCTTAATTTGTACTTGGGAATAATATCTGGTACATTTATCTGATACATATCTCGTATTCAGAAATATATAAAACTGGCTTTTGATCTATTTTACAAAAAAAAATGAATCTACGATATCTGTACAGGGTGTAACAAAACTACATGATAATACTTTAGGGTAGAGTTTAAAAAAAAGTTACTCTTTCAGCGGTGCTATTTCCACAGTGAGCTCTGGGGACTCTCACACAATTACACACCCTAAAATATTATCACTAATAATAAATAAACTAAATTAAGTAGTTTTGTTACGCCTGTATATCTACCACCAACTCGAGAACTATGACAGCGGAAAGAACCGGCGTACTGGGTCATCTTTCCGATCCATTCCCAATTTATTTACGGCAGAGTAATTACCTACTCAACTGCATAATTATGCTGACATATTACCAGAGTAGACAGAACTAAGGAGAACCTCGACTTCAAACGAACGGGCGAATATACGCAAGCTGGGCGCGACTGTCACTTTCAACATGTTTCACAATGCTGAGTAACGCATTAGTACGGCGCGTGCCGGCCGATATGACATACTACGTCAAACGTATAAATTTCGAGATCTCTTCTGAGTCGGCCTACTCGTTAGTTCTGTTTACTCTGATATTACTATATCTCGCTTTTCGTAATAGCAACCAAGAAATATACCTAGAGCCTGGTTTTAATTATCCAGAGAACATAAAACAAATGGGGCATCTGGGCCGGGGCGAATTGAAAATATCTTCACCAAAGAGTTTTCGAACGCTGTGAAATCCTCTTTTGTTACCGTCGCGATAGAATTATTAATTGCTTGTGCTTACTGCTTAACTATGCAGTGGTTGTTTTAATTGTCTTACCTTATAACAATATTTACAGGCGAAAAATAGAATATCACCTTTTTGGTATTCCGTTAAAAATGGATTCCGTTAAGAATGGTTCGATCCCGGGTGGAGGCGTGTACCAATAAGACACTTTCTGATCTCAAGTACATAATACGGACACTCATACGGTGAAGGAAAACATCGTGAGGAAACCCGCACATACTTGGTCCCAGACGTATTGACTAGTTCTTTCTCTGGACTAGGCCGATTATGTTGCGAGAATGCCGTATGTGCTTGGGCAACCATACGGTCATTTTGTTAAAATCTTGTCCCAGGCACTATAGTATTTGAAGAGTGGTTACTTCGCTCTGAGAATACTGTCACATTTAAGTTTAAATTATTTATTGTTCAGTTCAATTCAATTGTTCATATTGGGAAAAACCGTAAGTTTTTAAATTAATTATAAGTATTAAGCACAAAGAAACTGATTTCATGTATTCCATAATTGAATTTACGGTCAGCCCAGTTGGACGAATACTAATGAGTGATATTTAACTGGACAAACAGACAGGAAAATTGCTTTATTTGTATAAAAGTTTTACGCTACTTTAATAGTTGGCAACCTATTGCAGATAAATGTAGTAAAGACTGTTGATGTAGGTAAAACTTTCAAAGAAAAATTTTGAGAACGGAACCTTGAGAATGTATGCAAAATATCACACTGCTACCGCGCCGCTCGCACTACCTCACGCACTTCCCTCCCCGCAAGATGCAAGCACGCATGTCGACACGTTCTTAGCATGTCTATTGTTTGTCTTAAGTGTTACGGGGTTCCGAGACGAACAAGCAGCTTAGCGGCAAGCACGTAGACTTGAAGCAAAATAAATAATATACAATCAATCCAGCGCGTAGCAAGAACATAAATACTTGACTCAAGCATCAAGTAAACGGTCAATATTCTTGAAGCAAGCAAAAATCTACGTGCTTGCCGCCAAGCTGCTTGTTCGTCTCGGAACCTCTTTACTTGTGTTATTCGTTACTATTCTAAATACTAGTATCACTGTATTCTTCATTCTTTACACCAACAACCAATTTGATGAAAATTATTTTGCAACGTGTGTATATTTTTATAAATAATTTAAATAGGCACATATTCGATTATAATCCACTTAATATTTGTCATATCGTCAAGCATATCAGCATCAGCTAATGGTCTCCCATAACGGCCCCCGGAGTGATTTGTGTATGAAAGTGTCAGAGTTAATATCACCATTGTTGGCCGTGAGATCCAACTTTTTACCCCGGCACCCCAACTTTTCATTTTCTCCATGACATTTTGGTAATGTGTTTTTTTCAAGTCCTTCCCGGGTTTTTCATAAATGTATCCCGCGATTTCATTACCATGCTGTGACACGGAACCTTTATGAAATTTGAAAAACATTGGATAATATTTTGATGCTTTTTATGGGTATATTCCTAAAGGATAATTATGTTATTATTAATATTTTTGTTCGTCTGTTAGTTATCAAGCTGTGTCTCATAAGCTATGATAGATGTAAATTATTATTTTTTTCGACGAAAGGACGAAATCTTAATTATTTCTACAAAAGAATTAAATAATTTGTTTAGTAATTGTAGTGTACGAAATTGAGGCACTGTCTACTATACTATAACCCCTAATAAAAAGTTACACAGCGTGTATTAGAGGGTACATAAGATTTTTTCTACTAATAATCATTTTTTGACATAAGGCCTGTAATCTGTACACAATCTGTATAACGATGCTGTCATTTCCATACTAATTTCTCTATGTAGACTCTGTGTAACGTATGTGTAACTTAAAAACTTTGATAGAAAGTGCTAATGAAGTTTTTCCAATCAAAAATGAATCATCTTCCATTCCCAGCCCACCGTGGTGGGATAGTGTACGGAAGCTGTAAAAAGGAGAAAGAAGGCTGAAAGAATGTATAGTACAAATATGTCTCTTGAAAATTATTGGACATTAAAAAACATTTTAAATAGCACCAAATTACTTTTCAAAAAGAAAAAATCAGAAAGCTGGCAAAAATTTTGCTCCTCTCTGTCCCCGAATTCTCCTCCATCTGTTGTTTGGCAAAATATTAGGAGGTTCAAATCTGCATACAATACTTCTCATTCTGTTTCTCTTCCCAGTTCTATTGCAAATGATTTTCTTGACAAGCTTGCTCCTCCGACAGTTAATCTTCCTAACTTATATAATAACAATAGTACAATCTGATGGCAAATTTTGACAGCAGATTTTCAAAAAATATCCTTGATCATTGGATGAATTTATATATTTGCATGTTTCACACACAGAATCAGCCGCTATAAGAAAAAAAAAGGATCAAAATGTTTTATTTCAATTACCCCGGTATTGCTAGAGTCAATTTACTTTCTCACTTTTTGCCATCAGATTCTGGTAGACCTATATATTGGGTTATAGTAGGGTAGAACCAAAGACCTATACAGAACTAGAATATTAAAGTGGCTGAACAAAATAACCGGCTAGGGTTTTATAATCTGTAAGGTATTTTTACGTGAATGACAGTGCCAAAATAAGTCAAACCCTTTAAATGACAGTTTTTGTGCTTGCATGGTCCTCTTGTTTCTCGTTTATCCTCCCTTCACTGTTAATTAATTAAAATTAATTAAAACATGGACTGCAAAGATAATGAAGATATATGTAACAAAAAGGAGAGGCCAACAACTTTTGTGATCCAAAGATTCAATAAAAGTGATATACTAAAAGGAAAATCATTGACATGTTTTAATAGCATTGTGAAAATATGGACTGATTTGCTTATAAGGAAAAACTATGTCCCTGTGCAAAATTTAAGCAATATGGTAAAAGGTTTAAGTAATCCTTTATTTACTTTTAGTTTATAAGTCACTGTCTTATTAATATAGGTATAACAGTAAGACGTAAATTTATTTACCATTTTGTATGATTAACATTGCAATCTTACAAAACAATATATTTCTCGAGAATCAACAGGAATATAATATTATAATATTATGTAAACTTCATTAGAATACATATTAACCGTTCTGTGTATTGAATTTTAGATCTGAAACTACCTGCCAGAATTTTAAAAAACTTATCAGACCCCACTGAAGATTCGGAAGACATGATATCAAAATCGGTAAGTTAATAAGCAACATCATGTAAAAGACGAATAAAAGTAGGATGACCGACTTGTCTATGCTAGACAGACTGACCTGAGGGAACCCGCGCTTATGAACGAAAATGAACACTTAACGATTTCTTAGATTTATGCGAATATTGTTCATAGTTTTGAGCACTTACGGATTTTGTCGCAGAGCTCTTTTCTTCTCCCCAGCGATTATATAGTCCGTAGTAGTTACGTGGTAACTATTTAGTAATATGTGGTTTAGTAGATTACTAAATAGTTACTACATAACTACTTCGGATTGTAGTAGGGTAGATTTTGGCTAATTGACAGACAGACCACGGCTGTTGGACAGTAGCCGAAACATCGGAAACAATAAAAGTGTTCCGCGACAAAATCCGTAGGTACTCAAAACTATAAAGATATATAGATAAACTCAAAAATGTAAAGAACTTCACACTTAACAATTGCTTTTAAAATATGGGGTTTAAGCGGCTTCCCTTAATATATATTATGACAAAGTGGCAAAGTATGGGGCATTAAAGATGATAAACTCGGCACTCAACATAAATATTAAAAGTAAATAACGGGCCCCTGAGCATCGTAGTGCTTGCGAGACTAATATTATGAAATTTTTATGGCGGAAATGACTACCGAATGTGTTTACATAAAACATGTTAACGCCTTTTTCGCTACGCAGCTTGGAATCGAGATTATCCGAGAATTATCTTTACTAACTTATATCATAAATGAGAAAATATGTATGTCTATTAATATGTTATTAAGTTTTTATATGCAGATTCTTTGAGCGCCGAAAAATATGTAGCAAAGTTTTTCGCGCGCAATAAACGCGATAGTTGTAGAAATAATTTAATAAATGCACGTGATTTCTAAATATTTGCAAGGACAGATTTTACGTGAGCACTATATTTTGTAGCAATAAAAGTACCAGTGTTCTTCCCCGTAGACTGTTCTGTGTCTACATTTCAAAATAGGTATTTTAATTCGAATCCTTCTCCAATAACGATAATGATTAATGACGTACGATGTGATAATAATCATGCGATATTATCGTTTTGTCGCCATACATTATTTCCAAAACTTCTCAAAATACAGGAATAGATCATCTGCAGTGCTTTTGTCGTATCCTGTATAGTGAACACAACGATGTCAATAATTCTATGAGTGAACAGCGTAATAAAAGCCGAAAGGCGAAGTATTTTCTGAAATACTGTATGAAAGGAAGCCTCGACAACACCTGACAAATGATTTCGACTCTTTAAGGCGTGAGCTGTTTATATTCCGTCGGATAATAAATGTGCTATAAGTAAACACCCTTTGTGCTGGGCCCATACAAATTACTGTACCACACTTCATTGTAGGAGCTTATTTTGCTTCCCTTATTTCTTATATTTTTCGCTATATGTCCTTTATATAGCTATGTCCTTTAAAAATACTTTCACTTTGATATAATTTGGTTCATAACAAGCACTGGTGGGCGTATTTCTGAAGGCGCACTTCTTAGCAATTTGACAAAAAACATCAAAGGTACGCTAAGTGATGAGGGTCAAAATTTCTCGCCCTATTAAGTAACACGTTTTACGCGCTCATCTACATTCTACGCTATATAAGAAGAAAATATGTATGTTCATAAGTGGGTTTATATTGATTTTGCTTTAAAGCTACTAGTGTGATTTTAATAGGTACAGATACAGAGTATACTACAGGGTCCACAGGTTTAATGATAGGCTACTTTTTATCGCGATAAAGTGTACTTTTTCTGAAAAAAAAATCTTATACGTTACGTCGCGAGTCAGATCGTGTAGAGTTTAGATAAACTTTTAAAAACTATTTCGTACTGCATTCGCACTACATAGAATATTAGTTTGATATTTTTTTTCAGAATCCCAGTATCGAAATGCTTGAATTTGCTTCACAGATTTTACAGTTTCTTATTTGTGTAAATGTATAGCAATATACATATTACTTATTAGCATACATAGGTATATTTATTGTGTAAATGTAAAGTATACATATATTCGCATACAATTAACAGTTCTCTCTTGGTTGTGTAAACGTGACAAAACTGTGCGATTACATTTAGTGAGTAAAGCAGATAAAAGCCATGCAACAGCTGTGTCTCTGAAACAGGTCCTGTCACCTGCGCCATGTTATACTTTACAACACTTTCACGACTCGCAAATGATCTTGTTTAACATTAGATAGTATCTACCTTGCTACTACTAGTAGTTTATTGCAGTGTTTGTTGCAAAGTTGAGTCTTATTTAAAGACTTTTTAACCGACTTCCAAAAAGGAGGAGGTTATATGTTCGGCTGTGGATATATTTTTTTTATTTTTGTATGTTCAACAATTACTCCGCCGTTTGTGAACCGATTTTCAAAATGTTTTGTTTTGTTCTATTAGGTTTCCCTCCAATTTGGTCCCGTTTTCACAAAAGTGGTGATCTGATGATGGGATCCATAAGTAATCGAGGGAACTCCTCAAAATTTATATGGAAACATATGGTGATTTTGGTTTTATGAGAAGTATCCTAAGCATATGCTACCAAAACGCAAGATTTTGCACCAAGGATTCACACTCCGGATTCCTTATAGATACAAGTTTGGGGGTTTAGGCGCTGTTTTAAGAACTGAAAGCATATGCTACTATGCAAATTACATTCATCATCATCATCATCATCATCATTATCACGTCACGGTCACCAGTGTCACATGGTTGTATATGGATACAATACCCACAACACCATAATTATATCATCACGTTATGTCCTTACAATAATTGATACTTTTCAAAGCAATTTTAATAAAAATATAATGTTGTTTCAAAATAAATGATTCAAGTTCTAAGCAACTTATGTATCACAAAATTGAACATAACATAGTCAACCTTAACTGCAGAGCGTAAGGCACACATTTGACATTACTTTTGAGATTCGAAAGAAAAAAGAGAAGTAAGTTGCTTCGATAGGTACTACACTAGTTTAACTATTAACCCATCAATCCCCAAGCGGCACCCGGCTGCCGCATAACAATTAAAAATCTATTGTGTCTGCGATTCCCACGATCGAGGTAATAAATTGAACCCTTAGTATGAAAATACATAGGAAAACAATCTACATCGTAATAGGAATAAGAAAAACAATCGAGGTAACTAAAAAGAGTGAAATTATTATTTTTAACAAAAAATTAAAACCGACTTCCAAGGTAAAAACAATAATAACATCCTTATAATATGAACTAAAAAGTATTAAATAATTTTTCCTATCTAATAGTGCCTTTTTCCGAATTCGGCTAAACCTCAACTATTTCTGTACTCAATCTTCATAATTTTGAAGTCGGTGCCAGTTCCAAAAGTTTCAAATACCTATTCTGTCAGAGAACTGAAGATTCAGCTATATCTGGTACCGACTTCAAAATGATGAAGATTGAGTACAGAAATAGTTGAGGTTTAGCCGAATCTACGTTCGTTATATTTTATTAAGACGCTAAATCACGACTAACAAGTCAGAAAGTTTGAAACTTTATAATAATCAGACTAAATAAAGGTAAATGTTAAAGTTTGTAAATGTACATGTTTGCTATTACTTAACGCAATAACTACTATAGTACCTATGAATTTTAACTAAAGGCTTAATTTCTTGTTTTATTTTGAAGTACGGTGTTTCCAGTATTACAAAATTTACTAATTTCCTTAGCCAAAATAGTCCATCAAGTATTCGGTGATTTCTGTATATAGCTATCGGTTACATCGACATAAACCTCAAAGCTTTTAATAATGAAATACATTTTTTGCAGATATACAGATATTTAACTCTAAAAATAGACAAAATAAACTTGTGGGAGCATTTCTACAACTTTCCCGAGCTGTATAATCAGTTCGACGTGGCTCACGTGGTTGACTGCGACGCGAATATCATTGAGGATGGTGTACTGACGAGGGAGGTGGTAGCCAGATGCCTCAGCTGCCTCCACAAGTCTCCGCTTTTAGGCGTGTATACGTATATCAAGTTGGATCTGGCAGCGAAGGTACCATCAGAGAAATTACAGCCAGATCATCGTAATTTGGTAGAGTTATCACAACCCAATGTTAGTCGTGATCTGTCCGCCATATACCTAATATCAGTTTCATGTTATTTCCAAGTTTGGTTAGGACAATGCAGGCTGATCCCCTGATTGTCTTACAAGTAAGATGATCCATGCGTTGGATGGGCATGTAAAAAGTCGGTCCTGCGCCTGATCTCTCGCCAGTCGTATCGGTCTTCCGTCCCACTGGGTTATGAGAGTAAAGGAATAGAGAGTACTCTTATGTACTGCGCACACACCTGGGCACTATAAAATTACTCCTGCGTACCTGGCCTGGTTTCAATGAAACCGGCCACCGTCACCGAAACCGGTGTGGGGAGTATTATTATCAGTTTCATTTATAACACGTTAAAGAATGTTACACAGTGCAAAGACACTAAGTATATTTTATTACTTTCGTAGTCCATTGATTTAAAGCGTAGATGTTGACTCGGGGGTCGTGGGTTCGATTACCGCCCTGAAAACATGTTGTTTCCAAATTTGATTAGGACAAGGATTCTGGTCATTCAGAAATCGAATCACAACTTCTATTGCTAAAATTATTTAAATATAAGCACCTCTCGTATTTCTTATTATTTTAGGATCGGTCCCCCAGCTTAGGGTAAAACTGTCTCAATATCGATTTTCAGACCAATTAACAATTTTGCAAAAATTTTGCACAGTTATAATTTATATGGTGAAGGAGTGCATCGAGCTAATATTATTTTGAAATTATGCTTTTATCATACATTTTTTTAACAAATAAAACATTACACACACTACAACACACACGCTAGGAGATTTTGATTAACAAGCCTATACACACGAATTGTACTCTTTTATTTATGGTTGAAGTCTGTTGCCAATTATAGGTCTACCAGAAACTGATGGCAAAAAGTGAGAAAATAAATTGACTCTAGTAATACTGGGGTAATTGGAATAAAATATTTTGATTCTTTTTTTTCTTATAGCGGCTGATTCTATGTGTTAAACATGCAAATATAAAAATTTATCCAATGATCAAGGATATTTTATGAAAATCTGCTGTCAAAAATTGCCATCAGATTCTGGTAGATCTATAAAAATAGATTTAGTTTTTTTTTATTGAATCTTAAATACTCCGTTACTAATATCCGCTACTAATCTTAAATACGGCCGTTCCCAATATTCAATCTATCTCTGGTTTGACATACGACCGATCGCAGCTAACATTGAATTGACATAAAATATATGTCTCTAATGTCTAATGAGAGCTATTCCTATCTCTAGTAGGGCAAAACCAGAGATAGATCAAATATTGGGAACGGCCGTTAGACAATTACTACACGGCCAGTCTGTCATCATTTGACTTTATTAATCTGAGACTGTTGCAGGAATTATGTCTAAAAAATAATAAAGTCAATATTTTGACAATAGAATATCAATAGAAAAGCGTTAAAATTTGAAACTTATAATTTAACTAGCTTTTGCCCGCAGCTTCGCTCGCGTTAAGAAGTATTATTATTAATTAGGTATCAATGTCTCAGCCCGATCGGATTAAAATTGACAAAGTTTCATACAAACTTTCATCCCCTATTTTATCCCCTTGGGGGGTAAAATTGATTAAAATCCTTTCTTACCGGATGCCTACGTCATAACATCTACCTGCATGCCCGATCCGTCCAGTGGTTTGGGCTGTGCGTTGATAGATCACTATGTCAGTCAGTTAGTCACCTTTGAGTTATAAGTATTATATTTAGATTTTTTATTTGAGGTCGAATTTCGACTATTGGGCGATCTCTAGTTATTATAGATTGCTATATTACTAAGTTCTTAAAATAAAACTTTTCATTCCGAGACCTTAGTAATATAGTAATGAGTATCTATATTTATTATTAGAAATTATACTTTATATTTTATTTGAAACCTTTAATGCAATAATTCTACAATATTACAACTTATTATATAAAAGAGTGGATTTCAACAACTTGCATTTTTTATATAATTTTGGTGGAAATTTTTGTTTCCACCAAAATTAGAGATTAGGTGTTTACGGGAAACTGGTACAACAACCACCACCTAGAGGAGTTAGCTTGTGACAGAATAAAGTGAATGGCGTATTTTTTATGCTTTAAGAATGAATGGTATTTTGTGAAAATATTGTTTGTTTTCTTACCCACCAAAATTTACCCACCAAAATTGGAATTTGCGAGAAAAATAATCTTTAAAAAAAAACTACGTGAACTAAAGTTATAACACATTATAAATAAACCAAATCTCTATTGATATTCAAAATAACAAAATAAAAAATGCATAAAATCGGGGGTTTTGTGATAAAACGGTTTTCTTTCATTTCTGGCTGGAAACTGGTACGACCCAGCCCACAGCCACCTCCTAAATGGGTTAGCGTGTGGCTGAATGAAGTAAGTGGCGTATTTTTTATGCTTAAGGGATCAATGGTATTTTGCAGAAACAACGTTTCGTAAATGACACCAAAATTGGTAAAATCTCCGCGACAGACCTAAACTGTGTCATAAAAACTCAACTACAGAACTTAGTACAATAAAATTCATATATTATCAAGATTCAACTTTATTAAACGACAACATAAAGATAAAAATCTAATCCAGTATCAAGTTTTTTGTAAATCGGTCTAGATATTGAGTAGAATAGGTCGATGACAAGCCACCAAATTTGGAAATCACCTATTTATGTTTATTATCTTGGAAAATAATAATGATTTTTAAAAAATAACGACGGGGCCAAATTATAAGTATTATGTATTACTTTTAAAATCAAAAATGAAAACCTTATCTTAAAAAAATAGGATAGTTTCTAGCCTTGCCGCGCAAAAAAGCGATTTGGGAAATCGAGTCAAAATTATATGTAAATAAAAAAAGGTGGTTTGCAAAACATTTAAAAGATAGACTAATGATTTTGGTAGTGTTCATTTATTATTATTATCTGTTCTATTCTAGCACCTAAAATATTACAAGATATAGGAAATAAGAACCATGTCATTAAATAATATACCAAAGCTTTTACAGAGGCTAGTGAATATAGACGTACTTCAACACTACAAGTATCTAGTTTATCTGGATTTATCCTCGAACTGTCTAACTGAAGTAAAAGTTTTATCCGACTTGGTCTATCTGCAGCACCTCTCTCTCCACTCGAACAGACTTCGAGCGGTCCTGGATTACGACATACGTAAGTGTTTCATAAACTTTAAACCTGAGTATATTTTTCTTAAACTTTAAAAACTTGTTGTTGAGCACATCGACGTTAATATGTGTGGATGTTGTATATGCAACTGAGATAGGAAACAAATTGTTGTATGTCGTAGCAATGTAATAATAAAAGCCTAATGTTGCTATTTGATATATTGTTACATTGCAAAAGCTACTTAACTGCCAAGTAAAGTTTCATTTTTTATCTATATACCATAATATAGTAATAATACTTCACTTTCTAAAACATCTTTTCATAATCATTCCTAACAGAGTATAAATTGGTCGATTTTACTCTATCCATAATAATCATGCGTCTGATGCAGTAACTGAAATTTAACATATACTAACGTATGTAACGTTATAGTGTTTTTAGAGTTACAAACATTCAACAATACATTATATCGATGGTAAAACTTGTTAATACTTTTCAGCGCAGTGGCTGCTTACTGAAGTGTACTACGGGCACAACCACGTCACTGAGATTCGAGATCTGAGCCTCTTCTGGTCAATAACAGTACTGGATCTGTCGCACAATCATATTGAATACATCAGTGGCCTTGAAAATTTACAGTAAGTGAATATCTTTTTAAAACAAACCGAGGCCTTAGTGCGAGTTTTATTTGATCATACGCATCGAGCACGTTAACGTGAATTTATATGGGATCTAAGCAGCGCCATCTACTGGCTAACGTGGATACTGCTTTGATCCCATATAAATTCGCGTTAACGTGCTCGATGCGTATGATCGAATAAAACTCGCACTAAGGCCTCAGATGATAGTCATTACTATAGACTTGACGTTAAAAAAGAGTTTAAGCAAATTACCTGCATTGTTTGGTCGGGCTATGTCAAGTCTATACGAGGTCCATGTCATTTGTTGTTGACATAAACGGACCAAATTACCTAGGCCTATTAAATTATTTCTCTGGGGGTACCAATCCATGCTTCTTCAAATAAAATTATCTGTCACACTGAGCACTTTACTAAGTGTACCACTGTTTCGCACTTTACGCTATATTTACACTATTTTATATATACCACAAAAAATAACCCTGATAGTAATAAATAATAATATATTTATGAATCTCGTCCTAAATTAGCAACACGATAATAACGTGTTTCTTGTCCGTAGAAAATAATTTATTATTAGATCCCCCGAATCAGAAGGTTCGATATAATGAATGGGGTCACCTAGGGTCGCCTCTTGTTTATTTCAGTACGATCTATTAATTGTAAATTACTTTGCTTTTAAAAAAATCTTCCCTCATTCTTTAACCGTTAAATCTGCATTCTTCTGGAATGTCAAATATTGGTCATAATTATGTCATTATGACACAATTGTAGTGATTGTAGTGGACTTGATAGGCTAGATATAAGCAGAGTAGACAGAACTTAAAGGAGTACCTCGCTTCAAACGAACGGGCGAATATACGCGAGTTGGGCGCGACTGTCACTTTCAACATGTTTCACAATGCTGAGTAACGCATTAGTACGGCGCGCGCCGGCCGATATGACTACGTCAAACGTATAAATTTCGAGATCTCTTCTGAGTCGGCATATTCGTTACATCTTTTTACTCTGCTAGATATAAGCCAAAACGTGAACGCTCTCGTAGCAAGTGAATTGACACGTAGCTCGTAGACCGCTACGGCGCTACGACGTGCTACGCCGCTACGAGCCGCTACGCCGATTTACGAGCTAAAGCTAAAGCCTAGCTTAATGTTTTGTGCTTTATGTTTGTACGTGACTGCTACGTACGAGATTTTGTTTTTAATGTGCCTCTCGGATTTATTATTATAGTAGCCAGTTTTAGCTACAGAATTTTTTATGAGTTGGAAAGTTTTTTAATTGTAACAGTGACCTGTTTTTTTTTTTTTTTGATTTTAAAGTTTGTATAGTTTATTTTATAAATGTTTATACTTACGAATACTATAAATCTATACACATATTATAAATGTGATAGTGTGTCTGTCTCCTACCTCCTACCTAAGTTTAGTTTGGAGATACTTTGAGTCTCGGGAAAGAACAGATAATACTTTTTATTCCAGGAAAATGTACGGTTCCTACGAACTTTAGATCTATAATGTTATGGGTACAATCTAGTATTTAACGAATGTTTCAATATAGGTTTCTTAGACGTCTAGATTTATCGTACAACAAGATCCGAAGACTAGAAAATCTCTCAAATCCAAAACTGCTGTGGCTAGATCTCTCCCACAACGATATCACAAGTTTCGAGTGCGACGAAAAAAGAGGTCTGCATACACTCCACCAGCTGGAATATTTAAATGTGGACGAAAACAGGATCGGAACGATGAAAGTGTTTTCTGGATGTACGAGGTACTTTTAGAAAAATCAAATAGCAAACCAAAAATACGCTAGTAACGTAGTATAAAAAGTCAGAAAAAATGCATGAACGCAAATCATAATAATATGTGAGCTTCCTCGCTCGCAATGCCTAATCTACTAGTCATATTTAATGATATTTTTATTACTAGTTTTATTTAATGATATTTTATTTTAATTAATATGTTTTTGTGGTCAGGTTATGTTTTTTAACCGACTTCAAAAAAAGGAGGTTATCAATTCGACGCGTATGTATGTAATATTTCCAGAACTGTCCAATTTTCGTATATGTTAGTCTATATCAGCGTCTGAACAAATGTGTCAAATTTCAAAAGTGTATGTATGTATATATGTATGTATGTATGTTTTTGTTTGTGTTCGCATATCTCTGAAACTATCATTCCGATTTCAGTAATTCTTTTTTTGTTGTACTAGGTATTGTTCAACTTAGGGAATAGTGTAAGTTTCATCAAAATCGGTTCAGTAGTTTTGGAGATAGGGAGTTTTAATTCTCAATTATTACGTACAAATTTGAAGTCGATTTTTTTTTTTTAAATACAGTTATTACACGGTGATTACTCCACATAGCAATGAAAGTAGCTACTGTTTGCGTACGTTTAGGTACTGTTATTAGGCACTATTCTATACCTCGTAGGCACAGTATAGTGGCTCATTATAATAAAGCTTTGTTATTGTCAATTATTTTCATAACCTTTGAGCTTAGCTTGTAGATTTTATTGAAGTCTTTATTTTTCCGTTTTAAAAAACATTGATGTTAAGATTTAATTATCTTTACATGGAGCTGACATTATTTAACCAACTTCGAAAGAAGTTATGTCATCATTTCAGCCGAAGTTGGCTAATGACGGCGGCTAATTGCGCAACTTTGTAGCTAATTATGATAACACAACGTTAACACCACAGACATATTATATAACGATGATGCAGTAATAAGTGCTTGGTAGTAGCACCTCCATCGTGGGTATCGCAGACACAATAGATTTTTAATTGTTATGCGGCAGCCGGCTGCCGCTTGAGGATTGCTGGGTTAAACGCATAAAAGAAAAGCGTTAAAAGCGAAGTTGTGAATTGATTTAATACAGCTTTTAAGCCCCTTGTATATACAAGTTTCTTGAGCTTGCAGAATAATAACATTGTTAAGAAATTAGTGCCTGCATTAGCACTGTTATGCAATGCCATTAAAACATCGAAATATTGAAACATTAATTTTTCTGGCCTATTACACAGAGAACCATTATAAAATACCAAGTTGTAGTAATATAAAAATAATGATAATTGTGGAACGTGTCACTTACAATGTCTTGTGAAATTCCTTATATGTGAATCCAAGCCATATTTATTAAAATTCCAAATATTATAAATGCGAAAGTGTGTCTGTCTGTCCGTCTGTCTGTCTGTCCGCCTGTCTGTCTGTCTATATGTCTAGGGGTAACAGACAGACAGCCCAAACCGCTGATCAGATTTTTCTGCGGGCTTTTGTTGTCGTCATCTAGTAAATAAATAACTCAAAAATTCTCGGTACATCGGGTCCATTAAATATGTCTCTAACACAGATTAAGGGAGCTCCGCGCGTGTAACAACGGCTTCGCCGCGCTGCACGAGGTGCCGCTGTGTCTATGGCAGCTCGCCTGTCTCGTCTCTGTCGACCTGCGAGACAACCCCCTGTGTGGGGAGACCCGCTACAGAGACGTGACAGTCAACACCCTGCCGAGTCTGTACCAGCTGGACGGCAAGGTTTTGGATCCCGTTGAGATTGTATGTTAAATTCAATTATAATAACTGATTTATGGGCATAATTATATAATGAACCATAATATTATGTCCTTTAGTCAAGCCACGCCCAGTCACGATTAACATTATCTCGATACAACCCAAACTAAATAACGTATCTGCCATTTGCCTAAGGAACAATTTGTCTGATTTTATTGTTGTTAGACATAATTATTTCAAATATCAAATACGGACTTTCCTTGTTCTCCCAAAATTAGGTAATTTTATAATATTGTATCATTAAACTTTTAAAACATATTCTTTGCATTCTCGTTTAAAGATTTTGCTAGATATAATCAAGGTAAGCTAAAATATAACACAGTCAGCATAAGCTCTATCGTCGTTGAAGTACCAATACCTCATAACTATTTTTTTTAAGAAATCGACTTCAATATCAATATCCCTTAATTGACGGTTTACAAGAATACGTGATATTTTTTAAATCGCAGTTTAAGAAATAATAAGTATTTTTATAATAATGTCTGCAAATAAACCCTGAAAAGTCAATTGTTTTTTCTTTCTCCTGTAAAAAAAAAACATTTAGGAGATATTGGTACTTCAACGACGCTTTGATACCTTAAAAACTCTGTCATCAACTGCTGATATACTATTTACTATTCCTTCAATTATATATACAGTCTACATCCAAACTGGACATGCGGCCTGATGTGTTTACAATAGCAGAGCGGCGGCTGCTGCGGCTACTGTATATAGAACAGCTGAGCCGCGCTAGGGTCTCGCCGTATGTGCCGCCCGCTGACACTAATGCGCCGGTAGTGGTGTTGGTCGGTGCTGAGGCGGTTGGCAGAGGTATAGTATGTAGCATATGAGTTTTTTATGATGACTCTAACCTGCTTCGTTGGGGCTATAGACCTATGGTCGTTTTCACAAACCTCCTCCTAACGCTAAGTTTTTAAAAGTGGGTTTTGGGGTCATGTATACCACCTTCCCTCTCGTAATAGCCGCTATTTAACGCTAGAAAGCGATAGGTGAAAACGGGTATTAGATTTTATATCCATCCATACTAATATTATAAATGCGAAAGTGTGTCTGTCTGTCTGTCTGTTTGTTACCTCTTCACGCCCAAACCGCTGAACCGATTTTGCTGAAATTTGGCATGGAGATACTTTGAGTCCCGGGAAAGGACATAGGATACTTTTTATCCCGGAAAAATGTACGGTTCCCGCGCGATAAACGAATTTTGGCGCAATGGAGTTGCGGGCTTCATCTAGTTGATAATATTTTAAAAATGATTGTTAAAAATAAAAACTAAAATCACTCCTAATGAGTTTTAAATAGGTAGTTCTTTTGAATTCATCTACAAAGTTTACAGTAAAAGCTTTTGTGAGGACATCGCAATGCAATTGCAAATTGCAATACATAACGAATTACGAGATGCTTTTAACAGCGCAAAGTTTGAAATTGGACGCAAAACAATACGACTTGTGCTCTCAAGTCTAATTTATCAAAGCGAAAGGAATATGCTATTGAAATTGTGACTAATTTGCAGGCGACCTCGCTCGGCGCATCGCGAAAAGATATCAGAACGTTGAATTAGCGAAGCAGCATACCACTTCAAATATTCACTCAAAGGACCATTATAAAGTAGTAACAAGAAAACAATTCGATAATATGCTCATGGCTGGCGACCTCCTAACTTGCAGCAGCGTAGCAGACGGCACATGTGGACTGAGTAAGTGATTTTAATAAGCAGCCGCCATTTTGTTTAAAAAATGAACAAAATGGCGCCCCGTTTTGCTCACTTTTGTGCGGACTTTCGCTCATTATGGACTTAATTAGGAGGACTGGTATGGCGAAGTTTGGATTATGTGACAAAACGGAATTTAGCTGAGAATTCACTAATGAAATAGCGAGCGAAGCTTGAGCTTTATTAAAAAATTCAATGCCGAAATTTCAAGAATGATTCGTATTTTATTAAATACAAATTATTATAAAATAAGGTACTTAAAATAATTGTTATTATAGTGTAAACCAGGGGTCACCAATTAGTTTCGCTCGGGGTCCGTTTTAAGTCATGAAATGACCTTCGCGGTCCAAACATTTTATAAAAAAAAAATATTAAATAAAAGTAATTACGGAAATTACAAAGGTATTTATTTAGATAACAATGAGAAAAGTAACCATTTTTGTAGCTAATTATTATCTCTCTGATGTTTGGAGTGAAATATTGGTGCAAGCTATAGATATTGTGCGCTTTTATAATTTTGAACGTGACGGTAATATCGCGGACGTTCGCGGTAAAACGATATCTCAGGGAAGTAAAATGTATGAAGATATATGAAGACGCTTTTAAATTTCCATCGACGATAACGTTATAACGTGTACGTTAGAGACCATGACGATGTCTACACTCTTCTGAACCACACATAATTGCGCCTCTACACGATGGCCCATCGTAGTGGCCCATCACGATGACCCAGCGTGTGGAGGACGTAGTGGTAGGATGGCTAATGGCGCCAGCGATGGTCGTGGGATGGCGGCGGTGTCGGTTTTTCGGCCGCACATCAAAGGGAATGGCCCAGAGATGGCGGTACATGACCCATACCAGTATGTGCCCGAACGCGGTCGAGTGAGGAAGTCGTATGACAATTTACGAATTTCATTCAAAATGACGAGTACGTGGTCTCTTATTGAATGAAGTTGTAATATTATAAAGGAGATATTTTTTATGGATGTACGGATATTTATTACTCTTTAACTTTTACTCAAAAACTACTGAACGGATTTTAACGAAACTTTACAATAATATAGCTATATTATTGTAAAGTATATATCATAATAACACATAGGCTACCCGACTTTCAAAATGAAGGAGGTGTTATGTTCGTTCTTTTATGTTTAACGATTACTCCGCCGTTTGCGAACCGATTTTCAAAATTTTTCTTTTGCTGTATAGGGTATCATCCTAATTTGGGACCATCTTCACAAAATTGGTTATTTGATGAAGGAATACATACCTAAGTAATCGAGGTAACTCCTCAAAATTTATATGGAAACATGTGGTGACATTGATTTCGTTTGAAGTATTCTAAGCATATGCTAACAACAAGTAAGGCACCGAGGTGTACCTGGTATACCATGGTTCGGAAGATGCTAAGAGAACTCCTGACTCTTTAAATAAACAAATTTGGGAGCTTCGGCGTTGTTTTAAGAACGGAAAGCATATAATGCTATTATTACATTCATGATGAATGAATCATCATCATTACTACCTAAAACCATTATTTTAATTTTAGTCTCGAAATAATTATTCATAGTTTGTCCTGGAAAGGTTCATATTAGGAGGGAAGTGATACGAAGTTCACCGGATCATCTGGTGAAGTTATAAATTATTGAAAAATGTACGTTTTGCATTGCCGCAATGGCTAATGCTTACACGTCCATCTTGAAAGACGTTTACATCACAATTCACATCTGAACGCGGCCATCATGTAGAGGTGTTGCAACCATTGTATATACATCACATGCGCCATTTGATGGGCCAGCGCTGGTCCATCGTGTAGAGGAGCAATAACATCGTGCGCTTTTATAATTATTCTGGACGATAATATCGCGGACGCCGATTTCCACGGTAAAACGCGGACGTCGGTATCCAACGTTAAATGTCCTGTTTTGTTTCGGTCTGTCTGTCCGTCTGTCTGTCCGCGGCTCACAGCTAAGAAGACTTCATGAGTAATATTTGAGTAATAGTCGGTCAACAAACCGACATCTTTAAGTAGCTTTTCGTTTAATTTCCTTTGAACGTAACTGAGATAGCGCGTGGCCCGATACGCACTTGGCCGGTTTTTTTTTTATTTCATAGTTCATACTAGCGAAGACAGCTTTGTTGTTGTTGACAGGCATGCGTATTAGCAGGGCGCGGGGGCCCGGGCTAGGAAGTGCAAGCACGTGGTCTCACTCACACATCAATTAATAATTCTTGTAGCTACGCACTACATAGCAAAAACATCGGGCGGTTTTAGAGGGAAGTTTAGTGTGCCACGTTATCGTAGCGTTATGGACGTGTACGTTCACCTTAAAACGTTTTCAGGCATTTTACTTCTCTGTGTTAACGTTTTACCGCAGATGTCCGCGATATTTCCATAATGTCCATAATTTTAAAAGCAAACTGCGGTGCGTAAAATTAAAAGGGCATTTAACGTACCCAACGTTTTATCGTGGAAGTCGGCTTCCACGATAACGTAACGCCCAGAACTATAAAAGCGCACATTGACATTAAATCCTAGAGATGTTGAAGTCCTAAGATGAATGAAGATCATCTTCGAACATGCTTGGTCCGCACACAATAGGTCGGCGGTCCGCCATTTGGTGACTCCTGGTGTAAACTTACTTAATATAGCTTAAAGTTGCTAAAGCAATTTTTAATCAGACTTAACTAAGAATTTGTAACTAATAAGGATTTCCGGAAACGCCGCTCGCTCTAGAGTTCTAGATTTTTTATAAAATCAATTAAAAAAAGTGTGGATTTTTGAATATTACTAGATATTTTATGTGGCTTCGAGTCAGTGCACATTGACACACAACGTGACGAGGCGATACGATACAATGCGTTTATAAATTAGCCCTTCAAAAGTGAACTTTATTAACTATGAAAAAAATACACATTGATTTTACAGACTTACCACTCTTGGATTTCCGCTGTCTGTTTGAAATTTGGATAGCTCGTTTAAGAATGCTTCGCAGCCTCGTCACCTTGCAATGTTCTGACCCTTAAGCATTTTTAATACATGTAATGTAAAAAAAAAATGTGTTTTACATTGCATGTAAAACACTTACTACTTATCACTTTTTCTTAAATAAATAACTAAATATGAAACAATAAATTTTTAGGTCGTGAAGAAGCGTTTGTTAGTAATGGGAAAGTAAAAATTGTGATCATGGACATGGTAGGCGCTCTTATGTTGAGGCAGAGGGGATATCGGCCGTATTTCATACTCACTTGGTGTTCTGACAAAGAGGCTCTGACGAGGAGGCAGGAGGACAGAAAACGGTATGATTTGGATAAATATGTATATGTAATTATTGATGATACGCCTTTGTAAGTGTCATTACAAGTGTGCATATTGCCGCTCTAACCTGTGCATTTTCCTGATTGAAAATATACACATACCAACTATTCAATCGGTTCAGTGTAAATGTGAAGAGTTTACAGGCAGAAATACACTTATATTTATAATATTAGTAAGTTTAGAAGTACACATGTTTGTGGGTGACAGGGTGAGTAAAATTCATACAAAAATTCAAACTTTACTTACCATTAAAACTTAACACATAGATACTACAACGGTACTCGTAGACTGTAGAGCGTCCACGACTTCGTAGAGGATTTACGAATTTAATTTTTAATACTTAAAAAAATATTTTTATTTTATCTTTTAGTGTTAAAACTTATGGTCGTAGACCAACTGAAGAGGCAACCACACTTCAAGTCCTAGTTTCCGATCGCATCATCATCGGTGGTATACTACAAGAGATTATCAGGGTAAGTAATAAAGCCACCAAAGATAATGAAACATAATATCAATGGTTAAAAACTATAACCCAACTACTCAAATTGGGTATATAGTATTATACATCGCTGACAACTGTATTTAATTAGGATTTAGGGCCTTCATTAGTTATAAATCTGACATGGAACCTCATTCATTAAAATTAGATTTGGGCTTAGCGTAAGTAACTTACGGCGACCATCTTCAATATAGTATACTTATATCAATTTGGTTCTGCCGTCTCTAGCATACTGTCTCAGTATTACTACTACTACTAATATTATAAATGAGAAAGTGTATCTGTCTGTTACTTCTTCACGCTTAAACCACTGAACCGATTTTGATGAAATTTGGGATGGAGATACTTTGAGTCACGAAAAAAGACATAGAATACTTTTTATCACGGAATAATGTACGGTTCCCACGCGGCAAACGAATTTTGGGGTAACGGTGTAGTTTTTTAATAGTATAAAATCGGCCAAGTACGAGTAGGACTCGCGCACGAAGGGTTCCGTACCATTATAGAGCAAAATTAGGCCAAAAATTGTGTTTTTTGTATGGGAGCCCCCCTTAACATTTTATTTTAATATTATTATTAAATATTAAAGTACACATATAACTAAGTATTTTGAGAAAAATTCAAGTACCTACCTGTTGCCATTATTGAAATAGAGCAAAAAAGGCCAAAAAAATCACGTTATTTGTATGGGAGCCCCCCTTAAATATTATTTTTATTTTATTTTTAGTATTTGTTGTTATAGCGGCAACAGATATACAAAATCTGTGAAAATTTCAACTCTCTAGCTATTACCGTTCTTGAGTTACAGCCTGGAGACAGACAGACAGACAGACGGACGGACAGACGGACAGACAACGAAGTCTTAGTAATAGGGTACCGTTTTTACCCTTTGGGTACGGAACCCTAATAATATTATAACTAGATACTTAGTAGCCAAAATTGGAAACTACAGAAGATGGCGAAAAATGCTAAAAGGAGTTGCGAGCTTGATAATTCCCTTTTTATTTACCCTACATAGCTTGAGAAGTATGGGAAATATTTCTTTCGACCTTTCAATTTCAACACCAAGATGGGTGACATCTTGAAGCTAGCGCCGTAGGGCGTGCGAGCCCTAGTATTCTCACTGCATGAGCCCCGACCTACATTGACTGACGGTCAATGATCCTTTGGTTCGTTCATTCAAATTCAAATTAGGAATAGAGTGTGTTTTAATCTAGGTATGCCTAAAATATAAAATTCTCGTGTCACGATGTTTGTTGCCAACATCCTCCGAAACAGCTAGATTGATTTTTATGTGTGATGCTATCGGCTATCCGATAGGTCTAAAGCCCGCTTTACAAATTGGGCCAAGTAGGCATCTACACGTTGACATGTGTTGGCCTAATGTGTACAATTTGCTTTAGCCCCAATTTCACCAACGTCTGTTAGTGTTAACAGCTTGGTAAAATGTCATGTCTTCTCTTTCATTCATAAGAAAAACGAAAGAGGTAACGTCGTAACTCGTAAGAGGTCGAATTAGTATCGAACTTTAACAGTCGTTGGTGAAATTGGGGACTTAGCCTCATAACAGGTAGGTATTTTATGTTTTCAAAGACATTGTCAATTTAACAGGTAGTTTGTAATGTTACCTAAAAACTTAATTTTTTTACGAAAGTGTTGTGTCTGTGTTTCAGGTCGCCATGAATGATGATGACGAATGTCCGAGTTTCTCTACGTTCTCTACGGAGACTCGCGCACAGCCATGTTGTACGTGCGACGTGAACTGCAAGTGTTGTCACTGCAAAGTAGGTGATCACAGCAAGTATGTATTCTACTCTTCTCTAAGTTTTGTATTTACGTCATATTTTAAAAAATATATATGTTACGCTCAAAGACCGAAAACGCTCAGTGAGCGGAAAAATAGCTCACAACGCGTTGTGGTCATAGTGAAACAGCAAAGACGCAAAATTCGCGTTGTGGCTCTAATGAAAACGGCCACGACGCGTTCTGGCAATCACAAAAAGACCATAACGCGAAATTCATGTCGTAGCTTATATTATGCTATTCGTTTTTCTTGTTTGTTCTTGATTGATTAATCGTCCATAGGTATGGAAGATTATATTTGAATTACCACGCGTACTACAAAATATTTTTTCTTTTACTAAATCACTGCATAACGTGTTTATCATTATTATTTATAAAATATCCATAGTTCCATACTATCCGTACTAATTTATAATTATTACTGTCTGTCTGTCTGGCGCAACGTGTTGTTGTTTGTTGTTGTTTTTTTTTTTTAATATTAAGTAATCTGATCTTAATAAATAATAAAAATATAGTTTAATTTTAATTTATATAATTTAAATATAATACTACTAGTTGATGCCCGCAACTACGTTGCGCCAGACAGACAAACAGACAGTAATAATATTAGTACGGATAATATGGAACTATGGATATTTTATAAATAATAATAATAATATTAGTAAAAGAAAAAATATTTTATAGTACGCGTGGTAATTCAAATATAATCTTCCATACCTATGGACGATTAATCATTCAAGAACAAATCAAGAAAAGCGAATAGCATGTCAGCCACGACAGGAATTCGCGTTATGGTCTTTTTGTGATTGCCAGAACGCATCGTGGCCGTTTTCATTAGGGCCACAACGCGAATTTCGCGTCGTGGCTGTTTCACTATGACCAAAACGCGTTGTGAGCTATTTTTCCGCTCACTGAGCGTTTTCAGTCTTTCAGCGTAACATATATATACCTACTTATCTTAATAAGGATAATATATTTCTTTATCATTTAACCTATTAAATGCACCTCCCTGTACTCTGTTTATCTTTGTATGTAGTTTAATCATTTAATGTATACGTTGTAATAAACTTAACCGCAAAAAAATTATTATGTACTAAAACTTGTAACTAATTATTATTATTATTTCAGAGGCCATAATCCAGATAGTATCCTGAAAGGTAAGTAAATAGTGTTTCATTGATGTCTCTATCTAATATCAGATTCGAATGCTAGAAGGAATAGAAGGATGTGACTTTTTTATAATATAAAAACCGTATACAGTCCACGACATACGTACAAAAAACCCAAAATAGTTGAAGAGGAGCTTTGTACCTATAAATAATTTAAGTTAATGCTATTTCATAATTTAACTAGTTACTCACTTACCTACCAATATGGATAAAACTTTCAGGAGAATCATTTTCATCGTCCCTACCTAGCAGTCTTAAAGAAAGCACGGAAGACGACGATTGGATGCGCAGTCAATGGGTAGGTATGCCATATGCAGGGAATAAGAATGCCATTGAGCTCTGTGGCCGTATGCGCATTATGTTGGTAACCTACCGTAAAAGTTAAAACACCTATGGCATGCCCTTTATTAAGGGTACTCGCTTGATGACGCCCGCAACTCCGTGCGCTAAAATTAGTTTATCCTATCGCGTAGGAACCGTACATTTTTTCCGGATTAAAAAATATCCTATGTCCTTTCCCGGGACTCAAAGTATACGAAATTAAGAAATGAAAATTAAACATACAACATTTCAGCTAAATCGGTTCAGTGGTTTGGGCATGAAGAGGTAACAGACAGACAGCCGAACAGACAGGCAAACAGACACACTTTCGCATTTATAATAGTAGTATGGATTATGGATTATTTTGATCAGTATTTCAATAAAGTTTTTCCTATCTCTCTTTACAAGGCAACGCCTGATAACTTTGTTCCAAGTATGGAAGATAACTACGACTATGAGAACATTCATCGCAACTGTCCTGGCATGTTTTGGGACACGGTGAGTATCTACTACGTGCGAAAGCTCCATCTATTATATCCCGTAACAATCTTAAATGCTCAATGATAGAACAAGAGGCATGCTGCATGAATAATGCATTATTTTGTAATTTTAACAAACATAACGACAGTTAACCAATCAGTCTATTTAAGACAAAGGCAAAATATTGCATTAATATACTTCTAATAAATAAAATTCTCGTGTCACAGTGTTTGAGCGCGAACTCCTCCAAAACAGCTCAACCATAGATAAAGTATTATAGTATAGATGTAATCTTAGCCCGTCATCGCGAGGCCATTTTGTGTTTATTTTCATACAAGTAGTGTGCATGTATTTTCTTGAATATTTCTATTTGTCGATCATTTCGAAGCATATTATAATCCAGAAAAGAAAGTCATTTAGTTCATGATATCCATAAAATATAGTTCAAGTAATGAGAATCCGTAAACACACGTAAAAAGCTATGCAATTTTCGTAGCCAAATTATTAATTGATGTGACATTTTTAGCACTTATGCCTTATATAGCAGGAATAAGGGATTATTAAACTTATAAATTATCTTTTTAGCTTACAAAAATACCTAATACCATGTAAGTAAGTACATTCGTTAGGCCTGAGAACAGGTTTTATGTACTTTTTATATTGATACTGGTCAGCTAGACCCGGCAAACGTTGTTTCGCCATATAAATTACATATTTCTAGTATCAATATAAAAAGTAGATAAAAACCTATTCTCAGGCCTAACGAATGTACATACAAAATTTCATTAAAAAAGGTTGAGCCGTTTTGGAGGAGTTCGCGCACAAACACTTTGACACGAGAATTTTATATAATAGACTATTCTCAAATTACTGAATTCTGTCCGTAGCGGTCATTGACCCCCTGTCAAAAAACTTGTCATATTTCATCGTTTTCTATACAAACTGCCATTGACAATGAAGTGACAGATGTTTCTAGTCTAAGGTCGATATCGTATTTTACATACTTGATGTGAACGTAGTATGAAGTATACCACTTCGAACTCATAAATAGTTGGAAATTATCATTCTAAGAGTTACCAAGAGGTTTTCCGATGAATCTATACTCTGTGTCTTTATAAAAGTTTAATTTTTATCCTAAGTTAACGAAATACAGTGTGAACATTTTTCACTTAGCTCCTAGACTAAAAAGGTCAATGACCGCTGGTGCCAACTTAAATTATTTTCACTATAGAAATAATTTATATGGCAAAACAACGTTGCCGGGTCAGCTAGTCTATAAATTTTCTTTATATTTGTAGTCAGTGTGGATATTATGAGTTAGGCAGTTAACATTAATTAACTCTACATTTAACAATATTATTATGTTGCTTACAGATTGCAATGGATGACCCTGATCCAGCCTATAAAAAGTTGAAGAAGATTATTAAAAATATTGTAAGTGAACAGAAAAAACTGAAACTTTTCGACATAAACTTTACCAATCATAATAATAATTTGTTCAAGAAAAAGATGGAAAAGATCTCCCTGCAACTCGCACAACAGCGTTTATTTTATTAAAAATACATCGTAAAAAGACATTGTTTTATTTTAGTAAATAACCTATTCAATACATAAGTAACATAAAGTGGATGACAAATACAAATACGCTTAAATATATTTAATTTTTGTTTTAGGGTTCAGACAGGTGAATCATTTAAAAACCATAGTGTCTAACATAGCTCCTAATGACTGCACTATGTTGTTTGCCATCAAGATATCAACTTTCTCTTCTAGATGCCTCTTCGGGTCCTGCTTGCCGACATTCTTAATCGCTAACTGCTCTGGAGTCATCTTCTCCTCGTCTTCCAGTGCTTTATTATAATTCTTGGCTAACTCGAGCATGTCTGTTACAGTGGTCTCGTTTATTAAGCAGTGCTCCTTGAAATCAGCCAGGGAGAGACCATCCATCCATGATTTTTTATGCAGGTTCAGAAGCATCTTTTGCTCAAGCTCGTTCTTTCTGTAGTTTATGCTGATGGAGTAGTAGTGTCGGTTTAGACCGTGGATCAGAGCCTGTACCGATGGCTTCTGTAAATGGCCTAAGTTGGAGGTAGTCTGCCGGGGCTCCTGGCCCAGAACCATCATGTTAGGGTTTATGAGACGGAAGGCGTCGATAACCACTTTGCCCTTGACAGACTGGATAGGGTCCACAACCACAGCTACGGCTCTCTCTGACAATGCTTCAAATGACTGCTGGGTGTTAATGTCGACACCGGACAACCAGCATCCAAATCCAGGATGTGAGTGGTACCTGCAAAACATTTAAAAAAATTAGAGTCTTAGAAATGGGGAATTATAAAACGAGTAAAAAATAATGTTGCAACTGATGATGACATACTGTTTTAATAACTGAGCGGTATCAATTTGAGTAAGCGAAAAATTAACTAAACTAACGACGAATATTGATTAATAATAAAATCCAGAATGAGGTTACAGAAAGTGGATTGTGATTAATCCATTTCAGATATTAAATTTTATCTGAGCGACTGCATTACTAAGGGACCGACTGGAAATACAGAGAGGGCAACTTCAATATATATTCAATTTTTGCAAGTTTTTTCTAAGGTTATACATAATAAACTACTAAAAAGTTTATTTTGAGCAAAGTTTTGTAAGCTGCTTTATTAATGATTGTTGGTTACTAATATTCTATTTGAGGGCTTATGTTTTTTATTTTGATACATTTTTTTATTGACTACAGATTGTTAAATGCGCGCGAATCCGAATGGGGGCGGGGCGACGAATCGTTGCAGTCAGGTGAGTTGGGCTGCAGACGAAGAAGAAGGTTTTTTTTTTTTTTTTTTTAGTTGACTGAAGCGTCTAATTTTATTTTTGTAACGTTTGATTTAGGTAAATGCATATTAATTCCTAAAACAATAGAATATCTATTGTGTCTCGTTTTCCCACAATCGACGGGTATTTTTACAGAATATATTGTTTTATTTAAGTACCCTTAAATTTCAATAATAAAATTTCTTAACTAATAGAATAGTGTTTCTTCAAATAGTTATTCCATATTATTATTTTTTTAAAAGTCTTCTTTAATTAGTTATTTCATATTAATTTTAAAAAATGTGAGCTCAATTATCTACTCTGCTCAAAAGTGTAATTTTAAAAGTGGTTTTTGTATTCGAAACACTTCATTTAAGATAAAATACCGCTCAGTATAAAAAATACATTGCTAAATATTGAAAGAAATTCAGGACGTAACGTTGACACTCAAACAGATATTAGGTCGCTCAAATATTATAAAGCTGCTCATTTTGTATTTTAAGTAACTCAAATTAATGTTTGTAAGTTGCTGTTCTGTTGATTTCTCGCTACTCACAGTCAGTTGCTCACTTAGTAATTCTATAACCCAAATTAATTAATTTTGACACTTAAAACTGTAATTTACAGTCACTAGTTTAATTACTACCCCTTAGAAATATAGTTGAAAATAGATTAACTAGTTTCTTTCAAACGTGACTGCCATATTATGATAGGTAAGGACATAAAATGGTGGAACACTGAATCTCAATGTTAGACTTAAAAAAAATGTTTAGTTTAATAAGCTTTGATATTTAAAAATTCAATGATTCAAAGCTGCAAGCTAATTTTGGTTAATGGCTTATAATTATTACTAGCATTCAATAACATAATACAATGTACAGCTATATTTAATTTTATTTAATAGGCTACTTGACCTACTTTTTTTCTTCATTCTAAACGCTTCTTAATCATTCGTTTTCACCAAAAAAACTAATATTTTAATATTTTAAACAGTAGAAACCCATAAAAATGTTGATTGAAAAATATGCCTCTTATATGGCGCCGAAAACACTGCCCGCCATTGTGCCGCCATAGTGTGACGTCATGTTTTTTGGATTTTTATACTTTCTTTATTTAAAAAAGTTTTATGTGCTAAGCGTTTGAGTCTAACAGTGCCAAAAAATTAGAAAAGAATTTAGAAATCATTTGTAATGTTGAACACTTTTGGAGAAAAGTTTTGGCCATTTCATTTCCCAACTACAATAAATGGAGATATAAAACGGATGTTTTACTTGAACTATTCAAGAAAATATATTTTACAAATCTTTCTAGGCTTATTCTTATTATTTATGTACAAATAAACTTACATATAATGAGTGCGATAAATAAAAGATATTAAATTACGAATGTGATAATATCACATCCAAATCGGAAGTACAGCAAAAGCGTTTTCGTCAGTACAAATCATATTTTCATAAAATCATATTTTCCAATCGACTTTATTTATCAATCATAAGCTTTTATTTGATGGTGAAATACGGTTTCCTAGGCCAAGTTCTACTAGAAATATGCATTAGTTCAATGAAATTAAATATAGGTCAAGTAGCCTATTATCAAAGTAATAACACTTACCATCCAACCACCATCTCAGGGCGGCCAGTCTGTTTTAGCATGTCCAACATTTTTGCTTGGAAGACGGGATCAACGGCTTCCACTGAGACACCAGTACCAGTCTGAGGCATGGCAAATACATCAATCACTCTCACAGTATAGTCATCAACAAATTCACCTGAAACATAAAGATAGAAATAAGTTATTTATGTGCTAATCTGCTAAATAAAGGGAATAAAACAAGACAAGAAAACAAGGGTTTTGAATGTTAGTTGTTCCTCGACAACACGCTTAGTAATGGGTAGTAAAACTTTATGAAACATAACTTTTTTACAATAGTCACTAAAGATGAGTAGTACTCACCAAGCATAAGACCCATAACCTCCATAGGTACACCAGCACGGCCGTGTTTTAGCATTTTCAACAAGGCCAGAGAGGAAATGTAAACTTGCTCAGCGGTATCCACCACGGGAGCATCGGTCGGTGGAGGAGGCTGAGAGAGCCCCGGCATGCCCCCTCCGAGACGAAGTAGACGATCCATTATTTATTTAAAACTGAAAATAACAAGGATGATATTCAAAATTCGCAACCAAGCGGCCCCTTAACGGAGGCTCAATGAAAGGTAATACTAACATTTCTCGAACTTCCTCAGTAGAACAACACTCAGAAGTTAACAATAACAACTACGTTTAAATTTAAATTCAAGAAAAGCTTAACTTTTAATAAAATTTCTTTTAGAAATCACAATACATTACAAAGATGACAAAAGCTACTTCGATTTTGACAGTTCACACGACGTCGTCGCGTCGAAACAGTCGAAAGTGCAGCCTCATGTAGAGTATACAAAACAAATGTGACCATAATTTTATATTTCTGGTTACCAATAAAATATAATAATTAATATTTAATTCAATGTCCGTTTTAAAATTCAATTTTAGGATTTTATCATATTAATATTCTATAGGCCCGTAAACGAAGAATGGGAATTAAAATTAAGTATTAACTGAAGTGTCATCTTTAAGGCCCCTTACACAATGCGACTTTTATTAGCGATGCAGTCGCGACTCGCGACTCGCGATGCTGTCACGAATCACGATGCAGCATCGATGCAGTCGCAAATGGTCCACCTTTACACAAAATCAAAATCAAAAATCAAAATAATTTTATTCAGAGTAATTTTTTTACAAAATTCTTTCCGAACGTCGATACTAAGGTGCCTACCACCGGTTCGGGAACTAACCCGGCGAGAAGAACCGGCGTAAGAAACTCGCACGGGGCCATCTTTTACTAAAAAGATGGAAAATTACAATTTAAAACATTATATAACAATATTATGAATTAGAGCTATTTGCAATAATTATATAGGAAATATAAAAAATATTCTAGTAGCCTGTAAGAACCACCCTATTCCCAAGGTGTGTTGTCGTTAGGGATGTAAAGCGGTAAATTACTTTCGTAAAATTCGGTAAATTACGATATTTTACGTAAAATATTATATTTTACGGTAAATTATGGTAAAATTGGGTAAAAAAAGATTTGATTCCGTGGCATAATTTTCATTAAGAATGTGGATATAAACAACTAAACAGGTTACTTAATGCAAGTCTAGACTGCAGTAAGTCAAAACAACATAATAGCCAGCCTGCCGGCTTGCTGTATGCTCTGTCGAGTGTCGTCAACTGTCAACAAGTCGCAACAGCGCAAAATATTATGGCAAACAGCACTAATCGGCAACGTCACAACTCACACCGTGCGACGCGCACGCAGTACACAAATTACAACTTGCAACACGCTCGCCCCGCCCGCCGTCATACCACCATTCTGCATACATACGTAGCCGGTAATTTTACCGTAATTTATATAAATTACCGTAAAATACGCGTATTTTACCAGCGTTTTCGGTAAAATTACGTAATTTTGCAACCCTAGTTGTCGTCGATGAAATCATTGATTTTATAATAAGCTTTAGCACACAAACGTTCTTTTACTTCTTTTTTAAATTTATGGATAGAGAGATTTTGAACGTTTTCTGGGATTCTATTGTACAGGCGTATACACTGGCCTTTAAAAGATTTGCTGACTTTGCTAAGTCTGATCACTGGTATTTCTAATTTGTTCTTATTCCTAGTGTTAAAATAATTATTGTCGCTTTTCTTTTTGAAATTATTTAAGTTCTTTTTTACATACAGTACGTTATCCAAGACGACCAAGACGTTTTGAGATGCGACGGTCAGAATATTTATTTCCTTAAATTTTTCTCTTAAGGATTCACATGATGACATCTTATAAATAGAACGTATCGCTCGCTTCTGCAGCATGAATATTGCATTAATGTCCGCTGCATTTCCCCATAGAAGGATTCCATAGGACATAATGCTGTGGAAGTAACTAAAGTAAACAAGTCGCGCTGTTTCTACATCTGCATCAGTTACTTCTCTGATTTTTTTAACAGCATATGCTGCAAAACTGAGCCTAATCTATACATAGTACACTTGCGCTACTTTAAGCATCGATACAGTCGCGATGCTCTCGCGATACAGTAGCGATGCTGTCGCGATGCAGAAGCAAAATCAATGCAAAAATCTGTTCATTGCTGGTGTCGCGCGTGTGTATCGATGCTAACGCGCAACTGTATCGATACTAACGCGCGACAGCATCGATGTAAAAATTGCTGGTGTCGCGATGCTGTCGCGCGTTTCAAAAACGCGCGACTGCATCGCTGTTAAAAGTTGCAGTGTGTAAGGGGCCTTAGGTGCGAGTTGCGACTCGTAGTCTATACGTACCGTTCGAGCTTCCTGACGGATTGTTAAAAAATTCTACTTGTCTTATCTATGTCAAAAAATGTCATTTGTTATTTCAAAACAACTGTCAGTGTCAAGTAAACGACACTCGTGACTCGACAGTTCGATCATGAGTCATGACTCTGCTTTTCCGGTCGAGTGTGTAAAGGTAAACAAGTGTTTTTTTCTTATTTTGGTTTTCCAGTTTATTATTCCGATTATTGTTACCTTTTTGTTGTTGAAGTTTCTATTTTTGGTTTCGGGTGTGTAAAATTATTGTGTTTGTCCTAGTGTAAGTGTTATTTTACATAGTTTTGTAGTTGTTTATGTCCTAGTTTAGCATCATGGACGCCGAGCCGCCCGACCCGGGAGGTGGAGGTAAAGATACTCAAACTCAAGCATGCCAACAAGTCGAAGAAATGGACTGTAACATTGTTACAGCGACAAGGAAGCGTGCAAATCCTGATGGCAACAATTTAAGTGCAAAAAAATTATCCAACAATGCACATTCCGTTCCATCCATTCAAATGAGTTACATCTGCCCTGAATTTGAAAACAAAAAAGTGTACGGCGTTGATGATGTTGCGCCTTTCATAGTACATGTTTCTAAGGCTGAGTCTGATAATGATGGATCAACGCTACGACCCATGGAATTTGGGCAATTTTTATTCAAAATAATATTATAAAAAACATTAAAATGGACGGTATTAAAAAGGTAGGTCGAAACCGCATCTCTGTAGAGTTTACGTTGGCGGTCCATGCTAACGACTTTTTAAACCTGTCTGTGCTTGCTAGTGCTGGATATGTTGTGGGAATTCCATTCTACAACGTTTCCCGCATAGCATAGTGCGAGACATTCCAGTAGAATGGTCCATGGAGGAGCTAGTATCAAATTTATCCATACCACCTGGTTATGGCGATGTTATGAAGGCCCGGAGACTGAGCCGGAAGATTTTTAACGATCAGCATCAACCTATTTACACTCCCACCCGATCTGTTGTCCTGACATTCTCTGGCCAAAAGCTCCCTTCCCGCGTGTATTGCTATTACACATCCCTCCCAGTTGAAGCATATGTCCTACCAAACATCCAATGCAATAAATGTTGTCGTTTTGGTCACATTAAACCCCAATGCCGTTCTCAGCCTAGGTGCTATAAGTGTGGTCAATCACATGAGGGTGAAACTTGTGTGGTTTCCATTTTTACGTGTTTGTTTTGTTCTGGCTCTCATGCGGCTAACAACCCATCCTGCCCGGAGCACATACGTAAAAAGGAAATTAAGTTGGTCATGTCGCAGGAAAGCGTCTCGTACCTGGAAGCTTCGGCTCGTTTCCGTCCGGTGAGACGCTCTTTTGCTGACTCGACTAAAGCATCTCCCTCTGTGATTTCTGCAGTCAATTCAAGATCCCAACCCAAATCCCCTGCTACCACGTCCTATAAAGAAACCGTCTTCATTCCCCGCCGACCAATTATTCCTGTGACCCCTGGGTATGATCACCAGGCTCACAAAAATATTATTGAGGAACCTGTTTCACAACTACCTAATGGTAGTGCTTATCCTTCTGCATTTGAACTCACCCCTAACGACAACTTTATTGATGCCCTTATTAGTACCCTTTCCCAAGTAATCTCCCGGATTACCGGACAAAACTCGTACAAACTTGACTCAGCTTCTCAACGTTGTTCTCAGCAATAATAATAATAATAATAATGGATCAGTTCCCCATGATCCAGTGGAACTGTCGTAGCGTTAAAAACAAAAAACAAGAAATCCTGTATATTGTTAATAGATATGTAGCAGTACCTACACGTTCGTCGCCGATTGAAACAAAGAAAACTACGCTCTGAAAAGAGCGCCCGCCGTCTTTGTATACGTTCGTAGAAGATTGAAACACAGAAGAAAATCGTTCTGCAAAGAACGCACGTTCGTATACATGACAAAAGAAACAATAACCGCCACGGAGGCGGCCTGTCCGTGTAATATTAAGTGCATGTGCACCGGACATGAACCGGCCCTGAAAAGGGCGTTTTTCTAATAAGAATTCTTCGCAACACTTCACTACGCGTCTTCACATCGAGGCTACGTCGAGCGAGGAATCTTCGCAGCGTAGCTACAGACTTCATGGCGTTGCAGAGCTTCAGATCTTCACAAAATGGCGGCACTACTATTATTACCGGCGCGGCGCGGCGACGAGCGACAGCGAGACGACGTCGGTATGCAGCGCGCACGCGAACTAAACTCGCGGGGCGCGAGAGGCCATATTTATACTCGAACGACGACAGCGCCGCGAACCGCGGTGCAGTGATTCTCCCGCGCAGCCAATAAGAAATAATCTTTTCATCTTGTATAATGTAAATATTTCTTATTCTATTTTTTTCTCTGTCTAATTTTTGTAAATGTTTTTATCCCTTTCTAGATTTCTCTTTCTAATATTGTTCAACCAATCACAAACAATCTTTTCACTTTGTAAATATTTTGTAATAATAATAATTATGATAGTTTTTTGTATATAAACAGCACCAATTGTTCAATAAAGCACTTCAGTTCACCACAGTAAATCGAGTTTTACTCTTTACTCCTCCGACCTCTAGTGAACTCTTAGAGAGACCAACCGGTCCTCCAAACTGGTGACCCCGTGAACAACAAGCAACCTCTGCTGGAAGAAACTCTGCTAAGAGGAAATTCTGCCCGACGACGCTGCACCTCGAATCGCTGCACCACCGCAAAAACGTGCACCACAATGGAACCCAGAGGCGAATCCCTGCCCGAAACCTCGGCACTCACCAGCAACCCGGCGCTATCATCAGCATCATCACAGGAGATCGCCGGCATCGCACTCTCCCTGAGGATACCACCTTTCTGGAGGGACAAACCCAGGCTCTGGTTCGTCACGTTCGAAGCAGCCACCGGCAGTCTACAGAAGAATCAAAGCCAGCTCTCCCAGATGGTCATCGCTCGTCTAGAAAAGGAGGACATCGAACAAATCGCCGACCTACTATACAACCCGCCAGAGAAGAACGAATACCAAGCCCTCAAGGACCGGCTCATCTCCGCATATGAAGAATCTGACAGCCGGCAGTTTCAACAGCTGCTGTCAGACATGGAATTAGGAGAACAAAAACCGTCGCAATTACTACGACGTATGCGAAACCTGGCTCGCAACAAGGTCCCCGATTCCACCCTACAATTCATGTGGGCCAATCTCCTCCCGACAAATATCCGCTCCGTCCTGGCCGTCAGCGAAACCTTCCAGTCAAAAACCACACTCGACGAGCAAGCAGCGTTAGCCGACAAGATCATCGAGCAGTCAACTGTAAATAATGTACATAGCATCTCATCTCATCGTGTAAATAGCTCCGCATCAACTTCATCAAACTACGAACTACTCCTCATCGAAGAAGTCCGCAAACTATCGCTAGAGGTCGCCGAACTGAAAAAACAACAGCACAACAATAACAATAATTATAAAAGAGGACACTACCAACGCTCAAGATACAGATCGACATCCCGATTCCGGCAACGGTCAACTTCGCGTCCACGATCTTCATCACCATCGTCGTTCTGCTATTACCACAGCAGATTCGGTAAAGAAGCACGAAAATGTACACAACCGTGTACATTCAACAACAAGTCGGAAAACTAGACAGAACGTTGGCAGCGGCGGAATCCGGCGTTCACAACAAACAATACCGCCTATTCGTCACGGACAAGACTACGAATCTCACTTTTTTGGTAGACACGGGTGCCAATATATCCGTCATACCGAAAAAGAAAGGCATCCATCTCCAGCCGCTACCTTTTCAACTATACGCCGCCAACAACACCGTAATACCGACATACGGCGAGAAGACATTAGAACTCAACATCGGACTTCGCCGACCCTACAAATGGAAGTTCATCGTCGCCGCAGTCTCGAAACCAATCCTCGGTGCCGACTTCCTGCAACACCACGAACTGATTGTCGACTTGAAAAATAGAAGACTCGTCGACGGGAGAACAAGTCTGCACATCAACGCACCTGGACGCTACACGGACGTACCTACTGTCCGTAGTGTCGACAGCACGCAGTCGTACCACGACATACTAGCAGACTTCCCCGGCATCACACGATTAACTGCGATGAACATCACGCCGAAACACAACGTCGAACATTTCATCGAGACGTCCGGGCCACCACTACATTGTCGAGCCCGACCACTACAACCGCATCGCTACAATCAAGTCAAGAAAGAATTCGAAAATATGATGCAACAAGGTCTCTGTCGTCCCAGCAAAAGCGCCTGGTCTTCTCCGCTTCACGTCGTACCGAAAAAGAACGGCGACATAAGGGTGTGCGGCGACTACCGACGACTAAACGCAGTTACAAAGCCCGACCGCTACCCTATTCCCCGACTACGAGACTTCACTTTTCAACTCGCCGGAAAAACTATATTCTCGACTATCGACTTGAACCGAGCCTACCAGCAGTTGCCTGTCCACGAAGAAGATATCGAGAAGACAGCTATCATCACACCATTCGGCCTATTCGAGTTCCCGAGAATGTGTCCCGGCCTTAGAAACGCAGGCCAGACATTCCAACGTTTCATACACGAAATACTACAAGGCTACGACTTCGTATTTTCGTTCATCGACGACTTGTTGATCGCATCAAGCAGCGAAGAAGAACATCGCCAACATCTGCGGTGTGTTCTTCAACGCCTAGAAGAAAACGGAATCACTATCAACCCAGCCAAATCTGTACTCGGAAAAAACGAAGTTAAATTCCTCGGCTTCAGCGTAAACAGCGACGGGATCAAGCCGCCACAAGATAAATTACAAGCAATCGAAGATTTTCCATTACCGAAGAATATAGAAGAACTACGTCGTTTTCTCGGTATGCTAAATTTCTACCGAGACAGCATCCCGAACGCCGCTACTATACAAGCTCCGCTACACGCATACTTACACAATGCGAAAAAGCGAGACAAAACACCGATCGAGTGGAACGAAACGTCGAAAGAAGCATTCATGGAGTGCAAAAATAGCATTAAAAACGCTGTTTTGCTTGCCCACCCGAATCACAAAGCACCGATCGCAATATTCTCCGACGCCTCGGACACCGCAGCGGGAGCAGTCATACAACAATATTACAACAACAAGTGGCAACCACTTGGCTACTTCTCGAAGAAATTTACTACAGCGCAGACGAAGTACAGCACCTATGATCGCGAACTTCAAGCAATCTACATGTCAGTAAAATACTTCAGAAAAATATTCGAGGGCCGAGAACTCATCATATTCACCGATCACAAGCCATTGACATTCGCCCTACAGAAGAAATCATCAACATCAGAAACTCCAAGAAGAACTCGGCAACTACTATTCATCTCCGAATTCACGCACGACATTCGTCATATCAGCGGAAAAGATAACATCGTCGCAGACACATTCAGCCGCATCGAAACTATAAACACGCCGTCAGCTGTAAACTATGAAGAGTTATCTCGCGCGCAAGAGCGAGATAGCACGCTACCTACACTATACAGTCAAGAAAACTTAAGTTTCAAAACAACTACGCTACCTAACTCCGATATCAAGATAGTATGCGAAACATCAACAAAATACGTTCGTCCGTACATTCCACAAGACTTTCGACGCGCCGTGTTCGACTCCATACACAACATAAGTCATCCTGGAACAAAAGCATCAAGAAAACTCATCGCACAAAAGTTCTTCTGGCCGTCAATGAACTCCGACATAAGCAAGTGGACGAAAACCTGCATACAGTGTCAGCGAAGCAAAATACAACGACATACATCGAGCGCCGTGTCGACATTTCCACAAGTCGATCGTTTTCAACACACGCACATCGACATCGTCGGACCGCTACCTACAACATCGACTGGTCATAGATACCTACTTACTATGATCGATCGCTCGACAAAATGGCCTGAAGCTGTACCGCTTACCGAGATCACCGCCGAAACTGTCGCAAGAGTATTCTACGAGCAATGGATAGCGAGATTTGGCTGTCCGACTACAATAACAACCGATCAAGGACGCCAGTTCGAGAGTCAGCTGTTCGTCAACTTAACACGTTGTATGGGAATCGAAAAAACCCGTACAACGCCGTATCACCCGCAATCTAACGGCATGATCGAACGCTGGCATCGAAGTCTCAAGAATTCACTAAAATCAAGACTTATCAACAGCAATACATCGTGGATCGACGAGATACCTACAGTTTTACTCGGACTACGCGCCGCCATACGAGAAGACACCGGAGTCAGCGCCGCAGAACTAACCTACGGCCGTAACTTACGATTACCGGCCGACTTCTTCGAAACAACATCATCATCATCAGTATCGAGCCCAGATCATACCTACATCGAGCAACTGAGAAAAAACATCACCTCTCTCAAGCCGAAAAACTATGTACATCGCCACGGTAATCAACGCAACATTTTCATACATCGTGATCTACTTACGTGCGAATACGTATTTTTACGTAACGACGCCGTAAGGAAACCACTTCAAACACCGTACGACGGGCCGTACAAAGTCCTTCGACGTGAAGAAAAATACTACGTCATACAGCTACCCGATCGCACAGCAACAGTGTCCATCGATCGTTTGAAGCCCGCCTACATACTGAGTGAAGATTACCTCGGCGAGTCAACGAGCAATGTACAACAGTCACCGGTAATTACCAACTTACCAAATACCAATTTACCTGTTACCTTACCTTCACACACCAATAATTTACCTCAAAATACCTCAGTACCTTTACCCGTTACCTCATTACCTTTACCTGTTACCTCAAAACCATTACCAAGTGCAATACCAGTCAAGCAGAAGACACCAGCAAGTCCAGCACAGAAGACAACAAGAACGGGCCGTGCCGTCAGACTGCCGGTGCGCTTCGCTTGAGGGGGAGCACTGTAGCAGTACACGTTCGTCGCCGATTGAAACAAAGAAAACTACGCTCTGAAAAGAGCGCCCGCCGTCTTTGTATACGTTCGTAGAAGATTGAAACACAGAAGAAAATCGTTCTGCAAAGAACGCACGTTCGTATACATGACAAAAGAAACAATAACCGCCACGGAGGCGGCCTGTCCGTGTAATATTAAGTGCATGTGCACCGGACATGAACCGGCCCTGAAAAGGGCGTTTTTCTAATAAGAATTCTTCGCAACACTTCACTACGCGTCTTCACATCGAGGCTACGTCGAGCGAGGAATCTTCGCAGCGTAGCTACAGACTTCATGGCGTTGCAGAGCTTCAGATCTTCACAAAATGGCGGCACTACTATTATTACCGGCGCGGCGCGGCGACGAGCGACAGCGAGACGACGTCGGTATGCAGCGCGCACGCGAACTAAACTCGCGGGGCGCGAGAGGCCATATTTATACTCGAGCGACGACAGCGCCGCGAACCGCGGTGCAGTGATTCTCCCGCGCAGCCAATAAGAAATAATCTTTTCATCTTGTATAATGTAAATATTTCTTATTCTATTTTTTTCTCTGTCTAATTTTTGTAAATGTTTTTATCCCTTTCTAGATTTCTCTTTCTAATATTGTTCAACCAATCACAAACAATCTTTTCACTTTGTAAATATTTTGTAATAATAATAATTATGATAGTTTTTTGTATATAAACAGCACCAATTGTTCAATAAAGCACTTCAGTTCACCACAGTAAATCGAGTTTTACTCTTTACTCCTCCGACCTCTAGTGAACTCTTAGAGAGACCAACCGGTCCTCCAAAGATATAAGCCATCTATTATTGCCATCCAGGAGACGTGGTTAAAGCCCGATTCACGTTTTCGTGTTCCTGGCTACTCATGTTTCCGGAATGACAGAATAGATGGCAAGGCTGGTGTAGCCATTTTGGTTTCCAGCCAGTGTACATATTCTTTGTTATCTCTCCCTGTACATAGCAGTAGTTTTAATATTGTGGCTGTCCAAATTGTAAATACTGTGTATATATCTGTATATATCCCCACTCCCAATCCTTCTGTCCTTTCTGAACTTTCAGATATTATTTCTTCTATTTCCCTTCCCTGTGTTGTATTGGGGGATTTTAACATCCACCATACATCATGGGGCTCCTACTTTAATGATTCCAATTCCTCACTATTCATGGACATATTAGATGACAATAATCTGGTTGTGCTAAACGATGGATCTCCCACCCGCAGGGTTTCGGCTTTGCAAAACCCAAGGGCTGTGGTGGATCTCTCGTTGTGCTCACCGTCTATTGCTTCTTTATGTTCATGGTCTGTACTTCCTAGTTCCTATGGTAGCGATCATTTTCCTATCCTTGTAACAATAACTTACTCGACTAGACAGACAATCACCCCTAACCCACCCCGACAAAAATTTAAGCTCAATAAAGCAAATTGGTCAGAATACGCAATAGCGACAGATTCTGAAACCAATCTCATCCCTTTAAACACAAATCACGATCCTCACATTCAATATCAAAATTTAAAAAATATCCTTCTTCAGGCAGCAGAAAAAACGATTCCCCTTATACAAACAGGAGATCGTAGATCGTCTCCCCCATGGCGGGACGACGAGTGTACATCAGCTTGCAAGCGTCGTAAGAATGCTGAAAAACTTTATGCTAGGTCCATGACCATGGCTAATTATCTTAATTACAAAAAAAATTCGGCTGAGGTTTCAAAATTATTTTCGGAAAAAAAAAGAGAAGGTTGGAGACAATTTTGCCTGTGTCTCTCGCCTACATCTAAACCCTCAATCATTTGGAAAAACATTAAAAAAAATTCGTGGTTCTCTGTCGGCGAGCAATTACCGTCAGTCCAATGATCCTTCTGAATGGATTGATGCGTTTTCGCGAAAGTTGGCTCCCTTAACAGCTCCATCTCTTGACAAGATTCGCGTTAGTACTTCTCAAGGATCATCTTCAAATTGGTTAGACTCTCCGTTCTCTCTGGAGGAATTCCGTCTGGTTTTAGGTTCATTGAAGGATACCGCTCCTGGCGCAGATGGAATAACATACCCCCTTATGGTCAACAGTGGACCTGACACACAACAGCTGTGTCTGAACGTTCTAAACGACATCTATCAGTCGGAAGTTCCCCCGGATGAGTGGCGGTCCCAAATTATTCTACCGATCCTTAAGCCTGGTAATGATCCGTCTAGCTATAGACCAATAGCACTTTCGGCCACTTTAGGAAAAGTTCTGGAACACCTTATCAAAAACCGATTGGAATGGTTTTTAGAGAGCCGGGGTGTGTTTTCTAAAACACAGTTTGGTTTTCGAAAAGGCTATTGCACAACAGACGGTATAGGAACCTTAGTGACTGACATACGCATAGCTTTTTCGAAAATTGAACATGTGGCGGCGGTGTTTTTGGATGTATCATCGGCATACGACAACGTCAGTCTTCCAATACTCAGGCAGAAATTGCGACAGCTGAGTGTCTCAGAGAAGATGACGAACTATATTTGCAATTCCCTTTCCTCTCGTAGTATTACCATCACTTTCCAAAATTCCTCCCTTCCTCCTTTAACGGTTTATATAGGCCTTCCCCAAGGTAATGTCCTCAGTCCAACGCTTTACAATATTTATACCTTAGATCTTGACCTCTGTATAAATAGTTTTTGCGAGATAGTTCAGTATGCTGATGATATAGCCATTTACATTGCTTCAAAAGACATCGCGGAATGCTCTGCTCGCCTTAACGCTGCCATTCAGTATCTCAATGATTGGATGGATAGACATGGTCTCTCTATTTCTATCGCCAAAAGTTCGGTTGTTGTGTTTACCAGATCTAAATTAATACCAAATATTGCCATCCATTCAAATCACCAAGTTTTCCCGGTTAAAGAAAAAGTGAAATTTTTGGGTGTCTATTTAGACTCCAGGCTTACTGGAGTACACCATATAAATCATGTGGTGAATAAATGCGAAAAAAATATTAATATTCTCCGCTCACTCTCTGGTGTTTGGTGGGGCTCACATCCTTGCACGCAGAAGCTTATTTACAATGCGTTAGTCCGAAGCTATTTAGATTATGGTTCATTTCTTCTCGAGCCTTGCAATAAATTACCATTGAAAGTTCTGAACAAAATTCAATCAAAATCTTTAAGGATTGTTCTTGGGGCCATGAAGTCCACACCTATTAACGCACTTCAAGTTGAATGTGGGGATCCCCCACTTAACATCAGAAGACAATATCTGTCTGACAGATTTGTGTTTAAATTATTCCAGAATTCATCTCACCCACTCCTAAATAAACTCCACACCCTTTCACAGCTAGTTAGCTCTTCAAGCTACTGGCGCCATAAGGACCTTCCCTGCCTTTTGACTAGCTACCATACCATTACCCGTCTTCCTTGTCCTATATTCCAGTGCAGACTTAATCCTCTTTTCACTACTCCCTATAATGCACTCCCCTCCCTCCAAAAGTGCTTCTAAATTTTTCAATAGACAAGGGCTCAACCATGGCTAACACACAATTCAAGCACATTATTCACCAACACTTTGAAGAGTGGCTGCTTATTTTCACAGACGCATCGAAGCTTTTGGAGGGCAGCTGCGTTGGTGTGGCTGTATGGATTCCGAAAGTTAATGTGATTCTAAATTTTAAATTACCTCCAAATTCCTCTGTATTTACAGGGGAAACCCTTGCTATTTTGGAGGCTCTCTCATTTGTTGAATCCCACCATCTCAACAAGTCCATTATACTTTCGGATTCCAGAAGTGCCCTGGAGGCCATTAACTCCAATCAGTTCCGCTCCAGATGCAAATTCCCTTTGGTCTTGAAAATAAGACAGCTGCTCTTTGAGTGTTACACAAAAGGTGTTCAGGTTGTCCTAGCTTGGATACCGGGGCATAGTGGAATTACTGGGAATGAAGCGGTAGACACATATTCTAAGGACGCAATAAGTACTGGTGTGTCGAGTCAGTATATGGTCTATTGTCAGGATTTAATTACACTAGCCAAAAACCACATGAACAACAGATGGCACAATGATTGGGTCAAAACTAGCGAAATTAAGGGGAAACACTATTTTGGAATTCAGAACATTATACCTATTAAGCCATGGTTTTTTAAATTCAAACAGGCAAGCAAAATGGTGTGCTCAACAATTTGCCGAATGAGACTGGGACACTGTTGCACGCCAGTTTTCTTGGCCAAGATTAGGGTGAGAGATCACTCCTTATGTGAATGCGGCCTGGACGAGGGCACTCTAGACCACATTTTCTTCTCATGTCCAAGGAATCAACCTTCCCTGTATGATATCCTCCCCCCTACAATTCCTCGCCCTATCAATCTAAAATCTGTTTTGTCCTTTGTAAATACTCCATTTGTTGAAATGTTAGGTTCATATATTCATACTAACAAAATAAAACTGTGAGGTGTATAGTACTAACCCTAAATGTTTGTGCTTGTTTTAGATTTTTCAACATCCGTACGCGTCTCAAATTATACCTTGTTTCTTCATAAAGCCAACCCATCATAAAGCAGAGTCGCATCAACCACTTTGACATTGGCAACTCACTACGGGGCCATTTTAAAAAGTAGAAGAAGAAGACAGTTCGATCATCGCACATTACTTATAATATAAAATAATATTTGTACTATAAGATTTAAATCGTGAACAAAATCATAATCCACACAGTCATGCCTGAAGCTTCGGTTTTACCAAAAAAGTTTTCTGATGGGCCTCATGGTTTAGGTTGTGAAACTTTTCAAATCTCCTTTATTCTGTTCAAAGTCAATGTTTATAATAAGATATTTAATATTGTAGGTGACCCGAACGACAAAAGCTTGAGAAAAGTTGAAGTGGAAGTGGTGATACCGAAACTTATAAGAGACAAAGCTAAAACTGAAAAATGTGTTGAAGAAGTTGCAAATTTTAATAAATGCTGCAAGGAATCTTCGGTGTTTATGGTTTTTACATGTAGAAAAGAAAACTCGGCAATGAAATCATGCTTAGCAGACTGGTACAATAATGAAGATTTCAGAAAGGAATGCACACAGGAATATTTGAACCAAAGAAGTCATTACAGAAGTACAGGCATAAAGAAACCAGTAAAACGAGCCTAAAAGCAAAAAGTGTAAAATATAGTGAATGTAAATATAAATAAATAGATTATTCATCATCATTATTTATTGTTGCTGGAATGTTTCTTGTCAAGATTATTTCTCGGACAGAATATTCACCAAGATCATTCGGTAATTTTATATCCTCTTTGGAAGACTTGACTACCTCAACTATCATTACCTCCTGTAAACAAGAAGAATACATCAATGAAACTCATTGAAATCGAATCATAATATGAATGAAATGTATAATAGACAATTTAAAACTATAATATAATGTAAGGTAACTAAAATTTGAATATCAGATTTAACATTCATACCTTGACTGTAGTATTTGCCATACGCACATGACCCAATATTGAGATCCAATCAAATTGATCATCACCACACTTTACAACAACAATATAATCTGCATGATTTATCCCTGGGCCCTCTCTGTAAAGTACTGAAAGGAAAATGTGTAGAATAGTCTTATTATTCTAAAAAACTATAACAGTCACCTAATAATAATCTTTGCAACCTATAAAAAGTTATATTTACACACATTACTGTTAATACCTCGATAGTGGTAATCGCAGACACAATAGATATTCAATTGTTATGCGGCACCCGGGTGCCGCTTGGGAGTTTTGAGTTAATACCCGGGTGCCGCTTGGGAGTTAATGGGTTAAAAGATGAGTAATGGTAACTATAAAAGTTATAGGTACAAGCTTAGTAAATAAACTAAATATATTTTTTAAGTATCCTTACAGTAATCTCCACCAAATTTGATTCCAGGCTTCACCACATAACCCTTAGATCTCAGGTAATGGTACACCACATACTTTTCTAAAAAATACTCCTCTCTTTCACAAAATAAATCCCAACATTGTTGTGTACTCATGATTTGGTTTTCTAAACTTAAAACTTGTAAACATTCCAGGGCATAGACAAGGTAGAATGATTCTTGTAAGGACAACATCAGCTTTTCTTCAATTTTAACTTTATTTAAGCAGCTTTTTGGCTTCATTGTGGAAAAGTAATCATCATCTTCTGAATCACTGTTTGGCACAATGACTGCTACATTTTCCTTATTTATAAAATTATAGTCCAATTGACTATTTAAACTACAATCTTCTAAAGACTCTTCCTCTTCATCAGTTGAAACTAAATCAATCACTTCCCTAGCAGTTTTGTGTTTACCGTCCCGAACTAATTTAGACATAAGTTCATCAACATGTTTGAAAAATAAATCACCATCTCTTTTTTGTTGTGAGCTCAAAAATCTCTTGTACCAGTAATTTCTTTTTTGAAACTGTCTCTTACGCATTATACAGGGTCGTTCGTCTGTCTGTATCATGGCAGGCTGAGACCTGGACATGCTGCCTTTTCCAAAGCAGCCCATATGGTATAAGAAGCCAATCTCATCAAATGATTTCACCTCAACTCCCAGTCCATTGAAGTAACCAGTAAATAGCATTTGCATTGAATTAACAAGAGGAAACTTTAATTCAATCTCCATAGGATGTGTGCTATTGAGGTCATTACTTTGACAATTATCTGTTAGACTAGTCATGACAAAAGAACTGGCCGCTTCCCAAAAATTATTTTTAGAAGAATGTGTCACAAGTTCACAAACCACAAGTGCAAACTCAAGATTGTTTTTCTATACAAATATTCCTGCAAAACAATAATAAACTAAGATGAATTAACTCGAAATTTCGTGATTCTTAAGGATTTTAGTTAATAAATATTGTAAAAATGGATTCGAAGCCAAAGGAGACAGATCCTGAGAAGTATAATCGTAAGTCTTAAATCCTAACCAATATAATTTAAAAAGTACTTATGCAGATGTGTACCGGGCTTCAATTCTCTGTTATTGGTGTAATCCTAAAATACGATTTCTTGCGAAGCCTCATTTAATTGTAAGAGGTGTTAAATTATCGTATTGATTCAAAATATTTTGATTTCTTAAAATAACATCTATTTCTATTTTTTGTTTCACCCAAGTGAAGTTCGTGAATTAGAAGCGGAAATTTGACACATCCAATAATGTCTAAACTTGACGTATAGAATTTTTAAATCTTTTCTAAGACAAACATAATTAGTGATGGGTAATTTTCCGAAAAATGAGGCATTTTCTTATATTTTTAATTTGATTGTCAAACAGTTTTCATTTTAGTAACTAGATGGCGTATGGGTAGACAACTATCGGTTAATACCATCATTAATGGGGCATTTTCTTATTTTTTTAATTTGATTGTCAAACAGTTTCCATTTTAGTAATATAGATGGCGAATGGGTAGACAACTATCGGTAATACCATCATTAATGGGGCATTTTCTTATTTTTTTAATTTGATTGTCAAACAGTTTCCATTTTAGTAATATAGATGGCGTATGGGTAGACAACTATCGGTAATACCATCAATAATTGTTACAAAACTGGGCAAAAGAATATAAAACTTGATACATTTCAATTTGAAAAAGACAATGATATTCCAACGAATAGAATAATTAAGTTATTATAACGATGTTTTAGTTAAAACTCACGGAAGAAATAGCCCTATTTATCGTTATTCACACCAAATGTCACAGGAATTATAAATTTTGGTTTTGACAACATCTACCTGCACTTGTGCACGATAACGGATATTTAATGGCCAATATTTTACCAATAATAAACATAAAAAACCCAAATAACACAATTTGTTTGTGGTTGTTGTTTGTAATAAAAACCATACCAACAATAAAAAGTAGTAGAAGTTTCAAAGTAACATGGCCGCCAAAACTTTTTCAGTTTGACAAGTTTTTATTATGTCAGCGTGTTCCTAAACTATTACCAGTATACTGGCTTAATCACTTAGGCCAATGATCGCTTAGGTTTAAGATATTTTTATTTATGTCACACTTGACAGTACACTGAAATTTTTTGAAACACAACCAATATGTAGTCAGTGATGCCAACCTGCAGATAATTTCAGATCAGTGGGGAAGCAATAGAAAATCTAGAAGTGTCTACCGTCGCGCCGTCTGGTGGAGATAAAAAAAAAAGAAAACAACCCATTTCAAATCTCAGAAATTTTTCAATTTATTTTTCTGAAAAATTGAAAAATTGGAAAAATAATGGAAAATATTTTTTTAACGAAATTATTAGTTTAAATGAAATAGTAGTACATTTAATTTGATATTATCAAATATGGTTCATATTAAGCTGAAATTCAAAGGCTCAAGAATGGCTTTAGGTTTTGTTTAAAAGAAACAATTATGTGCAAAGTTAGGTTAACTCATCAAGCCCCATACGGCCACCGGTGGTCGCGACAACAATAGAATACAATAGCATTTCCAAGAATCCGCGATCGAAGGGTTAAACTACCCCCGCGTTCGATTAAGCGTTAAAAACGATCAAAACGCTCAAAATCGGAGGCATTTTGAGCGTTTTGATCGTTTTTAACGCTAAATGGAACGCAGGGACAGATAATATACTAGACGTTCCGCGCGGCTTCGCCCGCGTAAATTAGATATTTCACAGACAAATCAGTCTACAAAAAATAGCCTATGATCCTTCACGTGGTCTACTTCTTATCTGACCCAAATAACAGAAAAATTGCTCTAGTAGTTCGTGAGATAAGCCCTTTCAAATAATTTCCCCCGTTTTTTTTCACATTTTCTTCGATTTCTTCGCTCGATAAATGGGCTATCTAACACTGAAAGAATTTTTCAAATCGGACCAGTAGTTCCTGATATTAGCTCTTTCAAATAAGCCCTTTCAAATAATTTCCCCCCGTTTTTTCCACATTTTCCTCTATTTCTTCGCTCCTATTAGTCTTAGCATAATAAAATATAGCCTATAGCCTTCCTCGATAAATGGACTATCTAACACTGAAAGAATTTTTCAAATCGGACTAGTAGTTCCTAAGATTAGCGCGTTCAAACAAACAAACAAACTAACAAACTCTTTTATCATTAGTATAGATTATGTATCGAAATTGCAACCCCGTCGATCGTGGGAAAACGAGACACAATAAATATTCTATTGTGTCTCGATCACCGGTGACCGTATGGGGCTTGATGAATTAATAATAAAATTTAAATAAAATAAATAATTAAGAGTGGCTCCCATACAAAAAACACAATTTTTACCTAATTTTGCTCTGTAATGGTACGGAACCCTTCGTGCGCGAGTCCAACTCGCACTTGGCCGATTTTTTTTCATATAGAGCAATAATAATCGGCCAAGTGTGAGTCGGACTCGCGCACGAAGGGTTCCGTACCGTTATTGAGGAAAAATTGGCCAAAAATTGTGATTTTGTGTAGCAGCCCCATTAAGTTTTTATTTTATTTAAATATTATTATAAATTATTAAAGTAAACATATTATAACCAAGGACTTTATAAAAATTTCAAGTGCCTAGCAGTTGCCATTATTGATTACAAGCAAAAAAGGCCAAAAAAATCACGTTTGTTGTACGGGAAATTTTTCCAAACAAATAAGTACTATAAACAAAATAAATTTAACATTTGATGGGGCTTCCATTCCACAAACAATATTTTATTGGCCTTTTTTTAGGGTTGCGTACCCAAAGGGTAAAAACGGGACCCTATTACTAAGACTTCGATGTCTGTCTGTCCGTCTGTCTGTCTCTAGGCTGTAACTCAAGAACGGTAATAGCTAGAGAGTTGGAATTTTCACAGATTGTGAATTTCTGTTGCCGCTATACAACAAATACTTACTAAAAACAAAATAAAATAAAAATTCAAGGGGGGCTCCCATACAAAAAACACAATTTTTGGTCTATTTTTGCTCTATATTGGTACGGAACCCTTCGCTCTTGACCGATTATTATTTATTATTTGCAATTACGAATACTTCCGTAAAAATATACATAAGAATCAAACTTGTAGAGAATTAATTTTGCAACAATCTTATAATTAGAAGATGTGGTCAAAAATAGGCACCTTCAAACCAATATGACGGCTAAGGCGCCTACCACACACGTGCATGATTGGCCACAGTTTTGCTTGCGCATGTCGGCTTGTACACTGAACACTGTGCGTGTAGTTGGTAAAACGGTAGTATGCACAAGCCCCAAAGTTTGGCTTGACGGTTTTTAAACTTGCTTGAAATTCTGGCATGCAAGCCTTCGTGTACCAACTTGTCTGCGCGTGTGTTTGGACGATCAGTGTTCAAGCCAAGTTGTTTATACGCCGACGATCTCGGCAAGAATGTGGCTTGCGCATGCATAACTGTGCCGTGGGGTAGATAAGTCAGTCTTCCGTCTTTTCATGCGAGAAGCATGCGCCAGCAAAACTGTGGTCAAGCATGCATGTGTGGTAGGCACCTAACGCACCCGTCGGATTTGGTCGAGCTTTTGAATTTGAGCTATTTATGACCTCTTCAAAACACTAGCGCAAAAAAAAACTTTCTATAATTATTAATTTCAGAAAAAATCTAATGCGACTATAGTAATCACAGATCTAGCAAGGTTCGCGCTCTGCGCTTACGTAGTAGAGCTCGACAAGGCTTGAAATGAACTTGGCGAAATAAGGAACTAACGCTGCAATCATACAAAAATCGGCCAATTGCGAGTTGTACTCGCGCACGAAGGGTTCCGTACCACTACAGAGCAAAAATAGGCTAAAAATTGAATTTTTTGTATGGGAGCCCCCCTCAATTATTTAATTTATTTAAGTTTATAATTAATTATTAAAGTACAAATACAATTAAGTATTTTGAGAACATTGCAATTGCCTATGTGTTGCCGTTATTGATTAAGAGCAAAAAATTGCAAAAAAAAAACACGTTTGTTGTATGGGAGCCCTCTTTAAATATTTAATTTATTTTATTTTTAGTGTTTGTTGTTATAGCGGTAACACATATACATAATCTGTGAAAATTTCAGAAGTCTAGCTATAGCGGTTCTTGAGTTACAGCCTGGTGACAGATAGACGGACAGACGGACAGACATCGAAGTCTTAGTAATAGGGTCCCGTTTTTACCCTTTGGGTACGGAACCCTAGAAACGCCATATTTGAGATGTTTTTGACAGCTCTCCTTTACCAGCAGCGCCCCGTCCACGTTCATTTAAAGCCTTGTAGCACTTTAATACCGGTGATGAACGCTATAATCTTAGCGGCCCCTACTAGACGAGCAATTTTATTGCGCCATATCACGTATTGCGTAATATATTATTGACCGTCTAGGGTTGATATTTAACATCGCGCGCCTTCAGTCTAATTGTCAAATAAACTGTTCAATAAAATAGAAGTGTGATATTGCACAATACAATTGATCGTCTAGGGGCCGGCTTATGCAACAAATCATAGAAATTTTGAAGAAAAAGAATAAATAAAAGCCTTAAAATACTATCCCGTAGTTATTTTCTAATCTTGGTTGACATTTCAATTTGGAAAAATATTTGAAAAATTGGAAAAATATATTGGAAATTTTTCTTTTTTCTTTTCTTTCCTTTCGGAAATTTTTCCATTACCCATCTGTGAACATAATCAACAAAGCTTTGTCAAATCAGCTTATATACTTAGGGTGGGTTGCACCAACTTACTTAACTATAACTGTAACTTTAACTACAATGCAAAATGTCAAATCTTTGGTTGAAGTAAAAAATGGACGCCATAATAATTTAACCATAACCATAGAGCTCGACAAGGCTTTAAATGCACGTGCGAAAAAAGGAACTAACGCTGTCATCATACAAAAACGCCATTTTTGACAGTTCTCCTTTACCAGCAGCGCCCCCACCCACGTTCATTCAAAGCCTTGTCGGACCAGCAACAGACATCTGTCAAATGGGTTGTTTTCTTTTTTAAATCTCCACCAGGCGGCGCGACGGTAGACACTTCTAGATTTTCTATTGGTTCCCCACTGATCTGAAAGTATCTGCAGGTTGGCATCACTGACTAAATATTGGTTGTGTTTCTAAAAATTTCAGTGTACTGTCAAGTGTGACATAAATAAAAATATCTTAAACCTAAGCGATCATTGGCCTAAGCGATTAAGCCAGTATACTGGTAATAGTTTAGGAACACGCTGACATAATAAAAACTTGTCAAACTGAAAACTGACAACTGAAAAAGTTTTGGCGGCCATGTTACTTTGAAACTTCTTCTACTTTTTATTGTTGGTGTGGTTTTTATTATTTTTTCTCAAATTGTGTTATTTGGGTTTTTGATGTTCATTATTGGTAAAATATTGGCCATTAAATATCCGTTATCGTGCACAAGTGCAGGTAAGATGTTGTCAAAACCAAAATTTATAATTCCTGTGACATTTGGTGTGAATAACGATAAATAGGGATATTTCTTCCGTGAGTTTTAACTAAAACATCGTTATAATGACTTTATTATTCTATTCGTTGGAATATCATTGTGTCTTTTTCAAATTGAAATGTATCAAGTTTTATACTCTTTTGCCCAGTTTTGTAGCAATTATTGATGGTATATCTGGTATTACCGATAGTTGTCTACCCATACGCCATCTATATTACTAAAATGGAAACTTTTTGAAGAAAATGCCCCATTCTGTGGTCACTGGTCAAAGTTAAGATTAAAGTTAAAGTTAGCCTTAACTATAACCATAACTTTAACTTTAACCACGCCTCTGGTACAACCCACCCTTAGTAGTAGCTAAGCCAGGGGACTAAGCTTTACCATCCATTGTTTGATTTCTGCAAGTTTCGGATAGAAACTAGAAAGTGCATACATAAAAAATATTTAAAACATTTTTGTAAAGCTGTAATAAAAATCGGATAATTTCTTTTTCTTAATAAAAACTTATAATACTTTTAATAGAAACAATTGATATCTGTTGTAATTTTTATAGATATTTAAACATTTTTTTAAAATATTTTTGTTTTGTCTTTTAAATTTATTTTTTTCTAAAGGTTGGTCGCGCTGTTCGTTTTACAGTATAGACAATCAATAAAATAATTCTCCATTTCTTTCTATTCCAGCTTTCAAGGAGTACGTTAGAGAAGGTGAGAGATATGTTTTTTTATTATGTAACTAACTTCACTTTACAAAATAGTCACAAGACCTCTCAGCTGAGGTTTCTGTCATGCGAAATACTGATTTCTGAAGAAATAATTTTCTCAAATCTAGTTCTTTCTGATTTGTGAATTTCGTTTAAAATCGTAGCCAAAATGGCTGATTTAAACGAGGAAAATGTGAGCAAGCTAATGGGTGACGAAAAAATCGGTAAGGGCTACTCCCAATGGTATCTAACATTGTTCTTAGACTTCCTAATTTTGATCTTAATGTATATTTTAGATATGATTGCCGCCACCAGCGTTCTTCAGATCAGAGCCAGTGAGATCCGGCAAAGCCAAATCAAATGGCAATCCTATCTTCAGTAAGTGTTCAACACTTTGTGTGTGATGTCTATGGAGCTATGCGCCTATCATGACTTATGTTAACTTACAGATCGCAGATGATTACCCAGCGTGACCACGATTTTATCGTCAACTTAGATCAGAGAGGCCAGAAGGATTTGCCCGACAAGAATCCGGAGGCTTGCGCTGAGGTGTTCCTGAACCTTATCACTCACATCAGTAAAGACAACACCATCCAATATGTGCTTGTGCTGATTGACGACATCTTGTCGGTTAGTTATTTGTGTTAATAATACCAATAATTGTTACGACTTTAAGTGGTAAAAGACAGTTTATAGCAGCAACTCTCAAAACAAAAAAAACAAACACTTATTGTTATTTTTGTTAACTCTAACTGCCGCACTCAGAGTGGAACATTAATTACTTAAATGTTATTAATTTAATATTTTGACATAAGCCTCATACATTATCTGTCAAACTCTTCATTAAATTGAAAGTTAATCATAATTAAATGTCTTTGAGTACGGCAGTAAGAATGCATAGACTTGTTTCTTATGAATGTTATTGTTTTTATGTCATCATCAGTGCATGTTAGAAAATGGTACAAAAGTTTACATCATACCAGGAACATCAACAGTTTTAATTTTAAACAAAATTAAGAACACTAGTATAAACACAAAATTGAAATTATTGGTTTTAGGTGCTTTAATATGGTTCCAGGTGCACTAGCCTATCATGATAATCAATAAAAATGATATATACCTGTATGGTTCAATTGATGCAATAACCACATTGTAGTACTACTCCCATTTTTTTTAAGGAGGACAAATCGAGGGTGAAGATTTTCCGCAATGCAAAACACGGTAACGTCTGGCAGCCATTCCTCAGCCTGCTCAACCGTCAAGACGAGTTTGTCCAGCACATGACTGCCCGTATCATTGCCAAGCTGGCCTGTTGGCACCCTCAGTTGATGGACAAGAGTGACTTGCACTTCTATCTGTCCTGGCTTAAGGATCAACTGAAAATGAACGTAAGTTTTAATCAATTTGAATTTTTACTAACAATTTTATAAAGTTGCATGGTTTACATATTTTGAGTTGGTTAAATATACAGTCAAAACCGTTTATGGCGACATCGTTTAGAACAACATACCGGTTAAATTGACCAAAATCAAAGGTCCTGGCTGAATGCTATATGACCGCCTTATCAAAAACATCGATTTTTACGACATTGTTTACTACGACATACCGCATTAAGCGACCACATTTGGTTAATGTTTTCGGAGAATTATATCTGTAGAACGACCGGCTCAGCTTTATTGTAAACAATTTGAATAGGTAACAGTATCCAATCCACATCTGGCACAGTAAAATGGTCAAAATGGCTATTATAGTAAAAGTAAACAAAGTTTAGGGTCTTTTGTAATTCTTAGAAACGAAGCACATGCCGTAGCCTCAAGGCCCGCTGTACGTGAAGTTCAAGAGGAAAATGAAAACGAACAGTAAGACTCGGTGTTCTTCTGATTTACAGTGCCAACTTTGATTGACGGTCTTAATGCTGTTAGTGTATTACGAAAGATTGTTCTTTTTAATAAACGGTTCCACTATGTAGGGAAATTGTGACGATATGCTGATTAAAATCCAATGTGAATTACAAAATGTGTATGCACGACAGAAGTGTTCCAAACAAACTAAAATTACAGATTTTATGCATACAAAAATGATGGAAAAATGACATTGTTCTTTTATATACATTTGTATTGAAGTAAATAAAATGTGATTTAATTTCCTACATGAATATACATAATATTATGTATTATTTTTCCTATTAATACCTGTCACTGGTTGTTACAACTATCGGTTTTTACGACTAAATATGAGCAGTCCCTTCGATGTCGTTATAACAGATTTTGACTGTAGTACTATATTATTGTATTTGGTATTCGAAATATTTGCAGTTAATAATAATGTAAAAATATATAAACAGAACATGGGTTATAACTGCAAAAAGCACAGTTTATGCATGGTTTAATCTAGAGATTATATTACTAATATTTTAATTTTTATTGCATGCTTTGATCGTTTGATAGTCACATCTAAAAACGATCTGTTATCGTTTGATTCATAGTTTTTGGTTAATGTTAAACAATTTGATTAATTATTGTAACTTTAGTCTCTAAATAATAAAATTTAGGTATGATACCAAAGAAAAAGTATGTGTGTTAAATATAATTGATTTTGAAGTCAGCAGTCAGCACCTAAAAACTAGGGAATGAACTGAAGACCCAATTTCACCAACGACTGTTAAAGTTAATGCTTGAATTAGTATCACGTTACCTCTTTCGTTTTTCATATGAATGAAAGAGAAGACATGACATTTTAACAAGCTGTTAACACTAACATATGTTGGTGAAATTGGACCTTAAAGTTTTAGTTTTCTAAAAGTGTGTTTTTGATCTAATAATTATTGTGAAAAATTATATCAAGTGTGGTAAGAAGATCATGACTAAGAAGTTTGTTTTCTGGTAAGGCGGAGAAAATGTCTGCCGATTTAGAGCATGCGGAGCAGGTTATGTTGGAGCATGAGAAACAACATTTCTCCGATAAGCACTCCAAACCCAAGGAGAAGGAGGGCGATAAGGCCGCCAACGTCCACGAAAAATATTCCAGTCTTTACACTTCTTTTGATGAGCTTAAGTCCCATGAGGAACTGCTGCTCATTCATAAGGTATTATGTGTTGCCAACAGCGGCACACGACGTTGGGCAAAACGTTGAAATGTAACTAAAACTTCTATGTCATTGTTTGTGAATAATATTTGAATGATTTTTTTGCATGCTTTGGACTAACTACCCTGTTACCTAGTAGTAGCTTGCGACGCAGTTTACCGTTGTGCTTCAGCTGTTGAACAAAACTTAATGCCTTATAATGTCGCCACTTACATCCGCCGATTAATTCATCAAGCCCCAAACGGTCACCGGCGTCCGAGACACAATAGAATATCGATTGTCTCGTTTTCCCACGATCGACGGGTTAATGTTATTTTAATGAATATTTCTAGAAGGCAATATGTTTTCAAAACTTTAATGAATCTAAACACGCGGGAGCGTTGCAGAGTCTATATTATAGACTTCTAAATAAAGTAATTGACTACAGCAGTAATTGTGATATTGGTTTAAAATTAATTTATGCATAATATGTATTGTATTATCTTACTATCATTTAAAGTATTTTTATAGGTATAAGTCCACATAATAAAAAATAATCATTAATAATATTATGTACTTCTAAGCAAAACGCCATAAGTTTGTAATTTTTCAGGCCTTTCATCGAATAGGGCACGATATGAAATTATAGGTGGCGCCAATTAAATGAGGTTCATAATGTAGAACATAGATGGCGCTAACAAGAATCTTATAATAATGATGTCATTCTCTATTTCATCAGAACAATGACTACATCCAGTCCGTGGCCCGCTGCCTGCAAATGATGCTGCGCGTTGACGAGTACCGTTTCGCGTTCCTATCTGTTGATGGCATTTCCACTCTGCTGTCCATCCTCGCTTCCAGAGTCAACTTCCAGGTAACCATAAAATATAAGTTTGTTGATTTTTATTCTGTCAATGTTCCTTTTTACCATAATGTTGAATTCTCCAATGATCCAATCCATGTTTGTATCTTTATCTTGCAAATGGTATATCTTATGAGTCAAAGACAGCAATATAGATTAAGGTTTGGGTTCATCTATTATTTGGATACCTCGTCAAAGCGCGAGGGGGATCACACTAAAAGTATGAAAACATGTTAAAAAGCATAACATAAAAAATCGAAATTATTAATATGCGTAACGTATGCAATATTTTAGATTAAGAAGATATGGAAAAAATGGCAAATTTTATTCTAGTCCATTTTTTTAAATTATACTTACTATTTATTTTTAAAGCTAAAGAGTTGAATTATTTATATCTTTTTAAGAAAGACTTCAAGTAACAACATCGTGTATTTGTTTTCCAGGTGCAATACCAACTGGTGTTCTGCCTATGGGTACTGACTTTCAACCCGCTGCTGGCCGAGAAGAGTAACAAGTTCAACGCCATCCCCATCCTGGCTGACATCCTCAGCGACTCGGTCAAGGAGAAGGTGACCCGCATCGTTCTCGCTGTCTTCAGGAACCTGATCGAGAAACCTGAGGACCAACAGGTAACACCATGCTCGAATTATTATCAGATTCAAATGTATTATTCAAAGTACTGCATTGGATTTTTGCAATAAACAGCAACATGTTGTGTGACATGTCGCGCTCCAAATGTTGCCTAGTGATACATGGCTTAAGGATGCGGAGTTGTGTTAGCAGTGATTATATTCGTCGTCACTTACTATTGTTCGCTGACATCATATTCAGTTGCCACACATATGAAAATATGCTTATTAATTAATAAGCATATTATCTGTTAGATAGTCTCTATATACAGGGTGCAATTTAACCTTCCTGCCAAATTTGGATATATTGATCCTTGTTAAAAATAAAAATACACGTATTTTTTCTTTTATAATCACTCAGTACTAAAATGTCGAGAAATAGCTTCCGAAAGTTATCCTACCAAACACCACAAAATATGGACACATGCGCCATTCGCGGCCCGCCCCGCCCTCCCGCTTAAACGTATTTCATTGACTTCTTGTTATTATCATAAGTTGCAAATTTTCCCTTCATACTTTTACGGGCTTAGAACCGTCAAAATTTAAAGGACGTAGGTATGTTTAGAATAAAATTATTTGATATACTTTAAAATAATGGAAAAATTACAACTTTTTAATTACGAACAATAAGCACTTTAGAAATTTATAATAAATGTAAACCACATCCTTTGCATTTAGGCGTATTTAAAAAATTCAATCAACTTATGCAGGTACAACTAATTAAAAATCAAAACCACCCACCTCTAAATCTTATTTACATAATTTATCTTGTGTACACATAACAGTACCTTAAAAATTATTGTTCAAACTGCAATCCGTTTCGCTCTAAGCAGAGTCTAGCGCGTTTTTGCACAATATTGTCTTTAAGTTTGTTAACAGCACACTGCACAACTCTGTCACTTTTAACCTCGTCAGAGGCACGTTCGATACGCGATTTTAGGTCTTCGAGGCTGGCGAGGCGTGTGCAGGTATTGCGAACTGTCCATAATCCAAGAGTACATTGTCACAGACACTATTTATTATGCGCGCGGGGGGGCGGTGACAAACAAAATAATTACGTGATCTTTATGCAACGATGCGCGCGAGTTGACTAACGGCTTACGGCGCGGGCGGAGGGAGTCGGGACGAGCCGCCCGCGCCTCCCACCCCCCCGCGTCACCCCCGCTTTACCCCTATAGCCGGTTTGGCCGACTGGATCTGTACCGCGCGACAGACTAGCTGTCGCCATAACGTAATTAATAGCAAGTGACCATTTTACACCAAATAATGTTGGGATAAAATATGTTATTGTAAAAAAAATAACACCCTATTTTTTTTTGGTTTAATGGACTCTCCTAATACCTAAGCTCTAAAAAAATTTGGCAGGTACGTTTAAGTGCACCCTGTATACTATTAATGTGGTAGGCTTTATAGTGAGTCTATATAGCCAACCATGCTATAGATTAAACCGGCGTGAAACAGCGCTTGCGCTGTGTTTCGCCGAGTGAGTGAGTTTACCGGAGGCCCAATCCCCTACCCTATTCCCATCCAGTACCCTCCCCTATTACCCTATTCCCTCTTAAAAGGCCGGCAACGCACCTGCAGCTCTTCTGATGCTGCGAGTGTCTATGGGCGATGGAAGTTGCTTTCCATCAGGTGACCCGTTTGCTCGTTTGCCCCCTTATTTCATAAAAAAAAAAAAAAAAAGATTACAGCCTGTTAAGTTAAAGGCAAGAATTTGCATTATGTGATGTTATCCTAGCTTTGTCCCATTATCGTAGGCTTTAGAGGTTAGACGTTTTTACAAAAAAATATCATAAACTTTATATTTCCAAATTTTAAGCTTTTCATATACCGTATTGTATTTTCAAGGTCGCCAAGGAGCACTGCATCGCTATGGTTCAGTGCAAGGTGCTGAAGCAGCTGTCCATCCTCGAGCAGAAGCGGTCGGATGACGAGGACATCATGAACGATGTGGACTACCTCAACGAGCGCCTGCAAGCTTCCGTCCAGGACCTCAGCTCCTTCGACCAATACGCCACTGAGGTTAAGAGCGGACGGTGAGTACTGTTTGAGTTAAAATGATTAATCGTACCATATCATAGCAATGATAGATTCTTAAAACTATACTGTACTCGGCGAAACCAGGCGGTAGCGGTCATTGACCTTTTTAGTCTAGGCGCTAAATGAAAAATTCTCGCACTGTATTTTGAATATTTAAGAATAAAATTGACCTCTTATAAAGAATAATCTGTGTATTACAGATTCATCGGAAAACCTCTTGGTGACTCTTAGAATAATAATCTCCAACTTTTTATGAGTTCGAAGTGATATGCTACATATTCAGTTCACATCGAGTATGTAAAATACGATATCGCCCTTAGACTAGGAACATCTGACTCTTCATTGTCAATTGCGGTTTATAATTTTATATAGAAAATGACAAGTTTTTTGAGTGAGTTGAGGGAGTCAATGACCGCTACTGTCTCGATTTCCCGAGTACACCTTAGAAACTATGAGATCTATGAGGTCATACATAACTTTAAGATTGTCAAAAATGAAAGGGGAGGACGCAATGTTCGAATTTTAAGTATCTTTGGGGGGGGGGGGGGGGGGGGGGGGGTAGGAGGGAAAGGTCAAAAGGATCACGTAGATAAGACGGTGACACATTATTGGTAAATCGTATACACATAACCTTGTTATTTTTGCCTTCAAGGACTTTAGATATACCTATCAATTAATTTTAAAAATAGTTTTGTTAAAATAATAGACTTGTACCGATGTCTATGGCAATACACCCTCGTATCAGTGCTAAGAACCCACAAAAAAAAACACTAGTCTTTAGTTCACAGTAATATTTTTTTCCAGTCTGGAATGGTCGCCGGTGCACAAGTCTGCGAAGTTCTGGCGCGAAAACGCGGCGCGGCTGAACGAGCGCGGGCAGGAGCTGCTGCGCACGCTCGTCCACCTGCTCGAGAAGAGCCGCGACCCCGTCGTGCTGGCCGTCGCCTGCTACGATGTCGGCGAGTACGTGCGACACTACCCGCGCGGGAAACAGTGAGTATGACGTTTGTTTTTTTTTTTTATTGTGGGGAGTTGGTTATGGCGTGAATGGAAAAAGTCCTAAACCGCATGGCATATATTTTGCATGGTGATTGGTGACATTTTTTTTACAAATTGTCATAAAAATTCTTTATAGCATCATCGAGCAACTGGGCGGCAAACAACGCGTCATGTACCTGCTGAGTCACGAAGACCCCAACGTAAGATACGAGGCCCTGCTCGCTGTTCAGAAACTGATGGTCCACAACTGGTGAGTTAACATTATGCCCATCCGCAGATCTGTACCACTATTCTAATATTTTGATGCAATATTAATGCAGCTTTGTTCCCTATTTGGTCCAGTTTCGCATTGAACAACAACATGGTATTCTCATGAAATGTCAATGGCAATGTCGTTATATGTTGAATTGGAGTAGTGGAAAAGAGTTAACTCTTGGTCAAATATCATGATGATATTATAGTTATATCTTTCATAAAGACGAAGAATATCTGTTGTTCTTCATATAACATGATATGTATTTGCTGCACATTTAAACTTTACCATATTTAATGTGAAAACCCTTACAAATAATAGATTGCGAAAATTTTGCGTATTGTAACTTATCAGTTATCACACACACACACACACACACACACTAATATTATGTAATAATTACTGGAAACTTGTTAAAAAGTAAAATTGTGTGTTTTATTACAGGGAATACCTTGGCAAGCAACTGGAAAAGGAACAAATTGACAAACAAGCTGGAGGTACCGCCGTAGGAGCTAAGGCTTAAGTCAAATATTTATTAAATATTGAATGTTGTTAAATCGATTTGGTTTCGATGTTTCAGAAGCCGACATAGTATAAATGTAAATAACAATTATATTCTCTGAAAGGATCACTTAAAACTTATTACTGTATCGATGTTTGCAAATAAACTGTGTTTCTAAAAAATTAAATTACAAGTTGTGTAAATAGGTACCCAGATTTAATCTATTTATTTATACCAATGTTATTGCATATTAGAAATTGTAAAGCATTTCTGTTTACTATGTAAATCACATTCCTATCGCTTGTTGTTTAAATTGAAATATAATATAAAATAGATATTATGTAGAGCGTCATAGAATTGTGCTTCAACGCCTAAATAAAGCTCACGATATTACCAACTACACTTGTTTCATTTGCCTTAAAGTTGAATGTTTATAAATTCTGAGATAAATCTGCGACGGGACTGTTTAGAATAAGGAGCAAAATCCAAATAACTAGGTATTAGTGGTAATAAAATACCTGCGTTACATTGCATTGGACCTCTCAGGTATTTGCAGCTCTTTTCTGACCACGTCTCGCCCTTTTCGTGGCCGTAAAATCAATGAACAATAACGAAAAAGGCTACAATAATTTTCTACAAATACAAATACATATTCTGGCCTTTTCTACGAAGATTGTAGACTGAAATGAAAAAATGTAAAAAATAAAAATGTCAAACTAGCTAACGTCGTTTTGACACTGACTGCTCCAGACTGCTCACTGCTGACAAGTGACAGCAAGCTAACAGTTGACATTTCAAAACCGGCGATTGCTGTTACAATTTAACACTAATATTTATTTTGTTATTTTTTTAAATATAAAACAATGGAAGATGTTCTTGTACTAAAAGATTACAAGACTGTTCCTGATATAGTACACGAATACGCCCCAACTGTTAAATTTGGGCACATTCCCTTAGTTATAGACAATGGTGAGATTCCACTTGTTTACGATTTCTATTCATAAATTAATTTTAGATTATTATAATAAATATCTATCTTTTAGGATCTTATCAATGCAGAGTCGGTTGGTCAATCAATGATGAACCTAATCTTATATTTAAAAACCTCATTGCGAGGCCTAGGAAAGACAGATGCAAAAAAGATGCCGAACCACCGGTTACACCGCCTGTACAAATTGGAAATGATATTATTAACATAGAAGCCGTCAGGTAATTAACACAAGTAACTGGTACCAGAAATGTTTCTTGTTTATCATTCTAACATAACCAAAATGTGAATGCACTGGCTTTTCTGTTTGAGTGCAAAATTTGTTTAATTTTTCATGCAGTAAAATAATTTATTTATCTTTTCTTCAGATTTCAGCTAAAAACTCAGTTTGATAAGAATGTAGTGACTCATTTTGAAGCTCAGGAGCTGGTCTGTGACTACATATTTTCACATTTGGGCATTGATAATGAAGGAAGTGTTCCGCACCCCATTGTTATGACTGAAGCTTTCGTTACCCCCAATTATTGTAGACAATGTAAGTGAAAACATGTAGTTTGTAACTTAGGCAGGTATCAATAAGTAAAAAATAAAAAATAGAGCTTATAATTTATTTATCCGAGATTGCAATACATATTTGCTACAGAATACATAAAATTCAACACAATATTTTTTATGACTTCTATATTATTATGCTTATTATGTTGCATGGTTGATAAAGCTCAGTATATGAGAGTAAGCTAATTTATTAAATTTTCACAAATATTTCATAACAAATATTTGTTTTTCCTAATTAAAATGTAAAAAGTGTAACAATTTCTGTTTCAGTAATGTCTGAACTATTATTTGAGGGCTATGGAGTGCCAGCTGTGAGTTATGGTGTTGATTCATTGTACAGTTTCTACAAGAACGACATTGGGGATTCCGGATTGATTGTCAACTGTGGATATCACACTATTCACATTATACCTGTTATAAGAGGACAAGTCATAGCAGAACATGCAAGAAGAATTAATTTAGGTAAGTTATGTTTAGATCTTCAAGTTTTTTTAGGGTTCCGTAGCCAAATGGCAAAAAACGGAACCCTTATAGATTCGTCATGTCTGTCTGTCTGTCTGTCTGTCTGTCTGTCTGTCCGTCCGTATGTCACAGCCACTTTTCTCCAAAACTATAAGAGCTATACTATTGAAATTTGGTAAGTAGATGTAGTCTGTGAACCGCATTAAGATTTTGATACAATAATGGAAAAAATATTAAAAATTTTAGGGGTCCCCATAGGTACAACTAAATCAAAAATTTTTTTTTTCATCTAACCTATGCATGTGGGGTATCTATGGTCTTCAAAAATCATATTGAGGTTTCTAATATCATTTTTTTCTAACCTGAATAGTTTGCGAGAGAGACTCTTCCAAAGTGCTAAAATGTGTCCCGCCCCCCCCCCCCCTCTAACTTCTAAAGTAGGGCATGATAAGTCTAAACTACCAACGAAAATTGGTTTGAACGAAATCTAGCAAGTGGTTTTTTTTTTATATGTCATAAATGGTAAACCTTATTTAACTTTCAATAAATCAACTGAAATATAAAAATAAATCAAAAACCTTTTAATTTCATAAAAATAAACCTTATTGCTGCTGCGGAACCCTTGATGGGCGAGTCCAACTCGCACTTGGTCGGTTTTTTTTCAGTTGGAGAAGCATCAGTGTTAGCTTCTTTCTGTGACTGTTACTTCTTTTAAGCTTTTACTTAGCCAAAAGGTATTAAAAACAAAGGATTTGTTTTCATTCAATAGATGTAGAAACCATTTACTTATATATCCTTTCATTTTTTTTTTGTTTCCAGGTGGCAGTGAAATGATATTCTATTTGCACAAGTTACTTCAACTGAAGTATCCAGTGCATGTAAACGCGATAACCATGTCGAGAATTGAGGAGATACTCCACGAGCACTGCTCCATTGCTCTTGACTATCAGGAGGAGATACGCAAATGGAGCAGCCCCGATTATTATGAGGCAAATGTAAAGAGAGTTCAGCTGCCTTTTGTTCAGCCTGCTACTTCAGGATTGACTGGTAATGTGTAATCTCTTTATAACTATCAGTCAGTCACATTTAAAAACACACATTATAAATGATATTGAAATTGGAAAATCTGTTACTTAAATTATTGCTTCCATCAGTGCACAATGGTTTTGCGTGCATGGTCACTCTTTTAACACAGATTTTTAAAATTCTAAAGTTTGTTTTAGACATCACATTTTATGTTTATTTCTTCATTTACATTGATTCTAAAAAAGCTAAGAAAAAAGGATTATACAAAATATGTTATATTTATAGCTGAACAACAAAAAGAGAGAAAGAAGGAGATGGCTCGACGGCTTTTAGAAATTAACGCCAGGAAGCGAGAGGAAAGACTTGCCGAGGATGAGGAACAGCTGAATCAACTTCTGACTATTCAGGTAAAAGGAACTCTTTTAAGGAATTGTTACATTTTATTACATACACTTGTAAAGGAAGAGGTAACAGACATGTCTGTCTGTTACCTCTTCCTTTGCAGGTAATGTCTTACCTGCATTCATTTATGATAATTATGTGGATTACCAATGTTTTGTATTTTTTTTCCAGGAGTTAATTGAAGAAGGCAGCATTGATGAATTTAATGAAGCAATAAAGAGTTTTGAAATTAAGAACTTTGGTGAACTACAGGTAAATTATTATTATTACTTGTTATTTTGTTATTTGGAAATAAATATTTTCATTAGGAAAATAGTCAAATTTTTAATTCGACAGTGATTATTTGCATTAGAAAATACGTTAACCTCCTTACATATAGAAGATTCATGCTATGTATATAGAAAATATTATAGTTACATAATTATTTGTCCTTGTCTGTACAAACTCTGTAAGCGTGGACCTATCAATCAATTAAGGGTAATAAAAAATTGATAATTTTTTTGAATTTCTAAAACACTTCTACATTACAAGTTACATACAATATTAACAATTGCAGAAACAAATAGCGAACCTCCAAGCTCGCATCGAGAAGAACAAGCAGCGTATAGCGGCCGCGGCGAACAACGAGGAGCCGCTAGAGCCGCGCCCCAGCGGCCGCATGCAGCCGCCCACTGACCCGGAGGCCTTCCAAGTGTGGCTTGAAGATACCAGGAATAAGGTATAGTTGCTACTTAGAGCCTTTGGGCCTCAGCCTCGAATTTTGCGAGCAGCGGGGCCGGAGCAGATTACGCCGCGCGCCGCTGCTTTTGAGGCCAGTTCCAGGTAAATCTATGCATCGCGCCGCTCCCGCGCAGCTGCCGCCACCGCCCCGCTGCTCGCTGATTTCAAGACTGAGGCCTTACACTGTTACACTGGCACTTTAAGTGCATTTTATATGGTGTGGCACAGAGACAAGATGTTATTGCTTCTTAGAACCTACTGATAATTTATGGGTAATTTATGTTGTGTTATTGTTATGAGTTATGACTTATAAACTGTGTGAATGTGTAAACATTAATATATGATGTAATAATAGAAATCAAAAAATAAAAATCAGCCAAGTGCGAGTTGGACTCGCGCACAAAGGGTTCCGTACAAGTATAGGGCTGGTCCAAGTTACTTTTTTGGATGTTGCTGCACTGCAGTTTTACCTGTGCTATGTCTCCAGACAATTTCTTAAGGATTTTGTCTTGTTCCTCTTTCCAGCTCGTGATGGAGTTATTGTGTTCAATTTTCCAGTCAGAGAGCATTTCCTTGATTTCGTCCTTGAATTTGCACAGCATACTTTTTTGGTCTTGTCGACGCTGAGTTACGTAAGTGTTTTCTAGATGATCCTGTGAGGTAAAATGGCTGCCGGGAGAGCGTTCCTTGTCGGTCGGCGATTGTCGGCGTGACAAAAAAAATCACGTTTGTTGTATGGCTCCTTAAATATTTAATTTATTTTGGTTTTAGTGTTTGTTGTTTTAGCGGCAACAGATACACACCAATCTGTGAAAATTTCTGAAATCTAGCTATAGCGGTTCTTGAGATACAGCCTGGAGACAGACAGACGGAAAGACAGACAGATATCGAAGTCTTAGTAATAGGGTCGTGTTTTTACCCTTTGGGTACGGAACCCTAACAAGTGTGGATTGTATGCATGTGTAGCCAGATGATTAAGAAGGTAAGTTACAAGGTTTGTTCAAATTATAAGGGAAAAAATCGGCCAAGTGCGAGTTGGACTCGCGCACGAAGAGTTCCGTACCATTATACAGGGTGCAATTAAACCTTCCTGCCAAATTTTTTCCAGGGCTTAGGTATCATTAGGAGAGTCCATTTAACCAAAAAAAAAATTGGGTGTTATTTTTTTTTTTTCAATGACATATTTTATCCCATTTAAAATCGTTGCAGAACGATCACTCGCGGCGCGGGGGAATGAGAGGGGGTGACGCCGGGATGAGGCATGCGCGCGGGGGCACGTCACGCGCGGCCGACGCATCGTGTCCATTAATTGTAGTGTTTTTTAGGATAACTTTCGGAAGCTATTTCTCAATAATTTAGTACTGAGTGACTATAAAAGAAAAAATACGTGTATTTTTATTTTTAACAAGGATCAATATATCAAAATTTGGCAGGAAGGTTTAATTGCACCCTGTAGAGCAAAAATAGGTAAAAAATGTGTTTTTTTTGTATGGGAGCCCCCCCAAAGTTATTTATTTTATTTAAATGTTATTATTAATTATTAAAGTATAAATACAACTGAGTATTCTATGAACATTTCAAGTGCCTACTTATTGCCATTATTGATATCAAGCAAAAAGTAGCAAAAAAATTACGTTTGCTGTATGGGAGCCCCCTTTAAATATTTAAATTATTTTGTTTTTAGTATTTGTTGTTATAGCGGCAACAGATATACACAATCTGTGAAAATTTCAGAAATCTAGCTATGGCGGTTCTTGAGATACAGCCTGGAGACAGACAGACATCGAAGTCTTAGTAATAGGGTCCCATTTTCACCCTTTGGGTACGGAACCCTAAAAATGAGTAATTGTCCTTATGTTATAAAATGTTAGTTATTATAAACATTTGTTCACCCAGTACCGCGAGATAATGTCACGTCGCGAGGCGCGGCGGGCGCGGCGCGCGGCGACGGTCAAGCGGCGGACGGCGGCGGCGGCGGAGCGCATGCGCGCCATCTCGCGACTCGCCGCTGCGGGGGACGACTTCGGCGCCAGGGATGAGGACTGGGACGCTTACAAGAGGTATGGAGAGAGCGCGGACTGAAATGGCTTTTAGATCGATTGACAATAATAAAAGTGATTTCCACTTCCATTATTTTATTTATCGCGTTTAATGCGCTGCGTTCCATAATTTGTCTCTGCGTGGTGAGGAGTAAGCGGGTGCGCATGAAAACACTATTGTCCCTTGATCAGCTAGATCTGTGATGGAATGGTCCTCCTCTAGTTTCGCCTAGCTGAGCTTTACCGCTCAGTGTTTTTTAGCGCATGGCCAAAATCAGAATTGACGTAATACTGTAAAGTGTTTTTAAGAAACAGCTGTTTAGCTTTCTTATTCTTTTGCTTTTGCTCGTCTTTGTGACACTGCCACCCAAGTGTCACAAAGTAACGACTTTATGTCTAACGAGACATATTGTAAATGAATTATCAAGTGCACATATGCCAAAATATAACCTTATTTTCACCGCTTTATAAACGTGTTTTAGCTTGAGTCGCGACGCGGACTCCGACTCGGAGGCGGACGGCGAGCGAATAGTTGAGCTGGAGGAGGCGCTGCGAGAGCACGAGCCGCAGAGGCCTTCAGAACAGCACCATCAGCTGCACCTGGCTATCGAGCCCCTCCGGTGAGCCCTCCGTCATGCATTAAAAAACATACCATTAACAACATTTTGACGACCTCTGTGGCTTAGTGGATGAGCGCGTTGGTAGCTCAAGCCGGGGTTCGCGGGTTCGAATCCCGTCGACAGAACAAATAAGTTTTTAAAGTTCCCGGGTCATGGATGTGTATTGAATTTGTGTATCATATTAATAAAAATCTTAAATATATGCATAGTATGAAAGTATTAAACATATTTCCGTTGTCTGGTACCTGTAACACAAGTCCTTCAGGTACTTAGCACGGGGCCAGACTGACGTGGTGTGAAGCGTCCATAGAACAAAAAAAAAACAGTGACGTCATATTTAAATAAATAAATAAAATCATTATTCCAATTTTTTAACATTACATAACCACAATGGAGAAAAAAATACAAAAAAAAACATAAGAGAAAGAAAAAAGAAACAAAACACTAGCTATACTTAGTAAAATTAACAAAAATTACATCCTTTAACAACATAAAATTATGTTTTATTGCAGTACAATGCCAAAAAATAAGGAAAAGGGGACCACTCAGGTTTTAACAGTGACAGTCGCTGCTGTATTTCAAGTTACATTTCATTTCATTTACAAGGTGTAACAAAACAAAGTGATAATACTTTAAGGTGTGTACGAGTCCCCCTGTATAAAGTGCACTGTGATAGTAGCAGCACTGAAAGAGTAACTTTTTTTAAACTTTTCTTTGGGCAAATTCATGATGCTGGGACACTTGCCCATATAAATCAGGAAAAAATTTTGCTCTTTCAGCGCTGCTATTTTCACAGTGAACTCTATACATATAAGGAACACATACAGTATTAAAACTTTGTTTTGTTATACCCTGTATATTTCTGAATTCATGTGCAAGTTCTACATCTTTCTCATGCAATATACTATGTACAGCTTTTTATTACGTGTGTAATGTTTAAAATATTAGTAAAAAATATTGTAACTAGTCCAGTCAACCAGTTGCGCACGCGGCGTTCTCTCGCTCAGACGTCCGAGGAACGCGCACGCCTAATGTGGGGGACGCCTAAAGGTTTTCACTAAAACATAGTTTTGTCAATTATTTCAGAAAGATTTCTTATGATTCCAGGGCTCCAGAATTGATGTTCCAGCCGTCGATGATGGGAAACCTGGAGGCCGGTCTACACGAGACCATGGAGTACGTGTTCAAACACTTCTCTCCCGAAGACCAGCTGCTTTTGGCGAACAACGTGTTCCTAACTGGTGGCTGTTCACAATTTCCGGGTACGCATGTTATGTAGCAGAAGCAGATAGTGTATTCACTTAAAGATTGTGATAATATTAATCTGCTTCCTTTTTATAAACTTTCTTTACCATTATTAATAATACTTACTTAATATGATTAAATAATTTTATTTCCAGGATTCAAAGAGAGACTAGAGCGGGAGCTACTAGAAATGAGACCCTTCCAATCCACCCACAAGGTTGTCATGGCAACAAATCCAAGTTTGGACGCGTGGTACGGCGCACGGGACTTCGCTTGTAGCAACGATTTTGAGAACTGGTGTATCTCCAAAGAAGACTACTACGAAATGGGTGGAGAGTATTTGAAGGAACATCACGCGAGTAATCGGTACCAGAAGAGTCCAGCGCCTATCGTACTAGATAATGCTTTAGCGCCCGCCGGCGACGCTAATGTACTGAAGGAGGAAATCGTTGTAGATTGCTGAATGAGTAAATAGTTTGGTAAATATTCTAATTTTATTTTGATTCTCAGATGTTTTAACTGGTTACTTAAAGACACTAAGGTCATTGGGTCGTTTACATAATAATTAATGGTATAACAAACCGCTGTCTTAGTCATATTATGACTTTTCCGATGTGTCAGACAAAAGCAGACCTTGTATAGTAATTACTAATAGGGTGTTTAAATTTTTTCAGCAAGGGTTACAATAATTGTTTTATTCAACCCTAGAATATTGAAAACACGCTGTGTTGTGAATTCCTCGTTCAAATCTATAATATATTATATTATGATTACAACAGTAAGGGTCAATTTATATTAGCGCAGAGTCGAAGCGCATCGAAGCGAAGTATCAAAACTGAACATAGCAAATCCAACCTTAACTCAGCGTTAACGCACACATTACATCTGAGATTTTTAAAAGGCGCGCGCGCGTCGAGCGCATCTGCGCGAATTCGCACGCATGCGCCCGACCAACGCTGGTTGATCTCGCAGAAGTAATGTGTGCGTTACGTTCTGGAGTTAAGGTTAAATTTTCTGTGTACAGTTTTTGGGAATTCGCTTCGCTGCGCTTCGACTCTGCGCTAATATAAATTGACCCTAAAAAGGGAAGGGTATATAAATAATAACAATTTCGTAGCCACAAATATCATGGCACGTTTATTTTTCTCCACTACATGGCGACCTCTAAAAGAATCGTGTGACTTGTTATTTTGCATTCATTCATATAGTTTCTTTTTTAATAGAGCTCTAAAAAAGAGCACTAACGAATAATTTTACAATGTATATTTTTCATAAAATTAAATAAACTCTGTATTTATTGATCTCAATATAAATCACTATGAACTCAAAAAAAATTAATAATCCTTTTGTTAGTAGCTAATCATTCTGATCGACGATACTATTATAAAGAGTACATTTAAAAAATCACATTAAAGCATATACATAATGCTGACTACATAATAGTCCCCGCGGCCTCCATACTCCCACGCCCCTCGAGGTACAACGATAAACAATAATAAAGAATAAAATAGTAAGATTTCATAATTTTAAGTAGATGATAACACCTAAATAGGCAGCGGCGCTGCACATCAGTCTTAGGAAATAAGATAATATATTTATCAAACTAGACGTATACTCGAATATTATAGAACAATAGAAAGACTGCCATGCGAGATCACGAGATCAGTTTTAAGTGTTACCAGCCCCTTCCAACTTATAATAACGTATCACATGCTCAGACTATAAACATAACACGGTACACGGTACGGAGGCCGCGGGGACTTCGTGCAATGTAAATACACCACAATTAACGAATCTAACTTATCAGATAAAATATAAACTAGCCTAAAAATTTTAACAATAAAAAAAAGGAAAAACAGTTTGCAGTTTCAAAAATATTGGTCAATAAAACTCTGCGGAGCTCCGTCTACGCGACCCGCCCCTGAGCCGCACGGTATAAAACAATTAAAATCATGTAAAATACTCCAAAACGTGGGTAGGCTTAGAGCCTTTTGTTAGTACGCAATAGTCGTAAACACTACGAGTAGGTAAAAACGGCGACTCAGAAGTAGCTCGCAGCATATAAAAAAACCGTTAAAATCCTTAGGCTGTACTCTCATACGATTATGACGTAAGCAACGCAATATGTTGGCAAAGCTGAAATTCGCGTAAATCTAACGATACGATACAACTAAATATTTATGTACCTTAGACATAATGATTACACAAGGCTCACGATGCCTCCTCCGCTCGACGCCGACTCGAACGCGAACCGTACTCGAAATAGCATCGACCGGGGAACGGAAAATATTCGAGTCGACGGGGAAAGCAACATTGTCGGCCACGCCCCCGGGGCCGGACTAGCTCCACAGCGGAGTAAGTATACGTAGTGTGGCGACACGCCCCTCGTCGACGCCCCTCTACACGTGGGCGACAACGACCGAACGTTTCACCCTATATGCACGGGAGAGGATATGTACGATTCCATCGATCTACATGACTGGTTGGTCCAACTCCACGACCGATCTCGACTCGAAAACGATGCAAATTTTGAAATAATTTTGAGTATTCTTCGTTCCAATGCGGGTTGATATATTTTTTAATTCAGTCTTCTCTATGGTTGAATATAGTCGGAGAAATCGCTTACACTTTATATTACGACGACGTAAATAAAACTCATAGCTCGGTATTACCTCTAAATATAGTAACTAACATCGGTATGTAAAATATGGGAGCCGGCGCGTACAAGTTTCGCATGCAGGTTTCGAGAAGACTGTGTGCACCCAAAAACTCGTAGGCGTCGGCCTAAGCTCTGTTATTTTACGAAATATAAGTCGCGATATAAAATTATTTCGTAACATAACAGACCTAAATCTTTGTGTGACCTCGGTCTCGACTCGGCTACCATAAAATAACAATAGACTCGTAGAATATGCAATATAAGAAAAATATTTAAAACAATAGTATAGAACGGACAACAAAATATAAAATAATATACTTCATTAAAGAATCGTAGCCAAGTTCGGAGCGAGAGTCCCGCCACTATACATTTATATATTAATGTACCTAGTTCTATGTTGGTGTCTCTATTCCCATTCATAATACATGTCGATACCGCGAGCGCGGCGTTGGGCGACGCACATCGCGTCGCTACAACTATGGGGAAATCAATTTTTAAGGTAATTTAAACTTGGTAATCGAAGATTTAATCTACGTTAAACCAAACATCTAGTTTCTCTAAATAATACTGTTCTCAATGGCTTGGTAAGAAACTTAATAGATTTAAAATTGTTGGTAAAATATTCTGATGTTAACATCTAATCCTCCGCTCTCGGGCGACTAAATGCATCCGTCGTGTTGATTCGTCTTAAAGTATCGTGTACATACATATTTTATATTATATGTAAATGATAAATGAGATATTGGCCTATTTTTCTCAAGTTTCAAATACAGAACTATCAAAATATAAAAAAATATTGAGGACTATCAAACAACATTTATATGTATATATTATTATCATTATGTATATCTACAAGGAAAATTTTGATTTTCATACCCAAAAGTATACTTCTGCGCTAAATACTCTATGATTAATTCCAATAAACTTTTCCTCAGTTCGTTACGCTATGATTGTAGAAAAAAAATTCTACAAATCAGACATCCTTACCTCGAAATTTTGAATAACTTCACATCATTCGAATAAATAATCCCTACCATATGTACAATGTTCGACCCTCAGCTCGTGGACTCACACAACACCATGGAAATGGAACAGCGTACAGCAGTAATGAGCGTACGGTACATACGGACGCACGTACGCAGCGTACGGTACGCGGTATTCCATTTCCAATACTACCCTGACCTGCAAACTTAACTAAACTTACCCTACCGCTACCGCTTCATTTACATAGAAATGGCACCAATCTATCTTTGATATCAATAATGGCAAACCATAAGGAACCCCCGCAGCGGACACTCGCACACGGTGCGACTACGTCTCAAGGTATTGGAAGACTACTGCGCTATACACTAACTATTATACCAATAAAACGGCAATAGAAATCAGTACTCAACTCCGGAATATGTATCCCTAAAACTCGGTCAGCCCCTGCTCAATGTTTGTTTTTTCTTGTTTATCTTCGAAAAGTTTTAATAAAATATTTTTTATAAGATGAATACATAATGTTAAAATTCTGAAATATAAACTTCGAAAGATAAAATTAAAGCTTTTATTCCCATATTTACGCTAAAATTAGGCATTATTTTGTGCAAGTTTAAAATTCTAATTTCCCACATACTCCCACAAGACAAGTGTAACAAGGAAAAACACACATTTGGCCACTTGGGGACGAGCACTTTTCAACACCGAAGCCAACCGAGACGTGATATTTGGGTGAAGTAAATGAAACGTGTGATCGTTACTGGCTAACGTCGCTATACGCTAGAAGGCACACAAAGTTACAGTAAGAAGCTTCACAAATTATACGCTCTGTATATGCGAACCCCGATAGTCTCACGTTATCGCCTCGCGACAATCACACCGAACTCAATACTCGAACGTAATTACAAAATATTGCCAATTTTATGTTGCAACAGGCACTTCTCTGGATTACTCCAATAAACATTACTAATTACTTTTGTGAAGCTTTCATTATTGCCTCCGACGACTGCTATTATTTTCCTTTTGTACTTGTGTTTCTTAGACCCGAGTCGCTGCGCTGCGGCGCGGGGCCGCCGCGCCCAATTACATCGAAACATCTAAGTTAAAGCATCGCAATAAGATTTCGTTACCACTACGTCTAATGAAGGATGGTGATGAGAAGCGAAACGACTAAATTTAGAATTTCCAAGTCGGATAGTAAATATACCGAAACGTTTATCCCTAAGCAAATTAGAATATGAGATCAAAATTTAGGCCTACGATCTATAAATGAGAGTTAAGTATCGATTTATGAATGCCACCACTATAGCGTGCTGGTATAGATAAATCACAGCTGTGGATTAAATCACAATGCGTATAAAATAGGCGGTACGCTACGTCACTACACACTACTGCGCGCGCGCACGCACCGGCTGCGTCGCGACGCAAAATACGTACTCTTTTCACATTTCTTATTTAATTTTCATTTTTATACGTAAAAAGCTTTGGTAAAAGAGACCAGCTCTCGTTTTCTAATCGTTTAAGTAAATTAAGGTTCAATTTGGCTCTTTTAGTGTAAAATGTTAAAAGAGTAGTCGCTTCGGCCGGGCCGCGGTGCGCTATGTTGCCGATAGGCGCTCGGTGCTCTGCCTGAGGGATTCCACAAGCTCTACACTTCTCTCCGCGTCACCGATTGGGTAAATAACTTATACAAAATAATGAATTAGATTCGTTCCCGTCCTAGACGTTCTTAGCTGCATTCACGATGGCTGTCTTCTTTATTGCACACTCGCCACTCGCTGGTTTCACCAGACCTAGGGATAAAAACACGCCAACATTACAAAAAAAAAAATGAAATAAAAGTATATGAAAGTAATAAGCGCCATCTTAATTGAAAATGTTTTCTCTTAATGTTATTTATGGATAACTCGCTTTTATTGAAATATAAGTTTCCATCAAAAATTATAACCTTTTTACTTATTTAACTTTACAGCTAGAATCCGCCCTCAAGAACCCACCTTTCTAACAATCAATCTGAGAGACGCATCTGCCCCGACATCGGCGGCTGCGGCGTCGGCGTGTGCGGGGGAGGGGGCGACGCTGGAATAAAAAACAACTTTAAGTAAGGTAAAGTTCTATCTCTTTCGTTTTTACTATTTGAATGAGAAGAATTTGTAAATTTGTTAATACCCGTTATAACCAATCTTATGCAAAGGTTTCGATTAGTAGCTATAATATAGTTCTGATGATCCATTAATACAAAAGAACACCGTGTCAGTTAAATAATATACCTGATAAGATATAGTTCCATTATTGCCTAGCAGCAAATTAGTTACGATTTTACCAACGCTCACAACAATTCAAATAAATGATGTCATTTTGATAGTAAGGACTTAGATGATAATTATATAGGCGTTGGTAAAAACATATTTGTCTCAGAGAGACTAGACAGATTGTTAAAATATTAGCCAAGTAGCGTCGTTGTGAGAAAAGTTAAAACGGGCATAAGTTAAATCGTATTCCTATTTTAAAATACCGCGTAAAGTCCTATAATTTGAGTCGATAATTGAATAACTTACAAATAGAGGCGATGGACTGCGGCGACATGGCGGACATCTTGGTCGTGTCCATCGACACCTGCGTGCCCTGCGACGTCATGTAGCGGTTCACCATTGGCACAAAACTGGAATAACAAACATTTAAAGTTTAAACATAACACGCTGACTAGATCAAGTCTGTCTTGCCCGCGTCATTATCATCTATTAAAACGCCGTTCATTTACAAAAATAGGGCAGAGATGTGTTTTAGTATAAAACATAGGCCTTTACAATATATCTGCGACAACGCACAGTATATTTCAAGGCATAAGGGCGTTTTTATTTATTTATTTTTATTTTATTACGCGTAAAGTGTAAACCTTCTTAAGCCACATTGCATCGAGTCAGTTTCAAAGCCGAAGACTTTATTCTGTATATATTTTTTTCAATTTCCCGCTGTATTATCTAACTAGACGTTCCGCGCGGCTTCGCCCGCGTAAATAAGATATTTCACAGACAAATCAGTCTACAGAAAATAGCCTATGATCCTTCACGTGGTTCTTATCTGACCCAAATAACAGAAAAATTTCTCTAGTAGTTCGTGAGATAAGCCCTTTCAAATAATTTCCCCCGTTTTTTCCACATTTTCTTCTATTTCTTCGCTCCTATTAGTCTTAGCGTGATAAAATATAGCCTATAGCCTTCCTCCATAAATGGGCTATCTAACACTGAAAGAATTTTTCAAATCGGACCAGTAGTTCCTGAGATTAGCGCGTTCAAGTAAGCCCTTTCAAATAATTTCCCCCCGTTTTTTCCACATTTTCCTCTATTTCTTCGCTCCTATTAGTCTTAGCGTGATAAAATATAGATTTGAACATGTCAAAATCTGAAAATCCGGATTTTTTTAAAAATCCGTTTTTTGCAATCCCTATTCGTGAGATAAGCCCTTTCAAATAATTTCCCCCGTTTTTTCCACATTTTCTTCTACTTCTTCGCTCCTATTAGTTTCAGCGTGATAAAATATAGCATATAGCCTTTCTCTATAAATGGGCTATCTAACATTGAAAGAATTTTTCAAATCGGACCAGTAGTTCCTGAGATTAGCGCGTTCAAACAAACAAACTAACAAACTCTTCCGCTTTATAATATTAAGTATAGATATATCAAATTCTCGTGTCACGGGGTGCGTGGTTGAACTCCTCTGAAACGGCTCGACCGATTTTCGTGAATCTTAGCGAGCATAACGGCTAGGGTTGATAAGTGCATTTGTTGAATAAATAATAGTAAATTATTACAACTCGAGACTTACGGCGACCATTGTTTGTGTGACGGGATAGCGATGGACGTTGCCATGGTGACATACTTATTTAGTAACTTCAATAAAATAATATGGACGAAATACTTTATATGGCAAAACAACGTTTGCCGTAATAGCTAGTAATGATAGAGATATAGATAATAATTTGAAAAACATTTATCACCTCAGGTCGCAGACGCCGGGCGAGTCGTAGTTGGACGTGTTGGTGGCGACGGTGTTGATAGTGCTGATGCTGTTCGCCGACACGTTGCTGTGGTTCTCGCGGTGCACGCGATTGTGGTGCCTGCGTGTACACGATACTGATTATTATTGGATGAGGTAAATATGTGTTATTCAATAATAATAATATAGCTGTCACGCTCATATCTCGCAGTGCACGCGGTTGTGGAGCCTGCGTGTACACAAAAGTGATTATTATTGGATGAGGTAAATGTGTTATTCAATAATAATATAGCTTTCTCGCTCATATTATGTACGGAGGGTGAATAAGAAAATATTCTGTGAACTTCTCGCATATTTGTCATACGCTTCGGTCATGGCATTCGTTTGTAACAGCTAGCAGTCTCGCTCATTTATACTGGGAGTGAGTGAGAGGTACCGTATGAGGTAGCTGTCCCGCACGAAGGTGCGGCCGCACACGCTGCACACGTATCAGAGGCCTGTAGCGTGAGCGCGAGCTAGCGGTCTCGCTCATTTATACTGGGAGTGAGTGAGAGGTACCGTATGAGGTAGCTGTCCCGCACGAAGGTACGGCCGCACACGCTGCACTCGTAGCAGGGTCCGGTGGCGTGCGTGCGGATGTGCAATGCGAATTGGCTCTTGGACGTGAACGTCATGGAGCAGCGCTCGCAGCTTAGCGGCTTGTCCGCCACGTGCGACCACCTGCGAATATGGAGATTTTGGTTATATTCCATAGTACAGACATAATGTTAACTACGGAAATTTTTATGTAGGTACTTGATTTTTGAAGCTATGTAACAATGTGATCCATCCAATTACCTTATCGGCATGGAAGACGTTTATTTGTAAATAGTAATAAACGTAACGCCACTTTTATTGTGGTTCTGTCTCTTTATAATCACGCGCCAAAAATATCTTTATTGATTTAGTTATGTTTGAAATGAAATAATCATATTATGTAGTTTACCTGTGCGCGGTAACGTAGCTCTTTACAGCAAATCTTTTCTGACAGATATCACAGGCGTACGGACGTTCTCCTGAAATCATATCGATAGATTAGCACACAAATAAAAATATAGACAAACAAAAAGCTCTCACAAACTATGCGATATAATGATGCAAGCGTATGTTAAAAAGACGGCAAGATGCAATAGATGCAATCTGAAATTAATGGTTTAACGATTTTGAAATTATAACAAATGATACAAATTAAAATAATGAGGTGGATGATTAAAATGGTGGTGGATGATTAAATGATAAGTGGTTGTCGGTGCCACATCGTTTCCATTAGCTTCCTGATTTCCTGCAATTTGCCGTCTTCTACCTTCTTCAATGCGTTACTCACACAAACAATACAAGCGTTCTGATCTGACAATCTGACGACCAGCATCGGCCAATGTTCTTTGACATACATAAGTTTTCTTTAAATTTTCCGATTTAAAACGATCATTTCCAGATGCCAACCGTCACATTGAATGCTGCAAGCAATCACACGCCACGGTTCCTAACAAAACGTACATTAACACTTTAATCCTGCGTTTATTTTTGAAATAATATTGTATTTCTATCAATTACAGGGAAGAAAATTCATCAATCTGGTATATCGCCAGGCCTCAAAGCGTTAATCCAGTTCTGTCGTGGATCCGTGTTATCACCGTGTCAGGCTTATCTGCTCATACCGGTATGTATTCGCTTGTGGATGTTGAGCGTAGATTTCTGCGTGAAGCGTTTGTAACAGACATCGCACTCGAAGGGCCGCTCGCCGGTGTGTGTGCGCATGTGAATCTCCAGGTACGGCTTGCAAGTGAACGCCGCAGGACACTCCGTGCACTGATACGGCCGACCTTGCACTGACCACGACAATTAGATCCGGCGCGGTATATCCCGCAATAATTATACACAGGTATAGCTCCAAATGTGGCACCGACAACATGTTACATGATACATAAAAGGACAGACAACAGAAGCGTTAAGTTACACAACTAGATACCGACCTGTGTGCGTTCGTTTGTGTATGTTGAGGGTGGACTTTTGCGCGAATCTCTTGAGGCAAACGTCGCACTGGTAGGGGCGCTCGCCGGTGTGCGTGCGGTTGTGGATCTCGAGGTACTGCTTGCAGGTGAAGGCGGCGGGGCACTGCAGGCACTGGAAGGGCCGGCCCTGCACTGTAACGGAGCGAGCCGTGAGACTGACGCAAGGGCCCCCGCCCACCGCCCGCCGCCCCCGCGACGTACCTGAGTGCGTCCGTTTGTGTATGTTGAGCGATGACTTCTGCGTGAAGCGCTTCAGGCAGATGTCGCACTGATAGGGTCGCTCGCCGGTGTGCGTGCGCGTGTGTATCTCCAGGTATTGCTTGCAGGTGAAGGCGGCGGGACACGACAGGCACTGGAACGGTCTGCCCTGGACTGGTGCCCAACACATACATTATAGCGGCGACGAGTCCGGGAGGACGCCAGGCGCGCCCTCGCTCTACCGAGATCGCAGCGCGGACTGGTCGCCGCTCGCCGCTAACTCCGCTCCAAATCTATGACTACTGTTCCCGGATTCCGGCCGGCGCGAAAAATCAACGAGGATTTGGAGGAGAGAGAGACGAGCGGAGAGGGCGGGGCGGGCGAGGGGCCAGTCCGGCCGGCGCTTTCACCCACCTGTGTGCGTCCGCTTATGTATACTGAGGCTGGACTTCTGCGTGAAGCGCTTGAGACACGCGTCGCACTCATAGGGCCGCTCGCCTGTGTGCGTGCGCGTGTGAGTGGCGGGCGGCAGGCCGTCGCGCCGTGCACTGCGCGAGTGCACACACAAAAGCGAGTAACGCACGTCGCCGCCTACCCCGCTCCCCGCGCCCCGCCCGCAGCCGATATCCCCCGCCGCGATTGAGCGGCCCCCACACAATTTTGATACGATCCCGACTCTACTTCGAAATATCGAGGCGACGAACGTCCAATGCGTCGTCGCGGCGATTGCATTACCGCTTTTGTGCCACAATTAATATTAATGAATAATGATTGATTACAAAAATGAAACAATAATAATATTCGAGGAGATGTATATGTTGCGGAGAGGAGACAGCGGGCCTGATATTGGAAGGATAGAACTGGGGGTGCAGAAGTACGTAAAGCGCGCCGATGAGTTAACCGAGTACGAGATGTTAGTCGAAAGCAACGAGATGAAAGCTGCTGAGTATTAGGAAACAAAAACAACGGGTCAGGCGGGCAACGGAAAACGGGAGAGAAGCGTGACGCGAAATGAGAATGTATGTGTGACTCGTTCGCTTATCGTACTGATAGAACACAGCTCGTATAATGTATAGTATGGGCTACTAACCCGTATGTATCTTTTCGTGCAAATTGAGCGCGCACTTCTGCGTGAAGGACTTGAGGCAGACGGTGCACTGGAACGGCCGCTCGCCTGCGCCGCCCACACACGCGGGGGACAGAGAAACAAAACAAAACCACGATGGACAAATAATTCTACACTAAACTTAACCAATAGGCGACCTCGCCGGCTACCATGAGGGAATTTCGATCGCGTTATTTGTCCATCCGACATTTCCTCTCCTAGCGTAACTTAATAGAAACCTCACAACGTTCACATGCTTTACTGGTAGTTTTGTGAATAGTTTTTGAGCGCGGTGCGATCTCACATATCTTTGCGGCCTCGCAAAGTAATTTGGAACGAACTCATAAAAGAAACTTACATCCACTCGCTAATCTGATTGCTAGTGACTTGGGTGCCCTTAAACTATTCACAAAAAGGTGTCAAAGCCACAACAGCAAACCAAAATTGTAATTTAATGGAGATTGTGACTTGGAGACCGGAAAAATATAAATGTAATATCAAGGGACCCACCGGTGTGTATACGTTTATGGGTGCCAAGGCTGGACTTCTGCGTGAACCGCTTGTCACAGACGTCACATTGATATGGGCGCACTTTGTTGATCAGCGATTGGATGTGCTCCTCTAGAAATATCAACAAAATTCAGCTACAAAACACGTTTTCCCTTCTCTCGTAATATGATAGTGCCTAATAGCGTCTTCTCTAATGAACATAATTGACTACATAAGGATTTTATGGCAAAAGTGCCTACCAGTGTGTATCTTTCCGTGACGGCCCAGGCTGGACTTCTGAGTGAAGCGCATAAAACAGATGTGGCACTGGTACGGCCGCACTTTCTCTAACAGGGCGCGTCTGTGCTCCTCTATAAGTTAGACGAGTTTCGATATATATCTATTGACTCTTCTAAACATTTTACACCTAAATGCAATGGCTCTCGTTCTCGCGAACACAGGGGGAGGGTGGCTGATTCGACAGTGCCATCTGCCTCAAGGAGTAGTGTTACATCAGACTGAATGGAAAAAAACGCTATTTTCACATTAACTTGTACCGATTCAAAACTAAATTCGAATTATGTGAAAGAGTAGCAAATTAACGTTTAAAATTTGTCAGAGCTCTATTTGAAAGGAAAGAGAGAGATAAGAAAGAGGGCGGCGCTGTAACCCACCCGTGTGTATTTTCTTGTGTCTGTTGAGGCTGGAGCTCTGCGTGAAGCGCATCCCACAGAGCTCACACTTGTGCGGTCGGTCCTTCACCATCAACGCGCGCATGTGCTCATCTAGAAGCCACACCATGTCGTCACGCGCGCGTCACGTGACCGCCGCGCGGGCACCACGTGTCAGATGCAAGCCAATCGGCACGCGCGCTGGTGCGTCCCAGCGTGCGTGCCTCCCCTCCCCCTGTTCAACTCTCGATGCTACGCCCTGATCTATGTGTGGCACAACTCAAAAACTATTCACATGGTAATCAAGCATATGTGTCCGTCGATACAGCCGCGAGCGAACTGTGAGTCGCACCAGTGTCAAAACTATCTTAACAAATAGACATATAGTCATAGGGGTGTAATAAGTACACCAAGTTATGATCTAAGGAATCGTTTTAGGCGCCAATTATATTATTAATAACTATTTAACCGGCAAGTGATGGATATTCTATATCTAATAAAAGTTAAAACAAATTGGTAACTTTTTTCACAGTATACAATACTCAGCCCCTGTTCTATGTATTTTTTGAGTTCCAGTTCGATTAAAATGTTACTAAACTAAAAAAGTAATAATAAAGAACAACAGTAATAGCACATTTATCTACAGTAAGAAGACGTTATCAATTAGTTGAAAACGAAATGAAATATATCAGGGCGTCGAAATTTAAAGTGAAAAACTTTTTAGTAAACTGTCATTTGTAAAAAATAAAATAAAAAAAAAACAAAACGAGTAACGGAAACAGGGGGAAGTTGACTTGATCTTTTTTTTTAACGATTATCCCTCATGGTAAGAGAATGGGAGTTAGGATAGTTTAATTATTGATCATTTTAGGGTTAATATAATGCAACTTCCATATAATAAGTGTTAAGTTTTGGATGGTAATATCTTAGCTGAAATTATATTGGAAGTTACACTTATTTTTAATTATATAATGTGTAGACAAGATCAGATATGAAGTAAGTTAATATTTAAAAAAAAATATAGAAGTAAAACCTAACACTATTTTATCTTTTACCCAAAAACTAAACTTTATAAAAAGTGCTACAATAACACCTCAACAATTTTAAAATTAAGTAGAAAATAAAAGATATACTTTACTTTTGTTTTTCCTAAGCAATTGTTTAAAAATAATTAATATACCTATAAAAAGAATTCGAAAGCGGTGTCTTGGCAAAACTAAAGGCTGCCCGTCACACGCTAAATATAACTCTAATTAGTGTACATATACGAAGTGTCTTAAGAATATTTTAATTAGACAATAGACATGCTCATTTGAAAGTTAAAGAAAAAAACACATTTTATGAATTTTAAATGATACAGTATTATACTAATGGTATAGAGAGGCCAATAATATAAACCAACAATATATTTATATTATTGGTTTGGATCAATTAAGCTTCGAATCTACAGGACCGATTTTGCTAAAATTTAGCACAGATATTAAATTGAGTATTGGACATACTTTTAGACGGGATATTTTCTTTCGCACACAAAGTTGGGAGTTACATCTAGTAGTTGTAAGGTGTTTATTAACATTTTTATAGACCCACTACTTTCTAAACAGAAACCATTTTATAATTCAGGCAAATACTGCAAGGATCTATACAAATAGTTTGTGTGATTTGACACTTGTGATGAAGACAACTCGACTGACCTACAACTCATTTGTAAACACTAAGGGCCTGTTTCACCACTTCCTGATAAAGTGCCGGATAGGCTATCCACAACTTTTTTGAGAGATTCTCCATACTCTATCTGTCAAGTTGAGTGGTGGATAGCCTATCCGGCACTTATCAGGAAGTGGTGAAACAGCCCCTAAATGTTACAAGATAACTACAATACTATTAATCACTTCTAGATAGTATAGGCCTATAGGGTAAGTATATACATTTTAAAGAAGGTTAGGTTAGGTTAGGTTACATTGAACATTACTTTAGGCATGTCTAATTTAAATATCAAAAACACTTTGTATACACCACAGACATAAATAATGGAATGCGCATAGTCTTCTAATTTTATTGGCTTCATATTGTCTTTTAATAATAACAAAGAGACAAAACTTCTGTTAATTGTTATTAACACTCATCCCATTCTCTATGTCTCTCAAGTATCTAAAACCCTTTGCACACTTCACGTGCGAATCGCGCGCGACACTGCGATTTGTTCGCGATAGTCAAATGAGACACAAGTTTCGACTGTACTGAGTGCTCACTGTGAGTGCAGCGCCTCTAGTGGCAAACTATGGAAACTAACTTAACTCAATACAAAATTTCGTTAACATCCTGACGGTTAAAGATGTCAAAAAACTTATAGTCGGACTGCAAAGGAATGAGATTTGATATTCAACATTCCGCACAGCTATTCCTAGAATGCAACAACATGAGCTCCTACTGGGAATTCATGCTTACCCTACAGGTTGGAGTTTTCGCAGAATCGCGCGGTTCACGCATCAAGTGTGTAGGTGTCATAACGTTAAGGGTCAACTACACGACGCGACTCACCGGTGTGGACGCGTTTGTGCGTGTTGAGGCTGGACTTCTGCGTGAAGCGCTTGAGGCACAGGTCGCACTGGAACGGCCGCTCGCCGGTGTGTGTGCGCATGTGCACGTCCAGGTACGGCTTGCGGCAGAACGCTGCGTCGCATACCTAAGAATTTAAATTATGTTTTACTTATATGTTCTGAGATGTATATTGTATAATAATATAGTTTTTGACTTGTTAGCAGTTTTCTTTTCTTCGACTTTTAAAAATACGAGACGACTGTTGAGACAGGGCATTTAATGAAATGAAATAGTTTATTAAATCAAGTTACATAGACTCACTAATATTAAATATTGTATACTATTTTTGCGGTAAGTTAAAATAGCAAACAAAATATAAACATTATATAGTATCCATTACCATAGGTATGCAAGTTTAACTTTTGTAAAGTATTTAAAATTTATAAAATTTCATATTAAATTTAGTACTAACTGTGCATTGAAACGGCTTGTTCCCGGAGTGTAACTTCATGTGGACGTAATACGACGACGCCGAAGACAGCACCTTGCCGCATACCTGTCACAAACACTAGAGATAAGTCTAAATAAATATATATATATATTTTAACATTGAAAACCCCGGTCACTGAACACGTAGAATTTAGCTATGTGTTTCTTTTATTCAAAAGAAAAAATAAACGATATAAGCTATATATTTTTGCGCGAGAAAGAGACAAGTAGAGATATCAATTGACTAAATTTTTGGTTTACCTATTTGAAGGTGTGTTTTTTACTTCAATAAGTACAATCAGCAGTAAAAGATGAAACAACAGGTGTCATTACCTTACAAGCTTGAGGTTTTGAGCGAGGAATTGATTGCGGGCCGTTTGATACTTCCATTTTTGTTTGGATTGAACCCATGTCGACACCCATTCCCTGCAGGGAAAGAATATAGTTGTAGCAATAGAAAAATATAGGTTGAAAAGGGAATATCTTTTATTCAGCAAGACAGTAATGTGTAACTAGAAACTTCTGTGTACTCATTGTAGATCTTTTTATTAGTAGCTGGGATCTTTAATCATGATTAAGTTAATATAAAAAATAAATACTAGTTTCAAAAAAACTAGAACAACACGCTTTTTTTATTTTTATTTTTTAAATTTTAACAAATTATTGCATTGCCATTGGCTCTTAATACGTATGCGAAGTTTCGAATTAATTAGACTACTGGAGATAGGTACAAATCGTGCTCAAAGATTCCGTTACATACATACAGCCCAAGCTCATGAAAGCGTGTTAAAATTATACCTGTGCACATTGTCTGCCGTCCATGTCCATTTCAACTCCCTCATCCTCCATTCCCTTGAAGCTCAACTGCAAATACATTTAATTTTTTAACCAAGTTTTAAGTATCTCCAAAGGTATGTATTGAGAGGAACAAAACTTTTGTCTTACACGGTCAGTCTGGCATCAGTTTAGCGTTAGTCCATCAGTCTGAGACTGACACCAGACTGATGGCTGAAAAGAAGATAATAAAAAAAATCAACCGGTTAGACGAACATTCTCCCGTCATTCTTGACCAAAATGATGGACTGAACTGATGCCAGACTGACCGTGTACAATGTGAACAGAACTAACGAATAGGCCGACTAAGAAGGGATCTCGAAATTTATACGTTTGACGTGGTCATGGGCGCCGGCAGGGGGGTGCCAGGTGGTGCGCTTGCACCCCTTGGGAATCTCGGGATCAACAGGAATTATTGAAACAAAAAGCCAATCTGTAACCCTATTACCATGCCGTACAAATGCCGTGCCGTTTCGGCCACTGACCTCCATTATACAAGTACGCTGGACTAATGATACCCTTTGAAATGACAGCTATTTTTTGTGCCTATTTGAAGCGGAATCAGCTCCCCCAATGTGAGTGATAGGAACTAAATTTGACGTAAAAACACAATACAAATTACTCACGGACGTAAAAATGACGTTTGAAAGTCGCCATATTGGCGCTGATAGCAGTAGTGGGAGTATTTGGAACTAATACTAGTGATGACAACCAATAACGATTAAGCGGCCATTTGCAAGTTACGTCAAATTTAGTTCTCTTCCCTCTCACTGGGGGCGCTGATTCCGTTTCAAATAGGCACAAAAAAACGTGGGTATCATAGGTCCAGCGTACTTGTATAATGGAGGTCAGTGCGTTTCGGCACATAATATATTCTGTTGACGTAAATAGACAGTCACTGTTGTTTGTAAAACGTAAAAAGAAAGAAAACTAAAATCTGCACCCCTTGGAAATTATTTGTGCCGGCGCCCATGGACGTGGACGCCGTATTAATGCGTTACTAAGCATTGTGAAACATGTTGAAAATGACATTAGCGCCCAACTCGCGTATATTCGCCCGTTTAGTTTCTCAAGACGCGGTTCGGCTCTGTGATTGGTCCAAATTTTGACAGCCAACCAATCACAGAGCCTTAACCGTGTCTTGAGACCGAGATGCATCTTGAATACTGACCAAAAATACGGGCCTAAATTTGACTCACATTGTCGACATCATCATCATCTTGCTGCATGTCCTGGTGCTCCATGAGCTCCTGGTGCTGCTGCTGCATCAGGCTGTCCTTGGAGTCCTCGTGCTGGTGCTGGTTCATGTTGATGATGGGATGGTTGGACTCCGAACGGATTATGGTGGGCGGGCCGCTGTTCACATGTTGGTGTGTGTAGAAGCTGCAAGAGAATCATTGACTTACTTCTAGATTTATCTATCCTGTAAAAGTACTGAGCATAATAGCATGAGGCTAAAAAGAGCATTGTTTATGTTTAATTTGTAGTATGTTATTTGTTAATTTAAATAAAAACAGACTTGGTTTCATTTTGTTCAACAGTTACAAATTAGTGTTGTTAAATAATAGACATTAAGGCCCTGGTCAAAGGTAAAATAACTAAAACGTTCGATTTGTACATCTTAAAATGTTCGATTTTTAGATGTCTGAGCTTTTGGGGAAAACTGCAAGCGGGCATTTAATCAGGCGTTTAGAAGATAGGCGACATATTATTGATAGAATTAACCCCGCCCCCTCTCTCATTGATCTCAAAGTTCCCCAACTCACCTCATGGGCTCGGCCTTGATCTGCTGCTCGAACATGCTGATGGTGGCGAGTAGGTCGCCGGGGGGCGGCACGGGGACGCCCACGCCCCGCGCCACACCCCCGACGCCCACGCTCCAGTGTGCCGGGAAACTAATGGCGCCCACTCGCCGGACACATCTTTAACCACCACCTGGATAAAGCAAAATAATATAGCACACAGCCACGAGTAAACTAGCTACAGCTTGTCAAAAAAGTGTAGATGCCGAACATATTTTTTTAATAAAAAAAAACCAGAATAAAAACCTTATTAAACCAAATATAAATTGTGTCAAGGTAATAATATAGTTTAGAGTCTACAAATGTTGTGTGGATGTAATAGTATACGAGGCGAAGGAACTACCATACAATCGTGATTCTGTCTTTCTTGATAGACTGTACAAAGCAAGCTTTCAGTTGCATCCATGTAAGGGGATTCATAGGGGACACGACCTTCCCAAAATCTAGGTAATTACTATGATTTTTTTTTTATTTTTTATTTATACAAGTATATTAAATAAGTTTACATTTAACAGACTACAGAGAGCTATCCCATACACAAGATGTCTTTTTTCAAGTAAAACGTCTATTACTCCCTAATCCTTTGTATTACTGTATACTCAAATAATAGAACTTAATTTACTATGCGTCTATAAAAAGGATTATAATTTAAATGGTTGTTGTTAAGCATTTGTGGACTATCCCACAAACATTTTTTTGTTGAGTTATGTATGCAGTCTTGTTCTAAATGATCTCAAGAACATAACTGCATTCATAACTCAATATGTAATTTTTTTGTGGATTAGTACACAAATGCTTAACAGTGTCCATTAAAATCAGTGAAGTTTACAGGTGACTGTTTAAATTGTACCAAAGGTAAAATACAATGGCTTGAGTAACATTTATATTTTTTATTAAGTATGTATTTCAAATGTCTCCTTATAAAAAGTAATATATAACAATATTATGACTTATAGCTAGAGTTGCCACCTTTATTTTTTGCAAATAAAGTACATCAGTTACTTGAGGTAATAAAAACAGTACAGAGTATAAAAATAAAGTACAATTTATTAAAATTGTTTACGTTGTTGAAATTAGAGGTTCAGTTGCATTCAGAAATCGTTAAAAACTAGTGGTTTACAAGTTATGAGGCTCTCAATTGCGATTCAGCATTAATTGATAAAGGGGTTCGAACATTTTTGTATGGAGCCTGGCATATCTAGCCGCCGGCCATTTTGATTTGATTTGAATCAAGATGGCCTATGCCACAAAGGTTCGTACCCCTTTCGTTTATACATGTTTCGTTTAAAAAAAGTTCAAAAATTCAAAATCTCAAAATTAAAAATTATCTTTAATAATCTATATTATATAAAAAAAATTAATTCTGTAGTTTGTTAGTCTCTTAAAAGCTCGAGAATGGCTGAACCGATTTGGCTAATTTTAGTCTTGAAACATTTGTGGAAGCCCAGGGAGGGTTTAAATAGGGACATAGGTGATACAAGGTTCATCGGGTCATCTAGTTTGAAACAAAGTATTTTCGCGTACTTTATTATTTTCGTAAAGTACAAAGTACAATTACCTGAAATAACATACAATACTTTATAATAAAGTATGGGTGGCAACCCTACTTACAGCTATTATTAATTCTTGAAATGATAACTCAGTATGTGAAATAAAACTAAGACTAAACCTAAACTAAACCTGTGATTAAACTAAGAAAATAGACACGGATATTAGAATATTGTCAAAGTTTTTAATAGGCTTTTATCAAAAAGAATCTCATAGCACTCAGGACTAATAAGAAAAACAAAACAATGACAATTTGTTGTTGTAATTCAAATACTGGTTTTTACATTCTTTATTTTATTCTGTATTTTATATAAAAGTAAAAACTATAATAATTTAAATTAATAATAAAACATACCCAAAAACAAATTTGGTTTTCCTAACTTTTATGCACCTGTTGTTTAAGAATGATCTTATTATTTTATGTAATTTTAATAACGCACTTTTTAAACAGAACATTAAACTGCTTTATTTTATAATAATATTATGAAATTAACAATAGAAAATAAAATTGAAATCACAATTTTTCAGTTTTCACTTTGGTTTTCACTCTTAGTGAAAAAAGTAAGAAGGTTCAAGGTACTCATTGACATTGACAATTTGACATACAATGACCCGAGTTTTTCCAAAATAATAATTATTATAGTGTGACTTGTAATAATTGATCATAGAATTATTTTTCGATAAAAAATATTTTTTAATTTCTTACTTTCTAATCTCATAAATACATTACATTGTTAAACACATAAAGTACTTACTAATAGAAGAAATAATTAGCAAAACATTGTTACTTTTTTTTAGTTTGACGAACTTAATTATTTATTGCGTAGTAAAAATTATATTATTAAAAACACATAGAAATATATTTTAATATTATGTACGCACATTTGTGCGGTCTATTTATGCATATATTATTAGTATTATGTTCATTGATATTCCAGTGACATTTTGCTCATATTGCTTTCCATAACAAGAAACGGCCGTCAGCATGTAAACAAACAACAAAAACATGCAATAAACATAATGAATAGGTAGTTGAAATTCGTAATGTCTCCACCCAGCGGCTTCCCCCCCTGCCATCAATAAAATGGCCAATTCGTTATTGAATTTTGTCCCTCTTGCTTTACGGCCGAGTTGCGCGACGCCGGTTGTTAAAGATAAAATAATAATTAATTATCATTATGTTTTATGCAATGTAAACAAAACTAAAGTAACACGCTCTTTAATAATATCGGCAAGGATTATGTCATATCGCAAAAACAAAAATTATATGCAGTTTTGTGCAAAATTTTTGATTACTAAAATATTACTACGGGTAAACAAAAGTAATGCTTGCTTTAACTAAAAGTATTAAAAGCCTTTATTTTGTTCATTCTATTTTCGTTGGCAGAAACCAAATAGTTAAATTGGAAAATAATCAAAAATTTCATGCAAAATTATATATTTGTAAATCTGATTGGAAGCGGCTATAGACTTATACGAAAAACTATGATTCTACTCACATTAGTAAAGAAACGCCTAAAAAGAGTAACGTGTGCAGAAACACATAAATTAGAACACTAATTACACAATTTCATTAAGCTTAGCCATTCGAATTATGTTTTTCTTAGCCACCGACATAAAATGGCTGCTACCTCATTGTTCTGCGCGTTCGTTCGTGCGCATAGAAGCCGTGAACGCTTGGGGACGACTTCTCCGCCAATTAAAATTGTGGCGCGAAATTTAAGGCAATTTTAATGACCATGACATAATTAATTATCCATCTAATTAATAATTAATGGTTCAATACAGGCATATATTTACTTATCAGATAGAAAAAAATGAATGCCGTTAAAAGTATTAACATAAAAACAGGTATGTAGAATGCAGCATCAATGTCGCCACTGTCTATATAGCTGGGCTCGACTGGCTTACTGTTGCGAACATTTTTTTTGTGCTGATGACCTATTCCTTTCAAGTGTTGATCGAACTGTTGACTGGAGTTCGTAAAAATTTCACAAATAGAACAATAAAATCGCCTACATTTTATTACATTTTTCGAAGTACTATTTTGCTTTTCTTCCATATTAAATGAGAATAATTATAATATATGAAAAAATCTGAAAAATAATAAAAAAATATATTATTTAAAGTATCAAAACTTCTTTATTTTACTACAGTCTACAACATTGTTTTGATAGCTTTCTAATACATCATACACACACTTAAAACATGATACATAACACTCACACAACTAAAAGGATCCCAAACAGTCAAACAAAGGAGAGAGAAAATTAATTCCTGATTTTTAAACACAAATTCATCTATCATCCTCATCATTCTCACTAGACTTTCGACTTGAGTCTACACTCAGACTCTTGACTCTTATAAGTTTTCACATAGGTAAATAATTTGAAACGAATCTCTCGATGATTCGGAGCCATGAATTGGTTTTAAATACAATAAATTAATATTGTATAAACTAGAGATATTATCAATACCTACCAAAATCCTAAGTTCGATTCAACTAACTTTTACAGATAACGAAAAACTACGGATTCCTTAAAGTTTTTGAATTCTTATTAGAGACATCTTGTACGAATGAACTGTGTGAGCAACTTGTCATCAGCATATAAGTAAGTTTTTAATGACTACCCTCTACAGCTAGGGTCTAGGACTAGGTTTAGTATTTTGTTTTTTCTATTTTATTTACTGGTAAACAAATCCATACCTAATATTATAAATTCGAAAGTGTCTTGTTACTTTTTCGATCCCAAACCGATTAACCGATTTTGCCGAAATTTGGAATGGAGATACTTTGAGTCCCGGAAAACAACAGGAAAAATTTAATAAGTAAATGTTTGATTAATCAAAAAATTCTATCTCTCAACAATATATCTTGCCCACTCAATATTATCTTGCCCACATCAAAAGGTCGGGGCACCGCCACTAATTCTGGACCCTCTTTAATAATAATAATAATAAATAATAATATCTATGGACGCTTCACACCACGTCAGTCTGGTCCCGTGCTAAGTACCTGAAGGACTTGTGTTACAGGTACCAGACAACGGAAATATATTTAATACTTTTATACTATACATAATATATTTAAGACTAGCTGTCCCGGCAAACGTTGTTTTGCCATATAAAGTATTTCTACTTCAACAGTTGATACAAAATCTTACCCCCTCTTTTATCCCCTAAGAGGGGTGGGGGGGGGGCATTTTTATACACCAGATGTATAGTTGGAAAACAGTAAATAATATGAAGTAAGTCCATTAAAGAAAAAGTTTAATACAAAATCTGACCCCCTCTTTGGTCCCCTTAGAGGGGTGGGGGGAAAATTTTTTATACACCAGATGTTGAGTTGGAAGAAGACAAATATATCTGCGAAAACCGTATGCGAATCGGATCAGTAGTTTTCGTGTTAAAGAAAAAAGTTTGATACAAAATCTGACCCCCTATTTGTCCCCTTAGAGGGGTGGGGGGGAAAAATTTTATACGCCAGATGTTAAGTTAGAAGAAGGCAAATATATCTGCGGAAACCGCATCCAAATCGGATCAGTAGTTTTCGTGTGATGCTGGAACAAACATACAGACAGACAGACAAAAAACTAACCACATTTTTGGTTTCTATAGCGATGTAGTAACACCCCCCGCTTATTATTTTTTGAATATATGTACAGAATTTTCATTTCTACAGTTATATTATATGTATAGATTTTTATTATATCACACACATATTTAATACACAACCAGACCCGGGAACATTGAAAACTTTTTGTTCCGTCGGCGGGGTTCGAGCCCGTGACCCCCGGCTTGAGCTGCCGCCTGCCACACACTCAACCAATTGAGCCACAGAGGTCGTCAAAGACCTACTAAAATACTACTCAGTCTAGTTAATATAAACTGAGTTTGATGACGTCGATAAGGCATAGCCACATGAAAGGTTCTAAATGGGGAAGATGCAAATTGCAATATTTTTATTTTAAATAATTTCGCAGCAATAAAGGTACAGTTACAAATTACACATGCTTATTTCAAGCACGCAGCATGCTTCGACCGAGCAAATGCTGATTACGAGCATGTGTGTCCATGCATTGTTCAAAATAAGCATGCTTATAATTTCGAGCATGCTCAAAAATCGACAGGCTTGTGTTTTTCGAGCATGTTACCTGCGCTGTGGGTGGCGGAGGGCGTGGTTTAAGTACGTGTTGACAGATTTGTGGTAGTATCGATCAGTTCTTCTCTTATAATAAGCATGCTTAATAGAAGCCAATGTATCGAGTTCGAGCAGCATGCTTGTTTTAACATGCTAATAAGCATGCTGGTTTTGAGCATGTGTAACTGTACCAAAGGTACAGTTATATTCAAGCACGCAGCATGCTTAACCGAGCAAATGCTGATCACGAGCATGTGTGTCCATGCCGTGCTCAAAATAAGCATGCTTATTTCGAGCATGCTCAAAAATCATCAGGCGTGCGATTTTCGAGCATGCTACCTGCGGCGCGGGTGGCGGGTAGCATGGCTTAGGCACGTATTGACAGTGTGGCGGTACCCACAATTCGCCTAACATTCCTGCATCGCGCTATCGAAGTTTTCTAAGCGCGTCGGTATATATACGACAGCTGAAATGTATCACGTGGGCTTCGGCCTGACCGAGCATACCACCTCGCTTGGTCGGAAGATCTTCCTTTGTGGCCTCCACGCATTATTCCCACATTGGTGACCCTCGACAGAACACGCCTCCATCATCATCACTCCCCGCCCCTCCGCACCGCGCCAGCCAGCATCGCCTCATCGGGTACCTCGTCCACTAGCCGCAATGTACCGCGGCCTGGGCGAACTCCGCATCGACATCATCGGGCTTTCTCACTACACCGACCGGTCAGCAAGCAGAGCACATCTCTCCTGGTCAGCACGTAGCATCGGCCCCGCACGGCAGCTATCCGACTCACTGGATCCCGTGCAGCAGCATCACAGTTCCGACTCACTGGGACTTACTGCAACAGTTCCGACTCACTGGAACTCACTGGCACTGGCGACTCAAGCGACAAGACTTCAAGATTCGACCTCCGGTCTTCGGGGGGGGAGTGATGTGGCGGTACCCACAATTCGCCTAACATTCCTGCATCGCGCTATCGAAGTTTTCTGAGCACGTCAGTATATATATACGACAGCTGAAATGTATCACGTGGGCTCCGGCCTGACCGAGCATACCACCTCGCTCGGTCGGAAGATCTTCCTTTGTGGCCACCACACATATCCCACAACAGGTTTGTGGTAGTATCGATCAGTTTTTCTCATATAATAAGCATGCTTAATAGAAGCATGCTTGTTTTAAGCATGCTATGCTAGCATGCTTAAAGGCGCGATTCCACCGCAGCGCACGGAGAGACTACGCACGTGCGTCAAGCTTCGCTTTGCAAGAAAATATATAATATGACTGTGTCCACTGCAACCCACAGACACGCTACGCACAAATTGACACACGTGGCTTGCTCGAATATGCACACGTAGCTCAACGCACAGACTACTAAGGGATACTACGTATGCTCAACGCTGGCCACGCTACGCACGCTGTACACGGGAATACACGGAAGGTGTAGGGTGGGAGTGACTAGGGATGGGTAAACACTGTAGTATTTACTTAGACCAGATTAAATACTCAGTAAAAATGAATTTAAGACACAATATAGTATTTACTTTTAATTGAGTATTTATGTTTTACTAACCAGAATTGAATTATTTAAGGTGTTTTTTTATTTATTATTTATTTGTAGGTATGATTTTTCAATCCAATCCAATGCCATTTTATAAGATTATAAATGAGTGGGTTCCACAAGACGTGTGATTCAAAACTGTGCTTCGCTACAGTTGTAGGTACATTGTCGTGAGTAACGTGTGCATAGCGTGTGTTGTATAGCGCGTGCTGCAGTGGAAACGTTGACCCACGTAGTCAAAGTAATAAATCCGTGCTCCGCGTGGCCGTGCACAGCGTGCGCCGCGGTGGAATGGCGCCTTAAAACAAGCATGCTGTTCGAACTCGATACATTAATTGCTTCTATTAAGTTGTAAGCATGCTTATTATAAGGGTCAATTCAAACCGCAACGCGACGCGTAGATGAATTTTTAAATTTGTATGGATTTGACAGATTTCAATTGCGTGAGACGTCTTGTAAATCTGTCAATTCAATACAAATTTAATAATGCATCTACCTTTTTTTAAATATGTTCTGTGATCTTCAATCCTTCCTTATTAGGTCTTATCATAAAGTTAATTAGGTATATTAACTTTATGGGTCTTATAACTTCTAAGGTTAAGAGTTAGGACTTAGGAGTCCGTGTTAACTCCTGTACTTACAGGCAGACAGGCAGGCAGGCAGGCATTTTGTAAATGACGACGCTCCGTCCGCTCTGTACGCTCCGATTCCGATCCAGTGGACGCGCAGCTTTAAATAATATTTATTTTAAATTTTGTTTTTAGTATTTGTTGTCATAGCGGCAACAGACATACATAATCTGTGAAAATTATTTCAGTCTAGATATATTGGTCCTTGCATTGACATAAGACTTTGGGTCCTTGAGATACAGCCTGGAGACAGACAGACGGACAGACATCGAAGTCTTAGTAATAGGGTTTACTTTTTGGGTACGGAACCCTAAAAATGATATTAAAAATGATTACGAGAATTGGGTTTTCCCGTGTTTCACTTGGCAGTTGGCACTGATAATGTTTTTTTTTAATTTTTTTTTATTTATTCCTCCCCCTAACACATATGATCAGGGCTGTTTTTTAGTAGGAACAGACGCCCCGATTTGGTCGGTGCCGACCAGCCGACCACGACCAAATCGGAAAGTGTGGAGAACGGTCGGCCCGACATAATTAATATAATGGGTTGTTTTCTTTTTTAAATCTCCACGAGACGGCGTGACGGTAGACACTTCTAGATTTCCTATTGGTTCCCCACTGATCTGAAATTATCTGCAGGTTGGCATCACTGACTACATATTGGTTGTGTTTCTAAAAATTTCAGTGTACTGTCTAGTGTGACATAAATAAAAATATCTTAAACCTAAGCGATCATTGGCCTAAGCGATTAAGCCAGTATACTGGTAATAGTTTAGGAACACGCTGACATAATAAAAACTTGTCAAACTGAAAACTGACAACTGAAAAAGTTTTGGCGGCCATGTTACTCTGAAACTTCTTCTACTTTTTATTGTTGGTGTGGTTTTTATTATTTTTTCCCAAATTGTGTTATTTAGGTTTTTGATGTTCATTATTGGTAAAATATTGGCCATTAAATATCCGTTATCGTGCACAAGTGCAGGTAAGATGTTGTCAAAACCAAAATTTATAATTCCTGTGACATTTGGTGTGAATAACGATAAATAGGGCTATTTCTTCCGTGAGTTTTAACTAAAACATCGTTATAATAACTTTATTATTCTATTCGTTGGAATATCATTGTGTCTTTTTCAGATTGAAATGTATCAAGCTTTACATTATTTTGCCCAGTTTTGTAGCAATTATTGATGATATTACCTGGTATTTCCGATACAACTATCAGATAGACAACCTACCCATACGCCATCTAGTTACTAAAATGGAAACTGTTTGACAATCAAATTAAAAAAATAAGAAAATGCCCCATTAATATTGGTCGGACGTGGTCGGATCGCCGGCGCATCCGACCAAATTGGAACGTCTGGAAGCTTTGTCCCGACCAAATTGGCTCAGTCGCATTCGTGCCGCCGCCGTTGTAAGACGTCATTATGAACGCAAAGGGAGTGACGGTCACAGAACGTGAAATAATAATAAAGATATTAAAACTTTATAAAGACTTTCCCTGTTTGTGGGACTTAGCTCAATATAGAGATTACGCAAATAGGAATGCCAGGCATCAAGCTTATTTAATTATGCTGGATGTTTTAAATAAATGAACAGTACGGCAACTTTGAACTTTGAACAATGGTTGCCGCAACCAACGCTATTTTAGCATTTTAAGGGTTCCGTACCCAAAGGGTAAAAACGGGACCCTATAACTAAGACTTCGATGTCTGTCCGTCTGTCTGTCACCAGGCTGTAGCTCAAGAACGGTAATAGCCAGAGAGTTGTAATTTTTACAGATTGTGTATATCTGTTGCTGCTATAACAACAAATACTAAAAACAAAATACCAAAAATAAATATTTTAGGGGGGCTCCCATACAACAAACGTGATTTTTGTGGCCTTTTTTGCTCTATATCAATAATGGCAACAGGTAGGTACTTGAATTTTCCACAAAATCCTTAGTTATATGTGTGCTTTAATATTTAATAATAATATTAAAATAAAATAAAAAATTAAGGGGGGCATCCCATACAAAAACCACAATTTTTGGTCTAATTTTGCTCTATAATGGTACGAAACCCTTCGTGCGCGAGTCCAACTCGCACTTGGCCGATTTTATTAGATAATACCGGCGGCATGATGTTTAAATGCATCAACGGCAATAGCTGGCAAGACGTCCGTTCACTACTTCATACAAAGTCAACTGACGGTTGGAAGGCCGACCGTCGGACAATCTGTAGCAATGTCGGAATGGTTGGTATATCAGCTCCTATTTGGTCGGCACCGACCAAATCGGGGCGTCTGTTCCTAAATCCTACTATTAGCCGTAACGGCGCGGTAACGCATTATTAAAAAAAGCTGTCGGAGTTTTGCCGGGAATGTGAAAGAGTGATGTTGTGTTTTTGTATTATTTTCCTAAAATTGTGTTAATTGGGTTTTTAATGTGTAATATTGGTAGGATATTAACCATTAGATATTCGTTATCGTGCACAAGTGTAGGAAAGTGATGCAATATCCAGAAACGTGCTATTTTGTGTTCCCTCCAAAACTCCATCGAAAGTTTCAGTAAAGCGTCTACCACTTTACTGAATCGACCGACTTGACTTCTGGACTGTATTGACTTTTACTTAGACTTTGACTAGACTTTTGACCTGACAATATAGAAAAACGAAACTGAAAATTATATTATAGAATATTGTTTACCCGCCATATTTATCCTCGACACTGGCCATGGTTAAATAGCCGAAGTGCCATAATGAGAAAAAAAAAGGCTGCCACTGCTGTCAGTGTCAGATTCGTTTCAGTGACGTTTTATTTCTTTTAGAAGTTTGTGATCATGGCGGTAGGTGTTTTGATAATTTTAGTGATTAGAAATCCGTTTTAATCAAATATTATTCAAATGGCTTTGAGTAAATTTCCATGTTATTTAATAAATTTAGTATTAGCCCCCATTTTTGTTACAGTATTTCGATAATTGCTCCTGTATTTGTATTGTTGCGAAGTCCTAACCTAAACCTCCCAAATACAAACTCGTTAGTGCACATAAATTCTGTATTTACCGTGAACTGTGAACAAAACGATGTGAATATTTATTTCAGCGTGTACCACCACCACCGGCCGCGATTAAAAAGGATAAAAAGGAGAAGAAAGCTCCTAAAGATAACTCCAAAAATGTTATGAGAAATTTGCACATCAGAAAATTGTGCTTGAACATCTGTGTTGGTGAATCTGGTGACAGATTGACTCGTGCTGCTAAGGTAAATATTAAACCTATAACTATTACTATCAATCCAAAACCAACAGCCAGTTGCTAGTTTTGAATTGGTATTGACTGTGGTCCCACACTACTATTGAACATTAGGTTAAGCATGGTTTAAATCAGGAATACAATTAATTTATTGCTTCCTTCGTATTATCATGCTAGATTAACTATTTTTATTTGCAACTTTTGGGTACTACTATTTTACTACTCAGAATACTCAACGAAATAACATTTGGATCCTTGCTCTTTTATTGAAGCTGTTGTCCTCCATTACATTTTCACAAGAGTTAAAATTACATGTAAAAAGTGTGTAAAAAAATACCTTTAAATATAAAATAATAAAAACATTGAAATGCATAACAAATCTGAAACAATATCTTGTTTTACCTTTCAGGTGTTGGAACAGCTGACTGGTCAACAGCCCGTCTTCTCCAAGGCGCGATACACTGTCAGGTCTTTTGGTATCCGTCGTAATGAAAAGATCGCTGTCCACTGCACTGTCCGTGGGGCAAAGGCAGAGGAGATCCTCGAAAGGGGATTGAAAGTAAGTAACAAGATTTTACTAACTAAATGAATAAGATTAACTAAATTATTAGTATCTGAGCCATTATAAATAATCTTTTACCACCTCGATTGACACCTCGGTCATTAATATCAGATCAGTTTAGGTGAATCAAACATACCAACACTACCAAAATACCCTTTTTGTTTTTGTTCTTTTTGAAGTATGTTGTAGTTTGAAGATGAAACAATAGTAATATTTTAATGTATGAATCATAATGTTATAGTTGTGTTTCTAAAAGTATTCATACTGTGTTATGCACACAAACACACACAGATGCTTTGGTTATACAATGTTTTGACATTCTGATGATTAGAAAATGAAGACAGTGTATGTATACAGAGCCTATTTTATAAGTAAGGGTGTTAATAATAATTATACTGATTGCATGATTTGTTCAAGGATTACATTCTCTTTTGTACTTCCTTTGTAATTTCATGCTAGATTAACATTTCTAATTTGCAACTTTTGGGCACTATTCTCTTACTGCTCAAAATACTTACGGAAATTACATTTTAAATTTTAATTGAAGACATGAGTGGGTGAAGTGGATAACTAATATTTTATAACATAAGGACAAAAACTTGTGACTTGGGTTCCTCACCCGAAGGGTAAAAAACAGGATCCTGTTGTATTGTATAACTAGACTTCTAAAATTTTCACAGATTATGTATTTTTGTTGCCGCTATAGAAACAAATACTAAAAAGAAAATAAAATAAAGTTAGTTACCCACTTTATCCACTTTTCTTGTGTCTTTAATTATTATAAGTTGATGTAGATGAGTGTAGACTAATAAAGATAACTGAAGAACTTTTTGATTCTTTACAGGTCAGAGAATATGAGTTGAGACGAGACAACTTCTCGGCCACTGGAAACTTTGGCTTCGGTATTCAAGAACACATTGACTTGGGTATCAAATATGACCCGTCCATCGGTATCTACGGTCTTGACTTCTACGTAGTATTGGGACGCCCAGGTAAATATCCTATTTTTATTCTGTAAGATGTAAAATATTTGGCCTCATGCTAAATGCCTGATTTTTTTTTTTCTTAAAAAATGAAACAATTTTTTAAAGTGTCTTGTCCCTCTAGTCACTAGTGGCTTTTCTAATACATCAGACACAAATAGCAATATAGATTTGTGTTAAAATGATGGAAATACATATTTTATTACTAAGGAGGTTTTTATGTTCATTAAAACACTATTTATAGAGATTTAAAAACATCCTTTACAATATTATCATTTTACACATCTAAGAAGTCGTTTAAAAATTCAATAAATAAAACTATGCAATGGTTCCCAGTGCACATTGTTCAGGAATGAAGGATATATTGTCTTCATTCTGTAAAAATGTGCGAAGATCATTTTTTTATCTCATGCCAATTAAAGACACTTCGTTTTTAGTTTTAATAGAGAATAAAGTACATTTTTGTTTTAAACTGTGGTTGTATCGGTCTCATCAATTCATACCTATATGAATTGCTACTTGTCTCTGTCATCTTTCACATGAATGAATTAGTATCACATTATATTTAAATTAATTGTTGATTTATTATTATCATAATATATCTTCTGTTTCTGGCGTTCATGAAATAGAAGAAAAGATAGTTATTGTCAAACTATAAGCAATATTCCAAGCTATTCATGTATATCCAGTTTACCAGTCTTGAACATTATTATCAAAAGAAATAGGTTGAAAAGTGGTAAATCTTATGTCTTCAACTGTACAACAACCAATATAGTAAAAGAATTGAACAAGACATGTCCCTAATATACTTTTCTTTCTTTTTTTAGGTTTCAATGTCGCACACAGAAGGCGTAAGACTGGCAAGGTTGGTTTCCCTCACCGCCTGACAAAAGAGGATGCCATGAAGTGGTTCCAACAGAAATACGATGGTATCATCCTTAACAGCAAAAAGTAAATTAAGTAATAAACTCTAATAAGAATTTTGTTTTTTTTTTCTTAGAAATTACCATAATATCTCATTCTTTTTATAATTAGAATTACCTAGATTTTTTGTGGGAAAATAGTCTTAGTACCACTTATTCTTGCATGGTTAAAACTTATTACCTAAGAAAACAATACAATACACTTCACAATGAGACTAAAAATTATAACAATAATATTATACAGTAGGCACCACACCTACAATCATTGTGACAAGTCACAAAATCTTCACATGAATATAAATTTTTGGGACTTGTTTCGCTGTTTGAACTAAGTTTTCGGCTATAGCGAGAGTGGAAAATTATGAGCTCACATATTTTTCTAATTGCTTGGTTATGGCAAATTACTAATGGCAAGCCCACGCAAATTCTGGAAACTAAAAATTTTGATGATAAAAAAGTAAATTATTTACTTGTTGTCATAGTAACAAAGTCAACACTGGTCAACACGATTATTTATCAACATAATATTTGCGCCAAGCATTGCTAAAACGTAGTGATTATAATATTCTCTGAGCATTGCCTCTTATTATTTAACAATTTATTTAACGGTGTCATGAGCTTGGAATTACCCAAAGATGATTTTGGCGAAGAAGATGTTCTTGCTCCGAAGGAACCTCAGATTACTTCACAAGATCCTAATGAAAGGAAAGCCGCAAGAGCACTCCGAATTAAACGAAGACAGGAAGCACTTAAAAGGTTTGTAACATGTACCTTCTTATAATATCTTTGATGTAATCGAGCTGAACACTCCTCATGGCAAGTACTTATTCCGGGTATTTATACGAATAACGAGCATTACGAGCATTTAATAGTCATTTCCATGTTATACAAATGTGGCAACCGCGACTTTTTTTCGAGTGTTGTTGAATGTTCTTTCCCGGTATTAAAAGTATTTTCATACCAATTACCAAAATATGTCATCAAAATCGGTCCATCAGGTTGATTATGAATTAGGCGTGAAAAGGTAACAAGTGTTCATAATTTTGTTTTAAATGACGCACGCAAATATAATATTTATGAAAATTTTTCTATTAAAATGTTAAAAAAATATAAAAGAAGGGCCACTGCAAGGTTAATGTTTTATAAAATACTAGCTGTTGCCCGCAACTTCGTCCGCGTGAATGTGTTATTATAATCGAGATTAACAAAATTAAATACTCTTAATCAACAACTTATTTATTTGGATGAGGATTAATATTATATTATACGCATATTTACATATTTAATACACATCAAAAACCCAGGAACATCGAAGGCTATTAAGTAGCTTCCTACGGCGGGATTCAAACCACAGATATCCTTAAAAAATATCCTTTCTTAGTAAATGACTTGGCGTGGACAGGGTATAGGGAGCACAGGACAGGAGACAGGGGATACAGTATTAATTACTGTACTTAGGTGGTTTAAAAAAAGTCATACTATGTCTAATGTCTTAAAAGCCATACCCTACCCTAAATATGCATTACAGACCTACTATAATATGTTATTACATATAGACAGTATAAAATATTATTGAATTATGATGAACATAATTTGCACAGTAACATAATATGCTTTCCGTTTTTAAAACAACGCCGAGACCCCCAAACTTGTATCTATAAGGAGTCAGGAGTTCTCTCAGCATCTTTGGGACCATGGTATACCTGGTGCAAAATCTTACTTTTTGATAGCATATGCTTAGAATACTTCTAATAAAACCAAAATCACTATATTTTTCCGTATAAATTTTAAAGAATTCCCTACATACCACATGGATTCTATTATCAAAGTGCCACCTTGGTAACCGTAGCACCAAATTGGAATCATGTACTTTAACACAACAAAATAATTTTCAAAATCGCTAGTTAAACGCGAGACTCGATCTAAAGTATTAATAATAGGGCCATAATGTGATGATGATGATGAATATCATTTACACAGTAGCATAATATATTATGCTTTCCGTTCTTAAAACAACACTGAAACCCCCAAACTTGTATCTATAAGCAGTCAGGAGTTCCGTCAGCACCTTCGCAACCATGGTATACCTACCTTGATGCAAAATCTTACTTTTTGGTAGCATATGCTTAGTATTACTTTACATAAAACCAAAATCACCATATGTTTCCATATAAATTTTGAGGAGTTCCCTCGATTACTCATGGATCCCATCATCAGGTCACCACTTTTGTGAACATGGTACCAAATTCGAGTCAGACCCTATACAACAAAATAACAATTATGACAATCGGACCACAAACAGCAAAGTCAACATAAAGTCCTCCTTTTTTGGAAGTCGGCTAATTTTTTTTATTTAAGATGTTGACCAGGGATGTAAGGTGTCACCATGCCAAATTTCATTAAAATCGGTCCAGCGGATTCAGAGATTAGCCTGTACAAACAGACAAACAGACAAACCGACAAACAGACAGAGAAACAATTTCAAAAACAGTTAAGATGTGTTCTATTACTCTTCTAAAATGCCCCTGACTTGTTTTTTTAAGTTTTTATTCAATGTACAAAAATTTTACCTCTACGATTTTATTATATGTATAGATTTTTTACAAAAATTACGAATTAAAAGTAACTTGAAACGGAACGGATTTTAAAACATCAATCAGCGTTCAGTGACGTCACCCCTGCTGTAGTGACGTCATACCGACTATAGATCCGTTTTGGCGCCAAAATTTAAATGACAATTTTAAACCGCATTTTTTTGCAGTAAATTCCAGTGTTTTAATTTTTTTATATACTTGTGGTCTATTCTAGATGGAGTTCTATAAAATAAACACAAAAATAAAAATATCGCATCTTCCCTATTGTGCCGATTGTAGTAATTAGGTAGGTATTCAAAGAAAAGTGAAGCATTTATTTGACTAAAACTGTAACTAGTCAATTAATATATGCTACATCTAGTTATAGCAGTGCCAAATATATATTTTATTTAGACCACTATTATTTCTACCACTCCATGTACGAAATATAGACCCCTTTGGACGCTGCCGCCCCTAGGCCCCAGGCTATACGGCCTGAGTATAGTATATATATAGTATTATTTATCAATCAACTGCCCAAATTATATTCACTGGAAATCGCCCAATGGTCGAAATTCGACCTCAAATAAAAAATTAAATTATAAGTTCTAAATCTATTTTCAATTTGACAACAGACTTCAACCGTAAATAAAAGAGTACAATTCGTGTATAAAGGCTTGTCAATCAAAATCTCCTAGTGTGTGTGTTGTAGTGTGTGTAATGTTTTATTTGTTAAAAAAATGTATGATAAAAGCATAATTTCAAAACAACATTAGCTCGATGCACTCCTTCACCATATAAACTATAACTGCAAAATTTCATCCACCTACGCGTCCGCATTTTTCGTCAAAAGGGATCCAAAGTTTTTCGCTCGCGTATTAATATTATATAGATGTATTATAGAGCCGAACAACCCCTAGAAGATGCTATTAAGGACGAGGAGCCAGGTCTCATCGAGCAGGCCACCACCGCAGCCGCCCAGGAGATACAACGGCTGGCGCTGGACGGAGCAGCTAAAGTCACCAACGTCAAGGTCACCACTGACGAACGGGAGGTGCTACGACGGGCGTTGTTCACTGATAAAATGAAGGGTAAGTTATTTAAGATGTGGAGTACGAATCTAGCACCAGCAACCTGCATCTCGCTATCGAAGATTATAAAATAGAAGGGAGTTGGGATTTGGAAAATGTAATATGTGCACAACATCAATGGAACGGCAAGTATTATGTAACTGCTTGTCAACCGGCGACGAAAATCACTTTCAATCATGCGATTGGCCGGCTAGTTTTATGAGATGATGAAAAATACTTCTTCCTCTTATAAAAATAAGTTAGGGACCAATTTTTTTTTGTAAATAAGAGCTTTGATGTAAATAAAAGCAACAGATAATTTATTCACTGTTTGTTCATAGATTCTCTAAATAAAATTGAAGAGGAAGCAAACGAAGCTCAGATACAGTATGAAGCGATAACCGCCAATTGGAACACCATGTTGACTATCAAAGACCCACTGGAAATCGATGCCGAAATGAAAGAGCAAAAGCGAAAATGTGACGAACTTTTGGCGCAAAAGAATAGTTTGATTGACGATTTGAAAAGCGATTTAAAGCAAATGGATCGAACTTATTACAAAGATTTAGAAATCCAGGTAAGCATATCATAAAATTGTTATAGTTTATAATTTATAATTTATATTATGGTTTGGTTTTTATTGAGTACTGACAACTGAGTAATATCACTAACAGATGGCGCTAAAGAAAATCGCATTATTAAGAAATTAATTATTATAAACTTATTCAAAAAATATTATTTTCCTATACAGGACAACGACATTAAAGAACTTTCGGACAGGATTGAAAAACAAATCACTATAATGCAAAAAGCGTATGCCAAACAGTTGAGTCTTATAGAACAAGCTATAAATATCGAGCGAGAGGCAATGATAGATCTTAACAATAAGAGATGGGAGGCGCTGTACAAGCAACGCGATAGAGAAGAGGTAGCTCATATGGAATATAAATACGAAAAGGTACCTAATATTTTTTATTAATGTTTTTTATTACCTTTATCTAGGACCTAACTAGAAATTTGAAGGTAGCAAGTTATAGTTCTACCTTGGATATTCTATGGCCTATGGGGTCTCTGGCAGGATAAGCTGTAAAAGGCCCAATTCAGAAAAGCCACTAAAATATATTTACGAGTTTGTAATTTTATTTGTATGTAAGTACTATCTAGACAGGTATTTTAGGGTCCGTACCCAAAGGGTTCAAACAGGACCCTATTACTAAGACTTCGATGTCTGTCTGTCGGTATTTTTTTCAATAAATGAACCCAAAATGAAATTTACAGCTCGAAGAACACAAACAGGAAATGGAAGTTATAATGTGGGAGCACCACGCCAAGTATAGGGAAGCTAAAATAGAACTGGAAACACTCATACAAGAACTACAAAAGGAATTGGAAAAATTAAAAGCCACTTGTCTTATCAATACGGAGAAAATTGGATACAATTACCAAGTGAGTAAAATAGGGGGATTAATTACTATTTATTAAATGTTACAACATGTTTTATTCACCTAGAATCATTGATATTTACATACAAGATAATAATATTATAAAATATTAAAAATGAATGCCACTGTCTTCAGGTGCTGAAAAAAAGGGAAGAGGAGAACGTATTCGTTAGGTCCCAACAGAAACGCAAATTGAACAAAATGTCGGACATAGCGAATGCCCTCCGCGCCAAAATACGAAAGGCGGCAGAAGATGGCGCACTAGAGGAGATCAAAGCGGACACGGAGATCGTGAAACTGATGCAGACCATGGAAGATATCGAGAAGAAGGCCCGCCACTTTGCCCAAGTTAACAACCATAAATTTTTACAGGTGATTTTCTAATATCTGTCGAGGAGTGCGTAGAAATACGTATATTGACCCATCGCTACTTATTTCTTTTAAGTTTTACTCATGGTCGTACTCAAAAAGATTTAAAGTTAACTAATTTAATGAAGAAAACGATTTAAGCTTCATTAATTTTCTTAAATACCATCAAATTAAAGTTAATTACTGATTAAATACCGCTTGACGGTATTTTTGTATCGAGTCAAACTGATAAGCAGAAACTGCCCAATTATTTTGTGAAGTGTGATTAAAGTGATAGTGTTCAAATAGTTACTCCACGTTTAATTTCACCCAGAGGCCTTAGTGCGAGTTTTATTCGATCATACGCATCGAGCACGTTAACGCGAATTTATATGGGATCAAAGCAGCGCCATCTACTGGCTAACGTGGATACTGCTTTGATCCCATATAAATTCGCGTTAACGTGCTCGATGCGTATGATCGAAAAAAACTCGCACTAAGGCCTCTGGTCTACGTAATATTATATTCCTATAGGTATGGCGCATGTCTTCAGACCGCTGCACGGAACTGGCGCGGTGCGTGCGTGACGCTGAGGTGGGCGTGCACGAGCACGTACTCGCACAGGCCCCGCCCCCGCCGTCCGCCAAGCCGCCCCGCAACCCTTTCACTAAATATGGTGAGACATTACTGATTAACTAACATAATACAACTTCGATTTATTTATTGTATTAAAATATAACATAACTATAGCTGACCCGGCGTTGTTTTGCCATATAAATTATTTCTAGTATCAATATAATAATCAGCCAAGTGCGAGTCGGATCGCGCGCGAAGGGTTCCGTACCGTTATAGAGCAAAAATAGGCCAAAGGTTGTGTTTTTTTGGTATGGGAAATAAAATTAAAATTTTATTTCATTTTAATATTATTGTTAATTATTAAAGTACACAATATATAATTAAGGCCTTAGTGAAAATTTCAGGTACCTACCTGTTGACATTATTGATATGGAGCCATAAAGGCCAAAAAAAATCACATTTGTTGTATGGGAGCCCCCCCTTAAATATTAATTTTATTTTGTTTTTAGTATTTGTTGTTATAGCGGCAACAGATATACACAATCTGTGAAAATTTCAGAAGTCTAGCTATAGCGGTTCTTGAGTTACAGCCTGGAGACAGACAGACATACAGACAGACGGACAGACAACGAAGTCTTAGCAATAGGGTCCCGTTTTTACCCTTTGGGTACGGGACCCTAAAAAGTAGATAAAAACCTATTCAGTATTCTCAGGCCTAGCGAAAGTACATACATACAAAATTTCATTAAAATCGGTTGAGCCGTTTTGGAGGAGTTCGCGCACAAACACCGTGACACGAGAATTTTATAATATATTAGAAGTATAACAAAATAAATTATAAGTAAAATAATAAAAGATTGTACAGAACTTCTGTACAACTTAAGACATTTTATATAAAGTTTTCTTCCTCGATTCGCCGTTTAGACTTTATAGTATCCTATAAATTATAATCGTCCAAATCCAGTCCACAGTACCTACCACAGTCACTAAAACGGCAGCAGTAATATGACTTGCCTTTTTGCAGAGATGGAGCGCAAAGTAGTGGATTTTACCGACAAAAAGGGCCTGAATTCGACCTATGTTTTTGAAGAAGGAAAAGACAAATTGGTAAATATACAAACAAATTTTGCTTTTTAACTGTATTATTACCTACAAATACAAGTTCTATATGTAGATATTCTTTAACTTTATTTCAGATTCGTCATATTTTGCAACTTGTCGCTGATAACACGGGGTTTTTGGTGGAGGATCGTCTGCTGAAGTTGATAGAAAAGTATCAACCTACATCAAGAAATCTTTGTACACTGGATTCCATTTTTATGGTAAGCCTATACTTTTATTTTGACACCAGTCAGCTCTTTTCATTCCTACTAAATACATATTATATTATAAATGTGAATCTCTGTACGCTAAAACCGTTTAAGATTTAATTTGGCATGGAGATATTTGGACACTTGGGATTGGATAGTTTTTATTGCTAAAAGATCCACAGTTTCTTTTAAATTCTTTTGCATAGTTAAGTTGGTAATAAAAGTCCTAGCCTCACATATTAGTAAGGCTACATAGTAACAATTATTTTTTTAATATCTATGGACCCGACACCACGTCAGTCTGGCCCCGTGCTAAGTACCTGAAAGATTTTTGTTACGAGTACCAGACAACGGAAATATATTTAATACTTTTATACTATACATATATTTAAGATTTTTAGGGTTCCGTATCCAAAGGGTAAAACGGGACCCTATTACTAAGACTTCGTTGTCTGTCCGTCTGTCTGTCTGTCTGTCTCCAGGCTGTAACTCAAGAATGGTAATAGCTAGAGAGTTGAAATTTTCACAGATTATGTATATCTGTTGCCGCTATAACAACAAATACTAAAAATAAAATTATATTTAAGAGGGGCTCCCATACAAATAACGTGATTTTTTTGGCCTTTTTTTGCTCTATATCAATAATGGCAACCGGTAGGTACTTGAATCTTTCTCAAAGTACTTAGTTATATGTGTAATTTAATATTTAATAATAATATTAAAATAAAATAAAAAAAATTAGGGGAACTCCCATACAAAAAACACAATTTTTGGCCTAATTTTGCTCTATAATGGTACGGAACCCTTCGTGCGCGAGTCCTACTCGTACTTGGCCGATTTTTATTATATAATACACATCACCCAGGAACTTTGAAAACTTTTTGTTCCGTCGGCGGGATTCAAACCCGCGACCCCCGGCTTGAGCTACCAACTCGCCCACCAACTGAGCCACAGAGGTCGTCAAATAAAAATGAAAATTATTATTTTTTCAGGCTCTAGAAATTCAAGCGCAAGAGGATGTAGATCTGCTGTGTACAGTATTTTTAAACTATGCCTTCTGTCCGCGATGTGCGACTATGGATGACTCCTCTGATATGGAACAGTCTACTTCAGGTAGGTATAATTATGTTATGATATTAAATTATTATGTTGTGTTTGTAATTCTACCCCGAATAATACTAATTGAAAATACACATTGAGATACTATAGACTGGGAGAGAGCCTTATATCGTTGTATAAGCGTCAAAAGCGTGTAATGTTATGTCCTACTTACCAGGACATAACAAAGGAGTCGGTCTGCATATTTCATGTAATAAAAGTGTTAATAAAGGTTTTTAGTGAACATTTTATGCTAGATGTTGTTGAGTTTTGTGGTTCCGCTAAATAATAAACCATAAGAATGGCCAAAGAATGCCTCAAACACGTGGATTTAACATTAAATACGTAAGTTTTGAACAACGTTTTTTGGGCTTTACAATCGGTATTTTTGTAAGCTAAAAAGATAATTTATAAGTTTAATAATTCCTTATTCGTGCTATATAAGGCATTAGTGCTAAAAATGTCACATCAATTAATAATTTGGCTACAAAAATTGCATAGCTTATTACGTGTGTTTACGGATTCTCATTACTTGAACTATAATTTATCGATATCATGAACTAAATAACTTTCTTTTCTGGATTATAATGTGCTTCGAAATGATCGACAAATAGAAAGAAAATAAGCACAAAATAGCCACGCGACGACGGGCTAAGATTACATCTATACTATAATATTACTTTATCTATGAAAATACACTTATGAAACACTTAGATACACGTACATTTTATGACATTATACCTAGGTATAGTAACTTTTTTTTGCAGGCGAGAAGTTTGGAACAATGCATACGCGTATTAGCGCTGCAAGAAGTAGTCTCTCCGCTAGTACATCTAGATCAGCACATGTTGGATTCAGGTAAGGAAATTATTATTTTTTGTCTTGTTTGTATATCGAGCATTTAAAAATTACAGTAAGTATACTTATTTAGATAATTTTTTTTTTCAATCACAGGAATGTGGAACTAACGGAATCAGACGAAGCGCTAGTCACTGAAGCTGAAGAAATCATACAGAAATACGGAGAACCCAAATGTAAGTATGTGCAGTTAATTTTTAGGCACATGCGTACCTATGTAATTTGGTAGAGTTATGTTTAAGCACATCAGTGGGCTTAATAGCTTGATATCACTATAGAAACGATTTCTTTCTACGGAAGAATTGACAGAGTGACAGATTGACAAAGGAAATCCGTCATTTTGTCACTAAAATCTGTCAGTATGTCGATTCTTTTCCGTTTCTAATGTTCTTATGCTAAGCCTACTGGTAGACTTATACTTGCTGTAGTCTAGATTACAACCATAGTCTGGTCGTAGAGCACGTAGAAGTTTCATTGTCCTATCCCTGTCTCTTTCACTTGCAGGCAATAATATTGTTGTCTCGGCCTTTACAAGCACTAGACGAAGAGATAGATAATGTTAAGTCTTTAAAATTTCCTCTTCGCTCGAGCCGATCATGCCTCTCTTTCGTTCGTGCCGCGCTCTCGCTTGCGGAACGCGACAATGAGCGTAACGGGACAATGAAGTCATCTTTTTCGTGCCTGCAGCCCGTAGTATCGGTTATTAGACGTTGTCACGTCAAAATGTGAAATTGCTCTTATGTTGTAAAGTGTTATAGTTACCCACTTTATCCACTTATGTCTTTAATTTATTTTGTATTTTCCCAGTTGGCATGACAACTGAGGTCTCGTCTACGGAGGAATCGTCATCGAAGCGCGCGGCCGGCCGCGTTACCGTCACTGTCATCGAACCCACTGTCGCAGAAGACGCGCCGCCACCGAGAGGACAGTTTCTATGTCCTAGTGAGTCATCAAGATCATAATTTTAATACATAATGTTAACCCCCTTAGGGGTCATTCATTCCTTAAATAAAAGTATTTTAAAAAGATAAAACCGACAGCAAAATTGTGCGTAATTGAGAATTAAAATTCCCTATCTCAAAAACCACAACCGATTTTGATAAAACTTGCAGTATTCCCTGAGTTGAATAATGCCTAGACCCTAGTACAACAAAAAATTATCAATTAAATCGGACTTGTAGTTCCGGAGATATGCGAACACAAACCTAAAAACATACATATACTAGCTGTCCCGGCAACGTTGTTTTGCCCTATAAAGTTTTTCGCCCATATTATTTTATTGAAGTGACTAAAGCTGTCTACACACCAAAGCCGCCGGCCCGGCGGCATAACCCGCCGGGCAAGGCCGGCGGCCTCATTTTGAAACAAGCTTGCCGGCGGCACACCAAAGCCGCCGGCCCGACGGCATAACCCGCCGGGCAAGGCCGGGGCTTAAACGATCTTGAAACAAACAAAATTGCAACATTCAGAAGCCGCCGGGTTTGCCCGCCGGCATTAACCCGCCGGGTTCGTGCCGCCGGGCTGGCGGCTTTGGTGTGTAGACAGCTTTACTAAGTATGTCACCATGGCAACGTCCATCGCTATCCCGTCGCACAAACAACGGTCGCCGTCAGTCTCGAGTTGTAATAATTTACTATTATTTATTCAACAAAAGCACTTATCAATATAAAAAGTAGACGTTGTCCAATTCTCCACCCTCTCCGATATGCTCGCTAAGATTCACGAAAATCGGTCGAGTCGTTTCAGAGGAGTTCAACCACGTACACCGTGACACGAGAATTTTATATATTAGACAATATTATACACTTTTGAAATTTGGCACATTTTTACAGACGCTGATATAGATTAACATATTATACGAAAACTGGGCAGTTCTGGAAATATTACACACAGCTTGGCAAAAAAGAGTGTGTTTTAAATGAGGGTGCTTTTCTTTTATTATAGGCAACCCTACGCTACGCTTGAACGCACTTTTGAGTTTTGACACAAAATGTACTAGTGTTGACAAGTAGTGTGATGTTGCCATAAATAAAAACTTTTAGTTCCAGCTGTCACCGTGCCAGACTCTTTTTTGCCAAGCTAACCTCCTTTTTTGAAGTTGGTTAAAAATGGACAATGTTAACCATCTTAGGGGTCATCCATTCTTCTTAAAAAAAGAAGAAACTGTACTTCACTGTCCTAAGTCCGTTAGTAATATAACATTCTTTTTCAGTGGGTCACAACTTGGAAATAGAACCAATACAAGTGTTGACTGCCTTGAACGAGTTTATGACGGTCTTTGTTCCGCCTGAGAAGAAAAAACTTTATGCAATCATGTAAGTTTACTTTTTACTTCAATTTAAAATAGAAATATGAATAGATGTTATTCTAATTGTTATTGTTATTTGCTTTAATGTTTTTATTTGCCCTAGGGATAGCGTAAAACCACTCGATTTTTCTACGCCCTCAAGAAAATTATCTGCCAATGAAATAAGTGCATATTGGGCCCAATTCAAAGATCTTTTTCCTCCAGAGAAGGACCGATTATGGGATGGTCTTATACAAGGCCTGAACGACTACCTAAGTGTTTTGCAAGGTTTGTAAAGCTTTTATATTTGTTTATCCATTCATTCCTCAAATATAAACTAATATTATAAATGCGATCTGTCTGTCTGTCTGTCTGTCTGTCTGTCTGTCTGTCTGTCTGTCTGTCTGTCTGTCTGTCTGTCTGTCTGTCTGTCTGTCTGTCTGTCTGTCTGTCTGTCTGTCTGTCTGTCTGTCTGTCTGTCTGTCTGTCTGTCTGTCTGTCCGTCCGTCCGTCCGTCCGTCCGTCCGTCCGTCCGTCCGTCCGTCCGTCCGTCCGTCCGTCCGTCCGTCCGTCCGTCTGTCTGTCTGTCTGTCTGTCGAGATACTTTGAGTCCCGGGAAAGGACATAGGATACTTTTTATCCCGGAAAAATGTACGGTTCCCGCGCGATAAACGAATTTTGGCGTTTGATGGCGATTGGCGAAATTAATAATGTTCCTAAAATAAACAAATATCTTCTTCATTTTCGCTATTACTATACAAAAGCTGTAGCCTGTAGCAAATATTTTCAGATTTTAGAGACTGACAGACGTCTATAATAATGTGTCACATAATAACAATATTATTTTTAATTTATTGGGAGCTGGAAGTATAACAATATTATTTATAGTGAGTGTGGCAAAGCGCGCCACCCCGGCAAGAGCGCCATATTATGGAATAGGTTACTTCACCTATATTCAATTTCATTGAACAAATGCATATTTCTAGTAGAACTTGGCCTAAAAACCGTATTTCACCCTTATCATCAAATAAAAGCTTATGATTGATAAATAAAATCAATTTGAAAATATGATTTTATATTTTTTAATTTGTACTGACGAAAACGCTTTTGCTGTACTTCCGATTTGGATGTGACGTCATTAAACTAGTAACTTAATATATTTTATCTATCGCGCTCGTTATAATTATGTAAGTTTATTTGTACATAAATAATAAGAATAATATTTTTTCTTGAATAATTCAAATAAAACATCAGTTTTATATATTATCTCCATTTACTGTAGTTGGGAAATGAAATGGCCAAAACTTTTCTCCAAAAGTTTTCAACATTACAAATGATTTCTAAATTCTTTTCTAATTTTTTGGCACTGTTAGACTCGTACGCTTAGCAAATAAAAGATTTTTCAATAAAGAAAGTAACTATAAAATACAAAAAACATGACGTCACACTATGGCGGACAGTGTTTTCGGCGCCATTTAAAAGGCATATTTTTCAATCAACATTTTTATGAGTTTCTACTGCTTAAAATATTAAAATATTAGTTTTTTTGGTGAAAATGAATGATTAAGAAGCGATTAGCATGAAGAAAAAAGTAGGTCAAGTAGCCTATTATAGCTATATGGCGCACTTGCCGGGGTGGCGCGCTTTGCCACACTCACTATACCATAGAAAGAATTTGATGGTTGCTAAGTGGCAAGGGTATAAAATAATGTGTAATGTTATTTCAGAGCGTGAGCGATTACACGACGATGTGCAACAGCTGCGCGAACGCAACGCGGCACTGCGGCGGCTCGCGCGCGGCGAGTTGCCGCAACTGCCGCAGCGGCCGCAGTACATGCAGTCCACCCCGTCTGCCTTTACAGCGCCTGCGCCAGATACCGCTCCGTTACCGCGCATTTAAAAAGTAAAGTTTGTTTAAAATGATTTGTTTTACTAAATACATATTTTAAATATGTAGTTACTAACCGTCTTAATAATAAATATATTTACATTTTACGCAGCGTATTTATTGTCTGTATTTATTCTTAGACTGGCCATAGACGGACCGCGAGTTGCAGTCGGGATCGACTGTTCTCGAGCGTTCGCGTTGAACAAATGCTCCGATCGCTCAAGAACTGCTCGAGCGGTCCGTGTATTGCGGATATGAATTTAGTTCGAAAACTGCAGATCGCCGTGTGGCAACCGCATCTTGCAGTCGATCTCGACGCGCGGAATCGTCTAAATCGAAGCTACTCGACGCGTCATATTTTTCCGCCAACAGCATATTCAGGGCCAACCCACACGTACCACAACCACACCTCGTGGTCGGGCGTATATTTCGTATTGTAAATGAATTGGACTATTCACACGTACCACATTTTACAGTCGTTGTCGACCACTTGTGTGATACCGACCACATCGCAACCACAACGTTGCGCGCCTCCGTTTCATTGACTTTCGTACGTAACCACATTGCAACTACTGGCGACAACGCAACCACGTCGACATTTTGTCGGTACCACAACGCAACTACAAAAAGCTGCATTCACACGTAACCACTGCTTGACGGCATTTTGTCGTTACGACGTGGTGTGGTTGTGGTACGTGTGGGTTGGCCCTCAGCTCTATTGTTCTATTATTTAAGTACAAACTGCTATGAAAGTCAAGTGAGCGTCGACGCGACTTCCATAGAGCAAAATATTAATACATCGGATAGCACATTCGCTCTTCAGCGCTCATTCGCCACTCGTCAATGTGTTGAGTCATAGACAGTTTGATAAACAGCAGACCTTTCGCGGTCGGTACTGTGGTAACTGGTAAATAGATATTCCTTGTGAGTTACTGACCTCCATTATACAAGTACGACGTACTTGTATAATGGAGGTCAGTGTTGTGAGTGTATTGCACGGTGCACTCCTAACATTTTACACTTTACATTTTTTTGGTAGCGCTAGAAAGTAGAAAGATGATTTTTTTTATCACAGAACGCAGTTCAGTTTTTATTTTTACGTCGAAAGTAACGTTACATAAAAAAAATATAATGACAGTTGACATTTGGGACGTGAATGTCAAACGCTGTCATAGTGACATTCAGATATGCAATCGGTGGAAACAGCAAATTTTTAAAGATTATTTTATTAAATAATACTCATCGTTACATAGGTACTTGCAATGTTTTAATCAATAATTTACATAAAAGACAAGTCGCGCCAGATTATAACTTTATAAGATTTCTGGATTTGCCAGATGAAGACAACTTTAAACTTACTGATCTTAGCAAATCATCAATAATAATTACTGCACGATTTAATAAGAAAGTGGTAATTATAAATCGATAAAATGTTGAAGATACTGTTCCACCTAGTCGGCGCTGTTCAATTTTTTTATGGTTGCTACTACGACTATAATTATGTCATCGTTCCACCTTCACCAAAATCGCCATCAACATTTGGTGGAAAATTCAAATACCTGACTTATTTGAATGCCGTAAGTTGTATTATAATCGTTTTATTTGTGTAAATTAGTAGTTTAGAATTTTTATTAAAAATCATTTGTTTTCAGATGCTTCAAACCTTATACTTCACCATTGCTCTACTCAATGATTTGATTGGCAGTGAAGACGTTACTCCATCAGAAAAACCTTTGATTCGAAGGATAAAAGACGCTATTTTCAGTGCACTTGCATTCCCCATATCATTATTTGTTGGTATAACTTTTTGGGGAATCTATGCAGTGGACAGAGAACTGATTTTGCCCAAAATGTTGGATGCAGTATTCCCAGCTTGGCTGAACCATGTGATGCACACTAATATCCTTCTATTCACATTTGTAGAACTAGCGTCATCGTTTAGAATGTACCCTCCTAGAAAGCGGGGACTGTCAATTCTTACAACTTTTATGTTAGCTTATGTAGTTTGGGTTCATGTCATCTATTTCAAGTCTGGTACGTGGGTATATCCCATATTAGCTGTCTTAAGTTGGCCCCTGAGAATAATTTTCTACATTTTCAGTCTTATGCTTGTGTTTGGATTTTATACACTCGGTGAAACTTTGAACAAGTCCATTTGGGCCAAAGAGGTTGAGATAACAGTAAAGTCAGAAAAGAAAAAGGCGAAATAATTTCAATAGTTATTAAGCCTCTCTCACCCGTAGTATAATTATTTGAAATACGTAATTGTCTGCTTTAAATTTTTGATGTTTACAAAATAGGAATGAAGCAATAACTTTTCATAGTATTGTATATAACTAAAAAAGGTTAACTTAAACGGTACTAATAAGTCAAAATTGATGCTTATAAAATGTGAGGCAAATTGTAGTTTAAATTAGGTAATGAAAAGCAAATACTACTTAAAAAAACTTTATTAGCTTAATTTGTTAAACATCTACAATTTGTTGAATAACAAGGCTTATCATTTATACTATCTTATCAGATAGGTGATTAGGTATTTAATGATGATAAATAATAACTAATTAGAAAAGCTAGCTTAATGTTTTATAGAAGGGATGCTTTGTGAATGTATGGCAGTAGTGTCTTGGATAGTATGTAGATATGGTTTTGGAATGTAATTCTATCGCATTGGCACTGGCTGCCAGTGAGCAGGCAGAAAAATAATTAAATTGTAAGCAATTTCATTGTGATATTGAAAACATGTCAAGGCACAAATAACTAATGCAATGTCTTATGGTAATGCCCACTGTCTACAAACTAGAAAATGCTATCCACACAATGTTTTATTATGTTGAAGTGCTCTGTCAGTGAAATTGTATTTTTAAAAATGTATGTAGAAAGTTTAACAGTTGTTAAAAGTGATAAATAAAGTGCATACTGATTTCTTATGTTTAGGCAAATATCATCCAAGGTTTTAAACATATATGGATTGTGTTGCAGAATTGTGCAATATCCATGTGTTTAAACAAAAAATGTGCATTTAGAGGAAGCTGTATTTACTGCTAAGTGCAGTTTTAAGTTATTTATTTTCCATTATATAAGTCAGTTAAGCTTTATTACTATTGAAGTGTTCAAGCAATAAAATTTTATGTAAACAATTGTGTTTTACTTGAAATAACTGATTAGCGATTTGTTTATGCAAATTATAATGCGATTAAATTAATGGTACATTAGAAAAGTAGCTTGACAGACATTATAAAACGCTACTACTACCCCCATATTATATCTTCGAACGCGCGCGCTCCAACGGCGCTGCCGAAACGCTTAGCGATAAAACCAGCCTTAAATTATTCTGTTAAGAGGAAACGCTAACACTGTTTTTCCATACAAACGTATTCCCCAATTTACTCCCTGGACAATGCGTCTAGACAAATGATTTTTTTATACAATATTGGGATCTGTTAAAGCTATGCCTGTACGTTCGATTTTTTCTAAATTTACTAATAAATAAAAAAATATGACCCTTCAAAAGTCGCAAAAAATGAATGCCCCGTTATACCCCGCCAATCCACCGACCATAAAACAAATTTGAAAAATCTTTAAGATAAAATAAAAACGTAGAGGCATAGACTAACTCTTCCTGAAGATATTTATAAAAATAATAATTAGATAGGCTCTATTTTGAAGGAGGAATCAGAGGACTACGTTACCTCGATTTACTGTATCTGTCTCTATCACAATACACGTGCCGGCGCAGGGTGAAGCGTGATGGCAATAGTTTCTTCGTTTAAATTCTACTGCACCCGCGTTCTCTCTTAACTTGCATAAAAAACTGCTGGCCTCACAATCATTCCTTGCATATTTTTATGTAAGTAACCTATGGCTCAAATCAACAGACAAGTCACAAAATATCATATAAAAATCTATTTGTAATTTTATGACCAGTCTCTTAGTTTGGGCCATATTTTATTTCGTGACAAAACAATACATTAGAATAATGACGAGCAAAGCACACGAAGAGTTCAGAGTCGATAGTTCAAGGTCTTTAAGTAAAAATTATCTACAACGTGTAACAAAACAGTGATAATACTTTAAAGTGTGTATGTGTCTCTTATATTATATAGTGTTCGTTGTGAAAATAGCAGCGCTGAAAGAGCAAAAATTTTTTTGCGATTTGTATGGGCAAGCGCTGCAGCGTCATGAATTTTTCCATACAAAAGTAAAGAAAAAAGTTACTCTTTCAGTGCTGCTACTTTAACAGCAAACCCTATATAGGGGATCACACCTTAAAGTTTTATCGATTAGTTTTGTTACAACCTGCAAACATGATACAATTTACATTATACGCCTATTTTAAATATTACGTATCACTAAATTTTAGGACTAGAATAAAATTATTTGATTTAATTTTTTAAATAATAATTAAATACTTCTTTAGAATCCAATTTTAAATTAAAGCATAGTTTAACAGTAAGCACTTAAAGTGATTTATAAAATTCAATAAAAATAATTCAAATAAAATTAATAATTAATTTGATAATTAAAAGTTTATAATACTGGACATAAAAACTTCATTTTTTACATAAAATAACACCATTGAATATCTTCTATACTATTATGACTTCTATTTTGTGTATATGTGCGTTTATAAATTATTTTAAATAAAAAAATAGTTATACCAAGACGGCCAGTTATTATCACCGTCACTGGTCCAAAGGTAATACAATATAATATATCACTGGTCAATTGAGTGATGCATCCTCACACTGGATTTAGTTAATAATACATGTATGTACCGGAGAAATTGGTCCATAGGTAGATGGCGGACCTACTTAATTTGGTCGCGTCATGTCAAACCCAACCATAAAGTTAATATACCTAGCGGAACAGAGAAACAAAGAGCTGAGCAAGCGAGATGTCACTATAAGTAACACTGCGTGGTAGAAAGAGATGCGTGATTTGAAGTGGCAGAACTTTTTTTTTCATCTGTTTTGACATTCAGTCTGCACTTATCGGCACGTAGAGAATTTGAGCTCTAAGAAAAATGTATGTAGGAATATCATTTTCACGCACACGTAAACAGATTTGTACACACAGATGTACAGCTTGGCAAAAAAGAGTGTGGATTAAATGAGGGCGCTTTTCTTATATTGCAGGCAAACCTACGCTACGCTTGAACGCACTTTTGATACATAATGTACTGGTGTTGACAAGTACTGTAAGGTAGCCATAAATATTTTTTTTTAGTTCCAGCTGTCACCGCGTCAGACTCTTTTTTGCCAAGCTGTAATTCAATTTTGGTTTCGTTTGACAGCTCGGGATTGTTTCTCTATTCCGCTAGGTATATTAACTTTATGAACCCAACCTATAGATCACGGCTAACTTAATTGCCGTAGGTCCACCATCTGCCTATGAATCAATTTCTTTGACGGCACATTTCATATTTCTCGTAAAGTACTAGATAGAACTTGGACACTTAAATGCAGGTCTACCGTAACATATTACATAGGCCACAATGCTATTGATAAATAATATATGTAAATTATAAAAGAAAAACATAAAATATTGCCCTTTATAAATAAATCATAAAATTATCACAAATATTTAGTCCAGCATAAAACATTGTGCCTAATTCATTATAGTATATTACATTATACATATTATGATAATGCAATAATACTAGAAACTAGTGTAAAACTAACATAGATCCAGAGTTTATAAAATAAAAGCCTTTAAAAGAAAGGGCTGCAACTACTAAAAATTAATAAATGTACTTAATATAACGAATGTTATGTACCTGACTAAGTTATTGGAACACTGGCATTTATAATAATAAATAGTTTCTTTTTAATTTATTATTTTATTTTTGTACGTTACACGAAAGTTTCTATGTCAAGAATATGGGACATTTACTTAAATATTTGCTTAACTAATAATAATAATAATAATTATTATTTTACATAACTCGTCATTTGGGTATGTGGTATGAACTAGCAAATAATTATTATAAGAAACACCTATCAACCACCCCTATCCAACAATTTCTGCTTTTGATTTGGGTTGGATTTTACCTAGGGGTTTGTTAAACTTGGTTGCTTACCAGTGAACTTACAATTTATCAAAACCATCACAAATTAGTAGGGCTGCACTGGTGAAATATTTTATACAATACGATTTACATATTTTAAGAAACTTGACTACTCTAAATAGTAGTCAATGTCAACTTTATACTCTGTTTAAATTCACATTAATCTAAATGTAAACAAATTTCAGTATTGACTGCTACAATGCTACTAATTTAAATATCAAGTATTTATCGCGCAATAAACACCATGGCATATTAATTTGGCCAAGTTTCATTTTTTTGTTTACATTTATAATAAAAGTAATTGAAACTGAATATACTTGAACGTTCATACTAAACAATATAATACTAAGAGTAAAAATATTGACGCATTATTGCCCTAATGCGTCATACTTATGTTATACTATGTGTGAGTTGTGACCATGGACTCAGTACAATCGTGACTAGATAAGCAATTTACATGATTTTTAGACTTTGCCTTGTCATAAAAAGTTAACACGCACATTCTGTCCTCAAAACTTTACATTCACACATAACATATACAATATTTGAACATCGTTTTTACTGGCAATCGTGTAGCGTTTAAAATTATTTATGCGGAAAGAAGTATAGTCATGCATATCTTGACTCCAAAGAGTTAAAGGTTAAAATATCGCTTTAGCGAGAATAATGTTTCTTTCTTCGTCCAAAGTCAAAGCATTGCTTAAATAATTTTAACTGCTTTAATAATCAAGTTCTAACAAATGTATATTGCCAATTTAATCGACACATGTTAAAAGTATATTAAGATGTAAACTAAATTAACTTTTGTACGCGAACAAATTATTACAAAAGCGACAGAAAATTGATATGGGCGAATAGCCCATAGACGACTTAAATACAGGGTGCAATTAAACCTTCCGGCCAAATTTTGATATATTATTTATCCTTGTTAAAAATAAAAATACATACCCGTATTTTTTCTTTTATAATCACTCGGTACTAAAATGTTGAGAAATAGCTTCCGAAAGTTTTCCTAAAAAACACCAAAATTATGGACACTACGCGCCATGCGCCGCCATCCTGCTTACGCAAATATTGATAACAGCGCCTCCCTGGCTCCACCCCCCGCGTTACCCCTTACGTGCGTGAATGGGCGAAAGACCGGCCAGCGCCATATTATCGTAATTTGTACGAAGTGACCATTAAGCTACCATTTTAATTGTGATAAAATATGTTATTGTAAAAAAATTAACACCCTATTTTTTGGTTAAATGGACTCCCCTAATGATACTTAGGCCCTAAAAAAATTGGCCGGTGGGTTTAATAATTGCACCCTGTATATAAATAAAAAAATATAAATAAAACATTCGTCAATGAAATTGGCACCAAGGCCGCGCTTAGAGACATTCAATGCTTACTCAAGTTGTTAATGTACACTTTGTCGTAAAATTACTTTTATGTCAACCTTAACTATGTAACTCTTCATAAACGCCTCACTAACAAAGATATTTACGCAGCATATAATGATTTATGGTCTGCTGTACTTGTCACGTGACTTTTTCAATGTGCCAGACTTTGTACCATCGAAGAAATTGATTTTTAGGCAGTTAACGTACCTACGTCAATTGGTCGGATTATGTCAATTCAAATTTCAATATCAGTTGTCATATGTCGCATGGGCTGGACCACTGACCTCCCCTATACAAGTACGCTGGACTAATGATACCCTTTGAAATGACAGCTATTTTTTGTGCCTATTTGAAGCGGAATCAGCTCCCCCAATGTGAGGGATAGGAACTAAATTTGACGTAAAAATGACGTTTGAAAGTCGCCATATTGGCGTTGATAGCAGTAGTGGGAGTATTTGGAACTAATACAAGTGATGACAACCAATAACGATTAAGCGGCCATTTGCAAGTTACGTCAAATTTAGTTCTCTTCCCTCTTACTGGGGGCGCTGATTCCGCTTCAAATAGGCACAAAAAAGTGGGTATCATAGGTCCAGCGTACTTGTATAATGGAGGTCAGTGGGCTGGACATACCGCGACCAAATTTCGTAGGTCTGCCATCTGCCTATGAATCAACTTATCACATAGTACATTTGTCCGCTGTGCTAATATTTTTAATATTGAGAAGGTAAATGTCTCTGAGTGCAGCCGTAACTCTCATTTTTAAACATATTAAGTCTACTAGCACATACCTATCAGCCATCAAGAGTATCCCACGGCGGTGAACTACGTTTTGACTTTCCTAGACGTCTTGTGTCCGTTCTTCTTCCAGCCGTTGCCGTGTGTTAGTTCGCCATTTGACCGCGGCGAAAAGGACGTGGACTTAGTTTTCGTCTCGTACAGCACGTCCGAGTCCGTGTCACTCTCTGACACGTCTTTGTTTACAACTAAAATATGCATAAAATATTGATATTAGCTCTCAATCTCTAAGGAATCGAGGGTTGAAATACCGCCACGAGAATGCGGGATGGTTTGCGGTTATCGCGTATAGCCCGTTCTCCCTCTATAGTCAGTTCAGATATATTACACCTCCGACCTCGTAGTTTTAATTAAACAACTTAACTATCCAGTCAAGAGGTAAGGCAATTTAAAATTGCATCACAACACTGCGATGATGCAATGTGAACTAACCATTGGAAGTAAAAAAACACAAATAGGCCTACTCACATGGTCTCTCGTCCGCCAGCGGTAGCAGGCGGTAGGCGGGGCGCGCCCGCTGCTTGCGCGGCGCACACAAGCGACGCAGCGCGCGCGCCAGCACGCACCACGCCCCGCCCGCGCCCGCCGCCAGCGCCGCAGCGCACACGCACAGGTATACCACCGACCACTCTATAACATACGTTAAACTATTGTCAAATAATTACATGATAAGTTTGCTACACCTTGGTGAACGCAAAAAAAAAACACAACTTACCGAATAAGAAAGCATAATGTGATTTTCCCTTAAGGTGCTCCCTCACCGGGAACACTCGCTTCTCGCTTGTAACATACAGAGTCGAGCATTACATTAGTGAGGGAGGCGAACCGAGCATTACAATGCGCACCTTGTAATGGTACAATGTGTGATAATATCTTGATACAACTTGTAACATCAATGCTACATGACAATGAAGTCAGCTTGCTATGGAATGCTCAAAGTCGAATCTATAATGTTACATTACACGTGAATGCTCGCGGTGAGGGAGCACCAAGGGCACTATATCTGCGCTAAATTATATCACAATCCGTCCGTTCGGAAATGATTGATGTAAAATTAATAATTTATTCGCGGCACGTGCGCGTCGCCTGGTTGCACACGCCCCGCCCCGAGCACACGCTCAGGCGGCGCCGCGCCCTGACATATAGACACTAACACAGTCTGTCAGTACGTACCGCAGTCAGGCAGCGCGTCGGGTTGCAGCTGCGTGAACAGGCTCTGCATCCAGAAGGCGTCGCAGCGGCACGTACGCGTCGCCTGGTCGCACACGCCCCGCCCCGAGCACGCGCTCAGGCGGCGCCGCGCCCTGACATATAGACACTAACACAGTCTGTCAGTACGTACCGCAGTTAGGCAGCGCGTCGGGCTGCAGCTGCGTGAACAGGCTCTGCATCCAGAAGGCGTCGCAGCGGCACATGCGCGTCGCCTGGTCGCACACGCCCCGCCCCGAGCACGCGCTCAGGCGGCGCCGCGCCCTGACATATAGACACTAACACAGTCTGTCAGTACGTACCGCAGTCAGGCAGCGCGTCGGGCTGCAGCTGCGTGAACAGGCTCTGCATCCAGAAGGCGTCGCAGCGGCACGTGCGCGTCGCCTGGTCGCACACGCCTCGCTCCGAGCACGCGCTCAGGCGGCACCGCGCCCTGACATATAGACACTAACACAGTCTGTCAGTACGTACCGCAGTCTGGCAGCGCGTCGGGCTGCAGCTGCGTGAACAGGCTCTGTATCCAGAAGGCGTCGCAGCGGCACGTGCGCGTCGCCTGGTCGCACACGCCCCGCCCCGAGCACGCGCTCAGGCGGCGCCGCGCCCTGACATATAGACACTAACACAGTCTGTCAGTACGTACCGCAGTCTGGCAGCGCGTTGGTCGCACACGCCCCGCCCCGAGCACGCGCTCAGGCGGCGCCGCGCCCTGACATATAGACACTAACACAGTCTGTCAGTACGTACCGCAGTCAGGCAGCGCGTCGGGCTGCAGCTGCGTGAACAGGCTCTGCATCCAGAAGGCGTCGCAGCGGCACGTGCGCGTCGCCTGGTCGCACACGCCCCGCCCCGAGCACGCGCTCAGGCAGCGGCGCGACCGCACGCGCGCACCATCCACGGCCGCCGCGCGGGATAGAGATAGCGCTGTCAGGCCGTCCATAGCCGCGCCCTGACATTTAGAAATATTTTTTTATTTTGACAGCTAGTCCACCCATAATAATTAGACCAAGGTCTGACAAAAAATAAAAAAAACTATTTTCACAATATTTTAAAGATCTTTTTTTTAATTGGACTTATATTTGATACTCAAACAAACCAAACTTTGATGTATGACTTATAAGCCTCATTATAAAATTATGTAGATAATTTTAAATAGCAGATTCGATAAAGTATATTTATTTATTTATTTAAATAAATAAATAAATATACTTTATATATTATAGCTAAATTAAAAATTAATATCGTCCTTCCTTACCTTGTCAGACAGGAAGAAGTCAATAATTGTATTCCCAGTGTCCACTTCTCCACGGATGTCCGTTACGTTAACTTTTATATCATCCTTGAGGAGTAACGTCATTTTCTGTATCAAAGAGTCCAGCTGCCCCTTAGTGAAAGTAGATATCGGTATGTTGAGAGTCATTTCCAGCATCTTCATGTCTAGGGGATCTGGTTTGACTTGAACACTGACTGTGTCCCGTGAAGACTCGCCCTGATCGTCCGTCACTGTGAGTTCAAAGACGTATCTACCAGCTTCTATGTTTGATAGCTAAAATTGTTTTAAGTATTTATTAGACAAGTTTTAACTGTATAATGATATAAAAATCAATCATATTTATAAGACAAAGGCCTAAATTAAAAGCCTTTATTTTTGAATGCAACAAAGATGGAATAGTAAATCTCTAGTAAAGCCAACTTGCACAGTCTTGGTAACAAATAACAATATTATAGTATTTCAATATAATGTGTTCTTTTTAAAGACACAACTTAGAACAAAAGAGATATGATACGATTAAGAATAATAATTAATTAATTGGTTAGACTTCCTATACTAATTCATTATTAAAGGAATATAATATCAAAGAATAAATATTTGCCTATTGGTCTACAATCATCGTTTAATTTACTTCTGTAATTTTCATAATACAACTAACATTGACAAGCACCACTACCAAAATCAAAATCATGAAAAAAAACCTCAAACTCACCATCAACACAGGTTTCGTGTCCGAATTCAGTATGACCGTCCCAGCGGCGATTCCGGACGCTGCTCGCGTCCACTTCCACGACACGATACGGAAGTCGTCCGACGATTTAGACCCGTTCAGAATAAGGACATGGACTGGTAAGTTCAGTACTTGGTCGCCCCCCGCGTCTGCCTTCGGAGGACTATTCTTGTCTGTGGGAAGTTATATTGTAAATTAAATGTTTTGTTGCTACTGTGATTACTTATTAGCAATAAGCAATGTTAAAAGTGATTTTGACATGCAAGAGAAACCACGCATGCAATGTTTTTACTTTTTACAGTGTAGTCTTTATTAATAATATCATACAGGTTTATAATTTTATACATTTGTATAAGTAGCAAACGAAAGCCCTCCTAACCGTATTTTTTAAAGTAAATAACGCGAACATGTCATTAGTTGTCACGAATAACTCGCGATTGAAAGGTTTTTTTCACCAATTGTAGTATATTTTGAGTTTGGCAATATTAAGGGCTAATCATTTGCACACTCGCACCATCTACAGTACTGCAAGCATCTTTTGACACGTGACCAAAATAAGAACTAAAGTTTAAATTGATGCCAGCTATTTTAAGACGTATAGTCCGTTCACATGTCGGGGAGACCTTTCCCATGGACCTATCGCTGCTCTGCTCTTTTTTAACTTGCACGAAAATTTACTAGCATCTTATTTCAATGCAGATTATTGTAGACGATTTCTCTCTATCCAGTGACCAGACTAAAACTTGTGCCATTTCAAGCGACAGCTGTTGCGTGTCAAATCTACTCAGTTTTAAAAGCGAGACCTTACTAACGCTGCGTTAGCGACGCTTCGTAACAGAAAACGTCAGTTCTATGGAACGTAAAGTGTCGCGTCGCGACGCTGCCACGTAGTGTCGCTTAGTGCGGTGTTACCTTAAAAATCCAAGCGTCAAAACATCCTTGTACCCATGATACTCACTCTGTGTAACCGTGACTGTGACATTAGTGGACGCGGAGTTCCCGTTATCGTCGAGTACAGTCAGGGAGAAAGTGTACACGCCCTTGGTGAGTACAGTCGCGTTCGCTATCGACTCGTTGTACGCTAGTATAGTGGAGTTAGTTGGGCCGTCGACGCAACGCCATGTGTACGCGACTATACGGTGGTCGTCACGTGACTCTGAGCCGTTTAGTACTACCCACGTTTGCGGTAGCGATATGAACTGGAAGGGGTGGAATGGATATTAGTTAGGGTCAACTCAGACCGCAACGCGACGCGTAGATGCATTTCTAAATTTGTATGGATTTGCAAGACGTCTCTTGCAATTGAAATCTGTCAATTCAGTACAAATTTAGATATGCATCTACGCGTCACGTTGCGGTCTGATTTAACCCTTATAGGACAAAACTTTTAAGTTCGCTTGGCGAAACTGGGGGCAATACATTGCGGTTCGTGAATAGATTTTAGTAATAGAGATAGTCCACCAAATTACCACATGCATATTACACGATGCTTAGCTTTTAGTAACTATGGTTTTTCAACATATATAACTTTATATTACTTATAAATATTTACAGACAATTAGTAAATACAAAATGCGCTTTGAACATTCTACATACAGTATTTTTTGAGTCATGTAGTCTACATGACTATACGATTACTAAAGTAGAAGAAAGCTTGACTATGTCCAGCTTTATTGGGACAACTGGCGAACCTAAAGGTACCGTTGTGATCTTTGCCGCGGCTAACCGCGACCGACAAAAATTAAAATAAAATACCACTTTGTGACATATGCTATAGGTTTCATTTTACTTTACGCCACAAGCGGCGGCAGCATGGGCCTCTACACAAATGTCAGTCGAAAATTACACCTATAGTTAATGTCATAAAGTGGGATTTTATTTGAAATTTTGTCGGTCGCGGCTAGCCGCGTAAAAGATCGGAAAGTCACTTTAAGGATGTATACTGTCAGTGTACTCACGGGCGGGGCGGTCGCGCGCGGCACGGGAGGAGTGTTGGTGGGCGGCTTGACGAACACGTGCACCTCCGCCGTCGACGACTGCCCCGAGCTGTCCGTCACCTTCAGCACGAACGTGTACACGCCCTCCGACAGGTTCGACAGCTGAAAACACCAATAAAATGATAGCGTAGGCAGGGGGAGGGGGGGTTAATAGGCTGGTTTTATATGCATCCGCGCGTACGCGCTTTTTGTTTTGGCCACTACACCGCGAGATCATAAGCCAATGTATATAACGACTTATTTAAATAGCGCCGCGGTTGCGCTGTCATTTATATACATTTGCTCGCCGCCGCCGCATATTAATCCAGCCATAATCTTGTAAACGCACCAGCAGGGCGATTCATTGCACGATATCCGTTTGACTCGGACTCAGAAACTTTACCGTGCGGTCATTGGTCAATGGCGTTTATTGGATGTCGCGCCACGAAGTTTCCGAATTTGAGTCGAATCCCGCATTGTGAATCAGAACCCAGATAAGAATAAATTAAAATATTCTTATCACGAACCTTTAGATCATTCGGGAATAGTGGAATGGAAGAGGAGGGGCACGCGCTATTGGTAGGTATTTAATGTTACTGACAAATATTGTGTACAGGCAATTGCCCCCTTCAGTTTCGCCGAACAATGTTAAAGTTGTGCGCAGTTTATACTTAAGCCTTGCTAATATAACAAGTTATACAACGATTACAAACGTTTTGTCCTTGTCCGTCAAGCCGCTTTTCTAATATAACAGACAAGGCCAAAGTTAATATTTTTATTCGGGAGAGGAAAAATGTAGTACATACAAAGAGATTCTAAAATTTTAAAACGAAAACTTAACTGCAGTCTATTGTGTGACTATTACTATAGCGTTACCTGTAAATGAGGTGAGTGCGTGTTTTGCATGTCAACAGCTTTGTTCTCATCTTCCGTAGCTTTGGTCCACTCCCACGATGTTATTTCGTGGTCGTCCGTCGACAAACTCCCATTTAAAGTCAAGCTGTTATTCGGTAGATATATTATCACATCTTGTCCTGAAATGTTTAATAAAAGTCATGAAATACTGTGGTATAATATAAATAACTTGCGTAAACCTAAAGTTATAAAGAAGTATTTAGAGTTGAAGAATGAACAGTATTTTGTTAAAATTAAATTAAAATAATTTTATATTGTGTTTCCTATGTCCTTAAATGATTTATTATTTGTATTTAAATGATTAAATTTATCAACTGTGGGAAGCAGCGCAATAAACATTCATTTTAAATATTTAATTTAATTAGCTTAATGCCATATCTTTAGACAGAAAACTTAAGTGATTCGGTAGGGTTACGTAAATACAAATCTGTCTCTCCGCTCTGTGCACTTGGTTTGACATAACGCGACCAAATTACGTAGGTTCGTCAACTGCCTATCAATATATATTTTTTTAATGAAAAATACTAAAACATACCAGCATTAGCCTCTGGTGGGTAGTCGGTATGATTCAGCACAGTCATATTCGCCGTAGTAGAATTCTTCACGTGATCGGAGTCTTCTACTGTCAGTTTAAATGTGTAGTTGCCGGGCAGTTTGAGGTCATTTAACACGAGTGTAGGTCCGTCTTGTAACAGTGGTTGGTAGCCAATTGGTCCAGCTATGAGCTCCCAATGCCAGGATATAATGTCGTCATCATCCTGAAATGAAAAAGAGATTTAAAAACATCGCAAAGTTCGTAACTTCAGAAGAACAATAAATCCAAAACAAAAAAAATCATAGCAATCATAAACGATCATAACCTTAGATCAAATAAATAACTGAGATTGCGTACGGCCTTCGTTATATTAACTTATTATATACTTAAAGGCAATTTTTTACACGCGCTTACGCACACACATGCTTCAAACTATGCTACTTTGCGTTGTCTTTATTAAGTAAGTGGTCGTCTGGCGGTACAGTAGCGTAGTTTGATTGAGGCGTGAATGAAAGACTGGTTTCACTTTGTTGACTACAGAAGTCTGTCTGTCTGTTGTCTACACTTATTACTCGATTTATTCTTCTTTATCTTACTATTTATGTTTAGAATGTAGCTTAGTTTTTAACTACAGCTGTTACACTAAGTAGAGCATCAAAATGGATATTTTATAAGTTACAAGAAAATTAAAATATAACCTTGCTAGCACTCCCATCCAAAACTGCGCCAGAATTTGGTAACTTGACTGTTTGTGTTTGCGGCGTGATGACAACTATAGGTGCTTTGTTGATCCTCTTAGGTGGTAACACGGTAACATTAGCGAAAGCCTCTCCATATGAGTTTGTACCATTCACTGTAACCTTGAATTTGTATTGACCTTCCGTAAGGTCTGTTAAAGTAACTGTCGCACCATTTTGAATCATATTACCTGAAATGCAAAGTTGATTATAAGTATGAGGATTGAAGTATATTTAGTACTTAGTAGTTTATAGCGCGGGAGTCGTAAATTTTTCCGGGATAAAAATTATCCTATATCCTTTCCCGAGACTCAAAGTATCTAAATACCAAATTTCATCAAAATCGGTTAAGTGGTTTCAGCATGAAGAGGTAACTGACAGTCACACTTTCGCTTTTATATTATTATTAAAGTAATTACTAATTACTAATTAGTATGGATTTAATTATGTTTTATTTACAATTTCTACATACATTACATAAAAATGTTAACTACATAATATGTTACAAAGATAAAATTTACTACAAGTAGTATTATGTTTCTAAGGACTAAAAATATATTAAACAAAAGTTAAGAAACATTTTTTCTAACCTGTAAAACCACCACTTGGTTGATCTACAATAGTCCAAGCGTAATTATAATGGGTTCTGGTTGTTTTCTCGTCCGGTATAGTATACGCCGCCAGTGTTACTTCATTTTCAGGTAATTGCACCTAAAAATGTACATTTATTTAAATACAGGATTTTAATTCAGAATGCAAAAAAGAAGGATAATATAAGCCAAACACAATTTTAAGACCGGTCGTCAAACTTGGATGATATAGTTTGACGACCTCTGTGGCTCAATGATTAAGAGTGTGTGGCAGCTCAAGCCGGGGGTTGCGGGTTCGAATCCCGCCGACGGAACAAAAAGTTTTTCAATGTTCCTGGGTCATGGATGTGTATTAAATATGTGTATGATATAATAAAAATCTTAAATATATGTATAGTATATAAAAGTATTAAATATATTTCCGTTGTCTGGTACCTGTAACACAAATCCTTCAGGTACTTAGCACGGGGCCAGACTGACGTGGTGTGAAGCGTCCATAGATATTATTATTACATGCGTAACATTCGATTTTTAAGTCTCTTTGGTGTGGCGAGGAGTAAGCGGGGAGGGTACGCCAACACACATTAAGCGGCCATAATCGCAAGGGTGTACCTGACAGGTTGGCCTGTGCGGTTATGCCTGTCAGGCAAAGTTGAGGCAAAACCTGCACAGTTCTGTAACATACACACTCCGATTTACCTGAACAGTTGACCTGTTCAGGCAAACCTGTCAGGTACACCCTTGCGTGTATGGCCTGCTTTATTGGTAGATCTGTTATCAGATGGTCCATTATCGCGATGACATGGGGACTCGTTATTGGTGGATAATAAACACAATATGCGCCTATTGCTCCTTCTTTTTCACCGACGATCTTATGGGCTATTTACATTCAGCCACTGCTGCTGCTCTTGCGGCCGGAAATAACTGAATACTTCTGCGGCAGTAACGATGCGAGTGAGCATTTACAGCCTTCTACATAATATGTAGAAGGCTGTAAACGCTAATATGTAGAAGGCCCGATGCAGCACATAATATTATTATATGCTGCATTGGGCAGCGGCCACGGCATGACCGCTTCTTTGCCCAACAGGGCTGAATATAAACGAAGCAATAAAGTTGTGCAAAACCTACAACATTTAGAATAAACGAATACTTTTTAGATACTCACTTGTTTAGACTCTATGGAAACAGTTAAATTCAGCTTTGGCATGTTTGCATCCAATTTGGACTCATCCATTTTAGCGTCAATGAGGCTGTCACTCTTTTTTATAGACTCTATAGGCATAGTGGGGCCTTTAGAGTACGGCCGGCGCATTGGCACACATGCTCCTTGCGAGTTCTCTTCCATGCCTAATATGCATTTGCATATGCCATGCATTTTATGACCCAGAGGTACACATTCCGAGTTATATGGACAGTCATCTGCTCCCATATCACATGAGATTTTATTTAAGAACCGTGATGCCAACATCATTTCATCAGAATTTTCGTATTTATCAAAAGCCTGTTGATCATCATCTTCCAAACTCGGTAAGTTGTTGATGAAACGGTTAAGGAAACTTGACTCCTCATCGTCTGGCATGTCGTTGCCGTGATTGGAGTATGCATACACGGGTTCCTCATCTGGAGAATAATTATTAAATTCCCTAAAGTTTGATTGTTCTAGGATGTCCGACCAGTTCTCTGAAAAGACATAAACTTGAGTTCTCTCAAACAATAAAATATATTGCATGCTTAAAATATAAAAAGAAAACTTTAACATCAAATACTTGTCACAGAACAAATTTATCAGATGCTATATATGACTGAACTCAACATGCAAGTTGTATGTGACTCTGAAATATCTGTAAATCTTACCACTAGGCAGCACAGGTTTAACCAGGATCATGGAGACATGTGTCTCCCACTTCCTGCTACCGACCCGGGGCAGCGGCAGACACAGCTCGTCAGCCACACACTCCACATGGTAGCACCTGGACTCCACTATGAACACTATGTTACAAGTGGTCTCCAGGCAGCAGGCCATTACACATTGTCTTAAACCCTTGAGATCCTTCTTCTCTGTGAAGTTACCAGCAGTCAAGTTTCCTGAAAATGTAAAAATATACTTAAATGATTTTATGCCAGTAGATCAATTGTGCTAAATGTTTTCATAATAATACAGTATTGATAAAACTCTTTTTTATTCAGAATAAATTTTTTACAAATATTTTCTGAATGTCGCAACTATGGTACCTACCACATATTACATCATTATGATGTATGAATACTCATACAGTATATGTTTATGAATGTAGAGTTCCATAAAATGATGAAAGAACAGAATAGTTTTCCTATTATAAAATGACAAACTATCAAATAAAAAAAATCTGATTTGAATGTACTCCAACAAACAGTTTCTGAAGTCAAGATGATTAATTTTTAATTCAATTTAAAAGATTTAACTTTAATACAGAAGGTTTTGTTCCGTTGCAGTGCAATATGACTTTTTAGTACACTACTAGTATTTTTTCAATATTTTTATAAGAGACTTTTTATAATGTGCAGGAAGTTTAAATAATAATTGAGCTAAACAAAACTCTTTTTTAAGCTTCAGTCTGCATGTTCACTAAATAATAAGGCATCTTCTTATTATTTAATTGCAGTACAAGGATCTTACAACCTATTTGATTTATAATTAGGTAATTGCAAAATCTTATAGGCATTTTATGTTTATTAAGGGTTGAATAATTAGGGTTACAGTCTCTTTTTCTATATATTCTATCTGTATTTTTATCACTATTATAAGTACAGTAAATAAGCTGTAAAATACTTACCAGATGGCATGTAATTATCAAAGTTCTTAGGGTACAGTTTAGGACATTTATTGTTCTCATATTTTTCATTCCAAGGTTTACTGTATAGTGATTTAACGACACTTATCTCGAGCAGAAAAACGACAAACAAAATTCTTGCCGTAGCACCGTACATCATGTTAGTGTTTAAAATCTTTAATGTTTTTATCCTTTAAAAATGCAACAATATGTTGTTTAGATTGTACATGTATGCCAATATTTCATTATGTATCCTAAAATTATCAAGTGCGGAGGAAATTGAAGGGTTTAGATATGCGATTTGTGTGGGTGTACTGATAACCGCCTATTTGGACGACATTATATTAATTTTAACAATTAATTTACATAAATAAACACAAATGTAAATTCACTCGTATTCCCGATATCGACTCGCCAGTCATTAGTCATATGACACTGACAATTGGACTTGACGTTTTGCAAAATGTCGATGTCAATTGTCAATGTCATTTTTGTACTTCTACTATACTTTGCAAAATAGCTTTTGCTTTTGCCAACAACTATGAAATGAAAATATATGCAGCTGCAGTATTAAAAAAAAATAACCAACCATAGGTCTACCAGAATCTGATGGCAAATTTTGACAGCAGATTTTCAAAAAATATCCTTGATTATTGGATAAATTTATATATTTGCGTGTTTCACACACAGAATCAGCCGCTATAATGAAAAAAAGGATCAAAATGTTTTATTCCAATTACCCCGGTATTGCTAGAGTCAATTTACTTTCTCACTTTTTGCCATCAGATTCTGGTAGACCTATAGTAATTAGTAGGTAAGAGATACCTACTTATTATTTTTTTGGGTTTGTTTGTGTAAGCCTAATCATAAATTACCACAAGACTAGTCGGCGAGAGAGAGAGAGATGTCGAAGATTGAGAGAAAAAAAAGGCCATGCATGGGCCATGGGCCATGGCCATGTGCATTTTGCCATACTTCGAAAATTTACCACGGTCCACGCGGTTATTAATCAACGCTATTCTCAAAGGCTATTCTAGTGGCAATGCACGTTTAATAGCTGTTGTGCAGTGCATGCAAACTGCCGAATCCAAGTAATAAATAATATTAGTATAAAGACGTCGCTATAGGTAAACAGTAGACGTCTTCAAGGGAAGAAACCTAAGAAACTGTTGGTAGTCATGCGAAGTCATATTAGTATTATTACAAGAGATCGCCTAATGGTCGAAATTCGACCTTAGTTTCAACGACATTAGGACTACTACCTATATTTTGTAAAAAAATAATATTGACTTTATCATATTTTTTTTCAACTCTTGTCTCTGGGACTCAGTTGATCTCAGACTGGCCGTGTAAGCATTGTCTAACCTTTCACCTGTCACGAACTGTCAAAACCATTTTCGAAAATTTTTCAATTTCCAATTACTCTCATTAAACTGATTAAATTATCTAAAGAAATTACCATGAAAGCTATATATAATTTTTATATAATTAGAAATTTTAATAAATAAGCTATTAGTCGCAAATACACATAGTTTTATATTTGAAACAAAATACTAAATCAGTAGTCTGCAAAGTAGAAGAAGAACTTTTGAATAGTTTTAGAGTAAGACGCGCGCATTTTGGGCGCTTGACAGATGAGCTACTAATAAGTAATATAGGTCTACCAGAATCTGATGGCAAAAAGTGAGAAAATTGACTCTAGCGATACCGGGGTAATTGGAATAAAATATTTTGATCCTTTATTTTCCTTATAGAGGCTGATTCTGTGTGTTACACTTGCAAATATAAAAATTTATCCAATGATCAAGGATATTTTTTGAAAATCTGCTGTCAAAAATTGCCATCAGATTCTGGTAGACCTATAGTATCTAAGATTCAATAAAAAAGAAACTATAATTAATTTACAATTTGTCAACTTGACTTCATCCATAAATAAAAGAGTATAATTCGTATGTATAGACTTGTCAGTGTCACTCAAAAATCTGTCATCGTTCCTAGTGTGTGTGTTGTAGTGTGTGTAATGTTTTATTTGTTAAAAAAACCAGCCAAGTGCGAGTTGGACTCGCCCATGAAGGGTTCCGCAGCAGCATAAAGGTTTATTTTTATGAAATTAAAAGGTTTTTGATTTATTTTTATATTCCAGTTGATTTAATAAAAGTTAAATTAAGTTTACCATTTATGACGTATAAAAAAACTACTTTTTAGATTTCGTTCGAACCAATTTTCGTTGGTAGTTTTTATAGTAAAGTACATCATTTTTTTTTTAGACTTATCATGCCCCTACTTTAGAAGTTAGAGGGGAGGGGGGGGGGGGGGGACACACATTTTACGACTTTGGAAGAGTCTCTCTCGCAAACTATTCAGGTTAGAAAAAAATGATATTAGAAACCTCAATATGATTTTTGAAGACCTATCCATAGATACCCCACACGCATAGGTTAGATGAAAAAAATTTTTTTTTATTTAAATATAAAAGTATAAAAAAACAACTACTTGCTAGATTTCGTTCAAACCAATTTTCGTTGGTAGTTTTTATAGTAAAGTACATCATATATTTTTTTAGACTTGTCATGCCCCTACTTTAGAAGTTAGAGGGGGGGGACACACATTTTAGCACTTTGGAAGAGTCTCTCTCGCAAACTATTCAGGTTAGAAAAAAATAATATTAGAAACCTCAATATGATTTTTAGAGACCTATCCATAGATACCCCACACGCATAGGTTAGATGAAAAAAATTTTTTTTGATTCAGTTGTACCTATGACCCCTAAAATTTTTAATAATTTTTTCATTATTGTATCAAAATCTTAATCCAGTTCATAGACTACATCTACTTACCGAATGTCAATAGTATAGCTCTTATAGTTTCGGAGAAAAGTGGCAGACATGACGAATCTATAAGTGTTCCGTTTTTTGCCATTTGGCTACGGAACCCTAAAAAATGTATGATAATAGCTTTGGATAGTAGCATAATTTCAAAATAATACTAGCTCGATGCACTCTATCACCATATAAACTATAACTGTGCAAAATTTCATTCACCTACGTTTCCCCATTTTTCGTCAAAAGGGATACAAAGTTTTTCGCTCGCGTATATATAGATTACACTTTACACTATAGAAAAAATTACGTAATTATCATTAACGATAATTCAAGATTCTCGAATGCAAATATGTTGTTGCGCACAAAATGTAAACGACAGTCAACAAACACAAGGCAAGGCTCAAGAGCTAGAATAGCCAGACCTTCGTAATTTTATAAAAGCTGAAAGTTCTTCTATACGTCATATAACATAATATTGTCCCCTAAGGGTCATAATATATGCATCTGCGCATCGCGTTGAGGTCTGATTTAACCCTAAAGTACCTCTTTAGGGTTAAAGTACGATTACTAATAATTATAATAACAATAATAGCTCCCGCACCGGTTTCGGAGACGATGGCCGGTTTCAACGAAACCAGGCCAGTTACGCAGGAGGAATTTTATAGTGCCCAAGTGTGTGCGCAGTAGACAAGAGCACTCTCTCTCTTCCTTTACTCTCATAATCCAGTGGGACGGACGACCCGACCGACACGACTGGCGAGAAATCAGGCGCAGGATCGACGTTTAAGGCTGCCTACGCACTGGCGACCATAGACGCGGCCAGGCCGCCGCGGCCATGGTCGCCGGTGCGTAGGCAAGCGCGACATGTGGACGGCCGAAAAATTTGCAGTCGACTTCCAAGGGTGTGTCAAGATGGACGTGCAGAAGATAATCACGCTAACTGTGCTTGTGTATTTACTACGAAAACGAAAACGGAAGATTTCACGTAAAAGACAGTTTTGGGTGCATCCATTACTTTGCGAGAGAAAGACTAAAGGATTATATTATACTTATTTTTTGGATTTAAAAATGTATGAGAAGAGATTCTTTAATTACATGAGAATGTCAACGAATACTTTTAACCTGTTACTGGATACAATAAAACCAAAAATTACTGGAACTGGTAACAACTATCGGAAATGCATTCCAGCAGAAGAAAAATTAGTAATAACAATAAGGTAAGCTTTTTCTTTTTTAAATACAGAATGTTTAAAAAATACGTGATATATTTTAAAGGGTGTTTCGGAATGGAGTATTGTGTACAGGAAAAATAAAAATAATGTGATAGGGCCTTTTTTTTACTTAAACTGCTAAATGGATTTTTTTGTAAATTTGAATTATACAAGACTCGATTCTGAATCACCCTAAACCACCACTGTTGTGTTTTTCACAACAACCTGTATAATTCATTGACCAAGGTTTTGCCACTTTAAAAAATTTATGACCTATTGTTCAGTAGTATTCTACTTTACGACTTTGAAAAGGAGAGGAAAAGGGCTTGCTTATAACATGTTTTTAAATATTAAAAAACTGAAGTAGATAATCAAATTATTTGTATTTTCATAACTTAAAAAATGGCAATTGTGAACAATTAATCATTCAAATTGGGAAATAGGTCTATCATTTCTGAATTTTGAGAAATATCAGAATAATGAGTTTGAGTATCGCTGTAATTTGAATCATCTGATATCCTGTTGGTAGTAGAATAACCTGAATAACTCGGTCGATGCGGGTCATATTCTTGGTCGTTAAGAGTATTGAAATTACTTGAATAGTTTATGCGCGCTGTTGTAGGTGTACAGTTCGGTTGGTATTTTTCTATAATTTCCATGATTTCCATTTTCACTTTGGTCTTCATTGCAGCAGGGATTGTTTGAAATCTTTCGAGGAGGGATAAAAGAAACAGTCTGTCACAATTTGAATCATTCTGTGTAGTCGCTATGGTACGCATCGCAGAACTGAAATTAGAGGGTCTGTATCGGATTCTTCGTTTGGTATTTTTTTCTTCCTTTTTGTTCTAAGCGACTTTGATGCAGACTGTTGAGTCTCAAGATCAGAAGATCTTGCACTTTCATTTTCTTGACTTGCCTCTTCGAGACTATTTTCTGTTGCGTTTGTGTCCAGCACTGATTTCAAAAACAGTAATTGGTTGAAATAGGTGTATTGTGATTTACGTTTTGCAGCAGAACCACTTTTGACATCTTTAAGACGGCGCAGCTCTCTTGTGAAACAGTCTCTAAGGTATTTCCATCTTTTTTGGAGAGTAATGCCTGTAAATCAATAAATTAATGTAGTACATATTACAAAACTAATATTATGTTTATTAATGTGAATTTTATTTTCAGGTATTTGGCTACTGGGTGTTCTTTATCTCATATAAGTCATGAATACCGTATAGGGCTTCCTACAGTATCGGAAATAGTATTTGATGTTTGTGAAGCAATATGGGAGATATTAAAACCAATTGTGATGCCACAATTGACCAGAGATAAGTGGATTCAAACGGCTGAAGGTTTTCAAAAATACGCCCAATTTCCTAATTGCATCGGAGCCATCGACGGCAAGCACATTAGAGTTATCAAACCACAACATTCGGGATCTCTTTATTACAATTACAAGAATTATTTTTCAATCGTGTTACTTGCAATATGTGATGTAAATTATAAATTTCTTTACGTAGATATTGGAGCATACGGCAAATGCAGTGATTCGTCAATTTACAAAGACTCTGTATTTTATCATAGGCTTTTAAATAATGATCTCGATATTCCGAGCAATAACCCCATCAAAGAAAATGGCCAATCAATGCCGTTCGTTTTAGTGGGTGATGAGGCGTTTTCACTATCGGAACATATGATGCGACCGTATGCTGGGAGAAACTTGAATAATGTAAAGACTAATTTTAATTATCGACTATCCCTTGCCCGCCGCTATATTGAATGTACATTTGGAATATTAGCCAATAAATGGCAGATTCTTCACCGACCCCTAAACGTCAAGAAAGAATTTGCAGTTGTGATTATAAAAGCTCTATGTGTGCTTCATAATTTTGTGCGAGAAAGAGACGGATATGATTTCAAGGACACGTTAACTGTACCAGAGGCTTTATTAGAAATACCTGCATGTTTACCTAATAGAGCAAATAGAACATCAACCGAATATCGAGATATATTCGCAAACTACTTCAGTACCGATGGTCGCTTGCCCTGGCACAATTGTAAATATATGGGTGCGTACCTACGACGGCTGCTCAGTTTGTGCGTTGAGGCACTTGCTCGCCGCGAGCCGCCATTGCGCGCCGTAAACAAAATGGCGTCGAACGCACATGCGGTATGAGTAATCTTTTTAAAAAGTTATTCCAATCATTACGAAAACCTGGGAAATTTTAGCAAATAATTGTCAAAACTCATGTGCAAAGCGAAAAATAGTAGAAATAAAATAGTTATACTTTTGACAATTACCTATTTGCTAAAATTTCTTAGATTTTGAATGAACGGAACAACTTTAAAAAAAAATCACTCATGTCACATATACGTGTCGAATGCTACTACAGCACCTGCTGCGTTTATTGTAGTTCATCGCATTATTAATTTACTTAGGCATAATAAAATAAAATACTAACCAAGTTCTGCCTTTTCTTTATCTTCCATGGATTCACCGCCAAATATATCGACCACTTCAAGCCACAACTGCCGCTTAACATCTTTATTGGAGTAATCATTTGATGCTAAATCCCATAAACCTCTTCTATTTTCAACTTCAATTATGAACCTTGCCGTGTCGAAATTGGCCATTGTAAAATAATCACTCTGTAGCTAGCTACACGTCTGGTCGCCGCGGCCGATGCGGTAGCACTGATGAATTTTAATACAGAAGTGATGTTCTCGACGGCCACGATTGGTCGCTGGTCGCGTGGCATCAAATTGGACGCCGCGGCCAACGGTGGCCGCTGGTCGCTGGCCGCTAAGTGCGTAGGGGCTATAGCGATTGCCATATAAAGTCCAGAATTCACTGGCCGCCGCGGCCAGGTCGCGGCGACCATGGTCGCCAGTGCGTAGGAGGCCTTACATGCCTATCCGACGCATGGATCATCTTACTTGTCAGACACTCAGTTGATCACAGTCTTTATTGTCCTAACCAAACTTAGAAATAACACGTTTCCTACGCGGGAATCGAACCCATGACCTCCGAGTCAAGATGCCATACGCACCACGGAAGCATTAACTATTGTGGGTCGCGGTTGCTTTAGGAGGTAGATATCAAGTGCTGATGGTCTATATTCTATATTATATAGACTTAGGTTATAGACTCTATAACCTAACTTTCGTAAAAGTATAAAGCCCAATTTTAGTATCATAATATATTCTTCATAATACATGATTTACACTCGCGCGCGAGCCGTGAGCCGAGCCGCGAGACGCGCCACGAGCCGAGAGTGTAAACTTGAGCTCTCGGCTCGTCTCGCGGCGCGGCTCGCGGCTCGCAGGGCTCGCGTCGGGAGCGGTTTTCAAAGGAGGGGGACGCGAGCTTTGTGTTTACACTCGCGCTTCGACGCGAGCCGCGAGACTTCTTTCCTTACCCAAAGGGTAAAACGGGACCCGATCACAAAGATATTTCAGCCTGTCCGTCTGTTTGTCTGTCCATATCCAGACTGTACCTCCCCTTTCTAACATGTAGTGAATATTATTAAAGTATGAATATTATTGAGTATTTTTTGGTCATATACCTAGTCAAGTGCCTACCTGTTAGACCCAGATCCCAGAGCGATAAGACAACTTACTATCACAATATGGATGAAACCTTAGGTAATGATTTCTTAAGTTTACGCGAGTATCACTCATGATATAACAAGGAAACACTTACGGATTTACTTCGCGGAGCACTTTTACTAATCCCGACGTTTCGGCTGCTTTACAGCTGCCGTGGTCACGGGTGGACTCCAGTCCACCCGTGACCACGGCAGCTGTAAAGCAGCCGAAACGTCGGGATTAGTAAAAGTGCTCCGCGAAGTAAATCCGTAAGTGTTTCCTTGTTATATCATGAAACCTTAGGTTCTCAGTAGTTCCTTATGTACTCACAATACCTTCGAATTTGTGAAGCTCTACATACTCAATTGTATTCATACTTTAATAATATTCACTACACGTTAGAAAGGGGAGGTGCAGTCTGGATATGGACAGACAGACAGACGGACAGGCTGAAATATCTTTGTGATCGGGTCCCGTTTTTACCCTTTGGGTAAGGAAAGAGGGGAAAATTATCCATCTTTGTTATTATACTATGCAGTATGCTGACACGGACAAAGTCGCGGGCAACAGCTAGTAGAAAATAAATTCTTGCAATATAGTATTGATTTCTAAGGTGTTATATTAATTTATAAAATAAAACTAACGCGTTTGAAAAAAAATAGCAACAAAGTTATTTTTAAAACGTCTGATAATAGTTTTGGTCATTGAAAAGTGTCTTACACTATATGATACTAGTTCAGAACAATAATCTACAAATTATATATAAATATTAGCCATGACAAAATAAGTAAAGTAAGACTCATTTTTAGTCAACTTTGTTACCTGGTACCTGACCAGGTGTCACACGTAGAGCTACACAAATTCGCAGGTATTCTAAGTACACGAGGCACTAACCTACCTACCACCTACCTATGCGACCTATGGCGACCTATGGTTTCATCCATGAGAGAGTAAGTTATGTCTTATCCTTTTGGGATCCAGGTCTATAATTTCGGCGCAAAGGATTTGCGGGCGTCATCTAAATTAGACTAATTTAAGGCCAGGTAGTCCCTAAAACTAGCCTGGTCGATGTCTGTCAGTATGAATATCGACGTAAAGGATATTCATATGAGCGCGCCTTGTACAGTGGCGGTTACGACGCGACGCTCGCCGCGTCCTTGATAGGGCGAAATAGGAGAAAATTATACTTTTCACTTAGATAAAGACTAAAATGCGAAATGTAACCACAAATGATTCTTCTTTAGCGTTTTTGAGCTTTTCGTAGATATGATTTTTGAAAGTAAAACTATCATTTAAAGTAAGCTTCATGAAAAATAAGAAAAATATCACAAAATATTCGAATTTAGCCTCCTCTTCGGAGTTATTTTTGATTGAGCGAAGTTTTCAATATTATATTTCGAGCCACAAATTGTCAAAGTACATTAAGTAAACAATAATGTTTTTTTTGGCTTTTAAAAGTCACTATTTGTTTGTTTATTCTCTGTTTGTTTTATTCTGATTCAAAGTCATGTAAATTAGGGACTACCTGGCCTTAATCTAAGTTGTTGCAGAATGCACTCCTAAATATTGACAACTTTTTCTATGGTAGGACTTTTCCTACTTGAAAAGAAAACTTTTTCATATAAAAGTACTGAGGCATTTTTGTATACAACAGCTGTTTTTTTTTATTTTCGGGGTCTTCATAATTATTGTAGTATCCCCTAAACTAGTTAGTGTTAGTTAAATACAGAAAAAGAGAGACATTAAATTTAACTCAGGGTAAATTGTACCAAACCCCGATCTGGCAAAATCTCTTTTTAAAAGCGTTAAGCGATTTTATTTGTCTATAAGATAACAACTGGCAGCAGTCTGATAATCCCATTTACATAATATTGTAGAGAAACTAAGAAGTAGAGACCCACCTTATACCACGTAGCGTTTGTACGTTACTTAGGTCATCCATACAGAGAATGACGCGCATTACATAAAACCATCATAAAACAGATCGAGACTTTATGCTCAATTGACAATGCAAATATTTAGTACTCACGATGTTGGCAAACATGATGGACCATGAATGACCTCAGCCCTAAAGACAAAGCACAAAGTAATCGTATTTGTTTGCCCCCATTCATAATATTTTATGTCAATGTATAACACAAGTGGTATTTAAAACAGGCCAAGGTTTAATTGCAGAATACGAACAAAGGATTCTGAATGGTCATTTTTAAATAGATGTGCACGCAGCACGACGCTTTTGCCTTTTTCTAAGGAATCTATTCAAGAAATGTTATTGATTTTCAGCCATTTATAGCGCCAAAGAGAATACAAACACTACATGATAGCGCTTCCTCAAATTGTGTAAGTATTCAGTGACTGTGAGACAATAGAGAAAACATAGAAATGGCTGTATGGGCAACGCTCCCTTTGCCTGTCCGATAGGGACGAATAAACAAAAAAAAAAAGACTGTGAGACACATGACAGAAGGTCTCTACCTCAGGTCTCTACTTTGGTCATTTGTTGGTGAAAACTATCCTTGATTTTGAAAGTGTAGAATGTTCGTCTATGATCGACTGCACTACTTGTGACTTGATTTATTTACTATGGTCATGGACAAACAATTATATCGTTTTCGGCATCTGAACTGCCCCGGGGCAGGGTGGGCCGACAGGATACGGAAACAGCCAAAGTTTAAATTAAGAACATAAACTACGTATTGCCACAGAATTATAATAGTACTTCGTATTGCACTAGTAAGCTATGCAATACGTATATAGTTTATGTTCTTAATTTAAACTTCGGATGTTTCCGTATCCTGTCGGCCCACCCTGCCCCGGGGCAGTGCAGATGCCGAAAACGCTATAAGATATACATTTCTCTATGCTATGGTACATTTGGAATGAATTGTTAAAAACCGGCCAAGTGCGAGTTGGACTCGCCCATGAAGGGTTCCGCAGCAGCAATAAGGTTTATTTTTATGAAATTATAAGGTTTTTGATTTATTTTTATATTTCAGTTGATTTAATGAAAGTTAAATTAAGTTTACCATTTATGACGTATAAAAAAAACTACTTGCTAGATTTCGTTCAAACCAATTTTCGTTGGTAGTTTTTATAGTAAAGTACATCATATATTTTTTTAGACTTATCATGCCCCTACTTTAGAAGTTAGAGGGGGGGGGGGGGACACATTTTACCACTTTGGAAGAGTCTCTCTCGCAAACTATTCAGGTTAGAAAAAAATGATATTAGAAACCTCAATATGATTTTTGAAGACCTATCCATAGATGCCCCACACGCATAGGTTAGATGAAAAAAAAATTTTTTTTAATATAATAATATAAAAAAAAACTACTTGCTAGATTTCGTTCAGACCAATTTTCGTTGGTAGTTTTTATAGTAAAGTACATCATATATTTTTTTAGACTTATCATGCCCCTACTTTAGAAGTTAGAGGGGGGGGGGGGGGACACATTTTAGCACTTTGGAAGAGTCTCTCTCGCAAAGTATTCAGGTTAGAAAAAAATGGTATTAGAAAACTCAATATGATTTTTGAAGACCTATCCATAGATACCCACACGCATAGGTTAGATGAAAAAAAAAAATTTTTGATTTAGTTGTACCTATGGGGACCTCTAAAATTTTTAATAATTTTTCCATTATTGTATCAAAATCTTAATGCGGTTCACAGACTACATCTACTTATCAAATTTCAATAGTATAGCTCTTATAGTTTCGAAGAAAAGTGGCTGTGACATACGGACAGACAGACAGACAGACATGACGAATCTATAAGGGTTCCGTTTTTTGCCATTTGGCTACGGAACCCTAAAAAGCACATGGGTTTCCTTTTTACCGCCGTAATCTATACTAATATTATAAAGCGGAAGAGTTTGTTAGTTTGTTTGTTTGTTTGTTTGTTAATAAATTGTTTGCTAATAGGAGCGAAGAAATAGAAGAAAATGTGGAAAAAACGGCGGAAATTATTTGAAAGGGCTTATCTCACGAACTACTAGAGCAATTTTTCTGTTATCTGGGTCAGATAAGAAGTAGACCACGTGAAGGATCATAGGCTATTTTTTGTAGACTGATTTGTCTGTGAAATATCTAAATTACGCGGGCGAAGCCGCGCGGAACGTCTAGTAATTAATATGTACGCTTCTAGCGCGATTTACGTCTACATGGTTTTGAATCACAGTTCGCACTTTTTCTTTGCATTGTATTTTTCCTTATTCGTCATTTATGATGAGCACGCTACGCAAATAGATGCAGTAATTGAAAACGTGTGTGAGCATAATATTGACAAATGAATGCACCTTGCAACGTGCTAACAGATTCGCGTAACATCTACATGTTACAACTTACAAACATTATACACTACAATAGTTTATCAAATAAGGCAAATATCTGTTCACTAAATCATTCATGGGTCTGTAAAGTAAAAAATCGAACTTTAAACTGGACTCTAGACAATATAGAGCAGGGATTCTGGGCTCCTCAGAAGCTTAGGCTTTAGTAGCGTAGGTGGGGTTCTACAAAATATGATTGATAGGTTACTAGATAAAGAAAGTTGAGACCTGGAAATTATTTGACCATTACCCAGATAGTTATTATTATTGTGCCAAATTTAACATTTCTATGGGGCTTAACTTATTTCTGTGACTGTCGCAACAGCCTGCTGCACTGGTGTTCATTTAAGATTTAATTCAATTTTTTTATTTGCAAAAAGTGTGTTAGTAAAGATGTTAGTAGAGTTGACAATAGTACATTTGCTCAATTGGGCATGCAAATGTTGAGCTTATAAACTATAGTTTATAAGCTATAATTTGAAATATTCGTATTTTTACAAATTTAGCAAAGTATTATTAAATATATTCCAGATGTGTTTTAAAAAAGAAGCTAATAATTTGTACATGGTTCACAGTTCACTTATAGTATTACCAATCTATACTAATATTATAAAGCGGAAGAGTTTGTTAGTTAGTTTGTTTGTTTGTTTGTTTGAACGCGCTAATCTCAGGAACTACTGGTCCGATTTGAAAAGTTCTTTCAGTGTTAGATAGTCCATTTATCGAGGAAGGCTATAGGCTATATTTGATCACGCTAAGACTAATAGGAGCGAAGAAATAGAGGAAAATGTGGAAAAAAGGGGGAAATTATTTGAAATTGCTTATTATCTTAAGAACTACTGAAGCAATTTTTATGTTATTTGGCACACATGAAGAATAGACCACGTGAAGAGACACAGGCTATCTTTTGCGGAAAATGTACGGTTTCCGTGAATTTCCTAAATTACGCGGGCGAAGCCGCGCGGAACATCTAGTTGTCAATAATAATTAATTGGACATAACAAAATCTATTGATATTAATCATATTCATTATTTAATTATATTTTATGGAGAATTATTATTATTTTATAAGTAAGTCAAATTATATTGGGGTATGAATTTTATTATGTGATAGTCAATTTGGAATTATTATTATTAATTATCAAATAAGAATATTATCATGTCATGTTATTTACAGTATGAAGTCATCTAGTCGCTTCTATTTTATACTAGACTAGACGTTCCGCGCGGCTTCGCCCGCGTAAATTAGATATTTCACAGACAAATCAGTCTACAAAAAATAGCCTATGATCCTTCACGTGGTTTGCTTCTTATCTGACCCAAATAACAGAAAAAATGCTCTAGTAGTTCGTGAGATAATTTCAAATAATTTCCCCCGTTTTTTCCACATTTTCTTCTATTTCTTCGCTCCTATTAGTCTTAGCGTAATAAAATATAGCCTATAGCCTTCCTCGATAAATGGGCTATCTAACACTGAAAGAATTTTTCAAATCGGACCAGTAGTTCCTGAGATTAGCGCGTTCAAATAAGCCCTTTCAAATAATTTTCCCCCGTTTTTTCCACATTTTCCTCTATTTCCTCGCTCCTATTAGTCTTAGCGTGATAAAATATAGCCTATAGCCTTCCTCGATAAATGGACTATCTAACACTGAAAGAATTTTTCAAATCGGACTAGTAGTTCCTGAGATTAGCGCGTTCAAACAAACAAACAAACTAACAAACTCTTCCGCTTTATAATATTAGTATAGATGACGCCCGCAACTCCGTTGCGCCAAAATTCGTTTATCGCGCGGGAACCGTACATTTTCCCGGGACTCAAAGTATCTCCATGCCAAATTTGAGCAAAATCGGTTCAGCGGTTTGGGCGTGAAGAGATAACAGACAGACAGACAGACAGACACACTTTCGCATTTATAATATTAGTATGGAAGTATGGACTAGACAACGCCCCCAACCCCGTTGCGCTAAAATTCGTTTATCGCGCGGGAACCGTACATTTTTCCGGGATAAAAAGTATCCTATGTCCTTTTCCGGGACTTAGTATCTCCATACCAAATTTCAGAAGAATCGGTTCAGCGGTTTGGGCGGGAAGAAGTTAGACAGACACACTTTTGTCTTTTACATTTATAATATTAGTATGGATGCTGAGCATCCAACCATCATGGGTCACCATAGGGACAAATAGAAAATGCTGTCTGAATATTTATCTTTACAGAATAAAGAGTTGAATGTTTCGAGATCACGTCATACCAGAGGTGGACTCGCAATAAACTTTTCCGTTGAATTACGAACTAAACTAATGTTTATATTAAACTCTTGTGTCGTCAATAGTCCTGTAGAGTCAACATAGTCCTGTAGAGTAAATGTTTGTCAATACACACTGGAAGTTTCTAGAACAAAAACTTTTTGATTCGAAAGCGCGGTGTCTTTTTTGTCTATCTCTGAAATTTGTTGTTGCTTACGTTAGTCTTTACTCTTTGTTTGGTAGAAAGATGAGTCAGTACATCATCAGGTTGTAACAAAACAATGTAATTAATAATAATACTTTAGGGTTTGTATGTGTCTCTTATATAGAGTTCATTGTAAAAGTGGCAGCGCTGAAAGAGCCAATTTTTTGTGATTTGTACGGGAAAGTGCCCCAGCGTCATGAATTTCCGCATACACAGATAAAAAAATGTTTTTCTTTTAGCGCTGCTACTACATATACACACTCAATAGTATTACCTATCACTTTATTTCACCCTGTATAAATGCATGTATTTTGCAGAAACCTTACATTCTGCTTCGATAATAGCAGCCTTGTTTCAATAGTTTGGTAAAAAAATGTTTCGAAAACGCGTAGTTTTAGTCAAAAATTAACAAATATTTACAAGCAGTTTGACCATGCGGATATTTATCCTAAAATGTGTTTACTTACATCTTCACAAGTTCACGTATTATATTATATAGTATAGCACGTGTCTATAGGTTATGACGCGTCTCTTATCCACTCTTTTATTATGGTAGTTCATTTCATACACTCCCCATGGAAGAAAATATACAAGAAAAACTTGAGAGGTGCCAAGGGACACCCGGATGGAACGAAGTAGCTTTCGATGAGAGAAAGAGAGAGACAGAAAAACACGCGCACTCCGCACGGCTTATAACTATAGCAAAAAGTGTCGTTACAACTTTTGGTCTTAATTTTTTTCGTCTAGCCCCCTTTCGCAACGCGCGATAAGGAACTTCATTCCAAAAACTTTTTCCAACGAATGAGCTTACGTCTATCTGCTTACTTTTATCGTATCTTCATTCAAATCTTTCGTAGTTTCCAAACAAAACAATCTTTCATCTTATAACATAACGCAGTATGGATTACAGTTATCTGATTATCATGTTATAAGCTTGTTTGTGCGAAGTGAACGGCACAGGGTTTGGGGCAATAACAAGTCCGATATTTGTGTATATGTTTGAACTACAGCTTTGAGTTTAACGAACAAACAGTAACATAACCACTGTCGAGACCTTGAAAGAAAGTTAGGTATATGGAAGATATATATACCACAACTGCAGATAATCTCTTTTACTAATAAACATAATATTCAAGATTTATTGTGTTTATCTGGCTCACTGGATCAGTAAATATGTATGGCTCGGCTGTTTCATTACTAACTTCAGAAACTAAATATTCGCATTACATCCGCGACGGTAGCGAAACGGCAAATCCATACATATTTACTGGTATGTAGAATTTGTTTAAGTTAGGGTCAGTAGAGTTAAGATTCAGAAGCATGGCTCTACATGAGATCTCATATCTTTTTCACAGGGTAAACCTTATGTGGTCGTCTTGGCTACATTTGACAAGAAATGTTTTTGGTGGGATAAATACTTTTATTATCTAGTAAAGCAGTAAATGCACTATCAGGGAAGTTGATTCCTAGGCAGATGGCGGACCTAAGTAATTTGGTCGCGTTATGTCAAACCCATCCGACCGGTCACATTGAATTGACATAAGCCAACCAAATGACGCAGGTCCGTTAACTGCCTAGGAATCAATTTCTTCGATGGTACATTATCATCTAATGACGTACGTAACAACTATTCTCAAATCGCGGAATTCTGTCTGTACTCTGTAGCGGTCATTGACTCCCTGTCGAAAAACTTGTCATATTTCGTCGTTTTCTATTTATTATTCGTAGTTTTCTATACAAACCGCGGTTGACAATGAAGTGACAGATGTTTCTAGTCTAAGGGCGATATCGTATTTTGCATACACGATGTGAACAGAGACCAGAGTATGAATTATATCACTTGAAACTCATAAATTTGTTGGAGATTATCAAACGAAGAGTTACCAAGACGTTTTATGATGAAACTATAATAGTCTGTTCCTTTCCAAGAATTCAATTTTATTTTTAAAAGTTAACAGAATGCAGTGCGAGTATTTTTCACATAGCTCCTAGACTAGAAAGGTCAATGACAGCTGGTGCCATCTTAAATTGTCCAGACTAGTCCAAAGCAATTCGAGGCGCGAAACTTCATCATATCAAGATAATTATTATGTATGTGCCTCGTTATTTTAATTGAATGTTAAAAAAGTTTTATTGGCTCAGTTTTCGAGTAGTTACTATAGCTATTAATTAAGTCGACATATCTCTAATTTATGCAATAATGTCGTAATTCCCACGTCGTAAAACTGAACTCCAACTACATCATATTTCTAAAGCACAACACAACAGCCTTTTGGCGCTCTCTCTATGCTCCCAGTCCATACACTAAAGCAGGGATTCTCAAAGTGTGTTCAACGGAGCTCTGGGACTCGGCAAAGGCCTTGTAGGGGCTCAGCGAGCGATACATCAATTGTTTTTACAAATGTCGTCAGACACCAGCATGAAGACAATGTCAAGGCACAACATTCTTTTTAGGGGGTTCGTCAATTATGTCACTTCTTAAAAGGGTTCCGCCACCGAAAAAATTTGAGAGCCGCTGCTCTAAAGTGTGCACTCGTGCATTGTGTTTTATTAGTGGGTGATTGCAAATAGCGAGGCGATGCGACGCATTTATGAATCAGCCATTCAAAACTGAACCTCATTTCCTATACAATAAGATACACATTAAATTGACAGAGTTGCCGCCCGCGGTTTTAGGCTACTTCTTCCAATAATTTGAATTACTCATTATAAAATGCATTGCATCGCCTCATTACATTACAATGTGAAGTGGCCCATTAATAAAACTTAATTTTCTTGCACTTTTTCTACCAGCTACTCCTTAATTTTGACTTTAAAACCGGTTTTGATAAAACTTATCACCAGGCAATTACATCTATATCTTAAATACGATGGTAATAGTGCCAGAAGATTGTGTTTTATTACTGTTTACGTCATTATATACGACCGGGAGGTGAATTGGCAGTGTGTTTTGCGATAGCAATTCAACAGGCTAAAATTGTACAATATACTGCTGCTAATCAGTTTTTGCAGTTTATCACCTGTCGCAAGATACATAATGTATTGTATCTATATAAATTTTTGGGAGTCGCCTTTGGTTCCATTATCAGGTCATGGAAAACAAAAAATAATCTGAAAATATGTATTAAAATGGCGGAGCAATCAACGAACATCTGAAAATTAACAAAAAATCCAAGGGCAAAATACATTATATCAATATAACCTCCACATCTCTATGTCAATATGAACCATTTAAAAATAATTACTTATTTACGTGTACTTCTGTAGTTGTGTTAAAAAGATAATTTCTTGGGTTCGTAACGAAGTAAAAGAGGTTCGCGCTGAAAGAGTAACTTTTATTTATTTATTTTTGTATGGGCAAATTCATGTAGCTGCGCTGGGTCGCTTGTCCATACAAATCACAAAAAAATGCCTTTTCAGCGCCGACACTTCACAGCGAATATTATACATACACACGCTAAGGTAATTATCAATTTATCACTTTGTCTTGTCTGTAGAGATTTCATCATAATCGTAGCAGGAAATAGTTTCGCGTAGGCGAAGCTACGACTGCGCCTACGCTCGTAGCACTCTGCTACGCGCGTAGCAGTTTATAGGTCATCCCCTTATTAGTTCCCTTACGACCGCACTCAGACATCTATTATCTATACATACATATAATAAAATCGTAGAGGTAAAATTTTTGTACATTGAATAAAAACTTAAAAAAAACAAGTCAGGGGCATTTTAGAAGAGTAATAGAACACATCTTAACTGTTTTTGAAATTTTTGTTTCTCTGTCTGTTTGTCGGTTTGTCTGTTTGTCTGCTTGTACAGGCTAATCTCTGAATCCGCTGGAGTGATTTTAATGAAATTTGACATGGTGATACCTTACATCCCTGGTCAACATCTTAGATAAAAAAAATTAACCGACTTCCAAAAAAGGAGGACTTTATGTTAACTTTGCTGTTTGTGGTCCGATTGTTATAATTGTTTTTTTGTTGTATAAGGTCTGACTCGAATTTGGTACCATGTTCACAAAAGTGGTGACCTGATGATGGGATCCATGAGTAATCGAGGGAACTCCTCAAAATTTATATGGAAACATGGTGACTTTGGTTTTATGTAAAGTAATACTATATGCTTAGTATTACTTTACATAAATACCAAAAAGTAAGATTTTGCATCAAGGTAGGTATACCATGGTTGCGAAGATGCTGACGGAACTCCTGATTCCTTATAGATACAAGTTTGGGGGTTTCAGCATTGTTTTAAGAACGGAAAGCATATATTATGCTACTGTGCAAATTATATTCATCATCATCATCATCATCACATTATGGCACTATATTAGTACTTTTCATAATCTTTTAGATCGAGTCTCGCGTTTGACTAGCGATTTTGAAAATTATTTTGTTGTGTTAAAGTACATGATTCCAATTTGGTGCTACGGTTACCAAGATTTGATAATAGGGTCCATGTGGTATGTAGGGAATTCTTTAAAATTTATACGGAAAAATATAGTGATTTTGGTTTTATTAGAAGTATTCTAAGCATGTGCTATCAAAAAGTAAGATTTTGCACCAGGTATACCATGGTCCCAAAGATGCTGAGAGAACTCCTGACTCCTTATAGATACAAGTTTGGGGGTCTCGGCGTTGTTTTAAAAACGGGAAGCATATTATGTTACTGTGCAAATTATGTTCATCATAATTCAACAACAATATTTTATACTGTCTATATGTAATAAATCTGAATCCGCTGGAGTGATTTTAATGAAATTTGACATGGTGATACCTTACATCCCTGGTCAACATCTTAGATAAAAAAAATTAACCGACTTCCAAAAAAGGAGGACTTTATGTTAACTTTGCTGTTTGTGGTCCGATTGTTATAATTGTTTTTTTGTTGTATAAGGTCTGACTCGAATTTGGTACCATGTTCACAAAAGTGGTGACCTGATGATGGGATCCATGAGTAATCGAGGGAACTCCTCAAAATTTATATGGAAACATGGTGACTTTGGTTTTATGTAAAGTAATACTATATGCTTAGTATTACTTTACATAAATACCAAAAAGTAAGATTTTGCATCAAGGTAGGTATACCATGGTTGCGAAGATGCTGACGGAACTCCTGATTCCTTATAGATACAAGTTTGGGGGTTTCAGCATTGTTTTAAGAACGGAAAGCATATATTATGCTACTGTGCAAATTATATTCATCATCATCATCATCATCACATTATGGCACTATATTAGTACTTTTCATAATCTTTTAGATCGAGTCTCGCGTTTGACTAGCGATTTTGAAAATTATTTTGTTGTGTTAAAGTACATGATTCCAATTTGGTGCTACGGTTACCAAGATTTGATAATAGGGTCCATGTGGTATGTAGGGAATTCTTTAAAATTTATACGGAAAAATATAGTGATTTTGGTTTTATTAGAAGTATTCTAAGCATGTGCTATCAAAAAGTAAGATTTTGCACCAGGTATACCATGGTCCCAAAGATGCTGAGAGAACTCCTGACTCCTTATAGATACAAGTTTGGGGGTCTCGGCGTTGTTTTAAAAACGGGAAGCATATTATGTTACTGTGCAAATTATGTTCATCATAATTCAACAACAATATTTTATACTGTCTATATGTAATAAATAACATATCATAGTAGCAATATCATCACAGTTACTCACACATCACAGCTTACAGGTCTGTAATGCATATTTAGGGTAGTGTATGGCTATTAAGACATAAGACATAGTATGACTTTTTTTAAACCACCTAAGACCTAAGTACAGTAATTAATACTGTATCCCCTGTCTCCTGTCCTGTGCCCCCTATACCCTGTCCACGCCAAGTCATTTACTAAGAAAGGATAATTTTTTAAGGATATCTATGGTTTGAATCCCGCCGTCGGAAGCTACTTAATAGCCTTCGATGTTCCTGGGTCTTTGATGTGTATTAAACATGTATATATGTGTATAATATAATATTAATCCTCATCCAAATAAATACGTTGTTGATTAAGAGTATTTAATTTTCTTAATCTCGATTATAATAACACACATTCACGCGGACGAAGTTGCGGGCAACAGCTAGTAATATAATATTTTAATGATTACTTTAATATTATGACGTTTATTTAATAAATATTTTGACAGTGTAAACTCTATAGTTTTAACAGATTTTATAAGCTTGATGTAACTTATAGCTACATGTATGTAACGGAATCTTTGAGCACGATTTTTACTATCTGCAGTAGTCTAATTAATTCGAAACTTTGCATACGTATTGAGAGCCAATGACAATGCAATAATTTGTTAACATTCTTTGAAAATAAAATAAAACTAGCGTGTTTTTTGAGTTTTTTTTTAACTATTATTATTATCTCTATAAAACTTTTGATTACATGAAAGTAAACTATTATGTCTTTGGATGCGGCCGTTAGCAAAAGAAGGACTAAATATTGTTATTATTATTTTTGTGTTTATTTTTCTTTAGGGATTTTGTCTTAAATATTTAATGCTTTCAAAATGTGAAAATTTATTATTTGCGTGTCCGATCGGGAGATGAAACAAATAAATTTTATCGAATAAAGCACATAATATTTTAGATAGAACAAATCAAGAAAAATTATAAATGGACGACTTCGGCTCAATTTACACCGCCCGGAATGGAACGGAATGGAAGCGTCAATTTCGCCTCATGACGGAGGAATTGACACCAGAGAATTCTCGAGAATTCCGCAGAAGTAGCGCGTCCAATTGTTGGCTCGTATTTAATTTGTGTGTTATACTGTTGATATAAAGTTCATTGTGCTATGTATAGTTTCTTTGCAAAATATCGCTTCCATTCCATTCCGCGGCGGTGAAGGTTGAGCCTACGGAACTCTATTATATTCCAGGCACTTGTTTTTATGTAGTAATGTAGTCTCATTCAAATCGATTTGTTGAACCACATCACACGTCGTAATTACTATCTGTACCTTCGCGCTGGTAATCATTTACCATTACTAATCGCGTTTCCGTTACGAACGGTCGCTTTCGTATAAATTATCTTTATTTACATATAATATATCATTATTAACTTTACAAAATGTTTATAATACTACTTCTCGTGATATTCTCCTGCGTATACTATATGCGCTTTCGACATTTGAGAAAACCGCTGTATGAGCTGTCGAAGAATTTGCCGGATATAGGATGTCTTCCCGTGATTGGACATACCCATTGGTTCATTGGCGGACCTGAAAGTAAGTAATTAGATTTACAACAAAAATAATTTTAATATAAAACACCGACTTCAAACAGTATTCCTTTATCATGGGACCACACGTGAAGTATTTCCTTTTCTAACAAAAAAGAATCATCAAAATCAGTTCACAAGCGGCGAAGTTATCCCGAGAACAAACATAAAAAAAATATTTACGGAAATATAGCATAATATTATATAGTATGTTCCTGAGAACTTGAGATGATAACTAGTTCGTAATTTATTAATTTTTAATTGATTAAAAACAAATAAACAATTGTTAAATAATCAATAAAAAAAAAAAGAATATTAAACATAACATTGAAATTTACACAAGTCGGTCCCAAATTCCAAAAGAAACATTTATTGGAAAGTGGTTAAAAAATTAAGGCATTCGGTGATTTAATTGTTTAAAAGCGTACTTAATTTTTATCTCAGACATTTAACTGAATGATTATTGATACGCAGTCAATTAGTAAGGTGAATTATTACTATTGATAAGCAAGTACTGCTTAGAATTAATTGAAAAGGTTGCGAAGTTGAAAATCCTTAAAAATATTAGGTACTTTTAAATATTTACCTATTTGTGTGCATCAAATAAGATCAATAAATAAGTACTTATTTTTACTGCTGCACTCTGACTCAGGGACATTCAATTAAGATATAACTACAATTTAATAAGAGTTTGACAAATGTATGGGGCTTATGTCAAAATCTTTATTTAATTACGGTTAAAATAACGAGTGTTAAATTCACTATAATATGGTTATTTTTACTCTTATAAAATATATGTATTTGAGCGTTTCCGGCGGATTTGCCAGCATTAAATACTATCCCAGTTATGCAACTTTTAATAACGATTTTCACCCCCTAGGTGGGGAATTTTAAAAAATCCTTTTAAGAGAGGGATCTCTTAAAATATCTTACGGAGGTGCGGGTACCAACTAGTTCCAAATAAAAAACGTCATGTCAGGTACAGTACGTCTGCAAAGTTCCAAGATCTAAGGCTTCTCCTGCATTGTTTTATCAGTCAATCAGCTTTGCAGAAATTCTTCTTAATTGAAGGTCTTCGTATTTAGAATTTAGATAAAAACATGTAAACTTTGGAAGCCTAAATAATGGGCCAATTGCAAGTCGGACTCGCGCACGAAGGGTTCCGTACCGTTATAGAGCAAAAATAGGCCAAAAATTGTGATTTTTGTATTTTATTTAAATATTATTGAAGTAGACATATTATTAAGGCCTTTGTGAGAATATCAAGTGCCTACCTGTTGCCATTAAATTGAGCAAAAAAGGCCAAAAAATCACGTTTGTTGTATGGGAGCCCCCCTTAAATATTAATTTTATTTTGTTTTTAGTATTTGTTGTTAAAGCGGCAACAGATATACATCTGTGAAAAGGTAGCGGTTCTTGAGATACAGCCTGGAGACAGACTGACAGACAGACAGCTGGACAGACGGACAGACGTACAGACGAACAGAAGTCTTAGTAATAGTGTCCCGTTTTTACCCTTTGGGTACGGAACCCTAAAAAAGCCTCTCTGTAAAATTGTCATTTTACAGTTTGATCCTTATACTCAGGACTCTTTAAGAGGAGATACTAGGGCCGTTTTTCCATACAAACGTTGTCCCCTGTTTCCTCCGTGGATAATGCCGGTAGAGTTATAATTTTTTTCCTGAATATCTATGGCCACTATTAGCGTGTCCTTATGTTTTCTTTATTTTCATAATTTAATTATTAAATAAAACCGACCAAGTGCGTGTCGGGCCACGCGCAATATAGGGTTCCGTAGTACCGCTAGTTTTTGATAATTTTAGGGTTCCGTAGCCAAATGGCAAAAAACGGAACCCTTATAGATTCGTCATGTCTGTCTGTCTGTCTGTCTGTCCGTATGTCACAGCCACTTTTCTCCGAAACTATAAGAGCTATACTATTGAAATTTGGTAAGTAGATGTAGTCTGTAAACCGCATTAAGATTTTGATACAATAATGGAAAAATTATTGAAAATTTTAGGGGTCCCCATAGGTACAACTAAATCAAAAAAAAATTTTTTTCATCTAACCTATGCGTGTGGGGTATCTATGGATAGGTCTTCAAAAATCATATTGAGTTTTCTAATATCATTTTCTTCTAATCTGAATAGTTTGCGAGAGAGACTCTTCCAAAGTGCTAAAATGTGTGTCCCCCCCCCTCTAACTTCTAAAGTAGGGGCATGATAAGTCTAAAAAAATATATATGATGTACTTTACTATAAAAACTACCAACGAAAATTAGTTTGAACGAAATCTAGCAAGTAGTTTTTTTTATACGTCATAAATGGTAAACCTAATTTAACTTTCATTAAATCCACTGAAATATAAAAATAAATCAAAAACCTTTTAATTTCATAAAAATAAACCTTATTGCTGCTGCGGAACCCTTCATGGGCGAGTCCAACTCGCACTTGGCCGGTTTTTTGTATAGTTAATGAATTTCAAAGGAATTTGAACGAAAATTTCCTTTATACTTCGCCGAATACATTTTTTTTTAGTTGATCGACTATTACTCAATAACTTATAAAGTCTTGTTAGCCGTGATAGTTTTCCTTTTAAATTCAGCATATTTCCTACCCTCGTGAATTTTTTCACATTTCCAGGAGCAACCGTTTAGCTACCGGTAGTAACCGGTAGTGGGAGGGGACACTGGACTCTAACGATTTTTTCCACTTTAAAACTTTATATTTCACAAATGGATCCCTATATCGCTTTATGTGTATGGGAGGTACCACAAAAAAAATTAAAGATTTTATATAAGTACCATTTTGTCGGCGTCATTAGGATGTACATTCATGGCGAATTACAGCTTTGTAGGCCTTATAGTCTCTGAGAAAAACCGCGGACAGACAGACGGACAGACAGACAGACGGACGGACAGACCGAAACTATAAGGGTTCCTTGTAGACTACGGAACCCTAAAAAGATATGAACGTTCAAAAACCCAAGAAAATGGCCAGATTTTCCGCTGTATTCTAGGGCTTCACGCGAGAGCGAGATTTTTCTTGTCTCGTCTCGTTTTCGTCTCGCTTTTTCGAGACGAGGCGAGACGAGACGAGACGAGACGTTTTGGAAAATATTATGGGCAATACCGAGACCACATATAGGGCAACCCGAGAGTCTCGTTTTGGGTCTCGTTAATTTTTTTAAATGAAGTTTTTATTCGAAAAATCAGAAAAGGTCTACTTAGAAAACAATATATTTTACAAAATATAAAATCTGGTAACCATCTTTGAAATATTTTTTTGTAAATTTAAAAATAAATCAATAACCGAGTATGATTCTTCCACATTTTTACTTCAACTTGTTAACGCTTCTTATAGTAACCCATCTCTTATCGGTACGGACCGAACCGGACAGTATGTTGTAAATGAAACCTTGAAAAGGCACAGATTCAGATCAAGACCTTTCCGATGTTACTAAAATTATTTATAAAATGCATTTTATATCATATAAATACGCTAGTTATAAAATATTCCTTATTCTCTTAATTATATAGAAATAGATCATTATTTACAACTAAGCGAGACGAGTCGAGACAACTGGTAACGAGACGAGACCGAGACTTGAACGAGACTCAATTTTTTGAGGATTGACGAGACCGAGACGAGATTTTTGTTACTCTCGCTTACTCTCGTCTCGTGTGAAGCCTTACTGTATTCAAACATCCAGAAAACAAATTTGGATAGATTATACAAAAAAAAAAAAACATATGAACACAGCTCAAGCCTTGCTTTTTAATGAAAAAAGTACTTAAATCGGTTAAGTTTTGGAGAAGAAATCAGGGGCAACGAATCGTTGATACACAATAGATTTTACAAATACTTGTTTTTCATTTCTCTAGCCCTTGGTGTTAATTTGGAAAATAAATTAGACACATATTGCAACTTTTTTCTCCTCCGGAGTCTAAAAAATAAAAAGGAATAGTAACAGGTATATCTGATAATGACCTCTCTACGGGTTTTGACCCTTGACTAGTAATGAATGATCTAATCCAACTATACTCAACCTGCGGCCCGCTAAGCCGCGCCGGGACTTTAACAGTGGCCCGCGTAATAAACAGTTAGCATGACAGATCTGGATAAAGTTGTGAAAAAGCGTTCACAATAATTAAAAAAATCACACTGAATATTTACCATACATCATTTTTAACCGCCGACGCAAAAAGAGGTTTGTTATAAGTTTGACGTGTCTGTCTGTCTGTCTGTGGCATCATAGCTCCCAAACGGACGACCCGATTTCAATTTAGTTTTTTACCTATTAAAGGTGACTTGCGTGCGAGTATTCTTAGACATGTTTTATGGAAATCGGTTGAGCCGTTTGAAAGTGGGGAAGAATTACGAATGTCTGCAAATATACTCGATTGGGGTCTCAAATGAAAACGCATTACGTGCATATTACAAAATAATATGTCGGGGTTTTTTTTTTTAATTTTATTGAAATCTTTGTTATTGATTTTTAGTTTATACGACATAAAGTTAAATAAAATAAAAACAAAGATGTTACGAGTATGCGTTATCTGGCCCATCATTTTTAGTTTAATTGTAACTATACTTTTTTTTCTACTATTAAAATCGCAAATAATTTCGGTTGCGGCCTGCGACACCAAGACTAAATCGTGTTTATGGCTCGTATTAAAAAAAGTTGAGTACCACTCATCTAATCATAAAATGTATGTCTTAGAATTTAGAATGGGGGAGTGTTCATATATTTTACTTTGATTTTGCTTGCGCACAGAACAGCAGACATAACTAAGTAAATAATAAGTTCCTTCTGTGTAGATATTTTAGACACGTATAAAAAGTTTGTACAAGTTTGTTTCATAGTTGTTTTAATACGTTAAGATAAATTACCTTCACCATCCATACTAATATTTTAAATGTAGAAGTGTGTCTGTCTGTTATCTCTTCACGCTTATCTAGGGATTCGGATTTCGGGGGATTATCTAGTAATCTAGTTGTGCATAAGCACACACAGCTGATGCTGATTTGTAAGTCTGTGATGGCTGATAATTATCACCTCAATGTAAACAAAAACAAAAGATATTACAGAAAAACATGTTATTGAATACTAAAAGAATTTGTATGTCAGACATTACACGATACATATAAATTAATTTTATACGTGGAAGCTTACTTTTCATAATTTTATCGACTATTCGATTTTATTTAACTTGCTCTGTATGTATGTAAGTATGTATGTTACGGTGGAATTTTGGAACTCAATTTTGAAGTAGATATATTTAACCGATTGAGCTGAAATTTTGCATACGCGTTTAGTTTGGATGACAATGCACGATATGGTATGTCACATCACTCTAAATCCAATATGGCCGACCATCTAAGATGGCGAAATAATTATTTTTTATGCAGTCCTACAATATGGATATTAAATGAAAGGGCTTTTTGAGAGTAACTCGAAAACGAATGTAATTTCATTCTACATCCAACATTGCGGCTCATCTAAGATAGGGGAATAGTTATTTTTAATGCACTTCTGCAATATGAGTATCAAATGAAAGAGCTTATTGAAAGTAACTCGAAAACGAATGTAATGTCATTCTACATCCAATATGGCGGCTCATCCAAGATACGGAAATAGTTATTTTTAATGCACTTCTGCAATATGGGTATCAAATGAAAGGGCTTATCGAGAGTAACTCGGAAACGAATGTAATGTCATTATATTATATCCAATATGGCAGCTTAGCCAAGATAGGGGAATAGTTTTTTTAAAGCACTTCTGCAATATGGGTATCAAATAAAAGGGCTCATTGAGAGTAAATTGAAAAGTAATAGTCAAGTCGTGTCGTGACGTGTCGTGTCGTGTCGTGCCGTGACGTGACGTGGCATGATGTGACGTGACGTTACGTATCGTGTCGTGTCGTGACTTTACGTGACGTCACGTGGCGTGACGTGAAATGACGTGACGTGACTTCAAGTCAAATCCACCCAGGTTTCAGAAAATGCCCGGTTGAATCCGGTCACTTTTGTTAGATGAAATTTAACTTTTTAGTCATGCAGAAATAAACGGAATATAACAACTCGCTAAATATAGATTTTTCAATGGTCAAAGTCGAGTACGATTTCTTAAGGACTTAAGTTAATCAGATTTTAACAAATTTTTGAAACAAAACAAATTACTATCAAACAGACTAAGAAATCTAGCCAGAGATAACTAAAAAACAAAAAATAAATTATAAACAAAAAACTTTTTGAAAAAAAGCTTTTATTTAAATAGTCTAAAAAGAAAAAATAAATTTCTGGTTGATGATTTGTAAATAAACTAGTAAGTACTAATGTAACTGAGTAAATTGAAATTATATTTTTATTTTAATAAATTTATCAAGTACTGATAGATTGTTAAGTCTCGCGAGTCGCGACAAGCTTTTATTATCATGCAAATTGTATAATATATTGAGGATTATAACTTAATAGTTAAAAATTTTAAGGAGAAATTTATTTTTTTCTTTTTAGACTATTTAAATAAAAGCTTTTTTTCAAAAAGTTTTTTGTTTATAATTTATTATATTATAAAAACTCTTATTATTTTCCTTTATTTAATCAGACAGACTTAGAAATCAGCATCTATGTGTGCATAATAATAATATCCTCAATGTAAACAAAAACAGAAGATATTACAGAAAAACATGTTATTCAATACTAAAAGTGTTTTGAAATAGTAATTGTTAAATTTCTCATCATCGCATTCATATTGTTATAAGGCATTCCCGAGCGATAAACAACAGTTTTGGCGCAACGGAGTTAGGCCGCGTTTCCATTGATGCGGAGCTGGGCGGAGAGGAGGGGTAAAGAGCGGTGAAAAGTCGTCAGTGTTTTCACTGAAGCGGAGCGGAGTGGAGTGGAATGGAGCATACTTTTGGAATTGATTGAATGATTCTGAGGCACTGCACGCGAGTCACGCACCGCCCCGCTCCGCACCGCTGTCCTCCGCTCTGCACCCCAATGCTCGTTGTCCTCCGCACCGCACCGCATCGCCTCGCTGTATTTTTATTATGAATATCCGCTCAGCTCTGCTTCACCTCGCTCGTGCTGTTTCCATTGAAGCGGAGTGGAGATTTCGAGCATAGTGATTGGTCAACTCGGGCACCGCTAAGCTCCTCTCCAGCTTCGCCCCGCTCCGCGTCAGTGGAAACCCGGCCTTACGGCGTCATCTAGTTGTTACTAAACTTAGGTATAAATATAAGGCTCCTTTCCAATAAAACCGGCCAAGTGCGTGTCGGGCCACGCGCAATATATAATAGGGTTCCGTAGTACCGCTAGTTTTTGATATTTTTTTTAATGGTCAATGAATGTACATTTATAACGTGTTTTACACTACTAACAACATCATCTCAGTTACATTTAAAGGAATTTGAACGAAAAGTTCCTTTACACTTCTCCGAATACATTTTTTTTAGTTGATCGACTATTACCTACTCAATAACTTATGAAGTCTTCTTAGCCGTGATAGTTTTCCTTTTAAATTCAGCATGTTTTCTACTCCTGTGAATTTTTGCACATTTCCAGAAGCAACCGTTTAGCTGGTAGAAGGGGGGGACACTGGACTCTAACGATTTTTTCCACTTTAAAACTTCATATTTCACAAAAGGATCCCTTAATTGGAAAAAGATCTTTGAACACTCGTAATATTTTTAAAAAACCTATCCAACGACACCCCACACGGTGGGGTGGACGCGAAAAAAAATTCATCCCCGCTTGATGTGTAGGGGAGGTACCTTAAAAAAAATATTTTTTAAAGATCTTATATACCATTTTGTTGGCATCATTAATATGTGTATTCATGCCGAATTACAGCTTTGTATGTCCTATAGTCTCTGAGCAAAATCGCGGACAGACAGACGGACGGACGGACAGACGGACAGACTGAAACTATAAGGGTTCCTTGCTGACTACGAAATCCTAAAAAATCGGCCAAGTGCGAGTCGGACTCGCGCACGGAGGGTTCCGTACCGTTATAGAGTGAAAGTAGGCAAAAAATTGTGTTTTTTATATGGGATCCCCCCTTAAATATTCACTTTATTTGGTTTTTAATATTTGTTGTTATAGCGGCAACAGAAATACACAATATTTAAAAACCGGCCAAGTGCGAGTTGGACTCGCCCATGAAGGGTTCCGCAGCAGCAATAAGGTTTATTTTTATGAAATTAAAAGGTTTTTGATTTATTTTTATATTTCAGTTAATTTAATGAAAGTTAAATTAAGTTTACCATTTATGACGTATAAAAAGAAGTACTTGCTAGATTTCGTTCAAACCAATTTTCGTTGGTAGTTTTTATAGTAAAGTACATCATATATTTTTTTAGAAGTTAGAGCCCTTACTTTAGAAGTTAGAGGGGGGGTGGGGGGGAGACACACATTTTACCACTTTGGAAGAGTCTCTCTCGCAAACTATTCAGGTTAGAAAAAAATTATATTAGAAACCTCAATATGATTTTTGAAGAACTATCCATAGATATCCCACACGCATAGGTTAGATGAAAAAAAAATTATATAAATATAAAAATACCCCTATTTTAAAAAAAATTTGATTTAGTTGTACCTATGGGGACCCCTAAAATTTTTAATAATTTTTCCATTATTGTATCAAAATCTTAATGTGGTTCACAGACTACATCTACTTACCAAATTTCAATAGTATAGCTCTTATAGTTTCGGAGAAAAGTGGCTGTGACATACGGACGGACAGACAGACAGACAGACAGACACGACGAATCTATACACCTACCGAGTAAAGTGGCGAGACAGTCTCAGACTATCGGAAATTTTTTTTTGGTCGAGAAGTGAAAACACTATCTCGCCACTCTACTCGATAGGTGTAATCAGGCCCTATGAGTGAATTGCTTCACAGTTCACACCATAAAACAACTAGATTAGGTTATTATTTTGGCATTTGTTAACTAAACATTAACGATAACTGGCCAGAATTAAATATGGCGTAATTTTAACCATTGTGTAGTATAGTTATTAGTTGAAAATTCAAATAATTTACTTTGTCGCGGGCCGCACAGATAACGGCCACGGGCCGCAATTTGACGACCACGGGTTTACATTGTTGCTGTATTATACTAATTTTATTAATTACTAGACTTTCCGCGCGGCTTCGCCCGCGTAAATTAGATATTTCACAGACAAATCAGTCTACAAAAAATAGCCTATGATCCTTCACGTGGTCTACTTCTTATCTGATCCAAATAACAGAAAAATTGCTCTAGTAGTTCGTAAGATTTTCAAATAATTTCCCCCCGTTTTTTCCACATTTTCCTCTATTTCTTAGCTCCTATTAGTCTTAGCGTGATAAAATAGAGCCTATAGCCTTCCTCGATAAATGGACTATCTAACACTGAAATCATTTTTCAAATCGGACCAGTAGTTCCTGAGATTAGCGCGTTCAAACAAACAAACTAACAAGTTCTTCCGCTTTATAATATTAGTATAGATAAAAAGTGTCGTGACACACAAGGACAGAATGTTGGTTATTTGGTTCTTTTATTCCTAGGTTATTAGGATTATTAGACATCTAGAGTTAAAACAACATTAAATAAGGCCAAATGATTATCATTTCTATACTATAATAATAATAATAATATAAAGCTGAAGAGTTTGTTTGTTTGTTTGAACGCGCTAATCACAGGAACTACTGGTCCGATTTTAAAAATTCTTTCAGTGTTAGATAGCTCATTTATCGAGGAAGGCTATAGACTATATTTTATTACGCTAAGAGGAAAATGTGGAAAAAAACGAGGAAAATTATTGCAAAGGGATTATCTCACGAACTACTGGAGCAATTTTTATGTTATTTGGCACATATAAAAAGTAGACTACGAAAAGGATCGTAGGCTATTTTTGTGGGCTAATTTGTCTGTGAAGTTCCTAATTTACGCGGGTGAAGCCGCGCGCAATGGCTAGTAAACAATAACTATTATTATTGTAACTATAATTGTTTATAATAATAGACAAATTAAATTATTAATATCTATTTAATATAATACTTATTTTTTTATGCTAAATCAAGTATTAGAAACCAATTCATTTGAAAACCCAAAAAAATCCAGATACAGTAGGTAGGTATCAAACCGCATGAAACACCGTTGGTACAAAATGTATTAAAGTGAAATATGTTTTAACTAGTGTCTGGTGAATTGTTATTAATACATTATTTATAAAATCCTATATGTAACAATAAGCAATTTGCCAATACAAAGTCATTTCTATAGCCGATTGTAATAAACAATAAACATCAGTATATCGTAAAACATAAATAAATGACTTAGTACGAATGAATAGAATAGGATCCATATGTATTATGTCATAAATTAGTCTAGACTCTAGTATTTAAGGCCCTATACTACGCAAATTCATGTTTTTATTTTCTAGATCTTTGAGTTTTGACCAGAAGTAAATTTTATAATCAATCAAACATTTTTTTTGGTTTGTTCCGTTCCTTTTTAAGGCTGACATAGTCTTAAAATTTTGATTTATATCCATTTACCAATAAAAAAACCGGCCAAGTGCGTGTCGGGCCACGCGCAATATACGGTTCCGTAGTTCCGCTTGTTTTTGATATTTTTTGTATGGTCAATGAATGTACATTTATAACGTGTTTTACACTACTAACAACATCATCTCAGTTACGTTAGAAGGAATTTGAACGAAAAGTTCCTTTATCTGACGACCTCTGTGGCTCAGTTGGTGGGCTGTTGGCAGCTCAAGCCGGGGGTCACGGGTTCGAATCCCGCCGACGGAACAAAAAGTTTTCAAAGTTCCTGGGTCATGGATGTGTATTAAATATGTGTATCATATAATAAAAATCTTAAATATATGTATAGTATAAATGTATTAAATATATTTCCGTTGTCTGGTACCCGTAACACAAGTCCTTCAGGTACTTAGCACGGGGCCACTGACGTGGTGTGAAGCGTCCATAGATATTATTATTATTATTATTTATATTTCGCCGAATACATTTTTTTTAGTTGATCGACTATAACTCAAAAACTTATGAAGTCTTCTAAGCTGTGATAGTTTTTCTTTTAAATTCAGCATATTTCCTACTCCCGTGAATTTTTTTACATTTCCAGAAGCAACCGTTTAGCTGGTAGAAGGGGGGGGGGGGGGGGGGGGGGCACTGGACTCTAACGATTTTTTCCACTTTAAAACTTAATATTTCACAAACGGATCCCTAAATCGGAAAATGATCTATGATTCATACTCATAATATTTTTGAAAAACCTATCCAACGACACCCAACACGATGGGGTGGACGCGAAAAAATAAATTCAACCCCGCTTGATCTGTAGGGAAGGTACCATAAAAAAAAAAAAAATTTTTAAGATTTCATGTACCATTTTGTCGGCATCATTAAGAGCGCGCTGTGAAGCTAGCCCCGCCTACAAACAACGCTATCCTCCAATCGTGATACAATAATTCCATGAATCGTGCTTCCGGGCAATGTACTTTAGGCTGCAGCTAATAGTGAACAATATCGCGTAACAACGGTTCCCGCATTATAGCACGAAAGTAAAGGTCGTAAGTCCCAAAACAGTTTTTTGATGATTACTTACTTAAAAACTAAATACAATACTAATATTTCATTTAGCTATTATTTTATAAAGTGTATGATTGTAGTATTGCAAGTTAATTAATGATAGTAACTCAATAAGTGTAACAGATATTTGTTGAAATGCCCAAAAAGATTCATAATTTCGAAAAATAAAACTATCGAGTCAAAATAAGTGAATCGTGTTTTCCGTAAGCTAAATATCAGATAAATATACAATGATTAAATAAATCTCAATTTCATTTGAGTCAATCGTCTTCCGGGATCGTAATACTTATTAGAAAACACAGCAAAATTGCAAAGCCCGCTCTTAATATATGCATTCATGCCAAATTACAGCTTTGTAGGTCCTATAGTCTCTGAGCAAAACCGCAGACAGACAGACGGACGGACGGACAGACGGACAGACAGACGGACGGACAGACCGAAACTATAAGGGTTCCTTGTTGACTACGGAACCCTAAAAAGTGTGTTAAGAATAATAGTTTCAAAATTTTATTTCTTCAAAAATTCAGCGAATACAAATTTATACAGGAAAAATAAAAACAATAATAATTAGATAAATCGTTTTGATTACAAAGAAAAATTTGTTGATATGTGAGAGCAACGCCATGTTATGAATATTTGGTACAAAAAATCCACAGGCGCTTCGATAGATAATAATTATAATAATAATAATAATAATAATATCTATGGACGCTTCACACCACGTCAGTCTGGCCCCGTGCTAAGTACCTGAAGGACTTGTGTTACAGGTACCAGACAACGGAAATATATTTAATAGTTTTATACTATACATATATTTAAGATTTTTATTATATCATACACATATTTAATACACATCCAGACCCGGGAACATTGAAAACTTTTTGTTCCGTCGGCGGGATTCGAACCCGCGACCCCCGGCTTGAGCTGCCACACACTCAACCAATTGAGCCACAGAGGTCGAGGAATGACATGAGTCAAATCTGTCTATCAGTGACTGATTATCTATTATAGAAAACCTAGAGTATGTTCACAAATATATTCCCAGTATACTGGCCAGAGCTCCTTAGGCCTAGAATCGCCGTGGTCCCTTATGTTCTCATCTCTGGGCAGGGGCGCCAAAATACCAACTACTCCCTCTGGATCGTTCGTATCCAACGAAGGCAACGAAGTGCCGCTCGAATTGTTGACTGCCATAGTGTTTCAAACAGGCTGGATCCCTTGGAATTACGCCGAGATGTAGCTTCACTCTGCATCCTCTATCGGTTGTATCACGGGCAGTGCTCTGAGGAATTGTTCGGAATCATACCTCCCGCAACTTTTCGCCATCGTTCCACGCAAAAAATATAGCATCCTCATCACCTTGATGAGTGGCAGTCTTTCACCGTGCGATTTTCGCGTAACTTTCTGCCGCGTACCTACTGTAAAACTGAAACTGTCACCAGTAGTATTTCCGGACCAATACGACCTGCAAACCTTCAAGAAGAGAACGTAACGAAAAGGCCGGCAACGCACCTGCAGCTCTTCTGATGTTGCGAGTCTCCATGGGCAACGGTAGTTGCTTTCCATCAGGTGACCCGTTTGCTCGTTTGCCCCCTTATATAAAAAAAAGCTATCGAACAAAGTTCTCCCGCGATGTATACAAACTAGCGAGGCGTGACGTAATAGCTCGCTGACACTTTGTATGGATCGTTTTGGGAAGGTTTATTTTATGTGATTTTCGAATGGTTATATCTTGGAGAGTTTTCAAGATAGCAGAGCATTCTTTCACCGATGTTTCTATTTTTGAGAGTTCTTTTAATTACCAAGAAAAAAAAATAGGAAACCTATTAGGCATGCTGCAGACAGCTCTTAGATCACAATTAAGCTATCGTGGTTATCCATCAAAGCTCAACGTGCCATCCTATCGAGATCGAAACTATATAATTTTATGATTTAAAACATTGAATTGCTTTTCCTTTTCAGAGATTCTGAGCAACATACAGCAACTGGCTAAAATGGTTGAGAAGAACGGGGGAGTCAGTAAGGTTTGGATTGGCCCTTCGCTTTATATTGGTAAGTTCTACTGCTAAAAAACATTAAAGTAAAAAAAAAAATACGTGTGTCACTCGGGGACTGCCGCGATAAATCTATTGCATAGCATTTTTTATCAACTTATGCAATTATAATTCGCATATATCGGAACGACGACGGAAACGACTGGTCGGAGTGGGGGAGTGTTAGGTTTTTTTCGTTACGGAAATTCTTGATTCGGTCGCCGCGCTCAAATCCCGAGATAAAAGCTATGCAATAGCTTAAAAAAGTAGTAGTTTCAACACTACTACTTCAAGTCTCTCTCCCTTAAGTTTTCAGTTGCAGAAGTAAAAATAATAATTGATTTTGGTCTTACGTCACTATAAATAAACCTAGCTAAAGATTAAATACTTTAAAATGTTGTTATTAATAAAAGTGTTTGTTTTTCAACAGTAACTTTGGACCCTAATGATGTTCAGAAGATCCTTGAAAACTGTTTACAAAAGGACGAGTCCTACAAATTTTTACGGACTTGGCTGGGCAATGGACTTTTCGTAGCGCCAGGTAAATTTTAACACAATACAGTAGGTATTCTTATAATATACATAATATTGTTGTCTGTTTGTGTGTCTGTCTATTTTTCTGTTACCATTTCATGTCCAAACGCAACGCAACTGATTTTTTTTTTTTTAAATTAAAAATAATTTATATATTTTTATTCTAGTGGACCTATGGAAGGCGCACCGTAGACTGCTCCTCCCGGTGTTCAACAACAAGATAGTGGAAGACCACATCTACGTGTTCGGCGCGCAGGCTGATGTGCTGGTGAAGAGGCTTGGCGAGAAAGTGGGGAGGGCGGAGTTCGATGTGTTCAAGTACATCACATCCTGCACGCTCGATATTGTCTTTGGTAAGGGTTTTACCGAGTAAACTCTACATAATGTTGTGATATTATCTTAAATAAAGTATAATACAGAGAATACATAATCATTATAGTCGTCTTCGTGTTCACTTAGATACGTTTAGCTACAGAAAAATAATAATATTATACTATGTATAGCTATATGAATGAAACCTGGAAATCACATTGCGGCCTTTAATGATCTAGGCCCTTTAAGCACAGATTACTAAATTATCTATACATATATAGGTCTACCAGAATGTGATGGCAAAAAGTGAGAAAATAAATTGACTCTAGCAATACCGGGGTAATTGGAATAAAACATTTTGATCCTTTTTTTTCTTATAGCGGCTGATTCTGTGTGTTAAACATGCAAATATAAAAATTTATCCAATGATCAAGGATATTTTATGAAAATTGCTGTCAAAAATTGCCATCAGATTCTGGTAGACCTATAATAAAACTGTAGAAATGAAAATTCTGTACATTAAAGATATTCAAAAAATAATAAGCGGGGGGTGTTACTACATCGCTATAGAAGCCAAAAATGTGATTAGATTTTTGTCTGTCTTTCTGTCTGTATGTCTGTCCGTCTGTATGTTTGTTCCACTATCACACGAAAACTACTGATCCGATTTGAATGCGATTTTCGCAGATATATTTGTCTTCTTCCAACTTAACATCTGGTGTATAAAAAAAATTCCCCCCACCCCTCTAAGGGGACAAAAGAGGGGGTCAGATTTTGTATCAAACTTTTTTCTTTAACACGAAAACTACTGATCCGATTTGCATACCGTTTTCGCAGATATATTTGTCTCCTTCCAACTCAACATCTGGTGTATAAAAATCCCCCCCCCCCCACCCTTCCCTCTAAGGGGACCAAAGAGGGGGTCAGATTTTGTATCAAACTTTTTACTTTAATGGACTCCATATTATTAACTGTGTTTTCCAACTTAACATCTGGTGTATAAAAAATTTCCCCCCACCCCTCTTAGGGGACAAAAGAGGGGGTAAGATTTTGTATCAACTGATGAAGTTGATACAAAATCTTACCCCCTCTTTAAATGGCAAAACAACGTTGCCGGGACAGCTAATAATTACTACGTGCTATAGAAATGCTATAGAAAGTATAAATTAATTACATTTTCAAATGATTTCATATCAACAACATATTATACATGCTAACATTATAAATGTGAATGTGTGTCTGTCTGTCTGTTCTTCTTCTTTTTTACGCCTATACCGATAAACCAATTTTGCTAAAATTTGGTAAGTATAGAGATACTTCAAATCCCGGGAAAGGACATCTAATATGATACTTTTCCTCCCGGAAAAATTTACTGTTCCCGCGCGATAAACGAATTTATTTGGTGCAACGGAGTTGCGATCACCAAATCGTCACAAACATATTTTGATCGTTTAACATCCATCGTTATTCGATAAACTTAAACCATAAAAACAAGAGAGCAAAAGCGCAATATTATACATAAGTAATCTATACTACTAAATCTTTAAGAAAACTATATTTTATAATAGGTAATTTGTATTTAACAAAATACAATGCAAAAAATTGTAAAAATGGCTGGGGGAATTTGCAATGATGAATGAGTCGACAAATGCTAAACACTATTTATTCGTCTGGAAGGAGCGACGATTTAGGCATAGAAAAGTCTTTGCCTAGAATCTAGATAGAGTAAATTTAATTTCTTTTATCTCCCAGGCCCTTTAGCCAAGGCCCAAGACCTTTTCTTTATCGCTTCTTTATAGAATCGCCGATCAAAATATAGGTATAGAATTGACATAAGCGTTCGTTTATATGACGTTAACGTTCGACTCGTCTAATGTCAATTCCATAGATTTTTATCGGCGATTCAATGGAGAAGCGATAAAGAAAACGTCTTGGCTACAGGCTCTGGACCGATTTTTTACATGCCCATTCCACGCATGGAAATAAAAAAAATTAATTGAATTTTTTTTTCAACATAGAGACAGCAATGGGCGAGAGGATGGACGTCCAACACAACCCGGACACACCGTACCTGCGCGCGCGCAACATCGTCATGTCCATCATCAGCATGCGCCTCTTCAAGGCCTGGATGCAGCCCGACGCGCTCTTCAAGCTCACACCCTACTACAAACTCCAGAAGGAGGGCATTGAACTCACTCATAAGTTTACGGATGAGGTAAGGAAATACTATAGCCTAAAATCTAAAAATTGACACACCTGCTTACATAGTCTAGATCAGTGGTACTCAACCTTTTTTAAACGGGTCACAAACACATTATATGGTATCGCGGTCCGCGGACTACAAGCAAAAAACCGGCCAAGTGCGAGTTGGACTCGCCCATGAAGGGTTCCGCAGCAGCAATAAGGTTTATTTTTATGAAATTAAAAGGTTTTTGATTTATTTTTATATTTCAGTTGATTTAATGAAAGTTAATTTAAGGTTTACCATTTATGACGTATAAAAAAAACTACTTGCTAGATCTCGTTCAAACCAATTTTCGTTGGTAGTTTTTATAGTAATGTACATCATATATTTTTTAGACTTATCATGCCCCTACTTTAGAAGTTAGAGGGGGGGGGGGGGGATACATTTCACCAGTTTCAAAGAGTCCCTCTCGCAAACTATTCAGGTTAGAAAAAAATGATATTAAAAACCTCAATATGCTTTTTGAAGACATATCCATAGATACCCCCACACGCATAGGTTAGATGAAAAAAAAATTTTTTTTGTTGGTTTAAGGTTTACCATTAAAAAAAAACTGCTTGCTAGATCTCGTTCAAACCAATTTTCGTTGGTAGTTTTTATAGTAATGTAACATCATATATTTTTTTAGACTTATCATACTTTAGAAGTTAGAGGGGTGGGGACACACATTTTACCACTTTGGAAGAGTCTCTCTCGCAAACTATTCAGGTTCGAAAAAAATTAAATTAGAAACTTCAATATGATTTTTGAAGACCTATCCATAGATACCCCACACGCATAGGTTAGATGAAAAAAAAATTATCTCTATAATGGTACGGAACCCTTCGTGCACGAGTCCGACTCGCACTTGGCCGATTATTATTGCCTACTTCCTAACTACTTCTTAACTTACAACGTTTCGGAACCCTTCGTGCGCGAGTCTGACTCGCATTTTTTTTAATAAATTAATTAATTTTCACTAATTAACACAAATATCAATACTTACACGACGTAAATTGGGGTTCTTACACAATTTTAGACATAAAACGATATCAGTCGTTAGTAAAAACAAATAAAATTAAGTGTATTAACAAGATCGTCTAATTTTTGACCTAAAAAGAGTTAAAATCCAATCCAATGCCAAGTTTAGATGAACTTCATAGATCGTAATCATCTTCATCAACAGCCTGATCCATAATACTTCTAAATTTGAACTTGGCAGGTTTTCGTACTATACCTACGTAACACTTGATTAATTGTATAATTAGATAATATTTATATAATTAAATTAACCTGCCAAGTTTAAATCAGAAGTATTATGGATCAGGCTGTTGATGAAGATGATTATTGATTACGATCGATGAAGTGCATCTAAACTTGTCATTGGATTGGATTTTAACTCATTTTTAGGCCAAAAATTTGCCGATAGGAACTTGGCCCCATTTTAACAGGTATGTTTTTGTTGGGATAAAGTCTAGTCGTAAAGAAATAGAAATTCGTGCATTGACATATTTTGACATATCGCTCGTCTCTTTCTTCCGCGTAAGAAAATTATTGTCGGGCTCGTTTCGCTAATTATTATATTTTTTGTTTAGGTAATTAAACGAAAGAGGAAACTTTTTGAAGCACACAAGGGCCATATTCAAGATGGTAAGTAAATATACTTTTTATCCTATTATATAATATGCATGTTATCATCAGTATGTACATATTATGACATAGTTAATCAATGCTAAAACTTTTTTTACATAAACATCGCGCCTATCCATTTTTGGCAAGCGATCGTAACAGTGCCGGATTTATATTTTTTATGAGTGTAGGCTACTTTATTTCCGCCGCCCCATGTACGAAATGCCGCCCCTAGGCCGCGGCTACATCCTATTTATAAATCCAGCCATAGAGTCTATCGTGTCAAACTGCTGTGCTGGTGCTATGTCATGAATCACGATATAGGTGTCATGTGTCGATAATATGCCTATTTGACACGATAGACAGGCTACATAGCGGTACCTGCACCCGTAGCACGGCTACAGTAGAAATACGAAAGTATAGACAAACAGCGGTGATAAACTGAAGGTGCCGCGCGATCTTTACCGCGGCTAGCCGCGATCGACAAAAATTCAATTAAAATGTCACTTTATGACATAGACTATAGTCTACGTCATAAAGTAGGATTTTATTTGAATTTTTAGGACTATAGTCTATATATGTCATAAAGTGGCATTATATTTGATTTTTTGTCGATCGCGGCTAGCCGCGGTAAAGATCGGAACGGCACCTTCAGTTTATCTCCGCTGTTTGTCTATACTTTCGTATTTCTACTGTAACTGTGCTACGGGTGCTGGTGGCAAATAGAATATCAAACACCCTCATTGATATTTACCTATGTTACTTTTCATAGGTCCGCGCGACATCCTCGAACTGCTGTTAGAGCGAGACAACAAGTTCACTGACGAACAGCTCCGAGAACACATAGACTCTATCACCATAGCCGGCAACGACACCACCGCCCTAGTCATTTCGTACGCTCTGATGTTGCTGGGCAGCCACCAGCAGGAACAGGAGAATGTTTATCAGGAGTAACTATATATGTATATTTTCTATCTCGGATATGTTTATGGAAATGATAATGATGACAATATGGTTTGTCACCCTCTATAATTCTTTAGCGAAGGGCCAATATGGTTTGTCACACTCCAGTGGCGGGGCGAGACCTAAATTTTATGTGGGCAAGATATATCATGCGAGGCCCCCTAAAATATATTTTGCGAGGCCCCCTGATGGATGACGCGACGCATCACGCAAGAAGACGATCTGTTGAGAGAAAGAATTTTTTGATACTCAAACGTTCATTATAATTTTTTTATTTATGAATATTTGAGTATCACAACTCGTAAAACCTTAAAAAAAACTCGCGGTCCAAGGGGCGGCGTCCAAGCTACAGCCTACAATGAGTGGCTTTGAAGGATTTTAAGAACAGCGCGGCTCAACCTTTGTCTACTAAATACATGTTTTTAGTTATCTTATAGGATCTTATACGTTCATACCTAGCTAAGTTTAAAGGAAGGAGTAGGACGTAGTATGCATGAACGTAGAAAAAAAGGTAGTATGCTAATAAAATTTAATAGTAACCAAATTATAATAGTATACCTAAGGCCCCGTATTTTTGGTCAGTACTCAAGATGCATCTCGGTCTCAAGACACGGTTCAGGCTCTGTGATTGGTTGGCTGTCAAAATTTGGACCAATCACAGAGCCGAACCGCGTCTTGACTCTTGAGAGTTGAGACCGGGTCGCATCTTATACGTTCAACACTGACAAAAAATACGGGCCCTAATACCATCACTCTATGTTTCGCAGACTCCGCAGTATATTTGGCGATTCAATGAGATCTCCCACTAAGGATGACATAAACAAGATGGATTACCTGGACCGAGTGGTGAAAGAGACCATGAGGCTGTATACCGTTGTCCCGATCATTGCCAGAAAGACACAGAAGGAACTCAAGCTCTGTAAGTTTGAGCATATTTTATTGATTCTAGTAATTATTAGTAGCATGCAAATAAATAATACCTAATTGTTATTCAGTAGATAATCAAAATGTTTAAAAAAATTGGTTGTCTGCACTGTTGTCTGTAAAGTCGGTTTATGGCACTTACGGACGATAGACGGTAGTTTGACATGACAACGTCAAACACAGTCGCTCGAGCTGTCACAGCGAGCTGTGCTCGAGCCAAAGACCTCTAAACCTAGCTCGAGCTGATCATGCCTCTCTCGTTCGTGTCGCGCTCTCGCTTGCGGAACGCGACAATGAGTGTAAGCCGGCCCCTAGACGATCAATTGTATTGTCAATATCACGCTTCAATTTTATTGAACAGTTTATTTGACAATTAGATTGAAGGCGCGCGATGTTCAATATCAACCTTAAACGGTCAATAATATTACGCAATACCTACGTGATATGGCGCAATAATATTGCTCGTCTAGGAGCCCGGCGCCCGCTAACGGGAAAGTGACGTCATCTTTTTCGTGCATGCAGCCCGTAGTATTCTGGTAGTATCGACATCGAGTTAATATGAGACGTTGTCACGTCATTAAAAATAATAATTATAGGTCTACCAGAATCTGATGGCAAAAAGTGAGAAAGTAAATTGACTCTAGCAATACCGGGGTGATTGGAATAAAACATTTTGATCCTTTATTTTTTCCTTATAGCGGCTGATTCTGTGTGTGAAACATGCAAATATATAAATCTATCCAATGATCAAGGATATTTTTTGAAAATCTGCTGTCAAAATTTGCCATCAGATTCTGGTAGACCTATAGGTACAGTTCGAACAACCCAAGTTGTAAAATATTTTTCAGTTTTGAATTACGAAAATTTTAGAATTCAGAACATTCGCCTGTACATTGTGCACCTAAGGCATTGAAATTAAAACTCTGCATTCAAAGAATAGAGCTGAAAATGGTACAATTGAGTGTCGAACCTAATTAAATTTCATTTGCAGCTACTTGTACGGTGCCCGCCGGCGTTGGTTGCGCTTTGACGCCATTTGTGATGCACAGATCGAAGACGCTCTGGGGTCCAGACGCTGATGAGTTTATACCAGACCGGTTTCTACCAGAGAACAGCGCAACGAGACACCCCTGTACCTACATACCATTCAGCCATGGCATTAGAAATTGCATAGGTAAGAAATAACATGGGAATGGGGGTAAAATGGGGTACTTAAAGTTCTAGAGTAAGAGCCAGGGACAGCCAGACATTCGTTATTTTATCAAAACTGAAAGTTTGCTTGTTTTTAATAACGACATTTGAGTCCAGGGTTGCCAATGATAATTATCAGATTTCCCCAAAAATCATGGTCTAATTCCCCAAATTGGGGATAAAAATTTTGCTGATTCCCCACAAATTCCCCACACATGTTTTTTTAAAAAATGAATCAATATCCTACTACTTGAGTGTAATTCGCATTAGTATAATTTTAATTAATAATAATAAAAACTCAAACAGTTATCATGATTCATGATCAATAAGTTTTATTTTATTTGTTTCACGCTACTTCCTTTATTTTTTCGTACAAGGACCTTCAGCTGAAAAAAACACTACTTACAAAAAAAAAGAAAAGTAGCAAAATTGGTCAAACTGTTCACACGTGTGACGTAATGCCGTGACCAACATTGGAAATAGCGATACATTTTATTTAAATAGATTGTTGAAATAATACCTCTATAATAATATTTAAAATATTATTTTCTATATTTTGTGGAAGGCATTTTCTTTGAAGGGTTTAACTTGACACTGTCCCCTAGTTTTTAATTCCTTCTCTTTCAGCCAGAAATTGTAAAAAGCCAGCGCATTATATGTGAGCATCAGACATCAAACGTAATCAGTAATCACTTTGATTATAAGCAATATTGTCAATTTACTACAATAAATCGATCTTAAGAATGTTCGATGTGTCAATGTAGAATGATGAAATATTTGCTAATAATGAAAAAGATGTCAAAATGTTAAAATCCCCGCATTTGCCCCACATAATGCCAATCCCCAACGAATCCCCAATCAACTTGAAATTCCCCGCAGTTTGGGGAATTCCCCACAAATCGGCAACGCTGTTTGAGTCGCGGTTAATTTAGGTTTTTTTTTTAATTATTAATGGGTTGTTTTCTTTTTTTTGATCTCCACCAGACGGCGCGACGATAGACACTTCTAGATTTTCTATTGGTTCCCCACCGATCTGAAATTATCTGCAGGTTGTCATCACTGACTACATATGGGTTGTTTCTTAAAAATCTCAGTGTACTGTCAAGTGTGACATAAATCAAAAGCTAAGCGATCATTGGCCTAAGCGATTAGGCCAGTATACTAGTAACAGTTTAGGAACACGCTGACATAATATAATACTTGTCAAACTGAAAACTGACAACTGAAAGAGTTTTGGCGGGATGATACTTTGACACTTCTTCTACTTTTTATTGTTGGTGTGGTTTTTATTATTTTTTCCCAAATTGTGTTATTTGGGTTTTTGATGTTCATTATTGGTAAAATATTAGCCATTTAATATCCGTTATCTTGCAGAAGTGCAGGTAAGATGTTGTCAAAACCAAAATGTATAATTCCTGTGACATTTGGTGTGAATAACGGTAAATAGGGCTATTTCTTCCGTGAGTTTTAACTAAAACATCGTTATAATAACTTTATTATCCTATTCGTTGGAATATTATTGCGTCTTTTTCAAATTGAAATGTATCAAGTTTTACCTTCTTTTGCCCAGTTTTGTAATAATTAATGATGGTATTACCGATAGTTGTCCACCCATACGCCATCTAGTTACTAAAATGAAAACTGTTTGACAATCAAATTAAAAAAATAAGAAAATGCCTCATTCGTCCCCCTCAATGATATTCTACTTATACAGATCTGTTACGTCCATACTATTTTCCGGCTTAAATCTCTTCCGAACAATTTTCAAATTCAAAATTGCAAACATTGACAAATTTGACAGATAAGTGAAACAAAAGATACGAAAAACCATTTACATAAAAGAGACAGTTCTATTTTTAAACGTCGCATCGTATCGCTGTCTCTTTCTTCGCCTGAGCTATGACGAAAATTCGATTTTTTCCAGATTGTTCGAAAAAATAATCGAAAATGTAAATAATCGAGGTATTTATTGCAATCAAGACATGTGGTAAGAGATTCCATGTGTTTTGTTTTCTTTTGAGTCATAATTGGTACATTTTCGGTACACGCACGACGTCATTTTCAATTTATTTAGGTAAGACAAGACGCGGCACGTTCGTGACTGCGCTCGATGCAGACTAAATAACAGACGACCCAATTGGGCCGTATTTGAATCTTCACAACGCGCGCGGTAGTAACATATCTGCTTTGAGTTTTTCATCAGTGGTCCCCCTGGCTGTTTATTTTCTATTTGTCTATTAATACAATTTGTCAAATTAGTCGATGTAACAATTATGTTCATATAATTTGTACAAAACACTGACATATAAGTACTACGTACTAGACTTGACACCGCAACGCAATGCTTGGTCACATTCAACAGAATCTATATAGCCGCAGCGCACTTAGTCGGCCGCGAGCTCTTCCGCGCACTAGACGTATGACATTTATAAAAAAACAAAATAAAAGTCACAAAAATGCCTTGGTGTGTCTTAAGATACTGTAAAAATAATTCCAAAAACACTTCCAAATGCGACGGAATAACATTTCATCGGTTAGTATTCTTATTTAATTATTTTCAATTAAAATACGAACATTAAATTACTAGGCGAAGACGCGCGCCATTTCGCATTTTCATAGAGTAGTAGATTCAGAGGGGAATGTAGGCAGAATACAGATATCTATTATGAGACGACGATGAATGAAGTATTCACGTAGACGAGTTTGTATTTTGGTAATATAAATACGGTATTACGTGTACATTATACATGCGTACATTATAATTGTATTTATAAATATTTAAGTAATTTAAATAAGGTATGTAGTGGACTTTGGATCCATACTTATTATAATATAATTATTATAAATGCGAAAGTGTGTCTGTCTGTCTGTCTATCCGTCCGTCTGTCGGTCTGTCCGTCCATCTGTCTGTCTGTCCGTCTGTCCGTCTATCCGTCTGTCTGACCGTCCGTCTATCTGTCTGTCTCTCTCTGTGTCTGTTACCTCTTCACGCCCAAGCCGCTGTTACGGTTTTGCAAAATTTTGGTATGTAGTATTTTGGTTTTTGACCGACTTCCAAAAAAGGAGGTAATACGTTTGGCTGTATGTATGTTTAATTTTATTATTTTTTGTATGTTCAACAATTACTCAGCCGTTTGTGGTCCGATTTTCGAAATCCTTGGTACGGAGTTAACTCGGACCGTTTGTAGCTCCAAAGCTGGGGGGTTTGTAGCTCCAAAACTGGTCGTCGAGTTGTACTCACCTTTGAAATTTTGAGGCTACGTCATATTCTATTCTCGGCAATTTGCGGAGTGTTTCTTCGGAGTGATGCCTTCGGAGTAGAGTGATGATGATGATGTTTTTTAACTGACTTCCAAAAAGGAGTAGGTTATATATTTTGTATGTTCAATGATCACTTCGCCGTTTGTGGACCGATTTTCAAGATTTTTTCGCTATTGTATCGGGTTTTATCCGAATTTGGTACCATGTTCATAAAAAAGGCGACTTGATGATGGGATCCATAAGTAATCGAGGGAATTCCTCGCTATTTATACTAAAACCCCATTTATCTGGATGATATTGTGATTTTGATTCATAATCTGAATTCTGAATTATTTCAAATGGAAACTTATGGTGATTTTGGATAAATAATTAAGTATTCCAAGTAAATCATACCAAAAAGTCAGACTTTGCACCAAGATATTCTTTCATTTAATATCCATACTGTTATTATAAGATGGCATAGAAAATAACTATTCCGCTATCTTGGATGGTCGGCCATTTTATATTTATAGTGATGTCATACTGTATCGTGCATTGTAATTCAAACCAAACGTGTATACAAAATTTCAGCTCAATCGGTTAAAATATTATATGTACATACATACTTTGAAATTGAGTTCAAAAATTCCACCCGAACATACATAATAATATGTACTAATATATTTAATAATATGTACAAAATAATATACAGAGCAAGTTAAATAAAAGCTTTTAATAATGTTTAGTAAAAATCTTTATTTTATTTTATACACTTACTCAAATAGAGTCTGCGTTCATTCGAGTGTAGGCACAAAACTTTGTCACTTCTGCGGTACTGATCTATAGCCATCACCGCCCCGCCTCTCACCCCGCTCATGCCTCAAGTGTGACATGTTTTTTGTTTGCAATGGCGGCTCTAGTACGTAGTACATTACATCTCTATGGTACAAAATAAATTATGATATCCAATATAAAATAATACGATGTAATTAACACTAAATTCAAATACCAATTTAGGAGATATATCCAGTTCTGAAGGAATACCTGACCTTCGATAAAGTATAAAGCTCAATTTTTATGTTATTTTCTTCGGGGATAGCTGTAGGAATCTCATCTTCCTCTGCTGGACATTTTTAACAGTTAATAATGCTTCCCACTTCTAACATAAGATCTTTTTCTTCAGGTCGCCATTTTGGGATGTTAGCAATGAAGAGCATACTTTCCGTTGTGCTGAGGAGTTACAAGATCTACGCGAAACCCTGTGAGCGTTTGAAGATTGAGATTTTGCTGATTCCCGTGGCTGGACATTTAGTGACCATAGAGAAACGATGATTTATATACTTAATAATTAAATTAATTTAATATTTATGATTATTTATTTATTAACCCATTTGCTGATACAATTGTTATTCTTGTGCTTATTAGTAGGAGTAAAATTGGTGCACTAATGTTTATCACTGCACTGTAGGTTTTAAGTATCAGCGTGTCATGACACATAGGTCTCCCCTAGATACTTCCACTTCTCCCTATCCTGGGTTAGTCTTAGCCAGAGGTGTCCTGCAACTCGTCTGAAGTCATCAGACCATCTTTTCCGTGGCCTACCACGTTTTTTTTTAATGTTGTTTCGAGGTATCCATAATGTCGTTAGTTCTGTCCATTTTTCTGACTTGTCTCTGAGTATGTGCCCTGCCCAACTCCATTTTAGTTTTTTGCTCTTTCTTATAGAATCCTCTAGTTTATTTATTTCTCTTATGTCTATAGCTCTTTTCTTGTCTCTTATTGAGTATCCAAGCATGCTCCTCTGGCATGTAACAATATTTTGTTGTTTCTGGGTGAGGGCCCAAGTTTGGCACCCATAAGTTAGTATTGGAAGGATGCAGATGTTGAAGACTTTCCGTTTTGCTGCCATTTAGTGTAGTGTTTGCTTTTGAATAGCTCTTTCAGAGACCATACAGTATCTATTCCATCTATTCCTTACTCGTCGTTCAATTTCTTGATCTGATTGCTCAAGGTTCCGTAGCCAAATGGCAAAAAACGGAACCCTTATAGATTCGTCATGTCTGTCTGTCTGTCTGTCCGTCTGTCCGTCCGTATGTCACAGCCACTTTTCTCCGAAACTATAAGAGCTATACTATTGAAACTTGGTAAGTAGATGTAGTCTGTGAACCGCATTAAGATTTTGATACAAAAATAGAAAAATTATTAAAAATTTTAGGTGTCCCCATAGGTACAACTAAAACAAAAAAAAATTCATCTAAGTTCTAACCTATGCGTGTGGGGCATCTATGCATATCTTCAAAAATCATATTGAGGTTTCTAATATCATTTTTTTCTAACCTGAATAGTTTGCAAGAGAGACTCTTCCAAAGTGGTGAAATGTGCCCCCCCCCCCCCTCTAAAAGTGTAAAAAAATATATGATGTACATTACTATAAAAACTACCAACGAAAATTGGTTTGAACGAGATCTAGCAAGTAGTTTTTTTATACGTCATAAATGGTAAACCTTAAATTAACTTTCATTAAATCAACTGAAATATATTTTAATTTCATAAAAATAAACCTTATTGCTGCTGCGGAACCCTTCATGGGCGAGTCCAACTCGCACTTGGCCGGTTTTTGTCATTTGTCGTGGCCTTCGTCTTTAGTTTATTTATTGTCAACCCCAATTTTTTGCTTTTTGTTGCTATAATATCTTAAAGCATATTGTTTTGAAGTGTGCAGTTAAGGCCATTCCCCGAGCAAACGACCTTGACCATACATTTGACGCGTTGCCGAGATCGCACAAAAATCCTATTTTTTTTACTTATCTTAGTTCAAAATTGATTTAAAAAAATTTGAAACGGGCACTATGTAGTTAATGAAATTGTCTATCTATTGCCGTGTGTTTCAAATAAACGTAATTTGTAAATACTAGGGAGATGCTGAAAGTGTGCTTCAATTTTAATAAATTGGTATTACTTTGGAAGCTAATATCATGAGTTTAATAAACAAAAATAGAAAATTTAAAACGAGGAAAGAAATGTTGATATACCGAAGATTATTATATATCGACGGGTGCAAAGTAAAAAAAGTCATCTGCAATTTTGAGTTTTTTGTTTTTTTGTAGAAACTAGCTTAAAATATCCTGTTCTACAACATAGCAAAAACAGAAATTCAAATATCACCATAGTTTTGGTAATTTTGTCACGTAAAAGAAGACTTCTACACCTGTTTTGTGAAATTGCACGATGTAGATGCGAATAACTACCGCTGGTCGCCTATACGCGGGCCGCGCGGGGGCCGGCGGTCAGTCATATTGCGTCATCAGGCAGATGACACGTGCTTCGCCGGCCGGCACGATTATTTGTTTATTTTGGTTTGCAAAGTGATAAAGAACGTCTAAAAGTGTTATCATATTAGTAAACAGTTTGAGTTAAACAGAATAAACATGGAAAGACGTAAATTATTGGTGAATTTGGGCAAAACGAGACGACAATGCGCTATTATGAACCGAGAAGATCTATTACAACTTATCGATGACAACCGTGAAACTAGTTCTGGTACGTAGTTTTTATAATATAAGTTTAATATTATTGTAATTTTGAACTAAAAATCATATTTAGTAGTTGTAATTATGAATATAAGTCAACCATGATATTTCTTGTTACGACACGACGCATAAACGACTACCTGCCATATAGCTTTTTCTACTTTGCGATTGTTGTTTAGATGTCTCAATTTACTTTTCTAAATTAGTATTTTTTGTTATGTTTATGAGTACCTATCTATGTTAATTCTTATTGTTAGCTATATTAATTGACTTCTAATTATAAATTATAATTTCTTACTGTTATTTTTACTATTGTTTCATGTTCAGAAAGTCCGAAACGACTTTTTAAAGAAGATGAAAGCTTCCACAACATAAGCAATGGATTTTTCGAGCAAAATACTGTGTTGGCCGATGAAGTTATTGAAAATCTTATAGAAGACCTTGATGTTTCCGCGATGAAGACAAATGAGTATCAATTAACTTCACAAGATAAGTCCCCACATTTTGTGTATTCTAGGTCAGGCACACCAGTTCACTCTCAATCTGAAATACAAAATAATTCTGAAAATTCAGATGATGATAATAGAGATTCTTCGAGCAAACTAACGGATACACCAATGCCCTCAGAATATAATTCATTTACTTCAAGTCCGCCGCGTCCATTATCAGTATTAGATCAAAATATTTGTTTAATAAACTCAAGCAGGCCATCGAGTATATTGTCTCTTTCAAACTGTGAAGGTATAAACAACACCATTGATACTTCTTCAGCAGCGGAGGCATCAAGTGAATGTTCTACGCCTTCCTCGTTAAACGGTAGAAAAAGACGTCAGTTCAGTATTGATAGATCAAAGAAAAGAAGATTGAGAAATACAGATAAATGGATTGATACGAGACGTAAATTACTACTTAATTCAGGTAAACAACATCAGTCCAGAAATGGGAAATTGCAACCTGCGAAACATCTTAAGCCGGCATGTGGTATAAATTGCAAGTTTAATTGTAGCGCAAAAATATCTCACGAAGATAGGAAACTTATCTTTGACCGATTTTGGGATCTCTGTGATCATGAGAAGCAATGACCTTTTATAGGTAAATATACAAAACGTAGTATGAAGCGAAGATTTACTACAGAGAATAATTCTAAACGTCAATACAGTGTAAACTACACACTTCCAATAAATTTAAAAGAAACCAGCCCTAGCACTGTAAAAGTATGCAAAACAATGTTTAAGAATACACTGTCAGTAAGTAATCAGTTTATACAGAGTGCTCTTGATAAATATGATAAATCTACTGGTAACTGTGAAAAAGATTTCAGAGGTCGTCATAACAATAAAAACAAGGTTTGTACAGCCGCCATAATAAAAGGAGTCTGTGATCATGTAAACTCGTTCCAACCAGTGGAGTCACATTACACAAGAAAGGACACAAACAAAGTTTACTTGGCTGATTTAAACTTTTCCACGATGTTTAAGTTGTACCAGACTTGGGTAGAGGAAAATAATATTGTGGATAGAGTACAGACAGCGCGCCAATACCGAGACATAGTTAATAAGGAAATGAACATAGCCTTTTATATTCCTAAAAAAGACCAGTGCGACGTCTGTATAGCATTTAAAAATTGTCTCTCTTCCAACCAGACAACCAATTCACAAGATCAGTACAGTAAACATATACAAGATAAAAATATAGCGAGGTCTTTGAAGAAACAAGACAAAAATGTAGCTACTTCTAATCCTGAAACTGTAACTTCGGCTACCTTTGATTTTCAAAAAATTTTATCGACACCACACGGAGAAACTAGTTCATTTTATTATAAGCGAAAACTTTCTGTCTTTAATTTTACTGTTTTTGATATGGGACTTAAAAAAGGAATATGTTATATGTGGCCTGAAACTATAGCTAAGCGGGGTTCAAATGAAGTGGCTAGTTGCCTTTATAATTTTATACAAAAGTCAATTGACAGAGGCATCAAAGATATCCGCCTGTGGTCCGATAACTGTTGCGGTCAAAATAGAAACCGCATTGTATTTCTGATGTATGTATACTGCTCTCAAAAGTATAGCATTGATATTTCTCACAGATTTTTGGAGAAGGGTCACACCCAACAGGAAGGCGATAGTGTCCACGCATTAATTGAGAAATCGTCGAAGGGAAAATTCATTTATTGTCCTGAAGAATGGTATACACTCGTCCGGTGGTGTAAGACGTCTGGCGATGCTTATGATGTTATAGAAATAACACAAGACCAAATTTTGGATTTTAAAATGTGTGTAAATGATTTTAAATTGACAAAAAATACCGAAAATAAGAATGTTAAGTGGAATCAAGTTCGAGAAATAGTTGTTAAAGCAGATAATCCTTACACAATATTTTATAAATATGATCTAAGTGATGAAGAACCCAAGCGAATTGACTTGGTGCGAAAAGTAACTACTCGTTCTCACCGTGTCTTTAATGATCTCAAAAAATGTTACAATGAACCCATCATGATCACAAGTGCCAAGTACAAAGACTTAATAAGCCTCTGCCAGCAAAATCTGATACCTCCTAGATATCATAACTTTTATAATAATTTAAAACATAGTTCCTATACTGACAATGAGACTGAATAATTTTTAATTAGTTTTAAAGTAATTAAAGTATCGACACAGTATTGAATTTTTGTTAAGAATTTAATTTTCTACTTACTTTTATCACAAGTGATATTATGACTTCCTATTTTTATTTAAATAAGTTTTCGAATAGAACGTACTTTAAAGTTTAAAGGATTTGTTTTTATTTTTATTATTGTGAAATCTAAGTCATATTGTGACTTAAGTTATTATTTTTACTTAGCATATAAAAAGTTTACAACTCTGTTTAATATTATAATTTCAGTTGTTTATTTTTGTTAAACGAAGTTTATATTATAACTTTACTGTTGAATTCTAAACCAAAGTTCCTGAAATTGTATACCTCATAAATGATTATCAGTAAGATTTTTGTTAAGTTTATTTTTGTTTCCAAATATGTATAAGAAATTACATTTTTTACGATAGTAAATGAATGATTCCTAACTAAATATTTCATTTAACCTCCTTCTAAATCTTGTACCTTGCACCGAATCAACGACGTAGAAAAAGATATCTGTGCAGTTATGTTCTAAATTTGATGTATTTAAGACGTAAAACGGACATTAACTTTATTTAACAATACAAAGGGTTACATTTCACATATTTACTGATATATTATACTAAACGTATTTCAATAAATCTATTTTTTTAAATTCCAACGTAGAAACGACCAAGTGGTAGTTAACTCTCTTGTCACATTTTTAAGAGCAATGTAGATGAAGACAACTACAATATCTCGTAAATTAAACATAATTAGAAAAAATGAAATATACATGCATATATATTAATAAATAATTAAGTAATGACGGAAATTTCAATAAATTAGGATAAAAATTGACAAAATGGGAGCATTTTTTCCTATTATGCGCTCTCCTGAAAAGTTGCTGTTTTGTAGATGACTCTTTTTACTTTGCACCCGTCGATATATTTGTAGCTTTCAAATGATGAGTTTATAAGGCATCCATTACACGGTAAGTTTTGCTGTCAGTTTTACCATAGTCATGACTGTGACTGATGCATAACCTGTCGTATAATGCAGTGACTGATGGTTACATGAAATTGATTGACCGTTATCTGGATATTTTGGTTTTTTGTCATGCAACCATCAATCACGACTTTTGAGTGAGTTTTGTCACATCTGACAAAATTGGAAAAAAAAATTAGAAACGTATACCTTTGAAAATTTTGGCTTTGACTGACATAAAACTGAAGAGAATTGAGTGACCGTCTAATACCATTCGTCAGTCCATCAGTCACCAACAGTCAAACATAATTCATGAGTCATGACTGACGGAATTGACTGACTCTTGCATGCGCGTATAATGGATGCCTAAGGCTCTAAATACGGTAAATTACGGAATCTTTGTTGTACTAGGTATTGTTCAACTTAGGGTTAATTCTGCAAGTTTCATGAAAATCGGTTTCCTAGGCCAAGTTCCGCTAGAAATATGCATTTGTTCAATGAAATTGAATATAGGTCAAGTAGCCTATTACGGAATCTCCGTAGGGGAAGGCCCTAGTGTATGTTTTATTTTCAATAAAATCCCAATCAAAAAAATAAAAGGCAGAAGCGATAATTTCAGCTACAATTCGACAAGGCTGTTTATAAACGTTGCGAACGCTTTTATCATACAAAAAACGCCATTTTTGACAGTTCTCGTACAAGCAGCGCCCAACCTCATTGCAGCGCCCATTGACACCATTGACATATTTATTTAACACATTCAATGCCACCACGATTTTCTAAAAGTTCCCAGCGATGCCGCCCTATTAAAAACTCAAACTATGAAAGGTGTGCTCTCGGCATTGCAGGATGAAATTACATGGCACACTAGGTGTGTTCACTGGCACTGTAAAGAGGTAAAATCATAAAAAGCGTTATTTCGACTTCAAACGTGCTTATTTATTAGTTCTTCTTGAGTTACTGAAGATATATTTTGTTTTCTGAAGTGTTTGTGGTCTTGAAGGTTTAATTATGGCAGTAAATAGATTCCGAGGTAAGTATTTATCGTAATTTGATCAGTGACTATCAACCTTTGGTTACTTATTTATGATTATTTTAGACAATACAAAATATGAGCTAGAAACAAGGGAATATGATGATGATGCGACGCAAGCAGATAGTCCCCCATCAAATAAACGCCCAAAAGTAGAATGTGAGCCGATAACTCATATTATTTCTTATCTAATTTTTTTTTAATTTTTAGTCCACTTATTGTGGCATGGTGGATTAATGATGAATTGTATATCATTTTGTACACCTATTAGTATAATTTATGATTTTTAGAGCATAAAAAATATGAGCTAGAAACAGGGGAATATTATGATGATGATGCGACGCAAGCAGATAGTCCCCCATCAAATAAACGTCCACAAGTAGAAGGTGAGCCAAACCTTGTAAACTTGTAAATAAAATTTTATACGTGGGAGAGCCATGCTTCGGCACGAATGGGCCGGCTCGACCGGAGAACCCTAGTGCAGACAAAAGTTAACTGTCAAGTGTCAAAACCACTCGAGTGTCTAATGTTTTAAAACAATACCTACAGTTTAATCCCAATGTCATAAAGTTCTGTAATTAATTTGGATTAATAAATAAAACAATAGAAGAATTGCAAAAATTAACGTTATACACAAAGTTAATATAAGTTAAGTAATGAAAAACATATTCTTTTTAATAAAAAACTACTTACTTTTAATATATTATAAAATATTCAATTCACAAATAATATTAATTAAAATATTTTTAATTTGACAGTAATCCAACAAAAGTATGAACAAAACTCATTTGAATGTTGCGTCAAAAAATGCGGCTGACAGTATACGGGATTGCGTTCCGTTTTAAATAGTAACCAGTATAACTAACTATAAAAGAACGGCTTCACAGTATACTAAAATGACGTCACACTTTGCAGTGGTCGCAGTGCATATCGGAACATAGCCTAGAATATATCGTTAAAAAAGCCAAGTGGTCCGCGAAGCTATCCTAATAATACGTGAGAATTCAGAATTTAGTAAAGAGTATGCAGTCCCAAAAATCACATTAAATTTAAATCTGAAACTTTTAGATTTTTGCCAAATAAAAATGAGTGCTAATTTTATAATTATTTCTAGTTGTGCAGTTGTGCTTGTTTCTTTATCAAACCACCCTTAATTTTTGTAAACCAACAGGGTGGTCCCCGGCAAGACAAACATTTGGTAAGATGGTCCTTCATGACTAAAAGGTTAAGAACCACTGATTTAAAGCCTTGTCGCACTTTATATGGCAACTACGAAAAATGCGAATAACGAAACGCATTCGTGAGTAACGTTTCGTTACTCGGTAGTCTGGCGTACCCGCTCAGTACCGAATACATACGGTTTGCTAACGTATAGACTATAGGCACGTATAGGTAACCGTTAACAACTGCTATTTCATTTAAACGCATTTGCATTGATTTTTTCTCTTGATCTTGGTTGACATTTCAATTTGGAAAAATATTTGAAAAATATTTGAAAAATTGGAAAAATATATTGGAAATTTTTCTTTTTTCTTTTCCTTCATTTCTGAAATTTTTCCATTACCCATCTGTACTTCTATCATACAAAAACGTCATTTTTGACAGTTCTCCTTACCAGCAGCAGCGCCCATTGACAGTTTGACACATTCATATAAAGCCTTGTTGGACTGTAAAGCCCTGTAAAGCCCTGTCGGCTTTAGAATAGAATAGTTTTTTTTTATTTGTTGAAAATCAGTAAAGTTTGTAAATCCTTATTTATATCTATCGGCTATTAAGGTTCGCGTACACTTTGTCGGCGCGTGCCGGGGCGTGCCGGGGCGGGTCGGGGCGCAGCGCAGCGCAAAATGCGCTATAGCACACTATTGCCGGGTCGGGTAGCATCGCATTGACGGATTTTAACTAGAGCTGTAGCAAACCGTATGTATTCGGTACTGAGTAACGGGTACGCCATCTAGTACCGAGTAACGAAACGTTACTCACGAATGCGTTTCGTTACTCGCATTTTTCGTAGTTGCCATATATTTTTTATTTAATATGGTTTTTTTACTAAAATGTCGCGACGAACATATCGCATACCAGCTGATGATCGCTTGCAGTGTTCTCGGTTTAATTTAATTTTTTAGAAAAAATATTTTATAGTCCGGGTTCCCTAGAACAATTTTTAAAGTATTATCAAGCAAATTTTTCGTGAGTAGATTCGTTTTGATAAGACGAATAATAATTTCCTCTGCGAAAATTCTTGAAAGTGGTAGCTAACAGAGATAGAAAGGATTTAAAATTTCGTTTTGATGGTCCTAAAATATGGATTTTTCTTTTTGTAGGAAAATGTTACTCTTAAAGTAAATAACTATTAACCTATCAAATATACAAAAAATCGGCCAAGTGCAAGTCGGACTCGCACACGAAGGGTTCCGTACTGTGATAGATTGAAAGTAGGGAAAAATTGTGTTTTTTTTTTGTATGGGAGCCCCCCTTAGTTATTTATTTAATTTTAATTTTATTATTAAATATTAAAGTATATATTATATAACTCAGCATTTTGTGAAAATTTCAAGTGTCTACATGTTGCCATTGTGGATTACGAGCAAAAATTACGTTTGTTGTATGGGAGCCCCACTTAAAGATTAACTTTATTTTGTTTTTAGTATTTGTTTTTATAGCGGCACCAGAAACTCACAATCTGTGAAAATTTCAGAAGTCTATCTACAGCGGTTCTTAAGATACAGCCTGGAGACAGACAGACATCGAAGTCTCAGTAATAGGGTCCCGTTTTTAACCTTTGGGTACGGAACCCAATAATCAACAAAACTTGGTTGTTATGTATGAGGTATCAAAATTCAAAAGTATCGAGTAACGAGTAACGATACGATAGTAACGAGTACTAACAGTTAAAGTAACGAATACATACGGGTACGCTATTTTTCGTTACTTTTACAGCTCTAATTTTAACGCTCACTGTGCCGGGGCGTGCCAGGGCGGGTCGGCGCGCAATGCATTGACGGATTTTGAGTCATCACATCCGCGCGCCGCTTGCTATAGCACACTGTTGCCGGGGCGCAGCGGGTCTTGCCGAGGCGCAGCGGGTCTTGCCGGGGCGCAGCGGGTCTTGTCGGGCCGTGTCGCATTGACGGAAATCCGCCGAGCAAAAATCCGCGCCGATGCGCCCCGACACAGTGTGCGATACGCGCATCCGCTTCCATACAAGTTGTATGGAGGCGGATTTTTGCGATGCGCCTCGGCACGCTGAGCCCCGGCACGGCCCGTCTCAGTGTGCTCCTTTAAGCAATAACACGTCATGAGCTGGCTGGTCTAAGCACGAAGCACTACGCAGGTGCGGCCCGGGCATTATACTACAAATTAAAAAAAATTACAATATTGTCTGTGGAAAAATAAACATGGTTGACTTGACGCAAGCTTGGCAAGCTTCGATAAACGTTGGCTTTGCAGTTTATAGAATTAATCTATAATTTATTAGTGTAAATTTTATAAAATTAAAATTTTATCATTATCAGTGTATTCAATATTGTATTCACTACGAATAGAATTTCATAATTCATGTGTTTTCCGCTGGTGTGATTCTTCGCGAGCAGCAATATAATGTCATTCAGGATTATTTGATCACAAGGTGAGAAAGTAAGAGATATTTAGCGCCTAAATATGACTTTATGGCACCACACCATACTTGTAATGTATAGATAACTCAATTGTTTCTCTGAATAGGTATCGAAGTAATCATGGATTTCGGAAACCCTCCTCCCAACATGTCCATGCCTCCACCCGGCATGGGTGTGCCTACGATGGGGCCGCCAGGTATGGGCCCGCGCAACAACATCAGGCATAACTTTAGGCCGTATAATTATCAATTGCGTTTTCCACCCCAAGGTCCTATGAACATGACACAGGACGATTTCGATGGTAAACGTTTACGTAAATCTGTCATGCGTAAAACTGTAGACTATAATTCGTCTATTATAAAAGCGTTAGAATCTCGGGTTTGGCAGCGAGACTGGAGGGACCGCTACGCGTTGCAACCGGACGCCATGTACACGCCTGACCTGCTACCTCCTCCGTCGTATCCCGACAATCCTATAAATGCTGTTACCACTCGTTTCGTCAAAACTGCAACAAACAAAATGAGATGTCCCATATTTGCCGTGGCGTGGACGCCGGAAGGCCGAAGATTAGTGACAGGAGCATCCTCAGGTGAATTCACACTATGGAATGGTTTGACTTTTAACTTTGAAACTATACTTCAAGCTCACGATTCACCCGTGCGGTCTATGGTGTGGTCCCATGGTGAAGGGTGGATGGTAACCGGAGACCATTCCGGATTTATCAAGTATTGGCAAAGCAATATGAATAATGTTAAAATGTACCAGGCTCACAAGGAGGCAGTGAGAGGTATTAGCTTTAGTCCCAGTGATTCCAAAATAGTTACATGCTCCGATGATGGCACTTTGAGGATATTTGATTTCTATAGATGTCAAGAGGAAAGAATCCTAAGAGGTCATGGAGCAGACGTAAAATGTGTTCAATGGCATCCCTCTAAAGCATTAATTGTGTCAGGAAGTAAAGATAATCAGCAGCCCATAAAGCTATGGGATCCAAAATCAGGAACAGCATTGTCTACCCTTCATGCTCACAAGTCTACTGTTATGGATCTTAAGTGGAATGAAAATGGCAACTGGCTTATTACGGCTTCCCGTGATCATTTACTAAAGTTATTTGATATCCGTAAACTGGGCACAGAACTACAAATATTTAGAGGACACAAAAAGGAGGCATCCAGTGTGGTGTGGCATCCCACACATGAAGGTTTATTCTGTTCTGGTGGTTCAGATGGAGCCATTTTATTCTGGAATGTTGGTACCGACAAAGAAGTCGGTTGTATAGAAGGTGCTCATGAATCAATAGTTTGGACCATGGCCTGGCATCCACTAGGTCACATACTCTGTTCTGGCTCTAATGACCATACATGTAAGTTTTGGACAAGGAACCGTCCAGGTGATTTGATGAGAGACAAATACAATTTGAATACTTTACCTCCTGGTGTACAAGATGAGAATGAAATTGAAGAAACTTCTACTATTCCTGGAATGGGACCGGAAGACAAAGTTGAAATATTCTCCTCTGATACAGATAAGGTCATTCCTGGTTTAGATTTAGACACAACATTTGTTCCTATGGAGTTTGAGAAAAAAGTAAAGAAAGTGCCTTACAGCAAACCTATACCAAGAAACTTCCAGGCACAGTGGAATCACGGTTTGGTGGTTGATGATGCTACAACTGAGGCCCTCACCCAAGCTCTCGTAGAGTCAGTACCGGGAGCAGTACCTTTGCAACAGATAACTCCAAATGCAATATTTATCTATGGTAAACTAATACCAGTGGAACCGGGATCCAGACTTGAAAAGGCTATTATGGAAGGGCAGATAGCATTAAAAAGATATATCGCTACAGGTGAAATAGAACAGCTCGATGATATGATGGCTCATTTGGAGGACGACGCCGACGATGAAAACTTTCCACCCTTTGAGTATCCCACCCCAGAAAATGATAAAGATGGTGAAAATGCAGACAGTGAAAATAACGAGACAGAAGATTTTGATAAAGAGGAGTATTATAACGATCCAAGGGAGGCAAACAATCAAAACAGTCAGGACAATAGCTTTAATAATTATGAAAATGGAACAGACATGAGGCCTCCGATGGGAAATATGGCTCCAATGGGTATGATGAGACCTCCAATGAACATGGGGCCTATGAGACCTATGATGGGTCCAATGGGTATGCATATGCCTCCACCCCGCATGCCTGGAATGCCACCTATGGGACACATGGGACCAATGGGACCCAATATGCCACCTATGGGTAACATGCCACCGATGCGAAATATGCCCCCGATGGGCAACATGCCACCAATGGGTAATATGAATTATCAGGACAATGGTTTCAATAAATCTGGCTACGACTCCAGCTTTGATGGTAACAACCAGTCCTACAATGATGACAATGAAGAATACCACGAGGACAGCTCATTTGACAACAGTTACGATGAGGAGAACAATTTCAATGAGCAAGACGAGGGTCATGACTATGGACAGAATCAAAGATGGGGTGGAAATTTCAGAGGCAGACCCCCAAATCGTGGCAGAGGTCAAGATCGAGGTCGAGGTCAGGATAGAGGGAGAGGTAGAGGAGCCAACGGATTCGGTGGCCGCAGTCTCAGGAAGGGGCCACCAAGAGGAACCACGTGGAGTCGTCGTGGCGTCGGCGCCAATAGACAATTTAGAAGAGGAAACATACAAAATAACTAGTATTCTCTTTTTAAAATTGCCTAACTTTCCCTTGTTATTGCATGTTGTGGATAGAATGAGTGAGTTTCAAGCGTAAGGACATTAAAGTGACGTATCTTGAAGAGGTTGTATATATTTACAGCTTGTATTTTTAATAAAATAAGATGAATTTAATTTTTTGTTATGAAAAAAAAAAAATTAGTCCACAGATTCCTTTAACGGCAAAACCTGGTAAGTTTTAGTTCTTTTGTGAGGTTTATTATGGTTGGACAAATTTTTATAGTTTTTTATGTTTTAATAACAGGTAATATTCGGCAACTTTGAGTTACAAACGCATCTAAAAGTCGTCAAAGCTGAAAAGGGGTTCCAGCAAAGTTCAAGACCACCGAAGCAGTTCTGTGCATACTCATCAACAAATTAGAGTAAGAGTCTGGTATTATTTGTCAATAAAAAATATTTTTTTTTTCAAATAAAGCAAAACCCTTCTCCCCCAATAGTTAAGATGTTTGCTCGTATGGCATTTAATAAAATAAAAGTAAACAATAAAATAAAAAATAATGTCCAAGCAACTCCTTACCAAACAACCTACCTTATAAAATCAGTACACAGTCTTTTGAAATAATTTATTACTACATACTATTTGTCACAGAAAATTCTGAATTAAAAATTACCCAATTTTATAAATTATAATTTTCTTCATCTGCTATGTCTAAAAATGCTTGTATTCTATTGTTTGTGGTGGCTGGTGACCACTTACTGTAATAAATGTAACATATTTTGCAAAGCAAATTAATATATTTTGTTTTAATGGAAATAGTTTTGAAATACAGCCTAGCTTTTTTATTTTCTAATGTATTTATTTTTTCATTTTTCATTGTTAATTTAAATGCATATTAATAATTTATGTTGTTGGTGTACTGATCTAGCATCCTATTCTACCTTCTTCCCTCACTGCGCTGGACATAGTTACGACTGTGAATATGCTAAATTAATATAATATGAGAAATATGAAACGCTTTGTAGTGAAATAAATTTTTTATCATCAAGAGGGTTTCATTTAATATTGCCCTGCACCTAAATAAACACTTGAGAAACATAATGCAGTTTTAATTTTCAAATACGTAAACACCCTGTTTGCTCAGCTTGCCACGTCAGTCAACACGTTTCCGTTGTTACAGATGACCGCGTCGAGATGGGTGGTCCAGTTGATAGCTGTGACGGCGTGCTACGCCAGCCAGTTCGACACGGGGGGAGATAAAAATAGCCTAACTACCGTCACGAATGAAAGCAGCTACCTCAAGCTCGAAGAGATTAAGGGAACGCCGAACTATAGATTAATAAAGACTGAGAAGGGACAGTGGATTCCAGAAAGGGAACTAAAGTTGGACAGCTGCGTTAGAAAAGCAAGATGCGAACCGCTGAATAGAACGACTTGTTTAGGAGTTAAGCTGCCGTATAATAGGACGAGCGTTCACCTAACATTCTACGATAGTCAGTACAAAATTCAAAACCAATTAGAGTTATACAGGGAGTTGATAAATGTGCCAAAATGCTGGGCGGTTATTCAGCCGTTCCTGTGCGCAACTTTTATGCCAAACTGCGAGAATATACTCGGACAGGACATGGTTCATCTCCCATCATATGAGATGTGCAAAATAACTATGGAACCCTGCGCTATATTGTACAACACGTCATACTTTCCATCGTTTCTGAAATGTAACGTCACATTGTTCCCGTCGAAATGCGAGAACGCTGCCAGGGAGATGAAATTCAACACGACCGGCAAATGTGTCTCACCCCTCATACATACTGACAAACCACATCACTTTTATGAAGGTAAGAACTACGGCGTAGTGTAAAAGACTAGCATATTAATCACTTAATTAACCTTAATTTGTAGTTGTAAATGGAGATGGCCTATGTTCTATTTTTATTTCTACATACAATATACATAGTGTATGTCTGTGTGGAATTATAGTCCCTAAATAGATGAGCCAATTTTGATATCGTTTTTGTTGGTTTTAAATTCTAATAGAAATAATCGGTCAAGTGCGAGTTGGAATCGCGCACGAAGGGTTCTGTACCATTGTAGAACAAAAATAGCCAGTGTTTTTTGTATGGGACCCCATCTTTATAAGTTATTTTATTTTAATTTTATTAATAACTATTAAAGCATAAATACAAGTGACTACTTTGCGAATGTTTCAAGTGCCTACCTATTGCCATTATTGATTACTAGCTGTCCCCCGCGGTGTTACCCGCGGTTTAAGTGATATATAATAAAAGACTATGAAAAGTACCAATAATAGGGTCGAAACGGGACGATACATGGTTCTATAATGGTTTATGGTAGTGATGATGATAAATGTAATTTACATAGTAGCATATGCTATCCGTTCTTAAAACAACGTCGAAACTCCCAAACTTGTATCTATAAAGAGTCAGGAGTTCTCTCAGCACCTTCCGAACCATGGTATACCTTGGTGCAAAATCTTACTTGTTGGTCGCATATGCTTAGAATACTGCTCACGAAACCGAAGTCACCACATGTTTCCATATAAATTTTGAGGAGTTCCCTCGATTTCTTATGGATCCTTTCATCAGGTCACCATTTTAGTGAATAAAGTACCAAATTAGCATGATACCCTATACACCAAAAGAAAAATTTTGAAAATCGGTTCACAAACGCCGGAGTAATCGTTGAACATAAAAAAACAAAAATAACAAAACCCCCATTTTGAAAGTCGGTTAAAATTGTAGCCTATGTGTTATTCTGATGTATAAGCTATATTATTGTAAAGTTTCATTAAAATCCGATCAGTAGTTTTTGCGTGAAAGAGTAACAAACATCCATACATACATACATACATACATCCAAACTTTCGCCTTTATAATATTGGTAGGATGAGCAAAAAAGGCCAATAAAATCACGTTTGTTGTATCGGGAGGCCCCCTTAAATATTGATTTTAAGTATTTGTTGTTATATCAGCAACAGAAATACACGATCTGTAAAAATTTCAGAAGTCTAGCTATAGCGGTTCTTGAGATATATCCTGGAGACAGACAGACAGACGGACCACTGGAACTCATCAGCTAACTTTGTTTTTTTCTAGGCATATCCGGCTGCGGAGTCCCATGTCGGGACCCGCTGTACACGGAGGACGAGCATCAACAGATACACCGACTGATCGCGTGGGGAGCCAGCGTGTGCCTTGCTCTCAACTTGTTCACAGTCGCCACTTTCATGATAGACTGGCGGAGTGCGAATAAATACCCTGCGCTGGTGATATTCTATATCAACGTGTGCTTCGCTGTCGCTTCTATGGGGTGAGAATATACTTACTAATAAAATCGTGCACACAGTGAATATTTACAATCTGCCACTTTTTTAAGTGATAATACTTTAGGGTGTGAATGAGTTCACTATACATAGTTCACTGTGTATATTCATGGTCCATGGAAGCAAGTTATTTGTATTGTATTTTGATGGTTGAATATTTAACAGTATAATTGATTCGACGCGTTGAGGCTGTAAGATAAGCCATGAGCCATATGGCTACAGTGTTCCATACGCCTTATGCCTTATCTTCGTTGTCAAATACAGCCAAACCTGGGTAAGAGAGAACTGGATAAGTGACTCTATAAGTGAGAGTAATAGCCAGGACCTGTCATTTTAAGCTCTCAAAACCTCTATTAGCGTGAAACAGAAACCTCTATAAGAGAGAGTCGTTTTTCCCTCATGGACCTCCGTGAGTGAGACTGCTACTTATCTATACCTCTATAAGCGACAGTCGAGCTTTATTTATTTACACACACAGTAAGTAACAAATGACAAAACAAATTACAAATTTAATATCTGCTATTTTATGACTAATTCTTAAATTTCGTGAAACTTCTTACCATTGTTTTTGCACAGTTCATTGTACCCATTCTATTTCGTGGAATTAAATAACGTTGTTATTTTATCGAATTCTGTTCGAATGTTGCTCAGTTTATAGAACCAATTTCAGAGAAGGAAAGTTCTGTATCATGTTAAAACGGAAAATTAAAGTACTGTCATTAAGTGATAAACTTAAAGTAGTGAATCCGGAAAATCGCGGAACAAAATTCAGAGGGAGTTTAATTTACGAGGATCCGCCTATTATTAAATTAAAAAATCATAAGACTCTATAAAGTGTGAATGCTCTGATGGACATGGAAGTATCCATCTATCAGTACTTTGAATACGCGGCGGTTGTTGATCAAGCAATATTTGACAAAATTTATGAGCTAGAGAAAAACGTTCAAAATACAGATTCAAAACAGAAAACCAAACGGAATTGACGGATTTTACTAAGTGTAAATAAGTTTTAAATAAAATAAAATTACATAGTGCATGAATTTTTGACTTGTCATTGCTGCGTACGGCGTACCTCTATAAGAGAGAAACGCTACTCATGTACCTGCATTAGCGAGAAACTCGGGTTAGTGAGAAACCTCTATAAGCGAGAATGATATTGTGCTCCCTTGAACTCTAGCTTATCCAGGTTTGACTGTACGTAGTACTCACGACACAGTAGGCCTACTACGAAACTGTTTTGAGACTCCAACAATCGGACGAGAATGCCGCGTCCTGCTCTAACAACGTCATTTCACGTTTGATAGAGTAGGACGCGGCATTCTCGTCCGATTGTTTGAGTCTCAAAACAGTTTCATGGTACAAGGCCTGATTTCTCATTTTGCCATGTCTTTTTGAAATTGCTCCGATGCGTTGTAAGTGCATTCATTAGAACCGTAACACAACTGGCTTGGAGATTTTCTTTCTTGCCTGTGATATTCTAGTCGGTAAATTTGATGTTTGAGTGAACCTTAGTTTTTGAAATCTGAAGTTGTTATAATATTGACTAAGTAATATAAAATAATTATTTATTGTATAATAAGGAAATATATCTTGTGTTTTAGATGGTTGATACAATTTGGCATCGGGTCCAGGGATGATATCGTGTGCTCTAAGGACGGCACGAGGAGACAGGGTGAGCCCTCGGCTGAGGAAAACTTATCGTGCGTCGTCGTTTTTGTTCTGGTGAGTTCTGTTGTACTCTTGTCATTAACAGTTATTTTATTGCAAAGATTTCATATGTCCAACACATGCATAGTTAATACTTGCTACCTACACAAATAATAAAATGGCTATTATACATAGGTTAGCGTAAAATTTACGTACTTACATAGTATAATATTGTCTTGTGTGCGATTTGATTTCGTCTTTCATCAGATTCTAATTTTAATCAATAAGATTTATAATTCTCAATTTTACTCATCTATGTTGGTGCTTGCTAAGATATACAACTTACAAATAATTTGTGTTAGTTTGTAAAAATTATATTATATTTGTTTTAGGTTTACTACTTCATGATGGCAGCTTGTGTGTGGTTCGTGATATTCACATATGCGTGGCACATGAGTTTTAAGGCACTTGGTAAGTAATCTTTAGCATATATTTATCTACTTTTTTATTCCAAAACAGGCAGACCTTTGATACCACTGCCTGACACAAATAAAATAAAAATAAAGATATGGGCGAAAGACCGTACATGCCTCTTAAAATAAAAATAAAAATACTATATAAAAAAAAAATGCTAACTGACGGAAAATTTGTGCTTTATAGTTTAATGTAAAGATCTTGTTGCAACTAACATAATTACTTATCTAAGAATAAAGCTAGTAAAAATGCTTTTTCATTCGAGTCAAGGCAGACAACCAAACTTATAACTTCTCAGATAGATATAAGATCAAACCTATATTTTTAGGTAAAATTCAAGACAGGATAGACAAGAAGGCGGCGTATTTTCATCTCGTAGCGTGGTCCCTACCGCTCATACTGACGATCACGACCATGGCTTTTGGTGAGGTAGATGGGAGCAGTGTGACTGGAATATGTTTCGTCGGCTACGTCAACCATCCTATGAGAGCGGCTTTACTGCTGGCACCATTGTCTATTGTGCTACTCATCGGAGGATATTTCTTGCTTAGAGGTGAGTGAATTAATTTGTGTACTCTATTTTTTAGTCTGCAAGTATGTTCACTGAATAAAATGCAATATATAAGGTTTATACTTTATAGTTTAAATAGGTTGATACAGCCTGTGTTACGGATTTATGTAGTGACTGGAAGTGTTTTTGTTACATTTATTTATTATAACTTAAATAAATACCTTTATGAGGCCCATGTTGCTTCAGAGTTCCTATTTTTTTTCTACCCAATTCTTTTAATATTACTAACCCATGTTTTTTTAAGAGAATTTTATTATACTAGTCAGAAACTTGTAAATATTGTTTTTTGATGAATATTTTTATAAAACTTATTAATGAATTTTTAGATGAATAAATTACGTGTTGCAGGTGTATTCTCTCTCATAACCGTCCGAGTGACGAGCAAGGGCGTGATATCCCCGCGAGCGGCGAGCAAGATCCGTCAGACTATAACCCGGTGCTCGCTGTCCGCGGCGCTTGTGGCCGTGTTCATATGCGTGACGTTCGCGTGCCACGTCTACGAGTTCCGCAACGCCGAGCTGTGGCGGGACGCCTTCAGACGGAATATCATGTGAGTATACTGCTATAGACCACAGACTATAACCCGGTGCTCGCTGTCTGCGGCGCTCGTGGCTGTGTTCATATGCGTGACGTTCGCGTGCCACGCCTTACGCAGAAATATCATGTGAGTGTGTATAAGTTGCCAAGCAGACATTCGTCCATTGACAAGACACAGAGAATAGTGTAATGAGGCTCTATTTTCCACTTTGACTATCTATCACATTAATATTTGTACACTGAAAGTAGTGCAGAAACGCTGAAAAGAACAAGAACACGAAAAAAATGTTTTATTACTGTTACATTATTTTCCACCAAATTCCGACAATACAACCAATTGTATATGAACTATTGAGCTGTCTTACTCTTTATGCACGAATATAGCATTTGCTGTACTAGCGGCCTGTCCGCTGTGTCCCGTTATTATGTGCACGGACCTTTACGTTGTAATTTCAGTTCTGTAATATCTCGGTGCATATAGCTTAGCCTATATGTACTATCGAAGAAATTGATTCATAGGCTGTTGACGGATCTTCGTCATTTGGTCGGATTATGTCAATTCAATGTAAGTCGTGATCTGTCGGCTGGGTTTGACATAACTCGACTCTCTTCAACTTCTCTGGTAGTACTGTTACGTGCTAGGGTTCGAAGGATTTGGAGAGAAAGGCCTGCTGACTCTTTTCAAGACTTTAATCACTAGCACTAGGTCTAACACAAAGCACTAGGTCCAAAACACTAAGCACTTACACTGTCCTAGGTCGTAGCCAACTCGAAGGTTTCACTGGTATCACTTTTGATCACTACTTTTCACTCCGAAGTCGCCTTGACGATAGCTCAAACTGAACTGATTGATTGGCTCGCCTTCCTGCGGCTATTTATATGGGCCGAGGCGAGTCCCAGACTGTTCCAGAAGGTTCCTTTCTAGAACGTACCTGACTCGCGTAAACATGGGTTGAAAGTTTCCGAAAAATCCACCTAACGCCATCTAGTATCGAGTAGGGGTTTCATGTTGTCTTTATTCCCCGAGTGGTTCCACTAGATGGCACTGTGTGTCCGTAGGTGGTTGACGCTAGATGGCACTGTGTGTCCGTATCAGTACCTTCGAGGAAATTGATTCCTAGGCAGTTAACAGGCCAACGTCATTTGATCGGATCACGTCAATTTGATGTTAATTTTGATGTGTCGGCTGGGTTTGACGTAACTCGACCAAACTACGTAGGTCCGCCGTCTGCCTATGTATCAACTTCTCTGATAGTACAATGTGTAACGTAACGTTTTCTATTCCTATTTCTATTTCTATACGAGAAGCAGTATCAGGGTGCAGTACAATAATGCATACCGTACCCTGATGAGACTGCCAAAGTACTGTAGTGCTTCGGGCATGTTCGCCGACGCCGGAATCCCGGACCATTTCGCGATTATCAGGGTGCGCGTCGCAGCATTTTGGTCTCGCATCCGTTCTTCGAATAATGAGATCCTTTGTGTGTGTGCCGGGTGTCCGGAAAACTCGATCCCAGCCGATCTACTGGCTTTCGGTGCATCGTGGCAGTAACCAAAAGTGATAATTTTAGAATTTTAGACTTAGATTTTAACATTTTAAATGTATTTTTATTTTATTTATTTAAATTTTATCACTTTAACTTTTATTTTATTTTAAACTTATATTATGTTATTTTATGGGTCTATTGCCAGAATTAAACGATTATTTATTATTTATTTATTTATTCTAGCTGCCGGCTAGAAGCGGCGCGCGAGGGTGGTGCCGCGGCGGCTTGTGGCGGCGGCGCTCGACCGTCCGTATCGGCGTTACAGCTTCGGCTGCTGTGCGTGTTCGCGGCGGGCGCGCTCATGGCCTCCTGGGTGTGGACGCCCGCCGCTGCAGCAGCGTGGCGACGGTATATGGCCAAGTGAGTACTAACCACATGTAATATCTTTATGAATAGGAAGTATGTTAAATGGTTTGATGTAATATTATGATTATAACCACAACCACAATATTGCTGTTTACATTACGTAGTTATTTTGGTACTAAAATATTATGTAAGCTTTCTTTTCATTACCTGCTTAATCTACTGTTTATACCCAGCTTATAATTGCTATTGTTCGTTTGCTTATTGCTTTAATATCTCATTTAGATTCTACCACACTAATATTGCCTTGAGCTTAAACACAAACTCAAATGTAAACCACCGCAAAAGCTTGCAAATGTTTCGCTTTGCTTTTAAAAATTGTTTATTGATGCTCTCAACACCCTACCTGCATGCGCTTACCTTTTCAAATGATCTGATTTATATTTATGTAACCATATTCATCTTGTTATATTTATTGACATTTAACATTCATTTAACATTCAACACCATTTTTATACAATTATAATATTTACACATCGGGGTTTCTTTATTTATTATTACCAACTTCATTATAAATTCTGCTATGATCGTAAAAAGTATAATTTGCCTACCCAGCTGTTATTGAGTTGTTCTTTTTACAGTTACATAAATGGATTCTAAATTCACTGTTTATTACCAAAATGCCCGAGGACTACGTACTAAGACCGATATTTTTAAGAGAAATGTATACCTAAACTCGTATGATGTAATATCTATTACCGAAACCTGGCTAATTAACGGTATTAATGATCAGGAGCTATTTGATAATAGATATATCGTTTGGCGGCGCGACAGAGACTACAGCTCAACAAACCAATCATTTGGAGGAGGTGTTCTTTTGGCAATTCGACGTGATTTATTAACAATGGGTCGTCCCGAGTGGCATACTTCTGCAGAGGATGTCTGGGTAACTGTATCATCGAAGGATAGATCATCCAACAAAATACACTTTTGCACTTTGTATCTTTGTAATCAAAATTGTGGAAACAGTTCTAGTGTACAACTTGAAAATTTTTCCAATAACTTATTTAACGTGATTAACTCACATCCTAATGATGTATTTATAATCATGGGTGATTTCAATCTACCATTCATTGATTGGCATCCCCAGGGTAATCACTATACAACTGATAGCGTATCCCTCTCTAGGACTCAAATCGGCTTTATTGACACTCTGGCACAGTGCAACCTCACTCAACGTAGTCAAGTTCGTAATTACAACAATCGGTTCTTGGACTTAATATTTTCTAATAACGAATTTACAGTCGATGCTTGTGACGATCCTCTGGTACCAGAAGATATTCCACATCATCGCTCTCTACGTTTTGATCTCATATGTGATTGTCGATACACTGAAGACAAATAAAAGATTAAAGTACATTACAGACTAGGAAATTTTTAACCTATTTGTACCTATCTGAACACAGTTACTTGGCAGGAACACCTTTATAATAAGCCTTTAGATGATGCCTTAAAATATTTCTACGACACAATCTATGATCTCCGTAAATCGCATATACCTCTAAAAGTAATATCATCATACTATTATCCTCCATGGTATGACTGTGCTCTTAAAAAAGTTTTAAAGGAGAAACATAAGTTTCACCGCAAGTATAAGCTCTATGGAAATTACTGCGACTACTTATCTTTTTCCCTCCTAAGAAAAAGAGCCAAATTCATGGAACAGTCTTGCTATGAGTTATACATTAATAAAACTGAGAACTCCGTAATCAATAATCCAAAAGTCTTTTGGTCATATGTCAAAAGTAACAGCAGAGCTGCTTCCACTATCCCCGCCTCTATGCGTTATGAAGGGGAACTTGCGACCTCTGGTGACAAAATCTGTGATCTATTTGCTGCTTACTTTAAAACCAATTTTCTAGATCCCAACCCGAATTCTAATAATTATTATTCCGAAAGTACAAATATAAATCATAACACTATTGGTGACATTGAGGTCAATCCTGACGAGGTATGAAACCTATTAAAATCTGTTAATCTAAACAAAGGTGCAGGTCCAGACGATATACCACCCTTTACTAATAGCCAGATGTGCTCAATACTTGGTTACCCCTTTGTGCATACTCTATAGTAGATCACTAAAGGAAGGATATGTCCCTAGAATTTGGAAATCCGCATTTATTACTCCATTACACAAGGGAGGTGATAAAATTAATATTAAGAACTATAGACCCATATCAAAACTTTGCATTTTTGCCAAAATTTTCGAAAATATTGTATACAAACAGGTTTACTCAACCCTCAAATGTTGGTTCACTCCAGATCAACATGGGTTTTTAAAAGGCCGATCTACTACATCAAACCTTCTTGTTGCGTACGATTATGTTAGTGCATATATGGATGCGGGTGCCCAAGTCGATGCTATATTTACAGATTTAGTAAGGCGTTTGACCGAATTGACCACTCTATACTATTGCGGAAACTTTCCCTCGCAGGTATACATGGGAATCTTTTTCGATGGTTTTCCTCCTACATTAGTAACAGGTCGCAAGCGGTAGCCCTTAATGGGTTTATGTCAAGCTGGATGCCAGTGCCCTCTGGCGTCCCTCAAGGATCCCTTCTGGGTCCCTTACTATTTTCCATATTCTTAAATGATATATCTACTTGTTTCTTTTATTCCAAACTTTTACTTTATGCCGATGATGCCAAAATAATTAAGCATATTTTATCTCTTAGAGATTGTTGGCTTCTGCAAGAGGATCTTAATAGATTTAGTAACTACTGCACTATTAACAAATTAGACTTAAATGTAGCTAAATGTTTTACTTTAAATTTCACCCGTAAACCTATTTTAATTAACTTTAAATATAAACTTAATAATGAAGAATTACTTAAGAAGAACTCAATGAAAGATCTGGGAATAGTTGTCGACACTAAGTTAATTTTTGATAAGCACGTCGATTATGTTGTCGACAAAGCTTCAAAAGCTCTAGGTTTTGTCATAAGATCTTGCAAAAATTTTAAGAACATCAAAACTATTAAAGTTTTGTACTGTTCCTATGTACGCAGTCTTTTAGAATATTCCTCGGAAGTTTGGAATCCTCAATACAACATTTATATACAAAGAATTGAATCGATACAAAAGCGCTTTTTAAGATATCTTTAATTTAAATGTGGTCTCTATCTTCCAGATTATGAAGCAAGGTGTAAAAAGTTTCATTTTCTACCGCTACACTATCGCAGAAATGTTTCCGATCTGGCTTACTCTAGTAAAATTATTAATAATACTGTCGATGTTCCTGAATTATTAAGCCAATATAATTTTAATATCCCCATCCGATATATCCGTAATTTTGTTCCACTATATGTCCCACCGTACAACACCTTTTACCGTCGTAACTCATTCATGTGTAGATCGAGCATCCAACTCAATAATTTTAGTATTAACTTACTGTACCGTAATTCAAAGCCAAATAATGAGAGTGGCAACACTATTTTTCGTATGTGTGTCGGAAATAGTACCTTAACGACTTCTATATCCTCCTACGTCAGCCGCTTTCTGCCTCCCTATTGGTTGACGTTTAGTTCTAAGTTTTTCCACCAGGTGGCAGAGTTGAGCTTTTAACAGCACAACGGATTTGGAACCATTGGCGGTTATTTTTCGTGCTGTGCGGACGTATAGTGCTCATGTTGTGCCATTTTACGTGAGCCTCGACTTAAAAGACGAACACGCAGTATTCTACTATTGCTTCAGCCAGCAATTGAACTTTCACTGGGCATGGGCGTTCCCACCTCCTTTTCTCATCCCCAGAATTCTAGCTCACTTGAACTCTGCAAAAAGGGTCTATTTAATCGTTGATCTCCTCTGGGAAAAAGTGTTCTGGAGAGCCGACATAAAACGAGGAGCCCTATCTCTATCGCTCACGATACATCGCCTCCGTCGAGTGCTGGTGGACACGTCGACCGACCAGGCCCCTCCAAAGGTCGACGAAATGTCCCTACAAGTCTGAAGTGGACGTCATCATTAAAAGATTGGACAGGAGAACAAAAGGATTGATTAAAATCAGGTTGGCGGCCTTCCTCTATTAAAACTGAAAATGTGTAAAACTAACAAATCAAAGTATGCCTAGTAGTCCCACTTGCTATCAATTAACTAGCTCGTTTTTTGTGAAAATTATTTCAAAAACATAAATAAATTCTTACAATGCAATTTTAGTATATTATCAACAGCATCTACGCTAATCGTGTTATTTTTGAGAGATTAAGTTGTCATATTATACTCTTAAAGTTTTTTATCTATCTTTAATAAACGACTGAAACAGACCAGTAAACCTCCCATTATCCCTAGGGATGAGTGCTTGGCTTCTCGGTAATGATAAGAATCACAATAATTTGTACCAGTCTTCTAGGATAGCAGCAACTTAAGAGTTGCTGTATTCTACGTTGTTCTGAACGTCAAGTCCATGACTTAAAAACTACTAACAGTAGCTAATAGTCATTGTAATATTTCAGATGACTCTATAGTGGTCTGGCTTAGTTTCGGGTCAAAAACTGACAAGTCCGACGTAAGACAATCTGAATGGTTTCCGACTCCGAGTAAAAATATTCAACATAGAAACATCGATCCAGTTTATTCGGTAAGACAAGTTATTAAATTATCAGCTGAAAGGAGAGCCCAATGCAATAGCGATAGCTTATTCATCACTGCTTGTGGCGAACCGAAACTGGCGTCTCGCGCTGTGATCGGTGGATGGGTGCGACGACTGCTGCATGAGGCCGGAATCGAGGCAAGTGCTGGCAGTGTCAGACTCGCAGTCGTATCAAAAAACTGGGTGCTAAACTGTCCCTAAGATGAAATACTAGCTAGAGTCAAACATTCAAAAAGTATTATTGTCGTGAAATTAAGACAAAACAAAACCAAACAAATGTGGTATCCGCTATGTTTTCTTTCATAGCAAATTGATTGTTTACTTAATTTAACGAGATTTATTTAATAATCTTTATTTACTGTATTTCTTTTGGATTAGATAAAATATTTAACAATATCAAAATTCATTCATATCACAACAAATATAACATAATATAATAAATTAAGTGAAAGTGATTTTAACCTTTCATTCTAGAATTTTAGTTACATCGCAATATATGTTTATTTAATTTTAATTCAATTAATGCACTTATATGCTATAGTAATTAAAAACTTAAGTAATAGTTAACTACCAAATGCAAAAAATGTATAAATTGGTAGGCAAAATTATGTTTTTGTTCTGTTATAAAAATTGTCTTTTCTCTCCTTCAGTGACAAAATAATATGATTATTTGATTATGCTTGATAAATGAAGCATAAAATATAAATACTGACAGTAATTTTTACTAAATCTTATAATGTGAAAATAAATGTATTTTCGTTTACCATAAGTTAATTGGTATTTCTTTTCATACTACAAAATCTTTTCTATTCCATCATCCATGTAAGTTTTTATTGAATCGATTTATTTATTTTGTGAATCTTATCTTTATTCCACCAGGCGTTATCAGACAGCTCTCATTATTTGGCTTTGAATTACGGTACAGTAAGTTAATAACAGCGTTTTACCCTGCAATAAAACGCTTATTAACTATACTTACCTAATTCAAAGCCAACTTTAAATTCTGCCTGGAATTTTTTAACGCAATGGTTCCAAATCCGTTGTGCTGTTAAAAGCTCAACTCTGCCACCTGGTGGAAAAACTTAGAACTAAACGTCAACCAATAGGGAGGCAGAAAGCGGCTGACGTAGGAGGATATAGAAGTCGTTTAGGTACTATTTCCGCCACACATACGAAAAATAGTGTTGCCACTCTCATTATTTGGCTTTGAATTAGGTAAGTATAGTTAATAAGCGTTTTATTGCAGGGTAAAACGCTGTTATTAACAATCAACTCGAAGATATTTTCTCTTCGAAACCCTTTAAAATTAGAAAATTATTAACGGACACGTACTTTTCTAGTAAGTCCAATTAATTAAATACTCATTATTATAATAATATATGTTATAAAATGAAAAATAAATCAGATCATTGCATAATAATACAAGGTAACAATTATTAATTTACAAAATCATATGTATTATTTCTCTATTATTACTATAAGTTTTTCGTTCTACTTTTGCAGTGGTTATAACTTATAACATAATATATATTTTTTCTCAACTGTACTATTATTTAGCCATAGGCATACCATCCAGATATCATTGTTTTGATAAAGTTTAAAGTTATAGCTATGTATACTTTAATTTTCATTTCTCTTTTTTTTACTATTTTTATCTATTAGTGGAAACTGGTAATTGGCTCCTAACTTTATAGTAATTTTTAGTTATAATAATTTTAAGTAGCTGTAAGTTTTCCAAATAAAATAAAATAATCTGAATAACACTATAGCCTAATCACGTCTAGAAATCAACCACTCCGTAGTGTCAAATTGGCGAATTTCTATTTAGCGACCAGTTCCTTTCGACTTGTTTCGCATTTTGTGCGCCCACTCGTTAGCGTGACCACCATATGATAGAAGATATAAAAAGTCACAGATTAATAAAGGAAACCTTTAATTTAATTATCTAAAATCAATCAGTATATTCTTTCACATTTACACTCTTCACACTTAGTCTGCAGTAACTTTACACACCCAAATCTTTCTCAGAAAGTGCGGCTGTTCCGTCCAACCGGAGCTAACTCGACGAGCACGCAAGCATGAACTAATAGCGCGCGCGTACCGCCGCCGTAACGAGTTCCTCGCGCGCGGCCGCCTCGAGATCTCCCTGGGTGGCTCCCGGCAGGACCCCGTGGGGTTCTGCCTGGATAACACTTCGCCGATTGACTATGTGGAGGACGGGAAACATGAGAGGTGAGTGGCATTCGGATATAAGGACGCTCACACATAACTGCGAATTCGCATCGCATCGCAAATATCTGCGACAAAACTTATACTAAAAATTACATTGCGATGCTATGTGAATTCGCATATTTGTGTGGAAACCCATAAACTACTGGTTTTAAAATAAACGTACTACGTATTATTTTTGTGAGTCATGTTAACTGACTTGCAAGTACAAATCCTGATACAATTCGTCAAAATCGTTTTGTAGATGTTTTATGGTGGATTATTATTATAATAGACATACATAGATAAGTTTGTCTTATCTAGGAGAAACGTCTTTCAATTTAACCGTATAACACAATATAAACAAAGACCTGTTATTTTCAGCTTGGAGCTTTCTTCTTCCTGGGCGGCGACGTTACCACGTTTCGTGCGACGTCGCGACGCACTAGTAGCGGGCACGGGCGGCGGCCGACACTCCCTGTCATCCACGAGCTGCGTCAACGAGCGCCGCACCTCGCAGGACTCGCAGATCAGCATCAGCCTGCGCCACGTCTCCGTCGAGTCCCGACGAAACTCCCTCGACAGCCAGCTGTCGGTGAAAATAGCTGAGATGAAGACCAAAGTCGGACGCCGCAGGACAAAACATACTAAGGCGAAGCGTAAACGCGCGAGGAAGGAGAGCACGCCGTCCATAGAGAGCCAAATTAGCCGGTACTGGCTCCAAGCGTTGGCCACCGAACCCGACAGACACGAGAGACACGAAAGAGAGGAGGTACATTTTAGTTTCGACGAGTAGCCATTACTAAAATGATGGTCGAATCGAGTCTTCCGTTGCAGAAATTATTAGTATGATAGATGGTAGATGGATGACAGGTCCTATTTTGTGTATCTTTACGATAAATTATACCAAAATAATGCAAGGTAAGCATCATTTACGGCCGCACTCAGAAACATTTAATGATGATTAAACTTCAATTTAATGAAGAGTTTGACAGATAATGTCCATGCATTATCTGTCAAACTCTTCATTAAATTGATGCACAAGCCCCATGTCCTATGTCAAAATTACAAAAAAAAAAACAAGTAATTAATGTAATAATTGTAATAATATTAATGTCTCTGAGTGCGGCAGTTAGATAGGTTTTTGTTTTTATTGAGCCTATTTGAATATTCGTTTGCATTCGTATTTCAAATTATTCGACTGAATACTTTTAACAAAATAACCAAGCTCCGTCCTTTTTGACCTGAAATTTCAGTGTGTATAATGACATGTGCTTAACTCGTTTGTTTTATTGACAAGAATGTAAGTTAGGATTTTTTAAACAACCGTCTCATGAACAAAATTAAGAATCTCACAAACAATGACATTAAGACCGAGCTGTAAAATTTTGCTGTGTTTTCTAATAGGTACTACAATCCCGGAAGACGATTGACTTAAATGAAATTGAGATTTATTTAATCATTGTATATTTATGTCATATTTGGCTAACCAAAAACACGATTCACTTATTTTGACTCGATAGTTTTATTTTTCGAAATTATGAATATTTCTGGGCTTTTCAACAAATATCTGTTACACTTATTGAGTTACTATCATTAAATAATTTGCACTACTACAATCACACACATTATAAAATAATAGCTAAAGGAAATATTAGTATTGTATTTAATTTTTAAGTAATCATCAAAAACATTTTTGGGACTAGCGAACTTTACTTTCGTGCTATAATGCGCCGGACCGTTGTTACGCGATATTGTTCACTATTAGCTGCAGCGCAAAATACAATTCATGCGGGCACGATTCATGGAATCATTGTATCACGATTGGAGGATAGCGGGGTGTGTAGGCGGGGCTAGTGTGTTTAGATAATTTTGGGAGCCCGGTCTTAATATGAAGACTGTTTAATTTATAACTTTATATGTTGTGTACTTTACAAGGTCAAGCGAATAGCTACTTAATAGCCATATACAAAAAACGACATTTATACAGCGAAGATAAATAATATTATTTTGTACTAATAGTTATAAATCTGAATCCAAAGTTATTTTACGACTGTGAATATGTTAGAATAAGTTTTAATTTTAGATGTTCTGTATGCAATGTATTGTGTACAAAGTAGTATGTACACAATTAGAACATATCTGCGTTTTTAACGGATATTTCAACCGAAGTTTAATTTTTGATACATTTTTTAGCTTGTAAAAGTTACGTTTAAGACTGACTGAACTGGAATCTCAAAGTACCATGACATTCTGTATTACTGTAAGTTATTGTGCCATATTTTGTGCGCGTGCTATATTTTGACATGCGTTTAATGAAGCATATAGTATAACATTTTTGTGTCCTATAAGATGTCAGAAATCTTTTTATGCTAAGATAAAATGTACCGAAATTCTGCACCGAACTTTTATGTTATGAAATTTTTAATATGTATTATTTTTCTTTGTGTGGGTTTATTTACGTATATTTTTTGTAGACCTGGATCTAGTATATTGAACCCTTATAACTGCCATTAATGTCGGGGTGATACGAACAAAAACCGTCTGCAATACTTAGAAAAACTCGTTGTCGGCTTCTAATCAAGTCCGCAAATAGGGCTCCCACACAAAACTGCGAATTCGCATCGCATCGTAATGTCATTTTATTATGAATTTTGTCGCAGATATTAATTGCGATGCGATGCGAATTCGCAGTTATGTGTGGAAGCCTTTATTCGCCTCGAAGCCCGCTCCCTGCCCTGGCGCATTCACTTTTGCCCGACCACCAGCTTATTAGTATATACTATATTATAAGCTATGAAAGAATGTTTTGAATTAATTTGTTTTTGAACAGAATTTTACAGTGTTTTATAAAATACGCTTAAAATATTACATTTAATTGATAATTGGGTACCTACTTAGTGAGTAAATTTGTTGTCTAATCATGAGAAATAATTTAAGTCTGAAAACAAATCGTCTTTTGTCTTTAATTGTTTCCATCACTGTAAACAATATTTCGAGTATTTAAGAGGAGCTGTGAGATATTTGTAAAGGTAATAATTGGTAAATGAACCTATTCGCAAAAGGCGAGGTTGAAGTTTTATAGATTGATCTGTTTCATCTCTTTACAGCGCAATGAGGGTGTTTGAGATTCTATTTGCCACCAGATGCCGCTATGTAGCCTTAGGGTCTATCGTGTCAAATAGGCATATTAACTCAATTCTCACCCGTCAGATCCGGGTGAATAAAAAGCACTGACCTCCATTATACAAGTACGCTGGACTAATGATACCCTTTGAAAATGACAGCTATTTTTTGTGCCTATTTGAAGCGGAATCAGCTCCCCCAATGTGAGGGATAGGAACTAAATTTGACCTAAAAATGACGTTTGAAAGTCGCCATATTGGCGCTGATAGCAGTAGTGGGAGTATTTGGAACTAATACTAGTGATGACAACCAATAACGCTTAAGCGGCCATTTGCAAGTTACGTCAAATTTAGTTCTCTTCCCTCTTACTAGGGGCGCTGATTCCCCTTCAAATAGGCACAAAAAAGTGGGTATCATAGGTCCAGCGTATTTGTATAATGGAGGTCAGTGATAAAAAGTGTCGACCATTTTTTTTAAGTTATCAGAGGGATCATTTTTTTTTAGTTTCAGAATCGCTTAAAAAAATGAATGTATTTGGTAAGGAAAAATTACGCAAAAAAAGTACCTTTGATCGTGGTCGACTCGGTCGCGAATGAATGGGGGCTACCGATTGTGAATTTTCCGCTATAGACGCTAGTGTCGCGCGATGTAAAAAAACGTCTATTTTGTACTAGTTTTAGCGGTCTTCGTGACATAAATTATTATTTATGCAATTTACCTGTTGAAAAGCGATCTCCTTCGCAAAATTATCCCAAAAAATATTATTTAGCGATCAATGTAAATGCTTTGAGAGCGAAATTAAGAAAAGAAATAATAATCGTATTAAAAATATTCGGTAATTAAAAAAAAATAGCAAAAGTAAAGGAGATATTATTTAAATTTAATTAAATAAATAAAGGGGATTCTAGATTATTATAAAGTCGACTTTATAATAATCTAGAATCCCCTCTAGAATGCCAATCTAGAATGCCATCTAGTGAGCAAAAAAACGGTAAACTTGTCGACCTTTGAAAACTCAATTCTGCTCATCGAATACTTTATTTTCTCGAATTTTTTTCCATGTATCTTATGAGTTATAATAATTTCCGGAATCACAACCGGAAGTGAAGTCATAATTTTGCATGCGGGCAAAATCAGGCATTTTTAGGGGTGTCGACCTTTACCTTTAGTTCTATGGTTTCTCGATCTATATTCGAAAAATTGTTCATATTGTATCTAATCCATAGGACTTTTATACGGCCGGCTCTCGGACTATAAGTTACTTTTACGTGCGAAATATTTTTAAACGAATGCGAATTTATTGAACTTTACGGATGTGGCCATATTTAAACCTGATGGCTGATACCATTTCGGTGTTCGGAGTTAAAACTGTATAACTACTCATCTCTTGTCCATGAGTTGAGCCTCTCGGTTCAGACTTCTCGTTGTTTGCCATGACAAGTGTGATTTGTCTGTTTTAATAAAAGAAAAATTAATGCAACCTGCTTTGCTATAATTTTCAATTCATTTAAGTGTCAAATTATTTTTCAGAGATATTGTTGTAACTATTAAAAATTTGAATTCGCGGTTGTGATAACTTTCTCGTGAGGCTCAGGCAATTTCTGCCTGGTACTGTTAAAAATCTGCTAGCTGTTAGTTTGTATATTAGCATTAAAGTCATTTTTTAAATAAATTTGTATTTTACAAGTAGAACATCTTTTGTTTATCCCTAACTTTCATAACAATACAATATGACATTCATGCAATGTTAATTTAAAATAGATACAATTAAAAGATTTAAAACAGTGTTTTAGTATAAAATTTCAGTTTTTGTATGAGTATTATAATTAAATAGTTCATTCAAGTTTTAAATTTTAATGTCATAGGACTGTGCATACAGGGAATAGATAAATCTCAAAAAACGTATTTTTCTTCATTCTTTATTCAACAAAAGTAAATACAGCAACCATATGTCATACTTGTACAGAGAGAAACTAAATAAAACTAGCAGTAACTAGTATATTCTATTGCGTGATATCGGTTAAGGTACACATGCACGAGTAGTGACCAGTCACTATTCTTGTCTATTACTTATTTAGAGCCTGTTTCACAATTTCACCACCAGCAGGCTTAGCATAAAAACAGTACAAACGGGAAAGAATGGACAAACTGACCGGTTTTATAGACAAAATGACGGATTTCCTTTGCCTATCTGTCACTTTGTCTATTCTTCCTTAGAAAGAAACCATTTCATTGGTGACCATGTTAAGTCTGCAGTGAAAGATAGCTTATTCAGTATTCAGCTTCGGCATACTTCATCCTGACCGACAGCCACAAAAGTAGAGGATGAGCTATTCGTCACTTATTAGGATATTATGAAACAGGTTATTAGTCTTAATTACTGCAGGTACATAAAATAATCTAGTGTGCTTACACTTTAACAATATTCTTCTACCTAGCAGGTGATTTAAACAAACTTTTCTTAAAACTATTTGTCTCGCTACCAAATAAGGATGGAATGGTAAAGCTTTGATTACAGTATTAATCACAGACACCATATTAATATTTGAAACAATATTGGTTAAATAGTAAGAACACTTTCAAGTTGAAAAATGTTTAAAAATTTTAACTCGAGCCCACATTCTCAAACCCACTCATATACGTATATATGTGAGTGTGTACACATAAAATACTATGTGTCTGTACAGCACGACGGGTATAAGAGAACGCAGGGCGAGTCAGGTGGCTCCGTATACATTTTAATATAAAGTCTGTGATTAACAAATATGAAAAGCATCTATGCAATATAGAGAATGTAAAATGTGTATAATGTACTTTTGATTTATTCCTAATCACAGACATAGCTTAAGTGGCAAGATAAAAGTTGACCAAGAAAGGAACATAACAACTTTAAAGATAATTTTTACTGTCACGGTGAGGACGGGTGACAATGTTTAGTAGTGTGTTTCCGGTGAAATAAAAATAACCTTTAAAATTATTATCAGTAAAAGCTAACATAAAATATATAACATGCAAAAAATCAGGAACAATATTTTATTACTTAGAATAAATTAATAAAAAAAAGGATATAAAATTTAAAAACAAAAACAACTATGTACTTGAACACTAATAAAACACTATGTACTTATTCCTGTACATATAGTTGTCTAGATTGCACAATTAAAGAGTCTTTGGCGCTTAAACTAAGTTTATAAAATCACAAAATCACGTCAAAAATTATCTTATCTAGCAAAATCATTTGATAAACTTCAAGTAACTTAAGTAAGTAAACTTCAGTAACGGCCTACGATGAAGCGCTTTGCAGTTGCAGTCACAAGCATTGGTGGGTAGAATATCCGCATCTGTCAATATACAAAACTGTAAATCAATTTGACAGCCTATATTTTTTATCACTGCAACTGTCAAAGAATTTGGGCTGACATGCTAATTTAATTAATGTAACTAACAAGTCCATCGGACATGCAACAATTATAACTAAAATATGAACTATCACAACTGTCCCCAGTCTTTAAGTGGGCCGCGCCTTCCTTATATTCTTCTTCTCCGTTTCTGTAAAGCCGAGGATATTCTCTATCGCGTTCAGGTGACCCTGGTGATTCTCTGGGTCCGTGAGGAAATAGTAGATGGCCGATTTGAGGAACTGCAGTGTCACTTCGGGGTCAATGTTGGTCTTGGTACCCTTCTGCGACTCAACAATGCGACGGTACATGGCCTGAAATAGAAGACAGGATATTAAAAATACAGCTACTTTTAACTGTTATAACAATCATCAGTCTATTCGCGTTAAGAGTGCAGTGTATCTAACATACAATGTTAACCACATCATAGATCAAGAATGTTAACCAATAAATAAAAATAAGTCATTTTGAAGTATACGCGGATGATTCACTGCTTTCTTATTGCAAAACAGACTATGCTGAAGTATCTACATTCATGCAGCATGTAAAAGGACAAAACTTTTTCTAAATTACACTGTAAAAGACTTGATTGCACATTTGACATTTAAATACCGACTTATTTTAATTCGTATAATAAATGTTAATATTATAATAATTTATTATATTGTTAATATTTTTTTTAATTAAAGCGTCTCCCAGACAGACGCGGCCTGCGGTGGCGGTGGCGGTGGCGCGGGCGGTCAGTTGAATGGCTTGGCCGCGTGGCCGCGTGTGTCTGTGTCGTTCTAGAACTCTCAAGTCATCCAACTGACCGCCACCGCTACCGCCACCGCAGGCCGCGTCTGTCTGCGACACGCTTAATGCATATTAAACAAGATTAGATTTCATTATTAGCATAATATTCTGTTAGAACATCGCAATACAATATTGTTTCTAGATTTATTTGAATTAAATTTTTTTTTTTTGCTAAAAATTAGTTTTGTTACTTCTTAATTTCTTATATTTAATATATTCCTTAATAAAACTTCCTTAAATCTAATCGCAAAGCAAGCAAGTAATTTGACCTATAAGGCTTTTTACACACACGCCGCCGCGGCGGCGGCGATTCTTTACCGCGGCGGGGGGCGCCGCGGAGGCGAAAAACACTGCCGCGGCGGCGCCGTGTGTGAACAGTAAACACGCTAACTATGTGTTTCACTCGCATACGCTTATTGCTGTCAGTTAACACTAGAAAGACCAAGGCAGTCAATTTGACCGCAAGACGCAATTTCATTCTTTAATATTTCACAAACTATGTTTTTGTTTCTTTTTATATTTTATGACTTTTCCTAATTTGCTATTGTTAGGCTAAATCTATATTTTAAAAAATTAACTATTGTTTACGAGATTCGATCACAAATACCTACTAAGACCGCGCACCGTTAATGTGACGGCGTACAATATAAAGGCAGCGTTAGAATTAAATAGTGAACAACGATCTCTTCAAACTTAAGTGGATATTTTTGTTTTTGTTTGTTTAATTGAATTCTGAGTAGGTACTTATACGTACGTATGTTGTTACTGCCTAGCTTGTTTATATTTTATAGTAGATATTGGTTTCGAGTAGTCGTAAAGAAATTTGTCGCCGCCTCAGAAGTTCTCAAATAGAACAAGAACTGTTGCGATTTATGGATATACAAGAAGATGAAAGTAGTGATGATATAACAGGCAGTGTTAGTGAAAACCGTGATGCAGAATTTCAGCCGGAACAGGTCACTTCTTCATCAGAAGACTCCGAAGTAGATTTATCTGCTACAAATAACGATATTATTGTAAATTCGCGCAGAAGACGTGGGGTATCTAATAGATCCATTAACGCCGGGTCAACAACATGCGACGGACGATCAGCTAGGACATCTTCAGTACCGGAAGTAGGTATGTTACAAGTAGCAAGTGACGGCACAGAATGGTCTTGTATTCCTCCAGACGCTAGTGGAATAGGACGTCGTAGCCAGTAAAATATACTTCCTGGCCTGGCCTGTTCACGTTTTTTTTGCAATATACTTGATTTAGCAGCTATAAACCCGTGAATTCTATATAAAAAAGTCATAGGAATAAAATTTCTCGTTATGATTTTATCCTTGAACTAGTGAGCGAAGTAGGTGCAGAGTATGTGAAAAAAAAATCCGCTTCAACTGCGACTCAAGGACAAGAAACTAATTCTGAAACAAGTGAACCATGTACTACAAACAATAAGAGACGGCAATGTCAAATCGAAGACGGTAACTGTAAAAAAAAGAAATACATGTGAAAACAGCTCTATCTGTAAAAAAGGTCTTTGTGGAAAATGTACAAGAGTTAAAAAAACTATTACTTGCTATAAATGTTACTCGGTTTAGTGCTAAAATTGTTTACTATTAATAAAATAATAAATTTATATTATTTTTATGCAAAATATGCAATAATTTCATATGTATTCTGACTTAACTCTAGTACCGTCAAATTGACCGCTGCGGTCTTTGAAGGTATAGCATGAAGCCCGGCCCTTCTAGTGTTAAAATGTTAGGTTTTATTATCCTGCAGTGCAATACTCATGTACGAGTGGAAGACACAGCAATATGTGAAAATAAAATGAAAGTATTATTTTTCAGAATAAATTCGATACAGAAGTACTAATTAAGGGGGCGACTAAAGCAAAATAGATGATTTTATAATAATTCATTTCTATACTTGATAATAAACTACGAATTGTTAAATTTTTTAATCATAGATTTTTTTTGCAAGGGTCCGTACTAGCAAAAACACGATATCTTAAAATTTTCTCGATAGAATTTTTTTTTTCAAAACTGGTAATTCAACTGACTCAATATTTTAATAAATAATATAAAATTCTATTACCGAGGGATGTACAAGCGGATTTTTAAAATGTTGTATTTATCGAGTTATTATAAAAAAAACTAACTTAGCGCTGATTCTGCGTCGTTCTTTTTCACCTGGCATATGAAATACGGGCGTAAGTGTGAAGAGAGAAGGACGACGTTAGATTTTTTGCTTTATTCGCCTTCTTAACTAGTACGTGCTTTGTGAAGGCCTATATTTAAATATAGCTCCTTAATAAAGTATTAAGAAATTCTAATAATAATGTAATAAAAATACAAAATCTTACACATAAAGTTTTGTAATTTAAAAAGTGATGAAACATGCACAATAGAAATAAGACTTACACGGTCTGCATCTTAGGTTTCTAAAAAGCTAATAACCAAAAGAGGCTATTTCATTAAAATGCATGCAAAGCGTATTGTAAAATATTATCCTGTACCAAGAAATTAAGATAACAAAGTGATTTAAGAAGCTTCGTTTTTAGTACAAAAGTTGTTCACCTATTTATACAAATTACTAATGATTGGGTACATGTAAACAAAATGATAATTTTTGTAACCTTGAATTTTTTTTTTACAAAAATTAAAAATTGTTTGCATCTACCCCCACAACTTAAAAATGTTTTTTCTTTGGAATTATCTACAATGCCGCTCCCTCCCTGCTTTTTATAATTGGAATATATTGCATTTCTAATTTCTTAAACAACGTAATATTACCAAATATTGTAGAAATGTGTCACATGCATATTTCTACATATAGGTATTTGGTTGCAAAATGAATACTTACCGAATACCGATTAAAGACTGACACATAAAAACATAAGCAATAACTTAAAAGAATGCATAAAGTTGAAACTATAATATTTCAACCTGTAAATCTACACATGCAATACATTCCAAATTCTAGTTTATCCTGTGCGTCTAAGCAAGGTGATAATTAAAAAAAACTATAAGCATGGTCCCTCCGATGGCTATATCCGACCTTGCGCGCTCCTAGGACCCATAAAGAAACAGCCTCCTTTGCACTTAGAAGTACTTGAGACTTAGTAGTTCGGTCCGCTTTGAATTCAGTATCCTGTAATGCACTACATGTTAGGCGAGTCATGTTAATAGCGTTTACATGCTTGCTACAGTTAAACCTTATTATTTTTTTATAGTATAAAATATGTTAAAATGTGAATACACTGGACATGGCGAAAATATCGTGCGTTAATATTTTACAAAAACAATTTTCTTTGTAATGATCTTCATTGAAGATATTTTTGTGAACACACTCATTATAATTTGACATTTTATTTATAAAGATATTACGGACCAATAAAAAAAATACACAAGTGAATGGTGGCAATGCCTCATTGAAATTCACATTATTAAATTTGTGAAAATCAATAATATTTTGTATTTTGATCCATCTTGCATTAATTTAAAGTTTAACCCATCAACCGTGGGAAAACGAGACACAATAGATAATTATATTGTTCTCAGACGCCGGTGACCGTTTGGGGCTTGATGAATTAAAGAATTAAGACTAAACAATGTTAGGATGTATGTCTACTTGATTGTTAATAATATGATAATAGTATATTAAGTAAAATGTTATGACTTACTCGGACATTCTCGAGCTCAGTCTGAGTGATCTGCAGTTGCTCAAGAAGCTCCTCAACAGACACTCGGTTCAACTGACTTGGGCCTGCCTCTGGATCACCTTCCTGCAACACAAAATAGAACATACTAAAACCTTTTTAATATAAATAAGATGAACAATACCTTTTAACACTGTCATATAATTTGTAATATAATATTTGGGTTAATTAAAGGGCTTAAAATTGTATGCCAAATTACATAATATACATAAAACTTTTGATGTGTGACCAGTACAAGCTGTAGTTATAATAATAAGTATGTTTAATGCCTTTAACCTTGGAGTTAGCAACAATGCAATCACTATAAGCATGAGAATGTTTTTGTTACTCAATCACATTGATAAATATTATCACAATATATTCATAAGTATTTGATTAAAATTATAAATTATAGCAGGGCTTCCCAAACTGTCCGTCGCGACGCCCGGGCGTCGCATGTCAAATATGTCATTGACACATCCCCAGTTTCAGGAGCTATGCTTAGAAAAGCAAGCGCATCCTTCACATTAGCCAGCCTTGCTGGCTTTAATAGCTTTCATAAATTATATCTTTTTTAATTTTTATGCTTATGTTGGTCATTATTTCCTAATAAAAATATAAACGTCCAAATAGTGTTTTTATGATAACCTATGTAGGCTGGTTCTAAAATTGGAAAGTATTTTTGGGGGCTGGGTTGAGGGGCGTCGTAAAGAAATGGCAAAGTCCCAAGGGCGTCACAGTACAAATAAGTTTGGGAAGCCCTACATTATAGAATAACTGAGTAAGTATTTAAAAAATATATTTTTTACCTTTTCTAACTCAAATTTAGCAGCTTCCATTCCTTTATTATACATCTGCAAGTAGACAGCACGATGCCTACTGTCATCATCATGTAATTGTTTGCTAGCTTCTTCCAATTGCTTCTCTAGCAAGTGAATTTTTTCCTTTGCCTGCTCGTAGTTTGGAAGAAGCTCACAATATCTAGTGTTCACATCAGCTAATTTCTGTAACAGTGCTTCTACTTTATCATTATGGGCTTTCTTTAGTTCCTGGGTCTCGCCGACATGTGCTCTCATAACATCATCAATTTTCTTCTCATAAAAAGATATTAGGCTGCGTCGCTCCTCTTCACTATCTAATTCTTCTGTCATGCATGATGCCTCATGAGTGAGCATGAGCACAGATTCTTTGGAATGTAAGGATGAGTTTGTGAGATCATCAAAATGTCCGGAGTCAGTAAAGGAACTTTGCATTTCATTTCTACAGCGGGTGGGAGTCTGTTTGAAGATGGGGCTATCGGTGACATCATAGGCCCTATGACTCTCCTGGCAGCTGTCTCTTCCATCAGCTTCATCTTCATTATTCTCCTTGATGGTCACAACTTCACTTGAATTTGACTTATCGTCAGGAGAAATTATTGAAGCCTTGTAGAGACGCAACTCGACAACCTCTTTAGTCAGGTGAAAAATTTCACTGTCCTTCTTTTCCAAGTCTTTTTTTGCCTGACTGAGTAAACTTTTAAGCCGCCGTATTTGTTTTTGGGCCCGCTGAGTGGGAGTGAGATATTCATCGCCGGCAAGGCCAGCATGAGAGGAGCAGTGCAGGACGTACCGCATTGATCGACCACTGAATGTAGTCCCATTGAATGGGGCATAGCCGGCGTCAATTGACGCTGCTGTTGCGGCGCTTCCGTAACTGTGCAAAGATTCATCATCGGGCAAGTCTTCGGGTGATCCAGGCGGAGTATGTGCAGAATCTGTCATGCTCAGGGGCCTATCGGTACAATCTTGATTTTTTAAACAGGATTTCTTTGTCTTTTGGCTATTGCAGTTAAATGACTGAAAAATGACAGATGATACTTTAAAAAAGCTACAAAAATATAATTTTATTCGTTATGGGTACTAGGTATTGACAAATGGAAAACATACAATTTCCTTTATGCAGAACAATGGAGCGTGGCCTATTTATAATGTTCGAGTTGCTTGGCCTCTGTGCCAAGAATTAATTGTATAAATTAAATATCAAAATGTTGTCTTACGTGGCTGCGTTGACGATGGCTTGGCTCCGGTAGACGAGAGCCATCGTTTCGTTGTTTCTGATTAGTACTTTCCGTGATTATTGGAATTAATCTCCTGGTGGACAGAGGTGATCGCTGCACCATTTTCTCACCGCGCAGCCGCAGTGAGGAAGCGCGGCGAAAGTTACCAATGACATTTCCCGCGCAGCAGTGATCCTCGTCAAAGTCAGAAACTTGTAAACTATAATTATTCTTTTTCATTTTTTCTTGATATTCACATGGACGCAGAGTGCTGAAACCCAAACATATGTTGATAAGCCGACTTGCGGAGTTGCGACACGAAATTGACGTTTGGGGTTTGCGAAATATCAATCAAAACAACACAGAGTACAGACTATAGATATAAAATAAAACGACTGCAGTACATCCGCTTTGATAAAATGTGTTTTGTTAACTTATATTTTATATTTATTATATAATTAATACATTAAATATTGACACTCAAATATACATAAAATTAAAAATAATATTTCACAATAGACGGAAACAGGTTTTACAATAATTACCTACTTTGATTGCGATTTGTAACCACTTAACATAGCGCCATCTATTGATAAGTAGTATAAACGAAAGCGACTCGATTTGCAGTTTAATACAAACTTGCTGCATGGCTAGTGACCATAATATTGTAATATCCAATAGGTAGGTAGTTAGTCATCCGTACAAAACTGGAGTGAAAAGTAAGAGGCGTTACACATAATTAATTAGGAGTGAAATTACTGCACCTAAGCTTCGCTGAATAGATAACTAGGCGCGATATGCTTCGATCAAATTTAATATTTCTCACAATTTTCACCATCGAGCATTGCACATCCCATACTTTTCGTTTTTTAGGGTTCCGTACCCAAAGGGTAAAAACGGGACCCTATTACTAAGATTTCGTTGTCTGTCCGTCTGTCTGTCTCCAGGCTGTATCTCAAGAACCGCTATAGCTAGACTTCTGAAATTTTTACAGGTTGTGTATATCTGTTGCCGCTATAACAACAAATACTAAAAATAAAATTAACATTTAAGGGGGGCTCCCATACAACAAACGTGTATTTTTCGGCCTTTTTCGCTCTATATCAATAATGGCAGAGCTAGGCACTTGAATTTTTCACACATTCTTTTGTTATATGTGTATTTTAATATTTAATAATAATATTAAAATAAAATAAAAATTTAAGGGGGGCTCCCATACAAAAAACACAATTTTTAGCCTAATTTTGCTCTGTATCGGTACGGAACCCTTCGTGCGCGAGTCCGACTCGCACTTGGCCGATTTTTTTACTTCCTAAGGCTGTGTCAGTAAGTTAGGAGTATTGTATTTTTTTCTAGTAACGAAAGACAATAGCTAGAATCTAGATATTAGGTAGATACGTTTGGTACGTATACTTATCGTGATCTAAGCAGGGAAAATAAAAGATAAGCGTTTTTATCGTCTGGGAAATTATACTGACTAATTTCAAAAGGAGAATTTACAATTTAATTAAGTGTCGAGATCATTTAAATACCTATTAAATTGGGTATTTAATATATAAGTTAGGTATTAAGTATTTACTTAAGAAAATCCGTAGCGCGTCCGTAGTCTGCGGAGTTAAAATGGTAACGTTTTGCAATTCCTCCAGAAAATGAATTGTCAAAACTGTCAAACTGACAAATGTCAAATTAGTACAAATTGTGCAAATTACTAGACATATGAATTGCAAGCAGAGTGATTTTTAAAAAACGAATCAAACCTATTATTATTTATTTTTTCAAAATCACTCTGCTTGCAATTCATATGTCTAGTAATTTGCACAATTTGTACTAATTTGACATTTGTCAGTTTGACAGTTTTGACAATTCATTTTCTGGAGGAATTGCAAAACGTTACCATTTTAGCCCCGCTGTTCACATAATGAAAATTGACATAATAGCTCCATGGTTTTGGGTCGTTGACTTATATCTAGGTTGCAACTTGCAGTGCCGAGTGCGCTGTACGATGTTATTTTTTACGTGAACAATGTTTGTCGTTTTTATTAGGGTTCCGTAGTCAACAAGGAACCCTTATAGTTTCGGTCTGTCCGTCAGTCTGTCTGTCCGTCTGTCCGTCCGTCTGTCTGTCCGCGGTTTTGCTCAGAGACTATAGGGCCTACAAAGCATGCCGACAAAATGGTACCTATATAAAATCTTTTAAAAATTTTTTTTTACGGTACCCACACCCTACACATCAATGCGGGGGGGTTTTTTTTTCGCGTCCACCCCACCATGTGGGGTGTCGTTGGATAGGTTTTTAAAAAATATTATGAGTAAGTATTCATAGATAATTTTCCGATTTAGGGATCCATATGTGAAATATTAAGTTTTTAAAGTGGAAAAATCGTTAGTCATGTGAAAAAATTCACGGGAGAAGGAAATATGCTGAATTTAAAAGGAAAACTATCTCGGCTAAGAAGGCTTCATAAGTTATTGAGTAAGAGTCGATCAACTAAAAAAAATGTATTCGTAGAAGTACAAAGGAACTTTTCGTTCAAATTCCTTTGAACGTAACTGAGATGATGTTGTAAGTACTTAGTAGTGTAAAACACGTTATAAATGTGCATTCAATGACCATAAAAAAATTATCAAAAACTAGCGGTACTACAGAACCCTACATTGCGCGTGGCACGACACGCACTTGGCCGGTTTTTTGAGAATGGGTAAGGAAAATAAAACAGTTCCCCAGAAATACGTAGCGTCACTCCAGATAAGTAGTCTTTTTATAATGATGAAAAATATTTTTGTCAGTGCACCACGACCTCAAAGAAAACCGGCAATAAGGCATTAAAAAATTTATAATAATATAGAGTAAAACATATTGATTATATTATTCTCTTTGATATAGAGCTGTTGTTAGAATAATAATTTGTTTTTTTACTAGGAAAATAAAACAGTTCCCCAGAAATACGTAGCGTCACTCCAGATAAGTAGTCTTTTTATAATGATGAAAAATATTTTTGTCAGTGCACCACGACCTCAAAGAAAACCAGCAATAAGGCATTAAAAACTTTATAATAATAAAGAGTAAAACATATTGATTATATTATTCTCTTTGATATAGAGCTGTTGTTAGAATAATAATTTGTTTTTTTACTTTTCTACGTTTAGCCAAGTACTTCTTAGTTGGTTCTATGCAAGAAGGTTTCAGAAACTTTACACTGGGGTGAAGGCCGAAGCTACACGGCTTGAAATTTCAAAACCTTTTAATAGATAGGTACCCATTTACGCTAATAAATAATTAAGCAATCAATATTTTCAAACAAAATATTTCAGACAACACAAATCCTAGATGTCTCCTGTTACTTAAATCCGAGAATTTCCTTCTTTGCAGTCGGTTACACCTATAGGTCTGTGGTTGTAAACTGTCACGAGGGTCGCGGGTTCGGTTTCGCCGGCGCATGCCAACCTATTTCTGTTTATTGTCGTAGATATCGTGTTGTTAACCACTGCGGTTTCCCGCGAAACACTATTCGGTTGAGAAATCTTTAATGGTTAGGTGGATTTCAGTGTAAAATAGGTACGCCCTATTTTACGCTTAAATCTATCTAACCTACCTATTCAATAGGGTACGCGCACCAGTGCCGGATTTACATTTTCTATGAGTGTAGCTGCTACTTTAGGTATTTCCGCCACCCCATGTACGAAATCTGCCGGCCCCTAGGACGCTGCCGTCCCTAGGCTGCGGCCTATACGGCCTATTTTATAATTCCAGGGCTGACCGGCACATTATCTCATGCGGGGCATTGGAGAGGATGGCATTTTTCAAATATTTTTTCCAGTGACGAAACAGACATGGTATATGAGATTAAATTAAAAGTGGCTTTTATAGTTGCAACTGCAGTTTGTTGTTTGTATTTCCAAGAGCTAGTTCAATTTTGATACGGTTTTTGGACCACGGTCCAATTCTAAATAAACACTGCCTAAGCGTTCTTACTAACCTAACAAGAAACCTACAAGAAACCTTATACCTAACCTAGGCTTATGATCTGTTTGCATTATGTTAGGAGTTTGGAACAGTTATTAGGAATTAGGAACAGTTATTAGGAACAGATTATACGTCATACAAGTAGTTAGATATTAGTTTTTTTTTTAGTAAAATATTATAGCAGATTTTTTCAAATGGCATGAAAATGTTTATAAGTGTATAGTAACTAGTAGGTAAGCAAGGGGTGCTAGAGTCCTTCCTTGCAAATGAACTCAGAACTCTACCAAAGCGCTACCCGTAACTTGTGTTAGCCAACAAAATAATTATATACTTAACGTGTATGTATTTTGTACAGAAATTTAATCTGCATCAGGTTAATAAAATTATGCGTGCTATATTACGACACTTGCCCCAAAATTCTGAAATATACGGGCGCTTTCTCTGATTTTTATATAAAGATACGGAACACTTTCTATATAATTATTGATCTGATTTTAAATTACAAATTAGGAAGTTGTTCTGACTTTTCAACTTTATTTACATTTACGATGAATCTATACTAATATTATAAAGCGGAAGAGTTTGTTAGTTTGTTTGTTTGTTTGTTTGTTTGAACGCGCTAATCTCAGGAACTACTGGTCCGATTTGAAAAATTCTTTCAGTGTTAGATAGTCCATTTATCGAGGAAGGCTATAGGCTATATTTTATCACGCTAAGACTAATAGGAGCGAAGAAATAGAGGAAAATGTGGAAAAAACGGGGGGAAATTATTTGAAAGGGCTTATCTCACGAACTACTACAGCAATTTTTCTGTTATTTGGATCAGATAAAAAGTAGAACACGTGAAGGATTATAGGCTATTGTTTGTAGACTGATTTGTCTGTGAAATATCTAATTTACGCGGGCGAAGCCGCGCGGAACGTCTAGTCTATACTAATATTATAAAGAGGAAAACTTTGTTTGTTTGTTTGTTTAATTGTAATGAATAGGCTCAAAAACTACTGGACCGATTTTAAAAATTCTTTCACCATTCGAAAGCTACATTATCCACGAGTAACATAGGATAAATTTTATTTTTGAAAAAAATAGGGTTCCGTAAGATATTTGGGTTTTCGGACACAAGGTGTAAAAATCAACCAGAAAAGTTACTTATTTTGCGTACGCTGCCTAAACTATAAAAGATAGAACCATAAAATGTTCTAATTAATTGTAGATCTTATAAATATCTACAAAAAGTCCGCGACAAACGGATAAAATATAGCCTATAGCCTTCCTCGATAAATGGACTATCTAACACTGAAAGAATTTTTCAAATCGGACCAGTAGTTCCTGAGATTAGCGCGTTCAAACAAACAAATAAACAAACAAACTAACAAACTCTTCCGCTTTATAATATTAGTAAGTATAGATAAATGATGATTTAAATAATACTTAATTATTCACTAAATCCTACTAATATTATAAAGGCGAAAGTTTGGATGTATGTATGTATGGATGTATGGATGTTTGTTACTCTTTCACGCAAAAACTACTGAACGGATTTTAATAAAACTTTACAATAATATTGGTTATACATCAGAATAACACATAGGCTACAATTTTAACCGACTTTCAAAATGGAGGAGGTGTTATGTTCGTTTTTTTATGTTCAACGATTACTCCGCCGTTTGTGAACCAATTTTCAAATTTTTTCTTTTGGTGTATAGGTTATCAATCCAATTTGATACCATATTCATAAAAGTGGTGACCTGATGAAGGGATTAGGTTCCGTTACAGATCGAAAGTAGGAAAAAAAATGTGTTTTTTGTATGGGAGCCCCTTTTAAATATTTATTTTATTTTAATTTTATTATTAATTATTAAAGTACAAATATAGTTAAGAATGTTGTTAAAATTTCAAGTGCCTAGCTGTTGCCATTATTTATTACGAGCAAAAAATGCCAAAAAAATAATGTTTGTTGTAAAGGTGGAAACAAAATAAAATTAATATTAAATAATAAGGTTCGGTTGGCGGGTGTTCAGTAGCTACTTGAGTGGAAGGAGGGTGAAGGTGAGATATGCTGGTGTGGAAGTGGGCAGGGGGACCGACAAGGGGTGCGTACAGGGGTCCATCGGTGGACCTATCCTGTGTAACCTCTTGTTGGACCCCCTGCTAAGGATGTTAGAGGAGATGGATGTGTTCGAACAAGCTTTTGCCGACGATATAGTCCTAGTATTCGAGGGAAATACGGCCTTAGAAATTGAAAGGAAGGCAAACAGAGTCCTCGACAAAATCAGGGAATGGGAGCAAGCAAATAAATTAAGATTCGCCCCTCATAAAACATGCGCACTGATATCCACGCGAAAACTTAAATATGACACGCCTAGACTCGTGATGGGGGGTGTCGATATCAAATACTTCGACAACATCAAAATATTAGGGCTTAGGATCGACAGCAACCTCACGTTCAACGAACACGTTGGAGACGTCTGCAAAAAGGCGATCTCACGATATAAACAGTTAGCAAGGGCAGCTCGAGTAGGATGGGGGCTTAACCCCCAGATAGTCAAAACTATATATACCGCGGTAGTGGAACCGACTGTCCTGTATGCATCAGCAGCGTGGGCACCCACCGTGGAAAAGATGGGGGTCCAAAAAAAACTAAACACCGTTCAACGGGGTTTTGCTCAAAAGATCTGCAGAGCATATCGAACCGTCTCCCTGAACTCTGCAATGCTGTTGGCTGGGATACTCCCTCTTGATCTCAGAATACTCGAAGCATTGAGGCTTTATGAGATCAAGAAGGGAGTACCACATCCGGTGCTAAGAGGCAGGGAGGTGGAGCGAATGGCTCTTGCGATTGAGGACCCACATCCGGCAGAGCAGGTAGAGCTGAGGTTCGGGTTGGTAGATGAGGACTCGTATGCAGACGTGGTTAACGGCCACGTCTATAGGATCTATATGGACGGCAGCAAGATTGAGGGTCGAGTCGGAGCCGCACTCTCCGTATGGAAGGGTGACGTCGAGACGAAGGCCGTCAAGCTTGCATTGGCGCCGTATTGCTCCGTCTACCAGGCCGAACTTCTAGCGCTCTAAAGAGCTGTAACTATAGCCTGCAAGAGTAGAATGGCGAAGGTCGGTATCCTTAGTGATTCCAGATCGGCTCTCCAGGCTGTCACTCTTAGTTCCCCTCATCCCCTGGCAGTGCAAACAAAGGCGGCCCTCCGAAAAGCTGCATCGCAGAGGCGGGAGGTCTCCTTGTTTTGGATTAAGGCGCACGCAGGGCTGAGAGGGAATGAGAGGGTCAATGAACTAGCCAAGAGGGCCGCTCTGGGATTAAAAAGAAAACCTGACTATGATCTGTGTCCTGTTTCATTCGTCAAGCGTATCTTGAGAGAGGATACGATTGAGGAATGGGACAGGAGATATGAAATGGGAGGGACGGCCGGAGTCACGAAGCTCTTTTTCCCAAGCGCTGCTGCTGCATATAGGATAGTCAAAAAGATAGACATAACACACCACACAACACAGATCCTGACCGGACACGGTGGATTCGCCTTCTACTTGCATAGATTCAAGTTGAAGGAGGATCCGTCGTGCCTGTGTCAGCCAGAAGTTGAGGAGATGGTTCCTCACCTGCTACTCGAGTGCCCAATTTTTGCTAGCAATAGATATGATATTGAGCAGAAATTGGGCACATCGATAACGGATGAGAATCTGCCATCCATCCTGGGGGGCAAAAAGCGGGAAATCTTCCTAGCTTTCTGCAGGACGATCGTGGGGGTAGTCAATAGAGACATAGTGATAAATTGTGTGATAATTAGCTGTGATATTAGTGTAGTCATAATGTTTGTGCTGTCGTTTGTATTATTCTCTGTCATTTTTTTTTAATTTTATTTTATTGAATTTTGATTGTATTATTATTGAATTGGTTTTTATTAAAGTATATTTTATTGCTGAAATTATTGTATGGAAATTATATAATGGGAACTTTGAAATGTAGAAGTTATAACATTAGAAATTATATTACATAGGCTATCTGACATCCTGTACTAGATATATTTAAAAAATTATAAAACAAGATCTAATTGAGACTGACGAATTACAATATGTGTAATAAATATATAATGTATTGACATAATGGACATGTAAAATGTAGGGATGTAAAATAAGAAAACAAAAGAATATTGTAAAGACATAGAGAATAAGAATAGTGTAAGAAATAAAAGACAATGCAATATATTAGCCATGTAATAAAGTAGTAAAAGAAAAATGACATAAAAAAGAAAAGAAAAAGATGAAAACGAAAAAGATATAAATAAAAGATAAAAAAACAGCCCTGATCATGTTAGGGGGAGGAATAAATTAAAAAAAAAAAGAGTATAATTCGTATCACGTACGTATAGGCTTGTCATTAAAAAAGATGGTAGTGTGCTAGTGTGCACATTGTAGTGTGTGTAATATTTTATTTGTTAAAAAAATGTATGATAAAAGCATAATTTCAAAATAATATTAGCTAGATGCACTCCTTCACCATATAAACTATAACTGTGCAAAATTTCATTCACCTACGTATCCGAATTTTTCCTCAAAAGGGATCCAAAGTTTTTCGCTCGCGTAAGAATTATAAAACGATCCTCAGATGAAAGTATTTTGGTGATATTTTTAAATAAGCCAATAATGTAGAGCACATACTCAGTAGGTACCTAGTACCTACTCCTAAGTAGAGGCTTCTACTTGGAAATATAACAAGAAAAGATGGCATTTGAATCTGTTTTAGATATAAATAAAAGCATTAATAATAAGTATAGGTCTACCAGAATCTGATGGCAATTTTTGACAGCAGATTTTTAAAAAATATCCTTATCATTGGATAAATTTTTATATTTGCATGTTTAACACACAAAATCAGCCGCTATAAGAAAAAAAACGGATCAAAATGCTTTATTCCAATAACCCCCGTATTGCTAGAGTCATTTTATTCTCTCACTTTATTATACCATCAGATTCTGGTAGATCTATAGGTATTTTGATGATATCTTTGAGTCAGCTCAAAATGTGGAGCAGGCGCCTCGTTTCGAGTTTCAAACGCAACCTAATTAAATTATAAAACACACGTATAACACGTTCGTATAATTTTTAACATTAACGTCATATTACCTACTTATTCGGCTTACAACATTTTCAAGTTGCGCAATTCTGTAAGCAATAGTTTCTCATAGAATAATGAAACATTGTACTAAGTTTTTACTAGTTTGTTCGTAGCTATGAGAATTTGTTGTAATATTGTCCCATAGACCACATTCTAGTAATATATAGAGAACTAAAAGCTAAATTTTATTTTCCAAAATATTTGCACGTGGAGATGTATCCGACAAAACATGAGTAGGTACTGTTTCACATTGCACCATCTTTGATCTTATTGTAAATATATGTTTTTGCAAATAAACGTTCTTATTCTTATTCTTACAATACGCATCTATGCTTGGTCTCTAAGATTTTTTGACTGGAGTATAACTTTCCAACAGAAATGTTTTATTTATATTTATTTATTACGGTTACCAACAGCATATGCATTTAAAAAATTACAGTCAATAGTATACAAGAATTTTCAATAAGTACTGATGCACACACCTTTAATAGGCAACATAACATTCATTTATTTTATTCAACTGATGATTGGCGTTATGTTTTGACGTTGAACCAATCAAAAGTGCTAGTGATTAGTGAACAGATAAAGTCCTGTTAAACACCGTGCATTAAATATAATATAGGTACATACTAATATTATAAATGCTAAAGTGTATCTGTCTGTTACCTCTTCACGCTAAAAATTGAACCGATATCGATAAATATATCGGTTCGGCGCTTTTTGGTATGAAGATAGTTTGAGTCCCGAAAAGGGACATAGGATACTTTTTATCCTGGAAAAATGTACATATTGTATTTATATTGTAAGTACATATTTTGTTTGACAGTATTTTCAGTTTCTATAAAAATTCTATTAGTAAACTACATTGCATTCTCTATACAGGGAACAAGAATGCAACCCTTGCACTAACTTATATTGCTGGCGTCGATATCGATAATCGATTGTATGAGTAAGTACCTGCAACGAATGATTTGGCTATAAGCTAGTTGGAATGTTTCCAACATAATGTTTCGTGTTTGTAAAAGTATTAGCTAAATATTGTAGCCTTAAAGCCTGATACGATGCATTTTCGGCCTTTATAACTTTACTAACTTATTCAAAGCCATAATCATATTATGATTTAGGAAGTTTTCGTGCCTATGCCCAAAACTTGCTAAGTCTATATTAATATTATAAATGCGAAAGTGTGTCTGTCTGTCTGTTACCTATTTACGCCCAAACCGCTGAACCGATTTTGGTGAAATTTGGTATGGAGAAACTTTGAGTCCCCCAGGTAATAAAACATAGGATACTTTTCATCGCTGAAAAATTGCCGCGAGATAAAAGAATTTTGATACAAGGGAGTTGCGGGCGTCATCCAGTGTTATATAAATAAAATAATTATTTATCATTTTGGTTTTTGGTATTCGTGGATTTACGAATTAAGACAACTATACGAGTTCTAAATGCCTAATCCTGTTAGAATTATTATGTCATTTATACTGCTTCCAAGTTTGTAGATTGTCTGGTACAAAACTTAGATTCAGATATTTAACCGACTGCCAAAAAGGCGGAGATTATATGTTTTGGCTGTAGAGATTTTTTTAGATTTTATATTGATTTCAAGATTTTAGTTATAAAAAATAAGGTAGAGTATTTAGCTAACATTTCCCTTTATTATAGAGATCTGTGTACAAAAGACTCTACAATTATTTTAAAGATCCATTTTTTTTTACTATCATCTACTTATTACAGCACGTACCTGTTACCTTCAAAAACTGTAAATAGGTAGATACCTACAGTCGATGTTTTTTACGAGTATTTTATGCTCTCTACTCCTCAAGGTTGCTATTGTATAGATTGTAATGTAAAAATCCATTACGAATTTTCGATTGTTACGAAACCGATAAGTAAAATACATGTATTTCAGTTAGAGTTACATGTATTTAGCTATTCGGAATATAATTGTTTGTGCTACAAAAATGATATAAAACACATCTAAAAAATAAAATTAATGTTATAGGTCTAATAACAGTTTGAATTGTTTTGAAAAATTATTATAATAATAAAATAGTAAGTTCTTTATCTATATGAAAGTGAAATATTATCCAGATTTGTAAATAAGTAACAGGTGAAATTATAAATCGTGCGCAATGTTTTCTTACAACAAAATACTCACAAAATGTTTCGTACGTGTCATCCAACACTCCATAGATAATAATCCAACACACACAATCAAAATTTGTCGGTCGCACTATATTCCGATGGAGTATAATTGCACATTACATGGAGTAAACCATTCACTAGAACTTTTACGCCAAGAATGTTGCAGTACTGCGAGCGACTTGGTCGATTGTTACGCGAGTTGGTGCCGTCTCTAACGCCGCGGCGCGGCTTCGACGGCGCAACTGCTCAAAGAAAATAAAGTTTTTTCATTAATTTAATATTCGACCACCACTGCCAAAAATTTAAATATCGAACTTACATAATACGAAAGTTCAAAGCCATCTAGCGGTGGAAGAAGGAAGTTATTCGCGAATTTTTTGCGCAATTTAAAATACAATCTTGAATATGAATAGCGAATTACACAACTGGTATACAAAGTGTATATCTGTTATTTGTTTACAAATAAACAAAACTGAATCGGTAGGTACTGTCAATGAAAAAACTCATTAGAATTTATTATAGCCTTTTGAATATGTTATTGAAAATCTCCGTAATGTTGATAAACAGTCGATTTAAGAAGCAAAGCATATCTAATCGGCGTAAAAAGTGAAAACATAGAGCGATAAAAGGAAAAGCGAAGTGAAATATTATGTTGCGAGTTTCCTGTGACATCAATCAACATGATTATTTTAGAAGTAACATTATTATTAACCCTTTTACTACTCTACTACTACTACTACTCAAGGTCTGCTGTTTTGTCTGACAATATACTTTTCCAATGTGCTAGACAAAGACAAGTCGACCTTATAGGTTATTCGTTCTGTAAATATTTTTATTAGATTAGAAGGCGGGTTAGTATTTATTGTATACCTAGGTATACAATAAATACTAATATACTGTATACCTAGGTGTATATATATTTTTATTAATGGTGATAATCTTATGCAATTTTCCTCAAATTAAACTCTAACAATAAACCAGTGACAATAATATACGAATTGAATTTTAATTTGAATACTAAAAGTAGCTTTTTACATGAATTTCTCCAAATTTGCATTCCGGAGAGCTATTCCGAATTTTATAATGCATCTCAAATATTAATATCTGTTAGAGTTACACAAGATCTAGCGTTTTTACTTGTGTACAATTGAAATATCTTTTTATTCGATTAGAGACATTTTATTCAACACTAGACGTTCCGCGCGGCTTTGCCCGCGTAAATTAGATATTTCACAGACAAATCAACAAAAAATAGCCTATGATCCTTCACGTGGTCTACTTCTTATCTTTTTTTTTTTTTAATGAAATAAGGGGGCAAACGAGCAAACGGGTCACCTGATGGAAAGCAACTTCCGTCGCCCATGGACACCCGCAGCATCAGAAGAGCTGCAGGTGCGTTGCCGGCCTTTTAAGAGGGAATAGGGTAATAGGGGAGGGTAAAGATGGGAAGAGAAGGGAATAGGGGAGGGAAAGGAAGGGAATAGGGTAGGGGATTGGGCCTCCGGTAAACTCACTCACTCGGCGAAACACAGCGCAAGCGCTGTTTCACGCCGGTTTTCTGTGAGAACGTGGTATTTCTCCGGTCGAGCCGGCCCATTCGTGCCGAAGCATGGCTCTCCCACGTATAAATCTGACCCAAATAACAGAAAATTGCTATAGTAGTTCGTGAGATAAGCCCTTTCAAATAATTTCCCCCGTTTTTTCCACATTTTCTTTTATTTCTTCGCTCCTATTAGTCTTAGCGTGATAAAATATAGTCTATAGCCTTTCTCGATAAATGGGCTATCTAACAATGAAATAATTTTTCAAATCGGACCAGTAGTTCCTGAGATTAGCGCGTCTAAATAAGCCCTTTCAAATAATTTCCCCCCGTTTTTTCCACATTTTCCTCTATTTTTTCGCTCCTATTAGTCTTAGCGTAATAAAATATAGCCTATAGCCTTCCTCGATAAATGGACTATCTAACACTGAAAGAATTTTTCAAATCGGACCAGTAGTTCCTGATATTAGCACGTTCAAACAAACAAACTAACAAACTCTTCCGCTTTATAATATTAAGTATAGACTATATACAGTAGATGACCCGGTGAACTTCGTATCATTATTAATTTCCCTTCTAAATCCTAATATTGACCTTCCCTGATCTTCCATGAATATTTCAAGTTTAAAATTAGCCAAATTGGTTCGGCCGTTCTGGAGTTTTAGCGATACCTAACAAAATTAAAAATTATTTTTTTGTTATTATAAGTAAGTAGATAGACTAGATATTTCTCGAAACTTCGGTACGCCAAAATTTGTTTATCTCGCGGAAACTATAAATTTTTCCTGAGATGGAGTCTTTCTTTTTAGTAGGAGTCCTTAACTTAAAATACGGTCCCATCCTGAAGAAAGCATGAAACTTGGCATGAATGTAGCTGTCATGTATGTGCTTCAATGTAGATATGGAAGCACGTCCAGAAATAATGTCCGAAGACAATATTGTAGAAAAATTAATAAACAACATATTATTCTTTGATAGTTTTTTGATGACTGTACCCGTTTTCATAAAAAAAATAAGAAAAACCACGATTTAGCATACGATACATACGAAGGGGGGGAATGGGGGGAAAAAATAATTTGTCGACATGCTTCTATATCCACATTAAAGCACATATATGACAACTACATAATTTTCACTGTACTTTACTGTATTTTTCATGAATTTCTTGAAACCCTTAGCTCTAAATCTAAGAAATTGTAAAAAGGTAAAAAAACGAGTACCTACTTGAGTCAGACGCGGTAAGCTGTAACTCTGGAGGTAATGCCTCTACGACTATGAAATAGGTGTCATTTTGTAGCTCAATGTATACATTGAGCAACAAGGTATCTAACTTTTTTAGCCTATTTTATCACCACTCTTGTCGTTTTCCTATAAATGGAGGAAGAAAAAAAAAGTTAGCCTCTTTTTACAATTTCATAATACGTTGGTGTCTGTAAACAGAAATATATTAATCTTACCACTATATAATGTAGTATCGTTTTGTAGGTAATTTATTGACGATAATTTGTTCTCTGAAGAGTAAACTCCTCAGTCTTATCGTTTTTGTATAAAATTCGAAAAACCGGAATGAGAGAGATGAAAAGGGGGGGGAGGGGGGGAAAACATTATTTCTGGACGTGCTTCCATATCTACATTGAAGCACATACATGATAGCTATATTCATGCCAAGTTTCATGCTTTCTTCAGGATGGTACCATAAAATTGATTTTTGTTAGGACAAGGAGCCGTACTATTTGTCCTTTCCCGGGACTTAATGTTTGTCAATACCAACTTTTATCAAAATTGGTTAAGCGTTTCGAGCGTGAAGTATATCAGACAGACGTAGAGACAGACAGACATATCGCATAATTATATTATTAGTATGCATTTGTAGCACTTTTATCAGCGATAGTAACTACGTGCTGTAAGTTGTAAGTTGTAACTATCAATCAGCCAATAGCGGTACAGTCGCTGCAGCAATGCGGATGGAAATGGTTTTTTCATCGCAATTATTACGACATACTCTGATAACGATGATTATATCAAAGTTTTCTAAACATTTTTCAGCCAATTACTCCATCGATCACATGGAGGTTTTTATAAAATTATAATGTTGATTTCCCCTTGATTGCTTTATCAGGCAATAATGTGAAAAAGTAGAGAAAGAAGGTAATAAAATGAGCGGAAATTGTAATTGTAACCATTAACTAACATAAAATGCAACGATTTAGTTTTTCAAAAGAAATGTTTCATGATACTTACTGAGAAACAGATGACATTAATTATTTTTATTAAATTTTAAATCGAAAATGCAGATGAATCATTGAGCAATAATTATAGATGCAGACTTTGTAGTTTGTAAATTAAATTTTTATCTCCACAATTCACTAGTGTTAAATAATTAAGTATTTTTAAAAATACAATACCGTAATTATGTACATATTATTAGATAGTAGTTAGTTTTTGAATAAAAATATAATATACCTACAATATAAACCTACCTAAGGTTTTGAATAAAATATTATAGCACGTGTATTGTGTATTGGTCACGGTGTTAAGTATTTAGGTGATTAAATTTATTTGGGAGTTCGTTGAACTCTTGTGTATAGCGCATCGAAACCGTAATGCGCTTACTGTACCTACTTTAATAATGATTATGGAGTAAATCCATACTAATATGTATTATTATAAATGCAAAAGTGTCTGTCTGTTACCTCTTCACGCCTAAACCGCTGAACCGATTTTGCTGAAATTTGGTATGGGGATATTTTAAATCCCGGAAAAGAACATAAGATATGCATTTTTGTAGGACGAAATGTATTCTATGTCCTTTACCGGGACTCAAATTATCTCCATGCCAAATCGGTTCAGCGGTTTGGGCGTGAAGAGGTAACAGACAGACAGACAGACAGACACACTTTCGCATTATTTTATAATATTAAGTATGGAAGTATGGATATTTGCTGAGAAGTAATATTTTGAATTTTAGAACATTGCATTACAATTTCCGGCAGGCACCATCATTTATATAATCTATTACTGATGACAAAGATTTTTAGCTTGCTTCGTTTAAAAATATTTAAAATAACATAATGTGGAATAGATTTTTCCTACTAAAAATTAGGCATTAAGTAGTATTAGACTTGTCTAGTTAGTACTTAGACCTTGTTTCTAGGATAAACCGTTAAAGGAATTTGGTTATGAAGTATTTTGTCTCTGTTATCTCTTACAACCCTATGGTTTACAGGCAGACAATGGCATTTAATCCGCCATTGTACTATCAGAGAAGTAGATTCATAGCCAGATGGCAGACCTACATAATTTGGTAGCGTTATGTCAAACCGAGCCGACAGATCGCGACTAAAATTGAATTGAAAAAATCCGACCAAATGACGTTGGTCCGTCAACTATCTATGAATCAATTTCTTTGATGGTATAATGCGCAAAAAGTGTTAAATAAATATTATGTAAGTAATAGAAATTCAATATACCCTAAGTCTTATGGAAAATTTTACAAGAATAACGTTTCAGAATATTGAACAACAAATCGTCACTGACGTGAAAGTAATGCCTCGCAATTTTTCTTGGTACTGCAATCTGATACATTGAAATTCAATACCTTATCTACACTAATATTATAAAGAGGAAAACTTTGTTTGTTTGTTTGTTTAATTGTAATGAATAGGCTCAAAAACTACTGGACCGATTTAAAAAATTCTTTCACCATTCGAAAGCTACAGTATCCACGAGTAACATAGGATAAATTTTATTTTCTAAAAAAATAGGGTTCCGTAAGATATTTGGGTTTTTCGGACACAAGGTGTAAAAATCAACCGGAAAAGTTACTTATTTTGCGTACGCTGCCTAAACTATAAAAGATAAAACCATAAAATGTTCTAATTAATTGTAGATCTTATATATATCTACAAAAAAGTCCGCGACACACTATACCTATCTATGTCGAGTGAGGCACAACAACCATTTTTTTATTTAAAAATCTTGATTTTTTTTGGACTTCATTTAAACGCGTTTATTTTACTCATGCTATTAATATTTATCAAAATAAATTATTTCATCACCAAGCACAGTTTATGTAGATAATATTTAGTCTTTGAATGATTAAAATTGGACGTTTGATTTTAAAGTTATGGCGAAATTAAAATATAACGATTTCTGCTGCACGGCCCGTTGCAAAGTGGGCGTCACCAAGGCGGGGGTGCGCGTGCGGGAGGGATTTAGATTATTAGATTTAGTTTAGATCTATTAGTAAATGATGATTTTTAAATAATACTTAATTATTCACTAAATCTAAATAATATATAAAACTCAAAGGTGACTGATTGACATAGTGATCTATCAACGCACAGCCCAAACCACTGGACGGATCGGGCTGAAATTTGGCATGCAGGTAGATGTTATGACGTAGGCATCCGCTAAGAAAGGATTTTAATCAATTCTACCCCCAAGCGATAAAATAGAGGATATACCGATCGGGCTGAGACTTTGATACCTAAATAATAATAATAATACTTCTTAACGCGAGCGAAGCCGCGGGCAAAAGCTAGTAAAATACAAAGGAAAATTGTAAAACATTAAACAAGATGTTGCCCGAAACTTTTATATGTCGCAATTTGTTTGTCTCATGTATGTCGCAATGAGACAATTTTCCCAAAATTTGTTTATTATTTGCAAGTTGCAACCATACTTACATTTTTCGGGTAACCATTCAATGTTCTTTTCTAGGATTCAAACTCAAAAGGAATATATTAGCGGTTTAACCCCAAAAAGGTGGTAAACAAATGGACAAGCAGACATAATATTATACGTTCTAATACAAGTATGTTATTTCTCGGGACTCTATCTTCGTACCGAATGCCATCAGAAATCATATACAGCGGTTTAGGATAAATAGGTAACAGACAGACGGACAGACACTCTTACGCATTAAAATATTAGTATGGATTCCAGAAAATTGGCAAAATAAATCGCTATTGACGTATAGGTGCCGCTCCAGCGCGCGCGCTCTCTCGCGATTTCTCGGCAGCCATGTTTTTATTTGCATGCAAGTGCGGCTAATTATATTAAGTACATCAGATAAACACTAAATACAGGATGCAACAAAGGTTTATTAAGGTTTATTGTTAATAAGATCAACAAGAAATAATGGCAAATTGTGGAATATGGTAAGATGTGTCGGAAAAACTCTACATTCGTATATAGAGTATCAAACAGTTGTGCGATGGACAAAACGTCTATGATCTATAATTGTAGAGATTAATATATTACATATTGTATTATTATTCATGTAGAAAATTATTACTAAAAGGTTTTAAGGAAATATAATTATGTACCCTATCGTAAAAACTATAGATTTCTTTAATCAAAATCTCTACTTGTATTTTTAAATGAGTAGGTTTCATTCCCGGTTAGGGAATTTATATGACGAAAAATTGCACTTGTAACTTTTAATATTATAAGATCTCGTTATTATACTCCTTTCAGTAGCTATCCCGGTTATTTACAATTTTGAATTTCGCCTCACACTCAGTTTTAAAACTTACCCAGTAAAGTGAAAGCCTATAGCCCTATAGTAGAACGTAAAGTAACAACTAACAACACATTATTAAAACTTTATAATATAAAAGTTTTTGTAACAGCCTGTATACCGGTTGTAAAATATTAGATTGCGATGGCATCACAGCGTTACGGCGCGTGTGATGGGGGTAATTACAGCCTGCTCGGGTTGCCAGTTACCAGTTGCCACACTACACCGACCTCAAATAACTCTAATGGCCGACTAAAATCATAGTCTTGATGAGCTGCATGATTTGTAGGTTCGGATCAAATATGAAACCAAGATAAAACAGACTTTGTTATAAGTCTTCGCATAATAGTAGCTTTTTTTTTTCACGGGGAATTAATGCTTTACAGTATACACATCCCCGGCGGATCGGGGACTCCTCTGTAGGGGAGCATAATTATACACAATCTGTGAAAATTTCAGAAGTCTAGCTATAGCGGTTCTTGAGATACAGCCTGGAGACAGACAAACAGACTCCGGACAGACAACGAAGTCTCAGTAATAGGGTCCCGTTTGGACCCTTTGGATACGGAACCCTAAAAACGTGGGAGAGCCTTGCCTCGGCACGAATGGGCCGGCTCGACCGGAGAAATACCACGGACTCACAGAAAACCGGCGTGAAACAGCGCTTGCGCTGTGTTTCGCCGAGTGAGTGAGTTTACCGGAGGCCCAATCCCCTACCCTTTTCCCTTCCCTACCCTCCCCTATTTCCTTCCCTACCCTCCCCTATTCCCTTCCATACCCTCCCCTATTACCCTATTCCCTCTTAAAAGGCCGGCAACGCACCTGCAGCTCTTCTGATGCTGCGAGTGTCCATGGGCGACGGAAGTTGCTTTCCATCAGGTGACCCGTTTGCACGTTTGCCCCCTTATTTCATAAAAAAAATCAAGTAATATAAGCGCTTATTATATAGGTACTTACTACATGTAGTATATTTGTTGTAACTTTTTATTATTAGTAATAGATATTACTTATTTAAATTTATATTACTAATAACATTTGAGAATTTTTAAAAGAAAAAAAGGTTATGAGAATTTTATAACGCAAAAGTGGCCACTTTTGGCGCTTTAATAAATATAAACTAATTTTTAAACTTTGATCCTATCCTATTAAAAATATAAAACCACAAGAGTTTTTTAACAAAGCACTTTTGATTCATTTAGTGTTGTGTGGGCACTGGGCGGTGGTCATTTTGCCCCTATAAGGTTAGGAACCCATACCTTAATATGACAAAGGGATATCAAAAACAAGAAATGCCACGTGTGTTGAATGCTGATCTAAATCTTTTGACTCATAGGTACGGTCAGCAAAGCACGTTCCCCTTACTAATAGGATGATCTCTATTTTTTATATTTTTTTATTTACCGTGTAAAACAGTGCATAGACAATGATCTCTATATCAGTAGATCTTTTTATTTACCTATATACTGAGAGTAGACAAGTTTTTATCTGATAGGACCTCCATTATACAAGTACGCTGGACTTATGATACCCACCTGATTTTTGTGCCTATTTGAAGCGGAATCAGCGCCCCCAATGCAGGGGAAGAGAACTAAATCTGACGTAACTTGCAAATGGCCGCTTAATCGTTATTGGTTGTCATCACTATTATTAGTTCCAAATACTCTCACTACTTTCAGATTCAGTTCTCTTCAGTCTTCAGTCTCTTCAGTCAGATTTAGTTCTCTTCCCCCGCATTGGGGGCGCTGATTCCGCTTCAAATAGGCACAAAAAATAGCTGTCATTTCAAAGGGTATCATAAGTCCAGCGTACTTGTATAATGGAGGTCAGTGGATAGGATACAAAAGCGGCTTGACAGGAAACTGTAACGTTTGTACACAGTACACATAAGTACATACTGCCTATGTACTATTTTTATTTCTGGAACTAATGTATTTCCCGCAACATACACCTAAAGTTTATACAGTATGTAAGTACACGGGAATCATATTTTTGGTTTAAATAAATACAGAGAGAAGAAAATATTTCGAATAGTCTGATACTATCCATGCTTATATATAGTAAATGCGAAAGCGTGTCTGTCCATCTGTTACCTCTTCACGCCCGAACTCTGAACCAATTTTGCTGTGATATGGAGATATTTTATGTCCCTGGAAAGGATAAAGGATACTTTTTATCCCGGAAAAATGTACGGTTCCCGCGCTACAAACGAATTTTGGCGCAACGGAGTTGCGGGCTTCATGTAGTAATCTAAATTTTCTATCCAATTTTGTCGAAAATATCCTGCTCTTCTAGAATCTAGTTTTTCTGATGCAAACAAACAAACTATACTGTACTCGGCGAAACGAGGCGGTAGCGGTCATTGACCTTTTTAGTCTAGGCGCTAAATGAAAAATGCTCGCACTGTATTTAGAATATTTAAGAATAAAATTGACCTCTTATAAAGACATAGATTATTACAGATTCATCGGAAAACCTCTTGGTAACTCTTAGAAAGACAATCTCGTGTTAGGCTTCATATTCAGTTCACATCGAGTATGTAAAATACGATATCGCCCTCATAGTGAGGGAGCCCTAGAATAAATTTTTTTGTGATTACTAACAAGCTAATTTTTTGTGAGTAGCTACATTTTGATAAGACAAACAACATTTTTATTTTCGAAAAATCTCGAAAGCGGTAGCTAACAGAGATAGAAAGGATTTCATACTTTGACTTGATGGTCCTAAAATATGGATTGTTTTATTTGTAGGACAAGGTTACTCTTAAATAATATAACTATTAACCTACAAATATACAAAAAATCAGCTGGTTAGGGTTCCGTTTTAGGGTTCTGTAATCAACAAAACTTGGTTGACTACTGTACCCTAAAACGGAACCCTAACCAGCTGATTTTTTGTATATTTGTAGGTTAATAGTTATATAATTTAAGAGTAACCTTGTCCTACAAATAAAACAATCCATATTTTAGGACCATCAAGTCAAAGTATGAAATCCTTTCTATCTCTGTTAGCTACCACTTTCGAGATTTTTCGAAAATAAAAATGTTGTTTGTCTTATCAAAATGTAGCTACTCACAAAAAAATAGCTTGTTAGTAATCACAAAAAAATTTGTTCTAGGGCTCCCTCACTATTAGACTAGGGACATCTGACACTTAATTGTCAATCGCGGTTTATATAGAAAATGACAAGTTGTTTGACAGGGAGTCAATGACCGCTACTGTCTCGATTCCCCGAGTACACCTTAGTCACTAGTGCAACTATAGGTTTACCAGAATCTGATGGCAAAAAGTGAGAAAATAAATTGACTCTAGCAATACCGGGGTAATTGGAATAAAACATTCTGATCCTTTTTTTCTTATAGCGGCTGATTATGTGTGTGAAACATGCAAATATAAAAATTTATCCAATGATCAAGGATATTTTTTGAAAATCGGCTGTCAAAAATTGCCATCAGATTCTGGTAGACCGTAAACCTATAATTATAGATATTTTTATACTCTATACTACATGACGCCCGCAACCCCGTTGCGCCAAAATTCGCTTATCGCGCAGGAACCGTACATTTCTCCGGATAAAAGTATCCTATGTCCTTTCCTGGGGGCTGGGACTCAAGGTATTTCCATACCAAATTTCAGAAAAATTAGTTCAGCGGTTCGGGCGTGAAGTGGATAAGCTAATTGTTACTAACTGTCACTAACAAATCTATGGACAAAAATTAGCCTGAAATAAAGTTTTATTTATTTATTTATAGATAGGCAAACAGACAAACACACTTTTAAATTTATAATACATATTAATATGGATAGGGACCACTTTTTTGTCGACTATACACTATACAGTGTACCTGCGTAGATTGCGCGTGAGTCAACTACTATCTGACAATGACCTTACTCGGTGTTACCTGCCTTATGCCTCTCTTTGTTTACTTCACCAAAACTGACACACTTTCGTATCGTGTTTGTAATGCATTATTATTATTTACTTTTGTTAAAAAATACAGTCAAGTCACAATAATTATTATTGCGTAAGCGTATTTCAAAATGTTCTTTATTTAAATATCAACATTTACAGTATGTATATTCGAATTATCGAATCCCGTACATTTTTATTAAGGCGAGGCCAGTTCGAAAAGACTGATTTTTAAGCTTCCAGTCTGAAGAAATTATGTGGAATTCTCTTACACCAAAATTGATGTAGACTCAAAACGGAACAAAGTAACAAAATAAACGAACAGAATATTGAAAAATGCCATGGTAATTCTGTAAAAAAAATCTTGAATATCACCATAAAAATACACTTCAAATTCGAACATCTCGTAATTTTCAATGACAAAGATATGATTTTTTCCTATTTCGCCCTATCAAGAACACGGCGATCGTCGTAACCGCCACTGTACAAGGCGCGCTGATATGAATGTTATTTTAATGTCCTTTATTCGTACTGACAGACATCGACCTGCTAATTTTAGGGACATCCTTGCCTTAAGAGCACTTTTTCATTGCTTAAGAGGGAACGCGGGTGTAGTAGAATTTAAACGAAGAAACTATTGCCATCACGCTTCACCCTGCGTCGGCACGTGTATTGTGATAGAGACAGATACAGTAAATCGAGGTAACGTAGTCCTCCGTTAAAATAGAGCCTATCTAATAATTATTTTTTTAAATATATATCTTCAGGAAGAGTGAGTCTATGCCTCTACGTTTTTATTTTATCTTAAAGATCTTTCAAATTTGTTTTATGGTAGGTGGATTGGCGGGGTACGGGGCATTCATTTTTGCGATTTTTGAAGGGTCATATTTTTTTATTTATTAGTAAATTTAGAAAAAATCGAACGTACAGGCATATATTTAACAGATCCATAATCATTTGTCTAGATTCTAGACGCATTGTCCAGGGAGTGATTTGGGGAATACGTTTGTATGGAAAAACAGTGTTAGCGTACCCTCTTAAGCTATTGCATAGCTTTTATCGCGGGCTTTGAGCGCGTCGAACGAAGCAAGAAATACCGTAACGAATTACGAAAATAACCTAACACCCCTAACTCCGACCGTGCGGCGCGGCGTTGTCAGACTTCAGCACGGTGTTTTTGTGCGTGCAATTAGACGTATGCGAATTATAATTGCTTAAGTTGATAAAAAATGCTGTGCAATAGCTTTACCGCGGCAGTCCCAGAGTGCCACTCGTATTTTTTTTCTAGCTTTACTATCAAAATTACCGAATGCAAGTTGTGCATGTACCCTTCTACCTATCCAAACTAATTTATATCTGAGCAACTAAACATGCCAAAGTAACTTATGTTTCTTCAAGCAGGTGTTTTAAGCAAAAAATAATCACAAAGTATCATGTATTAAATGTAAATTACCGTATGGCTGATTGTAAACCACTGGTGATTGTGGCCGAAATGGCGCCAAAACACCTGGACACCTGAATAACTGCAGCTTTTTGCAATAACAATCAATACTCTACTTGGCAGTCGGATAAAACCTTGAAGAAATATATTTTAATTTTTAACATAAAAAAGTATCAATCGCTTTTCAAGATATTTTTAATATTATGTTCGAGAACTTTAGGAAGCCATTTTTTTTAAAGGTAGATGACATGGTCGGTAGATTATGTAGATTTTCAGAGGCAATGAGAGAGTGGACAGTTTTAAACATTAAATGAGGACCGACAGTAGCCAAGGCAGAGACACATTTAAAATCATAAACAGAAAAAATCGACCAAGTGCAAGTTGTACTCGCGCACGAATTGTTCCGTACCGTGATAGAGCGAAAGTAGACAAAAAGCTTGGGTGCGGAACCCTAAAATTTAAAAAGCTTATAATTCACTAGTTAAACATAGTCGTTTTCCGCTGTTTGTCTATGTGATCCTTAAAACTACGAAACGGATTATGACAAGGTTGTTTCTTGTGCAATGCTTAGATCGTCAGCATAATGGCCGATTTACATTATTTCAATCCAGCGCTTTTTTGCCAAATTGCATTCCAGTGTATTCCATTGTCCGTTAACAATATCCCAGTAATTGCTACTGGATTTAAATAGCGTAAACCCAGTTCAAGGTCCTATCAGAGGCATAATAATTATGAACGCGAGGGACTTTACAAATCGCACAGGTAAGTGACTGGTTTTAAGTATGTTAGTCTACAGATAAGTTCAAAAGCACTATGACTCACCGTCACGACTCATGGTCATCGAATGTTTTTATAACTTTATCGTTTAGATTGGAAACAACTTTTTTACCTACATTAAGTACGTGATAGAATACGCCTCTTGGATGTCGTGGCGAAGCTACGGCAACGCCAACTGTTGGTTGGCGGCGGCATCTCGAGGTCGTTTTTAGGGTTCCGTACCCAAAGGGTAAAAACGGGACCCTATTACTAAGACTTCGTTGTCTGTCCGTCTGTCTGTCTGTATGTCTTCAGGCTGTATCTCAAGAACCGCTATAGCTAGAATTTTTAAATTTTCACACATTGTGTATATCTGTTGACGCTATAACAACAAATACTAAAAACAAAATAATATTAATATTTAAGGGAGGCTCCCATACAAAAAAAGTGATTTTTTTGGCCTTTTCTGCTCGATATCAATAATGGCAACAGGTAGGCACTTGAAATTTTCACAAAAGCCTTATTTAGATGTGTACTTCAATAATTAATAATAATATTAAAATAAAATAAAAAATTAAGGGGTCCCATACAAAAAACACAATTTTTGGCCTATTTTTCTTTATAACGGTACGGAACCCTTCGTGCGCGAGTCAGACTCGCACTTGGCCGATTTTTATTTTCATAGAAGTGAACTTAATATGATTCACATAAAAGTCACTTGCCACTTTTTTGGTGATTGTTTATTATAGCACAATTTGAGCACAATAAAAAAGTATTCAACCAACATTATGAGCCAAATTATTATTAAGTGTGGATTTCAGAATATTTCCGCAGACTTTTTCCGCGGAAAATCTGTATTGAAAGGTAAGTAAATACTAACACACGACCATGAAATATTTTTTCAAATCCATTGTGTATAATTTTTACTGTGTATTTATTTATTTGGATCATCGTATTACTAATAACAGAATGTTTACCTGATTAAAAATTATAGGCCACAAACTATTCAAAAGCCATCATGTTCAGGGGGTCTTCGAAATCCATGATGGTGGAGAACGAATCATCCGTGATCCGTGCACAAGTAATACCACAGACCAGAGTAAGTAATCGACCGTACGATGTGAAAGTGGAGGTATAGGTACGTATAGGTCTACCAGAATCTCATGGCAATTTTTGACAGCAGATAGAAATATATTATTTTCAGCAACTTTTCAATTATACGTATGCAAAATAAAAATGGAAAATGAAGATGTATTTCTTTATCAAAGAAATATTATGTAAGTATACTTATTAGTATTGACGGAATAAGTATTGTTCTGAAATATTGAACCGACCAATGGAACCGACAATAATTTTATTTATTTAGTTTAAATTTTTTATTTCATCGTTTTTATCTACAATATATTATACATAATAAAACAATGAAATTAAAAATAGCTTGCACTACAAACTAAATTTTAGAAATATTCATGCGAGATTTAGATTTAAACATGATTAATAATAATCTGCACGTTGATTTCGATGTGTTTTTTGTGTTGGTTTTGGTGCGCGTGTTACTTAAAAACATCAAATACCATTAACACAGATAAGAATATTGCGTACTGTATATATTGTGAATTTGGAAATTTTCGCACCCCACAACACAACAGTACCTCGTACCACCCAATTTTTTTCTTTTTTCAGAGCACTTTTTTTACGTTTTCAACGTGTTTTCAACTGATTGAAATTTGAATAACGTAAACCGTACAGCATGGTAAAGCTGGTCGCATTCAGACGCCTGCGAGTTGCCTCAATCTGCCACACGCCGCGCCACAAGCGTTATCCAAGAGGCGTATATTTCTTTCTCAAATTGACCGTGTGATAGAACATTCCAATTTCAAATTCTCTGACTTGAAGTGAGCATGAAGAAAATTTACACGAATAACAGACAGCTAAGTTAATTCGGAAATTAGGTCTTTACTAACTATTCAATACATTGAATTGAAGTGGTTCAAGTATCGTGTTAGTAAATAATTGTGTCAATTACAATTGTAAATATTTGAGGCTATCGATGTTAAGTGTTGCTGTTTGTAAACAGTGTTATGCATATTTCGTGTCAGAAATCAGAATAAAGATAGATGTTCTACGCAATTTTTTGCGCCTTGTCTTTACTGCCATCATATCTAGCATGGGCGTATATAAGGGGGGGGCGGTCCTGGGGGTCTGGACCACCCCCATTACTATATCCACCTTACTTGTCCAATCGACAATAAATATGTGCCGCACCAATTTTGATCGGCGAGGTACATGTATTTTTTTTCTATTCACAGTATAATAATAATAATAATAATTATTATTATTTTATACGTGAGAGAGCCATGCTTCGGCACAAATGGGCCGGCTCGACCGGAGAAATACCACGTTCTCACAGAAAACCGGCGTGAAACAGCGCTTGCGCTGTGTTTCGCCGAGTGAGTGAGTTTACCGGAGGCCCAATCCCCTACCCTATTCCCTTCCTTTCCCTCCCCTGTTCCCTTCTCTTCCCATCCCTACCCTCCCCTATTACCCTATTCCCTCTTAAAAGGCCGGCAACGCACCTGCAGCTCTTCTGATGCTGCGAGTGTCCATGGGCGACGGAAGTTGCTTTCCATCAGGTGACCCGTTTGCTCGTTTGCCCCTTATTTCATAAAAAAAAAAAAAATTATTATACTGTGGAGCGTGTCCGTAGTGTAGAGTATGTACCACAAATCGCGATGCGTTCGTAGTTGCGGGGAATAACTGTGGAGTGGTGAAGTTCCCGCCAAAAAATCATTCAAAAAATGACTCCAAGAAAATCTTAAAAGGATTGCAGAAATATCTGGGAGGGGAAAATGATGGCACAATATTTTTGAGTGAATATGAGATAATATGGGATAATCACTGGAAATCTGTGACACATAGGTATCCTGCAATTACTATGATCGATGCTATTGATAACTGCGACGATCAGTTTTTCCCTTTGATAAAAAAAAAAAAAACTTCTTATAATTTTAGCCACACTTCCAGTGTCCACTGCAACCCCTGAAAGAACTTTCTCTACCTTAAAGAGGTTAAAAACTTATTTAAGAAATAAAATGGGCGATGAAAGACTCAATATGCGTACACCGAGATCTGGCGGCGCAGCTTGATTCCGAAGAAATTATTAATCAATCCTACTAGTCCTACTAATATTATAAAGGCGAAAGTTTAAAAATTTTTCTTTTGGTGTATAGGTTATCATCCCAATTTGGTACCATATTCATAAAAGTGGTGACCTGATGAAGGGATCCATAAGAAATCGAGGGAACTTCTCAAAATTTATATGGAAACATGTGGTGACTTCGGTTTCGTGAGCAGTATTCTAAGCATATGCTACCAACAAGCAAGATTTTGTCACCAAGGTATACCATGGTTCGGAAGGTGCTGAGAGTACTCCTGACTCTTTATAGATACAAGTTTGGGAGTTTCGACGTTGTTTTAAGAACGGAAAGCATATATGCTACTAACAAATTACATTCATCATCATCATCACTACCATAAACGATTATAGAACCATGTATCCTCCCGTTTTGACCCTATTATTGGTACATTTCATAGTCTTTTATTATACATATATCACTTAAACCGCGGGTAACACCGCGGGGCACAGCTAGTTAGCAATAAAACGTAAAAGAGTAAATTTATTACTTAAGAGTTTAACCTTTGTTACTTTTTTTTCATAAATATATTGAACATTCCGATATTCATATTTTAAAAAATACTTTTGATTTCCTAAACATTTGTTACCTATTTGCTGCTGCGGAACCCTTCATGGGCGAGTCCAACTCGATTAGCCGCTTTTTTACGTTAGGGGACCTTTCGCGACTTAAGCAGAGAGGAAATAGAAAGAAGACTAGATTTGACTCCTTTTGCAAGTATGAAAGCGTGGGCTTGTGAATTAGCCTGAGGATTATAAGAGCGTTTGCCGCATATGTTCTTTAAAGGCCTGATAGACGTTCGAATTTAAAGCACGCGGGTTTTAAGTTTGCGAACTTACTCAGCTCGCATCGGTGACACACGAGAATCGCTCACACTGGATTACCATGCCCTCAGGCTCGCGGCTCGCGGCTCTTTGCCGACACACAGGCGATTAAGATCGTCGAGCCATAAGTCCGCGTACTTACTCGCACGTCTGTCACCCCCTTAAAGGGGGTGACAGACGTGCGACGGCTGTAGCCAAATCGGTGACTACACAGTGCGAGTTTGTCACTACTCGCCGAGAAGTTGACTACTAATAAGGCAATATTTACCATTATTATTTATTTCCCACTTTGTAGTAGCCAGCAACGACCAGCAAAAGTCGCTATAAACACTATCAGATAAGTTTATTGATAGGCAAAAGGCGGACCTACGTAATTTGGTCATAATATCAAACCCAGCTGACAGATCACTAACATTGAATTGATATAACCCGACCAAATGACGTAGTTATATTTTCCCATAAATCAATTTCTTCGATAATACATCAAAGCTGTAGCGCGTCGCGTGTAGCCAATGTGCTAAACCTAAAATGGCCATTTCCTCAATTAGGCGCAGTAAAGTTGTCATGTAATTATGTATTCCCTTTGTTTCTTAGGGTGTTACGCTCTTTGACTCCAGTATGAAGCAGCGGATGTCAGTTGTCACTCACCAGGTGTGGACTGTGGTTGCTGGTTACGGCATGGTTTTGGTGTTATTGTACTATTTTGTGGTGATGGATTACCAGACGTTTAGAATATAACGTGTTATTTAAGTGCTAAATTTTTTGAACTAAAGTCTAAGGCCCGTATTTTTGGTCAGTACTCAAGATGCATCTCGGTCTCAAGACACGGTTCAGGCTCTGTGATTGGTTGGCTGTCAAAATTTGGACCAATTACAGAGTCGAACCGCGTCTCGAGACCGGGTCGCATCTTAAGTACTGACCAAAAATACGGGCCTAAATCCAATATTTACTATAGGTACTATCAGGGAAATTGATTCATAGGCAGATGGCGGACCTGCGTTTGGTCGCGATATGTCAAGTCCATCCGACAGATGACAACTGATATTAAATTGAAAAAATCCGACCAATTGATATAGGTATCAGTAGGTACGTCAACTGCCTATGAATAAATTTCTTTGATGGTACATTAAGCTAAAACAAAATATCATATATCTGGCTAAAACACAAAATTACTAAGTTTTTAGTTGTAAGCCTTAACTTTAGCCTCGCTTCTGAACCTTCTTTTGACTATCCTACTACCATCGAAATATAATACTTATTATTCGTACATTGTAGCTTACTACCTAAGTTTTTACTACTCAAAGCCAGAAGAAATTTCTAGATCGTGTATCGAATTTTCGCCAATGAAATCACAGATCTATATTCCGTTGCACCGTAACTGTGTTATGATAACAGCAGATGTTTCTGAGCGCAGGTGCAAAACACGTTCTATACGGGCCGAATGAGATGTCGCCGTATGATAATACCTCATAACTATATGCTATAGACCACAATATGGCAACAGAGAGAACTCTCGATAAGTGCTCTACAATAATCATTAATCATACTTATATATTTTCATTCTCTACATTCGAATTTTCAGGATGAAATTAAAATCTTAGGCAGGTTACAGGTATATACTGTCAACTGTGGATTCCACAAATTATTATGATAGTCAATGATATTACATACTTGCCTAACATTTTAGTCGTTTTATCTTGAAAATATCTAATGTAGAGAATAATGTAGAGAATGAAAATTAATATGATTAATTCGAGGGAAAGACGAATATTATTCGACTTTGTGTAAATGCTGCCTATCATGTTAGCTATAGCATAATTAATTACTAAATAGTACTTCAGCCATATTATAGGAACCTTACTGCACAATTTTTTTATCGGTTAATATTCCTAAGAAACGTGTCAGATATCATAACAATATTATATCAAATCGAAATTAAACTAAGTACTATCATGTATTTTAAATTAGGTCAAAATTTTATTTTAAAGTTAATGTTTTAATATTTGAAAAAAGAAAAGCAGCATAATATTTGAAAGTTACAGAATTTTGGACCAACAGAACTCTTTGTACGTAGTTGTGTTTCTATTTGGGTACGTGTTCTCTACCAACACTGCGTGTTGCTACTGATATACCACAGATTTAAATTATTGATTTAAATTATAAACCATTTCATAATGGCGAGGCAGGTGTCTCCAGATTATAAATATTGACGTTTTTGCTTCATAAAAAATATTTAATAATATTATAATGACTGTTTTACAAAGTAAAAAATAAAATGAATGAGTGGAAGAACGATATTCATCTGTCCTTAAAAATGTTACCATTTCGATTTTGATGATTTGTAGAGATATTTTGAGTCACCTGGAATTCTTCGCGAGGAATCCATACATTTTTCCATCGTTACTAATTATTTACATGCGAAAGTGACGTGTCTGTCTGTCGGTTTGTCTGTTACCTCTTCACGCCCAAACCGCTGAACCGATTTTGCTGAAATTTCGTATGCAGTTACTGTAAGTCCCGGGAAAGGATATAAGATACTTTTTATCCTGAAAAAAATTTACGGTTCCTGCGCGATAAACGAATTTTGGCGCAACGGGGTTGCGGGCGTCATGTAGTGTAATTTCGATACATTTTTTTCTCGGAAAAAATATGGTTTTCGCGCGACGAATTTAGGCGCAAGTCGCAACTGAATTTTATTTAATTAAGAGTATCATTGCATTTTATATCCTTGATATTGTAATGTGTCTAATATGCATACTTTATCAGGAATGTATAATTATATGCCTTTGTATTTAATGTATGAAATCGATTATAACACAAACACACACATAACACGTTGGTATGTGTGCGTAGAACAATACTCTTCCGTTAGCCGTCACGGTCGGTTAATTGTTAAAGTTATGAGCTCAAGGTGGCTTTTCGATCCACGCGGCAAGCAATCGCCACCGACAAAAATTCAAACAAAATGCCACTTTATGACATAGGTCATAGGCTATAGACATTTTCTACCGACATTGGTCTAGAGACCCGTGCCACCGCTGCTTTGTAGTAGCGTAGAGCAAAATGAAACCTATAGCTTGGGTCATAAAGTGGCTTTTGTTTGTATTTTTGTCGGTCGTGGTCGCTTGCCGCGAGGGTTGGAAAGCTACCTTTACGTTAAATGTAACCTATTACAGGTTACCGACTGATTACAAAAAAGAAAGGTTGGCTAACTTGGTTAGCAACCACATGAATAAAATATTATCTTGAATATGAGTCAGGAACATTATTTTTCTTTACTGGGTGTACACCCAGTAAAGAAAAATAATGTTCCTGTTGTTACATAACAAAACTAAGTGATAATACTTTAGGGTGTGTATGTGTTCCTTGTAGAGAGTTCACTGTGAAAGTAGCAGCGCTGAAAGACCAATTTTTTTTTCACTTTTGTATGGGGAAACTCGTGACGCTCGGGCCCTTGCCCATACAAAAGTGAAAAAAAATTGGTCTTTCAGCGCTGCTACTTTCACAGTAAACTCTCTGCAAGGAACACATACACACCCTAAAGCAGCGGTCGGCAACACGCGGCCCGCGGGCCGCATGCGGCCCGTGAATGTTTTGTGAATAAATTATTACTATCAAAAACAATGTTTTCTAATATTGCCAGTAGTTTTCACAACTTAAAAAGTTGCTGATTGTGTCATTTTGTAATAAAAACTTTGTTTGTTTTTCTGAATCCTCTTATAATACTCTCTCTTACAAATTTTGACAGCTCACTTTTTACTAGTGCCATCCATCAGAGAGGTTAAAACTTTTTTTAAAATTATTGTCGTCTAAAAAAGCCCTCATTATGCATAAGTATATTGGGCTTCTAGGGTTAATACGAGTATAAAGCCTGCGGGCCGCCTTTAGTTTGTTTGTTTTGCCACCTTGTGGCCCTTGCCTGCCAAAAGGTTGCCGACCGCTGCCCTAAAGTATTATCACTTAGTTTTGTTACACTCTGTATACAGTTTACTGTGAAAGGAGCTGCGCAGAAAGAGTAACTTTTCTTTAACTTTTTTATGGGCAAATTCATGACGCTGCCTGGGTCCTGGGCCATGGCCCATGATGAACAAATTCGGTAGATCTGTCATCTGTATATGAATAAATTGCTCTGATTTTGATTAATTACATTGGACTATTTGAAATATGAATCAGTGGGCAGTGAAAAAAAAAAACTCGGTACTAAACCTAGGCTATCGTTATCATAAGAATACATTGATGGATAAGATAGGTATAAGGTGTGATTTCCCCGTAGAGCCGTTAAAATGTACCGCCATTTATGTACTGTAGGGGTCAATTCATATTGCAACGTGACGAGGTTATTCATATTTTTATACAGTGCACCCTTAATAGTATAACGTACCTCATTATTTATTATGATTTCCTCGGTTTAACGAATTTTTGATAATACACTTGAATTGTCCATAAGTATTAGGAGTCAATATAAAAAATACCCTTAAATTGCGAACAACCTCTTTAAATAACCTTAATTTTAATTATCAAAAAAAAAAATATGAATACTTTTAATTAAATAATTTTGGCCTATTTTTGCTTTATAACGGTACGGAACCCTTCGTGGGCGAGTCCGACTCGCACTTGACCGATTTTTTTTTAGATTTTTAAAAGCTTAAACCCTTTTTTCATTACACATCCTCATCAGAATTCAGAATGCAGTCGGATCGCAACTCACATTCTAATCATTTTAACAACCTTCTCGTGCAAGGATTTCTGATATATTATAGATATGAGAAGAAAAAAATGCAATTGCAGAGAACTATCATTTCTTGTTCAGCAAAAAACTTCTAAAAGGAACACTGATAAAATTAATTGAACACTTTATTATAATTATAATTAAAAGTCAAAAAACCTTCCGTATGCTTGGAAACAAATTTTTCAGAGTTTCTTAAGTTAGGCAACTCATAATAACTAGTAATATAAAAGTAGAGCAAATATTTTGTTTAATTTTATAAATCTGTAATTTCTTTTACTTAGTATGAAATTATAATAAGAGTAGATACTTATTACACTGGACAAACGTTCGTGGTTTATGGCACTTTATGGAAACTTTGGAAAGTAGGTATATTAATATCTTCAATTATTATATTATGTATGTTTTATAAAAATAAATAAATAATTAATTAATTAATAAGGGAGCCGTAACATAAACTTTCTTGTTCATAAACATATCCACTTGCAGACGTTTAAAATTATAGTAATACCAAAGTAATACAATGTTCTGTAACTGCCTGGCAACATTAATAAATACACAATATATTAATGTCAAGCACAAATCAATAAAAAAAGTAAAAGACTTTTACTCCGACTTTCTAGACTTTTGACCTGACGATGTAGAGAAACGATGCCGAAAATTGTACACAAGAAAATTGTTTTCCCGCCATATTTTGTATACTTACTTGACACTGGCTATGGTTAAAAAGCCGAGCGCCATAATAAGAAAAAAAAAGGAAAACTATAATAATATAACTATTAAAATGGAGTTTTGGCGGGATTGTGAAAGAGTGATGTTGTGTTTTTGTATTATTTTCCTAAAATTGTGTTAATTGGGTTTTTAATGTGTAATATTGGTAGGATATTAACCATTAGATATTCGTTATCGTGCACAAGTGTAGGAAAGTGATGCAATATCCATAAACGTGCTATTTTGTGTTCCCTCCAAAACTCCATCGAAAGTTTCAGTAAAGCGTCTACCACTTTACTGAATCGACCGACTTGACTTTTTGACTGTATTGACTTTTACTTAGACTTTGAATAGACTTTAGACATGACGATATAGTAAAACGTTGATGAGAATATACCTTTGTATGTGGCAAAGTACACCCCCGGTGTCAGTGCCAAAAGCCAAAAAAAAACTATTAAAATATAATCTTTGGTAACTAGTAAAAAATCTGCACAAGTCTAGACATTTTATTAGTAAGGAGCTATGTAGTTATTAAACACCGGCAAAATAACTATGATAATTTTCCTGTTTTTCTTGCTCCATGGAAAACAGTTGGTCTAATATGAGTTTTGCGGCAAGGTCGTTTCTCGAGTTTAAGTCTTGACCTACAAATTAGACATTTGAACGGAAATAACCAACTAACGACCTTATAGCTTGCTGTACTAGAAATAAGAACTGAGCCTGTAGCCAAGACGTTTTCTTAATCGCTTCTTTGTAGAATCGCCGATCAAAATGTATGGAATTGACATAAGACGAGTCGGTCGAACTTCCACGTTATATTATCTCTTATGTCAACTCCATACATTTTGATCGGCGATTTTATAAAAAAGCGATAAAAAAAGGTCTTGGCTAAAGAGCCTGGTTATGCCTAATCATAGATCATACTGAAAAAGTTTGTGAGTTTTGTACGTTTGTTACTTCTTCACGTCTAAACAGCTGAAGTGAAAATAAAATTTTGACAAAGCTGACATCCTTAACTAACACATAGGCTACATCTTACTGCGGAAAAACATCTTATCGGAAATCATACTAATTTTAGCGGGTAGCACCGCAGGGCGCAGCTATTCTAAAATAATTCTGCTTTAAATGTACTTAAACATCTTAATATGGGCCACTGTTATAATGCTTCTAATTTTTTATTCACTACGAAATAAATAAATATTTACATACTATAATTATTGTTAAATTTTAAAAATGACATAAGATTAACGCAATATAGAGCACGCCTTTAAAAATAAGAGTGTTTTCATTAATTTCAAAAATTTTGAAAATATTGCTGTAATTAAGTCTCTATGTTTTTTAGACAAAGAAATACAACATTATTATACAATTATTATCATTATAAGAAATATTATATTGACTCTGTTCAAAACTGTATAGACTATAGAAACTATAATTAATACCCAATTCTAGGAAGATTATCGTTATTATAATCATTACAATGTTATCTAATTAATAATTATATATTAAGATTACGATAATCAATTGAATACAGCAATTGCCTTACAAAATAGTATTATCATTACAAGATTATTCAATAAACTTTCTCATAATACCACTTGATCGCTATACAACTGTAAATATTATATGAGTGTGAGTCATAAATCATAATTCCTATACAAAGATTATTGTTTGATTACTGAATGATAAAACCATTATTTGAATTGATTAACAAGATGTTCTCTAAATACAGATTAAGGAATATTTTTGATAAATATTATCTTAAACACTGATTAAGGAGAAACCAAACAAAATAATATATTATGTAGTTCCCACCGCCCAGATTTACTTTGAAAAAATAATATAATTAAGCATATAAGTTTTAAACATTTTAAAGATTATACAATATACATTGTCTAAATATTCAAATAATTTATAATACTCAGTGCGTAGCCAGTTGTGACTAAGTATAAAAAATGCATAGAGAGTCATTGTGATAGCTCCGCTTTTTGCGAATGCGACAAAAATTCTGATAAGATAATCCTACTATAATATTATAAAGGCGAAAGTTTGGATGTATGTATGTATGGATGTATGGATGTTTGTTACTCTTTCACGCAAAAACTACTGAACGGATTTTAATGAAACTTTACAATAATATAGCTTATAAATCAGAATAACACATAGGCTAACCGACTTTCAAAATGGAGGAGATGTTATGTTCGTTTTTTTATGTTCAACGATTACTCCGACGTTTGTGAACCGATTTTCAAAGTTTTTCTTTTGGTGTATAGGTTATCATCCCAATTTGGTACCATATTCATAAAAGTGGTGACCTGATGAAGGGATCCATAAGAAATCGAGGGAACTCCTCAAAATTTATATGGGAACATGTGGTGACTTCGGTTTCGTGAGCAGTATTCTAAGCATATGCTACCAACAAGCAAGATTTTGCACCAAGGTATACCATGGTTTGGAAGGCGCTGAGAGAACTCCTGACTCTTTATAGATACAAGCTTGGGAGTTTCAACGTTGTTTTAAGAACGGAAAGCATATGCTACTATGCAAATTACATTCATCATCATCATCATCACTACCATAAACCATTATAGAACCATGTATCGTCCCATTTTGACCCTATTATTGATACTTTTCACAGTCTTTTATTATATAGCACTTAAACCGCGGGTAACACCGCGGGGCACAGCTAGTATAATATAGTCTTATCTTTGATATAGTATGATTAAGATCGATCGACTTCCTATCCGAGAAAAAGTAACAGTATGAGGAATATAAGATGAAATATTGGAGAACTGTGTTTTTAAATAAGTAAAACTCTTATAAAAGTATTTGTCTCTTAAAATGCGATCCTCAGGAAGTTCCAAACAATACCGATTTGGACCCAGCCAGCTATTTGATTCTGAACTAATTCAGTAGTCATACGTAACGTAGTTATAGCCATAAAAAAACTGTTAGCTACCCATACACAATACTTGTAATGCTAGGTACTTATAAATATGAAATTGTGTCCGTCTGTCTATTTGTTTTTCCTCCTCACGTTTTAACCGTTGAACCGATTTGCATGTTGTTGTAAGGAAATACTTTGAGCCCCCGGAAAGGACTGACGATAATCTTTATACAAGCAAAATGAACGGCTCCCGCTCAGCAAACGAATTTGCGAGATACACATAATATAGTTACACCATAAAAAAGCAACATTACGAATGAAATAAGCAATAATTGTACCTAATGCTGAGCTGACAATTATAAAAGGAGTTGTATCATCGGCCTTTTACGTTAAAGGTCTGGATCTTGGTATCGGAATAGTTCTATTTTTGCCCAACACGTCGGGTCTACTACTAGTTACAGGGGGCAATGACCGCGGTGATGTACAGATGTATTAGATGTAGATAGAGATCGGTGTCTATGAAGCTATGGAATAGTAAACGCTAGATTTTATCTTTCTTTTATAGGCGAAAGTTTGATGCCTTTTCGCACTAAAACTTCTGGAGCAATTACGATATTATTTGGTACGAAGACATTATAAATTTCCAGTAAGGACGTTAAAATATACAGTTACCATGTGGTTATATTTAAAATATATAGTGATCGAAATGCACGCAACATGCAGTAGCGGTTAAATAGCAACTTTTTTGACGCGTTTTGTCAAACAAAAAACTTCAACGCGCCCGAAAAAGTTATTGATGTGCATTATAAAAATCATGTTTTTGCGTATTTCAACAATGTCTAATGAAAATATTATTGTAATAATAATAATATTATAATTTATAACTGACAAATATACTTGGTAGGTACGAGTATATAATATAGTGAAAATATATTTTGAATACTATTGAAAACAGGTATGATTGTGTGTTTGTTCTTTATTTGTTTATTTAAACTTGTCTGTTAGTTAAATAGCTTTAACAATAGCAACCTTAAATTATTCCTCGATTTCCTTTGATTGACAACTCATTCTATTGACAAATTGTTTGCATTGTGTTCATGTAATAGCCCAGCCATTTAACAAAAAGTCTGTTAATGCTCTATTTTTTGTAAAAGTACATATACCAATACGATGATTGTTAGCATGATTCAACACGACAATAAATGCCATAGCAATTCATTTATCCCGCCGAAATCTTACATTTTTTACATAAAAAATTATTATTGAGTGACCCTTCCCGAAATCAAAAATATCTCCATATAAATATTTCATCCAAATCTGTTAAGCGATTTAAGTGTGGAGAGATAACAGACGTTCACATGAAGTCACCCTAAATTTTATACATATACATGAATAATAGGATTTTTAAAAAAAAAATAGGGGGCAAACGAGCGAACAGATTGCCTCATGGAAAGCGATTACACACGTTCATCGCCAGCCTTAATTTCTTTCATTTGGTAGATGGTACTTGGAACAATTGAAAAAGAAAGTCTTTCAATTTACCTGGCTTGTAAACTTTGACTAAATTGTTTTTGGAAAAAAAGAAAGTCCTTAGGTTTAACAGCAAATAAATTGTTCTAAAATAGTTTCCTAAAACGTCTTTAGAAAGTGCCAAAACTAAGTTACTGTTATTTTAAACTGACCATTTTATCTGCATGTATTACATTACAGTAAAATATGTTTTTATGCGAAAATGTTAAGTCATAAAACTTGTATATTTTATATGTTTTATATGCGTTGTATGGTAGTGTTATATCTTGCAACTCATAAAAGTTTACGCTTTCTACTCAATCTGAACTCTACTTAATAATCTCTAAGTCTATAGCTTCCACTTTTTAGAAGTCTAAAAAGTGGAAGCTATAGACTCGCCGTGGCCCGTGAATATTTATTTTATCTTTTGTTTGCGAATCAATTGTTTTTTTTTTTCTAGTTAGGAGTTTCTAGTTAGGAGAGAAAATTGGTAAGCAATGCATTTAATTATTACTGCAATTGATAACATATTTTGTTATACATTATTATGTTATAATAGGTAAAACTAGGTAAAACATAATATTATATCATTTTAAAATAACCTGTCCAAAGCACCATCTGAAGAATGGTTGCTTCGCTGGGATAATACTGTACAAATCATCCACAGTGGATGAAAAAAGTATCAGTTTATTAGTACCTGCGTACTAAATGGTCGATTAGTTACGATACAGTATATAATTATGCAGTATTCTAATGAGCAATTTGTTAGTCAGCGCAGTTATCTTATGAAAAGGCCCACTTTTCATTAGAAAGCTAGCCCGGAGGAATAGGAGGACGTAGAAAGCCCGCGCCGACACAATGAGATGACGAGACAGTATTTTAATCAACTGACGTGTTATTAATATTGGCTATTAGATCACGATATTGTTCACGTTTTGTATGATTTGAGCGTTATTCAAAGTGTAACAAAACAAAGTGATAATACTTTGGTGTGTCCCATGAATAGTTCACTTTGAAAGTGGTAGCACTGAAAGAACATTATTTGTGTTTTGATGCACAAGCGCCCAAGCGTCATGAGTTTGCCCATACAAATCACAAATAAAATTTGCTCTTTTAGCGCTGCTACTTTCACAGTGAACTCTATACAAGGGAGGGACACATACACGTTCAAATTATTATCACTTTGTTCTGCACCTTACATAGCTCGTATTCCAATTTTCACTTGTTATTAATGTAATCGTCACATGTTTTGTTTGTTTGTGACACTTATTACTCTCGAGTCACGATAGTTTTTATGTTATACTTACGTAACATATGTAAAGAATGTTTCTAGTAAACAAATTAGAAGTATATTTGGAATTTGAACCTGACTAAAAATAACACGTTTTTATTCACCTCCTTTGTCAAGTTGAAATTAAAACACTTCTTCAAATTATCATGTTATTTTGGGAATAAGATGTCACGATCAAAGAGAAGATTCACAGTCGTAGTGTTTTCGTCTCGGTTAAATTCTATCGAAACAGCAGTATTAATTGTTATATATCATTCAAGCTTAAACTTATGGCAGTAATATTTATATCCTATAACATTAAACATTGCTGTCAATAGGGATGATGACAAGGTCAAAGATTAGCAAATTTTGTTAATAAAATAAAGAAATAACGGCAAAAAATAAGTGTTTTCAAAATTTCAGCTTGATAACTTTTGTATTTTTTTGTTATGCGCCTTCAAAGTTGGTTTTTCAAGTCGTTTTTTTTTTCAATATTTCTTAATATTTGTATACCATTCGATAACTTATGTAATTTAAAGCAACTTTTGGTATGAAACCACTTTCATAAACGCAATAATTAATATAGCTATGGAACAAAGTTCTCCCGCGATGCCTACAAGCTACTCTAAGGTGACGTCATAATCGAGTAGCATTTTGTATGGAGCATTTCGGGCAGGTCTATTTTAAGAGATGTTTAAATTGTCATATCTTGGTGAATTTTTTAAGCTATCAGAGTCATTCTTTCACCGATGTTTCTATTTTTTATGAGATCGTTCAGTCACCAATAAATAAAAAAAAAATTGACTGAATCATGCCTATTGTCATATATCTAATATCAAAGAATTTATTACAATTGACAGCAATGTTTTCACGCTAGAGGCAGCACCAGCATAGACAGTAAACAACAAGTTTTGTTTAACGTTTGACAACGTTTCTGTCAATATTCTGATATGACTCTGAACTTTGCAATATTCCCTGTAAGTACCCGACTCTGCTATTTACATCAAACATTCAATTGGTATACAGCTTCGAAAAATAAAATGTCAAACCAACTCAAGATAGGTTGAAGATTAGGTGGATCGTAAGACTAGGATTTAGATTAGGATTTCCAGATCTAATCGTCTTGGAAATCAGTCGTTTAACATTTGTTTGACATACATGAGAAATGTAAATTGTATTTTGCTGTTTGATTCGAAGCTGTATTGAGGTTGGATTGAAACAACTAAATTGTGATACTGTTTGGATATATTCAACGAGACTATTTCTAGCTATTTTGAGAAATATATCAACGTCTGGAATCGCTTTCCGCCTACGCTTTAATTAACAAACGCCAAGTAAGCAGGACAAATTCTACAACTTTTTAGACAAATAGGTAGAGTAGATTTAGATAAAGTGATACAGAAATAGAGCCATATATTTGTAGTAAGTAAGCAACTTTGAAACTATCATTTTATCAAACAAAATGTGTCAGTTTATATTACTTAAAAATTATGATATAATATATTATATAGATTGAGAAATCGGCACTAATTGAAGTGAATATTGTCTAGTTAGAAATTTTTAAAGTTAAATAAACGTCTCCAAAACCATGAATCTTGTAGTCTGTAAATCTTGGAATGTAAAATAAAAACAAAATAACTTGGCATAAGCAATACACGAGTAAGTAGAGCGCAACAAAACCTCGTTTTAATTGTTTCAACACAAAAATAATTGCGTGCTCTACTTACAATTAGCATTGTCATTATCATTACAAATGTAAAATTGAATTAGATATGTAATTATTGTAGTAACTAGCTAAAAGCCGAGCTTTGTGAGGGCTCGCGTCGTCACACCTTGACTGACTGATGATAACATATCTACATATTAATAAAAATTACTATGTTAAAGCACAAATCAATAGGCGTGATAGATTTTCCGTAAAGTGTACCACAAAATGTACAGATTGTGGGATATACATAGGGCTCGCTTCGCTTGCCCTGATAATAATTTTAAACGTATCAGTTTAAGTCGGTTCAAAGCAATGAGTTTCGAAGACTCGGACGTGAATCGTGATACGAACAAAGCACGCTCGCTGTCGATTTTTGGCCATCCACTTAAATACGTTACATATAAGGCTTCGAAATTATATTACAACGTTAGTTGTCTCGCTCGCACGCACGTTTTCCGTCCTTTGCGCGCGCGCAGTCGACGTCATCGCAGAAACCAGCCAGCCAATTGACCGGTACACAGTCAACCTTCAGTTTTTCTTTTATTTATAACTCGCTTCGCCTGGGTAAGTTGTGCTTCGTTTACTATATGCCAGTAACTTGCGAGACCGTTTAACATCTTTATTTAATGAGATCAATTTTCTGGGACTAATTTTAAGATTGAAGAGGTTGTGAAATCTTACAGTAATTATAACCCAGACAAAATATCTGTACACTGGGACTAATGCAACATCACGACTGCGCCGTAGCCCGTAATGACGTCGTTATGTCATGTCTACATCTATTTTGGTCGGGTTGTAGACTATTCATATACTTAGGTACAATAATACAAGTTTGTGGTAAGTGTGTCGCACAATTTACAGCAACAAGTACCTACCTGAGGCAAGTATGAAAATAATGCTAATCATCGCAAGCTACTGGCATGTATTTATAAAATCAAATATTTCAAAGAGTGTAAAATCAAATTAATACGAAACTCTGCGAGCATGTTAATAATAACAGTTATTATGTATCTATGCCATGACAACCACTTCAAAACATTATGTAGGCTAGATAAATGCGATTTGCGAACAAAACTTTCGTATCGAAAACACAATGTTGTGCTTAAAAATCAATACGGGATAAGATAAGATCGAGTGCTCGATAAAGCGACTCGCTCGTCAAGTTCATGCAAGTGAACCATGCGGCGGCACAGTAAACGGAGCACGATGGCGGCTGTGCGCGCAGCGGGCACCGCGCGCAGTCGGCCTCGAGCATCGTGCGGCGCGCGCGCAACGTACGCTCCGGTGAAGGGACGCATGACTCATTGTGAACATGAACGAGTACGCCGAATATGACTGGAAGCTGTACCAGATGCAAAACGATCGCCTGTGCGATGGACTAGCGAGGAAACGACTCAGCGAGGGCGATAAACAGCGGGCTCTCGACGCCCTAAAAGAAGCGGTCGACTCGAGCCTCAACCTGGCGCTAAGGGACAAAAGCCGCTGTCAAGATGACAACTTTTTGAGACGGTTTTTGTACGCGCGAAAGCACGACGTGCAGCAGAGTTTCGAGTTACTAGTGCGGTACCATCAGCATAGGAGGGAGCATCCGGAGCTGTGGGCCTCCCCGGACGGCGGCGTGCTGCGGGCGCTGACGGACGGCCTGCCCGGCGTGCTGGAGCAGCGGGACCGGCGCGGCCGGTGCGTGCTTCTCATGTTCGCCTCTAACTGGCTCCCCCACGCCTGCCCTCTCGTATCGGTGTTCAGAGCGCTCCTCCTAACAATAGAGCGCACGCTAGCAGACGTCCAGAACCAATCCAACGGCTACGTGATAATAGTGGATTGGACGGAGTTCACGTTCAAGCAGTCGTGCAGTTTACAAGCGAAAGTGCTCAAGATGATGATCGACTGTCTCCAGGACTGTATGCCGGTGAGGTTCAAGAGTATACACTTCATCGGGCAGCCGTGGTATGTGGAGACCGCTCTCGCCGTGATAAAGCCGTACCTCAGGGCGAAGACGCGGGAGCGGATAGTGCTGCATGGTAACAACCTATCGACGCTGCACGACGCCCTCCCCCTGGATATTCTGCCGGCGGAGCTGGGCGGGGAGGGGCCCTCGTACAATTCCGAGAGATGGGTTCAGGAGTTCTGCCGGTGCGACGGCACGGACGCGAAACCTTCCCTGCCCGTAGTTATAACGGCCCCGCCGCCCGACAACGACATGCCCAAGGCGAAACTTGACAAGGCGTACAAACAAAAGGACAACCCAAATTTCTCGTTCAACGGCATGGAAAAGAGTGCAAAATCAGAGCTCCTCCGAGATAAGGATTGATCTGGAATGTCCGTGTATGCGGATAGCAAAAGGACAGTTGTCCGGACACTGGACGCATTGGGCGTGTCGCCCATAGCTTAAGACTTGTGCATGCATTTGTGATACCTTTAAGTATATTTAATGTGCGTTCGGAAGTGAAACGAAAGGATATCGGATCGTGATCGGTGAAACGCATTCGCGCTAAATTATGAGTCACTTCGATGTGGGAGTTTAGGTCGTCCCCGACGTCCGCCGCGGTGCTGTTCCAGTGCATAACGGTCGGCTCTCGATTTCAGCCATCCGGACTGTCGCGATCCTCGCTCAGTCCGCATCGATGCATTTAGCTAGAAATTATTGTACAATTTCTCCGTATTTATTCGAAAGCCGAGCTCTCTGCGAGAGTGTGATAGTTGTAAAATGCTTTAATAAAATCACGAGGCTTACCAGGCATTTATTATGGTTTAAGTTGCAAATCCTAAACAAACGGCCGATTTGACCGAGACAATGGTTTTCGCGGAATTTAATTCCGCGGAATATTCCTGAAAACTATTTATACATTGTTTCGTTTATTTATTTCATCATTTTAATGTCATTCAGCTCTCATACATGCTCTCTCATGATATTAATGTTTCTGTGCATGTATTATATATCTAATATATTCATTTCGTTTTTTCTTACGCTATATTTTGTACGACTCACTCTGTGTTAAATCGCTTGAATCTAAATAGGTGTTAATAAATTTGTATACAAACGATGTTTTGTTTTCTTAATATTGTGAATAATATAATTATAATCATGGGATTCATTATACGTCATTACTAATACCAGGACTACTGTCACTTCCTTTTAATGTATTGTTTGAACAATGAATATGGTAATCTATTAGACGCTCATTGTTAACCGACAATGCAGATGAGCAAATCTACTTTGCGACCATAATCATTGCAATTTAATTGTTATTCAGTAGCTACTCACTGATGGCTGACATAACATTGTCTATTTTTGTTTTGTTACCCATAAATATTTGCAAAGTATCCTATTCTTTTCACAAACATTGTAATTTAATATCACAGTTTCTTAGTCTGCCTCATAATTATCACCAGTAAAACCCATCCAAACCATTAACCCATTTGTTCACTTTCAAATGAAGAAAATCAACAGAATCTCAATAATGACTCGTATCAAATTGTTCAAAATTACTTAGATGTATGTACTTTCGTAATTAAATTAGAACGTTTCTGCCCTTTCGTAACTCCAGTTCCTAGTTCACAAAGCAGAACTGTTCATAACAATATGAGAAAGGGTTAGGTTAGATTAGGTAAGGATAGGTTAGTTAATACTTACGAATAATAATACTACTACGAAATACACACAAATTTACGAAATAAAGCCGTTGACAATAATTGTCATTTCTATAAATACACGAAATGGTGTACCGAAAAAAAAATAGGCCTTTGCATCCGTTGTGGATTTATACAGTATTTTCAGGGCGAAGTAACCACTCCTCAAATACTGTTGTGCCTGGGACAAGATTTTTAAATGACCGTATGGTTGCCGAAGCACATACGGCATTCTCGCAATATAGTCGGTCTGGTCCAGAGGAAAGAACTAGTCAATACGTCTGGGACCAACCATGTGCGGGTTTCCTTACGATGTTTTCCTTCACCGTATGAGTGTCCGTATTATGTACTTGAGATCAGAAAATGTCTCATTGGTACACGCCTCCACCCTCTAGGAGTGCGAACCAAAGGTCTACCCATTAGGCCACGGACGCTCTGTGACGTGTACTGTGCTCTGTGTGACGAATACATGCATAAATTATGCATGTATTCGGGTCTCATTTTGAAGACTCGCGGAACAAATTTTTCACACTCTTCCTTAGTTTTTATTATTCGTAGGTTAATACTTATACATTTGACACAAACTTTTTTTGTCAAACTCTTTATTAAAAAGTTTTTAGTACGGTATATAATCAATAATCATCAGATCTCTCTATCGCTACCGTTAGGCCTTACTTTCTAGTTAACATTTAAAACAAAAATTGGCAAATCATCATAAATTGTTTAATTATTATATTATGTACTTCATCTGGACACTTTTTTTACTACGCCCATTCTTTGCACCTGCGTACATTCTTCTTATTTTATTTAAATGACCATAAAAGAGATTGTATTATTTACTTTACTAGAAGTAATCTTTTCTACCTGCTACCCGTGACTAACTTTAACTAGAAAATGCAAGTTTAAAATATTGTTTGCTGAGAAACTGCTCGAACTATCGAGGAAGGACATACATTTAAAAAAAGTTAAGGCCTTTGCATCCATGTGTAATTATTGTTACACTTACATTGTATTAAAGTTAGGTAACCAGTAACCACCAACCATTAAATGAGCGCCGGCCGTAAGTAAGTACATCAATTTTAACCCAGAGTTGTGGCAGATCTATACAGGGTTAAGTTGTAACAAAATTTAGTGATAATACTTTAGGGTGTGTATGTGTCTCTTGTATAGAGGTCACCGTGAAAGCACAGGAAGAGCTAATTTTTTTTCATTATTTGAATGGGCAAGCACCCCAGCGTCATGAGTTTGCCCATACAAATTACATTAAAAAATGTTCTTTCAGCGCTCCTACTTTTACATTGCACATATAACTTACTGTTTAAAAGGGACACTCACACACATTATGGCATTACACGTCCTAAAGTATTAGATATCGCTTAATTTTGTTACACCCTGTATTAATAATAAAATTAAGTTCAATTGTGTTAGTCTCGCTAAAACTAGACAACGGTTGAACCGATTATGCTAATTTTAGTATTGAAATATTCGTGGAAGTCGGGAAAGGGGGAAAGTGATACAAAGTTCACCGTGTCATCTAGTCTATACTAATATTATAAAGCGGAAGAGTTTGTTTGTTTGTTTGTTTGAACGCGCTAATCGCAGGAACTACTGGTCCGATTTGAAAAATTCATTCAGTGTTAGATAGCCCATTTATCGAGGAAGGCTATAGGCTATATTTTATCACGCTAAGTATAAGGGCGAAGAAATAGAGGAAAATGTGGAAAAAACGGGGGAAATTATTTGAAAGGGCTTATCTCACGAACTACTGGAGCAATTTTTTTGTTATTTGGCACAGATAAGAAGTAGACCACGTGAAGGATCATAGGCTATTTTTTATTGACTAATTTGTCTGTGAAATATCTAATTTACGCGGGCGAAGCCGCGCGGAACGTCTAGTAAAAAATAAAAATCTTGACATTTTCCTTGTAGAACCTCACATCTAATAAACCAATTAGCTCACTATTAAAAATTTATAGTTAGCTTATCCATACTAATATTATAAATGCGAAAGTGTGTCTGTCTATCTGTTTGTCTGTTAACTCTTCACGTCCAAACGAAACGTACACGAAAGTACATAGGGTACTTTTAATGCAGGAAAAATGTTCGGTTTCCGCGCGATTCTGACTAGTGAAAAAAATAATAAAAATCTTCACATTTTCCTTATAGAACCTCGTATCTAGTAAACCGTATCAATTAGCTCTCTGTTAAAAATCATAGCTATTATTTATCTATGTAGGTAAGTGGGTGATTTATGTTTAGTTAGGAACACGAGGAAAACGGACGTAGCACTGAGATGACATATCTTATCTGACATCAACAGTTTTGATAACGGGATGATCCATGTCAGTAATCTAAAGAAAAATTTTACTGATAACAAATTTACAATGTTACGAACCGCCCGTCGAGTTACAAATTTACAATACAATAAGGGCCAACGCTAAAACTCGCGCGGGTGCACGCTCGCGTGTGTATAAAATAAAAATAAACTAGACGTTCCACGCGGCTTCGCCCGCATAAATTAGATATTTCACAGACAAATATGTCTACAAAAAATAGCCTATAATCCTTCACGTGGTCTACTTCTTATCTGACCCAAATAACAGAAAAATTTCTCTAGTAGTTCGTGAGATAAGCCCTTTCAAATAATTTCCCCCGTTTTTCCACATTTCCTTCTATTTCTTCGCTCCTATTAGTCTTAGCGTGATAAAATATAGCCTATAGCCTTCCTCGATAAATGTGCTATCTAACACTGAAAGAATTTTTCAAATCGTACCAGTAGTTCCTGAGATTAGCGCGTTCAAATAAGCCCTTTCAAATAATTTCCCCCCGTTTTTTCCACATTTTCCTCTATTTCTTCGCTCCTATTAGTCTTAGCGTGATAAAATATAGCCTATAGCCTTCCTCGATAAATGGACTATCTAACACTGAAAGAATTTTTCAAATTCAAAACGTTCAAACAAACAAACAAACAAACAAACTAACAAACTCTTCCGCTTTATAATATTAGTACAGATAAATGGTATGGGCAGCGTCGTCGCCCGCGTCCGCGCTCCGTCGCACGCGCCTGCGCTGCGCATACTATTTTTCGTTTATACACACGCGAGCGTGCGCCCGCGCGAGTTTTAGCGTTGACCCAGAAACTTCACATTATTCCCCTTACTTTGCCTTACTAGTACAAATATTATTTTGATGATGGCCTAGTAAAAATTCACAGCGAATAACTACACAAAGTCTGCTTGTTTTTGTCTGCCATATTGGAGAAGTCACTTAAAAGATATACGTTGTGTGGATACCTTTATTTGATGGGGGTTTATATGACTTATGTACCATTGAAGAAATAGATTCATTGGCAGTTGACGGACCTACATCATTTGGTTGGTTTATGTCAATTCAATATTAGGACTGCGACTCGCGACTCGTGAATCGCAATCTGTCGCCTGGGTTTGACATAACGTGACCAAATTACGCAGGTCCGCAGTCTGCCTATGAATCAACTTCTCTGATAGTACACTTACACTATAAATGCCATGACAACCAAATTCTGCCAGAAAACATACAGATCTACTGTTCTAGAAACTTCCACCTTTATAATGTAAAGTGATGAATAATATAAAGTAGCTACTTTGTTATACAGAGTACAAAACGGATACGTCACCGTTATTGACTAGTAAAGCCTCACATCCTGGACTCACTACTGGCTATTGGTTACACTTAGACCAGAGTTTCCCAACATTGCATTCACCAACCCCACATAAGACTGCACTCAAAGACATCAGATATTTTTTAACTATAACTTAATTTTAATAATATGTTTATTGAAGATTTTGTGAGTTTTGACACAAACTTAATACATTATCTGTAAAAAGTAAAGTTAATTAATTTAATGCGTGTACGGGTGCGGCCGTTATACAAATTGTATGTTACAATTTATTTGTAACAAAATATATAATCGGCCAAGTGCGAGTCGGACTCGCGCACGAAGGGTTCCGTACCGTTATAGATGAAAAATAGGCCAAAAATTGTGTTTTTGTATGGGAGCCTCCCTTAAATTTTTATTTTATTTAAATATTATTATTAATCATTAAAGTAGACATATAACTAAGAACTTTATAAATATTTCAAGTGCCTAGCAGTTGCCATTATTGATTACAAGCAAAAAAGGCCGAAAAAATAACGTTTGTTGTATGGGAGCCCCTCTTAAATATTAATTTTATTTTGTTTTTAGTATTTGTTGTTATAGCGGCAACAGAAATACACAATCTGTGAAAATTTCAGAAGTCTAGCTATAGCGTTTATTGAGTTACAGCCTGGAGACAGACAGACAGACAGACGAACAGACATCGAAGTCTCAGTAATAGGGTCCCGTTTTTACCCTTTGGGTACGGAACCCTAAAAATTGAGATAGCGATTTTTAATGTACATATATTATATTAATATATATTATACTGCGTAGGCATAGGATAGGGATATGTTAACTTTTCCTATACGATGGAACGGCAGAAGGACTCCAGGAGAAGTTGAAAACAAGCTTAAGAATCTTATTCTGATCTTCTCGAGATCTCTTTAATTTGGTAAGGCTACTGTTTGAGAACTGCTGGACTAGACTGATCAGAGGTACAGTTAAGCGACGCACTGGATCAGTTAGTACAGTCGTACTCACCCGGAAATCGTTACCTTTTACAAATGTCAGATAAAAGATTGACGATATCTGCTTAATGTTAACTATCAATTGCGGGAAGTTATTAATTCAAGACATGAGTGAATGAAGTGGGGGGTAACTAGCAATTTGAAAACTGTTGTTAGCATAAATGGAGGCTTTAGGACCGGGAAATGATTTGAAATAAAAAAATGTGGATCCTGCATATAGCTATGTAAGCTAGATAATGAAGTAGGTAAGTTACGAGGTTTGTTCACATTATAAGGATATATATTTAGATATTTGACGACCTCTGTGGCTCAGTTGGTGGGCTGTTGGTAGCTCATGCCGGGGGTCGCGGGTTCGAATCCCGCCGACGGAACAAAAAGTTTTCAAAGTTCCTGGGTCATGGATGTGTATTAAATATGTGTATCATATAATAAAAATCTTAAATATATATATATAGTATAAATGTATTAAATATATTTCCGTTGTCTGGTACCCGTAACACAAGTCCTTCAGGTACTTAGCACGGGGCCAGACAGACGTGGTGTGAAGCGTCCATAGATATTATAAGGGAAAAAATAAGTAATCGCTCTTATGTTCCAAAATGTTAGTTACTTCATCCACATGAGTCTTCAATTGTGTTGTTCATAGATTTGTAGTAAAACGTCGATTTGGAGCTCACACTCTTGTGTTTCGAAACAAAATTTGGCTTGAATGTGAGAATTTGCTTGTCTGGGTGTAACAAAATGACGCGGGTTGGTTCGCATGAAATTTGTATTTCTAGAACACCATTTACCCTATTGACTTCTCGGCAAATCTTACGTACAAAATATTTTTTCTCAGTTACAAAAAAAAATACTATTTTGTCCATTTCATTCAGATTGTACGTCGTATGCTTAAGATTTAATCGTAAGCGTAATCGTAATACGATTAAGATCATTTACTAATTCGTTCGAAAGAAATTAATTTCATATACTTTGACGTTATACATCTACTGACTATTAAACAATCCAACGCCTTTACGTAAGAAACCCACATTTTGAAAAATCTCACATGAGATTGGGGGCTGGGGCCTCCCCCACCCCCCTTGAATAAAATCTCACGAAATCTCACCAGGGGGGGCGGGAGGGTCAGAAAATTTCAAAAACACCTCACGTAATTTGTGGACGTCCCCTTAGTGGACAAATTTTTTTAAACACAAGGGTACAACTGTGCGTTGATGTATAATTAATCAGCTCTCTTCAATGATATTATATGATTAACTCAAATATGTAGAATATCATTGGCTGTCTTATATTTTACCGACCTATTAATATTTCTGGTAATTATAATTTATAACCCATTTGCAAAAAAAAAAAACAATTCCCGAACTTTTTAGGGTGATTCTTCGGAAAACGATTCTTCGTCTCATTACCATGGTCAATTTTAAACGTTACTTTTTTGACTGGAATTCATATTTTTATGATAATATAAAGGTCAAATAACCTACTTTTACTTAAGGGACTCGTTTTCATAGAGAAGATTTAGTAATATCGAAGTTCAAAAATTTTGTGGCTAGGGTAATGATAATTGCATCCATGGTAATTATAAAAGTAACAAAAAATTTAAAAATTTTTATTTAAAAATAATCGTCTTCTGACAAAAACTATAACATTTATTATAGTTTTTGTAGCATAACATTTGTTTTATATGTTTGAAAACGACTTACATTCCTTGTATCATCCTAAAAAATAATAAAGTAACTAGTGATTATAGTACTCTTAGAAACCAGTCTTAGTTCAGTCTTGATAATTTAAAATTCATTTGCATACAAAACGTTTGATTTAAATTCATACAAAGTGATTTTTTCTTCTATACAAATATTATAAAAGGGAAAGTATGTCTGTCTGTTACTACTTCTCGCCCAAATCACTGAGCAGATTTTTTTTGAAATTCGGTATGGAGCTACTTTGAGTCCTGGGAAAGTACGGAGAATAGTTTTTATCCCGAAAAAAATTTACGGTTCCCACGAGATAAACGGATTTTGGCACAATAGAGTTATGGGCGTCATCTAGTAGTAAAATAGCACGATTATCAAAAGAAAAATCAAAAGAAGTATTTGTTTGATTTTGTACAAGAACTTGAGTTTAAGTAATTCTCAAAATTAATTTTTGTTCCCATGGTCTTTTTTTACTGAAATAGAAGTCAATAGCAAACATTAGCAACTTGAATAATTTTTTTTCTTCTTTTTTTGTTCTGAGACTTCTTAAAGTAAAAGATATCATATGACTCCGAGTCTGAATGGCCAGATAGAATTGTTTTATGTGGAGAAAAAAATGTAGAACCTTAAAATCTTCACAATTATTTTTTTTTCTATAGGAAGAAGAATCCTTTCTGTAGATCGATGTTTTTTCCTACAGAAGAAACACTTTCTTCAAATATTTCCTCCTTCTCTTCAGAATACATATATTTTATTTCTCGGTTAGCCATATTATATACACTGCATGCTTTTCCTGATCTTGCTTAGTTTTTTCTATTCTTTTTTTATTTTTTTCTCTTCTGTAATTTGTGACATCGTTTTTACGTTATTCTAATGTATGTAATCATAAGTTACAAACAAGTTTTTATAAGGAAATTTAAAAGTCTTAAGAATTAAAAAAACTTTATGCAAGGATATTCAATAGTCGTAGTACTCTACAGAACTCGTGAATCGCACATAAAAGTGCATATTTCAGGACAAAATCAATATATTTTATCATTACCCTGGTCTTTTGACCAGGGTAATGAGACCCACGGAAATGAAAATTATGCCTATAATTATGCATAGCTCATAATTCTTACAAGAATCAGTTTTGATATTTCATAACATAAATATGTAACCCAAGAGCATCAGTTGACACGCAGATTAAAGTTTTGAAATAGTAAAATAAGCTCGATATAGTAGACACATAAATGATAAACTACGCGAACCAAACATAGGGTAATGATACCTTCCAGACACCTGGATAGAAATCAATTAGCCGCACATCCGCCTGATAGCTTCTTTCACATATGACTGGCTTGCCTGCATGCGGTAAGATACACTCCCATTGTTTTTACCAGAAAAGTTATGATCGATCGCAACTTGTGCCACAGGAATTATAACTTTACGTTGGACACTCTTTTCTTATTTATTTATAAGTACTGTAATGTAGCCATGCCTACTATATTTATTTTTTATAACAGGTAAATTAATGTAATTTCGTTATAATTTTATTTTGCATTGATTTGTCAAACAGGAAATGAATTATAGACGTTTTTGTTGAAGAAAATGGCAAAAGGACGCTCTATGGTAATGAAAAGAACGGACTTTAAAAATTTTTTCCTATACTGAAACTACAATTATTAAAAAAGACAGTTATTTCTAGGTAGACACAGAGCTCAAGTATTTAAAAAAAAATATTTTTATTGTTTGCTTTTGCCTGGTTACAGAAAAAAGTCCGTTGCCGTCAAAAATTTCGCCTCCGAAGAAATGCCCTTTAAAGTTTCCTCTGAAACTACAAATCAAGATTTCCCATCCAGCCATGCAAATGACATAATTATATGTTTTCGGGTCACATAATATGCAACACGCATATTGTTACTAATATAGGAGTTATATTACGACTTACTTGCTATAAAAACGATCCTTATACCGTGAGCATAAAGGCTATTTCGGAGGCATTATAACTGTGAACCGAGTTTAGACAATGGGTGGCGTCGCACAAGTTTCCGGTGCACCGGCGGAAGGCCCTACTATAGGTACGGTCATTGACGCAAATATGATTTATCGTTCTTATTAATATAGCAATAAGGTCCAGAATAATAACCAGGTTTGGTAGCGACTGTATACGTAATCCAAATGAAGCCTTATGGATTAGGCGTTAGATATTGATTGTACGCCGAATTTACAAAACTTTTAAGTCTTTAATCCACTTTTGTTTGTCGTGGGTAAAGTTTTTGAACTGTTCCTGTCTGCTTTTACGAAATTAGATAAATTCATTTTAAATATTAATACCCCGATTTTAGTTGTTTAATTCAACATTAATCTAGGTTCATTCTTTATGCGGTCCAAGCCGTTACTGATATTTCATTAAAATTTTAGAATTGGGGTGTTCTGGGTTGGTCAGTGATTGCTTGTATAATATTCCTACCTTTTAATAATAGAAGCCTATTTACCCGATTTCCAATATTTTTATTGGAGTTTACCTATTCACTAGCGATTTTCATTGGCTAACGTCAAAACTTAATCCAATCAACTCTGTTTAAATTGAATGAACTTCAGCCAAAAGTCCAAGATAGTAGGGAAGTACTAGATAGGTCCAAAACGAGGTTCATTAGCATTCCACAGGTTGTTGGCTTATGTAATGTTGATCATAAGCTTTGTCTAACCTTTGGCATTATTTACCGTGATTGCTGTGGCGCAAGATAACAGTTATATTAGTAAAAAAACTTCTTCGTCATGCTGCGTCATCATTGTTGTGTTTTTTATTATTTACATCATCGGAGACCAAAGAAATAATCACAACTAAAGTCTGAGGTAGTCGTTCAATGCAATTTGGATATCCATCGCTTTTCTTATAAGATAAAAAGGAGAAGAAAGTATTCTAGTTAAATCTACACAGATTACTAATTGAGATCATACTTAGTACTAATCAATATTTTTTGTTATCTCTGCATCTAGATTATAAAATATAGGTACAGGTTAATAGATCTTTTTTTTATAAAATAAGGGGGCAAACGAGTAAACGGGTCACCTGATGGAAAGCAACTACCGTCACCCATGGACACTCGCAACATTAGAAGAGCTGCAGGTGCGTTGGCGGCCTTTTAAGAGGGAATACGCTCTCTTCTTGAAGGTTTGCAGGTCGAATTGGTCCGGAAATAGTGCTGGTGACAGTTCGTTTCGTGGTAGGCATTTACCACAAAAAATAAAACACAAAACCCCTGTCTCCTAACCATTCTACTATTCTGATCTTATACTTATTAGTTATTAGTTTTTCACCATGATACACACCCAATACCTCGTGCTAAGCGGTGCATGAACTATGAAGATACCATTTAATATGATGTACTGACTGTACAGTCATACGCACCATGTGTACTAATTTTGAACTTTATTACAATAGCGATAAGGCTGAATTGGTTGAAAAAGGATGGAATATCAGCATGTCAAGTTACCAGTGCGTTACTGTCGCAGTGATGAGCTATTGTCACAGAATTATCATACAGCATAACATAATATAAAAACTTAAGTATTTTTTGAACGTATGTTATTTTTTAAACCAATGTTTCTAAGGTATTGTTCTATTTTAGTAGGTATCTGATAGCGCGGCTGCATCGTCCTCAGAGTAAGGCTGCGTTCACACCAAACTGACCCTCAGCCAGAGTCGGCGTAAGTTGTTGATACTCAATTTTTATAAAAAATAAAAAAGTTTGAGTATCAAAAAACTCTTTCTCTCCACAACCATCCCCTTGCGACATCCATCAGGGGGCCTCGCAAAATACATCTTGCCCATTTATGTCTTGTCACTCTTGCCCCGCCACTGCTGTCAGCTGCCGGACCTAAGAGATATTTCTTAGGTCCGTGGAATTTTAAACAATTGCAGGAACATAATATTTTAATGGGTCTACAACTTTTGCTGATGGTAGTAAATCACGCCCCCCAAATTAGTTTATCGCATTTCTACGTCCTTTCCCAGGACTCAAAGTATCCTCTATACCAAATTTCAGATTTCAAATTTCATTTTAAATTCTTCCTACTCCTCCTATTCTCTTCTGATTAATTTCGTTGCGGGTCCCAAGACAGTTTTAGCATGTCCCTCGGGCGCCCTGAGATCATATCAAAGGGTTTTCGTGGTTGGATACCGCTGTCGATCCTGGTACACAGGAGATACAGTGGTGGGAATGTGTGGTGGGCCAAAGCCCGTTTAAAAAAATCGGTTCAGTGATTTGGACGTGAAGAGGTAACAAACAGACAGATACAATTTCGCATTTTTATAATACAAGATGATGCCTGCAACTCCGTTGCGCTAAAACTCGTTTATCGCGCGGGAACCATACATTTTTCCGGGACAAAAGTATTCTATGTCCATTCCGGGGACTTAAAGTATCTCCATGCCAAATTTTAGCAAAATCGGTTCAGCGGTTTGGGCGTGAAGAGGTAACAGATAGACAGACAGATATACAGACAGACGGACAGACAGACAGACACACTTTCGCATTTATAATATTAAGTATGGAAGTATGGATTAGTATAATATGGATTCCTAGTTCGGGAAGCCAGGTGGGCAATAAAAAATAAATTTGCATAAAATATTCCATGTTGTATCTAATTTATTATTATTATCATGAAATTAAATAAAAAATGTACCTACCTTTATAGATAAACTTACATTATGTTAATAATATCTAATTATTCTTTTTTAATGAATCTTTGGAGGCAATTTGAAGGTCAAAGCCAGCTGCTTATTAAGGATAATATTAATATATACTTAATATGTTACGCTCAAAGACCGAAAACGCTCAGTGAGCGGAAAAATAGCTCACAACGCGTTGTGGTCACAGTGAAACAGCCACGACGCGAAATTCGCGTTGTGACTTGTGGCTCTAATGAAAACAGCCACGACGCGTTCTGGCAATAACAAATAAATATTTTTGTTGCGAAGCACTTTTATTAATCCCGACGTTTCGGCTGCTTTACAGCGGCCGGGGCCGTGGTCACGGGTGAACTATCCCGACTCACTGAATCTGGATCCCAAATTCTTGTTGCCTTCATGCCCTAAACCTCCAAAATTGTATGGTTTGCCAAAGATACACAAAGCCAATGCTCCTCTTCGACCAATTGGCCAAATTGACCCACCAAACTACAAACTAGCTCAGCTGGTGGCTACTGTACTCTCGCCTCTACGCGGACAGACCAAGACCCATGTAAAGGATTCCTACCACCTTGTTGATGAACAGTCCCTGTTCACTTGCAGCCTACCAATACAGCAGTGTATCGAAATTGTTACAAGAAGGCTCAGAGAGAATGACTTACCTGTTGAATATGCGGACTTGTTAGAACACTGCATTACATCTGGCTATATGTTGTGGAATTATGACTTTTACAGGCAAGTAGCTGATGGTGTAGCGATGGGCTCACCTGTTTCACCTGTTGTGGCTGACATTTTTATGGAAGACTTTGAGAAGTTAGCCCTTTAGTCCTCACCTATACAAACCACCTTCTTGGATGTGTTAGTAATACGGAATCCTGATGGCACATTAGGTCATACGGTGTATCGCAAACCTACACACACAAATATATATTTAAATGGTGATTCCCATCATAACCCAGCACAGTTAAGTACTGTTGGAAAATCTTTATTTCAAAGAGCGCGAGGAATCTGCGATACAGCATTTGGATACCGAACTTCATCATGTTACACAAGTTCTACGCGACAATAAGCTTCGAGTACCACGCAAACAGAGCAGCAACCGAGTGAAGCCGGCAACAGTGGAGAGATTACCTGCAGTGTTACCATTTATAAAGGGAGTCACTGATAAAGTTAGCTACATTGTAAGGAAAGCTTCAATAAAAACATACTTAAAGCCGCCCAAAAAGATCAGCCAATGTTTACCATCAGTGAAATGCAACTTACCCCTTCAAGATGCAGAAATCTACAAACTCGAATGTGATTGTGGCCTCTCTTATATAGGGCAAACCAAAAGGGCCATCAAAACCCATATCAAGGAACATTGCAGATGTCAAACACCGTAGGAACACCAAGTCCGCAATTTGTGAACACACACTGGATTAACCTCGCCATTACATAAGATTTGATAAGCCACAAGTACTGGCAAAAGAAGTATGATACCGCCCAAGAATGATACGCGAGGCCATAGAAATTAAAAACAACTTTAAAAAGTAATGGAATAATATTTACTGACTTTAAGTTTAAATAATTCCTAAGTGTAAAGTAATATTTTAGTCCATAATTGTTGTCACGGTGTGTTGGGGGACCGCCAAGTTAACTACGACAACAGCGACTTTTGCATTTTGTATCGCTGATTGTCTCGATTCAGTTCGCTGTGAACTGATCTTTAAACTATAATGTTTAAATGTGAAATCAAACATCTACATTAGCGGTCCCCCGACACACCTTGACAACAATTATGGACTAAAATATTACTTTACACTTAGGAATTATTTAAACTTAAAGTCAGTAAATATTATTCCATTACTTTTTAAAGTTGTTTGGCGGGGTTTTTTTTTAAATTTATTAATTTAATTTTATTTTATGCTTTTTAAACTTGTGTTGGTTATAGTGCAGAATTGTTCCTATCGACAGGATCATATTATCCCAATGAATACGATCTATAAATATCCTCTTGGATGAGGCCGTCAATATGAGCCCAAACATAAAACCTCCATCCTGGGTTCATTCGGAGCTCGGCTCCTATACAATCCAGGTGATGCTGCAGCAGCAGCAGCATGCAAATATAATAGCAGAGGTTTCTAATATATTATATAATATATTAGAAACCTCTGCTCTAAGTTGGTGAGGAGTTGGGTATCCTACTGATTACCAGGTGATGCTGCAGCACCAGGGTAAACTTTCCATTAATATGTATATATTCATAAGTGTCACGAACCAGAATGCAAAATATAAAACCCATCAAACGACTGCAAGTTTCCAATCGGCCTATCACGAACCAGATAAACCGTGATATTTCAGCAATGAGCAGGCTGATGATGATGAACTATAGCTAAGAACACTCTCGATCATGTCAGCTTTCAAACAGAAAAAAGTAGATCAAAATCGGTCCACCCGTTTGGATGCTACGATGCCACAGACAGACAGACAGACAGACGGACGGACGGACGGACGGACGGACGGACGGACGGACGGACGGACGGACGGACGGACGGACGGACGGACAGACAGACAGACAGACAGACAGACAGACAGACAGATTAAAAAACACCCTAATTTTAACCGCGAAGATGGTTGGGTGCTGCCATCTAGTTGGGATCCAGTGATAAACAAACTAAAGCACAAATCTAGGACACCTCGGCTTCAAGACACTGTGAGTTCGTTCTGCGTAGATCGGAACACAAACAAAAATTGATAAATCTTCGGGTAGTTGAAGAACTTCAATGAATTGGACGCCTGTCACCTCAGTCCACCCGTAACCACGGCCGCTGTAAAGCAGCCGAAACGTCGGGATTAATAAAAGTGCTTCGCGACAAAAATTCGTAAGTGTTTCAACCTTATAATATCATGATAATCCCCTTTTTAGGGGTCCGTACCCAAAGGGTAAAAACGGGACCCTATTACTAAGACTTCGATGTCTGTCCGTCTGTCTGTATGTCTTCAGGCTGTAACTCAAGAACGGTAATAGCTAGAGAGTTGAAAGTTTCACAGATTATGTATTTCTGTTGCCGCTATAACAACAAATACTAAAAACAAAATAAATTAAATATTTAAGGGGGGCTTAAAAGGCCAAAAAAGTCACGTTTGTTGTATGGGTACAACAAACGTGATTTTTTTGGCCTTTTTTGCTTGATATCAATAATGACAACGGGTAGGCATTTGAAATTTTTACAAAGGCCTTAAATATATGTATACTTTAATAATTAATAATAATATTTAAATAAAATAAAAATTTAAGGGTGGCTCCCATACAAAAAACACACAATATTTGGTCTATTTTTGCTCTATAACGGTACGGAACCCTTCGTGCGCGAGTCCGACTCGCACTTGGCCGGTTTTTTTTTAAAGTTGGTCGGACCTAATTTGTCAAGAAGTAGCTGTTGTATTTAAATAAACATAAATAATGAATATAGTTTCTAAACTAAAGCTGTTAATGATGATGAATTAAGCACATTATTCACTTGAAAGAGATCCCTTGTTCCGTATATTGGCCATGCATAATGATGCAACATTAACAAACATTAACATCGCACTAACGATTGCATTTGTTTCTTGAAGCGCATCGCAAAAAGACGCCTTTGTCTGACTGAGGTGACTAACAGACATATACTTACTAAACCTTATCTCAATGACGAAATAATTTTATGCATATGTTTTGTTTCGACACCCGTTTCGCTATCGCTTTTCTAAAAAGCCTTTCTCTTTCTAGCTAAAAATTGGTAGCTGACATGATAAATAATTTGCTAACCTAGGCACAGAGTACTTTTTTAGGCGAGCACTTACCTCATTTCCAAAACGATAACCTTGCGAACGCGAATGCCAAGCGTGTACGCATCGCAATAAGATTCATTTTAGCTTAGCATAAAATTGTAGTTACGACGGGCGGATCTTCTCTATTTATTTTCCGTGTGTTTTATTTAAATATCTTTCGAAATAAATACTAAGAAAAAAAAAATGTTCGGTTAAAAGTTTTTTAATATAGATTCATTAAAAATTTATTAAAATAAAATGTAAGTATGTTATCGTTGTTAATACTTATATTTCGATGATAAAGAATTTTGTCGGAGGTGAGTTTGTAAATTAATTACAGCCAAAGTAAGTATTATGTTTTATTAAAATGTTTATGGTTTAACCCTTTGAAATATTGTGCTTTATATCTCATATTTTTTACATTTCGTTATTATATTGGAACTAGGTAAACCGGGAGTCAATAAATAACAAAATGGGGTTTGTCCTCGCCTTAAACCATCTTTACGCGATAAAAGTAATTTACCATTAAATGATCCATTGGCCTGTTCATCCCATGCTACAACCATTTTATACCAATTTACAGTGTTAAACTTACGTAGTGACTATTAAGTAATCTGTGATTATATTTAGTAATACAATATTTAGAGATCCTTGCACAATAATGGCAACAGTCTGTGCAAACAATCTAACGGATAAGGGGATAGGATTAAGATCCGAGGTTTGCGGTAGAACAAGATATCTGTAGCAACGTGTACATTTTTAAACATGATATTATTATAGCTTACATTTGTAATACTTATCCATAATAATTATTACCAGTGACGGACATGGGCGCCGGCAGGGGGGTGCCAGGTGGTGCAATTGCACATCTTGGGAATCTCGGGATCAATAGGAACATGGAATATTTTGTAACCCTATTACCATGCCATACAAAAATAGTTCGTAATGTTTCAGCACTAAATGTATTCTGTTGACGTTTATAGACAGTCACTGTTGTTCATAAAAAGTAAAAAGAAAAGAAAAGAAAGAAAACTAAAATCTGCACCCCTTGGAAATTATTTCTGCCGGCGCCATGGTGACGGATTAAGACTACTTGATGCCCTAAGCAATCCATGCCTGTGTCCGTATGTCAACTAGAATCGGTCTTTAAACCTTTACTCTTCTGGTGCCTCCTCAGACATGATGCCCTAGGCAATTGCCTAATTTGATTAAGGGTTAATCCGTCTCTGATTTTTACTAGACGCTGAGGCCCGCAACTCCGTTGCGTCAAAAGTCGTTTATCGCGCGGGAACCGTACACTTTTCCGTGATAAATAGTATCCTATGTTCTTTCCAAGAAAAAATTACTCATAAATTTCAAAAAAAAAAAAAAAATTCAGCAAAATCGATGCAGCGGTTAGCGCGTGAAGAGGTAACAGACAGACAGACAACGAGACAGACAGACAGATACACTTTCGCATTTATAATATTAGTAGATAATATAGAAGTATGGGTAGTAAGTATGGAACCTACTATCAACCTACTCAAAATTCATGAGTAGGAAACTAAATAATACTTACATAATTAACGTCAGTTAAGCCTTAAGTATTATAATTAAATGCATAAAATCGGCCAAGTGCGAATCGGACTCGCGCACGAAAGGGTTCCGTACCGTTATTGAGCAAAAGTTGGCAAAAAAATGTGTTTTTTGTATGGGAGCCCCCCTTAAATATTTATGTAATTTTAATTTTATTATTAATTATTAAAGTATAAATATAATTAAGTATATTGTGAGCATTTCAAGTGCCTACCTGCTACCATTATTGATTATGAACAAAAAACGCCAAAAAAATCACGTTTGTTGTATGGGAGCCCCCCTAAAATATTTATTTAATTATGTTTTCAGTATTTGTTGTGATAGCGGCAACAGAAATACACAATCTGTGAAAATTTCAGAAGTCTAGCAATCGCGGTTCTTGAGTTACAGCCTGGAGACAGACAGACAGACGGACAGACGGACAGATGGACCAGAATCCAGATGGACAGACATTGAAGTCTCAGTTATAGGGTCCCGTTTTTACCCTTTGAGTACGGAACCCTAATACTAAAAAGATGTAATAATATAAGTTGAACATATCTACTCGTAGTACGTCGAGTGTGCTACTATAAATAGGTTTAATGCGTCACACTGGTTCTAACTACATAATATACCTATACCTAGCTAATTACTTAAGGGTGGGTTGCACCAGAGGCTTGGTTATAGTTACAGTTATGGTTAAAGTTATGGTTATAGTTAAGGCTAACTTAACTTTAACCTTAACTTTGACCACAGAATTTGACATATTATGTCTGTTGCTGGTCCGACAAGGCTTTAAATGAACGTGGGCTGGGGCGCTGCTGGTAAAGGAGAACTGTCAAAAGCGTAAGTTCCTTTTTTCGCCAAAATTGTCGAGCTCTATGGTTATGGTTAGATAAATATGGCGTCCATTTTTGACTTTAACCAAAGATTTGACATTTTGCATTGTAGTTATAGTTAAAGTTACAGTTATAGTTAAAGTAAGTTGGTGCAACCCACCCTTATACCAACATAATACAGTTAACTTTGTCACCCTTATTAATAAACGAACAATAAGGCAGGACTTGTATGTTGGAGATGCCGTTTGGCCCAAAATGCATTGCGGATTTATTTATGATTTACTTACACTTCGTTTATTTATTAAGAAAGCCTTTTTTACTGGGTGATCTCAATTTTTGAGCTAGAAATAAAGCTAGCAGCATATTTTGTAAGTTGTAATATCACATTTTGAAATAACCATAAATCTATCAAAATTCAAATGATTTAAGTTTTAACCCACTACTGCGGTAATAATCTCGCTAAAGCAAGATTATTTTTGAAAATCTTTGTACTTAGTACAATACTTTCTGAGACAAGGCGATAATCCAAAGGTTTATGAAAACAGTTTATCTAGCTAGCTACGATAAGGACGAATTTAAGAGAATTGTGGGGAATACCTAACACTAACTAATTCATCTAAAGACATCAAAAATAATACTATATATAATAATTTCAACTGCATGATGTTACAAAATTATAAAGTAAATATAATTTTTTTAGGGACGGACCATCGGAAATTTACTTACTTACCTATGGATAATGATAATCCAGAAACATATCCATATGATAATATGGATATGTTTCTGGAGTATCATATAATATATATGGAGTAGGAGTAGTGGGCATTCTTTCTATTTAATTTTCTATCAGGCGATCTGTTTGCTCGTTTATAGTGTTTGATGAAAAAACACTAATTCTGATTAAAATTTCACCAAAATCAATAATAAACTACTAATAAAATCGGTTGTTCTGTTGGTGAACAGAACAACCAATTTTATTAGTCTATATTTCTAATAAAATCGGTTGTTCTGTTGGTGTGAAAGAACACCATTCTTCTAGTTTTTCCATTATACGTAGGGGAGGGCAGCTCAAAGTGGCCACCTTAGCTGTCAATTAAAAAAAAAGACGAAATATTATATATTTAAAAAAAAAAAATTACCACCAGATACCTAGTGCATTTATTATATTTCTGTTATGTATAATTCATATTGATCCAAATCTTAAAATTAGCTCATGATTCACATATTACGACAACCTGTCAAAAAACCGCTTTGCCCGAGGGCCCGCCTAAAGCGTAGTAAGCGGGGTAAGGGCAACGTGGCCAGCCCAAATGTTCACACCAAATGGTATTTTATTCTTATATATAAATGTATTTTTTGATAAAGTGGATGCTAAAAATGTATTCAAAAATGTATTTACTAAAAACAAATTAACAAGTTGGTCTCAGTCTCCAAATTATCATAACTATTCTTAAACTGCTATCTAAATCGCTCATAGCTTCAGTCTTAAATGTATTTTTTTTTTACGCAGTAAGTAAACTTATTATTCATAACATTTAAATCAAATCAATCACACAATTTTTATTAATCCCCTTCCAATAATCAGAATATTTTTTTAATAAAAAATAATCAACTCTTCAAAAATAAAAAAATAGTCAAAATATATCAATAAACCTTTGTTCTTCTCAGTAAACTTAAAAATACTTAATCAAGTCACAGAAATAAGCTCCAATGCCGGAGTATGTCGTACAGGCTTCATGACTCAAGAGCCCACATCTGGCAGTCATTACAGCAAATCCAGTCTTCTATAGGCGGATCTTCATATTATGGCTCCATATAAATTAGGCAAACGTAATTTTGATTTTTAGTAGTAGTATTGACCCCTGGTTAGTTTTCCTTTTATAGTTATTGACCATCTAAAATATATTTTTAAGTAATTATCATATAAATCTATCATTTAACTCAGCGGCCTACTGGCCGCTTTGCCCGGTCCACTTTGTCTTTTGGCAACCGTTCTGTTTTAAACATAATTTTCTTTCGCATTTTTTATCATACTCCAGAATAAAAACAACATAGATAACGCTAAGTAGATAAGCAACGACACCGGGACAATAGAAGCATTCAAATATACAAAAAAAAAAATGATTCAAACAGAAAGAATTTACCTTGCATATTTTTTAATAAAACGTGCAATTCCAATATTTTTGTCGCTACAAGCGCACGCCTTCCCCAACCGCTACTTCATCACGGAGTGGGGCTGGGCGGGATGTTCACTATGCGTCTGAGCTCAAACGTCGCTCTGCCTTTATAAATAACCGATATTAAGCGTGGCCGCTTTACCTCCTATGGCCGCTTTGAGCTGGCCTCCCCTAAGTATAACGAGAGGAAAGAAGAAAAATTCCATGTCATCAATGATATTCTACTTATACATGTCATGGTGTTATTAAGCAGACATGAAACATTGCAGGCTGCAATTAGCTAGCGGAGGAATTAAGTAGATACCGTTACCTAGTTAAAATCAAACGCCACGCTGTGTCGCTAGATGTGTAGTTTAGCATGTTTAGTAAGTTTTTGCTTAAAAAGACGTTGTCAGTTGTGATAAACATATAAGTACGTCGTTAGCGGTTAGAAGAAGATGATCACCATTTACTTTGATTTTAATTTTGGCCCAGTAGACTTCTTTAAAATTACCAAATTATTATTTAGCGTGTCCGAGATAAAAACAGAAAAGGACAATCAGTCAGTAAAAACAGAAAAGGAAAAGTTTTTGATCGAATAAGTAAGTGAGTGAGTGAGATTTAAATTTTTAAATACCTAATTGTAATTCGAATTTGTGAATGTCAACACTCAACAGATCACCAGTTTTTCGTGAGTTTTTCTTTAACACGTTCGCTGCGTAAGCTTGCACGACCTGTCAAATTGGCATTACGAGACTGAAAAGTATTCGTATTTTTCCTTCCGCAATGACGCACCGACACTTTTTAGATCTCGTTCGAGTAGCTTCCTTAAAACCTTAATATTTTTCTGAAAACTGACTGATTTCGTGTTTTATTTATATTTTATATGAAACGATAAACAATGAATGTATCTTGTAGTATGTGGTCCCTCCCGGAGATAGCGGAGATAGCAGTAAAAATGATTAAGATGAACTCAAAAGAAATTAACTAGAACTTAATAGTGTCTCGTAATTGCACAATGTAACAAAAATATACGAGTAATTTACATTTTGGTTAAATATCGATATAAATAGCGATGGGAAATTAAACAATTCAAAAATACCGATAGTATTTATTGAAAAAAGGTAGCAAGTAACAAAATATTTAATGTAAACACGAAACTTATTAATTTCGGGTGCGCGTCGTACGAGATTGTTACGAGTGTTTATTGATCTCGTAACGCACTAGATGCAGATTTTTACTGTATGGTCGCTACGAGACTCATTAGGTCTCGTACGATTTTATAAAAATATTACTACCAACATACCTAATCATCATATTAAGTTTAGTTATCTTACTCTAAGTTGAAAAAATCGTATAGAAAACTAATTTGCCGAAACGAGTAAGACATACAAAATCACCTACGCACCGGACGAAAGTCACAAACGAGATTCATAAGTTCTCGTACCGCAGCGAACGTGTTAAGAGAAGTTTCAACTGTCTCTCACGTTTATTTCAAGTTCCAGCTATCTCGCAATTTGGCAGTAACACCGCTTATTTTAATATTTTAAGAAGACGACGAAGTTGTTTTCACTGTCACTTGTCAAACGTCAGCTGTCTACATGTCACGTCAATTGTCAAATGTCAATTTGAAATATCTTAAAATGTGGTTTATTTCGTTTTTCACATTCGATGGGACTCTTGTTTTCTCGGACTTCTCGTAGCGCCATGGCAAATCCCGAAATTCAAAACTTCATCAAAAATGCCGTTTCGCAAGACAAAGTTGTTGTGTTTTCAAAAACATACTGCCCATATTGCAAGTTAGCTAAAGACGTAAGTATTTTTCAGCTAGTTAAAGTCCACCCATCGGTCTTATGTACCTATTTAGGCTTAAACTTTGTTGTTTTAATTCCAGATATTCCAGAAAATAAATCAGCCCATGAAGGTAATCGAACTAGACGAGCGTGAAGATGGCAATGCTATTCAAGACAACTTGGCCAGCATAACAGGATTTAGAACTGTAAGTTTTTTCTATTACTAAGCAATGAATCATTTTAACCAAATTTCACACCGCCATATTTATTCTGTTTATCTAATAAGAAAGTCTCTGGTTAGCGCCTGTGTTATTGGTTTAGTCATACCCTGTCTAAACCTAAAACATAATTACTTATTGTTGCATAATAATTATGGCATATAAGTAGGTAATAATTTTGTCTTTTTCCTTATTTTGTTTATTATGGGTCACCTGAAAAATCTTACAAGAGTTTATGAAAACGATGAGATGTTAAAATAACGATATGACTTAACAGCATTGAATAACTAAAGCTAAGGCTTTTGCATCCATTTGTATCATTCACACATTACTCTGAGCTCTGAGCCACTCTAAACTGTAGTGCGGCAGCCGGCTGCCGCTTGAATTTGATGGGTTAAGACGTGTTTTATCTCTGGTTGACCAACTCCAAATTAACAGCATTAAGAGGAATGACTGGTATTCAGAGGAATGTCTGTAGACCTACCATGTGTGGGCTTCCCTACAATTTTTTCCTACTTAAATAATGTTTATAAAGAAAACATGTTATTAGTCATAGACTAGTTAGATTTTCCTGTATTATAATTATGAAGGTACAACTGCAAAATAAGATATTTAAATATTATTATATAAATGTCATGCCATCTTTCATATTAATTTCTTCAAATTTGCAATTCCAGGTGCCGCAAGTGTTTATCAACGGCAACTGCGTTGGCGGAGGAAGTGATGTCCAAGCTTTACACAAGGCGGGCAAGCTAGAACCCATGCTCATAGGCTAGTAAAGTAATCTCCTAAGATCAAATCAAAGTTCAAATTCAGTTTTATATAAAAATGTTATCTATGAATAAGACAATAATGTCTGCTTTTTTATAATTTGCAAGTTCCAAATTGATTAATATTGTTATAATTTAAATGTGCACAAAGTGCTCAAAACGCATATTTATGTAATGGTGATGTAATTTTTGTTATCAAGATTTAAATTTAATATGTTGCAGTTATAATAAAATATTTTTTCTACTTTATTTGTTAGTAATTTATCTCAAAAATTGGTTCTGTCTTTATCATTTCACATAAGATTATGCTATGTTTTTAAATAGTGGTACTTAATTTAAATATAATAATAATAAATTGTAATATTATTTAAATTTTAAAGACTTTCTTTTTCCATTATATTAAGAAATTATTATAAATTTTAACAAATTACATGACCGGCTTTGAAATAAATCATCATCAGGTGTGATGTGGTTTTATTTCGAAACGGGTCATGTAATTTGCTATAATAATTTCTTAATATAGTGGAAAAAGTGCACGAAAAATTGTGTTTTATTAGTGTTCAACATGAATTTCCACCAAGAACCGACAGTACAATCAATTACATATTTTATCATTTAAAAACATACTAAAGCTTAAAGAATGAATAAGTTTTGAAGAATTTTTAAGGAATGTAAAACAACACCTCAATATAGATACATGCTACAAAGAAGCACTTTTCGATGTTAAAACATGGCAGTAGTTTTAAATAGTGTGACATGCTAGTGACTGTATTTGTTATATTGATATAGCGATAGTAATTTTTGATTGCCCCTTAGTGTTAAAAATATCCATACAGACGTTATAGTTATAAAATGTTTGATCGTCGTCTAGAAGACGAATACAAAAAAAATGATTACTATATAATATAATATATTCTATCTACATACACAGTGTGAATATTTTGCAAACTTAGAACTCAATGATTTCTAGGTTCTAAGAGTCTAAAGTGTAGGGTTTCTGACCGCCCTATACCTACTACACTTCGTTTTAATTTATTTTAATCTAAATAAAACAAGGCTCTGTAAGGGCTTTAATGCTACAATGGCACTGGAATAAATATTTTTTGGTTAAATTTCAAATTTTTTGTTTACATATTTTGCATCAAAACAAAATGAAACTGATTATTAGGTATATTATGAAACTAGTATAGTATATGTCGCAGTCATCTGGTTCAATCTGCGATTCGATTGAGTGACTAGCGCATTCATTGAATGACACCGTTCAATTGAATGACTCGGCCGAACGTTGATTGAACGATCGTCACTCAACGTCCTACTAGTTAGCGATTTGTATGTAACATAGCCCTTTGAAGATAGCGGACATAAAATCAGTCAGGTAATTGAACGTATTTCATTTTTTTCCCACTGCGGCGTTTTAGTAGTCACTAAAACAAATAATTATAGCGTCAAACAGCTCGCACAGCTGATCGCACTGTGTTAATATTTTGTCGATTAAATTTACTTTAAAGTTTAAAGACGTGCTTTATTTGAAATAAAATAATACGACAGCGTGGATTTACCTATAACTAGAGGACGTCCTGTGGTCGAAATTCGACCTTAAATAAAATAATTTAAATTATAAGTTTGAACGCTATTAAGATACTTACTTAAAATCTTTTTACTTTGTTTATCTCATTTTATGAAGTGAGATAAACAAAGTAGACACCATGGTAACCGTTATCGGTGTCACAGATAATATAATATGTTACAATTTTGAGATTCAATTTATTATTTTTTAACAAAAAATTGCCCCTGACTTCCAAGGTAAAAAAAAAACGATATTCTTAAAATGATCTAAAAAGTATGAAATAATTATTTTTCTTTACCTTAACTACTTCTGCACCCAATTTTCATTCTTTTGAAGTCGGTACCGGCTAAGTCCTATATGAAGGATCTCAGTTCTGAGCTGGAATAATTTTACTCTTTTTAGTTATCTACAAGACCACAAGGCTTACGTAGGTAACCACTACGAAAGTTAACTATTCACATTATGTTACGGTAAACGAAATTGTGGTAGATGTTTGCAGTTATTTAAGCGATGCTGAAATTTCCAAACGCTTATGTTTAAAGGTTCAGGAGTTCTGTTCAGTGAACATTGTTTGTTCTGTTCAGTGAAAAATTTTTTGCTCTTTCAGTGCTGCTACTTTTACAATGAACTATCTAGATTCTTGAAGGAACACGTCATACACACTCTAAAGTGTTATGACTTAGTTTTGTTACAATGTTTCGGTGCAAAAGCATTCGCCCCGCTCATGCCTTACATGGCATTTTGCCAGCGATCTTAACGTTTTGCGCGGCTTATACTATTGTTTACAGTATCGATATTAGCAGTAGCGTATTGCTACTTTATCGAGTGTTTTGCCGCCCCCTCTAATCGCGACCCTCGCAATTAATGACGCGACAGACGGACACGAGGTATTTTGTATACATAGATAGTGTTATTTTAATCAAAGGGTTGGGGCTACCTATAAATTAATCACTTTCGACAGATCTACCAAAAACATTCAAAATAAATGGTAAATAAAAGCTCTGCAGTCATAGTGGCAATCCTTGTTTCTATAAAAAACTAGATGACGCCCGCAACTCCGTTGCGCCAGAAATTCACTTATCGCGCGGGAACCGTAAATTTTTCCGGGTTTAAAGGTATCCTATGTCCTTTCCCGGGACTCAAAGTATCTCCATACCAAATTTTAGCAAAATCGGTTCAGCGGTTTGGGCGTGAAGAGGTAACAGACAGACACACATTCGCATTTATAATATTAAGTATGGAAGTGCGGATGACAGGACTCTTCATTCAGATGTCGAACAGATTAAATAATCTATCTCGTCTCGAACGCAAGTAACCTGTCCGGATTTTCTTCAGGAGAAAGAATAGGGGGGCCTCATTGCGCAGCCGTACCATAAGGCTCACTCAAGGCCACTACGAGGGTATCACCGTATTAGACGCTTATCAATGTGCCCCATATGACGGTGCCATAAGCGCCATTCTCGCGTGGCATCTAATTGATTGAAGCTTTTCATGTGTTCGAGCGAGAGGTGAGATTGGCGTAGCGCCCCCGAGGGTCGACCCCTGTTCAAAGAATAATTATAGGAAAAATATGTGGAGATTTTACCTTTTTTTAATTATTTGACCCTACGTCATTTTACAGAATTCAAGTTACCTATGAGTCGGTATGTATGTTATTTAATAATATAATAATAATAATATCTATGGACGCTTCACACCACGTCAGTCGGGCCCCGTGCTAAGTACCTGAAGGACTTGTGTTACAGGTACCAGACAACGGAAATATTAAATATATTTTATTATTAATTATTAAATATACGTTTATACTATACATATATTTAAGATTTTTATTATATGATATACATATTTAATACACATCCAGACCCGGGAACATTGAAAACTTTTTGTTCCGTCGGTGGGATTCGAACCCGCGACCCCCGGCTTGAGCTGCCACATACTCAACCATTGAGCCACAGAGGTCGTCGCATTTGACGCGGTGTGAAGCGTCCATAGATATTATTATTATTATTATTTAAAGTATTCTACTGCTTCAAACAAAGTCATAATATTCATAAAGAATACCTGTCCAGTGAGGTTTACATAGAGCACGACAGATGCAGTCCAGTGCACGACATTTAATCATAATTTCACTCAATAATAATATTCACGGAGCAGATTTAAAGTTAATTGGTGTTGCTGTTTTGGCAGTCAAGTAATTTACGACGTATAGGTATGTATCAGACAAAGGCAGAAACATTGACCTCTGCACTCCCCGTCATTGTGCCTCGACTAACCAAAGAGACAAAAACCAAAACTGCGCTACCGAAGCAAAAATCAAAACTGCGCGACATAAAGCCTGAAACTTGAAAGTGTCCTCTCTATGCATTAACCTACTCTTTGTATCTACCCTGGACCGACTTAGTTCCGTTGTCGGCCGCTAGTCGGCGCGCGGCCGCTAAACCCGGACCCCATGTTACTATATTGTTGAAGTAAACAAACCGACAACAAAATAATATCATAAATGTGCTTATCGCGATTGTAAATCCTTAATAGTGAATATGGTGGGAGCTGTGCGATTGTGACATAAGGTAAGTGTATTTTTAAGTTGTGAATACCGCTGGATATAAATAAGATGATAGATAATGCTCGTGTTATGTCTTCATTAAGATGAATAGGAAATATTATATTTTTACTTTAATTTGTAGCTAGTGAATTATGAATATATGTTGTTTTTATTTATATAATATAAAAGGTAGCAGTAATTTGTTATTTTTAATATACCAATGTGATATAGCTACAATTAATTATAATAAGATTAAAATGTATAGACAGGCTCACCTACAATATAGAAGCTGTCCTGGTTTCATTTATAAATGCGATCTGTAGATATAGACTGTACAGCTTATAGACAGGCGTCTGCTGTCTCGTCTAGCGATTAGAATACATAGATCAAGTCATAGATCTGTATAGAACATGTTTAATATTACACTCGTATTGTGATATATTGTGAGAACATATCAGTAGTGTTAATGCTACACATTACATTGAATTCTGACTTGTTCTATGAAAAAAAAATTGAAGTCTTGATTATCATTTATCTGGTACCATCGATAATATCCCAAAAATATTTTATATTGCTTAAATACATGATTTTTGGATTCTATAAATGTACCCAATAACTAATTTTGTAGTTTTTTTTTAAATAATACACTAATTATATTTAAATTGTAAATAAGTATTTTACGAGTAGACACAATAGAGATATACAAAATTCAGCAATATACAATGTTGTATGCAAAAAATTCAACTAAATGAACAAGTGTAGGTAAACACCACGCACTTCAATCCTCTTATCACAAAGGAAAAAAAAAATAGAATCATAAATAACGTTCTGCCCAAAACAAGCAATTCTTATTTAAGATAAGTACGGGCGAGGATGCTCGAAATGATCATCTGGGGGTTGTTTGGGCGGCGATATAAGGCGGGCGGCGTTTGGGCGCCAGTCACAGCGGCTACGGCGCTCATGTCGGCACGTAGCGCCCTGCGTAGCGCCCGCGTAGACCCGCTACGCCAAACTTTCGATAACTTTTAGATTGTAAAGTTGTGAACCGTAATGGAGCTTTTTATGCTTGTAGTAGGTAAGATGTTTTATTAAAATTATTAGATTTTATTTATTTTATTGTATTGCTTCATTCAAAAAAAAAATTATTGAGATATTTTTTTTACAAAAGTTTACAAAATGATTAATTTTATATGAGTTTGTTTTTTTAAGCATACTTTCGCCTTTGCAATTCAATGAAATGTTATTATTTTAGTAGATTTTAACGTTTTTATGAAAAATGTTAAAGATATTACGCCTTTGCATTTTAAACAATTTTTTAAAATAGAATAGATAAAAACAGAAACAGAATATTGAAAGTAGGTATGGTTACTACTTTTAAAAATTTGTTCAAGACAAGTAATGATGTCGTAGTATAGTAATGTAATTTTGTAATCTAAGTGCTTTACTACACAATATACTTAAAGTATATATGTATCCAACGGCGATCCAAATACAAACAAAAGACGGCCATATAAAATGTTGACGTCGGTCATAAAAGTGAGTCATAAAATATAACAATAATTGTCAACCTGGCCTAAATGGGTCCGGGATTAGTCATAAAACAACAAAATACCTGCTCCAAATTACTACCGTGATCGGCTCCACCCTATAAATCAAAAAGTAAGATATGATCTGTGTTTACAGCTATAAAACTACCGCTTTAGGGGTTGTCCATAATTCACGTGAGGCTTGAAAGCGGGAGGGGGTTGATCGTGAAAATTTCACAATAGGATTGGAATTGGTTATAGTTACATAATAAGCTGATGCTACGTGTCTTTATTTTTTTTGTTAAATGTTTGTGGCAATCGAAAAGAACCTGTGGAACCTACTCTTTACATTTTTTCATGGTCCTCAATTTAAGAATACAATGAGAATAAATAGTTTATACCTGTATTTAAATATAAATATTAAATACCTTACATTTTTTAATTTTTCTTAGGTATTAAAAATACAGGTGATGTTGGGGAGGGGGAAAACGTAGGGGGGATTAAAAATGTTTGAAAAGTACTACACGATTAATGGACGGCCCGTCACCACTCCTTACCCGAAATAAATCAAATACGCCACGAATAATAGTTTGTGTAAGTATTACGAAAGTAATATGCGGCCGACTTGGAGTTTCCTGCGTGATTTATTCCCTATTATAATAATATACGAAAAATAATCTTTCCAAAAGTTATACTAACATATTACGTTCGTACTTGAGTAACTCTGTACAAGTAAACGATACAAAAAAAAAATGACTTTCTGGTAATACTTTTCTCTGTAATCTATGCACACACTCGAAAACAATAATGTTTTTTATCTAAACACTTTTTATTTTATATTCTGATATATACTTCACAAACAAAGTGTTCATAAGGGAATGTATAAATTAAATGTTAACTACCTACTAATTGTATTTATTTAGGTTCTGTATATTATAGTCACGCGTTGCTTACAAGTCACTTAATTTGTGGAAACAAAATAATTTCGTTGAAGTTAAATAAATGTACGACATGACATACCCCTTCATTATTTTAACCACACGCTATCAAAATTCCGTGTCCAAACTGAGGGGTTTATTATAACTAATATTATACTTATGAATAGCTAATAAATATTCATAGATTAGTATCCGTAGTAGTGTTTACTTTAATCGAATCGTAGTTTTTATTTATTTGTAAAATAAATACAGTTATATAATTTAAAAATTAATTGTACCTTCTATATGTATATAAGGTACAATTAATTCTAACCTGTTTAAGGCATCTGATTTAAAAATATAATATTTGCTATCTACTAGATAGCAAATATTTATTAGCATTTAAACTAGACAGTCTCTAGTTTATATGCTAGTAAATATACAGCTCTTCATAAACGACAAAAATAGGCGCTATTCTCTTAAAAATACTAAAAACATCGTAGATTTCCTAAAGAAAGCTAAAGCGTGAACTACCCAAGTCAACACTACTAACACGGAGAAAATTGCTAATTTTATATCCCATTTGCATGTTTATAACTAGTGACAAAATCCTAGTTTTAAATTCACTTTATGACACAAAAACGCTTTGACGACGTCGCGACGGCAAAAGGAAAAAGTATTTTATCCTAGCTGGCATGTCAACAAACGTTGTCTGGGCTTACTCGTGGTTATGGGATAAATTATAAAACTTTAGCCTGCCCGCCATTGTTTTCCCTGGCATTCACGTTCGTTAACGTTATGCTAATCACGTTAATTGTATTATAATTATGCTTATAACTTCTGGTTTTTATCTGCTTTTAATGAGAGTTGGAGAAGCGACCTCAATGAAAAAAAGTGAAAATCGAGTATAGAGTTTGCATAATCGAAAGTAAATGTTGTAGGAAAAACTTTTATATTATAACTAGATGACGCTCGCAACTCCGTTGCGACAAAATTTGTTTATGGCGCGGGAACCGTACATTATTCCGGGATAAAAAGAATCCTATATCCTTTCCCGGGACTCAAAGTATCACCATACCAAAATTCAGCTTAATCGGTTCAGCGGTTTGCACGTGAAGTGGTAACAGACAGACAGACAGAAAGACAGACACACTTTCATATTTATAATATTAGTGGGTGAATTTCAACAAATGGCCTTTTTTTATCATATCGGTGAACTTTTTTATTTATATATATTTTATATACTTTTCAGGTTTAATGTATTCTTTAGGACACAAAATGTTCCCAAATTTAATATCATTAACGTATCATTTAAGACTACGGAGAAAATTCAGTTTGAATTCTGGTTTCCACCGATATGATAAACCGGCACCGATTTTTATTTCTGTGCACCGATGGGATAAGTTTAACCACCGAAATGACATACTAATCCAGCAATATGATAATATTATTTTCATCTATACTTAATATTATAAAGCGGAAGAGTTTGTTAGTTTGTTTGAACGCGCTAATCTCAAGAACTACTGGTCCGATTTGAAAAATTCTTTCAGTGTTAGATAGTCCATTTATCTAGGAAGGCTATAGGCTATATTTTATTACGCTAAGACTAATAGAAGCGAAGAAATAGAGGAAAATGTGTAAAAAACGGGGGAAAATTATTTGAAAGGGCTTATTTGAACGCGCTAATCTCAGGAACTACTAGTCCGATTTAAAAAATTCTTTCAGTGTTAGATAGCCCATTTATCGAGGAAGGCTATAGGTTATATTTTATCACGCTAAAACTAATAGGAGCGAAGAAATCGAAGAAAATGTGGAAAAAACGGGGGAAATTACTACTAGAGTTTTTTTATATTAGTACTAGAGAGTTACTACTAAATTACTACTAAATAAACTACTAGAGCAATTTTTCTGTCATTTGGGTCAGATAAGAAGTAGAACAGGTGAAGGATCATAGGATATTTTTTGTAGACTGATTTGTCTGTGATATATCTAATTTACGCGGGACGTCTAGTAATATTATATTTTAATGTAACTATTTATATTGATCAAGAACAGAGTTTTTGAAATTAAATTAAAATTAAATTAAATTAAATTAAATTAATTAAATTATTTTTAAAATGTACTTAATATATTACTTAACGAAATGCCACTAAATCAACCGATATGATAAAACGTTCACCGATATGGTAAAATTATCAACCGATATGATAAAGCAATCCACCGATGTGACAAAACCGTGGGTTGGTCATGATTCCAAACACCGATATTAGATTTAAGACACCGATTGGTTTTTTCTTATAATTTCGGTGTAAATTATCATATCGGTGGTTAAAATGACCACCGATTACACCGGTATGAGAGCAGCGACGTGAGAAAAAGCACACTTTTTAGGAAATTATAAAAAATGCATTATTTCTTCTCTCTTCTCTTTCTTCTCTTCTTGACTGCGTGGAAGCACACACTAAGGAGTAAATTAAAATTGGGGTGGGGAGACTGTCCGACTCGTCAATGAACACTAAGGCTTAAATTGCTTTTATCCAGCGATATGAGAAAAATTCTCAGGACAAGTACATTTGCGTCTGTAAGTAACTATTATCGTTAATTATATAATAAAATATGGTATGTAATAATAGATAAACTAATATTCTATAAAATAATATAAGTTATACCTTTAACTTATTCATATTTGTTAGTATATAAGCGTTTTTGTTTGTAAAAAAAGTAGAGGGACAGCACCGATTTGATACAGATCTTTAAGTTATTTATTTCTACCTTTGTAATAGTCCTAGGCATATTATAATTTTTTTCCATAATCCTATAGCTACCTATTGAATACTAAAACAAATAATTTACAACAATATTCCCTTTTTTTAATAGTAATTTCAACGAAGACAAAAAAAAGCCATTTGGGAAATTCACCCTAGTATTTATAATATTAGTATGGATGCTTTTTATAGATACTCCTTAGTTTAACTAAATTAACTTAATGCTAAACTAACTTAAAAAGTTCTAAGGAAGTCGTCTAAGGGAAAAAACCTATCTCCATCATAAAAATTATGTATTTTACAACGAACGTAAAAGCTATATTTCTTTTATTAATTTTACAAATAAGAATTATATTACTTTTACAAATAATTTAGAAGTTTGTTATTAGATTCTAGAATGAATTAAATAAGTGCATGTCCTGTCCATATTGTAGAGTATATCTATAATATTTCAATGACTTTTAATATAAAATCTGTGGAGTTAACACAGTAGAATGTAGATTTACATTTTAGGGTGCAAAATAGCCCTTCAAATGGAGACTGCGCCACGTGTAGACAACCCAGCAAGACAATTCCACTCAGAGATAATAATATTCAAATTTACCTCGTAATTAATACAATTTAAAATCAAAAATCCACCGACTTCGGATAACATTCGCTGAAGCATTTATATTATTCGACTGAGATTCAAACGCGCGTAAATCGTGAATTCCTCGCCGGTTAAACATCTCCTGAAAACTTCGCTTATTTGAATATTACCAAGTTTTGATGGAAAAATATATTAATTAAACGCTCCGGATATGTCGAAGTCTCATCAAAAATGTATAGAATTCGTATGATTTGCATAAAATTCATTTTATTGCCTCGAAAGACAAACAGAACGGAATATTAGCTGGAATAGATCCGACGCCGAGCACCTAATATCGCCGAGGTAACTTTGCTTCGGATTAAAATCGAAAGTTTTAAGTCAATGAGCAGCACATTATATTAATTTTAATTACTGGATGTTGCGGATCTGCGTTTTCTATCATTTATGACGCGGGAATCATGTATTTTCGCGGATAAAACTGACCTTTGTCATTTTCTCGGAGTCAAAGTATCTTTAACTACAAATCATCGAAATCGGTTTAGGGGTTAAAGCGTAAATACAAAAAGATGTAAATACAAAAAGATTTTCAGATTGAAACTCGACGGGTACTTTCACGCTTTATATTAGTAATTTTTTTTCAGCTGAACATATAACCTCGTCCTTTTTGAAAATCGGTTAAAAGCTCTCGTTGAATTAATTTTAATCCTTCAGTTACGATTGTATTGACTTTTCATTATAATACGAACGAGGATTGAGATCCAAGTGGGGCTCGGATTTATCACTAATTTAATGATTTAAACATTGCTAAAAAGTAAAGAAATACGGGTGAAAAGTCTAAAATTTTCTGCTGAAAAATATAAAAGATAATTTAGACTGAAGAAAAAAATGTAGGCGCCAATTTCGGTAACGAAAATTGATAGGAAATTACAATAATTTTCATATAATTGGGCATAATAAAGTTTGACGCCCGCATTTTCTCCCCAGTTTGACGAAAATTATAAACATTATAAAATATTCTCAAGCGATTTATAACTTTATTGAACATTTTTTCCTATAAGAAACATAAATAAATCTGACAGGCTAAAAGCAAAAAAAAAAAGACCAAGATCTGTAACTAACTATTAAGAAAAATATTTTCAGCATAAAATATATTTATAGGATTTTTGTTTTGTTTCAGATGTTAAGCCGGACGTTGCGACCTCTTCTAGAATGTAGATAGTCTCCAGGGTAAAATTAATACTAGTACAAAGCTGTCGAACTTATATTCTAAGTTTTCTAAGGTAGAAAGTGCACGTTGCAATCGCTTATTGTAAGGTGAAAATGCTTCGAGTGAAGCGTCGATATTTAGGTTGTGAGTAGGCGTAGGGCTCCGGGGGTAGGGCCCTAGGTTTATAGGGCCGGAGGGTCGGTAGGGCCGAAGGGATGGACAAGGAGGAGGTTCGGAGTGAGGCGGCTGCGAGCCCTAAGAGATTGTGCTGGTCGCGCCGCCCGCCCGCGCCGCTGCCAGATACTAGGGGACTCTGCTGCGCGAAACTCCTGAGGAAAAACGGCAAATCGAAAAAGGTAAGATTATTAACGTTTTATTATGATTGTACTTAGATACTATTGTACTATGAATATTAACGTAATAATTTAATAAATAATATCCTTTAATCTTTATTAACAATCAGATCACACAATATTAAAATCTCTATTATATGTATAGTTATACATAATATGATAATATAGGTTTGTCCTTGTTCGTCAAGCAATTTTGTAAAGTACTCTTTTAACTTTCTCTTTCCGTTAAGTAAAAGAAAAGCCAAGAGGGTAAAAAGTTTAAACTTGAGTAATGGAAGTTATAAAGGTATAGTGCTATTTTTCTTTCGTTTCCTAAAAATATTAGAAGGTTTATTTTACTTAAGTTCTTCGTTAGGGCTAGAATCATAATCCTTCCGAGTAATAAATTTCATAGAAACAACAAATAGTCGAACTTAAAAGCGAAACTGCGCAATCTACATGATTGTGTGGCTAGAACATAACGAAGTCACATAAACTAGTAATAATGCCATAAATATGGCGCCGATAATACGCGGGTTAAATACGAGTCAAGTTTATATTGTACGACGCATGTTCATAGTTATTCTACTTCTCCATGACCTTTATATTAAGGGCGTAAAGCTCAAATCTAAATATACTTCGAGCTAAAATAAACGTGAACTGTACCGTCACGGCGGGCGACTCCTGATAGAGTTCATACGCGACGTATGGAGATTTAAATGCAAAACTTTAAATTCACGAAAATGTCTCCCGGTCCCCGGAAAATATTTTTCGCTAGATGTTGCGCTATTTGCTCAGAAGACATATCCCGGATGTATCCATAGATATATCCCGGGAAGCGTACATTTTGTCTTGATAAAAACAATACTATGTAACTTTCAAGGAGATTTTGATAAAAAATATAAAGATGGAGATCATTCGACAGACGTGTATGATCTCCATCTTTTAGATATACATATATATTAGATAGCCTGACACATTTTATAATGTTACTAGTATGGATTCATTTATAAGCATTCAGAAATATCTATCAAGATACTAATTTACAAACATAAAACATTTTAATTTAAACAAATTATATTTGTGTACTCCTTTTATATTTTGGTTTTTTTGATAAAACTCCTATCTATAAACCACAGAATACCGACTTTATGATAGTAAAAAAGTTGGTCGTGTCCCTCAAATATTGATAAGGAAAAGATAACCAGGAATGGTCCCATGTGATTTCATTCCAATAATATTACCGTGCGCTACTTCATAGAGATATTCCAGTTATGTCCAATCTGAAAGTACCGTACCAAATTTTGCCCAAGGAATTATTAAAATTGAATAAGTATTTTGAGGATAAACGGTAAAAAAACTGAGATTGTTATGCTCGTTTGCAAAAAAATTTAGATATCTTCTATTATACTTATTTTATTAATTGTTATGTGTATGTGTAGTTGGTTATGCTACAAATTCTACGTCATTTAACAGTAAAAATATTTAAGACCAGAAGAGCATTTTGTAAGCAATAACGGCCTAAGTAACGATACAATTAATTAAAAATATGCGACACGATTATTCATATGTATATAAGGTCTATAAGTGTGTTTGTTTTGTTCCTTTTTCACGCAAACACCGTAGATGGGATTTTTATTAAATTTGGAATTAGTTATTAAGGCTTTGAATTAATACATAGGCTGCTTTTTATCCCGAACAATAACAGTGGGTTTATTTATAACTTTCGAAACAAAGTTCTCCTTTTTCTGACATTTATAAAATGCGATGTGACATTAGAACCGACATTAGAATACGTATCTGTATCGAATAAATTATTCTATTTCAAATGTTAAAAGTTCTTGGTCTAGTTTTTATAGGAATCGACTATTGCGTCCCAATATAGATATATAATAAATATAATTTCAAATTTAATATGGATAAAACTTTCGTGCAATTATTTATTAAATCAATTAATGAATACTCAATACTGTTACTTTACAAGACATAAAGTTGAAACGTTGAATTAAAATGTAAATGTAATGAAAGCTGTAAAACATAAAATCCCTCAGCTGTAAATTGTAATGCAATCCTGGAAATTTTATTTAATATCGAAAGTGCACTTACATTTTAACATTTAAAGTACTGGATACTCCGAGTTAATTTAATGTCTATGTTATATTGCCAACTTCATAAAACTGTGCTGCATAAAATAAATATCAACCTATAGAAGTATGTTACATGAAAGGATGCACTGCATGTCGAAAGCGTGGTCTAATTCTTCTGGGGTTTTGTGGCTATTTTAAATTTCAGGGACTTTTATGTAAGTAAATAGCGTTACAATTTCTTTTATTATGCCTTTTCTATAATATAAAATAACTACAATAATGGCATATATAAAAAAACTTAATTTACAGAGCTGAGTTTGGAAATCTTTATATCTTCCTGAATTTAAGGTAATTGAAACGTTCAAACAAAGAATTACCAAGTTTTTATTATATATTTTACCATCAAGTTTACTTTGTAAATTTTTTACATTTCCAGTTTTGAAGGGTGTAAAATCTTTAATATTGTAATGTATTCTTTCTCGTATTTCCTCTACGAATGAAACTAAAATGAACTAGGGCCAGGAAAATAAACATTCAAATATGAAATCGTAGTCAAAACATAGCGAACGAACTTTTCCGCGTTGCTCTGTTGATTGTACAAAGAAGGCTCCATTCCTCATTATCAAGTTCCTCAAAGCTAATAATATGTAGATCGTATTAAGGATCATAACTAGTAAGGCAAATAAGTTGGTTACCCAAGTTGGGAATAAGTTGGCTGACGCGGTGCTTCTTCGAGTTTGATTGGTCTCCCTCGGGCGGGAATAGCGCTGTTTGCTTTAATTATTTTCGCGATCTTTTGTTTGTTTTTTTTTTTTAAGAAATTAATTTGGAGGCTTAGATGATTGTTTTGTTTTAAAAAGAGTTACATTGAGAGACGAAAAATTCCGTCTTGTATAATTATTACATCGTTCTGAATCAATTTTTCATTTATCTAAACAATATTTTGTGCTTTGTTTCATAATTTAATTAATATCCCACTAAATATAACTCTTGCAACCAGTAAATAATCTTATCAGCAAATGAAAGACCAAACTCAGATTTCAATTTAATGTGAAAATCACAGGAAATAAAATGGCTAGATGGCTGGATGGGATGGCTTGTATTAAGTGATCCTGATATGTGTTGTAATGTTCTACGATTCCTAAAGTTTTGTAATATTTATACTTTGATTTAAATTGATGTAATTGTTCTTGTGGTCGCTGATAACCTTGATGTTCTAAGCGACCTTAAATAAAAGGAAAAAAAAAATGGCTAGAATGATATTCATTCGATATGAAATTATATACGTGAATGTATTCATTATGCAGATGGAAAAGTTCGAGCACGGGGACGCTAGCTCCTGATTACACGTCGTCTACATTTGATCACTCACTGTGAATATAGAAAGCGTAGAATATGATAAAATCAATCCTTCTAATATTATAAATGCGAAAGTCTGATTGTCTGTTATCTCTTCACGCTTATACCACTGAACCGATTTTGCTTAAACTAGAGATCGCCCAATGGTCGAAATTCGACCTCAAATAAAAAAATAATTTATAAGTTTCCAAGTCTTTTCTATTGATATTCTATTGCCAAAATATTGACTTTATTATTTTTTACACATAATTCCTGCGACAGTCTCAGATTAATAAAGTCAAATGATGACAGACTAGCCGTGTAATAATTGTCTTACAGTATTTAAGATTCAATAAAAAAAACTAAATCTATTTTCAATTTGACAACAGACTTCAACCATAAATAAAAGAGTACAATTCGTGTGTATAGGCTTGTCAACAATGCTTGTCAATCAAAACCTCCTAGTGCGTGTGTTGTAGTGTGCGTAATATTTTATTTGTTAAAAAAAAAAGATAAAAGCATAATTTCAAAATAATATTAGCTCGATGCACTCCTTCATCATATAAACTATAACTGTGCAAAATTTCATAATTATATGGTTCCGGCCCAATAAACAAATTTCTGCGAACAAACAAACCTAAATATACCACAGAACTTTTTATATTTTCATTACTACTAGTTTCGACATTCGTTTATCTAAAATATTACTCTACATTTTAGAAAAACAAAATTAATAATATATATCATTAAATATTGTGTAATATATTATTTTACTATTATTAGGTATATATGTTAACTTTAATAAAAGAAGAATAAAAAGGGGTAAAAAATTTTTCATCAAGGTCCATGACCCATCAATCAGACATGAAAAAAGCATAATAAATATAACTCGAAACAAGTGAAAGCTAACATAAGTTATTTTGGTTTTGAACAGACCACTTTCCGATGTAATACCTTTGGCATAACATTCAAATTTCATTGAATTTTTCGACGATGGAAATAGCCAACGAAAATATCTAACGAATGCCAGCGCCCGTAGCAAGATATTCAGTACATTTCCGCCTCTATCTTCCCCCAAAGCCTATGGGACTTGGTATTGAATTGTTCCGAATTCGGGGGAGACGCTTACGCAAACATTTCCCAGCTTACGACAAATAATCCTTTTTCATTTGAAAATGCATCTCACAGCAATAAGTTCAAGTACGAAAACTTTTTAATGTACTCGTACTTTGTTAGTACTTTAGAACATTAAGTTTTTGATTCTGCAATTGAACCTATCTGTATGAAAGTAATTTAAGTAATAATAGATGTAGTTATTGTTTTTGTAATAATTGTGTGCTGATAATTCGATTTTGATAAGATTTGGTACGGGAGGCTTCGAGTACGAAGAAAAGCATAAAATATCAATGGGTAATGTACGATTTCGACGCGATAAATTACTTTCGGAGCCACGAAGTTTTGGGTAATAAAATAATCAACTTTTCGGAACTTTATCAAATGTGACTTAAGTTTAGGTACGCGACGCACTTTGGCAATGTTTGGCAAATAAAAGATAGATTCAATAGACCACTATAAAACCTAACTTTTATCTTACCAACATTCGGGTTGCCCGTAACCATTGTACATAATGTTTTGTACCTTATCTAAAATTTTCAAGCGGACGAGATGCGAATAAATTCGATTCGCCATCAGAAATCGTTGAAAAAATATTTCCTTTGAATCAGGAGAGCACTGTTTTGCAATTCCAAGTTGAGATAGAGGTTTCAATCCCACTAATGTGTCTGGTGTACCCCAGGGGTAGGTATTACGCCCTCAAGACGTCTGAAGACGATGCATGAATGTGAGTCAAATATGGAGATTAAATATGAGATCCGAGTAGAAACGACTTTATAATATTTTACTATTGCATTCTTACTATAAGGATAACTACAGCAAAAGTAAAGTGATAATAAGGTTAATTGTTGATTAAATATCATAATATTACCTCTCGGTGTTAGTGAAACTGGGATTTAATGCCGGACGTACAGAGACATTTAATGATTAAACTTCAATTTAACGTAGAGTTTGTCCGATAATGTACGGGGCTTGTGTCCAAATCTTCATTTAATCACTTTGGTAGTAGTTTTAAACTTTACCTCAAAGCCCATTTACAAAAAAAGCTTTGGGCACAGCAGTGTTCCCGCCAAAATAATGTATTTTTTCACAAGTAAGAGAAGACTGAAGAAAATCACAGCAATTACGTTTATTATAAAAAAGTTTATTACATAAAATAATTATAATAAAAAACGGATTGTTTGTAAAAAGTTTTAATTATAACTTCAAATTATAATAAAACTGTGTCGATAAGTAACTGGCCGGCGCGCGGCGGCCGCTACGAGAGAAACTGTTGACTCGCCAATTCCTTATTTGAAAAATTTGAATATCAGCCCAATCTCCAGCGAACAATTTGAATAATGAAAAAATAATTACCTTGCATTTACCGCTCATCAACACTCTACCGTCAAATTGTCATCATCATTAAATACGTCCCTCGGGTCAATTCAGACCGCAACGCGACGCGTAGATGCATTTCTAAATTTGTAGGGATTTGACATATTTGCAACACGTCTCACGCAATTGAATTCTGTCAATTCAGTACAAATTTAGAAATGCATCTGCGCGTCGCGTTGCGGTCTGTATTGACAATGTTTGTCATACTAGATGTCACCTGTCCACATGTCCACGTTATGACGTCGTCAACGTGGAACGGTGCGGTAATATGGCACGGTACGTTGTCGTGACGTGAAAATTTACGTCAACGTAACGTAAAAATGTAGTAAAAAGTCACGATGTAGTAACATTAGTATGCGTGGTGACCACAAAGGAAGATCTTCCGACCGAGCGAGGTGTTATGCTCGGTCAGGCCGGGGCCCACGTGATACATTTCAGCTGTCGTATATATACCGACGCACTAAGAAAACTTCGATAGCGCGATGCAGGAATGTGGCGCTAATTGTGGGTACCGCCACATCACTCCCCGCCGACGGGGGGTCACGTCACGTCGGGGTCACCAGATGTAGCGGACTTGGGTAGAGCTCAGAGTAAAACGCACGGTGAAGGTGGTAATAACAATGAACGATTTATTAACGATTCTTACGGCTTATATACAAAATCACAAAAATTATTTCCAACGGCGAACGTCAGGGAGCGCTGCAGTCGTCGTCCGGTTTGCGCATGCGCCGACCGTGGATGTAAATATTCCCGGCGCACGCGCTGTACCTCAGTTCGATGCTCGCTGGTGAACGGACGGGTTCTACGTCACGGCTGCGCCGTAGAGTAGGGCAGCACGATACTCAACGCGCATGCGCGGTCCCCACATGCTAATATGCGGCGACGCATGCGCGGAGGTTCAGTGCGCTGCGGTTATCTAGATATGGACCGCACAATACGTATTCTACTTCTGCTATTGACATTAAGAAGACGGAGAGAGAGATTTAAGAAAAAAAAATACGTAAATTGTTGCTACACCGTGACGTGCATTTTCACGTTACGTTGACGTAAATTTTCACGTCACGTCAACGTACCGTGCCACGTTACCGCATCGATCCACGTTGACGACGTCGTGACGTGGAGATGTGGACAGGCCGTAACTCCGTTGCACCAAAATTCGTTTCTTGCGCGGGAACCCTATGCCCTTTCCCGGAACTCAAAGTATCTCCATACCAAATTTCAGCTATATCCATTCAACCGTTTGGGCATGAGGAGGTAACAGACAGACAGACACACCTTATAATATTATAATATTAATAATATGGAAGTACTAGCTGTGCCCCGCGGTGTTACCCGCGGTTTAAGTGATATATAATAAAAGACTATGAAAAGTACCAATAATGAGTCAAAACGGGACGATACATGGTTCTATAATGGTTTATGGTAGTGATGATGATGATGATGAATGTAATTTGCATAGTAGCATATGCTTTCCGTTCTTAAAACAACGTCGAAACTCCCAAACTTGTATCTATAAAGAGTCAGGAGTTCTCTCAGCACCTTCCGAATCATGGTATACCTTGGTGCAAAATCTTGCTTGTTGGTAGCATAATATGCTTAGAATACTGCTCACGAAACCGAAGTCACCACATGTTTCCATATAAATTTTGAGGAGTTCCCTCGATTTCTTATGGATCCCTTCACCACACCACTTTCATGAATATGGTACCAAATTGGGATGATAACCTATACACCAAAAGAAAAGATTTGAAAATCGGTTCACAAACGGCGGAGTAATCGTTGAACATAAAAAAACGAACATAACACCTCCTCCATTTTTAAAGTCGGTTAAAATTGTAGCCTATGTGTTACTCTATATTATTGTAAAGTTTCATTAAAATCTGTTCAGTAGTTTTTGCGTGAAAGAGTAACAAACATCCATACATCCATACATACATACATACATCCAAACTTTCACCTTATAATATTATATAGTAGGAAGGATATTAGTAGGATGGATTTGACACTAAATTGGATATTTTAATAACCCTTTTTACGTTGAACGATGATTATAAATAGCCGTGATTGTTAAGTTGTATTTAGGTAATCTGTGTTTACCTCGACATCGGTTATAGCTATTCATATAGGAATATGGGCCCGTCTGCACTGATCCATCATACACTGATATGGAAAAATAATGAAAAAGTAGATATTTTGTCAGAGAAATTGATTCATAGGATGATGACGGACGTAATTTAGTCGGTCTATGTCAAGTCTAACCGAACTGACGTTTCAAGATTCACGACTAACATTGGCTTGTCATAACCCAGACCTTAACCCGACTGAAATTCGAAGGTCTACCATGTGCCTGCCTGTGAACCAACTTCTCTGATAGTACATGGAAGACCACATTTTTATAATACTGTTTCCCATTAGCGATAGCGAACTTGGCACGTCTGTAAAGTACCTATTGGTATATTAAAAAGGAGAATATTTTCGCCCTCTTTCGCTTACATTTTAGCTCGATATTCAGGTCAAACTAGCATTCGTACTTAGTATTTACATCAGTCCTGCTATATACACAAACTTTACTGAGTTATAAGCTATTTATCCGACAAAATGTGCAAACACACAAATCGTAGATTATGGAACCTATTAAAATGCCACTATAACATTTGTTTCTAGTGATATAATATTAACGAACACTTTTTTAAATGATTTCATTTTTTTACATCGATCAATACAGCTTCTTTTATTACTATCACAGACTCTACTTATGTGGTAACTATTAACTATTACGTGTGTTGAAATCCATTGCGCCAAAATTCGTTTATCGCGCGGGAACCGTACATTTTTCCGGAATAAAAAGTATCTTATGTCCTTTCCCGGGACTCAAAGTATCTCCATATCAAATTTTAGCAAAATTTGTTCAGTGGTTTAAGCGAAGTAACAGACGGACAGACAGACAGACATACTTTTACATTTATAATAACTTTTAATATGGATTATTGTTACATTACCCAAAATATCGCTATCGATTCAACACACCTTACATAAAATTTATCCTACCTGAAAATTCTATACCGTATGCTTAAAAAAAAGAAAATCGATATCTGATGCGTTTGTTTTCCGGCTATCCGGCTCCATGCATACAGGATTCCCAAATTTTCATTGTCTACTGAATCGAGAGTACTACGCATTGTTCAAATAACCCAAGAGCCAGCGACAGCAGACTTTCGTCATTTTATAAAAGCTGAAAGTTTACCTGCTTATGATTATGACCCATATAGAGGGACGAACGACAAACTACTAAACTATTCCTGCAGTTATCCAGAACAAAATAAGTAAATAATAATAATAATAAATCTTTATTTCGGACTTGTGTGTACATATACTTACCTATTGTAATACAAATATATTCATATTAGTTTAAGTACATTATAAAAACAAAAGAAATATGTTAGAAGCAACACGAAACAATAATTCTGGATCTCAGAAAAAATTGAACTTAACTCTTTATCGAAGGTCAGGTAGACCTTCAGAACTGGATACCTCTTAAGTTACAGTGACCGAAACTCCACAGCTGTTGCTGGTCGTGATTACGTCTATAGGTATAAACAGGTATACTTTCAGCTTTTATAAAATGACAAAAGTCTGGCTGTTGCTGGCTCTTGGGCTAAAACCAAAAAGGTTGTATTGTATAGAGTATAGACCAGGGCTTCCCAAACTTATTTGTACTGTGACGCCCTTGGGACTTTGCCATTTCTTTACGACGCCCCTCAACTCAGCCCCCAAAAATTATTTCCGATTTTAGAACCAGCCTACATAGGTTATCATAAAAACACTATTTGGACATTTTAAATATTTGTATTAGGAAATAGTAACCAAATCAAAACAAAAGCATAACAATTAAAAGAGATTTTTATGAAAGATATTAAAGCCAGCAAGACTGGCTAATGTGAAGGATGCGCTTGCTTTTCTGAGCATAGCATCTGAAACCGGGGATGTATGAATGACATAATGCGCGCGGTGCTTACTTGATTTGGTTGTGTTGAGATGCGACGCCCCTGGAACAATGTCGTGACGCACAGTTTGGGAAGCCCTGGTAATCCTGGTATAGACTATTTCTTTTTAACAGGGGTAGACGCACTTGGATCAAGTGTTTTGGATGATAGCAATTATGGACTTTAGGGACCTTTACATATTTGAAAATATTCAGATAAGTGGATTTTGAACCACAAGCCGCAGGGGTTCCGCATGTAGAATTTTTATTTTTATTGTCCAAAAAATGTTGTGTTACGAGTACTTGTGAATCAAATTTTGTTTTGTTTTCACTGAAATTTTTTTTATTCCTTGTTTAAACTTTGCCAGTTTCTTGTTGTACGCATTGGGCTATGTTCCCGAACTTGTAGGCATGCATCATTGTATATTTGAAATTTGAAAAAAATATTTTAAAGTTTTGAATAGAGGCTCGAATAATAAATAAAAAGTATAATGGAAATTGATTTGATTATCATTTCTGAATCCGATAACATACATGATATAAGAGCTTGCGCTTTTTATTACAATGAATAAAATGATAACTCTAAAAATTGAAGTCGTGCGATGATGAAGTAGGTAACTAAATTTCACAACATAAGAGCAATTACTCATTTTTTCCCTTATAATTTGAACATACCTTGTAACTTACCTAGCTTATCTAGCTTCACATAGAATCCACATTTTTTTATTTCAAATAATTTTTCCGGTCCTGAAGCTTGCATTTATGCAAAAAAAAACCTCAGGTTTCAAATTGTTAGTTACCCACTTTAACCACTTATATCTTCAATTATAAGACCATTTTGCGATAATATGAGTTTCACAGACGCATTGTTACTGCATAACCTATAACATGCGACGATGACTGTTTGCTTTACAATTCAAACATTTGCACACACACAAAGTTATGAATAGTTAATTTTTCACTGCAGGTACTGCATTGTCTATAGGAACACACCCATTGACACGTAGGTATGCTGAGGGGTTAGTGCGAGTTTTATTCGATCATACGTATCGAGCGCGTAAACGCGAATTTATATGGGATCAAAGCAGTATCCACGTTAGCCAGTAGATGGCGCTGCTTTGATCCCATATAAATTCGCGTTAACGTGCTCGATGCGTATGATCGAATAAAACTCGCACTAAGGCCTCTGTTTTGTATATGTTCAGTGTATGTCTGTCTGTTGCGATTTGATAAACATGGCGCAACGGAGTTGTGGGCGTCATCTAGTAATACATAATAATATACTTCTTTAAGCTCTTTTCCATTATTGTTAAAAGCTTTCACGTTATATTATGAGTTATATTATTATTAAGAACTAGATGTTCCGCGCGGTATCGCCCGCGTAATTTAGGAATTTCACGGAAACCGTACATTTTTCCGCAAAAAATTGAAGACGTGAGTGGAAGAATCGAACAAGTAACATTTCGTAACATACGGACAATAACTCATTTTTTCCCTTATTATTTTCATAAAACTTGTAACTTATCTACTTCATAACCTAGCTAATATATCTGGCTACACATATAATCCACAGTTTTTCTATTTCAAATAATTTTTCCGGCCCTAAATCCTCCATTTAAGCAAAAAAACGGGAAGTTTTTTCATGTTACTTACCTTATTCTTCCACTCACGTCTTGAATTACCTATGTCCCTTCACGTGGTCTATTCATCATGTGTGCCAAATAACATAAAAATTTCTCCAGTAGTTCTTAAGATAATAAGCAATTTCAAATAATTTCCCCCGTTTTTTCCACATTTTCCTCTATTTCTTCGCTCCTATTAGTCTTAGCGTGATAAAATATATCCTATAGCCTTCCTCGATAAATGGGCTATGTAACACTGAAAGTATTTTTCAAATCGGACCAGTGGTTCCTGAGATTAGCGCGTTCAAACAAACAAACTCTTCCGCTTTATAATATTAAGTATATGATATGGAGTGAGGGATAGGAGGAGATGAAGTAGGATCAAAACGTCATAATTCTAGAGTCAGTGGCCTGTGTCGTCATCTGACCTACTACCATTAACCATTTTTAAATGACTGTACGGGAAATGTATTTCTCTCAATATTAAATTTAAATATTCTTTGTTTTTGAAAAGAAATATATCTTTGTTCCAACTCATATTTGGAACACGCAAAAACATATTTAAATAATTCAACCGGAATCGTTCCCGCGCGGGAGTTTAACCCTGATCGTTCATTTTTTGTTATATTTAGTCCGTTTGTCCACTGCCGCCGTCGCCGGGACGTCACCGACAAAAACTCAAATAATATGCCACTTTATGACCTAGAGTCTCGACTATATGTTTCATTTTGCTTTCGCCACTACAAAGCAGTGACGAAATGGGTCGCTAGACCAATGTCGGTAGAAAATGAAACCTATAGCCTAGGTCAGGGATGGCGAACCTTTTCGTATCAACGTGCCCTTTTCTGAATCTTTTTGGAGAAGTCATAAACGTGCCATTTTTTTGTGATTTGGTGCGTATTTCAAAATCCTAATTTGGTGCTCACTATGCAGAGGTGGATCTATAACCTTGTTTGTTGGCTAAATAATTATTTCGATACTAGTTTTATGACCAGTAGTGTGCTCCAAATTTTATGTCACGTGCCACCGGTGGCACGCGTGCCTTTGGTGTTCCCTGGTCTAGGTCATCAAGTGGCATTTCTTTTTTTTTGTCGGTGACGTCCCGGTGACGGCCATGGACAAACGGCCTTACGTAACAGAATATATGCCAGTGTTGCCAACCTCTAAATTGCGGGGAAGGAGAGAGAGTAATAACTCACCTCCCCGAGTGGCGTTTAAACGATCGCTCGACCGTTTGGAGTCTCGGTGTTAATACCTGATTCCCGAAGAAATTCGGGATATAAAAGATTTTATAGCCGGCGATAGCGGAATGTGCGTTAATGGAAAAGAATTACGGCGTTTGAAGATGCTGGTTGGCTTTGCCTAAAATTAGCGTTATGTTTTGTTTTTCATAACGCACTTTTATCATTAAATTCAAAATAAAACCATTATGTAAGAAATTATAAACATATTAAACTGATGCTACAATAATTATTTACTGTACAGTAAAGTAACTCTAGCCTTTGGGTCTTAAAAAACAAACTTGCTCAACAGTCATGCTTTACGTGAGAACGAAGTGATAGCTACCGCATTCTTTTGCCTTCAGTTATCTGAAATCATGTTAAAGGAAACGTAGTATAAATAAATCCTACTGTATTTATATTGTGCTCATTCTGCGTCAAGCTGTTCAATAGGAATAAGCAATACCAGTTAATGTTGCCACGAGAAAAGCTCAATTCAAAGTTTAGCGCTCGGTAAGAAGGCTGAAAGCTCACCGGTTAAGCTCAAACGGGTTGAAAGTTCGTTACAACTTTCTTCGAGTTCTTTCTAGTGTCGAAACATATGAGCCGCGACTCGCCACAGATGTAGGGCAAATTTAAAATTGAAATATTACTTCTAACTTTATACGGGTTTATAACTTCAGAAGTTTGCGGGTTGTTTTGTTTTGTTTATCGAATTGCACATTGAGTTATAGTATACTACATATAACTCAATAGATATGTACGGGAACTGCAACAAAAAATTGAAGACGAAAGTGGATAAAGTGGAAAATTAACATTTTATAACATGAGAGCAATAGCTTCTTTTTCCTTTATAATTTGAAAAAAACCTTGTAACTTACCTATTTCATCATCTGGCTGTATAGCCAATCCATAGGATTTTTTTTTAATTCAAATAATTTTCCCAATCACTATCCATTCATCCATTTATACAAAAAAAAATCAAATCGTTAGTTTATAACCACTTCATCCACTTACGTCTTAAATTACCTATATTATTGTCTTGTATCTTATTTCTCTCTTACCGATATAGAGATTAATCATAGTCATTCATGTGTTACAACTCGTGTGTAAAGGAAAAATTGGATTGGATTGAAAAAAAAAAAATAGTTTCTGCACAAATAAAAATGAATAAACGGATTAAAATGTATACAAAAGTTAAGGATCCTAAAAATTTAATCCCGCCATAGGATTTGCGCGAGATTTAAAAAATTCTATATCCAAAAAATGGAAATACAATAAATCGAATACAGAAACTGTACTATTGTAAAAAAGGATTTATAAAAATGTAATATAAGAGCTGGTGTGGTCACGTAGCATTCCCCTGTGGCAGGTAGGATTGCGGCGCTGACAACACTAACTAATGTCGCCTGTCGGCTCCCTCTACGTCGAAGAAAAACATAAAAACACAGAGAAAAACATACGAATACCTTCTACTTTCAAGGAGACTATCTGGTATGTTTATGTTTTCGGTTTCTTGACAACGTCTGTGTTACCTTAAAATTAGTTTTAATAGGGTCTTGGGAAAGAAAAAACTGTCGAGGTAAAAAATCCGTAAGGAGCCACACTTTTGGATTTTTTTTTTCTTTGAACTCAAATATACTCAACTGTGCAAACTTAATACAACTTGAATTTGTCAATAAAAATTAATAAATAATCGGCCAAGTGCGAGTCGGACTCGCGCACGACCGAGTTCCGTACCGTTATAGAGCGAAAGTGGGCAAAAAAATGTGTTTTTTGTATGGGAGCCCCCCTTAAATATTTATTTTATTTCATTTTTGATATTAATTATTAAAGTATATACTTAATTAAAGATTTTTTGAGCATTTCAAGTGCCTACTATTTACCATTATTGATTACGAGCAAAAAAGGCCAAAAAACACGTTTCTTTGGGAGCCCCCCTTACATATAATTTTTATTTTCAAATAATAATTTGAAATATACAATCTGTAAAAATTCAGAATAAGAAATACACAATCTGTAAAAATTCAGAAGTCTAGCTGTAGTGGTTCTTAAGATACAGCCTGGAGACAGACAGACGGACGGACGGACGGACGGACAGACGACAGACATCGAATTCTCAGTAATAGGGTCCCGTTTTTAACCTTTGGGTACGGAACCATAAAAAGGAACTAACAACTTGCAAAAGCGCCTCACAACTGCTCCACGTTCAAAGTTATACTTGGAATTCTAGGGTTTGAGCTATATTAAGGCCAATTATATTTTCTTAGGAATGTCTGTTTCCGGGAAAACTATCTCGTTACTATAATTGAAGACGTGAGTGGAAGAACATGATAAGTAACAGTAAAAAAATTGCCGTTTTTTGCATAAATGGAGGCTTTATGGCCAGAAAAATGATTTGAAATAAAAAGAAAACTGTGCCAGATATATTAGGCAGGTGATGAAGTAGACCTGCGGTCGTGTATCACGCGTTTCCCGTAGTTCCATCTTCAGGAGCAGGAACACCGTTGGGGTTCTAGTGGGTAGTCCCGGGTGCGTCATCCGTCCGCCCCGGGGAGTCCCACATACCTCGGTGGTCCTCCCCAGGCCCCGGGGATGCGTAAACGCATTCCCCCAACGCAAAAAAAAAAGGTGATGAAGTAGATAAGTTACAAGGTTTGTTCAAATTTTAAGGGGAAAAAATTAGTAAATGTCCGTATGTTACAAAATGTTACTTATCGTGTTCATCCACTCACGTCTTCATTTATAAATAGATCCACGTTAAAAATGTTTTTGTGTCTTTCTGTTTACCACGACGCCAAATTCTCTCTGCAAAACTGGTATGAGCTGAGATTTTTTTTTAAATTTCTTACCTATGCAGTTACAGACAGACACACAGGTATGTATATTTAATCATTACTTAACTTTAATTTAATCTAGATATTGACAGAAAATGTATAAAGTTTATGTAAAAATCTTCATAACGTTAAATAATCGAATGTCTCTATCTAATTAAATTACTTACTAAACAGTAACAAACAACAAACATTGCCATGGCCTTGCAGCAACAATGACTCTATCAGTCCAAAGTAAATCTAAGAAAGTAATGAGTCCCAGGTAATTCTCGTCCGGGAAATAAAAAACCTCTACCTTTGTTTTAGCGGATTAATTTTCTCTCTTAACTCGCTCTCGACTTTAATAAGGATTTTTAGCTTAATTACAAACTACTTATAAAGACGTCTTATCCATTCTTTTAAAGTTTTCGTTACTTGTGAAATGGGTTTTAAAATACTTTTTTAGTTTCTGAAATTATTACAACAAAATATAAAAATTTACAGGGTAAAAAAAAATCGTAGTAAAGACAGTATGAAGTATCCCACCAAAAACATTTCTTGTAAAATGTCGCCGAGATGACCACATAAGGTTTACCCTGTGAAAAAGATATGAGATCTCATGTAGAGCCAAGCTTCTGAATCTACACGGCCTAATTCTTCAGACCCTAACTTAAACAAATTCTACATAATCAGTAAATATGTATGGCTTCGCTGTTTCGCTACTGTTGCGGAGGTGATGCGAATATTTATTTTCTGATTGAAGTTAGTAACGAAACAGCCGGCCAGATTTGGATCCAGATTTGGGCTTACTATGTTACGTTTTATATTTTTTTAATAAAAATATTGGTGTCTACCTACGCTTCACACCACGTCAGTCTGTCCCCTAGTAAGTTCTTGAAAGCTTGTTTTATGCAATAGGAAAGTTTTTTTTTATTTTTATAATACTATGTAGTATGTTCTTTGTCCACTTAAGTCCTTTAATGAATAAAGAAAAGTGCAATCATTCAGAAACTTTTACTAGAAGTCTCTCCTCTCGATTGAATTTCTAAACTTTACAAGAAATCAATTACGGATTCAATCCGATGCAAGTGATAAAACTAGTTTTACGATAGGTACTCGTACTTACTTTACAGCGAGCAGCGGGTGATCTGAAAAGAAAGAAAATAAAATAAAAATAAACCGCGATTTTGTCGGAGAGTATTATTATTTACTACTGGCCTAAGATCCCCCCATAGAACGACCTTCACCGAGCTGCAGGCGTAGCATGGTCACTATAGAAACAGTTTCTTTCTACGGAAGAATATACAAAGTGACAGTTAGACAATAGAAATCCGTCATTTTGTCGATAAAATCTGTCAGTATGTCGATTCTTCCGTAGAAAGAAACCGTTTCTATAGTGACCATTCTACGCCTGCTGGTTAATAGATTAAAAGTATTTTTGATTCAACTATGTATGTCAATAAATATATTGCTAGTAGTTTGCCTAAAATTTTCAGTCCAGAATAAAAAAATATTAAAATAAAATTTATTTAAGTACATTTTTTTGGTTTGGTTAATAGACAAATTCCATACCAATTGAAAGTATGAAGCCCATAGAATATGCAAACGTTAGGCTTTGTCCACATTTGTATCATGATCGCGTATCAGATTTGTTGTCAAATAACCTTTATAACTGTCATTAAAATCTGTTCAGCATTATAAGCGTTAAAGACAGTCAAGGACAAACAAAAAGACAGAAAGACTGACGAAAAGATTTATATCAATTAAAGACGTGAGGGAAAGAACCAAATAACTAATATTTTATAACATAAAGACAAATAAGTACTCATTTTTTCCCTTATAATTTTAACAAACCTTGTAACTTACCTACTTCATCATCTAGCTAATATATCTATGGCTACACATAAAATCCACAGCTTTTATGCAAAAAAAAAACGGCAATTTTTAACTGATTCTTCCACTAACGTCTTCAAATTATCATGCACATACATTGCTTAGAGAAACTAAAACACATAAAGTATTATATCCCCCTCACCTCCTGAGAGTCGGAAATCTCTGGACGGGAATGAAATCACTGACTAGTACGTGACTTTAAAACCGATCAGTGTACAGAGCGTCCGTACCCCGATTCTACTCATACAGCTTCGTTTTTTATTCGATCTAGTCATAGAGTTATACATAATAACTCTATGGATCTAGTATGTTTCTTATCAAATTACAAAAAGATAAAACGAAATGTTTAACGTTATAAACATAGGTTATGTTAATAACTTTTGACGTTTATGAGAATAGGGAAGGTGCGCAACGAAGGTGCGTTGTTTAGGGTTCCGTATCCAAATGGCAAAAAACGGAACCCTTATAGATTCATCATGTCTGTGTGTCTGTCTGTCCGCCCGTATGTCACAACCACTTTTCTCCGAAACTATAAGAGCTATACTATTGAAACTTGGTAAGTAGATGTACCTAGTCTGTGAGCCACATTAAGATTTTGATACAAAAATGGAAATATTATTAAAATTTTTAGGGGTCCCCATAGATACAACTGAAACAAAAAATGTTTTTTTCATCTAACCTATGCGTGTGGGGTATCTATGGATAGATCTTCAAAAATCATATTGAGGTTTCTAATCATTTTTTTCTAACCTGAATAGTTTTCGAGAAAGACTCTTCCAAAGTGGTAAAATGTGTCCCCCCCCCCTCTAACTTCTAAAGTAGGGGCATGATAAGTCTAAAAAATATATGATACAATTACTATAAAAACTACCAACGAAAATTGGTTTGAACGAGATCTAGCAAATAGTTTTTTTTTTATAGGTACGTCATAAATGGTAAGCCTTACTTTAACTGTCATTAAATCAACTGAAATATATAAATAAATCAAAAACCTTTTAATTTCAAAAAAATAAACCTTATTGTTGCTGCGGAACCCTTCATAGGCGAGTCCAACTCGCACTTGGCCGATTTTTTTTTCTCCGAAGGCAGGTCGTTATAGCCGACGTCACTGTGACCCTTGAGGGTCTATTGTGATGAAGGTGCGTATTGGTGTCGCTAATCCAACACTTGTACTCGATTATGGAACTTCACATCGACCTATAATTTCTGCACTCTCATTTCTACAAAGGACGTGCTGCTTTCTAGTGTATAAAATCCGAAACTTCTGCTATATTATTTACTCAACATGTTCTGTCATTCTGTTCAATTTTCGTTCAACATTAACCCGTCGATCGTGAACGATACACAATAGATATTCTATTGTATCTCGGACGCCGGTGACCGTATGGGGCTTGATGAATTAATTACTTAAGGACGCTATTACATTTTTTCACAAATATCAGGGATTTTCAGATACCATTTTAAAGAATTAGGAGTCACACTGCGAGGATATTGTTACGGATACGGACACACAGTGCCATCCAGCGTCAAACCAGCGAAACTTATCGGAGGAACACAAACAACATAAATCCCCTACTCGATACAAGATGGCGCTAGGTGCGCGAGTACATGCTCGAACTTTGTAGAAATATTCCAAATTTGTTTACTTGTTCACGCGAATCGGGTAAGAAACTTTCTAGAACTCGGCCTATGGGCCGAGTTCTAGAAAGTTCCTTACATAGCCGCAGGTAGACGAGCCAGTTAATTCTGAGGCCCTAGACAAAGTATCTTTCGTTAAAAACGATGACGAAATTCGTTATCAAAATGTATGCGGTTTGACATAACTCATCGCTAAATGACATTTCGGTTGCGAAGACTAATGTCAAATCCCATACATTTTGGTAACGAATTTCGTCATTGTTTTTAACGAACGGGACTTTGGCTACGGCCTTAGTTTAGTCTAAGCGATCTTCGAGGCGACTTCGGAGTGAAAACAAGTGATCAATAGTGAGTGAACCAGTGAATCCTGCGACTTGGCTACGACCTGGGACAGTGATAGTGCTTAGTGTTTGGACCTAGTGCTTAGTGTTGGATCTAGTGCTTAGTGTTGGACCTAGTGCTTGTAAATAAAGTCTTCAAGAGAGTCAGCAGGTCTTTCTCTCCAAATCCTTCGAACCCTAGCACGTAACAATATTTTGGTTTCAAATGAAAGATAATATATTAATCTCCACGTCTACACCATAAATTTTTTATAGCCGCATACAAAATTTTCACATAAATACGTTTTAACCATCACAATAATCGCAAAAGATAAAAGAAATGCGGTTTGATTAGGTACCAGTATAGCTAAATACACTGAACTGAGGAAAACAAATATACAAAAAAATTATTGCTTATATAGTCCCCTGTACGAATAGCTAAATATTTTACATAAAAATAAATAACATTTCCATTTATTAGAAAAATAAGAAACGCTCTCAAATTTCTTCATACATTTTCGCCCTATCAAGAACGCGGCGAGCGTCGTAACCGCCACTGTACAAGACGCGCTGATATGAATGTTATTTAATGTCCTTAACGTCGATATTCGTACTGACCTACTGACAGACATCGACCTGTATTTTTATGTGATAGCGTCCTTAACATATTTTGTGTGTTTCCGCACACTCCCTATACTATTTTGTTTTTTAATGGGAAACAGACTGGGTCGAATAAAGAACGAAGCTGCATTAATATAGCAATAAAATAAATGAATCAGAGTACATTCTGGACGTACTATTACTATAATATACCAATGGATTTTAAATCTCGGAGATCCTATGGGGTGACCCTTATGTCATTGGAATAAAGGTGCAGTTAGGAATAAAATATTAACGAAAAGTGTGTTTACACACGTGCCAGTAGCAGTACTCCCATTGGACGAGGCGCCGATAGAACTAATGGCGGTGTTACCGTATGACAGGAATGATAAATTCCTCTGCATTTCACAAAGTTTTCGTGAGCTGGGATAAAAAAAAATAAAAGTAAAATAATCTTTTAAAAAATTGTGATTGGCAGAGTAATATATTATACTAGACGTTCCGCGCGGCTTCGCCCGCGTAAACTAGATATTTCACAGACAAATCAGTCTACAAAAAATAGCCTATTATGATCCTTCACGTGGTCTACTTCTTATCTGACCTAAATAACAGAAAAATTGCTCTAGTAGTTCGTGAGATAAGCCCTTTCAAATAATTTCCCCCGTTTTTTCCACATTTTTCTCTATTTCTTCGCTCCTATTAGTCTTAGCGTAATAAAATATAGCTTATAGCCTTCCTCGATAAATGGGCTATCTAACACTGAAAGATTTTTTCAAATCGAACCAGTAGTTCCTGAGCTTAGCGCGTTCAAATAAGCCCTTTCAAATAATCTCCCCCCGTTTTTTCCACATTTTCCTCTATTTCTTAGCTCCTATTAGTCTTAGCGTGATAAAATATAGCCTATAGCCTTTCTCGATAAATGGACTATCTAACACTGAAAGAATTTTTCAAATCGCACCAGTAGTTCCTGAGATTAGCGCGTTCAAACAAACAAACAAACAAACTAACAAACTCTTCCGCTTTATTATATTAGTATAGATGAAAGAATTTTTCAAATCGGACCAGTAGTTCCTGAGATTAGCGCGTTCAAACAAACAAACTAACAAACTCTTCCGCTTTATAATATTAGTATAGATTTTATATTTAAAGAAAAATGTTGATATCGTCAAATAAATTACTACAATACTATTTTCGGAATGTATAGCGGATGAGAGCTGTACTCAGTACTCACAGTGGGCCATTTGATAATTAGATGACCCAGTAGACTTCGTATAACTTCCCTCCTAATATAAATCTACCCTGGGGCCTGGATTCCAAGAATATATCAAGACTAAAATTAGCCAAATTTTATACGTGGGAGAGCCATGTTTCGGCACGAATAGGCCGGCTCGACCGGAGAAATACCACGTTCTCACAGAAAACCGGCGTGAAACAGCGCTTGCGCTGTGTTTCGCCGAGTGAGTGAGTTTACCGGAGGCCCAATCCCCTACCCTATTCCCTTCCTTTCCCTCCCCTATTCCCTTCTCTTCCCATCCCTACCCTCCCCTATTACCCTATTTCCTCTTAAAAGGCCGGCAACGCACCTGCAGCTCTTCTGATGCTGCGAGTGTCCATGGGCGACGGAAGTTGCTTTCCATCAGGTGACCCGTTTGCTCGGTTGCCCTCTTATTTCATTAAAAAAAAATCGGTCCAGTCATTCTCGGGCTATAGCGAGACTAGTAAAATTGAAAAATAATTTTCGTTTAATTATTTCTTTTTGAAAATCGTGCTACTACGACAATAATGTCAAAGCTGCATACCGGATCTGCTAGCAACTATATTGCACTCCCCAACTATAATCGTATACAGGGGTGATTTTCACCGGAAACTCGTACATGACCGTAACTGCACCAATATACAAGCAAACTCAGGTTCTCAGGTGCGCAGTTAATATCGATATATTAAATTGGTTTGTTTGTTTGTACGTGATACGATATTCGCAATACCGCAATGATTTTATGTCGATATGTAGAGCGGCATTCTATTACTGGAGTGCAATAAAATATTTTTTCATATTCGTTTTACGATCCGCCCCATAAGAATACAAATGGTAAAAGAAAAATCTTCTATTTCATTTCCCGGAAAATTAAAACTATAATATGTTAACTCGGTATATAACGAGTATATTACTCGTAAAAGTACAGTAAAATCTACAATAAGTAATATGAATTCGGTTAGAAGTTTTATAGGGCACTATAGCTTTTACTATCACAAAGTTCGGTAGAGTATCCCACGGAAATACTGTAATTTTTCCGAATATAAAGTTGTTTATATGATAATGTCATATCAAAGATCCGTTCAGTAGTTTTTGTGTCAAGAAGTACGAGTACACACATACTTGCTCCTTTATTAAAAATTTGTGTGATACTTCAGTGATAGTGTGTATGTAAATTGTAAGTAGATTTTAGGTTTTACTTTCAAGGAAAGTTTACACTGCAACGTACAGTGGCGATGCGCTATTCAATTTTAGACGAGCCATTGGAAACTGAGATTTATTTACTCAACAAGTTGGACTGCCTAATGCCTATTCCAATTTTGAATGACTTATTTAAATTGCATCGCATCACCTTGTCACGTTGCGAAATGACCCAACGCTCTAAACACCTTTTTTGGTTTGTCATGACTCATGGCATAATCTTAATTATTATTACACTGTACTGTATCATACCAATAATCCGACAGCCCGATTATATTATTGTCTTGTCGTATACTTTGTTTGTAATATATTTATTGCGGATTATTATATGTATAGATTGTTGAGTACCAGTTGTCAAAATTATTAATTGTAACCTTGTACTTTACTGGGTAATTTATTAATAGAATTTGTTATAATATGAACTTGCAAATTATTTATTTGTAATTTAAATTGGTTTTTATTTGTATTGTCTAAATATCTGGATTTTTAATTTTTATTGGTCAATTTCACTATATCGGCTATTGCTTAAACATAGTAAACATAAATAATTGGTGTACTATTGTATGATAAATGAAAAGAACGAAAAAATGAAACAAAATAGCCTATAAGAAAAATTGTAAAACAAAAGCATAAAACGAGCCCTGACTGAGTGGAATATTAAATAATAAAAAAATATAAAAAATCGGCCAAGTGCGAGTCGGACTCGCGCAAGAAGGGTTCCGTACCATTATTGAGCAAAATTAGGCCACAAATTGTGTTTTTTGTAAGTTAAAATAAAATATAAAAATTAGGGGGTCCCCCCCTAATTTTTATATTTTATTTTAATATTATTATTAAATATTAAAGTACACATATAAATAAGGACTTTGAGAAAAATTCAAGCACTTACCTGTTACCATTATTGATATAGACCAAAATATGCCAAAAAAAATCAAGTTTGTTGTATGGGAGCCCCCCTTAAATATTTGTTTTATTTTGTTTTTAGTATTTGTTGTTATAGCGGCAACAGGAATACATAATCTGTGAAAATTTCAACTCTCTAGCTATCACCATTCTTGAGATACAGCCTGCTGACAGACAGACGGACAGACGGACAGACAGACATCGAATTCTTAGTAATAGGTTCCCGTTTTTACCCTTTGGGTACGGAACCCTAAAAACCTTGTACGTTCTATTTCTGTTGTTTTTTAGTTTTATTAAAATATTTTTTTTTTTCGTTATAATGTCAATGGTGTAATAATGGTCAAAAAAGGGGAATAAACGTTTATTTATTTATTTTTAGAACATCATAAAATAATATTTCAAAACGATCGCTTAATAGAAGACTGTCGGACGGAAAAAAAAAATCGTATAACGCAACCGCGGTTATTAAAATCATTTTCATGGAAATTTTAATATTTATAAATGAGAATGGGATGATTCGCAGGTCTTTTCGCTACTAAACGCTTAGGAAATCAATCTGGCTCGTGGCTTAGTGCCAACTTATCTGCTGATACTACATAAAACCTACTTGTGCCTATTAGGCCGAGTTCCAGCTGAAAATTTTTTGTTGAAGTATTTTGGCAAAATTTACAAAATTATAATGAAGTTCTTTGCATAGATCTGAATTGTGAATGGCTGTTTTAACAAAATAAATTATACATTTTATACGTGGGAGAGCCATGCTTCGGCACGAATGGGCCGGCTCGACCGGAGAAATACCACGTTCTCACAGAAAACCGGCGTGAAACAGCGCTTGCGCTGTGTTTCGCCGAGTGAGTGAGTTTACCGGAGGCCCCTACCCTATTCCCTTCTCTTCCCATCCCTACCCTACCCTATTACCCTATTCCCTCTTAAAAGGCCGGCAACGCACCAGCAGCTCTTCTGATGCTGCGAGTGTCTATGGGCGACGGAAGTTGCTTTCCATCAGGTGACCCGTTTGCTCGTTTGCCCCCTTATTTCATAAAAAAAAAAGCTCCTTTCGCTTAAACTGCTAAATTGACTAACATAATAGTCAGATATATACGAATAATTATTGTTAAGTAAATAATAAATATTAAAAACTCAGACATAACATTAAGATCATATCCGTTTAAAAACATCTCCTAGCTGAAAACTCCAATAGTACACATTGTCACATTCTAAGTCATTTAGACATTGGAGTTACATGAGTATTCCCCTGGTTCGTGACACTGGAACAACTCAAGTCAGTCCCGACGCATGACATCAGAATACCTCTCGTCATTCCTGAGTCATTACACCATACTACATCTCGTCATTCCTGTGTCATGAGTCAGTGTCACCCCTGAGTCGTGACACCGGAATAACTTGAGTCGGATCAGGGAATTCATTTAGCGGGTGTCACTCGAACTGCCATTATCCTCTCGGACGTGGCGAGCAAACACTCACCCACGCTCCCCCTACATATTGTCAGTCCTCCCCCCCTCCCCCTACTTCCCTCGCCCGCATTACATATTGCCAATCACAGATACTGTTACATATTGCCATACTTAGTGTGAGGTTTTGTCGCATTGTGACGGGTATTGTATTGTTATTAATATTGTTAATTTTATGAATAGCGTTTTTTGATATTATGTCAGGATTCGATATGTTTAAATTATTATATTAATCGTCCGTCATTCCATTCTGTTTTATTTGCAGTGCGTGAAGTGCAGCCGTTCCAAATGGTCAGCTCGTGTATGACCAGTTAGAGGACCATCATGATGATGCTCAGTCCCTCAATATTAAATATTTTCAGTCCCTCAATATTAAAAAATGTTTTAAAAATTTTCAAGCACACAATTCTCTTTACAACATATAAAATTGTGATACTTGTTAATTTTGAACGTATATTTACAATCAATTTTGATCAAATTACTGATTGTACGTCTTTCAAATTAATTTGAAAATATCTTCATCAAATAACATTTCAATAGAACGTAATGCTATCATTACCGATGTTTGCTAAGTATTGAACGTTGAATCGCAATTTCAGTCGCATGCCTTCAGACTATATTTAGAAATATTTTACATCGGACTTTTTAAACTAGTCCTTACTGCGTCGGTATAAAAGACATGTCAGGGGCAATAAAACTCTGAACTGTCTGTAGACAAGACAAACATGTTTACAATGTTTGCCTCACAAAATTTACTCTGAATCAAATTGACGTTATTATTCATATTTCGTCTTCGCTCTGAATGCGGCAATTTCGACGAACTCAATGTTTTCGTCGCATTTTAAAACTGCATCCACTCCATTATTTGAAAGAAAAATATTATCTATACATACATCTGAGGTACAGAATATTATAAAAATCAGAGAAGTAAGAACCAAAATTCATAATTATTGTGTAATTACTGGGCTAAGTACTTCGAATACTTTCAAATATTATTTCATTACGAAAGGGAAGAGAACATTTTTCGTGAGCAATAAGGAAAAGAATAAGGTTCTTCGTCGTGAAATTAGTAATCAGGTCGGCGGCGGTGCGCTTAAAAATCTGCCAACTTTTATTTTTTTAATTATAACGAAGATAACGCAGCCTTTCGCCCCGTAATTCTCGGACAATTTATTTGATAACTCGGCAAATGAAATTAAAATATCAAATTAGTTCCGCGGGCTCCGACTCCGTATGGCGAAGTTAAATGAGAGAATCTCAACTTTGTATTCAAATACTATCAACGGTGCCGTTTCGAGCGGTGTATATCTTAAAAACTTTACCACAAAAAAGGACGAAGTTTTCCACTTTGCCGACGTCAAAATGAACTTCGTTTAGCGAATCGTGTTTGGGAGTTGTTAATTCTCCGCCGGTTACTTGAGCGGCCCTTTCATTAGCGCCGCCCGCGTGCTCCGAATTGTAAAGTGTCCGATTTTATAGATTCCGCAAAAATGTCAAAGACAATGTATTCCACCGCCGAGCGCCGTCCGGCCTTAGAGCCAGGCATTGTCATGCCAGATGCGTTGCGACGTTCCGCATTTAAAATAATGTAAAACGGACAGCGATAGCACAACGTGATGTACACCCACTCCGTCTCCTGTACGTTATCGTTCTGTCAAAACTCTACTTTACTTTCGCCAGCACAACGATCAATGTGGAATCCGACAAAAGGCTTTTTGCGTACGACGAGTTTTGGAATTAATGCCTACTAGTAATGCGTTTTACAGTGTCAGTGTGCTATAACAACGCAAACGTGCTTTATAGACATCATAATAATATCACCCAAGTGCCATAATATCCTTGTTACCTTGTAAGTTATCATAAGTTGTATGTAAAACGCAGGAGCTTTACCGCTGCGGTTATGCATCGCAAGTTCGCAACGCAACGGAACAATATGGCTTCCCTCTTTCTGGCCCGTGCTCCCCAACTGAATATTCGACTCGACAGACAAAGTAACTTTCAATCTTGTACAAAGACCTCTTGAATCTAGATTGAAATTTATTTTACTATTCTTTTTGGCTTGAACCCGTAAATAAACATTTATATACTCTTCTATTGAGTGCACGGTTTTACGATTTGGAAGTTATCAAAGTGTTAGGTTTTATGAAAATAATATGGATGCCTATATTTAAAGCTATAAAAACTACAAAAAATAAAAAAGTCAACCTATTACGTCATAATTCTTGTGCGAGCATCTCTCGACATAAAACCTCTCAGTTAATATTCAAAAGTTTACAAATAAACAAAAGAAGTTAGGAATCTCTTAACCTAAAACATTATGAAACCCTCTTTTTATTTATATTATGTCAAGTACAAGTTAAAATGTAGCAGCTTAAAAAACTAGTGTCTATCCTTTTTAGGTTTAATCCCCGTCGTAAACTTAAAGGACGACGAATTTAAAAGTACTGCCAAGTCCATCAAGTTGATGCTTTACATGCGTATAAAAACGAAACTAAAAAGTAGATTCGGGGTCCAGTGAGTTTCCGCCGCAACAAAAAGGACCGCGCGTCAAACTCGACGGGGGCGCGACAGTGAAAAACACTTTCACTCCGCGTGAATGCAAATAGCGCAAAAACGCGTTCAGAATATCACGCGACGTCGCGGGAAGCTAACTTATTGAATATAGTTGCGTATAAACACAAAATATTAGACATTTATTGCATAATTCAAGAACTTCGTCACCTTATGAAAACTGAGATTTAAGGCCTTTAAGCAGGCTTTTCTTATGACGACGCTTTCCGGGGTTACGAACCCCAAAAACTTATTAAATATGGTTGCGTTAATAAACTCAAAATGTTAGACATTTATTGCATAATTCAAGAACTGTCAATAATTCAAGAAATCATTCAAGAACAAAATAAATAAACAAATAAACTGTCGTCACCTTATAAGAACTGAGATTTGCGGCCTTCAATCCTGTTATAACGAAAGCGGCATATTTTTCGTAAGATGACGCCTTGAAGGTTGCGTAACTTCCTAAATATTGTTGCGTATAAAGACATAACATATTTAGACATTTATTGTATTTTTAGGAACTTTCGTTACCTTATGAGAACCGAGATTTAAAGCTGGTGTAACGAAAGATGATTTTTCTTATGATTACATTAAATGCTCATAAGTATGTGCTAGTTTTCGTCGAGTAAGGTACTGCAAAAAGTATAGCTAATTTTACGTTTCCTCTGATGGTGGTGTGTTAAAAAAAATACGCGTTTACTTTAGGACCTCCTATTGTTTCATCTGTTGAAAAATACGGAGTGCATTCGTGATCCTTATCGTAGGATCGGTCAGTAAAATATTGAAATAATATATATATATATATATATATAAATATGAATATACACACAAATTACAAGCAGAATTAATATTGTCGTGTAATAGAAGTTGATGGTACACACAGGACAGCTGAAACTTCCAAGCTTGAAGAAAGCCATGACCGCAAATAATATGTCGTAAATGCAATTAAGAAAGTTGGGAGATATCGCACATTTCAAAGCGGAGAATATAATGGGGGTGGCAACCGTCAACTGTACTCAAAGGCACAAAAACAACGTGCACACTACTCCGTAGAATTACATCAGAATGGCGGATGTACCGAAACTACGACAAAATAGTCCCAGAGAGCTTACGTTAAAATGTTACAACTGTAGTTTCTATTTCTACTTTACATGTTTATTATTTTTAAAGTAAATATATTTAATGCACGTGTCGCGTTAATCAAACTCCTCCAAAACGGCTGAAGAGTTTAACGAAATGTTGTGTGCTTGGCGGGTCAGTCTGAGAATAGGATCGGAACAAAAATCAGACATCCTAAAATAAATAAATAAACTTTTATTTGGCACAATAGGACATAACAAATAACGTTTTAATATTATATGGTAAAACACAATTTAAACCGGGCCAGTTAAAATTTACAAATTCTGAATAACCTACTAGATGACGCCCGCAACTCCGTTGCGCCAAAATTCGTTTATCGCGCGGGAGCCGTATATTTTTCCGGGATAAAAAGTATCCCATATCCTTTCCCGGGACTCAAAGTATATCCGTACAAAATTTCAGCAAAATCGGTGTTATGGCGAGACAGATAGAGAAACACACTTTCGCATTTATAATATTTAAGTATAGATAGTATAAAGATCTGATAGTAAATCATATCGATAAATCTTTTATCTATAACATTCAAGTTGTAAGATAGTAACGAGGGGTTTCATTGCAGTCTCTTACTCCGTGATCCGCTACTTGCAGCGAATTAATTACTGCTTTGTCAATCCCCCCTCCCCCACCCTACCCAACCCCCTATAGAAATTAATGAACTCCGAACGCTCTGATCGATTCATTTTAATTCAGCGAAAAAGTTTCATTACAATTGATGAGTAAGAAACATTCTCATGGAATTGTTTTTTCGTAGTCTTTGCATTTTGTGTTTTTGTTTTACCCTTAATGAAGAAACGAACATTTTCGATGCTAAATAATCTGTAGGTAATAATTATAAACACGAGAAGGGGTCACTCTGTCTATAAATTTCACGCTGATATCATCGTCCCGATTTTAATGAATTTAGATATTATTATTAAAAGTTTTTTAAAAGCTTTTATTTAACTTGCTCTGTATATATGTAAGTATGTGTGTTACGGTGGAATTTCGGAACTCAATTTTGAAGTAGATATATTTAACCGATTGAGCTGAAATTTTGCATATGCGTTTAGTTTGGATGACAATGCACGATATGGTATGTGACATCACTCTAAATCCAATATGGCCGACCATCTAAGATGGCGAAATAATTATTTTCTATGCAGTCCTATGCAGTCAATATGGATATTAAATGAAATGGCTTTTTGAGAGTAACTCGAAAACGAATGTAATTTCATTCTACATTACACATGGCGGCTCATCCAAGATAGGGTAATAGTTATTTTTAATGCACTTCTGCAATATGGGTATCAAATGAAAGGGCTCATTGAAAGTAACTTGAAAACGAATGTAATGTCACTCTACATCCAATATGGCGGCTCATCCAAGATACGGAAATAGTTATTTTTAATGCACTTCTGTAATATGGGTATCAAATGAAAGGGCTTATTGAGAGTAACTCGGAAACGAATGTAATGTCATTCTATATCCAATATAGCAGCTTAGCCAAGATAGGGGAATAGTTTTTTTAAAGCACTTCTGCAATATGGGTATCAAATAAAAGGGCTCACTGAGAGTAAATTGAAAAGTAATAGTCAAGTCGTGTCGTGTCGTGTCGTGTCGTAACGTGTCATATCGTGTCGTGTGGTGTCGTGACGTGACGTGACGTGACGTGACGTGACGTGAAGTGACGTGAAGTGACGTGACGTGGCAAGACGTGCGTGACATTACGTGTCGTGACGTGGCAAGACGTGACGTGACGTTACGTGTCGTGTCGTGTCGTGACTTTACGTGACGTCACGTGACTTGACGTGAAATGACGTGACGTGACTTTAACTCAAATCCACCCGGGTTCCAGAAAATGCCCGGTTTAATCCGGTCACTTTTGTTAAATGAAATTTAACTTTTTAGTCATGCAGAAATAAACGTAATATAACAACTCGCTAAATATAGATTTTTCAATGGTCAAAGTCGAGTACGATTTCTTAAGGACTTAAGTTAATAAGATTTTAACAAATTCTTGAAACAAAACAAATTACTATCAAACAGACTAAGAAATCTAGCCAGAGATAACTAAAAAACAAAAATAAATTATAAACAAAAAACTTTTTGAAAAAAAGCTTTTATTTAAATAGTCTAAAAAGAAAAAAATAAATATCTTCTTAAAATTTTTAACTAGTTATAATCCTGAATATATTATACAATTTGCATGATAATAAAAGCTTGTCGCGTGATTTGTAAATAAACTAGTAAGTACCAATTTAACTAAGTAAATTGATATTATATTTTTATTTTAATAAATTTATCAACTACTGATAGATTGTTAAGTTTCGCGAGTCGCGACAAGCTTTTGTTATCATGCAAATTGTATAATATATTGAGGATTATAACTTAATTGTTAAAAATTTTAAGGAGAAATATTTTTTTTCTTTTTAGACTATTTAAATAAAAGCTTTTTTTTCAAAAAGTTTTTTGTTTATAATTTATTTATTTAAACAAATTATAAGTTTCGGGTAGGGTCATAGCATACCTAGTTAGTTTTGAAGTCGGAAAATGTGCGGTATCTCCAATCAACGTCCATATTATGTATGTTTGAGTTATATATAACATAAGTATGTAAACATTTATCGATCTCATCATCAACTTTTAATTTAAATAGAAAAATATCAATACCGCTGGCGTTACAGCCTACACTAGACAGCCAGCAGTTCCCAGGAACATGAAGTTTCGTCGCGGAATGCGCCGTATTCAGACTATTTCAGACCGAAGAATCCCGCACTCCTTCAAGTATAACCCTTTAACTCGCAATAAAAATAATCCAGCAAACTTTACACTTAAAAAAGGTAAAGTAAAAAGAAAAGTAAAGTGCTCATTTTCCCGCCGTGATTGCGTTGTAGCTCATAATACCTGGAGAGGGGAATTTCCGACAAAAAACGAGGAGAGGAATGAAGGCATCAAACATTATACAATTTAATAAGCCTAAGCTATCCCTAATGGATTTACTTAGACGTCAGCTTATCGTGTCTACGAATAATTCGTTTCTTCCCTTTCGACTTGGTCTGAAGGGATAAATCACTAATGTTTTTTGTAACGTTAAGCGCTCAAAATATTACCTGTTTATGCCTTGTTTCATGTTTGTGACTTTTTTGTACTTAAAAACTATAAATGTAAATTATTAAGTATGTGAAACTTTGAAGCGTTTTGTTAAGTGTTATTTTTGTCATAGATATTCCTTAGATTAGATCTTTTTAGGGTTCCGTAGTCACCAAGGAACTCTTATAGTTTCGGTCTGTCCGTCTGTCTGTCCGTCCGTCTGTCCGTCTGCCTGTCCGCGGTTTTGCTCAGAGACTATAGGACCTACAAAGCTGTAATTTGGCATGAATACACATATTAATGATGCCAACAAAATGATACATAAAATCTTAAAAAAATATTTTTTTTACCCTGCACATCAAGCGGAGATGATTTTTTTTTCGCGTCTACCCCATAGTGTCGGGTGTCGTTGGATAGGTTTTTTAAAAATATTATGAGTATTCAAAGATCATTTTCTGATTTAGGGATCCATTTCTGAAATATGAAGTTTTAAAGTGGAAAAAATCGTTAAAGTCCAGTGTCCCCCCCCCCCCTTCTGCCAGCTATTTACGGTTGTTTCAGGAAATGTACAAAAAATAACGAGAGTAGGAAATATGCTGAATTTAAAAGGAAAACTATCACGGCTAAGAAGACTTCAAAAGTTATTGAGTAATAGTAATAGTCGATCAACTAAAAAAAATGTATTCGGCGAAGTATAAAGGCACTTTTCGTTCAAATTCCTTTGAACGGAACTGAGATGAAGTTGTTAATAGTGTAAAATACGTTATAAATGTAACTTCATTAACCATACAAAAATTATCAAAAACTAGCGGTACTACGGAATCCTATATTGCGCGTGGCCCGACACGCACTTCGCCGGCCGGTCGTTTCTTGCAAAAAATATAATTAAAAATAGGTTTTGCAAGAATCGACATTGTTTAATATTAACTATGTAGGCAAGTTATCTGTTTATTACATCCACTACATAGTATACTGTATAAAACAAAGTCGCGTTTTCTGTCCCTATGTCCCTTTGTTCCATTGATATACAAAAAACCCTTTTTTTTTGTATATCAATGCTTTGTTCCTTTTAATCTTTAAAGCTACGCAACGGATTTTGATGCGGTTTTCTTTAATAGATAGAGTGATTGAAGAGGAAGGTTTATAAGTATAATAACATTCATTAAATAGTGGAGAAATACTGTTATTTTTGAGGTTTCTAATGTGATGTCGTAAATAATTACACTTTTTTCCGCTTACATTGCAAACGCAGGCTGAACCCTACGAGATTTATCAAAATAATGTACTAAGTATTGTACACAATGAAAAGGTCTACAGAAAACCTCGCGATGGTATATGTCTATCTCTTATGGATATCCCACAATAAAATTTTTGTCATTTACTTTTTACTACAAATAATGGCTAATTTTTGAAGCGATTTTAACCAATACCAATACGGCATTAATCCTTATTCAATTAAATACTTTAAATACATTGTTGATTTATATGGCCTTCCCTATATGGCCCTTTACAGCATATGAGTTAAATGAATATTTTCGAAGATATTACAGATTAAAAAATTGCGGGACGTAGCTTTTGCGGCGGTACCGGCCAGTGCGGGCCACGGGATAGTAATGAATATAAATCAAACCATTACCTACTGAATCGATTTTAATCATTTTTTCAGTGAGTGACATAGGCTATATATTTTATACCCGTGCGAAGCCGGGGCGGGTCGCTAGTATTACATAATATAACGCTAATAATATGAAAGGCAACAATACACTCATAGAAAGTATAAATAACTTACAAGTGCCTAATATATATAAGCCCTTTATAGCGAGCCCTCATGTTGTAGGGTTGAGCAAATGATTCATATATCACGAACTATTTCCTTCAACTTTTATAAGTAGAGCTAAATATAAAAATCATATCCGGAAGAATTACGAACCCCCTAACTCACAAAGTTGTTAGTTGGGTCGAGCGGATTTGTTGAATAAATATTTTCCTTACAAAGAAGGTTTTTATGTTACACTTACATGTATTATATATAAAAATTAAATAAGATGGAGTTAAACCTCAGATTTTTTTTTAATTAAAAAAAAATATAGTAATCCGCAACTCCGTTGCGCCAAAATTCGTTTATCGCGCGGGAACCGTAAATTTTTCCGGGACTCAAAGCAGTCAAAGCATCTCCGTAACAAATTGCAGAAAAATCGGTGCAGCGGTTTGAGCCTGAAGAGATAACAGACAGACAGACACACTTTCGCATGGATATGGGACCTAATACTCCGAATTCCACGCCAACGCGGACTAAGCCATTAGTGATCAGAGTAACTAAGCTATACTAAGATCATAAAGCTAAAGAGTATGTTTGTGTAAACGCGCCACTATCTCACGATCTTCTGGACCTATTTATATGTATTGGCACAAATATAGAGTAGGAAGAAATATTCGTGGAAGTCCAGGAAAAGTTTATGTTAGAAGGAAAGTGATATGAAGTTCACCGGGTCATATAGTTACTTCATAAATGTCGTATAAAATCCAATTTTCAAAACACAGGTGACGGACAGGTCGATGATGACTTGACGAAATATTGTTAAAGAGGGGCAATTCCTACGCATCATTTAATAAAAATGGGCTAAACTCACGGAAATCTCATTTCGGTTCCAATTTGCATTCAGGAAGGACGCCGAGGCGGAGGGACCGAATCGAATCCCTATCTTTATGGCCCAAGAGCCAGCGACAGACTTTCGTCATTTAAAAGTCAAAGTTTAAGGGTCAAATCAGACCGCAACGCGAATCGCAACGCGTAGATGCATTTCTAAATTTGTATTGAATTGACAGATTTGCATGACGTCTCACGCAATTGAAGTCTGTCAATTCAATACAAATTATCTATATTGACCCTAAGGGTACCTGGCAGTGGGAAGCAACTGTCAAAAATGTCCAGCAGTGGGAGACGTGATTCCTACAGTTATCCCAAAGAAAATAAGATAAAAAATTGAGCACTTTATCGAAGGTCAGGTAGACCATCAGAACTGGATACCTCCTAAAGAAGTATATATACCTCTATAGGGGTCATAAACATGTAAACTTTTAGCTGTTATAATATGACGAAAGTCTGGCTGACGCTGGATCTTACTCTAAAAGTCCGAGTTTGGGAATAAAACGTATAACATGAGTCAAACAAAATTGACACTACCTGAAATAATACGAGATAGGAAAAGGACAGATCGTTTTCAGATAAAATCCTGTCGATCTCTGTTATGTGCTTGTTCTACATCCATTGTCTGTTTGATTGAATCGGACCGATTTATGCGATTTTCGTCTGTTTTGAGACGAGATGTTGTCTTTTGTTTTGTTGATTTTCGAAAGAAACTTCCATAGAATGTTCAAGCATTTAACTAAAATATGTCGCTTAAATATGCAATTTAAGCGACATATTGTTACGATGAAAGTGTCTACTAGATTTTCATTTTACCTTAGTCATACTCCGTCAAAATCGGTAGAGTAACTTCTAAGACTATTTCATATCTTTTTTTCACGAGAAAAATACTTCTTCTTCTCTTTCTTTTTAATACTCTAAACGAAATGGAAATTATACCAAAATCTATTCTACTTGATATTTTCGCGGGTCATTTCATCTCACAATATCGGCCATATCTGTCATAATATTTCAAGGGAACATTATGAATGGGAACAATATTCGACGAAGATGGATGAATATATTTTCAGTTTTTACAATCGCCGAGAGCATCTGGCTTTCGTATTGAAATCTATTTCGTTTGCATAGTAATGTAATGTCGTTTATTGTTACTGATGGTATAGACTATAGTTCGGTTGAAGAATCTTAGAGCTATATTATGCTATCAAAGTGCTTAGTCAAAATGCATTCACTAGGTTCAATAGCAAAGTTAGATGTCAAAATTCTGAAAAGACATCTAATTCCGCTATCGAAACTGGCGAATGCATTTTGACTAATGGTACAGTTCTAGTGATCGCTGTGCTATTCCCTCGCCCACAAATGACCTAATCAGTGTGTTGGGCCTCTAAATAATATAACAATTTTCTTTCATACAAGAATAACGTATCATGAAGCAATTTCTGGTAGCTCGTAGCGCTACGAAAAATGCTTTACAATGTTCTACTAATCTTGATATTTGTTCATGACCTGAGGTTTCATTATTATAAATTATTTTATTATGAGGAAAAACGGATAGTATGTTAGCCAGACACACCGTTCACGGGATAGTAAATGCCGGATAAATCTGTTTCTTTTTTTTAAAATCCAAAACAGTTTTGACTAAGATTATAGCAAGATGAAAAATATAAATATAAAGAATACTCGTCTGTACAACTAAATATAAGGATATTTTTGGTAAATTAAAGTAAAATGATTTTCAGAATTTTTGCTATTAAAAAAGTAAAAAAAAAAAAAAAAAAAAAAAATACCTCACTAGTGTACACTAGTGAGCTCTCACAAAGGGCGCTCGGGTGAATCGCATTACGGACGCGTGAATTGTAAATTGGACATTACTCGTTACATCTCCCCGAGGCCGGCTAACGATGCCGCTCATTGTTTACTGCACCGGACACCACCATCATCAGCCCCTACACTACTTGCTACTTGACACTTGTAAATAACGATAAATAAATAAGCTACAATATTGATGCAGAATAGGTTGTTTGAGCGCTTATTTCTTTGTTTTAATAAACACTTACAATGCTTAATACATTTTAATATCACAAAGGCAATTAATTGTTTTATTAGGGTTCCGTAGCCAATTAATGGCAAAAAACGGAACCCTTATAGATTCGTCATGTCTGTCTGTCTGTCTGTCTGTCCGTCCGTATGTCACAGCCACTTTTTTTTTTACTTGAATGAGCAATAAATTTTAGCTAAAGTGTATCGACTTTGATACACTTTAGCTAAAATTTATTGCTAAGTGGCGCGGCGGTCTGTGCTACGATCTGCTACGGCGTGCTACGACGTAGCCGCGTAGACACAAATATTGTAGAGGCCGATGCTTTATAGTTTATATTATAAGCAATATAATGTTTTTATAATTTACATAGTATATTACAACGAGATTGCCTAAATATATAATAGATAACATTAGTTTTCAAAGAAATAAATAAAAATGCACAATCTAAAAATGAACACATAAAGTTTTATAAAATATCATAAATTAAACCCGCAAGCTGTGCGAATGTGTATTTTATTAAAAACGAAATTTATTAGAACGCAGTACGCACCGGAAGCGGAAACATTTTTCATCTGCACGAACATATTATAACATATAACATGTTATAACGGATTATACGAACTAATCCGGTTGAACAAATAAAGGCACGATAGTTTCACGGCCCGCGGCCGCCCGATTGAATTATGACCGGCCATTAGGTTCATCTCCGGCGATCTCCGGCTCCGGCTCCGGCTAATCCGCGGTATTTAGTCCGCCATTTTGTCCGGCCTTTGATTTGTGCGTGGTCACCGGGCGAAAAATTGCCGATACAATATTGGTACGGTATCGCCAATACAATTATTTTAACCGTGTCAGTTTCACTTCTCAAAGTTATAATAAATCTAGTTCTCGCTCTCAACTTTTAAATAAATTGAATTGATTCGACGCAAACTTTTGAAATTTTTAATAATGTCGGAATTTTAATGATAAAAATGTGTTTTAAAATATACTTTTGTATTTGCTGGAATTTCCACAAAGATTTTCTACTTTTAGAATCTTCAGAATATAGTATTGTTTTCGCTTTTCTATTTCTAAGCGGCGAGGAATTTCCATGAGTATTGGGTATTTTCACATTTTTCTATCGCGGTTTTCCGATATATGAGCTGCTTAACGCCCTTTGTGCATTACTCTCGCCCGCGGCGACTCGTCCCACCCCGGGCGACTCGTCCCACCCACTTCGTATAAAACGAAGCTGACGTTTACAAATATAGATTTTGTATTTTAGTACATACACTCAAATCGTAAAGGGAATTTGTGATGTGTTTTCCATCCTTGTTACAATTATTGTCTGTTAAGGATTTTTCCTTGAAAAAACCACAACATTTTGGGCAAAATAGGTGTACACAAATTGAAGCGGACGTGCCCAAATAAATATTTGGCATATTAAAGTGTATTATGCTCGGAAAATCGTAAATCTTTTGTAACGGAAATTTATAAAGCGTTGTGTTTTCTATCCTCGTCACAATTACTGTCCATTGTTTGTGTTACGATAAAGAATTCGCCGCCAGAACATCTCCTTTAGATTATAAGTAAATTAAGTTTCTTGTGTTTATAATAAGTGATAAGAGTATTTTGATACTAAATTAAGAGAAGTTGGGATTGTTTATTGCATTTTAATAAATCTAATGTTAAGGTGTAGTACCTTTTTTGTAGATCATTGTTCAAAGTTTAAAAGTCCGATTTTAAAATAATCTTAACATTTAATAAGGCCTTTACTTGGAAGAAATACTGGAACACTTGAAAGAAGATTAAATAAAACTAAGTCGTCACGCGTGTGCTGAAGTTTGCGCCCATGCGGGCTAGGGCGGGCGGCCTGGGCGGGCGGCACTCGGGCAAACTTCACATGCAATTAAACTTTTATTACGGCGTGTTCGCGACTTGACAGCTGTGTACAGGGTGTACTTATGAGGCCGCATAGTTTGGAAACTATGATTGCTTTAATTTACCTTTGCAAAAAAAGCAAGCAATTGTAATTCAAATCAATGATGTAAGTGTATGTCTGCTACTTTTAGCAGACATTATACATCTAAATATTTCTATATTATTTTTTAAGCTTATTATTCATATAAATCGCACGCTTCATATCATATGATGGCTTTTTCTTATTCAAACAAACACAACATCAAACAGATATATCAGAATATGTAAATGTAATAAGTTATAGGAATATAGATAACATCGATACAGTTGCCAGTAACATCTTAATTCATATCAAAGTTAAGGAACTCCGCGGGAATGTATAATAGGGGGTGTTGCAACTTCACCCCTCAAGTTTATGCATACAGGATGAGTCGATATTAGTTCTCAGCTATTCCTGGTAGTACCTTTGTACTGTCATTATAATATCTCTGATATGTTGATGTACTCCCAAACTTCATGTAAATGTAAATTACTAAATGATACAGCCGCGAATCGGAATACTAATTCGTTTATCTCAATTATTTAAATGATACTGCGCTGTTTCGATTAGAAATTAATTATGATTGCGCTTTAAGTTGCGAGTTTAATAATAACGTTTGTTCCACTATATAACAATACAACAAAAGCATTATACGTAACTTAAGTAGGCTCCCACCGTCTTATCAAAATAAGATATTGTTCATAGAGATCCATTATGATCTCATTCATATCTTTTAATTAAAAGTCTTTATTCACTATAACAAAAATAAAATATTTAAAAAAAAATGAAATATTTGAAAATCAGGGGTTAAAATTGACCCCCACCTTTTTAAGAACATCCTGTAACGCTAAGCAGCGCTCGACGGTTTCAATGTCCATTCTAAATATTGGCAAAAGGATTTTTACAAAGTTTTAACTGCAGTTCCCAGAAGCTAGCAGCTTGTGGTTCAAAAAGTCGAAATTAATGTCTATCTACCATCTAAGTGGGTACTTTTATCCCCAAATGATGTAAGTTTATGTCGTTCAAGATAGCTGACTGCATAATTTTAATAAGTTTTTCAGCAGGAACTTTCTTACTCTCATTTTCATATTTTCTAACTAACCGTCTCTCGTTCAACTTATATGCCACTTTTACTCTTACTTAAAAACGAGAATGTCAACATACACTTTTTGGAATACTAATTAAAGTTTGACTTTGTTAAGTATGTAAAATATTTTTCATGAGAGAAAAATCAACTAAAGAAACACGCATACACGTAGGCTCCTACCATTTTCACCATCCTAACTTTCCTACAGTTATGACAGACAATGAAAAACGACGGTCCCCAAAGGTCGTGGTCACCTTAGTTCAGATTATATACTCGGTAAGTATACAATTTTCAAACTTTAATAGATTCTAATGAATAGGGTAAGTCATCCATCGTGAGTCCGACAAAAAGTCGGACGTTCCACGCATTCAGTCTTCTGGCAGTCAATTATCTGATAAGACCGTCACCGGGCGTCACCCTTCTACGTGTTGTCATTGCCGTTGCCATGGTAACGCCTCTAGAAAAATATCTGTGCAACAGAAAGGTCCCGCCAAATTTAATTACGGTTTCTCGTTATACCACCCTTACCTATTGATTGCAGGAAATAATCCAAATAGAACAGAAATGACGAAGCTATGAGTTATCGACTTTTGATGGTGGAATTTTATTTTTTGGAATGGAACCTAAATAATAAATATAATAATGTGGTACTGCGCTTTACAATGGCCGCACTGGTGACGAACTTTTAACAAGAGAAACCAGTTAAAAGAGACAACAAGTAAATTCCTTTGTAAAACGTATTGGGTGTCACCCCTACCAAAAAATTATAATATTATGGTACGTTTCTACGCTTGCCAGAGAGTATCTGGCTTGGCTTGCGTGAGCTTGCGGACGCTTGTATACGATCCGGAGTAGTGTCGGTTTTTGGACACAGATCAAAGGGCGTTTGTGGCAAACGTTTGCGACGCGTTCACACGTTGGCGCGCGCTTAGTAGTAGCCGCTGTGATCTCATGCACGTCTAGTTTTGACTCAATAAACGGCCAAGTGCGAGTCGGACTCGCGCACGAAGGGTTCCGTACCGTTATAGAGCAAAATTAGGCCAAAAATTGTGTTTTTTGTATGGGAGCCCCCCTAAAATTTTTAATTTATTTTAATATTATTATTAATTAATAAGTTACATATGTTATTAAGGATTTTGTGAAAATTTCATGCCATTTTTGATAGGGAGCAAAAAAAGCCAAAAAAATCACGTTTGTTGTATGGGAGCCCCCCTTAAATATTTATTTTATTTTTAGTATTTGTTGTTGTAGCGACAATAGAAATACACAATCTGTGAAAATTTCAGAAGTCTAGCTATAGCGGTTCTTGAGATACAGCCTGGAGACATACAGACAGACAGACGGACAGACAGACGGACAGACAGACAGACAGACGGACAGACATCGAAGTCTTAGTAATAGGGTCCCGTTTTTGTCCTTTGGGTACGGAACCCTAAAAATGAGTAGCTGGTCGAACGAAGAGAGTTTATCGTATCGCGAAAAATAAATCCATTCTTATTCTTAAATCATCCTTCAGGATTCACAATGATAATTTCAGTATTCCAGCCTCAATCAGCGGCTGATCTTTATTATCTCTTGTTATTAAAACGACCCCGTCTAAAATAATAAATAATAGGCCGTCGTCGGCCGTGAATGGCCTAAAATTACTTCATTAAGCCCATAACGGATTAGGCAATGGCTTTAATTATAGAGATGGCCTCTTTGATTATGGCGTTATAACGTTTCAAAAACTGGATGACGTGGTTTATGATTTTGTGCCTTGTTACCAGGTGACTAGTGGTATTGTGTGTAGTTTACTGAATATATTTATCCATAATATACAGATATTGGTAATATCAAATGTTGTGAATGATGTAAAATTATAGTTCTCTTTTATGTAGTCTAAAACTTTAGCCAGGAGAAGGACTTCCTTTTTCAACAGAGTTAGGAATTCAAAACATTCCGGCACCTTTAATTTTCTCACAATAGCCTTGAAAGCAGATGAAAGATGCTTCATTAAGCTTAAATTATTATTATTTTAATTGAAAATTCTTACAATAGTTTTAAACACTTTTAATGGAATATCTTTTATAACATTTTTTTCATATTTCTTTCAACTACATTATTCAATATTCCCTTCTACTTATATTGCTAGTCACATACACACGATAAGGAACGTAAGTTTCCGTACAAACAAAATTACCTACACAGTACACGCGTCACATTGCAAATACTCGGCCATTTTTCCATATTATTCTAGAATCTTTTGACTGAGCCGCTGCGCTGCTATTGAATTCGCCATAATCTCAAATTGACTGAACACTAGAAAATTCCGGAAGCTCTCCAATAAAATATACATCGGAATAGTGGTCTTTGTGAGGAAATTGCTTGTAGATATTATATCGAGTTACTGAGGTCCGCACTTGCATCCCTTTGTCGAATCATCAAACTACAAATTGGCATTTTAGTTCCTTGGCTCGGCCGCCGGCGATCGAACCTACGGACTTTGTAAAAAACTCAAACTTTGCTTACTATATTAGGGAATTTTACTACCGGCTCTCTCCTGTACTTTGGTGTACCTTTATCGTTTAAGTTTTGAATTTCAAAGACTACGTAGCTGGAATTTCTTCTAACCCTCTCACCTAAAATAAAGTTGGAGCAGCGTAACTATTCAAGGTTTCGTTTTTGTATGTTTTGTGATTTTTCTAATGTGCCAGATAAAGACAATTAGATACATATATATTATAGTTATTTGCCTTGTCATTTGTAAATATTTTTTTAGCTAGTTTCCTTTGAAGTCTTTGAAGTTCTTTTGAACTTTTAAAGTCTGTTTTAACGTTAAATATTGTATGTGGAGAATAATAAAGTTTAATGCATATTATAATTTAAAGTTCTGTAATTCAGTTTTCATGGTAATTATTTTAAATGAAAAGTCAACAATATAGGCGATATTAAAGTTATATTTAATAAAATTGTACATTAAAATATTTTTTAAAAAAGGTCATTCCAGGTAACGAATCAAGTTGAGAATATACAAAAAAGTATTTTCTGTGGAAAATATTATTTAATATGATAAAACGTCGCGAGCTCTCCCTGTACTTATTTATTATTAAAAAGGATCTTATCATATAAAAAGGATTTCATGACGTAATAATGTGCCGAAATAAATAAACCTTGTATACTGACAATTTAAAAAATATTAAAATACCATTTTTAGCACAGGATTTTTGTCTCTATTTTTAATAAAATAAATAATATAAAGGTACGTATTACCAATATCACATACAAACTTCTACAAAACTCATCTTCGCCTACAATCTAAACCAGTGATACTCAACCTTTTTTATATGGACCACAAACACAATTAATTATTGGTGTCGCGGGCCGCAACTAAAATTATTTAAGAGGGAACGCGGGTACAGTAGAATTTAAACGAAGAAACTATTGCCATCACGCTTCACCCTGCGCCGGCACATGTATTGTGATAGAGACAGATACAGCAGGGCAATCGCGCTAAATTTTTTCAACTGAACAGCAAATGAAACTCGGACGTTGATCGACTTTTGGAACGATTCGGTATCGCGCTAACGTTTTGACAGCCAGTTGAAACGTTACTGAACCTCAGCCCAAGCGCAAACGCTGTCAAAACAAAAAGTTGATGCAATGCTACTTCTACTCGCAAGTTTCAGAAACGTTACTTATTTTGGTGTGTTAAATTGACGAAAATCGATGGAAAAATATAACATAAGCCATAATCAAATTATAATATAAGCTTATGTTTTACTTCAAAGCTGTAAAATAACACTACGGACTATTTGAGTTTGTTAAAAAGTGAATTGGATTTTGACATTACCGACTTCTTTACGTAAATGTTTTCTGCGCCACAAAAAACTTTTGTCACAAGTCACTAGTCACTACTCAACACTTATGGCGTTTATTAAATATAGTAAAATAACATGAATTTAACTACGTAAATTTAAAACTCCAAGTAATAATCATTCACATTCATAACTACCAAAACAACTTCACTCGTGTCATATTCATCCATATGTAAATAAACAATTTGTCAATTGACCAATTAACGCATCGGAAAAAATTTGTTCATATTTAAGCCAATCAAAATTAAATCAGAAGCAAGCATCCAAACAAATTTGAAAGATCTTTAAGATAAAATAGAAACGTAGAGATATTTAAAAAAAATTAATAAGATAGGCTCTATTTTGAAGGAGGAATCAGAGGACTACGTTACCTCGATTTACTGTATCTGTCTCTATCACAATACACGTGCCGGCGCAGGGTGAAGCGTGATGGCAATAGTTTCTTCGTTTAAATTTTACTGCACCCGCGTTCCCTCTTAAGGGTAAAAATAACGTTGTCAAAAATTAACTTAGATTTCATACCGGACAAAATGATTTAGATCTAGTTACAGCTTGGCAAAGAAGAGTCTGACGCGGTGACAGCTGGAACTAAGAGTTTTTATTTATGACAACACTACATTACTTGTCAACTCTAGTATATATTGTGTCAAAAGCGAAGCGTAGGGTTGCCTGTATTTAAAGAAAAGCGCCCTCATTTAATCCACACTCTTCTTTGCCAAGCTGTACATATATATTTTACTCGGCAAGTGCGTGCACTATTTTGCAGGTGGGAAAAAAAATTCAAAGTGGTTTACAATTACGCGGGCCACTGACAAAGTTCCGGCGGGCCGCATGCGGCCCGCCAGGTTGAGTATAGTGGATCTCAACTCTACATACTGCAACTTTATCGAAGTAATACCTAGTAAACTTTAAGATATGCCTTACATGTTTTTTTTTTCAATTGTAGGCTTTCCTTTTTCAGTGGTTATTCCTAATATTATTTGTAAACTTTGGCATAGTATACTATGACTTTGGTAGAGATTTTTTTACACTTAAATTAGTTCACTCAGTCCTCCGTTGGATTTATTTTTAAGCCTTACCAATCTTAGGCAAGGTTTTTCAATCGCATCTTTAATTTTACCTTCCTTACAATTTACAGTATTTAATGGAAAACCATATTGTCTATAGTAACGTTACTGGGCATGAGTCTGTTTACCCTTCACATTCAATTTGTCCCTCAATCACGCCGGGACACATTGTCCCGTTGTCCCGGGTTGTCCCTAGTTGTCCCGGAATCGATACTCCTTCATTTCCCGATTTTATTATGAACATTGTACAAAAATAAAATTATCTTTTTTGTTGGATTCCCAAATATTTTAAATTGTTTCCTGTTCTGACGAGGGGACTGACATATTTTCCTTTTAAATAAAAATAAAGTGTACCTTTGTAATATGATATACCCCACAGCTCTTTAATAATAATTTATATGTATTATAGTACGATATTAATATATATTATCTCTAATATATAAAATTCTCGTATCACAGTGTTTGTGCGCGAACTACTCCAAAACGGCTCAACCGATTTAAATGAAATTTTGTATGTACATTCGTTAGGCCTGAGAATAGGTTTTTATGTACTTTTTATATTGATTCTAGAAATAATTTATATTGCAAAACAACGTTTGCCGGGTCAGCTAGTATACTCTTAAAGATATTATGTTACTGATGTAAAGATGAAAAATTTAATCATATTAACAAACATTTTAATATTCAAACAATACACCTATTTATTGCAAAAGATACATCAAGTTCTGCAACTTAACGTTGAATTTTGTGCATCAAAACGTTAATTCGTAACTAATGTAACCGATAAACTATTTATAGTTCTCCCCAAGATCTGTTATGAACTATAAATATGAAATATGTGTTAGTGTATACTTTGTAGTGTTTACTCGATTAACATTGTTTGTAGAGGGCGGTGTAAAAATTGATTTACGGCATCGAGCACGTGACCTGACTGTAAGACGCGAGCCCTATAACAAGATTCATGTTGTCAGAGGGACTTAGTTTTTATGGAACAAAATACTGCGATGACAATGGATTACATGACGAAAATATTGGATGTAGTAATTAGAATTTAAGGTCCAATAGGTAACATGCAGAAACTACAAAGAAACTAGAGGTGGCAGCATAAGTCATGTAAATGCAGTTTCGTGATCGGATTGGCGACAGCGACAGTACTTGTACTAATATGTATTTTGTGACACCAGTTCGAAGTTCTACCGTTACATATTATGTATCCAGTAGGTATCAACAGGGCTTCAAATATCGTTATTTATTCGTAACTTTACTGCTCCAAGGGCATCGATAACGTTATGAAAAACCCGCTACTAGAAATAACGTTAAAAGTTGAAATTAATAATATAAAGATAAATGTTATAACGGTAAATAGGATTTATAACGGTAAATATAATATTATGTTCTTTGTTAACGTTACAACAACAACCTATTGCGAATTAAATAGAAGCATCTATTTACAGTATTTTGCTTTTTACGGCCCATTTCTACTCCAAAACAGTAACTAGTATTTTATTTCTATAAGCAGTAACTATTAAAAAACCGGCCAAGTGCGTATCGGGCCACGCGCAATACAGGGTTCCGTAGTACCACTAGTTTTTGATAATTTTTGTATGGTCAATAGATGTACATTTATAACGTTATAAATGTACATCCATTGACCATACAAAAATTTTTAATAGTTACTGCTTAAAGAAATAAAATACTAGTTATTGTTTACTAGGGTTAGGGCTTGCTTCGTTCGTCCTGATGCCTGATAATTAAGGGTTGCTTCTTCGCACAGTGGTCCGAAATCGCTAAATAGTGGACATTCGCTAAAAAGTTGGATTTTGATGTGGAAAAAAATACCATTCGATAGATTTTAAGAAGAGTAACAATAAATCCTAATAAGGTTTTTACGAAAATGTATTTTTTAAGGTGAAAAAAAAATCGTTACGAAAATGTTGCAGTAGCGGGGTTCAAAATTTTGAAATAATTTTACTAACTTTTTAGGTGTGAAAAAAATCCCATTCGATAGATTTCTTAAATAGTAACAATAAATCTTTAATAATTTTTTACAAAAATATATATTTATGGTGAAAAAAAATAATTACGAAAAATTATGTATGGGAAAGAATCTACAAATCGATTTTTTGCAAAAACTACTAAGCTATACTGGATTCAAAATGTTGAATCCTGCAAACTGCAAAAGGCTGCGCGTAAATTTGCGCACTTTTTTTTCTAAGCCTTACATACCACTAGAACTTTACTCGTTTCAAAAATGATCCAGTATGGTTCAATAGTTTTTATAAAAAATCTATTTATGGATTCTTTCCCACGCAAAATTTTCGTATTTTTTTTTTCTTTAAAAAATACATTTTTGCAAAAAACTTATTAGGATTTATTGTTACTTTTTTATAAATCTATCGAATGATATTTTTTTTCCACACCTAAAAAGTAAATACAATTATTTCAAAATTTTAAACCCCTCTACTGCAAAAGGCTGCACGTAAATTTGCGTTTTTTTTTTCTCAACCTTAAATACCACTAGAACTTAACTTGTTTAAAAAATGAACCAGTATGCCCTAGTAGTTTTTGCAAAAAATCTATTTATAGATTCTTTCCCATACATTTTCGTAATGATTTCTTTTCACCTTAAAAAATACATTTTTGTAAAAAACTTATTAAGGGTTTATTGTTACTCTTCTTAAAATCTATCGAATGGTATTTTTTTCCACACCAAAATCCAACTATTTTGCGAATGTCCACTATTTAGCGATTTCGGACCACTGTGCTTCGTGCCGTTCGTGCGCGAGTCCTACTACTCACTTTTGCCTGACTTTTTTTATTCTATGATGGTTCCGCCGATGTCCCGCTCTGACAAAAAAATTAATGGGCACGTTAGTGGTACATCTACTGACTGTCAAACAATCCAACGCGTCTACGTAAGAAACCCACATTTTGAAAAATCTCACGTGAGATTGGGGGTGGGGGAGGGGGTTGAATAAAATCTCACGAAATCTCACCAGGGGGGAGAGGGGGTCAGAAAATCTAAAAAAACACCTCACGTAATTTGTGGACGCCCCCTTGTACGTTATAATATAAGTATGTATATTTATGATGCCTGCAACGTATAAGGCCAGTAGCGGCGTTAGGGGGGGGGCCTGGGCGACCGCCCGGGGCGCGGGGTAAAATGGGGCGCCGCCATATAAAAGGGCGCCTGGCCGATTTTTTTCGTATGTATTTGAATCGAAGTTAGGGGGCGCCGAAGGAATCTCGCCTAGGGCGCTGGTAGGGCTAACGCCGCGCCGGCCCTGTATAAACCTATCTTTTCCATCACACTTTACAGTGAAACCTTATCAAAAACGTTTTTTTCAATAGCTAAACTTATATGTAAGGGATAGACGCGGTAAGCGTTAAATTTTTAAAAGCACATAGCTTTTTAAAATCTTTATTTTTAAGTAGAAATCTAATTATAAAAAATAAAGAGATTACAATTACAAAAGAAAAAACTTCTTGAGTTCTCTCGACTTATAGATAAAATTTCCAATTTAATTTAATTGTGTGCAAATTCAACCTTCATTCTTGAACTAATCTGAGCTAGTTATGTGACACGCTGAATTAATTTACACTGAACTAAACTTCAGTTCACCGGGTTCCGATTCTCACGCGCGAGTGAGACGGCCTGCAATCAACGATATTAGACGCTTGAGAATCGGACCCCTGTGCCCCTAGCCAAGACGTTTTCTTTATCGCTTCTTTCTAGAATTACCGATCAAAATGTATGGAATTGACATGAGTCGAAAGTCGATTTCAGTTTATCGAATGCTTATGTCAATTTCATACATTTTTATCGGCGATTCTATTAAGAAGCGATAAAGAAAACGTCTTGGCTAGGAGGGGCTCTGATCTGAACTGACACGTCGGGTTCAGTTTCATTATGGGCCAGCGATCAATCCACTCACCTTGATTAGGTAGATTAAACACAATTCCACGATTCTAATTATACACACCCACCAACCACGGCCCACCATGGGAAAATGTATGGCGAAATCTATTTCATTAATTATTATTCATGATTACTGAAAATATTGTAGCCGGTGCTAATTTACGAATCCATACTAATCCATACTTCCATACTAATATTATAAATGCGAAAGTGTGTCTGTCTGTCTGTCCGTCTGTCTGTCTGTCTGTCTGTCTGTCTGTCTGTCTGTCTGTTACCTCTTCACGCCCAAACCGCTGAACCGATTTTGTTGAAATTTGGCATGGCGATACTTTGAGTCCCGGGAAAGGACATAGGATACTTTTTATCCCGGAAAAATGCACGGTTCCCGCGCGATAAACAAATTTTGGCGCAACGGAGTTGCGGGCGTCATCTACTATAAATTGTTGGAAACTAATACAGTTTCATTTATTATTAAATTTTGAGCAGAATTATTTTCATACGATATTATGTTAGGTACAATGTGTACCTGCAGCCTCCTTAGTCCTTACTGATAAAAAGATTTACAAAGCCAATAACTGTACAGGGTCTGCTTGTCTTTGTCTCGTATATTAGAAATGTCATATGACAGATAAAGACAATGAACTTTGAATTTACACGCTCCTCAATAAGAATAAGAAAAAAACTTTACAAAAATGTGGTTACAATAATATGGTACTAAGTATGTGAAATAACACTGTTATCTTTATTAGTAAGGGAGAAAGGCTTATTATGTGGTCATCAAAATTAATAAAAGCCAATTTATAAACATTAACTTTAAAGTTATCAAATACGATATATCATAAGCTCGGCTGACTCATATAAGTGGCGCTGACACTTTTAATGCAGCGGCGACATCGGAAATCTCTTAGGCGGCAGTAATCCTCGCGTCAGTACCGACCAGACGAAATCCATAATCCAATTATTACGAGGTACCAGTACACGAGTACTGACTACTGTGCGACGGGAAGGCAGTGCTATTTTTATTTCCCACTTGACGTCTGTTAAGCTAGGTGGGAAAGTCGATATAGGTTTAAAGACTTGACTATAATATTAGGAGCATTATTGGTTCTTAGTTATTCATTTGTTTTCTAGTTGGTTATAGTGTAAATCACTTGCGATCTTAAGGGGGATCCATTGGGATCACAGGGGACATGACCCTAAAAGCTACGTAGCCACAATGTGCTTCTTATACATATTTTGATCATAGTTATTTTGCTTATTACCATACCGCATACTTGATCCCCTCATCAATTTTAGTCTGAAACCACACCATGGCAATGCAACCTGTTCCATCCATATTAAAATACTATATTTATGGCCTTGTTAGGAACTACGTACTAATTTTGTAAACTTATAAATTAACTAATCGTAGCGGGCAACGTTGGCAAACTTTTAATTGTGTGTTACCTGGATATGTTTTGAGATATCTAATATTTACCTGGATATGTTTTAAGATATTTACATATTTTAAATGCCTTTGCTGTTCTATTTCTAGGCAAAAGCCTCCTCCAAGGCTTTTGACTTCTCTCGCTCTACCGCAAACTCGTTGCGTGTACCATCGAAGAAATTAATTCATAGGCAGATGGCGGACCTACCTCATTTGGTGGGGTTATGTCAATTAAATGTATGTGGTGATCTGTCGGCTGGGTTTAACGCAACGCAACCAAAATAGGTCTGCCATCTATGAATCCACTTCTCTGATGGTACTATCAGAGAAGTTGATTGATAGGCAGATGGCGGACCAACGTAATTTGGTCACGTTATGTCAAATCCAGCCGACAGATCACGATTAATTATTGAATTGGCATAACTCGACCAAACAACGAGGTCCGCCTATGAATCAATTTCTTCGATGGTACATATCTAGTTTATCATTTTACATACTACTTATATTGGAAATAAATTAGACATCTCGTCTAACCGGTGGTCGTGAATTTAATTTGAGAGACGAGGTGAAGTGTCGTCGAGACTGTCGACTGTCGACTGTCGAGTCTTCGGACGTGTCTGATTTAACGACCCGCGCTGTGAATCAGCAAGTCGACTTGCTTCAGTTGAGCTCAGAATTTCCGTATTTACGTAACTGCAGTATTTTGGTGTAAAATACTAACAGCGAAGATGAGACGGAATCTTTAAAAATAATTTATTTAAGTAAGCACTGTGCTATTTTGTGGAAGATGTCTAATTTAATAAGACCCTGAATGTTATCAACCATTACCAGCTGTCTTTGTATTTTAGTATAATAAATAGATTCACAGTTCGCCAGTGTTTCCCTTGTTCTTTATCTTACAAGAAAAGGCATGTAGCATATTAAAAAAATATATTTATGTCTGAATAAATTTGCAGCAAATATACTTTCAGAATGTTCTAACTTCTACGTGTTGACCTAAGTTAAGTTCGTCTTATTGTAAGTTTGATGTGTATCGTATCACTGTAAGGATGATGAACTCTTATTTGCTTATTTACTATCGCCAACAAAAATGAGTATAAAACAAACAATCAGAAATTATGTCTTTCAATACACACCAACACATCGCAAATAAAGCGCTATATTTCCAAGGAAAATAACGTTCCGGGCGTTCGCAAACGAATTGATTTCATACGGCGTTAATGAATTGATTGACGAGTGTTTACAAGAATGCCGTTTAATTGGAGGACTCTCCATCAGCCGTGGTGGGCTGGTGACAGATCGATGGAAAAACTGCCAGACACTTTTTGAATTTTAAAACGAGTGGTTCTGTCTGGGAGCAGAGAAAGGGCCCTCGAATTGAATGATAAAAATTAATTTTCCTATTTCAATTATACATTCGCTTTCACTACAAGTATTTAAAATGAATGTCGTTATTATTTTAAATGTAAAGGATCGCATGGCACCGTATTATTAGAATGGTTATCGTTAGATATTTTTTTATTGAGCATTACATTCAATACTTAAATGTGCTATGGATATAGATTTCTACCGTGGCAACATTAACTTTTCATTGTAATGTAAATTCGGATTCTATTAAATAAATTAATTAAGTGGCTGATGGACATTAATTCAAATTTCGGAATCGTAAGAATAAACAAAGAGAACTTTTCGCACGTCGGTAAACTTGATCGGAGAAAAAAAACTTTGCCGGCGCCATTTTGAATTTTAAATTTGTTAACATCGAAACGCTTTTAAGTCCATTAAACAATAGCTCGTCAAAGGGTCGACGTGGACCGTCTCCCGGAGCGTCCCGGTCTGTCCCCGGTCCCCGGAACTAAATCATTAGTCTGCTCACTCGACGTGAAACCGATTTATCCCTCCCGACTCCGCTTCGAAACTGGCGCAATATTCGAAAGGAAAACTCACACAAAAAATACCGCCCGAGCCGCGGCCGGGAAAATGAGAACGTGGAGGGCAATCGAGCGAAACTCAGGCCAATATGCGAGTTTACGTCGGAGTGCTGACTCAAGACAACGTCGAAACGGGTTGAGGGCGTACGCACTACACGACGGCGGCTTTATCGGCGAGGAAACGAATGAGACGCGAGAATTCTCGAGGAGGACCAGGCCCTGTAACCCTCAATAACGAAGATTTATGGTCCCCAAGTCGCAGAGTGCGTACGACGTCGGCGCCGCACACCGCCGGCGGTTATAAACGAAACAACTTCGTTACAACTCCGCTGTTTTGTTTTCCACTCGGCGATATTAGTTTTAGTCAAAAAGCTATTTTTCAGTCCGCTGTCGAAAGGCTTGAGAAGTTTTCTAATTTAGCAAATTTGTAGTCGAACGTTTCGCGCTTTTGATAAGGCGAGAGACAATTGATTTACATCGCCTTCGGGAGGTCAAAGGAGATTGGATTCGTGAATGCGATTACTCTTTAAAGTTGGGAAATGTTTTTGAAAATTCACATTTTTTACTATTTCAGTTGAAGTATTTAGGTTACCTAAATTATTTCGCGGAACAGTATAGCTTCCAGCTTAAAATATGGTGAACCGTTACCTCGCTTTAGTGCCAGTGAACTAGCGGCAACTAAACTAGATCCATCACTATAATGTGGCTACTTAAAACTCTACAATGTTCCATACTTCATGCTGCTTAGAGTCAGCTTGTTAAATCGCTGTCGCTTAATCTTCTAATACATTTTGTGAGCTACTATTAATTCTCATAGTGTGACGTCTTGGGCATTCGACGCTTTTAAAGGGTTTTTCTGAAGTCTTTTCACGATTTCGATAGACTTAAAGTTAAAAATTACTCTAATTCAGTCACACAAAAAAAAATTAAGTCACACTAAAAAAAGGATTTTGGTTTCCATCGTAAATATTCAGTTGTAAGTCACTGCTAGGCTATTCTTAACGAACTCCAAAAATGGAACTCATATTCTTGTAAAAACGAGAAAATTTTGCATTTTGGCATTTACTCGTTACACGCGGCTCCAACGTTTTTGTTTATTACAATCCTAGATTACATTTGGTTATTCAAATGCGAAGGCATTGACTGCTACTCGCTAATGAATCATTATTTAAAGGTTTTTCGTATGTTTGAATATAAAAGATAATTTTTATTAGGTGTGTTTTTCTGAACAGAACAGAAAAATCACCTAGTATACACATACAGATACTAAGTGATTTTTATAATACTAGGTGACCAACAGTTACTACGTACGTGTCATTTAGTATTTACATTTATCAACTAACTAGATGACGCCCGCTGCTTAGTTGCGCCAATATTCATTTATCGCGCCGGAATCCTACATTTTTCCGGAATGAATAGTATCCTATGTCCTTTCCCGGGACTTAAAGTACCAAATAGCAAAATCGGTGCAGTGGTTAGAGGAGAGGTAACAGACAGACAGACACACTTTCAAATTTATAAAATTAAATATGGATCTCCGGTCTTCCGCAGGTGCTGCTGTTCCCCGAAGAAGGCTGGGCCCGGAGCGCCTCTTCATCCTACTGGACGCTGCAGCCGTGCTGGTGGCGCCGCTCGCGGTGTAAGGTGGTGGAGGTCGCGGGGACTAGGAGGTAACTTAATAGCCTTCATGGCATGGCATAGGCCCACGTCCGATAAGAGGTGATCGATTTTTTAAGGAGAGAAAATAGATCGTATTGATTGTATAGTGCAACGCAAACGTCCTATAGAACGGTCGGACGGGAACGGCCTTATAGAAAAAACGTGGGCTAAACATCTAAGTGTAAAATTTACGAAATATTATGTAAAGTAGTCGCAAGTAATCGACACAGTAAAAACAACAGAAAAATAGACAAAAGTGCGTATGAAATACGAAAATTAAAAAAAAACCGTACGAAATATTGTGTAAATTAAAATGTTTTGATGACTACATAAATATTATTAAATTGCAACATTCAACAAACAAAATATTAAAACATTTCAAAGGAAACGAATTCCATTAGCGAAATAAACTCGGACATAATTCAAACACGAAATTAAATGTTGAGGCGAGGCAAGGAAGTGATGTATCATGTTGTTGGACGTTTAACGTGCTTTTGGCAATTAACTGCGGTAGTAAGGTACAGGGGGACAGGTAGGTGTGAGGATTGAGGGTACAAGGTACAGTTGGATGTGGGGACTGAGGTACAAGTTACAGGAAGTTGCCATTTTCACAAGCGGCGCCACTGTTGCGCGATTGCAGCGCCTCTACCACGGAATTTGTGAAACAACGTGTTCAGAGTTTTAATTAAGTTACTGAAAAAAACTTTCTTACTTATTAATAGTGATAATTGACATTTTATTGTGATGATAGAAGCAAAATTATTCATTAATGTAGTAGTTTGTTATAAAAAAGGTTCATTTAGATACTTTGCGGCCCGACGCTTTCATTGTGAAAAGTATACAGCAAATATCACGACCCTTTATTTGTGATTGACATAATATGTTTTCTGACACATGTATACCGAAGTTTAGAGACCCTAATCACTGTAGTAAAGTCACTCTGACATGTTTAGAGGTCTGTAACAGAATATGTACGACGTACGTAACATAATACACGTGGCCATAAGTTTAAAGCGAAGTATTTGAATTGTTTTCTTTGTTGTTCAAAAGAAGCACATTGTCCATCTCTTTTCGTCAGTTTTTTGTCTCTCTCTAGTATTAAAAGCGACCAAAAAGCGATTCGAAGTGATCGCAATTTGTACGCACATCTATCTGCGGCGCGGCGGTACGTGCAGTAAATAAAGATGGCGGCCGAGTTGGCGGGAACGAGATAGTATTTATTAGCTACACCACCTCCGAGGGAATATTTTAGCTTTGCTTTATTAGCTACTATTTCTTGTACGTTTGTGATATTACGGCCGCCCACGGAGAATCTATTTTACAGCGTTACTCCCGTTTTAACCTCTGAATAATTCGGGTATTTGTCTTCGAGTAAAACACTTTGTATTCAAAGGTCGATTTACACAGAAAGCTACTTAAATCATTTAACTATAGACTTATAAAATGCGAGACGATGTTATTTTCATTAGTGATTAAATAGTACACTACGCACCTAGGGCAGGAAAATAAGAAATGTCTCAGATCACATGTAATGTGAACATGTGATCTGAGGCTTTCTTATTTACTGCCCATAGTGCGTATACTATTTTTCTCATCGACGGAGGCGGAAAACGGCAGCATCGGTAAGCGCAGCGGGAAGAAAGTTGACGTTTTCCGCCCGGAGGTGAGAAAATATATTTTAATTAGTATGAAATACGATAGAGAGCTACTATTCTCTGACTTATAACTTGTGACCACCATTAACATAAGTTTATGGAGACATTTTAACTATAACGCAGTAAATCGTACGATCCAAGTTGGCCCATTTATCCGTTCCGGAAAGCTGGCTGTTAATTACGTAGCTATTCATTCATCATTATTTAACAAGTTGCCTCTTATTGTAAAATTTATTGAACATCCAACTTCAGCGAGGATTCTCAATTTCACTGGGAACTTAGTTAAGCGTCACTAATTTTTGACTTTACTTTTACCGAATGAATTTCACGAGAATTAGGAATTCCTAACTCTTTTAATTAGAAAGCCGTTAATATTAGAACTTCGAAGTATTTTAAACGTAACGTAAACTTCGGTATTAACTTCCTTTACAAATTCATTAAGTACTTATATTGACATTAAAATCAATATTAATGCTTCCTTGTAAACATTTTTAAAATAGATTTTATTTAAATCATTGTAATAATCAAAAATTCACAACGCTGTCGTCATTTTTAACAGCCGGAGATGAGCATAGATTTTGAACTGTAACAGGAGAGTTAAATGAAACAGTTAGCGTTAACGATTATTGCGATTTGCCCACCGGGTCCCGGCGTATATCAAGATAAAGGCAGACACACAACAGTGCGGCGTTATCACACAACCAAAGTCAAATACATTCTTCTGTTGTTGTTCAAATTAGTGTAAACTCGGCTTGTGTCACGATAAGAGTCAAAACACAAAGCCGAGGGATTCCCTCGGCGACGTAGAATCTGGACGCGTATTTTCTTCTTGTTGAATGTTGACTATTGAAATTGATGTGAACGCTCATCGTGATAAACGCCGCTATAATTTTGTTATTGGGACGACCCAATAACAAAATTATAGCGGCGTTTATCACGATGAGCGCCGAAACACAGTCGCGTAGCGGCAAAGCACAGCCAAAATCTTCCCGTTGCAAATTCAGTGGCGGTGTTTTCATATAATATTATGTACTGACAGTTGAAAGAGGTGTAGACTTGTGCCAATAACAAAAGAATCATACTTTTATTGCTATCAATGGACTACGTCTGTGCATCTCATACAAGCTCAGTAGGAAAGATTCTCATGTTCCTATGAACATGAAAATCAGAACATTTAGGTTTCAACTTTCAATAAACCTCAATGGTCTGTAGCGCTTCGTAGCTGCGTCGCTACGAGATCATGTGTATAGGCCCTTAAACCACTCGTAAGATCTTCGCGCCTTTTAATGCTCGAATAATTCCGCTAGGAAATTAAAGCTGGAAACAAATATAGCCTATTAGCCGAGTCTTTTATGTGGGTTAATCTCGCCAGTAATTATCGAGTTAGCTCTACATGTTTAGTTGCAAAATAACTGCCAAATTGTTAAGGTTCAGTGTTTTCCCAAATAGACTGTATAATATAAATGTTAAATATCTACTCATAGCATAGTAGCTACGCATTATGATGACCTCTATTTCTCAATGGTTGAGCGTATGGCGGCTCAAGCCGGGGGTCGCGGATTCGAATCCCGCCGACAGGAACAAAAAGTTTTCAATGTTCCTGGGTCATTAAATATGTGTATGATATGATCTTAAATATATTTATAGTTTTAAATATATTTCCGTTGTTTGGTACCCGTAACACAAGTCCTTCAGGTACTTAGCACGGGGCCAGACTGACGTGGTGTAAAACGTCCATAGGTAGTATTATTATAGACGTGCTATTTTCTCGTCATGTAGAGATTTAGATGACTATTACCCATTTAATATTTATGAAGGGGTCTTAAGCTTGCTAAAAGGGTTCAAGTTCTAAAGATTCGTGTCTGAGTACTATAAAATATACTATTAGAATGAGGTTTTAAGTATACCTACATAAATTATTTTAAAATAAACAGTTACCAACAAATCTTACAATCTGGTGACTGAACCAATCTTGCTGATATTTTTCAATTTACACCTATTAATCTATAACTATTAATGTAGGTACCATCGAGGAAATTGATTCCTAGGCAGTTGACAGACCAACGTCATTTGGCCGGATCATGTCAATTCAATGTTAATTGTGATCTGTCGGCTGGGTTGGACGTAACGTGACCAAACTACGTAGGTCCCCCATCTACCTAGGAATCAACTTCTCTGATAGTACTTGTAATGTTAAATTTAATGAATAAACGTTTATTTATTCAATACCTAACATAGTGAGCTTAGAATACTGAATAACATTTACATTTTTAAAACATAAGAATATATAATGTACATACAATCATGAAACAATTAGGGCTTGCGGCCCTCCGCCCTCCGTATGTGCCGTATATAATTTAGGGGCTGCAAATCCGCAGAATTTATTTTAAGCGAAGGAAATAAGCCATTACCGCGGTATCTGAGATTCTCGCGTCGTCCCGGCTTTAAGGGCTGCTGCTCGGCGATTTACACTGAATTTATTTTGCTCAACCCTAACTCGGGTTAACACTGTAATATGTTTCAAATTAGATAGCGCGGAAAAGTAGATACCTGTACCGGCAGCATCTGAGCAGGGAATTTTACAAGGAACGTTAGTGATACTACTGCTTACATGAGAAAAATTCTAAGTTCTTTCTACGTCGTAAAAGTGACTAAACAACGAAACTTCGCAATATATTTAAGATACAATATGGTGGGTCTATGTCGTTTATTTAAAAAAACATAATATTACGTCAATTAACCTACGGTTGCCATAGTTCCGAGTATCGCATTTTTAAGGAATGTAAGTACTTCATCAACTTGTACTACCTAATATTACTTCAACAACGTTTTTACGTAGGAAAAACCCTTAAGCAACAAAAATTACTTTTTATTGAGCTTAGCAATAGAAGTTAGATACATATAGTCTATATAATATTGCATTTAAAAAGCCTGTTATTTAAATTACCAGACATGTCCTCGAAAATAACAGGGAGCAGTGTGACATCGCCGTATTAACTGTATAAATTATTCCGTTGTCTTCATTTCATATTTCCAGCGGCGAGGAAAAATGCAAGCGAGAATTATTTTCCTATTTTCGTTCAGTGTTTGTCCACATTCAACAAACTTATATTATCTCGTCGTTCTTCCATTTTGTACCTTGAATAATTCTGTTTTTAGAAAAATCTGAGTTTTTAACACGAATTTTACTTTAACTACAAGTATTACCTTGTAAGTGATTTTTATTAACACTAACTTTTAGATAAGTAGGTACGGATTTTTTAGATATTTTTTTAAATATAACTGTTTCGGAAAAGGACAGAAGATATTTTTTATCTCAGAAAAATGCACGATTCTTTAGTAATAAATGAATTCTGGCATAATGAAGTTCCGGACAAAATCTATTTTAAAGCACTACCTAACTTACCCGAAAGAGTAGATCCCACCACAAACATTTCATGTAAAATGTTGCCAAGACGACCACATAAGGTTTGTCCTGTGTAAAAGATATCAGATCTCATGTAGAGCCAAGTTTATGAAGCTACACGGCCTAACTCTACTGACCCTAATTTCAACAAATTCTACGTATCAGTAAATATGTATTCGCTTCGGCTGCGACGTACAACCTTAAACTGGCTTAAACCTACAATATTAGACTTAAAGATCGTCCCGTAAAATAGCATAATATAAGCTCGGCTTATTTAGGAAACGTAAAGAAAATGGGACTGCACTACCGCGGTGCAGTTGGTGCAGATACGAGATAGTGTCACTAAAATCATTCCTAGTTTAACTCGGTGCCTTTGTTCGCAGTTTCATTCACTGGTTCTGTGTAGCTCTGTGCTCTGTGTCTGGTAGAGCTTGCGAAATACCACGTGATTTAAATATGTTTTCAAGTATTTGTTTTTGATATTCTGCTTTTTGTGAAATACCTCCTAATATTTGTATAATGTTCCGATTCATTTTGTGAAGAAATATCAGTGTAGCCGTATAATGCTACGAATTTAATATAAAAAATGCACTTTAATGTACTCTAATTTCAATTTTATTATAACAAGATTAAATTTATAAAAAAATAAATGAAACAGTTTTGCTCATGGAACTTTAATTATTATTATCATCATCAAGGTCGACCATTGAATTCCTAGTACCAGTTGAAAAATTATAAACGATTTGAAACTACAAGCTAAACCCAGCCGAACTAGGTAATAAGGCTTTCTAACACTTGGTAATAAGTCTATATTATATCACAATGGTAAAGTCGCATAGTGTGTAATCATTTATCAGACAACGGTAAATGGTATCCAATCTTTCAAGAAAACCTTTGATTTAAGTAAACGTTAAGTAAGACTTCTAATAGTGTATCATTACGGAGGAAAATACCGAGCAATTACTACAAGAAACAAAGGAGAATAAAGCTTTTTAATTCGGGCGGGTAAATTGGAGGGCCGAAACGCCGGGCCACGGAGTAACGGCGCCATTATGTCGGCCGAAACGTGTGAGCCAGAACGTGCGCTGCCTAACAACGCCATCTTTCGAAAAATCCGATACAACCGTCCGTCATAATTACTACGATCTTCCCGCAGTTTGTGCTGATACTTTTTAGGGTTCTGTACCCAAAGGATAAAAACGGGACCCTATTACTAAAACTTCGATGTCTGTCCGTCTGTCCGTCTGTCCATCTGTCCGTCTGTCCGTCTGTCCATCTGTCTGTCTGTCTCTAGGCTGTAACTCAAAAACGGTAATAGCTAGAGAGTTGAAGTTTACACAGATTATGTATTTCTATTGCCGCTATAACAACAAACACTAAAAACAAAATAAATTAAATATTTAAGGGGGGCTTCCATACAACAAACGTGATTTTTCAAACATTTTTTGCTCGGTATCAATAATTACAACCGGTAGGCACCTGAAATGTTCACAAAATACTCTGCTGTATTTATACTTTAATAATTAATAATAAAATTTAAATAAAATAAATAATTATGGCGGGCTCCCATATAAAAAACACATTTTTTTTATATTTTTGCTCTATAGGTACTGGTACGGAACCGTTCGTGCGCGAGTCCAACCCGCACTTGGCCTTATTTTATACTCGCAATTATTTTATACTCAGTAGTGTGTAGTTTAAACTAAGAAGAGTAGGGGTATTCTGTCAAATTGCGTTATCAGTATGTAGAATCCATACTAATATTATAAATGCGAAAGTGTGTCTGTCTGTATGTTACCTCTTCACGTCCAAACCGCTTAACCAATTTAGCTGAAATTTGGTATCGGGATACTTTTAGTACCGGGAAAGGACATAGGATACTTTTCGTCCCGGAAAAATGTACGGATCCCGCGTGAAAAACGAATTCTGGCGCAACGGAGTTGAGGGCCTGATCTAGTAAGTAACGACGTAAGTAACGTCTTCCGCAACAGATATGCCGCGGCACACTGGTCTACCATGGTCAATGGTCATCGTACTTACTTCTAGTTTATAAGAACCAAAAAAGGGATCATCTTAGGACGATCGACGAAGGGATGAAAAATCAGCGTACACCGTGCACATGGTTGGTGGTGAACCTCCAAAAATTTTCAATTTTCACATGTACAACACTGTACTAAAGAATAGTTACTGAACTTCAGTGTCTTAAATTGCAAACCATGCAATGATTTTATTACATTAGGATTTGTTCACACTAAAGCTAGACAAGATTTGGCAACGCAAAGAGATACAAAATAGAAATGATCAAATGACAAATATTTAATCCTCGTCTCGTTTCCGTGAAGTATCAAGTAGCCCTAAGTCGTTAATCGTGCCATCATCTCAAAGCATACCTAAGTAGCTTTGAGATGATGGCACGATTAACGACTTTAAGATGATGGCACGGCAGAACGGTAGATCATGTTTGCTTAAGTTAGCAAACATGATCTACCGTCTCCTTCATCTAATATCTCCATGCCTTATGTATAAGACAATACACATAGTAAAGTATTTTAATAACATTCTATACAAAAATGAATTTCAGTTTTTGTTAGTCTCGTTGCTCGAGAACAGCTGAACCGATTTGCCAAATTTTAGTCTTAAAGTTAAAATATTCCAGGAAGTACATGGAAGGTTTATAGGGTGAGAAAATTTAGGAGTTAAGTGATACGAAGTGACGGGTCATCTAGTCTAATACATAAAATTCTCGTGCCACAGTGTTTGTGCGCGAACTCCTCCAAAACGGCTCAACCGATTTTAATGAAATTTTGTATGTACATTCGTTAGGCATTCGTGAGAATAGGTTTTTATCTACTTTTTATATTTATACTAGAAATAACTTATATGGCAAAACAACGTTTGCCGGTTCATCTTGTATCAATATAAGATTTTGGTATTGAGTGAATGTTTGTTTTCAGGCACACGACGCACGCCCGCATGGTGGTGAGCGGCGTCAACGCGGTCTACATAGTTGGCACCTTCAAGCACTCCGGGACTGATGCTGATTTTAAGGTAATTAAAAAATATATACAGACGAACATATAACTCCTCCTTTTTGGAACTCGGTTAAAGAGCAGTCATATTAGTAAAGCAGCGGATGTTGGCATCATTTCATTCCTACAGCGCTCTATCTTCTCAATATGTTATTGTCCTGTACAGCTTCAAGTAGTTATCATGGAGTGACATATAGGAGCCGACCATTAATTAATTGATATTTTAATTAACATTTTTAACAACCCCTCACCCCTGGTGTTACATACAATGGGGTTTAAGACTACGATTTATATTACTTTCGTAATTTTTGTCAAACCTTTCAAGCCTCACGTGATTAATGGTCAATCCTATACAGGTGCTAAGCAAATCAATAGAAGTAAACTTGCAACTCTTCTGTTTGTTGCGAGTGTCCATGGGCGACGGTAGTGGTTTTCCATCAGGTGACCCGTTTATTCGTTTGCCTCTTAATTTTATATAAAAAAAACTTACAATTTAAAAACAATTTAAATTGATAAAGAAGCTGGTGACTGGGTAACAGTACTTAATAAGCGGTAAACATGTCTCAAACCAGTCTGCTTTCTGGTGTCCGCCTGAATGACTATAACTAAATATGTCTACTTGTGCCAGTCGGAATTATATTGATACTACAGCCTTTATTACAAAATGAAAAAAAGGAATATGGTATTTAATTTACAATAAAGCTACACTACACTGGTGCAAATGCAAAATACTTATTATGGTTTAATTATTATAGTATTTAATTATATTACAAAAGTAAATGACAAAAGTTGACATTGTTTATAGTGATATTACTCAGATTTTGATCACGCTTAGCTGTATAATGTATATATGGCAGTACCGTATAAATAAAAAACAAATAATAAAAGAGCCCACCTTTATATGAGCTACCAGCTGCAAATAAAATCCATTTACGCCGCCAAACGGAATAAAAAATAATCTTTAATGGATTTAACTCACTTACTGGCGGGATTTAACGTGATTTTTAGGGTTCCATACCCAAAGGGTAAAACACTATTACTGAGACCTCCCTGTCTGTCCAATGTCCATCTGTCTGTCACCAAGCTGTATCTCAAGAACCGCTAGTTAAAATTTAACAACTAAGGGTCAATTCAGACCGCAACGCGACGCGTAGATGCATTTCTAAATTTGTATTGAATTGACAGATTTCAATTGCGTGAGACGCCTTGCAAATCTGTCTAATCCATACAAATTTAGAAATGTATCTACATCCGCATTGCGGTCTGAATTGACCCTAAAACGGAACCCTTCGCGCACGAGCTGGACTCGCACTTGACAATTTCTTTGTTCCAGTTGTATCTGACGACAAACGTGACGCAGGCTGACTTCAACATGGGGTACACTATGACGGGCACGCTGGAGCGAGGCAGCCGGTCCACCAACACCTTCCAGGTCACGCACTTTGCGGTCCTCCGCCGCTGCGACCACGAGGGGCATCATCTGAAGAACGCTTGAGTAGGAAGTACGCAAAAATATAGCTCCATTTCAATAATCATCTCAACTGTTTTAGGGTCAATCCAGACCGCAACGCGACGCGTTGATGCATTTCTTTTGTATTGAATTGATTGATTTGCTTTTGAAGTTGAAGAACACAACTTGATAATAATATGATAACTGATCCTTTTGTTACAAATTACTGTACTTGTTTTCGCATTACTTAGTTTAATATTATGTTAAAAATTTTAGCGTTTTGAAAAGTATTCTCTACCATCTTGATTTAAAATCTCTAGTCTCTACAAGAAAGTTTAAGCGTGAAGAGTCAACAGATAGAGAAACGTATTAGCTCAGACAATTAATTAAATAAACCAACAACTCGATTATTGAGACTGTTCAGTTGAGGTTTGAGACAAGATCTCTACGTTATGTTAATAGATAATATGTTCTCTCAAATGCTCTGAAAGAACAGCAACAAAGTATTTTTGTAAACTAAAAAAATAATCAATTGTTGACTCCGCACCGTTTTAAAACGTATGAATATTTCATCGAGTACAGTTTTTCTTCGCTGTTGTCTCTGAATAGTTAAAATGGCTACTTCGAGTACATCAGCGCAAGAAACCGAAAACTTTATTTACAATGTTTTTCTCTTTTAAACATATTTGGATATCGATTACCTTTATATGATACGTTTATGTAGAGACTAATTTTGCAACTTAACTCGGGTGTAAAAAATAATAAGCCATTTTGCAATCACAACCCTATTACCATAAAACTCACTTAGCTTAAGGTTTTCCGAGGAAATAATAGCGATTAAGCGACTTATATGTCAAGACAGCTTAACAGAATATGAGCTTTTAATACCTAGTGTGACCTAGTTTTGAGAACAACTGATACTTTGTTAAAGAGCAAAGCTGTTTTCATGCAGGCTTAGTAAATTGTCCTTGTATATATTTAGTTCATAAGAAATTAGATACTAAGCGAATATGTGATCCTATGTTTTAAAAGTAATAAAACTGAATCCGTTATAGAGTTATTGAATTAATAATGGCTTTGTAGAAAGTGAAATAATCGTATTATATCTGTCTTTGTCCCTGGTTTAGATATATGCATGCGAGGGACAGAGATAGCGAAATGCCAAAGACTAATATAACCTCTAGATAGCGAGGTCGACAGGATGATTTTTATCTTGCGACAGCAATGCAACAGGCGAAAATTTAACAATATTTGAATGACAAGAGATATTGTACAATATCTGCTGTCACTCGCCTGTTTCATCGCTGTCGCAAGATACCTAATCACCCTGCATTACCAGTACTTTCCCTACTCTACCTAATGCTTTTAGCGTCCTAGCTTTTAACGTACAGTATTTTTGTAAACGATTAAGTATTTTTATAAACAGTCAACTATTTACTCCACCTATATATCTCTACTACTTATTCTTATTATTATATTGTAGATGCGAGCATTTTCTGTAAATACAGATAACGAATCTGATGATGGCCTCGGTTCTAAGGCGGCAAGGGTAACATTTTCTTTTCAATTTACTGCCGTTCTTCGATCAATATGTCATGCTAAAAATATCGGTAGTCTGCCTACAGCTCGATAGTATTTTTTTAAGTTCTAGCAGTATCTAGCTAGTATAGATAGATTTTCCTCGAAAATTTCTAGAAATTTCTCGTCGTTATCGATGTGTAGCTAAGTCAACATTTCAATTCAGTAGTCTAGTTAAGGCAGTGCGCTAGACTTAGAAATTTAAGATCTTTAGCCGTTACATCTGTAGATTTCTCCCCTTTAACTCACATGAATCATTGAGACTAGAACTTTCTATAGTTATCAATACATTATAGTGTTAAAATGAACGAGAGTCAAAGTACCTGTTAGTCCCCCGGGCTTACTGTACATATTAATTTCGGTCCACATCGAGGAGTAATGCAGTTAAAATGGCAGCCAGATAATATGTTTTTAACGCTTCGCCACACAAAATAATAACAGAGAGCAATTCGAAACGAGAGATTTAAAAAACATTTTTACGTATGCGTTGTTTTATACGATTTAATGGACTAGCCGAAATTTAAATAATATAAATATGTAGCGATACATCCATTGTAAATACGTTTTGTTCAATTTCATTGCGATATTTCTCTGCTTTCAAAACAGTAATCGTTGAAGTAAACATACTTACTGAAATATACTACGCGCTCTACAGCATTTTTGTGTTATAACTTATAAGTCCCCTTCTTCGAACTCATTCTTAAATCTAAGTCAATGAACTAAATTTTTTGAAGTCTATTAAAATTTTCTGAGTAGGTAACTTAGAACAAAGTAAATTGGAAATCGTTTAGTATAAGGAGTTTGTATGTAACGCATAGTTATGAACTCGAACGTCCAGTATCGCACTCCCTCCAGTAATCTACACATCAATTTTATATGAAAATATTTAACTGAATTTGGCTAAGATATTTAAGTATAGCTGTAAGTGTAGACGAGTCTTAAATAAATTTAAAAAACATCAGATATGAAATGTAAATCGGATAGTTTTAAAAGATGGCCGAAAGAATAGGTACTCAATTACTTTTTTTTTGAAGCAGAAAGCTAAAATCAATAATTTCATAATTTAAAATCCTGGAGAATAAAGATATAAATTAAAATTATTATACTTGCATTATTTCAATCACTTTTTAGAAAAAATACTTGAAATACTTGCAAATGTACCCGATAAAAAAAACTTGATGGTTTAGTAAAATATCAATTGGTTGTGAAACAATATTTTAGGGGTTTTGTCTATTATTACAATAGACAATACTTATATAGTAATAATTGTTGTATAATACAACAATTAGTAGCTCAGCTTTCCCTTTAAAGTACTAAAAATAAAAAAGTCAACTTCCTTCCTTGCCAGACAAAACTTTCTTCGGCGTTAGTGACTGAAATTTTAAAATTGAAACTTATAAAATGTACCTTAACTTAGTAAAGCTTTTAGTTCAACTGATTTCTTACTAATCCTCTACGTGATGAGATTTGCATTACGCAGTCTTTTTTGGAATGTCTGTGAAAACTTTCCTCTTAATAAAAACTATAAACTATTGACTTAACTAGTTGTAAACTAACTAGTCATAACTTCGTGCTAGTCGTAAAAATGCTTCCTTAGAAAATTTACTTTTAAACGTAGTCATGATTCTTGATCTCGTAATTATTTAGCATAAATTAAAGTGTTTTTGTTAATTAATTTGTTTTAATTAATACTGCTACGTAGAACTAAATCTAAGTCAAAGTTTAACGGCCACACTCAGAGAAATTTAATAATAGTAATAATTAATTAAGTAGTTATTATTTTTTATAAAATTAATCATTAATCAGAAAATGCGTGGAGCTCATGTTAATACCGCTAAGAGTAGACGCTGAACAAAATTTTCTATACTTATAACGTACAACGACGTTTGTACTGCGAATATTTTCATCACCCCGACACATTTTATTATTTTAATTTAACAAGATGTTATACTTTTTATATGATTTATACATTATATTAGTTAGGCTTCTACTCTCTTTTGCAAGCTGTAATAAAAGTCTCTGAGTGCATTCGTTAGTGTTTCTGCAAACTGTCGATGTACGATCTAGCTGCTAGATTCTAGATAGGAAATTGTCAATCATACACTAATTGGTTGACGAGTCTTCAATGCCAATTAAGCGTCGATTACATCTAACCGACCTGCGGGAATGACGTCATATATGTTCTTATAGAAACTGGACGATTACGGAATTCTCAAACGCCTCTCAAAGTTACCGGCTCTTTAAATCACATAATATTTAAAAAGAAATCGATTTGAATTCTTTCTTTGGAGTCGTCAACTGATTTTTCTTATGTATAGATACTTGTATGATATACAATAAGTATAACTTAAGAGCTTTTTAATTTTAGAAGCGTTTGAGAATTATTTGTGTATATCCTATTAATAATTAATGAAGTCAACGCAAACTATTTTATGCTAAGTGTAAATGTTAATGTAAGAATTGTAATATTATATTAAAGTTGTGAGATTATTTTTGTATAATAACTGTAGTAATAATTATGTACCGTTTGATATTTTTAAATTATTATTCCAATTTTTAAATGTCGATCAAATCGTCGTTGTGATAATTTTCAATTTACCTGTTTGTTATTGTTTTATTTATTTTAGTTGATTTAACGTCAAGTAACTAGTAAGAAACGACACAACCAGGTCCAAAACATCTGTAGATCTGTGTGTACTTTGAATCTCCTGTTTTTTCCAACATTAATATTGAATCTGTATTAATGTTGGATTAAATTATGTCATTATAACGCAGCCGTGTACTATTAGAAAAATAAATTCAGAAGCAGAAGATGGACCTACGTTACTTGGTCGGGTTATGTCAAGTCAATGTTAGTCGTAAATCATAATCAATTTATCTTATATATCAGCCAATCCACAGATATTTTGACCGAGATATAATTTCAGTTTTACTCAAGAACTTGTTCCTACTTTTAAGTTAGAAACGCTCAACTTTTAATTGACTAGATGAAAAGTGCCAACGTTAGGGAGCTTCTAGGGTAAGATGTGTAAAAGTGTAAATATTCGCTTCTTATTGTCAAAGCATTGAACGAAACCAAATAAAGTGTATAGAAAAGGCGTGTTTTATTCCAATATCCCAGCGATAATCCAATTGAGAATTACCCCAAGGCTGTCTGCACAGAGCAATGAATAGATAGATGTAAAAGCAACACAGACAAAGTAAAGGGATATTTGTATTTTATAATAAAAATCGGCAAAGTGCGAGTTAGACTCGCGCACGAAGGGTTCCGTACCATTATAGAGCAAAAATAGTAAAAATTTGTGTTTTTTGTATGGGAGCCCCCCTTTATTATTTATTTTATTTAAATTTCATTATTAATTATTAAACTATATAAATACAGCTGAGTGTTTTGTGTACATTTCAAGTGTCTACCTGTTGTCTTCGTTAATACCGAACAAAAAATGTTTGAAAAATCACGTTTGTTGTATGGGAGCCCTCCTCAAATATTTATTTTATTTTGTTTTTAGTATTTTTTGTTATAGCGGCAACAGAAATACACAATCTGTGAAAATTTCAATTCTCTAGCTATTACCGTTCTTGAGTTACAGCCTGGAGACAGACGGACAGACAGACAGACATCGAAGTCTCAGTAATAGGGTCCCGTTTTAACCCTAAAAATTAAATATCTAAAAATGTATCAGTTCTTTTTGAAGACGGTAAATGGATGAGCTTATTTTATGATATTTAATAAAAGATAAAATTGTTTGTGATTTATTAAACCTTCGAAAATTCCTGAAAGATTTTTAAATATTTCATAAATTACAATTAATATCCCTAGACTTTGGTGATGTGCGTATTTACACAATATACAGACAAGAAATTAGGAGCATGAAAATATTGAAGTGAGCCCGCATGGACGAACTAAATTCGAGTAAGTATGTTTTATCTTTAAGTTTGTATAATTATAGCTTAATTTAGTACTGTATGTTAATAGGTTTCAAGTTTGCTTAAGCCTAAGATTTATTTTTAAAATGAAATCATTTTTACAATGAAAAATCGACCTATGCGTAGAACAGAGTTCTATGTGATCATAGGACAAAAATGATTTTATTGTATAAATGAAATAGGAAATCAAAGCTACTACAGTCTCTCATTTTCTGAATTTTTATATCTTACTTATTTTCCGAGATACAGAATCGTAAAACGTCCTATTTGAAGTAAGCTCCGTCTTAAAATGCACCAAGCGTACATTGGACGAGGAGAGGGGAGCGCGCGTGGCGCACCATTGTCACTTCGAGCGTTGTTGTGCGGAGACAACGTTGTTGTTGCGTCATGTGCGTAGAAATTTTCGCTTGGATAAAAATTGTTTGACTATAGTAAATATTGGCTACTAAAAGTGTTTTGAAGTCATGGGAAATCTATATTGATATCAGATGTTGTTTTGTGGAGGGTTAGAAAAATACGTTTCTAAGTGTAAAGAGTGAGAGTTGTTTAATATTTATATGTTAGGTAAATATTCGTCGTGTTATCATCAAAAATAATGTCGTAAAAAGTTGACGTTATAAGTGATGATAGGACGATGTTGAACAAATACTTTAGAGCTTTTATGGGCTACATGTAATTATAGGACGCTTTTTTACGGAATGACTGATGCATTTTGTAAGTCCGTTGTACAGATGGGACGTTATCACCTGAATCATAGCATAAGATAGGACGTTGTACGTTTAAAAATATTGTCAAATATAAATATATTTTTAATTTTGTATATATAAATGGTTTAAATCTGTATTATCTTACAACTTATGGTGTGTGACAAATCAAAATCATAAAATTATCACTTTTGTGCGCATAATATCATTTACCTATAGCAACATACTTAATATTATTTTTAAATTTTTTAATAAAATGAAGTATTCTATAATACAATACTATAATTATTATAATGTATACATAAGTAAAATTTGTTTTGCTTGTAATACATTTTTTGACATTTCATTTGATGAAAAATATAACACAGCAACATTCGCCTTTGCCTCCGGGCGCCAGCAAGCAAGCCAGCAACTGGACGATGTTTGGCATGAAACTAATGAAGAGCCTAATCCATCTGCTGAAAGTAAAAATGGTTGAATGCTATTAACGGCGAGGACCGTTAATAGCATTCAACCATCTTTATTTTCTTTAGAAGCGCCTTCTAGTTTCAAATTTCCGACAGCACGTGTACTCTGGTTAGTCAAGAATTGTTAGTACAAATTCCTTTGCCAACTCTCTCTGAAATCTGACTCTGAACTCTGAATCTGAAGTCTTCAGACCGCAGACAAATTGACGCCTTCGGGATGTAATGATGGAGGAAAATGCGCCTTTCATGGACTGCTTTCAGAACCAACACGTCCATTCTGGCTAAGCTGAACATAAAAACAAGGCTCTGTACCGCCTGCCTCAAATAAATGTATCTTAGAATATCACTATGGACACATAGCCAAAAAGGAAGGAGGCAATATTAAAATAGGCACTGGCAAGACTGGGGGCGAAGAACTGAGGGGCCGCTGTCCAATGCGTTAGTCCGATCAAATCCACACTGCAATTATTGAGTCAATCGTCTACGATGCTCTTCGAATAGACGAAGACAGGAAAAGTGGGCGTAACATCATTAGCAGGAAGGTTATTAAAGGGAAGGTCACGACCCTCTGATATGAGGAACACGACTATAGGGAATAGGATCACTTAGGTTACTAGTACTAGTTCTTAAGTTTCCCGGCCGAAAGAAGAGATCATGAAATATAAACCAAATATAATCTATATCCATACTTACATTATTGTAAATGCAAAGGTGTGTTTATCTATATGTTTATTCGCATGTTACCTACCTCCTCACGCCCAAACCGCTAAACCGATTTTTTTTATATTTAAAATGGGAATACTTTGAATCCCGGGAAAGGACATGGGATACTTTTCATGTCAATGTTCTGTTCTCGGGGGATAAGTACGGGTAAGGCCAAGTTAGCCTTGAATAAGCTAAGTATTCTTATCAGAACGAGACAGTATTTCAGTCCGAGGCAACGCGGCAACGCCTAAAACTCTACAAGGTGAAGATTCGACCTCACGTGGAATACTGTTCTCATCTTTGGGCAGGGGCCAAAGATGAGGACAAAATACCAACTATTCCCTCTGGATAGTAACCAACGAAGGGCTACTTGGATTGTAGACAGCCATTGGGTTTCAAACAAGCTAGAGTCTAGACTCTAGACCCTTTGGACTTACGCGGAGATGTATCTTCGCTCTGCATCTTCTATCTGCTGAATCACGAGGAGTATAATTGTTCGCGATCACACCTCCTGCAACATTCCATCATTCCACGGGAATATATAAACCATCCTCATCACCTTGATGAGTCTTTCACAGTAAAACTGAAACAAACTGCCGCCATCTGTTAATTTTCCGGACCTATACGACCTACAAACCTTCAAGAAGAGAGCCTCTTAAAAGGCCGGCCACGCACCCGCAGCTCTTCTGATGTTGCAAGTGTCCATAAGCGACGGTGGTTGCTTTCCATCAGGTGACCCGTTTGCTCGTTTGCCTCCTTTTTAAAAAAAACCTAGGAGCAGTCGAAATATACAGTTGGCACTAACAAATCTTACAGATTTGTTAGTGCCAACTATGATTAATGGTAGCAATTTTGTTCAAAACACCACCTATTTTGAGATTTTTTATTAATTAAACGTTTTTTTTTAAGAAAAAAAATATTTTTTTGTGTATAGGAAGTAATAAGGAAAATTACATAGGACATAAAAATGGCAGATAACTCCAACAAAAAACGAGTGATATGAATATGAAACGTAATTTCATTCAGAAGTTTCCATAAAACAATGTCTGGTGTTAAATATGGACCCTCGTCTTTCCGCTATAGAATGTCTTAAGTTGACATCGGACCCGCTATCACGGTAAATATAATGAATAATTAAAAATAATATATACCACGTAAATGAAGAGGAATTTCTTAATAACATACAAAAAATTCAAAAATATAAGTCTTACAGTTTTTAAGCTATTCAAGTTTTTCAACTTGCAAATCTTCTGATTGCTCTACTGAAAAGTAGTGATTTTGTAGATCGGACTTTGTTCTACGCATAGGTCGAAATATGATACAAAACTTGGCCTGTGGCGATATTAAGATGAGGAATCGGTCATAATGTTAAATGTAAAAGAATATCTAACAAATATACAATTATAATTGAATATCAAATATCATATTGTTTTTATAAGCCACGACCGCAACCTTATGATATAGAATTACATACTTGCATTAGTGAGATTATGCTCTGTGGTGCCACAGGTTAATTACAGCGCAATAATTATGAGGCTTGTTTTAAGTGGGCATATTGAAAAGTATAAAAAAATCCTTGTATTTGTCTATACAAAAAACTTCAGTAGGATGGTTGGTAATCTATGTAGAGAATTAAGCAATCTTTTAAAAATGGTATGTAACATACCTACAATATGTTGTTATATAAATTACTAGCGACCCGCCCCGGCTTCGCACGGGTATAAAATATATACCCTATGTCACTCACTGAAAAAATGAATAAAATCGATTCAGTAGTTTTGATTTATATTCATTACTACCCGTGGCCCGCATTGGTCGGTACCACCGCAAAAGCTACGTCCCGCAATTTTAAATCTGTTATATCTTCGAAAATATTCATTTAAATCATATGCTGTAAGGGCCATATAGATCTATATTAAATCAATAATGTATTTAAAGTATTTAATTGAATAAGGATTAATGCCGTATTGGTTAAAATCGCTTCGAAAATTAGCCATTATTTGTAGTTAAAAGTAAATGACATAATTTAAATGTTATTGTGGGATATCCATAAGAGATAGACATCGCGAAGTTTTCTGTAGACTTTTTCATAGTGTACAAAACTTAGTACATTATTTTGATAAATCTCGTAGGGTTTGTAATGTAAGCGGAAAAAATGAAATTATTTACGAGACGAGTTAAAAACCCCACAAATAACAGTATTTTTCCACTATTTAATGAATGTTATAAACCTTCCTCTTTAATCATTCTATCTATTAAAGAAAACTGCATCAAAATCCGTTGCGTAGTTTTAAAGATTAAAGGGAACAAAGGGACATAGGGGAAAAAAACTACTATGTAGTGATATCAAGAAATTTTATAAGAAGTCCCGATAATTTCCATCAATGAGAAAGATAATGATGATGAACTATCACTAGGAACCGGTCCAACCGTTTGGATGCTACGATGCCACGAACTTACAACAACTCTCTTCTTGTCGGAGGTTGAATAATAATATGTTACATACAAAATAACTAGAAACACGTATCCAACGTACAAACACGGGGTAAAATAGTAAGTATGAAACACGACGTCACATAGTTTCATAACATTATGTTATCTGGACCAAGTTTCAGTGAAGTTACCGGCAAGTTTCATACTTGTTACCTAGGTGTAGGTATATTGTTATGTGGAGTTCTGACTTGGCCTTTTGTCCTGTTAGTTTCTAAGATTTGCCAAAAATACCAAAAGACCATCAGAATAATTGAAAAAATCTTTGATATTAATATTATTTTATTATTACTACAAACTTGGAAAGTCTGAAATTAACTTAAAAATCTTTAGACTGCCTAAATAAAAAAGAATTTTATCAAAAGCAGTTTAAAAAAGTTGAGCCTAATTCAAAATAAAGTTTTGGAAGTAAAAACTCTTAATACCTTTGTTTCTCAACCTTTTTGTTTTTCGGTCGGATACAAACGACTTTTCTTTTTCTAATTGAAATTGTTTCCTAGATTTCCTTTTTCTTTGAGTGTTTTTTGTGGTTGAACCTGAAAATTAAAATCATAGAGTCGACGTTTTGCATGGTTGATAAAGAAAGTCTTCTTATAACGCCATGGGAATTAAAACTTTTGATCATAATATTGTTCTCGGTGTAAGATTAGTAAATCTTTATTTAGTAAGCAAAATGTACCCAAATAAAATACTTGTTTCTGTTTTATTCAAGATCTACCGTAACTACAGGACTGCTATCAATAATAATATTATATTTATTACAAGTTACAACCCCCATTGTAAAACACTCATGAAAAGTGTCATACTTTTGGTCTAGTTTATATTACGTTTAATAATTATTTAACTTTAATTTAATGAAGAGTTTGACAGAGAACTAGACTTTATGTCAAAATTTTCATTGAGTTAAAGTCATTAAGTGATCATTAATAATTAAATCTCTCCGTAATACTTATCATTGCGGCAAAATGGAAAAAAATAAATTAAAAAAAAAGTATGTTTACGTTGAACTCTACTTTGCGTCAAACGCAATACGTAAAAGGATCACATAGTATTTTGATTACATGATGACCGGTGTAAAATCCTTTCTGCTTACTAAAAGCCATGGCACCAATCGCGTAACCGTGCTTAAATTATTCAGTCTACGGTGTCTCAACTCCCAAATTTTATGTCCCTACTCCCTGCCCCAAGCTATTTTAAAATGGGCCTGCATAAATTCGTCACGTTGGTCCTTCTATATTATGTTAAAGTCACTTAAAAGTAGTATTTATATACACTTGGTCCCTCAACCTCCGATATTGTCTATAAATTATTATTAAAGTAAAATCATGGTCGGGGTTAGGTTATTTGTTACTAAGGTAGCCAAAGGATGTGAATTTATGTACTTGACCTTTTTTCAACGCTGTAGAGATCAAGATTAGTTTTCTTTATCAATTTTATAAAAAATGAAGAACATGATATACCTCGGAGTCCTTAACATAATTTAGGTCAGTAAGTATTGAAAGTTAATAATTATTTATAATGAACTCTCTGTATTTAACTACTCTGTGGGGAATTATAATCTATAAGCGAGTGTGTGCGTGCGTGTAATACCTAAGCCAGTTAGCCGGCGACAGTGGACGATGCTGTTCGAGCACAGAGTAGTCGTGATCACTGGCGCCAGCTCGGGCATCGGCGCCGCGTGCGCGCTGGAGTTCGCCGCGCGCGATGCCGACCTCGCCCTCGTCGGCAGAAACGTGGAAAACCTCCAGAACATCGCCAAACAGTGCGAAGATACCAGCGGCAAGAAACCTTTGACTATAATCGCCGATATATCAATCGAAGACGACGTTATCCGAATCATCACAGAAACTGTAGATCACTACGGGAAAATCGACGTTTTGGTCAACAACGCTGGTATTCTAATATTAGCTGGCGTGCTAGATGACATCGCGAGCTTCGATCAGATGCTGACGACCAACGTTCGAGGCACCTACTTAATGACTCAGAAGGCCATCCCTCACCTGCTGGAGACTAAAGGCAACATCGTCAACATCTCGAGTGTTCTATCGAAGCAAGCGATCCCAGCTATGATGCCCTACTGCATGACGAAAGCGGCCATTGATATGCTGACCAAGTGCGTTGCGCTGGACTTGGCTCCCAAGGGGGTGAGAGTGAATTCCATTAACCCGGGGCCCGTGAATACTAATCTCTTCACTAGAAACGGTGTCAGCGAGGACGTGAACGACAAAATGTACGCGGGAATGGAAGCCGCCATGCCTCTGAGAAAGCTGACGAAGAGCGCAGACGTGGCAAAACTGGCGTGTTTCCTGGCAAGCGACGATGCCAGCTGTATCACCGGCAGCTGCCATCAGATCGACTGCGGCTTGCATCTCGGTGATCCCGCTATTAAAGCGTAATCTGTCCGTGTATATGCATTTAAAAACATTATGTAATCAACTAAATAAATCTTAGTTTTTTTTTTTTTTTTTTTTTTATTTAAAAAAAAAACCTGATGGAAAGCAACTTCCGTCGCCCATGGACACTCGCAGCATCAGAAGAGCTGCAGGTGCGTTGCCGGCCTTTTAAGAGGGAATAGGGTAATAGGGGAGGGTAGGGATGGGAAGAGAAGGGAATAGGGGAGGGAAAGGAAGGGAATAGGGTAGGGGATTGGGCCTCTGGTAAACTCACTCACTCGGCGAAACACAGCGCAAGCGCTGTTTCACGCCGGTTTTCTGTGAGAACGTGGTATTTATCCGGTCGAGCCGGCCCATTCGTGCCGAAGCATGGCTCTCCCACGTATTCTACCGGCTTATTATTTTCTTAAAGAAATAAAAACTGGGGGGTGTGCCAAGCGTTCGTTAGTATGACGTTGACGTTCGACTCGTCTTATGTCAATTCCATACATTTTGATCGGCGATTATATAACGAAGCGAAAACGAAAAAGTTTCGGCTAAATAGCCAGATCTAAGTAATTATTTAAATAGAACAAAGAACATCGTAACGTAAAAAATAATATTAAATTATATCACAAGTAAATAACGTTATAATAATGTTTTCCAAAAGACGAAACGAGATAAGCACATTTAACGGTCCAATTAGCAGAAAAAATTGGAACAAAGAAAATATTAAAACATGTTAACAGGCGCCTTGAGGAAGATTAATGGGAGATACAATTCACGGGCGGAACAAATAGTATTACCCGCCGCGTACTCCCGGATACCTGGAATTCATTATCAGGGCTACTGAGGGAAGGGGAGTACACACTTGACAACATGGTAAGACAAGCGAAGCCGCTACTTTTACAACTGTATGAGTATACAGCTGTAAAACTTTGTTTTTACTCCGTGTTATTTATGAGTAAGTATATGTAGAGACGTAACTGAGCGTTAATGCCATTCATAAGTAGCTTACAACTTGATAGATCATAGATTGAAGATCAATACAACTTGAACCATTCATTATATTGTATTTAATAATTAAGATCTACATAATGAAATAGTAAATAACAATCTTACCTATTCTTATGGCCCCACTCAACGTTCTTTTAATGATTAACCTAATGAGTTGCTTCGTGAAGACTTAAACATAAAGTCATTTATAATTTCTGTATATTACAATCTTCATTACTGTACAATGTCTCTGAGTTGCCGTTGTAAAATTTTAATAAAATGTTTAAAACGACAGTTTATTTTTTTTTTTTTTTTTTATTTACCATTTAAAACAATACATATTACAAAATATTATATAATATATCATCGAGAAACCACGAAGGTTTTTAAGACGATATTACAAGTTAGCACCATATTACGTAGGTAGACCGTGCTTACCACCAAATACATACGTTAATATATTATAGACTCAAAGAAATTAATATGACATAGCCTATCCATCATTAAGAATCTCCGGCTTGTTCTTGCTCTTTAAAATATGTAGTCTGTGTGCCCTTATTGTGAAAGCAACTTACATACCACAAATTTTTTAGCCTGTCCAGAGGCGGCGTAAGGCGTGGGCGATATGGGCCACTGACTACGGCCTTAGAGATAGTACACGCGTCATCGCAGCGTTATTGCGAAGCAGTCTTAACGTCAGCGGGAGGGCGTGTTGTCCCCCTCCTTGCTTCGTCTCGGGGGCTGCTGTCCGTCATGTGTGCGTTGCGACGACGCAGCGGGCCGTGTGAACACCTTGGTTATTTGTATGTAAAACAACACAACGGCAGCACTGCATCGACGCAAGCTGACGCAACGCGCCATGTGGACTGGCTCTTACTGTCCAAAGGGCCTCGCGGTCCAAGCAATGACATGCATGACAGGAAAAACACCCTCAGTAGCGCAGTGTGCACACGATTCACATTCGGTTATCTCGACCGTCCATCGTCTCCAGACGCAGCCCCGTTATCTCCCGTTAATTTCGCCGTATAATCGTCTCATAAATTGATTGTGCTTCCACCGCGCCGTGTAAAATACAGGTATTTTTCAACACTAAATTTCCCTAACTGTACCATTACAGCCCCAGATTAGATAAGGATGTTCGGTGGTGGATTGGATGTGTATTCCAAATATTTTATGTTTTATCCTTCATTTGCTGTTTTGTAACTTGTAAACTTGTTGTAAACTTGTAATATAAAAATTAAAAAAAAAATGTAATTTTACAACATCATAAAATTTCATCAAAATAATCATACAACAACAAAGACAATAACTAAATAGAGTGCAAGCACTCTCACACATTTATTCACAAAGGAGTTTTAAGAGCATAGTAATTAGTATATATAATGCATAATATTGTATGCAAGTCGCTTACATAAATACTGGCGGATCACTACTATATCATATATTATACTAATATTCTGGTTATTTATATTATATCTTGCATTTGTTCAACACTAACACACAGATCGGCTACTGCGAAACGTCAGTTTTTGAGGTCGAGATGTTTGTTCAATATTGAATTTAAATATTTAAAAAAGTCATTATAAAACATTTTTCGAATATTCTACTTTAAAATTGAAAGAAAAATTTCATTATAATATTATGACTGATTTATTTTGTGCTAAGTGATTTATTTTAACAAAAAATAAATCTATCATTTAGGTATGTAAAATCTTGTTAAACAAAAGGTAATGCGTATAATATTATGTTCTTTGTTGCCACCTAAAGAAAACTATTTTAGAGCTAGTTATATTGATTTACAAAATTTTCTGAGTCGTTAAGATCTCAAGACTTAGCAGGCTTATTTTCTGACGGTTTCTACTCTCCTACTCAAAACTATTCTGGTACTTTGTATGAAGAACCATCTTCAAAATATCACGTACTCAAAAACGTAAAGTAAAAGTACTTGATTAGTTTTTGAGTAGGTCTATAGGTATTGAACAAGAAGTCAGTACTAAATTTAAAACCGACCTTGTTTATGTTTTTTTATATATATATAGATACTTAGTGTAACTTAGATTACAGAATTCAATATGAATATAACGATATCTCTTACGTTAACCCTTAACCACCTACCACATACGAGTAATATAATTGTCACACCATCTACCATACGTCTGTAGGACCCCTGCTAAAAACATACGATAACTATAAATAAAAAGGGGGAGACAAATATTAATTTAAGCAATTGTATTTAGGCACTACTAAACACTTTATTTATAAAATAAAACATGAATATCAACAATAATATAATAAAAAAAATTACAATCGTAAAAACTTACGTAACCTCCTGACAGGGGTCTCTCAGACCTCCGCAAGTCTTTATTTACCTAAGACAAATGCATGCACGCCTAACCTCGCCGAACCGTTGGGCGATAGCTAGGGGCGCAGGGAAAAGGTATAAAAGCCAACGAGTCGATACAACACTCCGGCGCAAAAATATTAACAAAAATAATATCAGCGGGGTCTGTGAGACGTATGGCAGGTGGTTAAGGGTTAAAAGTCCATCGAACCATTCATACTCTATATACTCTCAAAAAACATAACCCTCCTGGCGCAGTCGGGTAAACAATGTACTGCGCCTATATTATAATAATATTTTATAACTCTGTTATACCACCTGCTGATCCTTTGAGGCTGATGCTATATCAATTACCCCGAACTGTGGTTCAATTTGCCCCCGCACTTAAGGCTCTGATCTCATATTTGTATGCAAATATCTATTAATCTTAATTCCTTCCCCTTTGTAGGCCAAAGCGTCTTGGGAGCCTTGTCCTACCGGAGAAATTGATTTTAGGCAGATAGCAAACCTATATAATTTGGTAGTGTTCTCTCAAGCTTAGCCTACACGTCAACATTTTGATATTGACTCGACATAGCCCGACCATATAACGTAGGTATTTATCTACCCATGAATTAATTTATCTGATAGTACAAATATGGAGACAGTGACAGTGGATAGATGTTGTATACAATTAAATTATACGAACATGTATATGAAGACTGTTTAGTGCGCTTCAGGTAAGCATATATTTATATAATACTAGCAGGCCCGACGGACGTCTTCCCGTCGCATCTATGAAGTTTTAATGTCAAGAGCTGGAGTATTCTTTTTTTTACTTAGTTTTGATTGAAATTAAAATTAAACATTTTTGTTGCAGATAAATGACTGTGATATATAATACTGCATGTGAACGCTACATTTGGAGGTACACATGTCAGTTTTATATTTAATAACACTGTTATCCAGCACCACCTAGAACAGATAAACAATGCAGGAGAGACAGCATATTTGTTAGGTATGTACCTACTCTTAGCAATTGATATTCATTAATTATTCATTAATTATTATATTATATTATGTATGTTAGTTATTAAGGTATATATTGTATGGGCCTACATAGCCTGATATAAATAAATAAAAATAAATAAATTAATAGTAGATAAGCAGTTGGTAATGTAAATACTTATTATAATATATTGTTCACAGGTATCTGTTTATGGACCGAGGTCCTACTTGATGACCCCATGTGCTAACCCCGAGCCTGGTTCTCCAGAAGAAGATTACAAACCACTGCAAGAAATAGTGTTGAAAGAACTATTGGAATTTTAAAAGCCAGATTTAGATGGTCTTCTGGTTCATAGAGTTTTGCATTATGATCCAGAAATGGCATCTAAAATTGTTACCGCTTGGTGTTTCGTAAAATATTTGTAATAGAGCTGGATTACCAGTCTTTAAGTTGCCATATTTGTAGCATAAAGAAACTTGGACAAATGAAGTCTGGCGTATTGAGAGTCAGTATGTAGATTCAACTGCATCATGATAATTTTTTATTATTTTGTACTTAATAAAAATGATATGAAGAAAAATTATTTTTTCATTTTGCTACCTTACCATAACAAAAGTAATAAGGTGGCTAAACCAGATTTTCCTATTACTACAAAATCTGTCTTATTGGACTGATTTTGTAGGAATAGGCTTGAAAAAACTTGACCACAATCTTTGCCATATCCATTAATACTGTAAAGCAAACGCCAGCTCGTTGACAACTGATATTTTTCTTTCAAAACAATAATAACACCCCTCTTTTTGGTCGGGGGTTAAAAACCACTTTTACAAAAACAAAATTTAAGTTAATTACTGGCTTATCCGAATATTTAGAAGGTCGCGAATCGCAATCAAAACGTTCCATTTTCGCCTCCGAAAATGGGCCAGCGATTGTAGGGGCCTCCTTAGGCACGTAAAAAACAAAAAATGTTTTACATTCGAAACATTATTAAGGTGCACGCTTACTATCACGTGATACTGGTTTCTGTGCACGTGGCACTGTAATCTTGAACATTTGGGAACACCTACAGGTATTCCCAAATGTAACCCTATTCTGCTTTTATAAACCTATATCAATACAGATTTGTCCTTGTTAGATTCAGTCTACGAATAATAAAAACTAAGGAATCTTAACTCCCATACTATTACCGTTTTAAATTTGGTTCCTTTCGATCTGTCATGTAACGTCAGCCTAGTACCGCTCAAGGCCACCTTAATATTGCAAATGTATTGAAATGTGTACCTAAGGTACACTTTTTTGACAAGTATTGTGGAGCATGTTTTTTGACGGAGTTACTTTTCCTTAGTTTTTATTATTCGTAGGATTCAGTCAATTTCTAAACACACATAAAAAAAACTTGAGAGGTGTCAAGGGACGCTCGAATGGAACGAAGTTATTTCTTAATATGTTCAAAAAATAGTGAGGGAGCCCTAGAACAATTTTTTTTGTGATTACTAACAAGCTAATTTTTTGTGAGTAGCTACATTTTGATAAGACAAACAACATTTTTATTTTCGAAAATCTCGAAAGTGGTAGCTAACAAAGATAGAAAAGATTTCATACTTTGACTTGATGGTCCTAAAATATGGATTGTTTTATTTGTAGGACAAGGTTACTTTTAAATAATATAACTATTAACCTACAAATATACAAAAAATCAGCTTGTTAGGGTTCCGTTTTAGGGTTCTGTAATCAACAAAACTTGGTTGACTACTGTACCCTAAAACGGAACCCTAACCAGCTGATTTTTTGTATATTTGTAGGTACCCCTAATAGGCAGGTACTAATAAAAAAGTGTCGAGGTCAAATATCGTTCTTCTAGCCTCCTTTCGCAACGCCGAACGCGCCATAAGGAACTTCGTTTCAAAAGTATTCGTAATATTATGTCTTAAAGAAACGACAGATTTTTGGAGATCTCAAAAATACAAACAATAAAAACATTGATTTATTTATTAAAATTAAGACGTTAGTTAATGGTTTTGACACATCATCAGAATACCAATTTGCTTTTTGATAGGAAATAAACTGAATCGAACAAGGTATGAAGCTGCACTAATCTTACTAGTTGCTTAATTAATTTTATTTATTTATTATTTATGCACAAACTGCATTTAAATGTTATATTAATGTAGTGGCGTACTTATCTCTTTAAGAGATCTTTTTCAGCAAACCATATAATTTGTGGATGTTTTGTATTGTAATAGATAGGCCCCATGTACACAAAGAGACATGCTTTAGTAGAATCGGGGTACTCGGCCGAGAGAGTCCCACGCCTGCTGACTCAACATCCTGCGATACTTTGCCGAGGGTCAAAATACAAAACCCCGTTGTTTTAGATTGCTACACGTGAATGGGGCTTCTTTTGCTTTTTCTTCCAATACACGATAAAAGGAAACGTGTTATTCGAAAATGTTATTTTAAGTAATTATTTTCCACACCTTTCTAAACTTTACAGTAAAAATATTTTACATTTTTTCATTGGGACTGTCGGAAAAAAAATTATTTTTAATAAAAATAGTTTTGTTTCCGACAGTCCCAATGAAAAAATGAAAAAAATATGCAGATAAGATTGCGAATTAATATAGATTAATTCGCAATTTTATCTGCACAAGCGCATAATTTCAGTAAAATTTCATAGGTTGATATTATGTTCTTTATAATACCAGTTCATATATTTAATACTAGATGACGCCTGCAACTCCGTTGCACCAAAATCCGTTTATGACACGGGAACCGTAAATTTTTTCGTAATAAAAAGTAGCCTATGTCCCGTAAAAAGTATCCCAAGACTCAAAATATATTTATACCAAAATTCAGCAAAATCGGTTTAGCGGCTTGGACGTGAAGAGGTAACAGACATACAGACAGACTTTCGCATTTATAATATTAGTATGGATGAAAATTAAATTTTAAAACACGCTGTAATTGCAAGGGAAACATTGGGTCGTACGCAAGTTTAAATTTAATTAAAATGTTATATAATTTAATATCGAGTAATCTGCAGTATACGTGGTATTACGTGGTGTTACGTGGTGTTCCGTCCCGCACGTGACCACACCTCATAACTCAATCAAACGCGGCTTAGCCTGTTTACCGAACACAGCCATATTGTAATTTAACGTCGCTTGAGGTGAAATTCATGAGTGGAAGGCCTTTCTAAATATTGCGAATATTATATGTTTACACTTTATACAAGGTATAACAAAACTAAGTGATAATGATTTGGGGTGTGTATGTGTCCCTTATAAAGTTAACTGTGAAAGTAACAGCGCTGAAAGAGCATTTTTTTTTTGTGATTTGTATGGGCAAACGCCCCAGCAGCGTCATGAATTTTTGCACACAAAAGTGGAAAAAAAGGAAACACTTTCAGGGCTGCTCCTTTCACAGCGAACTCTACACAGGGGATCCATACACACCCTAAATTATAATCACTGTGTTGTTACACCCTGTAGACAAAAGTATTTACATGACTAGATGACGCCCGCAACTCCTTATAAATCGTTATATTCTTTATGAACAGGATAAAAAGTATCCTTTGTCCTTTCCCGGGACTCGAAGTATCTCCATACCAAATTTCAGCTAAATCGGTTTGGCGGTTTGGGCGTGAAGAGGTAACAGACAGACAGAAAGACAGACAGACACACTTTCGCATTTATAATATTAAGTATGGTAAGGATGGATTGGTCATTTTGCATCGCGTTGCCCTTTCACGTCACGTTGCAATGTGAAATAACCCTTAGTGAACGTGATTTTAAAATGCTTGTAAACATTCAACTACACTTGCAGTCTTATACATTCGAATATTTCAACATGCAATACATTCTTGTTATGATTTCCGTGTGGAAAGTTATATACACGAGAGACGAAGAGAAAATAGCAAAAGGTAATTTATTTCGAAATTATTAAAGACTGCCCATGCCAATATAATAAACACAAAAGTCTATATGTCTGTAGTTCCCACTTAAACCACTAAACCAAATATTACAACGCAACAGCTTGTGAGAATATTATAAATTCGAAAGTGTGTGTGTCAGTCTGTTACCTCTTCGTGCGGCGGTCATGAATCATGCCTAAGCCCCTGAACCATTATTGCTAAAATTTGGTATGAGGAATACTTTGAGTCCCGGGACAAGACGTAGAATACGTCATAAGCCTGGAAAATTGTACGGTTTCCGCGCAAGGGAGTTGCGGTCGTCATCTAGTAGGATACAAAGTATAAACGGACAAAGAAATGACGTCTACTATAATTTGCATTAAACATGTAAGTAACATTTAATTATTATAACTTGAAATTATAAGTGTTTATCCGGACCAAATTTTCCACTAAACCACATAAAATAGCTCAGTATTAGCGCTTGAAAACTCTAGAGCCGCTATAAGTTAGAGGTCGAGAGAGATGTCTGGTGTAAGTCGCCCCCGGGGAGTAATTATAGGTGTGAGACCGTTCCAGACCTAAGTAATACTTTCCAAAAGAAAATTTACTACTTTTTAATGTTTTCGCGCCAACATTAAATAGTAGTAAATTTTCTTTAACGGAGATTCATTTTAGTTTCTTAGATACCGCCGAGCTTTCGAAAACCTTAGGTTACTTTTATTGGTCGAAAATGTAACTAATGTTGATGTTTTATTTATATAATCATTATTAAATCTAAAAAATAAAATAAAAATTTTACAAGTGCTGTAGCGCCCCGCGCGTCGTAGCGCTGTCGTAGCGGTGCTACGAAAATATGAAAGCCTTTCGAGATATCAATTTTGCTAGCTGTATTCAATTCAAAGGGTTGAACAATTAATTTATTGGCTTATCATCTATCTCGTTAAAATTTTAAAGATCTTTAATAACTTACTAGATGTGAATTGAACAGTTAGACACATTCTGTGATTTTAAAGTAAATTTAAATTTACAATAAAAGTATTCTCACTGTCCCCATTTTTTTCCTGTTTGGAAATCAAGAAGGTGTATTTTCCGTTTTTTTCCCGTCAGGCTTTGTAATGTAACACAATATCAGTATGTACCAAATTTGATTCATATTCAGATGGTGGCTGGGGTTGACATGACAACTCGACCAAATTACGTGTATCCACTATCTGCCTATGAATCAATTTCTCTGATAGTATCATGATGAATCAGAGGCGTATTTCCAGCGTGCTACTGGGCGCACGAGGTGTACGAGGCGTGTTTCGCGGGGTGCGCGGAGGCGACCTGCGACAACCCGCGCGCCCGCCTGCGGCCCTGCTATCCCTACTGCGAGCCCGGCTGCGTCTGCGACCCGCCGTATGTGCGCGACGACCGCACGCACCGCTGCGTTCTGCCGCACGACTGCTCCCCGTGTGTACACACCCTTACAATATTAGAGTCGAAGAGTGATGTAATCATTGATTATTGTGTGCGTCTACTTACTTCTAACTTCTTTCGTACTAATTTACTTACCAAAAGCTAATTTCATGCTAACCAATTTTGGTTCCTTAGCGCAGAGTCAACTCTGCGTAAGCATTTAAAATCAGAATTCATTATACCGCGTTACAAAAAATCTCTTGTAGATATTTAGAATAACCACCACCTGTGCTGACGGCCAATTAGCGTTTAGGATAACTCGATCTCAATCATTTCCGAGAAATTCCTCCTATGGACTTCATATTTATGACTTGTGTACAAAGGCTGTCAGTGGACATATTTATAACACAATCCCAATATTATTATGTTCCTGGATATACCGAATAGATGATCAACTTTACTATCGACAGCGTACTATATAAAATTACACTGTACACATTTTATATACGAAAGTCAGTGAGTTCTAGTAGTCCTAGAGCCTACTAAGTATCTGCTTTAATATAAAATGCATTGATTATAAAAACATAATATTATGAACGTAGAATATGAAGATCAGAGTGTAAGAACCACACTCAGAGGACATATTTTAATGATTACTTAACATTAATTTAATTAACATTGAGCGCGGCGGTAAGCCATTATCACTTTAAAATACTACATAATTTGTTTTAATGTATTTCAATGATCAATCATAAATCCTACTAATATTATAAAGGCGAAAGTTTGGATGTATGTATGTATGTATGGATGTATGGATGTTTGTTACTCTTTCACGCAAAAACTACTGAACGGATTTTAATGAAACTTTACAATAATATAGCTTATACATCAGAATAACACATAGGCTACAATTTTAACCGACTTTCAAAATGGAGGAGGTGTTATGTTCGTTTTTTTATGTTCAACGATTACTCCGCCGTTTGTGAACCGATTTTCAAATTTTTTCTTTTGGTGTATAGGTTATCATCCCAATTCGGTACCATATTCATAAAAGTGGTGACCTGATGAAGGGATCCATAAGAAATCGAAGGAACTCCTCAAAATTTATATGGAAACATATGGTGACTTCGGTTTCATGAGCACTATTCTAAGCATATGCTACCAACAAGCAAGATTTTGCACCAAGGTATACCATGGTTCAGAATATGCTGAGAGAACTCCTGACTCTTTATAGATACAAGTTTGGGAGTTTCGACGTTGTTTTAAGAACGGAGAGCATATGCTACGATGCAAATTACATTCATCATCATCATCATCATCACTACCATAAACCATTATAGAACCATGTATCGTCGCGTTTTGACCCTACTATTGGTACTTTTCATAATGTTTTATTATATATCACTTAAACCGCGGGTAACACCGCGGGGCACAGCTAGTAATCAATATATTGACGTAACTTTATTACAGAACACAGCTGGGTATACCAATCCCGACATCTTCCCATACAAAGTCACATCAAGACATAGACACTGTGGACTATGACAGTGCGCCTATCATCTACGACGACAAGAAACCAGCAGACCTCTCCAGAATGGGCAACTATTTCAACATCGTCATAGCTCCTCCGCCAGCGAAGTCGGTGCTGCCACGAGAAGTTAATCGCGATGCAGTTTTACCGCCAAAACAGTTATGAAGTAATAAATTAATAGTTTTTCATAAATAACTAGGTTTTATTACCTTCTTAACAAAGTCTGGCAACACAGTTTTCGGAATAAAAAGTAGGTAATGTGGTAATCCAGAGTCTAAATTATATATTACCCATACCAAATTTGATGTATATCCATTTAATATCCCTTTATTTAACATAGTAAAAGATCAAACTTCACACACAATTTTTTCCTTCAAATATTATGAAGGCAAAAATTTGTAAATGTGCATGTGTGCTGATAACTGATATTCCAATTTATTTATATAAGTAGAACCCGCCGCCCGCAACTCCGTTGCGCCAAAATTTTTTAAAATGTATCCTATGTCCTCTCCCAGGACTTAGGCCCGTATAAATAGTACTTAAGATGCGACCCGGTCTCAAGACGCGGTTCGGCTCTGTGATTGGTCCAAATTTTGACAGCCAACCAATCACAGAGCCTGAACCGTGTCTTGAGATCGAGATGCATCTTGAGTACTGACTATTTATACGGGCCTTAAAGTATCAAATTTCAGCAAAGTCGGTTTAGTGGTTTGGGCGTGAAGCTAACAGACAGACACACTTTCGCATTTAGAATATTAGTATGGATTTTATTTGTAAGTCTGTCTTTATACAATGTACGGTCACTAACTAATGATAACCGCCATATTTTGTAATCCTTATTGCCTCAGGAACAAGGTAGACAAGTACGACGTCTCAGCGACCCTATATTAAAGAACAATAAAACGGTAAAGTGCTTTAAAAAACATTGCAGGAACAATAAAACAAACAGCGCTAGTTGCAACTTTTTGTAATGGTAAATCAACACTTGGCGTCCATTTTGTTTTTTAGTAAACAATCGAACGAATTGCCGCCATTACGTTCGCGCCAATATTCCGAAACAATAGTACTACATTTGGGAATGTAATCGTTTTAATAAAATGCGCTTTATATTGTTATTAGCACTTCTGTTGTGTGAGTATACAAGGTGATATTATTTCATGTTTGACTATTAGCTGATGTAATGATCTGTATTCTGAAAGCGATTCTGTATAATATATAGCATCCATAATACATAATTATATCAGAGTCAGCTTTTTCTTGTATAACAGGCTACTTGACCTATATTTAATTTCATTGAACTAATGCATATTTCTAGTAGAACTTGGCCTAGGAAACCGTATTTCACCCTTATGATCAAATAAAAGCTTATGATTGATAAATAAAGTCGATTTGAAAATATGATTTTATGAAAATATGATTTGTACTGACGAAAACGCTTTTGCGGTACTTCCGATTTGGATGTGACGTCATCACATTCGTAATTTAATATCTTTTATTTATCGCGCTCGTTATATGTAAGTTTATATGTACATAAATAATAAGAATAAGCCTAGGAAGATTTGTAAAATATATTTTCTTGAATAGTTCAAGTAAAACATCATTTTATATATTATCTCCATTTATTGTAGTTGGGAAATGAAATGGCCAAAACTTTTTTCCAAAAGTGTTCAACATTACAAATGATTTCTAAATTCTTTTCTAATTTTTTGGCACTGTTAGACTCGAACGCTTAGCACATAAAACTTTTTTCAATAAAGAAAGTATAAAAATACAAAAAACATGACGTCACACTATGGCGGCACAATGGCGGGCAGTGTTTTCGGCAATCGGCGCCATATAAAAGGCATATTTTTCAATCAACATTTTTATGGGTTTCTACTGTTTAGAATATTAAAATATTAGTTTTTTTGGTGAAAATGAATGATTAAGAAGCGTTTAGAATAAAGAAAAAAAGTAGGTCAAGTAGCCTACTGATGTTAATAAATACTTTCTAATTGTAATTTAATGTCTTCAGTGCCACATTGCCAGCAACGCTTTCTAGGAAACCAACTCATAATACCAAATCAGTGAGTGGTGAACTAGAAGTATAAAGTACCTTAATAAATAAACTTTTTTTCTTTTTTCAGACAATATTTTAGCAAACACTGCGAACTATGACTATGAAGACGCAGATACTGACAAGAGACATTCTTCGTTAAATGCTAGAAGAGATTGGAGGAAGAGAGCACTTAACCAACCAGTTCATGCAGGCCGAAACAACAGAATGTATGATGAGAGACATCATGATCACGATCGATCGGCCATGATGAATAGAGAGAAAGAGATGGAATATTCAAACAGAAGAATACGCTATGACAGAGGCAATTTAGAGTCAAGACCAAATGATGCTGAGATGAACCAAAATGTTGGGTAAGCGAATCAATGTTATATTTCAGTAGTATATAATTGTGAGGTTGTGAATTATTTAATGGTTATAGCAATGTAATTTAAGGGTATGTTTGATTTTAGCCTTAAAATGGAGGAGACCAAGGCTCATCATGATAATATCATGAACTGCGCGAGACCTAATGAACGGTCAGTATTTTAGAGTTATACAAAACAAAACAAAAATACTAACAATTATTATAGAAACGTACAATTTCTGACGATGATTTCGTCCATCCATCCAATGATCCATCCTACCATCCATCTACAGTTACGAAGCGTGCTTCGCTGGCTGCGCTGCGGTATCGTGCGACAACCCGCGCGACCGCCTGCGGCCGTGCTACCCGTTCTGCGAGAGCGGCTGCATATGCAGACACCCCTACGTGCGGGACGACCGCACGCATAAGTGCGTGTTGCCCGCGGATTGCACCAAGTGAGTAGGCCGTGCTACCCGTTCTGCGAGAGCGGCTGCATATGCATATGTCGCAGTCGACTGGTTAAAAAAGCCATTCAATTAAAACAGTTAGCTCTTTGACTGAACAACGCCATTCAATCACACGGCTATACGTCGTTTAGCCGACTCGTTGACTGCAACGTTAAACACTACAGCTAGATGACGCTTAGCCAACTGGTTAAATAGTAAATTAACTAAGATGACCATTAGTTTAGTGCTATTATTACACAAGCGTAACTATAACAAGCAGATTAATTGTATTCTAACATTTGTATGGGGCGTTTCGGCCAGGTGTATTTTATGAGATGTTTGAATTGTCATATCTTGGTGAATTTTTAAGCTATCAGAGTTATTCTTTCAGAGATGTTTCTATTTTTTAAGGGTCTTTGAATTACCAATAAGAAAAAAAAATAGTCATCATGCCTATTGCAATAAATACCTTGGTGATGCATTTCGTAATCCCGTAATTTCTCCTCGAATATTAGTTAAAATTTTGATTCACTTGTATGTGCCCTCATAATTTCTGTCTCTTTCATAATACTTGTAACTTATATTTATAAAAAATATCTTAATACAACCACAAAACACCGGTTAGTTGACGCCATATTATAAAGAAAACGCACCTAGCGCCGCGGTGGTGAGCGTTGAACTAATTCAATCAAACGGCGGCTTTTGAATCAGCTGTAGTGTTGAACGTTTTGAGCGACTTAAATATTCAATTAAAAAGCTAGACGTGTGATTGAATGGCGTTGTTCAGTCAAAAGGCTAGCTGTTTGATTGAACGGCTATTTAAACCAGTTGGCTGCGACACATACACCCCTACGTGCGGGACGGCCGCACGCATAAGTGCGTGTTGCCAGAGGATTGCACCAAGTGAGTAGGCCGTGCTGTCCGTTCTGCGAGAGCGGCTGCATATGCATGCACTTTTGCAACAGCAAAACAACTAACAACATGCGAAAGTTATAAAATATTTTCTTGCAGATATTTCTAATTTAATACCATTTCCACTTGTTGCATTGCTATTTTTATTGCTATATTTATAATCCCATGCCCTTTAAAGTATTCACTCCTAAATGTTAAGTACCTTATTCAATAATCAACTTGGTTTCTATAATACATATTTGTTTTCTTTTTAGAGGTTTGAAAGGAATCCCTGATCTAGGCGAAGAGGTAACTTGAAGAACAAAAAAACATTATAATAATGTAAAGATATGTGTAGCGTTTTTTTCCTGCCTTCCTTCCCTTTTCCAACCAAATTCCAAAAAAAGGATATATTACAAAAGATAATAATTATTTTTACGTTACGAAATTCGTACGGTCTATATGTCTCAACTCAATATTATTATTTAATTAAAACATGAACAATGGCACTATTTGTGTAACATATTTTTATAAAATTAAGGGTAAAAATTGAACGGAAGTAGCAAATATTTTTTTAAAGCAGTGTTAAGAATGCACAATTGCAATGCTAACTTGACTACATACTTAAACCTAGATCTCAAAATCTGTAAGGTCTAGAAAAGTGATTTTTTTTACGCAAGTATTACTTTAGTTCATCAAGATTAAATGCTCAAGACGAAAACACGATTAATTACTGAAAAAATGCTCGATAGTTTTTTTTTTACAAAAAACCTTGTTTTAGACACATTTTTGCTTGGATCTTCGAAGTTTGCTGTCTTTTCTTTAATATTTTTTAATATCTAAAAAGGCATTGATAAAACCTAAATTTGCTCAAAATACTTTTTTCATAATCAACATAGTTCGTCTTTATTCATAGTAAAACTAACTTTGTGATGATTCCGCGTCGTCCTTTTTCACCTGGCATATGAAAGACGGGCGTGAGTGTGAAGAGTGAAGGACGATGTTTGATTTGGGTTAGTCGCCCTCTTAAGTTCTTGAGTGTCATCTTAAGGTGCCATTCCGATCCTCGCGGCAAGCGATTACGACCGACAAAAATCCAAATAAAATGCCACTTTATGACGTAGGCTATAAATTTCTATCGACAGTATTCTAGCGACCGATACCGCTGCTTTGTAGTGCGTAGAGTATTATTTTTTAACAAAAAATTAAAACCGACTTCCAAGTTAAAAAGTAAAAACAATAAGAATATTAACTAAAAAGTATTAAATAATTTTTACTCTTTAATAGTGCCTTTTCAAGAATTCGTCTATATTCCAACTATTTCTGTACATAATAAATTATAAAATCTTCACTATTTTGAAGTCGGTACCAGCTAATTTAATCGTGAGTTCAGTCAATGTCAGAATACCTGAAATTTTTGGGACTGGTACCGACTTCAAAGTAATGAAGACTATATAATATGTACAGAAATAGTTGGGATATAGACGAATTCTTGAAAAGGCACTATTAAAGAGTAAAAATTATTTAATACTTTTTAGTTAATATTCTTATTGTTTTTACTTTTTAACTTGGAAGTCGGTTTTAATTTTTTGTTAAAAATAATAATTTCACTCTTTTTAGTTATTTACATTATGGTAAACACATAAGTTGTCAGTTGTAGATGGATAGTATTTAGGTATGAAACAATCACATCTATTAACATTTAACTGTACTTAACTTGAATTACGTTGAACAGAATTTACATAGTAGCATATTATGGTTTCAGTTCTTAAAACAACGATGAAACCCGTAAACTTGTATCTATAAGGAGTCAGTAGTTCTCTAAGCACTTTATTTTCTCTAAGGAACCATGGTATACCTACCCGTGGCAAAATCTTACTTTTTTGGTAGTGTATGCTTAGAATACTTCTAACTTAATCGAAATCACTATATTATGTTGCCATTATAAATTTTCAGAAGTTCCCTATATACCACATGGATACCGTAGTACGAAATCATAATAGACTTTCATAATAGACTTTAAAACAACAAAATAATTTTCAAAATCGTTTGAAAAACTCGTCTCGATCTAGAAGAGTATGAAAAGTACTAATAATAGGGCTATAATGTGATGATGCATGGTGCAATCATTGTAGTGATGATGATGATGATGAATAGAAATTGCACAATAGCATATGCTTTCTGTTCTTAAAACAACGCCGAAACTTCCAAACGTGTATCTATAAGGAGTCAAGAGTTCTCTCAGCACCTTCGGAACCATGGTATACCTTGATGCAAAAACTCACTTTTTGGTAGCATATGCTTAGAATTCTTCTCATAAAACCAAAATCACCATATGTTTCCATATAAATTTCGAGGAGTTCCCTCGTACTCATAGATCCCATCATCAGGTCACCACTTTTGTGAACATGGTACTAAATTCGAGTTAAACCGTATACAACAAAAAAAGAATTTTGAAAATCGAGCCACAAACGGCTGAGTAATCGTTGAACATACAAAAAAAAAAGATACATACAGCCGAACGTATTACCTCCTCCTTTTTAAAAAGTCGGTCAAAAATAAAACCTATGGCTTATAATAAAGTTGCATTTTAATAGAATTTTTGTCGCTCGCGGACGCTTGCAGCAAGGATCGGAAATCATCGTTATTCGTTACAACTCAAGTTTTCAATAATTACGCGGCTTATCAGTTACATTAAAATTTACGTAACCAGCAGTAAATTATGTTTCCCCGTATCGCATGCTCATAAAAAACCATATTTAATCATGTCAAAAAATAAAAACAGATTACAATACCAGCATTGTTGGCAAACAATGAGAAGCGAGACGTAAGAACTATTGTTCCTTCGCGCAACAGACGACAGAGAAATTTTAAATGGACACGTGAAAAAAGTGCAAAACATTCGTTAACATTCGTAAATCATGATAAATGTGCTATATAATAATATTTTGAATTATAATAAATGTGTAATATGTGCTGCAGTGTTCAGTGATGACTAGTTTAATGCATAAGTTGTGTTTGTTTATATTAACATTGGCAATTAAGATTTCGAGTGCCAGAAAGTTGGGTAGGTACATGTATTTAGTTTTTATCAAATCGAACTCGCGCTCGCGAGTAGGACTCCTTTTTCTCGCTAACTCTTAGAGTTTTGGATTTCGCCTACCATACTTTCTTTAATAATGTATACGAGGTATAGATAAAAAAATCCATAAAACCAAATAACCAAACATTTTCACGATCTCCAGATACTTTTCAGATAGCCTATAATATGTATTGTTTTAGCCGGTCAATGTAAAATAAATATAACTTATAGCAATAAATATACACGTACCTATAAAAATATAAAATTTAGGTGTTAGTTCTCACGCAAATGTGACGCAAAATTAATCCGACGCCATTATAGCTACATAATTTCAACGTTTTATGAAGTCTCTGAATGAAAGTTATTCACAACAACTCTTTGCCTGAAGTGCCATGGCATTAATGTTTTTACAATAATTATGACATCATCAAACTACAATTTCGCAGAATGCGGTGAACACGGAAGATTTGAATATTGCATCGATGAGATCCCGGGCTGCGTCGTTGGATGCGACTGTGATCCGGGATATTATTTCGATGCGGACTCGAAAATATGCGAGCCAAAGTAAGTAATCGAACACTAATTTTTAAAAATCTATTAAACTACATAAAAAAATATTTATTTCACTTCTTACAGTTCAAAATTATGGTCCCGGCGTCGACTTTCTAGCTCGGACAGGAAAAGAAAACAAAAATACAAAAAATCTAAGCAGTCGAGGCACGTCCGTGATTCAGAAGAAAGATTTGTAGAAGGTTTTGCAAAAGTTGCAGATCATGCGAGTGAGTTATCGGACTGGATATCTAACACATTTTTTTCTGAAATTGAAAAACAAGCTGAAAAGCAATCTAAAACAAATTACGTGCCCAAAAAATTCATAAAAGAAAGAAATAGAACCCATAGAGTACAAAAAAATATACCAAAAGTAAAACATACTAATAATAAGAAAATATATTTTAAAGCGACGTCTGCCGAAAGACGACCTATCAGACGTTCCGGAGATGGAAAAGTTAATGAAAGTAAAAATAAAGATACAAGTATGGAAATGGAGGTAGGTGAAGAGAATAGCACAAGTGAAGAATATGGTGGTGAAAATGCTTCGGATATAGAAATCGGTCCCGGTGAAGGTGAAGAAACCGAAGAAGACAGTGAATCGGGAGACCAAGATCACGAAAACCATGATCATCGGCATGTTTTGGTGGTAAAGAAACCAAAACCAAAAAGGGCACATCCTATACCAGCCGTGCCCGTGATGCCGTCGTTTATTTTCTTGCCTAGCTTGGATACACCGTACTACCCGCCCGCGCCGTTAGGCTTGCCCGCACCTCCAGTAGTGCCGATGTATCCGTCAGTCCCCGTACCTCCCGTACCGCCAGTTTATCCTGTTCCAGGTAGGTGATATTAAATTCATAATACATCATTTAAAAAAATACGATGCCAAATTATTATTATTTAATACCTTTGCCGAAAACTTTTTTTTAATGAAATATTTTACTTAAGACTCCATAATCTCAAGATAATAATAATTAAATAGCACTATATCTGTTATTATAAAACCTTTCAGACCCACAGGCATACACCATATGTGTAGCACCTATAACGAAAACGACAATAAAACCAAAAACACACAAGAAAATCCGAAAAACAACAACTCAACCGGCCACAACAACGACATTAGAAGAAGTACCCACAACGAAAACAACATTAGCGCCAATTGAAACCACGTCACTATCAAATGCAACGGAAACCAAATCTACAACACAATCAACCTCGACATCAGATATAATATCAACAGAAACAAAATTAGATTCTACTACAATATCAACATTACAAACTACAATAACTACGACACCCTTAAATACTTCAACGACATTTACCACAGAAACAGTGAATGGCAGTAATTCCACGAGAGCTCATGACATGAACGAGGACTACGAATATCTTGAAGATCATAATTCTTCACAGTTGTAAGTACTATTATGAAGCTCAGTAGGATTAAGATAATTCAAACAAAAACAACGAATATATTTAACCGATTGAGCTGAAATTTTGCATACACGTTTAGTTTGGATGACAATGCACGATATGGTATGTGACCTCACTCTAAATAGTTATTTTCAATGCAGTCCTACAATATGGATATTAAATGCAAGGGACTGTTTAATTGTGAAATATAATATGTTGTTCAGGACAATAAGGAGGTATGAAAATATTGTAATAAATTGATTTTCTTACGATTTTAGGCTTAATAGAAGAAAAGGATTTAACAATCAGCAAATGAAAACGGTGAGCAACTAATAAATAAATCAATTAACTTATCCAATTACTTTTACAGTAAGAATATACTTTATATTAATTTTATTTTACACCTAGTAACATCTCATAGACCTTAGTTATCTTGTGAGGTAAAACTTATTATGATTTTAATACATTTCCAGATACGACTCAATGATGGCATATTGAAAAATAGTGACTTCAAAGATAATTTACCACTAAGATGGGCCCATAACAATTCCAAGGAATTATTAATATTAAACGTTATTAATGTTCCGTCACATGCTTTGAAATCTGCATTATATCAGAAATTAAATGACAAAAGTATGCCAGAAATAAACAACACTAACAACAAATATATTTCTGATCGTATTCACAGACCAGAATTTAATGATCACATCAAATATTTAGACTTCCATCCTCAGAATAATAGAAATAAATATAGCACTGATCCTGCTCAATTTCACGAAAGAGGTGATGATTTTATCAACGACCCTCAAAATGTACACTACATAAACTTAGACAAGCAAATAGTATCTTCAGTTCTGTCAGAAACAAATATCATATCACCAACGACTCCCTTCAACAATGCTGATTACCTGAAAAAGAATAAAGATTTACTTTTGAATTTAGAAAATCAAATTATAGGAAATACACTAGAGGGAAGACACAATGTAGCTGAAACGTTGCAAGAAAATAACATGACTCCAAATATTGTAAATGCTTTAAATAACAAAAATGTATATCGGCGTCAAGAAAAAAGATATAATATAGACAATATTATACCACATGAGCGTATAGTTGATAAACATAATATAAGAAACATAGAGGTTAGCATAAATAAAATTCCATTTTGGGATAGTTCAAATGTTCAACTATACAAATCATACAAAAATAATCAAGTAATAAATTCAAAGGACCCGAAGCCAAAGCAGTTTCCTCGACCTCAGCAGTTTAATTCAAAGGGAATAAAGAATAATTTTCCTTTGAAACAGAATCCTTTGGGCATGGACATCTTAGCGAGAACAACCAGGCAACCAGAAAGATCGTACATAGGACGGACATTTTTCTCAGGTGACATTATGTAGATATAGCTATATAGGAGAGTATTTGCGAAAGAAATATCTTTATACAAGAATAGTTACACCATCAATGTCAATATCAGCATGGACCTGAACATCTAGTGCACACATTTAACCTCGACATACTATTTTATACAATGTTAATAATTGTTATTATTCACGTCTACGAATTCGAGGATATGTTCGAAATGTTGTTAAAAAATTAAAATAAATATTTTATAAAAATTTTACTTACATCGTAATCGTAATCTTTAAAATTTTACCAATATATTAATTAGCAGTGGCGTAACTATAGGGTGGCAGGGCTGGCAAAATGCCACGGGCCCCCGACCCAAAAGGGCCCGTGAGGTCAGAATTTTTTATACATTGTTTTATTATTAACGTGATGACCAATTTGCCACGGGCCCCGAATATTATAGTTACGCCACTGTTAATTAGTATTAATGAATTATCTTAATATACACAAAATTTGCCCAGAAAAGCATCAGATCGTAAAGTACCAACAGTGCCAATTAAATCTACTTTAATATTATAAATTAAATTAAGATAAAATACAATATAATGTTGGTAGCAACTTGATGAATTTCAATAAGTAAGTTCATAACAAAATCGGCGGGTACACTACATATTAACATGGGGCATTACAAATACAGCCTGAAATTTATTTGGCTCGGGTACGTAGAGAGCGTTTCCAATTTTCATATTTCCCGCCAGGGGACGCCCCTATCTGCCTCCTAAATCTCGTAGCGATATTTTTATGAATCGTAATTGATTTGCAACCCCTGGCCCTGATATATCGAGACCGGAAAATGCTTTGCATTCCAACGTGTATCTCTTTTTAATTTGAAATTGGAACGTCTGATTTATGATTTATAGTCCAAATTACAGAAAATATCTACTTAGCCAATTATATTATACTTGTTGAGTGGAAAATTGTATTGCACAATACGCGTAAGTATTTTTAACACTGTACGGCCTTTCTAACAAAAGTAGTTAAGTACTCAACGAATACTGCACTATATAAAATAATTTTCTGTTCTGTCCTATCAAGCGTCCAACTTATCAGAAAAAGAAATAAGCTTTACAAAGTTTTGACTTTGTATAGCTTAACATTGTATTTAAATATTTTTATCAGTATAGGTCTACCAGAATCTGATAGCAAAAAGTGAGAAAATAAATTGACTCTAGCAATACCGGGGTAATTGGAATAAAACATTTTGATCCTTTTTTTTCTTACAGCGGCTGATTCTGTGTGTTAAACATGCAAATATATAAATTTATCCAATGATCAAGGATATTTTTTGAAAATCTGTTGTCAAAAATTGCCATCAGATTCTGGTAGACATATAGGAGGGTTATGAAAAAATGGTCATTAAGAGGAAAAACTTTGTTTAGAATCAATCGACACTATTTCTGTTTCCCATTATATCTATAACAATTAAGTAATAAGTGCTATTGCCTATTGCTACTAGTCTCTAGACACTCGTATTAATATCTCTATATCTAGCCCCTGTCCGCCATGATTTAGATGTCCACTGTCCAATCTAAAGTCACTAGAATATTCATTAACACTCTGCTAAGTGTTCCCGTTCAGTGGTCAGATCTGTATCACAAACATGAGCGTGCCTCAAAGAAACTTATTAACGAGGCAGTACTTAACATATGGAGTTTTGAATAAGGTAATATAGCTTTAGAAATTAGAAGTATAGCAAAGCTATTAAAATTATTGTGGTTGTATGAATTTTCCCGTAGTTTAAACATTGAAGTACTAAAACAACTCAAAAATATTTTATTGTGGAGAATATTCCCCGCCAGTACAAAGATATTGGACATTTCAATGTTTTAAGGCTATATTATATCGAGTGGGATATTTTTTTTTTCTCGAGCAACTAGATTATCAGTGACAAACGCTCACATACTCAGTTTCTAATTTTATACCACCCGAATAAGGCATTAAAACTTAGGGTCAATTCAGACCGTAACGCGAAGCATAGATGCATTTCTAAAGTACTGAATTGACTATATCAATTGCGTGGACGTCTTGCAAATTTGTCAAATCCATACTAATTTAGAAAAGCATATACGCGTCGCGTTTCGGTCTGAATTAACCCTAAATCGTTAAAACTTTGCATTAACCATACTTCACAAAATTCAATTATTTTTGTAATTATTTTTCCGTATCATAATGAATCCGAAGCAATGATTTTGGAGCGTCCGATACAATTTGGAATTAGTTTCAGGTCAGCGGTAGCTCGTGCGGGCCGGTCTGGCCCCACGGGAACCTTTCCATTAAGAGGGTACGCTAATACTGTTTTTCCATACAAACGTATTCCCCAATTTACTTCCTGGACAATGCATCTAGACAAATGATTTTTTATACAATATTGGGATCTGTTAAAGCTATGCCTCTACGTTCGATTTTTTCTAAATTTACTAATAAATATATAAAATATGACCCTTCAAAAATTGCAAAAAATTAATGCCCCGTCCCCGCCAATCCACCGACTATAAAACAAATTTGAAAGATCTGTAAGATAAAATAAAAATGTAGAGGCATAGACTCACTCTTGATGAAGATATTTAAAAATATAATAATTAGATAGGCTCTATTTTGAAGGAGGAATCACAGGACTACCTTACCTCGATTTACTGTATCTGTCTCTATCACAATACACGTGCCGGCGCAGGGTGAAGCGTGATGGCAATAGTTTCTTCGTTTAAATTCTACTGCACCCGCGTTCCCTCTTAATGAGTATGCCCCAGCCCCCGGACCCCGGCAGCCGGACACCGGACCAAATCCTCCAACAAATTAGGATTAGATGAGACCTTGTGTTTTTAGGTCGAATCGTCGCTCGGTGTAACCCGCTTCTAGTTTTATGGCGGGGTAACGCTGATTGAATACATGAAATAACTTTGTAGCACCAGTTCGCTTCATACAGGAAATAATTACATAAATAGTTAGTAGATCCATACTTCCATACTAATGTTATAAATGCGAAAATGTGTCTGTCTGTATGTCTGTATGTCTGTTACCTCTTCACGCCCAAACCGCTGAACCTATTTTGCTGAAATTTGGTATGAAGATACTTTGAGTCCCGGGAAAGGACATAAGATACTTTTTATCCCGGAAAAATGAACGGTTCCCGCGCGATAAACATATTTAGGCGCGATGAAGTTGCGGGTGTCATCTAGTACTAAAATATAAGCATCTTCACGCGAAGACGAAAAAGGGCGTATTAAATACAAAAAGACATAATTGATTAATATAAAAATAATTGCTTCCTAAATGAAATTAAGAAACATGCATTTACATCGGACATTATCATATAAGTAATAACACCCTGCAAATACTTGTGAAAATAAAAATACCTCGGTCCTCGAGTAGGTCGTGCGGGGGACACCTAGTTTGTCGCCTTGCTTCGGCGAACTACCGTCTACCGCAATTTCAAATCGACGATTTTATTGATACCATCGTGATAACGGAAAGATTTTTATAAATGTGTTGAATGGTTTATGCTATGAGTTTTCCATATTATATCATTGCATTGGGTTTATGTTTTTAATGTTTATGCTTTATTTATACTTCTACATTAGAGTTTTAAAACCAAAAGCTATAAAAGGGTAAAAACGGGGACGGTCTGTCTGTCTGTCTGTCTGTCTGTCCCATGGGACATGGATTGATGGATGGATGGATTTTTGTATGGGGCTCCCATACAAAAATCACATTTTTTAATATTTTTGCTCTATAATGGTACGGAACCCTTCGTGCGCGAGTCCAACTCGCACTTGGCCGATTTTTATTAACAGCTGTTTCATGCGAAACCTTTTATTCCCGAGTTCAACTCGCACTTAGCCTGTTTAAATGATAAATAGCTAAGAGCTAATAGAGCATAGGATTTATATTTTATAAATATACGTTTCTGTGATCTTTTTGCATTCCAATTTTGATTCCATTTCTCTTTATTAAAATCAGTATAACTATCGAAATTACTTTTCAATATTTATGTCAAAACCTAGAACTAGTTAGTGTCTTCGTCTTGTGTGTATCAATGTTATCCTTGTCTAGTAGATATCTTGGCTTGTCCGTATCAATATTACTGCACGTTTTCCAAATTCACAATTTCACGTAAGTGGATGACATTGTAAGTCCCGACGGAATGCGGGGAACTTCTGACGTTAATCATTTCACATTTATTTTGTTCCGTGAATCGTGTCCTGTTTAATTTGTTTTTGTTGTAATTCTTTAAAACCTCTGTAGTCTCTTAGCATTTTAGGCTTTGTTTGTCCTTTTCGGTTTGGGAATATTCTTTTACTTTAAATTGTAGAGTATTATTACTTTCATTCTATTTACTATTTGCTTTCTGTAATATACAGTAAGAAATTGTCTAATATAGTTCGTTAATTACTAGATATGTATATTTGTAAAATAAAAGAACTTTAAATTGCCGCAATTATAATTACGAATACAGAAGTGTCGCTTTTATCTGTGTGTCGATAATATTGTAAATAATATTTGCTAGATGACATCATGATTTCTATAGTGGTCGCCTACTGGGTCAATTGGCTCATAATAATTAGTTTCCGATATAAGTGTCTCAGTCGGCCCACAGCCCACCTATTACAGGAACGGTCAGGGCCGGATTTACTATATGGAAGCCCAGGGCCCCATAAGTTCAAGTCCCCAACTGGGTCAAGTAAAAGACAAAAATAGAATATAATGCGAAAGAATCCATCATTTTATTAAATTAAACATCTTGTGGTTTCCAGTCCTGCGAATCCTACCGATCAATCAAACTCATACTATTCTTATTTAAATTCAAGTCTACATTAAGGTTTTGGTACTTCAAACTAACTGTTTAAAAATTAATATTCCTAAGGCACAATTTAAACACAACTAAGGGCAGATTTTTAAATTGTCAGATAACTTTTACCTAAGGAATTAATTTGACATTTACCGCCGTACCTATACTCAGAGACATTTCAATATGATTAACGATTCAATTTAATGAAGAGTTTGACGGATAATGTATGGGGCTTATGTCAAAATTTTGAATTAATTATAGGTCTACCAGAATCTGATGCCAATTTTTGACAACAGATTTTCATAAAATATCCTTGATCATTGGATAAATTTTTATATTTGCATGTTTAACACACAGAATCAGCCGCTATAAGAAAAAAAAAGGATCAAAATGTTTTATTCCAATTACCCCGGTAATGCTAGTCAATTTATTTTCTCACTTTTTGCCATCAGATTCTGGTAGACCTAAACATTTAAGTAATTAATCCACTCTGAGTGCGACATTTAGACATTTTTTTCATACAAAATCAGTCAAAGCCCTAAGTACTAAATAGTATCAGCCCAGGTCCCCAAAACTCACGCTCCGGCCCTGGGAATGGTGTAATCCGCCCGCCGCACATAATTTCCCAACAAATGTTGCCTTCGGAATACGAAGCGACGGGCCGAAACGGCAGAACGGAAAAACTGCTTATTTTATTACCACCACGAGCTGTAAAGCGGATAGGATAGGCCTCGAGCGGATAGGAATTGGCCTCGAGCGGATAGGCCTCGAGTGAATAGGCCTTGGGCGGATAGGATAGGATATGGCATTGCCAAACCCCAATTAGAGAATAGGCGTTGAGCGTTTTCTATTATACGCCGCCGGATACGAATGTAGCAATGAGCGACTAGAATTCGAGAAGATAGACCTAGATCGAATTTTGTTAGCTTTCACCGCACTGTGCAAGTTTTCCACCATTCTATTAAAGATATTTACGTAGAATATAAATATTCAAGTTTAGCCGTCTTTGTCAACCACGATTTATGACTCATGTTCCTTTTCCAATACAAGAAGAAAAGACAAGAAGATGCATAGTTAGAAATTATTCGGTGTGTATTACTAATATTAGTAGAAGGGTGTAGGTTTACGCGTCAGCTCCTGTTTATTCTATGTTTTCTTTTTCCAGCTCTTTCTCAGACATTTAGAAAATATTGCCAACACATGTACAATAATTTGTCGTGTCCAGTTCGAGCTCAAATATAAAGTTTATTAGCGCCAGGTACTAACCGCTAACCACTAGCCACGCTCACAAACTATTTTCATAAATCGCAAACACCTGGCTCTTATTAATACAAGCTCTCCACACCGCTGAAGAAACTAATTCCCCCATAAATTATAAACAACCGGCTACTAACACGAACCTTAACCGTATTTGCCCGCTGAAAAATGTGATATTAATTATTGTTAACTAGACGTTCCGCGCGGCTTCGCCCGCGTAAATTAGATATTTCACAGACAAATCAGTCTACAAAAAATAGCCTATGATCCTTCACGTGGTCTACTTCTTTTCTGACCCAAATAACAGAAAAAATTCTCTAGTAGTTCGTGAGATAAGCCCTTTCAAATAATTTCCCCCGTTTTTCTCACATTTTCTTCTATTTCTTTGCTCCTATTAGTCTTAGTGTGATAAAATATAGCCTATAGCCTTTCTCGATAAATGGGCTATCTAACACTGAAATAATTTTTCAAATCGGACCAGTAGTTCCTGAGATTATCGCGTTCAAATAAGCCCTTTCAAATAATTTCCCCTATCTTCGCTCCTATTAGTCTTAGCGTGATAAAATATAGCCTATAGTCTTCCTCGATAAATGTACCATCTAACACTGAAAAAATTTTTCAAATCGGACCAGTAGTTCCTGAGATAAGCGCGTTCAAACAAACAAACTAACAAACTCTTCCGCTTTATAGTATTAGTATAGATTATAATATTAGTATAGATTGTAATTTGTTTTGTGAATAGACAAAATATTTTCGTTATTTACGAAAAGATCGTATCAGAGGGCGTTACTAGTACATGCAGTAAATAATCCGACCAAAATCCCACATGTTGCACACGTCATATTATAAGAGTACTAGATGACGCCCGCAACTTCGTTGCGCCAAAATTCGTTTATCGCGCGGGAACCGTACATTTTTCCGGGATAAAAAGTATCCTATGTCCTTTCCCGGGACTCAAAGTATCCCCATACCAAATTTCAGGAAAATCGGTTCAGCGGTTTTGGCGTGAAGAGGTAACAGACAGATAGACAGACAGACAGACAGACAGACAGACAGACAGACAGACACACTTTCGCATTTATAATATTAGTATGGATAGTATGGAAGTTTAAATATGGATATGGAAGTATGGATTGACAGAAACTTTGTCAAACGTTAAACAAAACTTTTTGTTTACTGTCTGTGCTGGTGCTGCCGTCTGGTGAAAACATTGCAGCAATCATATTTACTGAAAATGTAAGATGTGTTACAACGAATTAACGACATTTTATGCATATTTTTATCTTTGTTGGTTTACCGTTTATGCAGAACTTTTATGTCTTAATGTCTAAACACACAGGTCGAAAATACGCGGCCGAAGTTCGGCATGATTACGCCAGCAATGCGCTACGCATACAATATAACGCGACGTAATTTCGGCATGGTGTGTCATCGGTAATTTAAAATACATTGCAGGCGTAATCATGCCGAACTTCGGCCGCGTTTTTAGACACTTACACTAAGGCTGCCTTCACATTACGTCGCGAGTACTGCGGCTGCCGCAGTACCCGCGACATAATGTGAAGGCAGCCTAAAAATGTTTGCAGTCTAGTTTGTATTTTTAAAAGCCGGCATCGTATTATTTCTTCCCATCTTAGGCTAATTTCTTTAATTTTGGGCCGCTACATCTCTTATACTCTTCTAGTCCATTCTTTTATTATTCTCGTCCATTCTTTTATTATTTATAGCATCGATCCATTGTCTTCTTGGTCTACTAGGTGGTCCTATTTCCAAGGAACCTACCCTCTATATAAATTCGTATTGGGAACCTTTCTTTGACGATAATATTAATGATATTATGAAAATTACTGTGCTTTTATGTAGTAAATATTCGAATATCTAGCACCTGCAAAATTAATTACGCCGTACGAGATAAAGATATAATAACATATTAATAAAGGAAAGTAATATGATACATGAACATGAGCAGCTGTTGCACTGCATGACCGGCCAGATAACACAGTATAAATTAAACACAGTAGATCATCTTCTTCCGAGATCACCCAAATCGCACGCACACATCAATGAACACCAGCAGTATTTCCGGACCAAAACGACCTGCAAACCTTCAAGAAGAGAACGTATTCCCTCTTAAAAGACCGGCAACGCACCTGCAGCTCTTCTGTTACGTTGCGAGTGTCCATGGGCGACGGTAGTTGCTTTCCATCAGGTGACCCGTTTGCTCGTTTGCCCCCTTATTTTATATATAAAAAAATAAATCAGCGTGATTTCAAATAACTTCAGAGTGAATAACTGTAAAGCCACATAATCATTGCCCCGCTGTTTTAAAATGCGACACCGCAGCAACAACGTAGCAGCTGCAGTAACTTGTTGCGTAGCGTCGGACACACTGTTTTGACGAAACGACTAACAGGAGATGAAGTGGTAGTGGTTGTAATATGTTGACGTGCGTTACCACAACTCAGCAACGTGGCACACAACGCGTTAATTCATATCGACGACACAGTGGCACAGATTACTAAATATAGTTACTACTGTTTGCGTACTGCAGCAATTCACTGAAATAGTGTAGCTCCGCTATTAGGGCTCGCACACATAACTGCGAATTAAAACGAATTTAAACTAAATGCCACTACTGTATATACTTATATTGCGCAGATAATGTACAACGGGGGCCGCATAATTAATCTGCTCAATCAACAACACGCCGCACACGACCAACATCACAAAATGGGGAAAACAATGAAAGCGTGTAAAGATTGGTTCACACTGAGACGCTGTGGGACGAGACGCGACGTTGCTGCAGTAACATGCATATAAGTTATAATCATTTATCATAAAAATATACAGGGTGTAACACAACAATGTAATTATACTTTAGGGTGTGTATTAGTCCCCTGTATAGAGTTCGCTGTGAAAGTGGCAACGCTAAAAGAGTTACTTTATTTTAAATTTTTGTATGGGCAAATCATGTCGCTGGGGCGCTTGCCTATATAAAAATAAAAAACACTCCTTCAGCGCTGCTACTTTCACAGTAAACTCTATACAGGGGACGCATACACCCCCTAAAGAATTATCACTTTACACCCTGTATAGTGTTTACAGCCGAACATAGTACCACCTCCTTTTTTTAATTTGCAAAAAACTAATAAAGCTTTACCGTGGTGGAAGCACGACTAAGTGCTGCACTCAGAGACGAATACTAAATACTTAATAATTGTAGTTATACCGTCTTAGTAATAAAAAGTTACACAGCGTGTATAGAGAGCGCATATAATTTTTCTACTAATAATCATTTTTTGACATAAGGCCTGTATAACGATGCTGTCATTTCCATACTATAGGTCTACCAGAATCTGATGGCAATTTTTGACAGCAGATTTTAAAAAAATATCCTTGATCATTGGATAATTTTTTATGTTTGCATGTTTAACACACAGAATCAGCCGCTATAAGAAAAAAAGGATCAAAATGTTTTATTCCAATTACCCCGGTATTGCTAAAGTCATTTTATTTTCTCACTTTTTGCCATCAGATTCTGGTAGACCTATAATTTCTCTGTATAGACTCTGTGTAACGTGTGTGTAACTTAAAAACTCCTGTTTAACTATTCACACGTTGAACGCATGTTTAAGAAGTTTTTATTAGTAAGAGGGATACAATATAAGCCCTATACATATTGAAGTTTAATCATAATTAAATATCTCTGAGTGCGGCAGTAAGACGAATTTAAAAGTAAGTAACTTAGTTGTAATAATCTTAAATAGTATTTTTAGCTAAATAACATTAAGTAATATTCAGTTCTCGCGTGAGTTTCAGGAATCAATCACTAAAACCTTGACAAATCAGACTCGTAAAAATTGCTATAGCTTTATTACACCGAAAGATTTATAACGTCACGATATTTTATTTTGGTTTTGCGAAGACAAGCTTATCAGAAAGGTCTAAGGTTGTTTTGAGAAACGGCCAAAAGTTTAATTAAATAATCGGCCAAGTGCGAATCTGACTCGCGCACGAAGGGTTCCGTACCGTTATAGAGAAAAATAGGCCAAAAATTGTATTTTTTGTATGGGAGCCCCCCTTAATTTTTTGTTTTATTTTAATATTATTATTAATTATTCAAGTACACGTCTAAATAAGGCTTTTGTGAAAATTTCAAGTGCCTACCTGCTGCCATTATTGATATCGAGCAGAAAAGGCCAAAAAAATCACGTTTTTTGTATGGGAGCCTCCCTTAAATATTAATATTATTTTGTTTTTAGTATTTGTTGTTATAGCGGCAATAGATATACACAATCTGTGAAAATTTCATAATTCTAGCAGCTATAGCGGTTCTTGAGATACAGCCTGAAGACATACAGACAGACGGACAGACAGACAGACAACGAAGTCTTAGTAATAGGGTCCCGTTTTTACCCTTTGGGTACGGAACCCTAAAAATGTACTAAATCGTTTATTTAAATTTTAAGTTGATCAAAATCAGTGACGTAATCAATGCAATAGCTTTGCCACGGCAGTCCCTGTGCCACACTTATTTTTTTCACATAAGTTTTTCAAATTAATATAATATGTGGTCCAATCCGGTGAGGTCGACATGACGTTAGTTCGGACTTCGGGCTGATTCGATCGCTCTCACCATGGTTTCATATTTGGGCTCATATTAACGGCCTCATTGAAAAGATGTCCTTTTCGATGAGGCAATATATGGTAATCATAGGGATAATAATATGATCATGTTGATTATTGATAGGAATTATTCTGCACTATAATCAACACTAGTTTAAAAGGCATGAAATATAATTAAATTAAGAAATTTAAAAAAACCTCCGCCAAAAAACTTTAAAAAGTAATAAAATAATATTTACTGACTTTAAGTTTTAATAATTCCTAAGTGTAAAGTAATATTTTAGTCCATAATTATTGTTGTCAATGTGTGTCGGGGACCGCTAATGTAGATGTTGTATTTCACATAACATTATATTATAGTTTAAGGGTCAGTTCACAGCGAACTGAATTGAGACAATCAGCGACAAATGCAAAAGTCGCTGTTGTCGTAGTTTACTTGGTGGTCCCCCGTCACACCGTGACAACAATAATTTTTACACCTAAGTGTAAAGTAATATTTTAGTCCATAATTGTTGATTCCTAAGAATTATTAAAACTTAAAGTCAGTAAATATTATTTTCTTACTTTTTAAAGTTGTTTGGCGGGTTTTTTTTTTTTTAATTTTTTAATTATAAGTTTGTTACTTATAAGTTATAAATTATAAGTCTTCAATTTGATGAAAATATATATTCATTGAATTCATAATGTTTATTTAAAATGTTCATCAAAACAAAAACTAATTATTCAAACTCTAACTTTATAGCTCATTATAATTCTACAGACGCACATCACAATCGAGCCTCAAACCTGGGTTTTAACAACTTTCTATTTAAACATTAATTAAAAATCAGTGCCTTTGATTGTTTAATTAAAACGTAAACAAGAAAATTAAGTAATTTAAAATAAAACTTCCAAGAAAAGTTTTTAATTTTATGACAGACATTTCCTAATATTGGAAATTGGAATGTATTGTACCAGCTCTACCACTAACACCGAGTACTTAGTTTACTAACTGTTCACACGTTCTGTCTTACCTATAATAATAATATACTTACTGCCACACTCAGGAAGGATATTAATTACTTAACTGTTACTAAAATATGAAGATTTTGACATAAGCCCCAGAATAATTATTATTTTAATCATCATTAAAATATAATGTCTCTGTGTGCAGCCTTTATTGTAAATTCAAGTTTTTCCTAGAATTTCCAACATTTAAACCATCTCTAAACTCGTACCTTCTGACTAAAATCAGCCAAATCCATCGAGCCGTTGAATTTTAAAAGACGGAAATTTTTCAGAATCTTTCTATTTCTACCATCATTGTGGGCATATTTCAGCCACTATTATGCAGCAGCCGTCGGCAGTTATTGCGAGAGGATCTCCGAACTTCATCTGGGTTCTGGCCAGTGGCGTAGCTACCAAGGGTAAAGGGCCCCTCAATCCCTGATGATCTCTACAAATTGCAAATAGTTTGTAGCTGTTATTTTTTTCTAAGGTATCCTTCCGATTGTAAGACAATTTAATTAGATTATAAATTGCAAAAATTAATGGGCACCGGACAACTTTCTTAATACTTCAGAGACTACGCATAAAAATACGTTTGGCCAGTTGCGTGTTGGTTAGGGTTAATTTGTTTTTAGGGTTCCGTACCAAAGAGTTAAAACGGGACTCTAGTACTAAGACTTTGTTGTCTGTCTATCCGTCTGACTGTCTGTCTCCAGGCTGTATCTCAAGAACCGCTGTAGCTAGACACAAATTCTGTGCACAAATTGTGTATATCTGCTGTTGCTATATTTGCTTTTGGGTTCTCGGTAACCTAGCTACGCTACTGAGTATGGCGGGAAATTTGAATTTTTCAGCCGTTACCTGCGCCTATAAATCAAGCTCCAAGGCCTGTAAGCCCCGCGTGGATTGCACCCGAACATCAACTTTTTAAAATTCATATTACCAAGTCCCGACGTAGCTTATATTACTTCATAATTCTTACGTCGCCATGCGTACAGAATTAATCGTATTTTAATTGTTTTACCTGGATCTTTACTACATATTTTAAAATCCGTTGATTGATTGTCTGATGTCTCATTTCTAGAGCGGGCAAATTTTGCTGTGTTTTCTAATAAGTATTAGGGCAGATGACCCGGTTTTGGCCATTTTAAGAGATTCGTCGACTTTGATCCCTTCATAATCTATAGTTTTAGTTGTAAAGAGCATGATTGTTTAAAAAAAGTATTTAAAAATATGTTGTTCTTGCTTTGCAAAACATGTTTTTTAAGAAATTCAAATACGTAAAGAAAAATTTGAAAAAGAAAAAAAAATGTCACTTTGTGCCACTTGTGGCCAGATTTACTCCATTTATGGCCACATTCCGTGCCAGTTTTGGCCACCAAAAAATAAAACACAAATATATGCATATTAATATAGATTTATTTATTATTCATCTTAAAAATTAAAGAGATCAACATTGAGGTAAGTGCCTATCAATCTTTGATATTGGTTTTATATAATTGCAAACTTATTATATATTTCAGTTGGTATATATTTTTAATTAAGAGGAACTTTGGTTGTAGTTATTATAGTTCCTACTCAGTCTTGATTAAAATTCTAAATAAAAAGATTTTAAGTGTAAATGTTTGGCAAAAACTTTTCCATTTCAATAACTTTGAAGAAACCTCTGTTATTATGCTTGATAGGTGGATTTATAGTTTCAACAATATCGTTAATTGTATACCAAATTTTATCTGGTTTCTCGGGCCAACGGAATGTATTATTTGTAGATAAAACCATTGTGCTAATTTCATAAAAACCTCCATCTTTGTTTTCAATTCTGCCAGGAAAGTATTCACCTTCATATTTAATGATAACAAAGGATCCTGTTTTCATGTTCTGTTTACACTCTTTATTGGACGAGTTTGTCAATTGATTTAAAGGTAATTCTGACTCAGAACTTGAGTCATCAATCTGAGATCTTTTTCTTTTATTGTGCATTTTATTTTCTTTTTCTTTCATGTTTTCATCATTTGAATCACTAAACTCATTCCATTCGCTTTCACCGCTTTCAATATAATTGACCTCACCATCTTCTTCAGAAGACGAAATTACTCTAGCTCTAGATACTTTTTTATTTTGTTGTTTGAGTTGTTTACCTTTCTTCTTCTTGTCAGTTTCTTTCTCTTTCTTCTTTTTGACAGTTTTTTTCTCTAACTTTTCTTTTTCAGCTGCCTTCATGATATCTCGCCATTGATTGGATGTAATGACGGACGGGACATATGTTGCCTTTCTTGTATTTTTAGGAACTACTTTCCCTGGATATAGTAAACAATCTTTTACTAAATCTCTCACTGTTCGCGTGACAACAGGCAAATTTGAACATTTGTTCTCGTCGGTGTGAACGTCTTCATTACTGATGTTTGAAGAGCTATTTTCATGCAGTATATCCTTTTGATGATCATGTGGAGTAACTTCAGCACTGGTACGATAGGTGGACGGTACACTTTCTTGTTCTTCTTCGTGTAATGTACTACTTTCAAAAAAAGTGGCTTTGCGGGAGTCGTTTTCAATTTGAGCGTTAGATACACTATCGATAGCAGATTGGTCAAGAAGCGATGGTGAATGAGTTTCTCTGACAGCGTTGTTAGTATCACGAGATGTAATGTGAGCCCGCGATATGGTAGCAGTATTATCATTTTTAAAAGCAAGCCAAGTGTCATATAACATTGACGCCTCCTTATTGCCGTCCCAGTCTTTGCCTGATTCAAACGTAGTGTAAAAGTCTTTGAGTAAGTGTGGATCTATTTTACTCTCCAAATATGAAATGTAGCTGGATTCAGAAATAGTTAGTCTTGAGTAGTTATCGTTGCTTGCTTTTATGTTGGTATTTTTCACTATTCTTTTAAAATTAACAAAATCAGCTCCAAATGGATATAAACCACATGTCTGAAACCCTGCCCTCACATTTCTTTCAAAACTCTCTTTATTGCCAAGCAGTAAACTTTCCAAATCTGATGGTAAATTAAACTTTGTAATTTCTTGGCCGTCGTTTTCAATACGCCACTTTTTAACGAGCTGACGCCAGTTCTGTTTTAAGAGATAAAATACAGCAACGTCCAAAGGTTGTAACATATGAGTTGTGTTTGGGACAAGAGCGACTACGATAATACCGTTTTCCCGACACAATTCGCTGAGCTGCATAGTCAAATGCGACTTGTGGCCATCAAGGAATAATATGATTGGTAATTGAATTCCTTTTTCTTTTAGGTATGGAATGAATACATTTGCTATATACTCATAAAATGATTCCCCAGTCATCCAACCTTTGTCGGTTTTTCCGACTCCCCATCCATCTGGTGCATTATCAATAACATCAGAACTCATTCTCTTGTATTTGTACACAGTTAACGGAGGGGCATATTGACCAGCAGCATTAACTGTGAAAAGGGTCGTTATATTATCTTTGTCGCTATTTTTTGACGTGTCATAAACATGTTGTCCTTTTTCAGCTAAGACAAGACTTCCTTTTGGTGCCAGAAAGAAAGCAGTTTCGTCACAGTTCCATACTCGCAAAGGATCTTCTAGAATTTTGAGGTTTTCTTCACCCAATAACGATGAAACTTCTTTAAACCAGTTCCGAATTTTTTCCTCAGTTATCAAGGCACGAGCTTTATTGATATATTCAGCATGTTTTTGGCTAAGGTCAGGATGCCTTGTCATAAACCCGTCGAACCAAGACCTGGAAGGTCTATTATTAATAAAAGGTGTCTTAAGTTGTCCTTTTATGACTACTTTTTTGACCGAATCTAATAGACCTTCCTTATTGATTGGAAATCCAGCACGAGCACAATCTTTAATCCATAAGACAATTTCTCTTTCTATGTCACTTCCAAGAACGGCCTGGGGTCCCACATGTCCAGATGTTTCTGGGGCTTTTCCAGAAAGTTTATGCCGCAAAGTAGTTCGAGGTACATTAAAGTCTCTACTAGCAGTGGCAACCGGCATCCCCTTTCTGATTGCGTTCAATGCTTGTGTCACTTTGTGCGGAGAATATTGAAATAATTTTCTTTTCACATCATCTACTTTATTTTTCTTCGGAAGCCTCGACATTTTGTTTTTCTGAAAATAGCGAAAACTATCAGAACACATATTAAAAAGTCAATAACAAAAACATGTGGCCAGAATTGGGGTTCCTATGGGCACCATCTTTGGCCAGCTGTGTGGCCAAAGATGGTGAATCTTATAATTTAGGTACCATTAGTGGCCACCTACGAATAACCTCACTTCTTAAAAGTGTGGCGGTAAAATAACTTTATTTCTACTGAGACAGTATGTTTCTTATGTATCATTAACATATACGTCCAAAAAATAAACAAAGATTCCGAAAATTACAACTGATTACTCACCCGCTCGCCTTATTGTTTTTGCTAAGAATAACCACATTTCACGACCGTCTACAAAAAATGGTGTATTACGTCAAAGTGAAATTTGACATATCACCACTGTCATCGGTAAAAGTGTTGCCATATTTCAATATTTCAAAAACCGTACATCATAAAGTAACGTTATTGTCTATGCCTTAATAACACCGCTCGGAAGTCCAAAATGGCCAAAAAGGGGTCAGTGGCCAAAACCGGAGCATCTGCCCTACGATCCCGGAAGACGATTGACTCAAATGAAATTGAGATTTATTTAATCATTGTATATTTATCTGATATTTGGCTAACCAAAAACACGATTCACTTATTTTGACTCGATAGTTTTATTTTTTGAAATTATGAATCTTTCTAGGCTTTTCAACAAATACCTGTTACACTTATTGAGTTACTATCATTAAATAACTTGCACTACTACAATCACAATCTTTATAAAATAATAGCTAAAGGAAATATTAGTATTGTATTTAATTTTTAAGTAATCATCAAAAACATTTTTAGGACTTACGACCTTTACTTTCGTGCTATAATGCGGGAACTGCTGTTACGCGATATTGTTCACTATTAGCTGCAGCGTAAAGCATATTGCCCGGGAGCACGATTCATGGAATCATTGTATCACGATTGGAGGATAGCGGTGTGTGTAGGCGGGGCTAGCGTTTTGACTGTAGGCTCTTAATATTTAGTTTCAGACCGACTATGTAGTCTTGTGTTAATCAATATTATTTTATTCATAGTTTTTCTTTTCAATAGCCTTGTCGATTGGTGATGCGTTTTACATTTTCCAATCAAACATTGAATAAATAAACTTCTGTTAAAAACTTAGAAACTGAGCATTATATTATAAATTCTTAGTATTTTTAAATAATATCGACAACACAACCCATAATTTTTGGAGCCATATCGTGTTTGGCCGAAAATATGCCAAAGATTATGGCCATAGCTATGTCATTCTTAATGCGAAATATGGAGCGTCATTCATAATACATTAGCGCGTTTTTCATGAATAGTGTCCTTGACGATGATGGACGGAGACGCCAGTGCGACGCCGCACCCCAAATGTATTGTAGTTTGACCCCGCACCATAAACATTAAAGTTGTACTTGTAAGGATAGACTCGAGCTAGAAATCGAAAGTCTCCAATCTGTGTGCCCCATTGGTACTGATGCGGCTTGTTACTTGAGCCGCGAGTTATCTTCTATCCATAAGGATACAAGCAGAAGAGAACAGCAGTTCCATAAGGAACCGCTGTTTTTAAGGAGAATTTAGATTACAATAGGATGATGGAATTAGTTAAATTACATCGCCACGTGCAACGTATTGACGTGCACATAGCAAAATTGAAGGTAAATTCTATTGTATACAAGATGCCCCGGTGAATTTCGTATCACTCCCTCCTATTACATTAGGAGGGAAGTGATACGAAATTCACCGGGTTTCCTTGTTTTCACTTTCACTTCCCTGGACTTCCACGAATATTTCAAGTCTGAAATGCGTCAAATCAGTTCAGCCGTTCTCGAGTTTTAGCGGAACTAATAAAATTTTAAATTAAATTTTATTTAAATTAATACGAAAGATTGTACCATTACATAATTTCTTGCTGTAAAATAGGTGTGTGTAAAATGTACGTGGACTTACCCTTACTGCCAACTCGTCGCAAAAGCCATCACGCCGGCGGCGGCCGGCCACCGATGAATCTCAATGAATAGGTATTAGCATTCCATCAGAATTGCTGAACCAATGTGTTTACTACCTTTTACATAATGTAAAGGTACCTTATACTAGTAACAATCACCTTCCTAATTTAAAGATCTACATTATGTATAAAGAATAGTTAAAACGTCTGTAATCTTTATTCTATCTCATAATATTATAAATGATATTGTTACAAAACTTTTATAATTATAGCACATCTTTTTTTTTGTTAGCCTTTTTTAACCTCTTTCTAATCTTTTTATATCACCAAAATAACTTGATTCATAGGCAGATGGTAGACCTGATAAGGGTATCATAATTGGACGCCGTTAAACATTTGAGTATCATCCCACAAAAAAATTACGTATCGAGTTATGAATGCAGTTATGGTCTTCAGATCATTTAGAACAAGACTGCATTCATAATTCGACAAAAAAATAATTGTGGGTTAGTACACAAATGCAATTAACAGCGACAGTATATGGATAACTTCTAGTACATTTAAGAGCTCTACACCTAGTCGTAACTTACAAGTACAAAAGCATTCCCGCAATATTATCTGAAACTCAAACACAGAACACAGGTATTACAGGGTACAGCAAAAGCTAATCCCTACTCGCCAGCCAACTTTTCCAGTCTGCTACACTTTTTAACCGATTTCTAAAAAGGAAGATTATTTAGCAGAATATTTTAAATCAAAGTCCACGTTTACAATGTCTATTAATTTTCATATCATCCTAGAATAGAATAGAATAGAATAAGCCTTTATTACCAGTTATACAAATACGTGGGAGAGCCATGCTTCGGCACGAATGGGCCGGCTCGACCGGAGAAATACCACGTTCTCACAGAAAACCGGCGTGAAACAGCGCTTGCGCTGTGTTTCGCCGAGTGAGTGAGTTTACAGGAGGCCCAATCCCCTACCCTATTCCCTTCCTTTCCCTCCCCTATTCCCTTCTCTTCCCATCCCTACCCTCCCCTATTACCCTATTCCCTTTTAAAAGGCCGGCAACGCACCTGCAGCTCTTCTGATGCTGCGAGTGTCCATGGGCGACGGAAGTTGCTTTCCATCAGGTGACCCGTTTGCTCGTTTGCCCCCTTATTTCATTAAAAAAAAATAAGTAAGGTACAATTCATTATTTCATTATATTATTATTATTTAACATGTAATCCTATCCTACTAATATTATAAAGGCGAAAGATTGGATGTATGTATGTATGTATGTATGGATGTATGGATGTTTGTTACTCTTTCACGCAAAAACTACTGAACGGATTTTAATGAAACTTTACAATAATATAGCTTAAACATCAGAATAACACATAGGCTACAATTTTAACCGACTTCAAAATGGGGGTTGTCTTATCTTTGTTTTTTTATGTTCAACGATTACTCCGCCGTTTGTGAACCGATTTTCAAAATTTTTCTTTTGGTGTATAGGGTATCATGCCAATTTGGTACTTTATTCATAAAAATGGTGACCTGATGAAGGGATCCATAAGAAATCGAGGGAACTCCTCAAAATTTATATGGAAACATGTGGTGACTTCGGTTTAGTGAGCAGTATTCTAAGCATATACGACCAACAAGTAAGATTTTGCACCAAGGTATTGGTTCGGAAGGTGCTGAGAGAACTCCTGACTCTTTATAGATACAAGTTTGGGAGTTTCGACGTTGTTTTAAGAACGGATAGCATATGCTACTATGTAAATTACATTCATCATCATCACTACCATAAACCATTATAGAACCATGTATCGTCCCGTTTTGACCCTATTATTGGTACTTTTCATAGTATTTTATTATATATCACTTAAACCGCGGGTAACACCGCGGGGCACAGCTAGTGTTTATATAAATCAATTCATGAGACAATAATTATTAATAATATGTAGAATTTTACCAATTTTTGACTTCATTATTTTAAATTCATGCACTTTAATTTACAATATTATGATATTACACATTATTAACCTAGTCTATTTTTTCATATTTTGAATTTTACTCAGAAATAATTATTTATTATTTGCATGCAAACTTATGTTGTAATCTCTCTTTTTCTGGCTTGTACATGGACATAGGCCTCCTCCAAGGATTTCCATTTATCCCTATTTTGTGCTTCTCTCCTCCATGATGTTCCTGCTATTTCTTTAAAGTCGTCTTCCCATCTGCGCTGTTGCCTACCTCTCTTCCTTTTACCTTCTCTGGGGTACCATTCGATAATCTTTTTCGAAAACTTGTTTATTTTTCCTCTTAGAATATGTCCCGTCCATTTCCATTTTTTTTTTTTTTCACCATATCTAAAATTCTTACTGTTTTCGTTTTCATTAGTTAGTCTTATTTGGTCTTTCTTTTTTATATTTAGCATACTCCTTTCCATATTGTTCTGGCATACTTTCAGCTTTTGCAAATTCATCTTTGTTAGAGCCCAGGTTTGACTGCCATAGGATAAAACTGGTAAGACACATGTGTTGAAAATTTATGATTTCAGAGCGATAGGGATTTGATCATTCTTCATTATTTCTTTCAGTGATCAATAGCGCTTCCATGCCTGGCATATTCTGTTATCTATTTCTTTTCCAGATAGGTTTACTGGTGAGATTGTTTGCCCTAGATATTGGTACTCGTCAACATATTCAATTATGTTGTTGTCGACCATAACCGGGATTCTCAAGCTATTCGTCATTAGCTTTGTTTTTGTGCCATTCATCACAAGCCCAACATTTTTACTGTGTGTGTGTCTAATTCTGAGATTATTGTTTGTAAGGAAGCTGGGTTGTTGCTTAGAAGTACTAAGTCGTCTGCGAACCTTAGATGTTGTAAGTTCTCACCGTTTATGTTCAGTCCGTTCTGATTCCAGTCTAGATGTCTAAATATGTGTTCTAATACGGCTGAAAATAGTTTGGGTGACATAGGGTCTCCTTGCCGCACACCCCTTTGGAGTTCAAAGTCTCTTCCTTCTCTTTATAATCTTACTTTAGCTCTTATATTTTTGTATAACTGCTTTATTATCTTTATGTATTTCTGTTCTATCCCCTGTTCTTCTAGTGCCTGCCAGATTCCCTGATGTTTTATGGAATCGAATGCTTTATTATAGTCTATGAATGCCATGTAGTATTCCTGCCCATATTCCGTATATTTTTCTATAATTTGTTTTATCATTATGATATGGTCCAATATATTATTATATATTTTTTTAAGAAATAAGGGGGCAAACGAGCAAACGGGTCACCTGATGGAAAGCAACTTCCGTTGCCCATGGACACCCGCAGCATTAGAAGAGCTGCAGGTGCGTTGCCGGCCTTTTAAGAAGGCGACTAACCCAAAATTGTCGATTTTATAAATCATTTTTGGACTTGATAATAAGACCCGAATTGTTTAATTTTCTAAACCTAGATACTACATTATATTTCCAAGAGTCTGATCTGAGCGAAAACACGATATCGTAAAATTTTCTCGATAGAAAAAAATCACAAAAATGCATCTAACTTTGACGAATTTTTCCTATATTGCCAAAACCATGCATTAAACTAAGTTAATATTTTTACACATCATATAAAATTCTATCACCGAGGGTTCGACCTAGCGGATTTTTAATATTCTCTATATTTTTAAGATATTTAAGAAAAACCACATTCGCGCTTCACCGCTAGATTTGTCTCGCCTCTCAGTCGCCAATAGTCGCGTTCGCGCGCGCCTGAAGAGAGGATGTACTTCCTTTGCCTTTACTCCAGATTGAGAAAATATTTAATCGAAACCATGGGAAACAAACAAAAATTAAATAAATACACTAAAAGCAACTTTTGCAGGAGAAAACGGGAGCCGATGAACAATTGTAGAAGGCTTTTTAATTTAAATAAAATACGTATATTTGTTTACAAATATGATAATATTATCATGACAAATAATTTGTCAAACCCATATGTTGCGGCCGCACATGCGTAGTGCTTCGTGCTTGAGACGATACCATTGGACGATCTGCGTGTATCGTCCAATGGTATCGTCTCATAGCACGAAGCTTCGTGACGATAGACGAATCAGCGGCCGCGGAAATAGAGATTGAAAAAATAAATCGGCTTTAAATCGATATAGTTTTGACAAAAACTAGTGTATGACAGCGATTTGAAAATCGATTTGGTTTCAATGAATGTCGTACTCGATACTATGGAAATATCGAATAAATTTCTTCGGACAACGCTACGGTCTAGAAATGATAAGATTAAATTGTCAAACAGTGATAACATTATAATATTATAAGCAAAATTAAATTCACTACTTCGACCATTCGCTTGATAATGGATAATAATTAGAGTATGAACAAAGGTGATGGCACATTCATGAAAGGATTTAGAAGAGTACATAATATACTACATACTATATTATAAGGTCTTTTATACCTATTATATTGCCGTTTTGTTTAAAAATTGTTCTTTTTAGGGTTCCGTACCCAAAGGTTAAAAACGTGACCCAATTACTAAGACTTCAATGTCTGTCTGTCCGTCTGTCTGTCTCCAGGCTGTATCTCAAGAACGGCTTTAGCTAGACTTCTGAAATTTTCACAGAATGTGTAAGTATATCTGTTGCCGCTTTAACAACAAATACTAAAAATAAAATAAAATTAATATTTAAGGGGGCTCCCATACAAAAATTACAATTTTTGGGCTATTTTTAGCTCTATAAAGGAGTGAGCACACTGAGACGGGCCGTGCCGGGGCTCAGCGTGTCGGAGTGCATCGCAAAAATCCGCCTCCATACAATTTGTATGGAAGCGGATGCGCGTATCGCACACTGTGCCAGGGCGCATCGGCGCGGATTTTTGCTCGGCGGATTTCCGTCAATGCGACACGGCCCGACAAGACCCGCTGCGCCCCGGCAAGACCCGCTGCGCCCCGGTAACAGTGTGTTATAGCAAGCGGCGCGCGGATGTGATGCGATGGATGTGATGTGATGCATTGCGCGCCGACCCGCCCCGGCACGCCCCGGCAAAGTGAGCGTTAAAATCCGTCAATGCGATGCGACCCGACCCGGCAATAGTGTGCTATAGCGCATTTTGCGCTGCGCTGCGCCCCGACCCGCCCCGGCACGCCCCGGCACACGCCGACAAAGTGTGCGCGAACCTTAACGGTACGGTACCCTTCGTGCGCGAGTCCGACTCACACTTGGCTGATTATTTCGAACTTACATATATCTGTTATTCAAAGTAATCACCCCTGCAATCAATGCACGTTCACCAACGCAGTGGCAGTGTATATATGCCATTATTGAAAATGTCAGCCGGACGGCAGACTACACTACTAAGGCATTTTGAGAGGCTCTCTCGCGAGTTGAATTTTCTTCCCGGTAATAGTTTTCCCAATTTTGGAAAAGGTAATAGTCGGTATGGCAGATGAGGGCGAGCTTACAAACAAAATGGGGTCGCGCGTTGTCATCAAGGAGCAGCGGAGACGATCAATTGACAAAAACTAGTTGCAGACGTACGAGCATCGCCATCATTGTGGGCAGTTTTCAATGTACACATCTGCAGTAATGCTCTCGCCGTTTTGTAAAAAGCTGTGACTTATCACACCGGCAATTAGACCACCAAAGTGTGACCATCACATTTCTAGGGGTGATTTTTCGTTTTGCACATTGCTTTGGTGTCGAACCAGGATCTTACCAACTTGCTGAGCATTTTCAAGTGTCAACCGAATACCATTTTTCAAAAATACATGAATTTTAGGCGAATTATGAATAAAAGCACTTTATATAGAAAAAAAAATCTAGCTAGTTACGAGTTTCTAATTAAGGCTAAAAGTTCCTGTTTTTAAGTTTTTAGCTCTTTAAAAAGAGTGAGTCGTAAAGAACTTTATGAAAGCTACTAAAATTTACTACGATTTTGTCTTTCAAACTTTGTATCTAACTCCAATCATTGCCTTGCTATGAGCATTGTGGCCGATTTTTTTCAAATACACAAATCAACAAAGTCTTATTATATTTGTGTTTTATGAAATATCTGAAAATATCTGAGAATCTATTTGAAAGACCGTCAATGAAAGAATTTTAGCTTATTTTTAAAGTTATTAATAAAAAAAAAACTTCTGGTTAGTTTTATTTATATGAAAAAATCATCATCATCATACATCTATGGCTAAAGAAAATTTATAAGCCAACAAATCTTATTTCGTTTTATGAAACTGAAAATTTATTCGAAAAAGACAAAATCTTTGAAATTTTCTTGCCAATAGATTAAATAACAAATATTCGATACTTGGTATAGAGTACCTAAACATATATTTTTTGAGCCTTTCCCAAAATCTTTGAAATGTATTCCAGTACTGCAATCTGGAAAATGTGAAAGGTTGTTTTTTCACGAGTTTGGAAGATTGATAATAAATTAATAATAGTAATACCTATATGGGACGAATAATGGCTCCCCAGAGGATGAGGATGGTTTAATCGATGCAGAATTTCCCAAACACGTGATTATAGTGTATCAAGATGAAATTTGAGCTGGGGTTTTTATCAGCACCAGCATCAGAGACGATTTTAGTGATACCATGGCGGATAACTCCGCCGTTTGTTAACGGATTTCCAAAATCCTTTTGTTATTGTATAAGATGTAGTCCAAATTTCGTAGCATGTTAATAAAAGTGGTGATCTGATGGTGCAATTCATGAGAAATTGACGGGAGCTAAAAGGAGAAAACTAGCTGACCCGGAAAACATTGTTTTGCCATTTAATTTCTTTTCTAGTATCAATATAAAAAGTAAATAAAAACCTATTGTCAGGCCTAACGAATGTACATAGCATTATAATCGGTTGAACCGTTTTGGATGAGTTCGCGCACAAACACTGTGCCCCGAGAATTTTATATATACATATTTGACTACATGACCCGGCAAACGTTAGTTTGCCATATAAATTATTTCTAGCATCAATATATTATATCAAAAAGCAGGTAAAAAATTATTCTCAAGCCTAACGAATGTATGTATGCAAAATTTCATTGAATCGATTGAGCAGTTCGCACACAAACATTGTGACATGAGAATTTTGTGAATTTTAATCTGACAAATGTTAATATATTTTACGCAAATACACACAAAAACTAACCAAATTCGGACGTGGACGAAGACGTGGCTAGTAGATTATATTAAAATATAAAGTTATTATATTTTTGTAACAACTACAGCTTAGGAATTCTAACCAGAATCGATCCAGTAGTGTCAGAGCCTATTCGATTTCGATAAATAAACATATCATAAAGTACTACTAGTGTATAAGGCAAAAAGTATATTAATTTGATTCTCAAAGTACAGATGGAAAATGTGACTTGAACTTCTCAAAATTTTATCTGATATATTTGGTTATACTACGTTCGTACAAAGAGTGGTTACGAGAGTAATGACACAAATTTATAGCCGCAGTGACATATTGAATGAGTTGGACGAGTGCGGGGGGTGTGAAGTGCGCGGGTGAAAACCGATTTTTTTCTGTCATAGGTCGCCCTCTTAAGAGGGAATAGGGTAATCGGGTAGGGGAGGCTGGGAAGGGAATAGGGGAGGGTAGGGAAGGGAAAAGGGTAGGGGATTGGGCCTCCGGTAAACTCACTCACTCGGCGAAACACAGCGCAAGCGCTGTTTCACGCCGGTTTTCTGTGAGCCCGTGGTATTTATCCGGTCGAGCCGGCCCATTCGCGCCGAAGCATGGCTCTCCCACGTAAATCTCCTATGTTTGTTAAATACTTCATCAATATTGTTAAATACATTGTTAAAAAAAACAGATTGTCAAGAAAGAGTAGCTATGCTGAACGATATTTTCACATAAATCAAATAGTATTTTTTTCGCCTTGTATTTCCACAGACTACGTTTGCACACCCTAGATGTTACGTTAGTAACATATAATATCATTGCCTTAAATATTATCATCCTAATTCCTGATACATTTACTAATTTGGCTAGATGACGCCCGCAAATCCGTTGCACCAAAATTCGTGTATCGCCGCACATTTTTCCGGGATAAAAAGTATCCTATGTCTTTTCTCGGGACTCAAAGTATCCCCATACCAAACTTTCGCAAAATCGGTTCAGCGGTTTGACCGTGAAGAGGTAACAGACAGACAGACACACTTTCGCATTTACAATATTAGTATGGATGGATTAGTATTAGTATATTATTATGGATAGTAAACATAAGTAGGTATAATATAAAGTATAAAAAAATAAATTTAATTAGGTTTCTACCATTTCCACACTTTTTATGTGATTTATTAATTATGTTCGGCAACTACTCTTTTTTAACAAGCATATTTTATTAAATATATAATAATTTCGAATTACCAGTGCAGCGGGGCTAAAATGGTCGCTTTGGAGATATGATGAATCATAATATGATTAATTTTTTAATAGAGTTTGCAATTCAGATGTCTAAATTCGTACTAATTTGACATTCGTGAGTTTGACAGTTTTGACAATTCATTTTGTGAATTGATTGAGAGGAATTGCTAAATGTGACCTAGATGTGACCATTTTAGCCCCGCAGTTTTCCGCATTAAGTTGCAGAAAACATTTTAATAACGGGCGCATTATGAGAATGTCAGCGAGATAATGTCACCACGAGTGTTCTCTCCGCCTGCGGTCGCCCGCAAATATTTTTAAATTATATTATTATTGTGCTGTACGAAGTGCAGTTGTATAACTTTTACAGTACTCTTTCACTTTGAAATAATCAGGCTCTAACCAAGAGTACATTTTCTTTATCGCTTTTTTGTAGAATCGCCGTTCAAAATGTACCTATGGAATTGACATTACTCGAGTCGAAAGTAATGTCAATTTCATACATTTTTATCGGCAATTCTATATATAGAAGCGATAAAGAAAACGTCTTGGCTAAAGTGCCAGAGCGCTTAGTCGTATTTCATTCGCTATAATATATTTTCAGTAGCGAAGTTAGATGTCAAAAATGTATAGGATATGATAATATATGACTAAGGGTGGGTTGCACCAGAGGCGTAGTTAAAGTTAAAGTTAAGGTTATCGTCAAATATGGCGTCCATAATGGACTTTTACTAGGGATTTGGCAGTTCATTTGACTTTCTGTTATGGTTAAAGTTAAAGTTATAGTTAAAGTAAGTTGGTGCAACCCACTCTAAGTATCATCATGGCGTTTGCGATGCGTGATATCAATTATCAAATCCCAACACTTCACTGAAATCTGTGAAAATTCCATCAACCTGTCCCCGTTGACACCATATACGCGAATCTCGGTGATTTTGCGAAACCCTGTTGGTTTATTCGCGAAATACTTGTCCTAACTCCTACGTCAAAATACGCGTAAAGTTAATATAGGTATAGCTTGGAGGCTTTCTCGATACAAACATTAATTTCTTATTCGAACAGTAGTTTCTGAGATTAGCCCAAACAATCTTGAGATTTATAATATTTTATAACCGTATATCTAAGATTTAATAACTTTATTTCTGGCAGAATAACGCTATCTATATGATATTGTATGCGTTAATTCGCTGGTAGAGTAGATAAGCTACGACGTACGTTGTGAAAATTTAACGTATCCGAATTCAGAGTTCTCTACACGGGAAAAACACAGAAGTAGCGCTCTGCAAACGCTTGCAGACTAGTTAGTTCCAGGGGATCACAATAGATGGCGCTAAACATAACTTGTATTTTAATTGGAACAAAGTCGATTAATTTCATTAGTCAAAACCAATGGTCAAAACAATATAATTCTAATCAGCAAAATTATATATTTCTTATATGAAAATATAATACTAATGTTAAAATAATTATTTAATATTATGAATTCAAATTTTAATGTTCAAAACAAACCATATTTTTGTACAGATTTATAAAATACATAATACCTATGGAAAATTAAAAAATTATAAAGAAATAAAATTCAAAACATCACTTAAAGTATTAACCTTTAATTCACTTCCTGAGTTCCAGGGACTCGCAGCAAAATTTTAAACGGTCATAATTCAGAAGTCTTAGGAGCTAGATTACCCTGCGTCCCAGTACCTTCATGTAGTGACGCGGGCGGCATTGTGCCGAGAGGATGAGTGCGCACCTACCATATTTGGTGAGTTATTACGCCGAGTGAGTCCCAGGGACTCATACGTCTAGTGAATTATGTACTTAATGAAATTTTTGATTTATTCAAGTTTTCAATTGTTGATTTATTTTTATTCAAATAAGGTATGCATTATTTTTTTGTTGTAAATTGTAAAATGGCTCTAAAACAACATGACTTTATCAATCTAAGCAAAGACGGAGCAGATTTCATTCTAGAAGCCTGGCTTCAAGAATATTTGGACAAAAAAATGACATTCTTGAATATGTGCGCCATCCTGCAACCGATGACAAGTTACCTGGGAGGAAAAGTGTTGCTATTTATGCCACTACAAAAAGAGAACAAAAACTGCTTATCTATGCACAAAATGTCTGAAGCCGATATGTTTTACTTGCTCAAAAAAGATATGCCGACATAGCTTTTGGATAGTGGTAGAAACCCACTGCACGTTTTTTTCTTTGTAGAGAAGCATAGTACATTTAAGTTTATTTTATTTTATTTTGTGTACCTTTATTGATTTAAAAACTTTAAGTTCTTTTTTATTTTTAGAATATTTGTTAGTTTAGAAGAACCTTAAAAATGTCATGGTTTCAAAAGACTGATAAGTGTATATTCTTTAATTTTTAAGAGGATCTCAGAAGTTTGTTCAGTTTTTTTTTATTAATTTTTCTTATAATTAACTAAGTAAGTAGATAAGAAGATTATTAAACAAAATGTCCCAGGGGCTCATAGAAGATGTTTACGTGAGTACATTTCACCTAGTGAATTGAGGGTTAAAACACAATGCCAGTGGTAATGATCTAATTCAATTATCAAATAGGCAACATGCACGAAACTCAATAATAGACTTGGATTAAAGAACCTCGAGCTTTTGAAATTTTTGAAGAAATACTCTGAATAAATTACTTAAAATAAAACCAAGCGATAGTAATCTAAGATCTTTTAAATAACCAAATTTAGAATTATTAGTGACCGCCAAAATAAAAAGTCTTACGTACAACGTATTATAATGTGCTATTTCGGGAATCAAGGAAGTGACACAACATTAGTATTTAAAAAAGTATTTATTGCTTTTCGAAGTATTCTCCGCGAAATTTGACACATTTTTCCATACGATGGAACCGATCATTGAAGCAACCATTCCATTCGGAAGTTGGTGTCTCTATAATGGCCGTTTTGTAGGCGTCCACAGCTTCTTCAGGTGATGAAAATCTCTGACCACGCAATTTATTCTTTATTTTAGGGAAAGTATAGAAATCATTAGGGCTTAGGTCGGGGCTGTATGGCGGATAGTCTTATAATTCTATGTTTTCTTGCTCTAAAAACTCTTTTGTTCTGTGCGCGGTGTGAGAACTCGCATTGTCGTGATGGAGGATGATGCGGCCTTGACGGGGTTCATCACTGAGCTTGACACGTCCACGTTGAAATTCAGCAAACCAGCGATAAATTGTGGTTTTGGATGGGGCTTCATCACCAAATGCAAAAATCATCCGGTCAACACGCTGTTTTTGTGTTCAACCACTTCGAAAGTCATAATAAATCATCGCTCTAGAATTTTCTCGAGTTAATTCCATTTTCTCAACGACTAAACAAGTTTGACAAGACCTTGAGACAAGACCGAGAATCTTTTTTTAAATAAATAAATGGTATTCGATTTTTAAAACCAAGGAGTTATTAATTAAAAAGATTTTAATATGACAGGAACAGTGGAAATATTCCAATGATAAAAAACTCAAAGCAGATATGTTACTACCGCGCGCGTTGTGAAGATTCAAATACGGCCCAATTGGGTCGTCTGTTATTTAGTCTGCATCGAGCGCAGTCACGAACGTGCCGCGTCTTGTCTTACATAAATAAATTGAAAATGACGTCGTGCATGTTTCGAAAATGTACCAATTATGAAGCATGGCTCTCCCACGTAAATCTCCTATGTTTGTTAAATACTTCATCAATATTGTTAAATACATTGTTAAAAAGAACAGATTGTCAAGAAAGAGTAGCTATGCTGAACGATATTTTCACATAAATCAAATAGTATTTTTTTCGCCTTGTATTTCCACAGACTACGTTTGCACACCCTAGATGTTACGTTAGTAACATATAATATCATTGCCTTAAATATTATCATCCTAATTCCTGATACATTTACTAATTTGGCTAGATGACGCCCGCAAATCCGTTGCACCAAAATTCGTGTATCGCCGCACATTTTTCCGGGATAAAAAGTATCCTATGTCTTTTCTCGGGACTCAAAGTATCCCCATACCAAACTTTCGCAAAATCGGTTCAGCGGTTTGACCGTGAAGAGGTAACAGACAGACAGACACACTTTCGCATTTACAATATTAGTATGGATGGATTAGTATTAGTATATTATTATGGATAGTAAACATAAGTAGGTATAATATAAAGTATAAAAAAATAAATTTAATTAGGTTTCTACCATTTCCACACTTTTTATGTGATTTATTAATTATGTTCGGCAACTACTCTTTTTTAACAAGCATATTTTATTAAATATATAATAATTTCGAATTACCAGTGCAGCGGGGCTAAAATGGTCGCTTTGGAGATATGATGAATCATAATATGATTAATTTTTTAATAGAGTTTGCAATTCAGATGTCTAAATTCGTACTAATTTGACATTCGTGAGTTTGACAGTTTTGACAATTCATTTTGTGAATTGATTGAGAGGAATTGCTAAATGTGACCTAGATGTGACCATTTTAGCCCCGCAGTTTTCCGCATTAAGTTGCAGAAAACATTTTAATAACGGGCGCATTATGAGAATGTCAGCGAGATAATGTCACCACGAGTGTTCTCTCCGCCTGCGGTCGCCCGCAAATATTTTTAAATTATATTATTATTGTGCTGTACGAAGTGCAGTTGTATAACTTTTACAGTACTCTTTCACTTTGAAATAATCAGGCTCTAACCAAGAGTACATTTTCTTTATCGCTTTTTTGTAGAATCGCCGTTCAAAATGTACCTATGGAATTGACATTACTCGAGTCGAAAGTAATGTCAATTTCATACATTTTTATCGGCAATTCTATATATAGAAGCGATAAAGAAAACGTCTTGGCTAAAGTGCCAGAGCGCTTAGTCGTATTTCATTCAATGTTTGTATCGAGAAAGCCTCCAAGCTATACCTATATTAACTTTACGCGTATTTTGACGTAGGAGTTAGGACAAGTATTTCGCGAATAAACCAACAGGGTTTCGCAAAATCACCGAGATTCGCGTATATGGTGTCAACGGGGACAGGTTGATGGAATTTTCACAGATTTCAGTGAAGTGTTGGGATTTGATAATTGATATCACGCATCGCAAACGCCATGATGATACTTAGAGTGGGTTGCACCAACTTACTTTAACTATAACTTTAACTTTAACCATAACAGAAAGTCAAATGAACTGCCAAATCCCTAGTAAAAGTCCATTATGGACGCCATATTTGACGATAACCTTAACTTTAACTTTAACTACGCCTCTGGTGCAACCCACCCTTAGTCATATATTATCATATCCTATACATTTTTGACATCTAACTTCGCTACTGAAAATATAATATAAATTACGTATTCGAACAGTAGTTTCTGAGATTAGCCCAAACAATCTTGAGATTTATAATATTTTATAACCGTATATCTAAGATTTAATAACTTTATTTCTGGCAGAATAACGCTATCTATATGATATTGTATGCGTTAATTCGCTGGTAGAGTAGATAAGCTACGACGTACGTTGTGAAAATTTAACGTATCCGAATTCAGAGTTCTCTACACGGGAAAAACACAGAAGTAGCGCTCTGCAAACGCTTGCAGACTAGTTAGTTCCAGGGGATCACAATAGATGGCGCTAAACATAACTTGTATTTTAATTGGAACAAAGTCGATTAATTTCATTAGTCAAAACCAATGGTCAAAACAATATAATTCTAATCAGCAAAATTATATATTTCTTATATGAAAATATAATACTAATGTTAAAATAATTATTTAATATTATGAATTCAAATTTTAATGTTCAAAACAAACCATATTTTTGTACAGATTTATAAAATACATAATACCTATGGAAAATTAAAAAATTATAAAGAAATAAAATTCAAAACATCACTTAAAGTATTAACCTTTAATTCACTTCCTGAGTTCCAGGGACTCGCAGCAAAATTTTAAACGGTCATAATTCAGAAGTCTTAGGAGCTAGATTACCCTGCGTCCCAGTACCTTCATGTAGTGACGCGGGCGGCATGGTGCCGAGAGGATGAGTGCGCACCTACCATATTTGGTGAGTTATTACGCCGAGTGAGTCCCAGGGACTCATACGTCTAGTGAATTATGTACTTAATGAAATTTTTGATTTATTCAAGTTTTCAATTGTTGATTTATTTTTATTCAAATAAGGTATGCATTATTTTTTTGTTGTAAATTGTAAAATGGCTCTAAAACAACATGACTTTATCAATCTAAGCAAAGACGGAGCAGATTTCATTCTAGAAGCCTGGCTTCAAGAATATTTGGACAAAAAAATGACATTCTTGAATATGTGCGCCATCCTGCAACCGATGACAAGTTACCTGGGAGGAAAAGTGTTGCTATTTATGCCACTACAAAAAGAGAACAAAAACTGCTTATCTATGCACAAAATGTCTGAAGCCGATATGTTTTACTTGCTCAAAAAAGATATGCCGACATAGCTTTTGGATAGTGGTAGAAACCCACTGCACGTTTTTTTCTTTGTAGAGAAGCATAGTACATTTAAGTTTATTTTATTTTATTTTGTGTACCTTTATTGATTTAAAAACTTTAAGTTCTTTTTTATTTTTAGAATATTTGTTAGTTTAGAAGAACCTTAAAAATGTCATGGTTTCAAAAGACTGATAAGTGTATATTCTTTAATTTTTAAGAGGATCTCAGAAGTTTGTTCAGTTTTTTTTTATTAATTTTTCTTATAATTAACTAAGTAAGTAGATAAGAAGATTATTAAACAAAATGTCCCAGGGGCTCATAGAAGATGTTTACGTGAGTACATTTCACCTAGTGAATTGAGGGTTAAAACACAATGCCAGTGGTAATGATCTAATTCAATTATCAAATAGGCAACATGCACGAAACTCAATAATAGACTTGGATTAAAGAACCTCGAGCTTTTGGAATTTTTGAAGAAATACTCTGAATAAATTACTTAAAATAAAACCAAGCGATAGTAATCTAAGATCTTTTAAATAACCAAATTTAGAATTATTAGTGACCGCCAAAATAAAAAGTCTTACGTACAACGTATTATAATGTGCTATTTCGGGAATCAAGGAAGTGACACAACATTAGTATTTAAAAAAGTATTTATTGCTTTTCGAAGTATTCTCCGCGAAATTTGACACATTTTTCCATACGACCAATAATTGAAGCAACCATTCCATTCGGAAGTTGGTGTCTCTATAATGGCCGTTTTGTAGGCGTCCACAGCTTCTTCAGGTGATGAAAATCTCTGACCACGCAATTTATTCTTTATTTTAGGGAAAGTATAGAAATCATTAGGGCTTAGGTCGGGGCTGTATGGCGGATAGTCTTATAATTCTATTTTTTCTTGCTCTAAAAACTCTTTTGTTCTGTGCGCGGTGTGAGAACTCGCATTGTCGTGATGGCGGCCTTGACGGGGATCATCACTGAGCTTGACACGTCCACGTTGAAATTCAGCAAACCAGCGATAAATTGTGGTTTTGGATGGGGCTTCATCACCAAATGCAAAAATCATCCGGTCAACACGCTGTTTTTGTGTTAAACCACTTCGAAAGTCATAATAAATCATCGCTCTAGAATTTTCTCGAGTTAATTCCATTTTCTCAACGACTAAACAAGTTTGACAAGACCTTGAGACAAGACCGAGAATCTTTTTTTAAATAAATAAATGGTATTCGATTTTTAAAACCAAGGAGTTATTAATTAAAAAGATTTTAATATGACAGGAACAGTGGAAATATTCCAATGATAAAAAACTCAAAGCAGATATGTTACTACCGCTCGCGTTGTGAAGATTCAAATACGGCCCAATTGGGTCGTCTGTTATTTAGTCTGCATCGAGCGCAGTCACGAACGTGCCGCGTCTTGTCTTACCTAAATAAATTGAAAATGACGTCGTGCGTGTTTTGAAAATGTACCAATTATGACTCAAAAGAAAACAAAACACATGGAATCTCTTACCACATGTCTTGATTGCATAAATACCTCGATTATTTACATTTTCAATTATTTTTTCGAACAATCTGGAAAAAATCGAATTTTCGTCATAGCTCAGGCGAAGAAAGAGACAGCGATACGATTCGACGTTTAAAAATAGAACTGTCTCTTTTATGTAAATGGTTTTTCGTATCTTTTGTTTCACTTATCTGTCAAATTTGTCAATGTTTGCAATTTTGAATTTGAAAATTGTTCGGAAGAGATTTAAGCCGGAAAATAGTATGGACGTAACAGATCTGTATAAGTAGAATATCATTGAAATATTCCATTCCCGATACTTTTAGTGCAGCCTACGTAAATAGTAGAGCAAGCATATACAAAAATACATATTTCCTTGTTTCCTATTTTAAATATTATTGTGGCATGATTATACTGATAACTGATGAAGCCTATTTGATCTTTATTGTACAGCACGCGAACGGCGAACAAATCGTCCGTGTATTACAATTTATTAAACACTTTAAAGTTTAAACTATTCCGTTGAATGAAAATCCTGAAATAGGAGCGCTCCCATCGGTCACATAACACATTGACAGTAAAATATTGAACCGATTTTCAGTTACGGCCATTAATACTGTGACATGAATTAAAGTACAACCCTGAAATATACGAACACGTGTACTCTAAAATGCACCTTGTAACGTGGTAGGAGGGGCTATATCGCTTTGAGTATATTTTCGTTGTGATACGGGGATGGGTGAGCAAAAGAGTTATGCGCAGTAGGGCCAGCCGCATTGGCGGAGAGCACTGCTAACCCCGTCCCAACCCCGAGCGGTCGCCGCGTCGATACATTCCAAATTACGCAACTTTTATACTAACAATAAGGTTAGTGTATTTTTACTAGTTTATCGCTGTTACAGGATATTCTAACTTCCTACTACTAGTTTATGTTTGTGAGTTGTGACCTAATTCGACGCTATGTAGAGCGAGCGATAGCTTATCTGTGTGAAATATGTTTAATCTTTCGTAATCGTATTGTCGAGCATGCAAATCGTTACACCGAAAAGAGTCGATGACCTGTAGCCCCCGCACTTCGAATACTAAAGACATTTTTGTATAAACGTGATGGAAATAGTAACTTAAATCTTGATGCATGTTTAACGTCAAACAGGTTAAAAGACAATAGTGTGCCTAACTGTTCTGTAACTGTGCCTTTGTTTTAATGTGCCTTTGCGGTATCATAAATGATACGAAATAATTAAGCAGACCAAATGAAAATATACGAATATTTTAGCTCTACATTTTCCAATAGAAATAATAATAATATATATAATATAATAATAATTATTATTTATTTATTTTCAAATCATATACATTCAAAAGCTTATAAATAAGGCATATTTAAGATAATTTCAATACAAAATTAGTAATTTTAGCGTTGGGAGCAGTTAAATACTGTGACACAGCTCCCAATAATATGTCCTAGTAAATAATTAAAAAGTATTCCGATAAAAAAAAGGTAATATGTGTATATTTATTATATAGGTACTTACTTTAATTATCTACCCAATAATTAATATACATAACCACTTCAGCTCTAGGGCTGAGGCTGACCTCTACGGCCTTAAATACGCTATAGATTACGTAGAGTAGCATTCTTTGAATTTCTATGATTCGATTTTAACACATATTTTAACAACATAAATCATCATGAAATAAACAATTAATTTTTTTTAATAAGCTACAAGTATGTCTGGTAATGTACGTAACATTGCCTACAATCTACTGTATAATATGAAGTTATTAACAAACATTTTTGTGGTCTTCTCAATACAAACCACCTACTTACGACGGTAATAAAAATGTCATTTAACTTTGTTACCACGAGTTACCCAATCAGTGACAATTAATCTGCGTGATGTTTCAAAATCGATTAACGTTTCAAAACTGAGGCCTTAGCCAACAGTTTTCTTTACCGCTTCTTTATAGAATCGCCGATCAAATATGTATGGAATTGGCATAGCGTTCGATAATAATTATTAATGAAGTTGACATTCGACTTATGTCATGTAAATTTCATACATTTATATAGGTTATTCTACAAGGTGTAACAAAACAAATTATTAGGATTAGATAATAATTAAATATATACTTATATATATATATATATATATATATATATATATATATATATATATATATATATATATATATATATATATATATATATATATATATATATATATATATATATATATATATATATATATATATATATATATATATATATATATATATATTTAATTATTATCTAAATAAATCTAGATAAACTTTAGGTAGGTTATTCGCTGTGAGAGTAGCAGCGTTGAAAGAGCATATTTATATGGGCAAGCGACCTATATACACAGCCTAAAGTATTATCACTTAGTTTTGATGCATCCTGTATAAAGAAGCGATAACGAAAACGTGTTGATTAGGAGTTATGGCCCAAGCGGCAGCCGGCTGCCGCATAGCAATTGAAAATCTATTGTGTCTGCGATACCCACGATGGAGGTGCTACGCCAAGGCTTTTTCTTTATCGCTTCTTATAGAATCGCCGATCAAAATGTATGGAATTGACAATAAGCGTTCTATAATATGAAGTTGACAATCTACTCTTGTCATGTCAATACACTGACCTCCATTATACAAGTACGCTGGACCTATGATACCCACTTCATTACCACTTATTTGAAGCGGAATCAGCGCCCCCAGTGAGCGGGAAGAGAACTAAATTTGACGTAACTTGCAAATGGCCGCTTAATCGTTATTGGTTGTCATCACTAGTATTAGTTCCAAATACTCCCACTACTGCTATCAGCGCCAATATGGCGACTTTTAAACGTCATTTTTACGTCAAATCATAGACAAATATATTTGGTCAATGGTCAAATTTAGTTCCTATCCCTCCCATCGGGGGAGCTGATTCCGCTTCAAGTAGGCACAAAAAATAGCTGTCATTTCAAAGGGTATCATTAGTCCAGCGTACTTGTATAATGGAGGTCAGTGTGTCAATACCATACATTTTGATCGGCGATTTTATAACTTAGAAGCGATGAAGAAAACATCTTGGCTAAAGGCCAGTTTTGATGACGTTTGGATGCGGTTTGCAATTTGGATGTAGCGTCAATGTGGTTGTAGCGCCGCGCGAGTGCGGTCGTGTGTTGTATGAAGATATTGACGTGATTGTTCCAATTTCAAGGTGAGCTTTTGTTTACGTTTGAGGTTTCGAAATTGATGAGTTAATTATTATTGTTGATTTGTAGTGGAAAAGTGACCTTTTAAAGTTTTTGTCATATTTTTTATTAGCACAAAATGTGTTTTGTTTATTGTAGTATTAATAATGTGCAGTGTTAATCAATTTGTGTTTTGAAAATCAACAATTACTATTTAATTTAAGTATTTGTCATTCAAATTAAAACCTAATTAAAATGAAGATAATCGGCCAAGTGCGAGTCGGACTCGCGCACGAAGGGTTCCGTACGATTATAGAGGAAAAATAAGCGAAAAATTGTGTTTTTGTATGGGAGCCCCCCTAAAATATTTATTTTATTCTAATTTTATTATTAATTATTAGACTACAGATAAAATTAAGGTTATTGTGAAAATTTCAAGTGCCTAGCTAGCTGTTGCCATTATTGATTACGAGCCAAAAAAATAAAATAAAAATACGTTTGTTGTATGGGAGCCCCCTTGAATATTAATTTTATTTTGTTTTTAGTATTTTTTGTTATATCGGCAACAGAAATACATAATCTGTGAAAATTTCAGAAGTCTAGCTATAGCGGTTATTTAGTTACAGCCTGGAGACACACAGACAGACAGACGGAGAGACGGACAGACAGACGGACAGACATCGAAGTCTCAGTAATAGGGTCCCGTTTTTACCCTTTGGGTACGGAACCCAAAAAAACGAATAATACTCATCAAGTACAGTTATTATTATTTTTGCAAAGTTCAAGTGCGAAAAGATCGTCACAAAAATTCAATTTCGGAATCGTGAGTTTCCAATATTCAATTTGAACGTCGCTTCTCATTTTCCGTCGCGTCACCAAAATGTAACTAGGTCACAGAATAACGCCGCCCACCGGGTCAATGACCTACTTACGAGAACTACGTACACAATGTATATAGGACACGATTACATAACATTTACATTTTATGGTGCATTATCGTTAAAACCCATAATCCAAGTAATCAGTCCAATCGCTCTGAAATATCACTTTTTAATATTTTGTACTTTTATGGCTATGCTGTAAAGCAGCGGTCGGCAACACGCGGCCCGCGGGCCGCATGCGGCCCGCGAATGGTTAACTTGCGGCCCGTGAATGTTTTGTGAATAAGTTATAATATTGCCAGTAGTTATCGCAACCTAAAAACGTAGCTGTTTGTGTCTGTCTGTCTCCAGGCTGTATCTCGAGAACCTCTATAGCTAGACTTCTGTAATTTTCACAGATTATGTATTTCTGTTGCCGCTATAACAACACATACTAAAAACAAAATAAAATTAATATTAAAGGGGGGCTCCTATACAACAAACATTATTTTTTTGGCATTTTTTGCTCGTAGTCAATAATGGCAACAGCTAGGCACTTGAAATTTTAACAGCATTCTTAACTATATTTGTACTTTAATAATTAATAATAAAATTAAAATAAAATAAATATTTAAGAGGGGCTTCCATACAAAAAACACTTTTTTTCCTACTTTCGATCTGTAACGATACGGAACCCTTCGTGGGCGAGTTCGACTCGCACTTGGCCGATTTTTTTTTAATTGTGGTCTAGAAAAGCCCTCATTACGCTTAGGTATATTGGGCTTCTAGGGTTAATACGAGTAGGCCTGCGGCCCGCCTTTAGTTTGTTTTGCCACCTAGTGGCCCTTGCCTGCCAAAGGTTGCCGACCGCTGCTGTAAAGGGTTTATTGGTAGGCCCTCAATAATAATTAATAAATAATCATACATTAATCTATATAAATAAAAGTGAATTCTAAATTTTGTTGGTCTCACTATAACTTGAGAATGTTTAAACCGATTTGGCTAATTTTAGTCTTGAAATATTCTTAGAAGTCCAAGGAAAGTTTATATCAGGAGGAAAGTGATACGAAGTTTACCGGGTCATCTAGTTAATAAAAATTACTAATAATTATAGGTCTACCAGAATCTGATGGCAAAAAGTGAAAAAATAAATTGACTCTAGCAATACCGGGGTAATTGGAATAAAACATTTTGATCCTTTTTTTTTCTTATAGCGGCTGATTCTGTGTGTTAAACATGCAAATATAAAAAATTATCCAATGATCAAGGATATTTTATAAAAATCTGCTGTCAAAAATTGCCATCAGATTCTGGTAGACCTATATTAGGATTTGTAGAGAACGACTTTATCTATTTTGGTAGTATTGTTATTCTAAGAATCTGTGAGGTATAGTTGCCAACTCTTTTGTTACTAAATATACTGAAGCAATTATGGTTTGGCTTTAAAAGGCACAAAGTTTCTCGTACAAGGCAAACTGCTTTGAGAAAAAACGCATTTATTAGGTAGTATAATATTATGTAACAAAAGTGTGGTTATATCATAGACCTGTATTTCTTAAGAATGTTATTAACACTTTATATTTTAAACGTGGGAGACCGGAGAGTCAATCTTCAGCGTGGAAGATACCACAGCCTCTCAGAAAACCGCTGTGAAATAGCGCTTCCAGTAGTTCAAAGAGCGTTGGAATGGTCTAATGTCCATTGTTTATTTGGCTAAGTGGTTCGTTTATAGCACGGTAGCAGTACATGTTGCCGTTGATACTTAAAACTATCCTATAACACGTGAACTATCCTATAAGTTATAACACGTGAACTATCCTATAACACGTGAACTATCCTATAAGTTATAACACGTGAACTATCCTATAACACGTGAACTATCCTATAAGTTATAACACGTGAACTATCCTATAACACGTGAACTATCCTATAACACGTGAACTATCCTATAAGTTATAACACGTGAACTATCCTATAACACGTGAACTTTCGCATTAATATGAGTACTAGATGATTCCCGCAACTCCGCCTACAATCGTTTATCACGCAAGAACCGTACATTTTTTCGGGATAAAAAGTATCCTATGTCCTTTCCCGGGACACAAAGTATCTCCATACCAAACAGCAAAATCGGTTCAGGGGTTTGGGTGTGAAGAGGCAACAGACGGACAGAAAGACACGCTTAAATAGCATATTTTATAATATTAGTATGGAAGTATGGATGGATTGTTTTGTTACAAGTGAGGGTTATGACTTATCTATACTAATATTATAAAGCGGAAGAGTTTGTTAGTTTGTTTGTTTGTTTGTTTCTTTGTTTGAACGCGCTAATCTCAGGAACTACTGGTCCGATTTGAAAAATTCTTTCAGTGTTAGATAGTCCATTTATCGAGGAAGGCTATAGGCTATATTTTATCACGCTAAGACTAATAGGAGCGAAGAAATAGAGGAAAATGTGGAAAAAACGGGGGGAAAATATTTGAAAGGGCTTATTTAAACGCGCTAATCTCATGAACTACTGATCCGATTTGAAAAATTATTTCAGTGTTAGATAGCCCATTTATCGAGGAAGGCTATAGGCTATGTTTTATCACGCTAAGACTAATAGGAGGGAAGAAATAGAAGAAAATGTGGAAAAAACGGGGGAAATTATTTGAAAGGGCTTATCTCACGAACTACTAGAGCAATTTTTCTGTTCTTTGGGTCAGATAAGAAGTAGACCACGTGAAGGATCATAGGCTATTTTTTGCAGACTGATTTTTCTGTGAAATATCTAATTTACGCGGGCGAAGCCGCACGGAACGTCTAGTGTCATAATATTATGTTCCTATACAACACGGTTATTATTTTGACCTCGTCTATTCAGTAGTTAGTTACCTTAATGCTTCATACGAACGCGGCTCAATCGGTCGTACACGGTCACAGGGCTTAAACAACAATAATATAATCGGCCAAGTGCGAGTCGGACTCGCGCACGAAGGGTTCCGTAGCATTATAGAGCAAAATTAGGCCAAAAATTGTGTTTTTGTATGGGAGCCCCCCATAATTTTTTATTTTATTCTAATATTATTATTAAATATTAATGTACACATATAACTATAAGGACTCTGAGAAAAATTCAAGTACCTACCGGTTGCCATTATTGATATAGAGCAAAAAAGGCTAAAAAAATCACGTTTGTTGTATGGGAGCCCCCCTAAATATTAAAATATGGAAAGAAGCCGCAGTAGTGCCCATTCACAAAGGTGGCTCTTAAGCTAACTACAGTAATTACCGACCAATATCTTTACTGTCCAGTATCTCAAAACTGCTCGAGCGCATTGTAAATAATAGATTTGTGTCCTTTTTAGAAAACAATAACATTATATCTAAAGTAATTCGGCTTTAGGCAGGGTAAATCGACCGAGGATGCTGTCACACTTTTTACTAACACCGTAGCCTCACATTTAGATAAAGGCCTAAAATGTATCCGTGTATTTCTTTATTTAGCAAAGGCGTTCGACTCTACTTCCATTCCTATTCTCCTGAAAAAATTAGAAGCATGTGGTGTAAGAGGAAATCAACTTAAATAGTTTAGTAGCTATCTGTCAGAAAGAACACAATGTATCAGAATATCTGGTTTCAAAAGTAAACTAAGTCCTGTAACTTTTGGCATCCCCCAAGGCAGCATCCTCGGCCCCTCTCTCTTTCTTCTCTACATCAACGACATCGGTCTGAAATTAAAAAACGGAGATGTACAATTTAACGCCGATGACACCGCCCTTATCTTCTATGGCTCCACATGGGAAGAATTAATCTATAACACTGACCTCCATTATACAAGTACGCTGGACCTATGATACCCACTTTTTTTTGTGCCTATTTGAAGCGGAATCAGCGCCCCCAGTGAGTGGGAAGAGAACTAAATTTGACGTAACTTGCAAATGGCTGCTTAATCGTTATTGGTTGTCATCACTAGTATTAGTTCCAAATACTCCCACTACTGCTATCAGCACCAATATGGCGACTTTTAAACGTCATTTTTACGTCAAATCATAGACAAATATATTTGGTCAATGGTCAAATTTAGTTCCTATCCCTCCCATCGGGGGAGCTGATTCCGCTTCAAATAGGCACAAAAAATAGCTGTCATTTCAAAGGGTATCATTAGTCCAGCGTACTTGTATAATGGAGGTCAGTGGTCTATAAAATAACAGAAAATAATATGTCTATTGTAACAAACTGGCTTAATTATAACCTTCTTACCTTAAATACATCAAAAACTAAGTACCTCTGCTTCCACAAAACTCTTGCCTCGGCCCCTTCTTCACTAGAATAGATAAAAATTCACTCTTCGCACAGCCACCCACTACAGAACATCTCCTGTAACTGTCACTCTATTCTAAGATTTGAATCATTTCGCTACCTCGGTGTACAGTTAGACGATCGATTATCTTTTAAACTACATAAAGAAGACACGTCGAAAAAAAAGCGAAAGATAATGAGCGCTATGCGCAACATACGAGATGCGGTGGACGGACAGTCTTTAAAAACAATTTACTTTGCCCTAATAGGCTGCCTTCACATTACTGCGGCAGCCGCGTGGCAGCCGCAGTAATGTGAAGGCAGCCATATGCCAATGTCTCATAAATTATTGTATTCTTGCCTGGGGCGGTTGTGCTTTATCTACTCTTATTTCGCTAGAACGAGCTCAAAGAGGTTTTAAAAGTTGCTCTAAAGAACTGTACATAGATCTGTCACAATGTCTAAAAATACTTACGAAGAAGTGCTGAGTAGAAGAGTTTACCGTATCCCAAATCCTAACGTTAGCACCTCCTTCGCTTATAGGTTCGGATTTTTCTTATACCCCCATATTTATAATAAACTTATAAACCAATTTAAACTAAAAAATATGCACACACCATATAAAACCAAAAAAAATCTGTCAAGGTCTCTTTTAACTTGGTCATACAATGAATGTGAAAATATAATAAAAGTGTATAGATAGGGCCATTAATATGCACAAACACACACACAATATATTTATAAAAATAAAAATATTCTAAGTTTACTTTGTACTGTACTTATAGAAATGAAGAGAAGATTTGTTGTTTTGTTTAAAAAAAATAAAATTGTAGTCATAATTTCATTTCCTCATTGTTATTTACTTGTAACTTGTAAGTTGTAAGCCGCAACCAATATTATTTTGTTGTAATCCAAGAAATTCCTCCATAAGGCTGCGCCTAGTTTGGAGGATTGAAATGCTCACCCGTACTAAATTTATATATTATGCTAATAAAGATTTTTGGTTTTGGTTTTAATTTTATTTTGTTTTTAGTATTTGTTGTTATAGCGGCAACAGATATACATAATCTGTGAAAATTACAACTCTAGCTATTACCGTTCTTGAGTTACAGCCTGGAGACAGACAGACAGACAGACAGACAGACAGACAGACAGACGGACAGACAACGAAGTCTTAGTAATAGGGTCCCGTTTTTACCCTTTGGGTATGGAACCCTAAAAATTACGTAATCGTAAATTTTGGTACAATCTCATTGCTATGTTTCTTTTGTTGTGACTTGTGATCTGAGTGTTTAGGTCATGTAATGACCTAATACTTAGGCCCGTATTTTTGGTCAGTACTTAAGATGCGACCGGGTCTCAAGACGCGGTTCGGCTCTGTGATTGGTCCAAATTTTGACAGCCAACCAATCACAGAGCCTGAACCGTGTCTTGAGACCGAGATGCATCTTGAGTACTGACCAAAAATACGGGCCTTTGTGAGCTGGACATATTAAGTACATTATTATACAAATAATGGGTATTAAAGTTTTACAAGACGAATTAGGGTGGGTAGCACCAGAGGCGTGGTTAAAGTTAAAGTTATGGTCATAGTTATGGTTATAGTTAAGGCTAATTTAACTTTAACCTTAACTTTGACCACAGAATTTGACAGAAGACGTTGCTGGTCCGACAAGGCTTTAAATGAACGTGGGCGGGAGCGCTGCTCGTAAAGGAGAACTGTCAAAAATGGCGTTTTTGTATGATGACAGCGTTAGTTCCTTTTTTCGCCACGTGCATTTAAAGCCTTGTCGAGCTCTATGGTTATGGTTAAATATGGCGGCCATTTTTGACTTTAACCAAAGATTTGACATTTTGCATTGTAGTTAAAGTTATAGTTAAAGTTACAATTATAGTTAAAATAAGTTGGTGCAACCCACCCTTACAGATTTTCGTCTTAACTGTCATCAAACTGCTGAACCAATTTTGATGACATTTGGTAAGGAAATACTTTGAGTTCCGGAAAAACCATCCTTTTTTCCGGGATAAAAACTATCCTATGTCCTTTCCCGGGGCTCAAAGTATCTCCATGCCAAATTTCATCACGATCGGTTCAGCGATTTATGTGAAGAGGTAACAGACAGACAGACAAACTTTCGCATTTACAATATTAGTATGGATAGCCCTGGTTGAGATCGTTAGAGCTAGTGACGTAATCATCTTTGTCATTCGTTTGACCTGTCCGTTTCTATTTAACCTTATTGGGACTATTTGGGGATTTGACGGTCGTTGCTTATAAACATGTGCATGTACTTATATCTAAGGTCAGTGGCGTAACTATAGGGTGGCAGGGCCGGCAAAATGCCACGGGCCCCCGACCCAAAAGAATTTTTTATACATTGTTTTATTATTAACGTGACGATATTTACTCATAGGGCCCCATCAATTTGCCACGGGCCCCGGATGTTATAGTTATGCCTCTGTCTAAGGTCTATTAATTCTATTATTAACAATATATAAATACAAATTACAATATATTAGAATTAGGTATCTACGTAACAAAATCTACAGCTAAAAAAGCCAACATCTTGCTCTTATAGCGCGTGTTCAGACCAAACTGACTATACGCCGCTGAGTGTAAGCAGGCTCACTGTGAGCCCCAGTGTGAACGTAAGTGAACGTGAAAATATACGGTATCGAATGTCCGCGCCTACGCCTAGCGTAATGGCGTATAGTCAGTAAGGTGTAAACGAAAAAGTGAATTTGTATGGAAATACAATAAACTGCGTAACGCTCGCTCACATTCAGCGGCGTATAGTCAGTTTGGTGTGAACACGGCCATATTCTTATGCAAAGCTTACAGGACCACAAGCCCCGAAACCTTGCTTGTTTTAGCCGGAGTTTTACCCGTTGACCTTGAGATTGAGCGTCGTGCGACAATGTATTATCATAACAAAATCATTGACAACCCGTTCTTTTTAGGCGCTCGCGATAAAATTAAAATAGTAAGATTGTTTGAACCTAAAAGCCTAATCTCCGAATGGTAGATGCGATGGGACTGTTCCACCTACGACTATTAGTAATAAAAACTAAGGAAACGTAACTCCCATACTTCAACCGTTTTGAATTTGGTTCCTTTTCGCACACTAAAATATGATAAAAGCAACGAAACACTAACACTCAAATTTACGAAATAAAGCCGTTGACAATAATTGACATTAATTGTCACTTCTATATTATTTACACAAAATTGTGTACCGAATACATGCATAAAGCATGCATGTATTCGGGTCACATTTTGTAGACTCGTAGACAAATTTTTTGACACAGTTACTCTTCCTTATAGTACAGGAGCCCTAGAACATTTTTTTTTATTACTATCAAGGTATTTTTTGTGAGTAGCTTCATTTTGATAAGACGAACAACATTTTTATTTGCGAAAAATCTCGAAAGTGGTAGCTAACAGTTTCGTTATAGGGTTCTGTAATCAACAAAACTTGGTTCACTACTGAACCCTAAAACGGAACCCTAACAAACTGATTTTTTATATATTGATAGGTTAATAGTTATATAATTTAAGAGTAACATTGTCCTACAAATAAAATAGTCCATATTTTAGGACCATCAAATCAAAGTATGAAATCCTTGCTATCTCTGTTAGGTATAGGTCTACCAGAATCTGATGGCAATTTTTGACAGCAGATTTTCATAAAATATCCTTGATCATTGGATGAATTTATGATATTTGCATGTTTAACACACAGAATAAGCCGCTATAAGAAAAAAAGGATCAAAATGTTTTATTCTAATTACCGCGGTATTGCTAGAGTCAATTTATTTTCTCACTTTTTGCCATCAGATTCTGGTAGACCTATACCACTTTCGAGATTTTCGCAAATAAAAATGTTGATCGTCTTATCAAAATGAAGCTACTCACAAAAAATGAGCTTGATAGTAATCAAAAAAAAAATTGTTCTAGGGCTCCCGTACTAGCAAAACCGTATGTGAGTACTTAGCATTACACCCTGCGGATACGAGTTTGGAAGCGTCGGCTAAAGGAAAGTATATTATGCTATAATGTAAATCACATTCATCATCATCATCAATACCATCACACCATGCATCATCACAGTATGATCCAATTATTGGTACATTTCATGGTCTATTATTATTTATTAAGTATATTACTTAAAAATCGCGGGTAACACCGCGGGGCACAGCTAGTTAAACATAAATTAAAAATGTTAGTATGTACCTACTTCGCGTTTACCTATTTTCAAAATGGGCCCCATTACAGGTAATCGCGCTGTTTATTGATTTTTCAAAAGCGTTCGACGTTTTGAATTTTAAAACACTATTCCAAAAATTATCGAACGCGGGGATTCAAGGCCCTCTTTTGAAAGTACTCAAAAATTTTCAAACAGACCAGTTCTCGATAAGTATAGTGACCTGCACAACACCGAGGAGGGCACGGCACAGGGGTCCACGATCGGCCCAGACGAGTACCTGGCCTACGTTAACGAAATGTGCAATTTAATAATAGGAGAAATTTATCAATTTGCCGATGACACGTGTCTCTTACCTAATGGCTCATAAATCAATACATGAAGCTCAAAATATTATGCAAAAAAATTACAATCTTATTTGTAAATATGCACATGACGTGGGGCTGATAATAAACTCACAAAAGACTAAATTTATACATATTCATTTAGCTCATAATGAGCCTCTCACCTCCCCCACGATTATAGCACAATGCACATGATACTCACGATTATTTCCATTCAAATGTAGTGTATAGATGGTGTATAGTGGTATAATGCCTGTCAATGTCCAGCATTGGAAAAAGTAAATCAACATACATACCTCGGTCTTATAATTGACAACCGACTGAGTTGGAAGCCACACATAGACCATGTATGCTCGAAATTAAGATATTCTGTACTCAGTAAAATCTATATTCTTAAATACGAGTTACCCTATAGAACCTTAAGGTATATTATATATTATATATTATATAATCTATATATTAGATATTCTATTTATCGTTGGCCCAGTCGGTTGTTAACTATAGAATAAGTAGTTATGGAAGATCGTTTGAAAGTCATTTACTTATTATAGATTCATTAAGGTTACGCATGTTAAAAGTAATTGTACCTAAACCTGTAAAAAATAAATTTAAAACAAATGAGGAAGGCTTATTTGAGTATTGTAATGTTGTTATGCACATTTTTGATCTTGTTAAATTTGCAATTTTAAATGAAGTTAATGATCCTACACTATTAATAGAAAAAATAAGACTAAAAAAATAAGACTTGCAAACACTAGTGCATAATATCTCTATGCTTGCAAAACAAAATTTGTCAATCCGGACTGTAATAATTACCTATTACGGAAGCAGAATGCTTAAGGCAATGATATAATATTATGAAAAACTCGCTTAAGGCATTAATACCTTCATTTGTAGAAGAGCTGCCAGAAGACCTACAAAAGTTGTATCGGGACAGGTATCGGGACATATAAATATAGACGGCAACTGAAAAAACTCATTGAAGTTTTTGCGGCAAGATTCTTGTAATTTTGTAATACTATTGTATGTATTGAACAAAATAAATAAATAAATAAGTCTTGTATGTTTAGGAGTTAGTCAAACACACGTACAGGAGAATTATAATTATATATAAAGATATATAAATTATAATAATTATAATTCTCTGTATTCTTCCTGTAGTTGTGTACAGACTACAGCTTCTGTTCAACACAATGTGAATTCAAAGCTTTCGTCTATTGTTTTCGTCTTTTGTTTATTAACAATAGGTTTTATTTTAAAGTTCTGTACGCGTCCTGTAAGTGGCTGTAACTTGTATATAATATCATATAGATAGAGTTACATGCATTTAGTACTAGATGATGCCAGTACCGGATTTATATTTTTTACGAGTGTAGGTAGGCCACTTTATTTCCGCCGCTATCCAGGGCTGGATGACGCTCAAAATTCGTTTATCGCGCGGAAGCCGTACTTTTTTCCAGGATAAAAAGTATCCTATGTCATTTTACGGAACTCAAAGTAAATGCATAAGTACCAAATTTCATCTAAATCGGTCGACAAGTTTTAGCGTGTGAAGGAGTGACAAACAGACACACTTCCGCATTTATAATATTAGTAAGGATGCCATACTCAGTTTCTTTTTTCTCATTTCAGAATGACTTCACCGGCAATCAACAAGTCCCCTGACAAGCAGAAGGCTGAGAACAAGTCGCCCTCGCACTCCGAACAGAACGGGAACCAAACCAACCCCCCCGAGCAGCCCCCAGCCAGCGAATCCCAGCAACCTGACCCCTTCAGCTGGCTCCGGATCTTCAAACTGGCCGACCTGATGATGAAGCAGGGATGCTAAACTCCTAGACAATGACAATGCGGTTGTAGGCAAATAGGATTTTAACTGTAGCTCCGACGACCCAGGGTGTTGGGTTTTTTCTAAAAAATTTAATTAGCTTGAACATGCTAGGTAAGTCTAGGACATTTGATATGTACCTTCGAAGAAATTGATTCATATTTCATACGCAGATGACGGAAATACGTTGTTTGGTCGGATTATACCAACTTGGTCGTCATCTGTCGGCTAGGTTTGTCAAAACGCAACCAAAATACACGTAGGTCCGCTCTCTGCCTATGAATCAAATTCTCTGGTAGTAAATCTCGTTACTATGAAGGTTAAAAATTAATACACCGTGAGTGTCCTAGACAAAATTAAAAAATTGATAACAATATGAGAGTATGTGTAGCAATAACCGCATTGATGTCTTTCCATTAAAATAGACTTCCATTTTTGTTAAGTAGGTACATTTTGATGTTCAATGTAATTCGCTTAGGAATAATATGAAGTTACCTGATGTTTGTAGGATCATAATTATATTATTACGCATAACTTGTACAATTATTATCGAAGATAGAATATTATAGTCAAAATTTGCCACCGATATAAAAGCCATGGTATAGTAATCCTATTACTCTTGTCCCCCTACTAAAATATTTACACAGAGGATAACTAGATAGTTGTACCATCGAAGAAAATGGTTTATAGGCACAATGGCGGACCTATATCATTCGGTTGGGTTATGCTAATTCAACGTCATTCGGCATCTGTAGGCCGATTTTGACATAACGCGACCAAATAACGTACGTCTGCCACCTGCTTATGAATAAACTTCTGATACTACATGGTCTGCTTGGTTTTGTGATTTGTCTGGCACGTTGTATTAGTCACATGACAGGAGAAAGACGGCCAACCTTGAATAGTTGTACGCTGCGTAAATATGCTTATTAGTAAGGTAAGGGGGTATGCCGTATAAGTTAAATCCATTGAAAAGTACATTCTTCAATAATGTGATAGGTTAGCATTTCTCTCTAACATGTTTCAATTTATTAGAGCAATTATAGAAGGTAATCGAAAACAATAAGTAAACGTTACTAATTATGCATTTATACACAATAATTTACTGTAAACTATGTTGGAGTATTGAGAAGGGTGTCTTAAAAAAAATATTATGCCATGTTGCCTTATTTACACCGCCAAATGCATGAAATAAAATTATTACGAGAGAGGTACATACATCTTGATGCATATCAAAGAAAATATAAAAAGTTTTATTGTATCCTTTATCCATATCTTGTACTGAAATTGTTGCCAGAGTTATTATTTAAAATAGAATATTATATTATTGTTGTAAAAATAATTAAGTTTATTTGTAACAAACTTATTTTACAATTAAATTGTATTTGTTAAATTCCATTTGAGTTTTAATTTACCTACGACTCTACTCTACCTTTATCGAAAAATATTTCTATACAAGAAGGTATTTATAATGAAACGCATAAAATATGTATTATTTTTTAATAGTATTGGTAGGAGGTACATAACACGCAGGGTTTTCAGTTTGGGATAAGGGAAGTAAAGATACAATACTATTTTCAATATGTACAAAATATACAATTATCTAAATTCTAGCATTTTAAACTTAGTACTTACTAGTAGAAATATGATCACAATATTCTTTTAATATTCTTACGACTAAGTTTAATTAAACAAAAGAGCGGGCGCGCCGCTTAGGAATCGGCCGGCGCGGCGCACGTACGCACGCACGCGCGCCGTTCGCCGCGCCGCCCGACCGCCTGTCGCCGCGATCACATTTGCTGCACACTTGAGATCAAATGTTAATTTTACATTATATTTAAACTCTATCCACTCACACTGCCGTCCCGAACACCATAACGGAGGAGCGTCTCGTAGGTTACCGTTTCCAAAATGATGACCGATACAGATATTAACGGAACAGGATATTTTTGAAGGAATCGAGTTTTTTATATTGTAATAGTGTTATTACAAAATCCTGCAACTCGTCGTGATAACGTTGATGCGAGTATTACGACGCTATTGGGTGTATAGTACCTAGGGGGCGGTCCGCCGTGCGGTGTGGGGGTCGACGGTCATCGGCGGCCGCGCGCCCGCGACGCCGCAACCATATTATACTTCTCACCGCTCACGTCACGATCGGCGTACGATTCGTAAACGAAAACTGTCGAACGACTACTCGCTCCGGGAGCTAAACGTATAGTTATGCATTAGTAATTGACATTTTGCTGGCGGCGGAGAGTGCGCGCCCGCCGCGGCGCTTAGCGAGCGGGCGCGCGCGCTGCGATCGCGTCCGAATTTCACCATAATAAATATTTTTATAATTCTCACGTCGACTATTATCGTTAATTTATATTACATCAAATCTAAATATTGTATCGCTATGTTTAATGATGATATATTTACATTGATTTCCTTTTCAAGGAATTTTAAAATTATAAGTGTACATATGGGTATATCTGTTCAATAATAAAAATATGTTTTAAAATTAATGGACGAAGTGACAGTTCGTTAGTATTCCTCTTAGCTAAGTCGAGAATCGTTTGCGACGGAAACGTGACAAAACATATATCTTTTATGCATCTATAAATACAATAAATCTTAAAAAGAATATACACGTCATCTGTGCCGTTACTACTATATCGTACATATAAAATTACCATACATAAAATATTTTGTACTTTGTTACGACGAGAAGTCGCATATTCATCTAACTATACAATGCGAAACATCGTTGGATCGTCGGAGAAGTATCGAAACATAAGTGCACACTCACTCGGATAGAACAGATTCGATGCAGACAATGAACACTATGAGAAGTACAATATTAGTTAGTTCGTGCAACTACGGCCGGCGACCCGATCGTTGAGTGGCTACTACGGAACATTTAAAAGCAAAGTAAAAAAACTCGCTCTGCGAATGTCTTCCGGGGTCTAGGGCTGTCATCTATTTACAAGATTAAAAAAAATCTATAAAAACATAACAAAACAAATTATATTTCTCAAAAAAAGACAACTTTCTATAATAAAAAAAAAATACAATAAATGAGCATTCAGTATTGTTAAAGCTGTGACAGATGACAGGCCTAGGGCGAATGGCGCGAAGATGAGACGGGGGTGCGCGCCTCCATCTGAGCTTCAGACCAGAGGGCCGTGTGTCGGTTGTCGTCACTTCTCACTGTAAACTATAATCTGTAGGGAATTGAAACAACGCCTTCAGTAGCAAACTGGAGCAACTGATTCCACGACATACAAATTTTCAATATCGTGCTAACGGTGAGAAGTGTCAAAATGTGACAGGAGGCGCTCGGAGCGCGAGCGGGTAGAAGCACGTACTGTGTAGTAGCACGAGGCGGCACGTGGAATGAGACATTAACCATAGACACATTATGTTATGCGCAACGGCGATTGTCGCGTCGCTTACATTTAACGTTATCGTACATTAAAAACGGAAGTAAACTATTAAAACTAAAACTAAACTCTAGTAATTTGGAAATGATTGGAAAGAAGTATTAAAAGCGTGCGTCGTGCGGTTGCACGGATGCTGATCCGCGCGGGATGAGCATTCGAGCGAGGCACGGAGCATCGTATCGGTTGGCCGGTAGTGACGGGCGAAAAACTAAAACAACAATGGAAAATTAGTAAACTACGAAATAATTTAATCATCGAAAGATTCGCGTGTATGTCGTAACGCTTGCGATCAGACGCTACATAGTACGTACCGGCACTATTCGGGTGAATACAGAGGCGTATCTCGCGCTGGAGGCGACGCCACACGCGCCGTTGTCCACACATACATTGCTCAGTATACTTCATACAGACTACCTATAGCCTACGTTTAAAAGTCAGAATCACAGTTTTTTTAACGTGTTTTTTTTTTCCTTTCTGTATACTCCTCGTTTCCACCTTAATTTATACAAAAAAAAAACGATTATCATTCGACCCAGTTACGATTTTCCATTACCTACCGTAACGACCTAAGCGGATTGACCGTAGTTTAGAACGGATAGACTGTATTTACAATTTCTTTTAAATTACTTTAGACGCTAGGCTTAAAACAAAATAACAATTTACACTAACAATATAAAATGCTCGATAGATCGTCGCCGTCTACTCGGATCCCAAATTAAATATACTCTATCGACTGACCGCTATCATACTCTTACAAATGTTAAACTCCGAACGAGTCGATCCCAGTCGACCGTAACAAAAGAGGCTTAACCTACCTAATTGCCTACTCGAGTGGCCGCGGCCCGAGTCCGCCGCGCCATAACAATAAATTACGGCTACCCTAACGTTACCGATTACACTTACAGTACACTACTGCGCAATTAGCACTACAGTCAGTATCGTAGAGGTAATCCGACACAATTCCGAAACGTCTATCTCTAGTGTCTCGCCCGGGGGCCGGCGGCTTCACCAGGTCGATCAATAACTATATTAATAATAATAACTTCACAACCTGGACATATTTACAATTTTTAAAACAAAGTAAAAGTTTAGTGGTCCATGTAGGAGATGTTCGTGTGTCGAGTCCGGTGAGAGTCGCGGTCCCTTGTGGGGTGCGCGGTATAGTCCGGGAGCGCGGTCTAGTCCAGGAGCGCGGTATAGACCAGGAGCGCGCGGTACGGTCTGGGACGCGCGGTGCAATCCAGAACGCGCGGTGCGGTCTGGGATGCGCGGTGCGATCCGAAAGGCGCGATGCGATCCGGAGGGCGCGGTGCGGTCCGGGACGCGAGGTGCAGTCCGGGACGCGCGGTGCGGTCCTGGACGCGCGGTTCAGTGAGACGCGTGGTGTAGTCTGCGTAGCTCACGCGATGGCTGTGGCGATGACGATGAGGAGGTGCGCGATGTTGGCAACGCGGTGCATGAGGTCGGGCGCGATGCGCGTCAGGTTCTCGTTGGCGAAGTCGCACGACGGGAATATGTGCACCGTATACATTGACTGGAAACATAATAAATTCTCCTGTTAACATTCATATTACAGTTTCATTGTACTACATTTATTTTATTAAACTAGTTTAAAGTCATAAGCATGATTTTGTATTAAAAAAAAAAAAATATTTCGATCTCAATAATAATAATAAACTTAAAGGATAATAACATAGACTAGACTTTCTGTTAAACTTTTTTTAAATTAAAGTAAGGTAATCATTAAATATCTCCTAAGTACGGCTTTTTGTTTACTGTCTTTTCAGCGTGAAAAGCGCAGTAATATAATATCCTATTGTTGAAAAACCAAATAAAATGAAGTGATAATAACCTGTTGGTGTCCGGGTGTAGGCGCGACGTTGACGATGCCGGCGGCCATCTTGCGCTGGAGGTAGGTGATGAAACCGGCCGACAGGTTGGTGCTCTGCTGCAGCACGTCCATGTGGTCGCGACCGCACGGCAGCGCCAGCAAGATGCAGTGTTCCAGTTCCAGCTAAGTGGACAATACATCTCATAATATATAATATTCTCATGTCACAGTGTTTGTGCGCGAACTCCTCCAAAACGGCTCAACCGATTTTAATGAAATTTTGTATGTAATCAGAGAAGTTGATTCCTAGGCAGATGAGGGACCTACGTAGTTTGATCGCGTTACGTCAAACCCAGCCGCGACCAAATGACGTTGGCCTGTCAACTGCCTAGGAATCAATTTCCTACATTACATGTATGTACATTCGTTAGGCCTGAGAATAGGTTTTTATCTACTTTTTATATTGATACTAGAAATAATTATTTATATTATAGTAAAACACCGTTTGCCGGTTCGGCTAGTTATTAGGTAGAGAATAAACAATATTCAATAACACGTAAAGGGGGAGGGAGGCGCTAGAGGATTTATTCAACAATTATTATTAAAATAAATACCCCAAATGCAGCCATCTACAATAGTAATATAAAATACAAAGGCTATTTTTTGTCTACTCGATTCATTTTAGACGTAGGCAGTCGCGGCAAAAATCTAGCACAGGCTGCGTTTAGTTTAAGAGGACTGATATTACTGCAAAAGTTTGTAAATTGTTTGAGGAAAAAAAATTGTACTTGTATTTTTGTAATTATTAAATTTTGTTGTCCTTTATGATGATTCTGTTGTTTGCATCTACTGTCCCAATGCTGGGAAAAGTCCTCCACCAAGACAGGCCTGTCCCACTCGCGCGTGTAGGTATCGAGCTGTAAGTACTTGGAGGGCAAATCACTAGGGACTCACAAGCGAGCGGTGACGCACGCGCAAGATTTTTTCGTCGCATATACCTACGTACTGATTTAACCGCTGTGACAGAATTGTTATTAATCTGATAAATATGAACAATTAAAAAAAGGTCAAAGAAATATTTCAATAAGGTAATTTAAGACATTAAAATACAAAAAAAAAAGATAAAAAATACACAAACATAGCAAATAAACCAATTTCAAACAAACAAACCACATACTACACAGAAATAAACACAAGTTACTATGTTTAAGTTGTAAAAAATTCCTGACCAGCTCCTGCACTATAATCGAATATAAAACTATTATTAAATATAGGTTGGGTTACTAAAATTTGATTATTACTATAAAAAAGTTTGCTATTTGTAGCTATAGTAATTAAAAGAAGATTATTTTATTTTCTAAAAGGTGACAAAAAATAAGTTACGCGATAGAGAGAGAGCACTTGTAGGTAAATATAATTGTAGGCACTTAGCGTTGCGCGGTTGGAATTTGAACTTTATAGTTAATACCCGTTTACCCGTATATAGAATTAACGACTCATGCTACGACTAGCATGAGTCGTTAATTCTTTAAACGGGTTTCGGGAGTGGAACTTTTGTTGTTACTAATATTATGTATTCTGTGACCAAGATATCAATCCATACTAATATTATAAATGCGAAAGTGTGTCCGTCTATCTGTTCCCGCTTCACGCCCAAACCGCTGAACCGATTTTGCTGAAATTTGGTATGGGGATACTTTCTTATACTTTCATTTTATCTCGAAAAAATGTACGGTTCCCACGCGGTAAACGAATTTTGCAATGTTTGGAACGCGATATATTTTTTTAATAAATAACGAAAGGTGCGCTCACCTTCATCTTCCTGTGCACCTGATCGAGCTGGGTGGGCTCGAGGCGCATCCGCTGGGCGATACGCAGCAGCGAGGCGGGCGAGCCGTCCGAGTTGCGGCTGAGCGCGTCCGCCGCGACGCCGGGGTTGCCGCCCACGAAGTGCATTTGCACCGCCGCCGAGTCGTTCTTCAGCGCCAGCAGACCCTGCCACATCACCGGGTAGCGCTGTGGGAGGATGGGAATTAAACACTACTTTAAAACGACTAGTAATACCAGGCCTGTCGCACTCGCGCGTGTAGGTATGGAAATGTAAGTACCCCTTTAAAGGGGCAGATCACTAGGGACTCACAAGCGAGTGGTGATGCACGCGCAAGATTTTTTCTGGTCGTACTGATTTAACCGCTGTGACAATCGTTATTAATCTGATAAATATGAACAATTGAAAAAAGGTCAAAGAAATATTTCAATAAGGTAATTTAAGACTTTAAAATACAAAAAAAAAAAGATAAAAAAATACACAAACATAGCAAATAAACCAATTTCAAACAAACAAACCACATACTACACAGAAATAAACACAAGTTACTATGTTTAAGTTGTAAAAAATTCCAGACCAGCTCCTGCACTATAATCGAATATAAAACTATTATAAAATATAGGTTGGGTTACTAAAATTTGATTGTTACTATAAAAAAGTTTGCTATTAGTAGCTATAGTAATTAAAAGAAGATTATTTTATTTTCTAAAAGGTGACAATCTTGATTTCGTTAGAAAGGGTACCTCTTACGCGATAGAGAGAGAGCGCACATGTAGGTAAGTAAATACGAGGGCTGCTATTTATGTATCCGGAACTGGCCACTTACAAGAACAATATTTAAAAAGTAATTACAACATTTGAAAATAGAACTCTTTGGTTGAAGAATACATTTTGTTTCATGTGACTGTCAATTGTTTTTCCATTGTGGCGTCATTTTGAAAATTGCGTGTCTTCATTTGCCATGAATTTAACGCGTGAACATTTTCGTGCAGTGATTTACTACGATTTTCGGCGTGGGCTAAATCAACAACAGTGCTTTATTCAACTCACCTCGACTTTTGGAGATGAAGCACCATCAAAAACCACTGTTTATCACTGGTACAGTGAGTTTAATCGTGGGCTGTCTATGCTCACGGATGAAAATAAAGAAGATCGCCCAAAATCAGCTGTTGTCCCACAAAATATAGATGCTGTGCGGGAACTAATAATGCGTGATCGTCATGTTACATATCGCGAGATAGAGGCGTCCTTAGGCATAAGTATGACGAGCATACATAAGATATTACACGAACATTTGACTGTAAAAAAAATATGTTCGCGTTGGATTCCGCACAACTTGACAATCGATCAAAAACGGGCTCGTGTCGATTGGTACAAAAAAATGATAAAAAAATACAACCGTGGTGCGTCAAAAGCCATTTATAATATCTACACAGGTGATGAATCTTGGATCTATGCATATGACCCCGAAACTAAACAACAGTCAACGGTGTGGGTGTTCCAAGATGAGCCGAAACCAACAAAAGTTACTCGTGCAAAAAGTACTTTGAAGCAAATGGTCGCCTGTTTTTTTTAAATTAATGGACATGTGGCTCCAGTGCCATTAGAGAATCGTAAAACGGTTAATACTGAATGGTATACGACCATTTGTTTACCAGAAGTCTTTGAAGAAATAAGAAAGGACAACCGACAACGCAGAATCATATTATATCATGACAATGCTAGCTGTCACACCTCAGCTGAAACAACTCAGTTTTTGGAGGGTCAAAAGATCGAATTGACTGGTCATCCGCCGTACAGCCCTGATTTGGCACCCAACGATTTCTTTTTATTTCCATACGTGAAGAACAAATTACGTGGTCAACGTTTTTCGAGCCGCGAAGAGGCTGTTCATGCGTTCAAAATGCACGTTTTGGAGATACCTCAATCAGAATGGAAAAAGTGCTATGAAAATTGGTTCCAGCGTATGCAAAAGTGTATCGATCATCGCGGCGAATATTTTGAAAAGCAATAAAACCATATTAAATGATATATGTTTGTTTCTTTTTTTAATTCCGGATACATAAATAGCAGCCCTCGTGTAGGCACCAAGCTCTGCACGGTCGGAATTTGAACTTTATAGTATCGTAGCATGAGTCGTTATTTCTTTAAACGGGTTTTGCGAGTGGGAATTCTGTTGGTACTACTAATATATATTCTGTGGTAATACTATATTTGGCTGCTGTTTAGCATTGGTGATCTATTCCACATAAAATCGGGTTTTGAGTTAATAATGCAGTTTTATTCTATAGAACATAAGGTTTACGACAGTGAAATCCATTTTTTTCAAAACCCGCTGTAGCATATTCTAGAGTACAAAAATGGTTAATGCTTATTAACCATTTTTGTACTGCTAAGTGAGGTTTTGTATATAGCATTTATGTACTATGTTTCTAAAATGATTTGCGCTTATACCACTGAACCGATTTTGATAAAAATTTGTATACAGATACTTTGAATCAATTTAAACGACATTAGATATTTTTTGTCCCGGAAAATGTACGGTTCCCGCGCAGTCAACAAAAATTTGAATTTAGCTTATAATATCGATATTGAGTAGGTACATGTAGATATTACGTTAGGTTTTGGAGAAGGACATAGGATAATTTTTATCATGGGAAATGTTCGGTTTTCACGCAATAAACTTTATTAATTTGCGTTTAAGCTGCTGAACCGATTCTGAATAAATTTAGTTAATGTAGAAATAATTAGTTTATCACGTGCAGAGTTGGTAAAAAAAAAAAGTAATTACTTAGTAATTTTAATCAGATTACAAATTAATCAGATTGATGAAGTAATTGTGCATCTGAAATTACCCGTAAGTTGATTAAAAATAATATTAAGTATAAAATGCATTCTAATTTTAGTTTGCAAAAATTAGATTAATAATTTAATTAGACTAACGAGTATTTCAATCATTACCTATGTCCAATGTCTAATGCTGGTAATAATTATAATAAATAAAAAAATACCCACACCGGTTTCAATAAAACCAGGCCAGTTACGCAGGAGTAATTTTATAGTGCCCAAGTGTGCGCGCAATACACAAGAGCACTCTGGTTTTGAATGAAACCAGGCCAGTTAAGCAGAAGTATTTTTATAGTGCCCAAGTGTGTGCGCAATACACACGAGCACTCTGGGTTCAATGAAACCAGGCCAGTTACGCAGGAGTAATTTTATAGTGCCCTAGTGTGTGCGCAATACATAAGAGCACTCTGGTTTCAATGAAACCAGGCCAGTTACGCAGGAGTAATTTTTATAGTGCCCAAGTGTGTGCGCAATACACAAGAGCACTCTGGTTTCAATGAAACCAGGCCAGTTCCGCAGGAGTAATTTTATAGTGCCTAAGTGTGTGCGCAATACACAAGAGCACTCTGGTTTCAATGAAAACAGGCCAGTTAAGTAGGAGTAATTTTATAGTGCCCAAATGTGTGCGCAATACATAAGAGCACTCTGCGGGAAGCGCGGGAAAGAAGAAGCGGGAACTCTCTGTCCTTTCCCGAGACATGACGTATCTGCATACCAAATATCATCGAAATCCACGTAGCTGTATAAGCAGAAATCATTTTTATTTAATGTCTGGGAACCGTACATTTTTTCGGAATAAAAAGGACCCTATGTCCTTTCCCGGGACTCAAAGTATCTCCATACCAAATTTCAGAAGAATAAGTTCAGCGGTTTGGGCGTGACGAGGTAATTTTATAACATTTTGTTAAAATAAGCACTTAAATTTGTATTGAAAAAACAAATCAGAATTTTGCATTTATGTGAAATATCACAAAGGACATTAATGCTATGTAATAAGCCCTAATAGCAATATTGCATTAACCATTTTTATACGTTTTCTCTTAAAACCTGAATGTAAAATTAAAATGTTTTTTCATAATCATAATCTACGCATTTCAACAAAAAAAAAGATACCGCACAATAACATTTTTTTGCTTAAAATAAGCAGAAAATAAAGATTATTCCAAAAAAACTTAAGGCGGGCTGAAACCCCATTTTGTTTTTTTTTTGATACCCGATTTACCTAGTTCCAATATAATAACGAAATGTAAAAAAATATGAGATATAGAGCACAATATTTAAAAGGGTTTAAATCAAAAACATTTTAATAAAAAATAATACTTTCGCTGTAATTAATATACAAACTCACCTCCGACAAAACTCTTTGTCATCGAAATATAAGTATTAACAAGAATAACTTACATTTTATTTTAATAAATTGTCAATGAATCTATTTTAAAAAGGTCTGAAACGAATAATCTTTTTTCTTAATATTTATTTCGAAAGATATTTAAAAAAACACACGAAAAATAAAATAGAGAAGATCCGCCCGTCGTAACATACAATTTTATGCTAAGCTAAAATGAATCTTATTGCGATGCATACACGCTTGGCATTCGCGTTCGCAAGGTTATCGTTTTAGAATTGAGGTAAGTGCTCGCCTTAAAACGCCGATTACTCAAAACTAGTCCGATGTGGGATGGTACACGAACGTTTAACAGCATCCATTTAAAGGTTTTCATTCTCAGAAACGTTACTATATAGAAAGTGAGTGAGGGGGGAAGAGGCATTAAGTATAAATAATAAATATACTTGTCTATTTCTTACTATGAAACTGTGTTTCGATCCGCTATTTCTAAAACAATTGCAAATTCTCAAATACAATGTCATGAGCCATCCTAACACATTAAATTGGCGGTAACAGTAATTATTATTAGTGTACAGTAGGCTAACTCTTTCCCAGATCGTGTGCGTCTCTCAATCAATTATTTTGCACCATCGCTAAAAATATAAGACTAGCTCATTTTTTCAAATCTTTCCTACGTTGTCACGTTGTAAAGAACAAGGGGCATTTTGTATGGAAGCCGTACCCAAGCTGTAGCACATCCACACATATGTCAAATAAAAGAGCTTGAAAAGCTGAACATTTTATTGTATGACATAAAATCTCTAAACCCTGGGAGAAAAAAGTTAACGCGGGTAGAAGTTAAAAAAAATCACAAAAGCACCTTATATTATTGCATCAATTTATAGTGTTGCGGATAAGCAATCATTCCAGGAAAGGTTCGATTTTTAAGGTTTTATTGTTTTCTCATACATTTCTTTAAAATATGAAACAATGTACTAAAATACATCACTTTCCTCAAGTTTGCCATATACGATTACTTTTAGAGACTTTTCGTCATACAATAAAATGTTCAACTTTTCAAGCCCTTTCATTTGGTATATGTCTCAAAGTGCTACATTAGTGGGTACGAAATGCCCCTCCTTTACGTTTTATAGTTTGCATAATATTTACATTAATTAGTTTTAAGACCTTTAAGTGAAGATCTTTTCCTTTTTAAAAATTGTAAATCACTAGTGAAGACTTTTAATTGGGTCTAAATTGTAACTCTATCTCACTTCTAACCCCGCAACTCCCAAGCGGTAACCGGCTAGCGCGCCATTTGCACTGCGCTGTTCACTCAAACTCTAAGCAGCAGCCTGTTACCGCACTCTTCCATTCGATTAACTAGCGTATTTCGCTGACTTACCGATTACTTTTGTATGAAAAAGTTTAATTAGTTACATTCTTTGATATATTGTTACGAGTTTGAGCGAATGGCGCATAGCAAATGGCGCGGTAGCCGGTTACTGCTTGGAGGGGCTATTCTAATTTAAATAAGCTGTAAGTTTTCGTTACAAATTAAGTAAAATGAAGAAACTTGGCTGCTTTATTATGTATTCCGTTTTCAGTAGCTGTAAGTTTTCAATGTTTATTAAAAATTAAAAAGTATTTACCCGTAGCAGCATCTGCAGCGAGTCCGCTTCGCGCGGCACTTGCGACGCGTGCGGCGGGCCGGGCGCGGCGGGCGGCAGCGCGGCGGGTGGACGTGACGTGCCGTGCGCCGGCGGCGGCGAGCGCCCGCACCGCACTCCGTACACTACACACACATGCACCCCGTTAGTGTAATTCGTATACTTACTATTGTGTGTAATAGTTTATAGTATTCTTACAGCATGAGCGCCCAAAACTTTCTATTGCACTTGTCAAAATCATGTCATGCCATGGCAACGCCACACAATCAAGTTGTCAAGAGTTTGAATGCTTTTTCTACTTGATTTTCTTTTCATTTTTATATTTAAGCCTATGATTAACTATTTTTTTCTTCAATTGACAGGGTTTTGGAACTACAAACGATGGAAACACTGCAAGGCGATTTTTTGATGACTATAAAAGGTCATCTAGAATCACAGGAATTGACGAAAACTTAATATTCCGATTTTCCGTGATTTTACAAGCCATATCTTCAGGAAAGTCGATAAATATTGAGGCCTTCAGATTATACTGCAGAGAAACAGCAGAAAAGTACGTCCAGCTTTACCCTTGGTATTATATGCCAACAAGCGTCCACAAACTTCTGATACATGGTGCTGATATTTGCAAACATTATTCAGTTTTACCCATAGGTAAGACAATATTACTTCATTTTTATTTAATATAACATAATTAATTTTATTATTTGGCTTACTCTAGTGAAATTAAATTACTTTTCTAGGTATATTATCAGAAGAAGCATCAGAAGCTCGCAATAAAGATTTCAGAAAAGTAAGAGAGGGACATACACGGAAAATAGGAAGGATCCAGACAAACGAAGATATTATTCATGGTCTTTTGATTAGCTCCGATCCACACATTTCCAATATTAGACCTAAATTCTTCAAATTAGCCCATCATAATTTACACCCTGAAGCAGTTCAATTACTTCACAACGATGATGTTGATGATGTTATAGAAGAAGAAGTAATGTTTATAGAGTCTGAAAACATTTCAGACCCTCTTGTTATGATATAGCATTTTCTTTAACTAAGAAGACGTTTAATCCCGCTAACAAGTCCTCTAAGTAACAAATCATTTCTAAAAAAGGTCTTAACTTTGTAAAAATAATAAATAAAATAAAATTAAAATTTTCAACAAAAACCATTTTTTATGGTATTTTATGGGATATTTCACTCTTAGATGATATAATTAAATGTAAAAATACCAAAAATAAGTAAATTATTATGAAAAAACATTTCATTCTTTGTAAAAAACGCGTTTTCATAAAAAAAAATTAAACTTCATTTTCTTGCGCGGCCGCACTGTGCGGGACCAAATAAAATGCTTTTTATATTCCTTGTCACCTTATCTAACACGCCTATGCCTCAAAACACCCCGCAAACTACGGCAGTTGAAGAAAAAAAATAAAATGTGTTTTTCTCCACACAATTTTTTATTTATTTATTTTATATCTTGAAAAATATAAGTTTTTCGAAGAATTATGAAAGAGTAAAAGTTGTTTTAAATGTTGTTTTCTATCACAGAAAAAAAAATCAGGTCGAAATTCCGACTTCGGGGTCTATTTCCACGAATTTTGGAATTGAAACCACTGTGCGTCGGTGTACTAGAAGCGTAAACATCAAAAATCGGCCAAGTACGAGTAGGACTCGCGCACGAAGGGTTCCGTACCAGTATAGAGCAAAATTAGGCCAAAAATTGTGTTTTTTGTATGGGAGCCCCCCTAATTTTTTATTTTATTTTAATATTATTATTAAATATTAAAATACACATATAACTAAGTACTTTGGGAAAAATTCAAGTACCATTTATTTAATGCCATTATTGATATAGAGCAAAAAAGGCCAAAAAAATCACGTTATTTGTATGGGAGCCCCCCTCAAATATTTATTTTATTTTATTTTTAGTATTTGTTGTGCAACAGATATACATAATCTGTGAAAATTTCAACTCCCTAGCTATTACCGTTCTTGAGTTACAGCCTGGAGACAGACAGACGGACAGACGGACAGACAACGAAGTCTTAGTAATAGGGTCCCGTTTTTACCCTTTGGGTACGGAACCCTAAAAATTACGCCGACGAACACGGCCAATGGCCATTATTATATTATACAGACATTGTAAGATTGTGGGCGTCTGATGCGTTGGACAATTTGTTTATAATAAATACTTCATCTTTAAACCCCTTACTATTTGAGTAAATAGTAAGGGGTTCAAAGATGAACACCCGTATTCTTAGTTGTTTCCTCAAACCCGCCTTGACTCAATCTCAACGAAGGTGACCTTAAGAAACTCCTCAAGTGTGGTATTCTTAAACGTAACTTCTACCTCAACGAATTACTTCTTCAGTAAGGTTGAGTGGAGGGGGAGGTGGAGGTATGACGTCACAGAAATTATTTTTGTAGTGTCAACACCGACGGAAATCGACCCCAATTTGACAGATTGTCTATGAACTCCTCGTTTTAAAAAAATATAATGTCAGTGCCATTGTCAAATGTCACATTGTTAGGTATATACTTTTTTAGACTTTTACTAGACTATCGACTTGACGATAATCTGGAAAAACGACTTTAAATTTGTGAAATTTTCATGAAAAAAAATTTCTCGCCATATTTTACTTGACACTGGCCATGGTTAAAAAGCCGAATGCCATATTAAGAAAGAAGAAGATGAAGAAAATGTGTTTATGTGATCAGTTGTTGTTGCGATTTAATTGTTTACAAACTCGTGTTGTTTTTTCAACTTTAGTTTAGCGTGTTGCATATTAATGCTTGTTTTGTTAAGTTTCTAAACCTAAATTGTTTCTTGAAGTCCTTATCACTATACCGCCCTAATTAGTTTTGATCGTCACGCAAATATCTGCGCCAAGGAAAATTATGTGAATTTTAATGGACATAATCCAAAACTTATTAAAGTTTTTCATGCTTCACACGATTTCTTGTAAATTAATGGTTGGAAACAGACAGTGAAGACACTTAAGAAAGCCTTAAGGTACATCCTGAACTGCCTCAGGTTTGACAGTTCATTCGTCACCTCTAATAAGAAAATCCCTCAAGTCAAGGAAGGTTTATTGAACTAATGATACAATTTTTTGGATTGAGGTTAAGTCGAGTGGAGAAAATCGTAAGTAAACGATTAAGAATATGTGTGGAAGTATATAAGTTTTAATAATTTTATACTAATAAAATTATATTATATTAGTATAATTTTATTAGTATAAAATTATTTAAACAACAGTATTACGCTATACAATGCTTTGTCCTTGTCATTAGAATAGTTGTTGGACAAAAAGGACATTGTATATTATGGTATATCTATTTTATAGTGTTTTAGGATTATTTTCTATAAAACTTTTAATAAAATTAAAGCTAAATAATCATTAAATGCCGCTTAATGCGACAGTAAGAGTTTTATTAGCAGTGAGATAGAATATCGAAGCATAATACTAACTGATGTTGTGTCTGTCTGCGGGGGCGGGCGAGTGGGCGGGGCGGGGGACGCGCGCGGACGGCGGCCGCCGTAGCTCCAGCGGCGACGTCGGCGCCTCCGAACCCTCCGCCTCCAATGTCCTGCAAAAAAATATATGTTTGAATAGTCTAAGCAAGACAACAGGGACGATGCATATCAAATATATCTAACTATTTTGCGACCACAATGTAAAAGAAACGTTTGTCATTTAAAAACTGTAATATCATACCTTGTAAAGTGCGTAGGAGTTGCTCGACTTTCGTGCTGCGTAGCACGAAAGTGTTGCTGGTACATTTGGTAATGTTGGTGTGAAAAATGTGCATACATCCCATCGCCCTAAAACATAAAATATAATTTAGCTATAACGTTTCAACAAAGCGTAGACACGAGCGCTATTGAAATGTAATATTACATTGTGGTATACCGAAGATATGGGAGACGTTTGTTGATGTGCGGGCGGGGGACTCCTGACTAGGTCCGTAGACTGTTCCATGCAGCATGAACAAATTCAATTGATATAGTATTTCGTACATTTTATTATAAAATACACCACCACTATATAATTACAATTGATAAACACTTTATTGTAAATAAGATGTAAATTACTAACCATAGGCACTTGTCCTTGTGGGCTGATGGCCGGTACGCTTGTGAGAGTGACCCTCGAAGCTGCAACAGATTACATTTTGTATTTTAAAGTTTATTTTCGTGTAATTCAAACAATATGTAGAAATTCGACCATCAACCTCCCGCTACCTATTTAACTATCGCTATTTCCTTTTCAAGGGCATGCGATACATACGTGATAGCGGTATTTTCGCGGAAGGAAGGTCAACAGTCAGAATAGTCAAATCAGTGAATAGATCAATAGCCATATTACAATGGGCTGGGGACCACGCTATATGAAAAGAACACAATTACAGTACAAAATTTAATGCAAATAAAATTGTTTTTTATGAGAATGCTGCTGAAAACGCTACTATAAAAGGTAAAGGGGATAAAGTTATAAGTTTTTAAGTTGCTTTTGTTTGTTTAAAGAAAAATGTTTTTCTGTATAATCTGTTTTTATTTTGTATTCTACTAAGTTGTTAAGTATGTTGCTTAATGTGGTTGTGTAATGTTTTTAAAATAAGAATAAACTTTAATTTATTTTATTTATAACTAAGTAAAGTACCTGGCGGGTGGTGCGCACCAATGGGCGGGATCTGTTTGGGCGCGGCGTGAGCGGGGTGGTGCGCGCCGCGCGGCAGGGACGCGGGCCCGGGGTACGCGCCGCGGAACCCGCGCGACGCCCCCACGCCTGCGCCCGCAGCACCCGCCGCGCCCAGCCCCGTCGAGCCCGCATCGCCGTCTCCGCCCCTAAAAGTACACACAAAATTTTCATTGCGGAAGCCTGAAGTACCTGGGTAAGGTATGCGAGGATTTTTCATGCATTACACAATGAGGGTTTTCAATATTTCATTTATCACCTGTAGTCCTAGCACGGCGACCAGTGGAAATGCGAAAGTATAGACAAACTGTGGAGATAAACTTAAGGTGCCGTTCCGATCTTTTTTCGTTCCGAAAAATTCAATTAAAATACCACTTTATGACAGACTATAGTCACAAACTGTGGAGATAAACTTAAGGTGCCGTTCCGATCTTTTTTCGTTCCGAAAAATTCAATTTAAATGCCACTTTATGACAGACTATAGTCCTAAAAATTCAAATAATATCCTACTTTATGACATATACTATAGTCTGTCATAAAGTGGCATTTTAATTGAATTTTTGTCGGTCGCGATTAGCCCCGGTAAAGATCGGAACGGCACCTTAAGTTTATGTACAGAGTTTGTCTATACTTTCGCATGTCTACTGGTCGCCGTGCTAGGGCTGCAGGTGGAGCTATGTATCTCTAAGTCTTTCGTGAATCGTGTCACTTACCGTAGCCAAGTGTAACAATATAACTGTAGCATATTATTATATCTATTTAACACGACAATTGACAACAAAGATCCTATGACTACGTAATATGTCTACCTGCTGACAAATGAAATATTAAAAATCCTCATTGGAGATGTCACAAGTTACAAAATTAAGTGTTGCAGGAGGTGACTCACCTTATGAGTATTGGTGTGGCCCGGTCGGTCACGCGGTGTGTGGAGGGCGGTCTATGAGGCAGGGCGGGGGACTGCACGCGGGCGTCGGTCGCTTCGGTGGCACCCACCGGCGTCATGTTAGTCGGCACGTTGTCGACCAGCCGTCGGCCGAGCGTCGCGTCGGCGGATATTCCGGCGGCGACGACCTCGCCCGTGGCGGCCGGCAGGTGCTCGACGGGATTGGATTGGTCCATGCTCCTGATGTCGCGGGTCAGATTGTGTTTCTCTACTTCCAGCCGCTCCGGCATGAACTGTCCCAATCGTTCGGGGACGATGGGTGAGGTCCCGCCGACTTTCGGGGGGATGTTCGAAGGGGTGTCGAAGGTGCCCGCCAGCTTAGCGCTTATTTCCGATATCATCTTCTTAGGTGGCTTCATTATAGGCGTAGGGTTGACAGGCGGACAGCTAGTCACCGGAGGCGCGATATTCGTCGGCTTCACTACTTGCTGTTCTGGCTCCGGCGGGACTACCTTTGGGAGTGGCTCCGATACTTTAATTATTTTCGGTTCGCTACACGTATCGTCCTTTTTGAACGCTTCCTCGTTGCTGTCCATCGATGCGTCCGAGAGACTTCTATTTCGTGGCCTTTTAGTGCCTCGCGGCGACTTTCTTGTATCGTTAGAAAAGTTTTTATCCGTGTTCAACTTGTTACTGGCTTGCCTGGTGGGTCTTTTCTTATTAAGTTCTTTATTACTTTTGCACATCATTGTAGAGTTTTTAATAACGTCATCTATGACGTCGTCGACGGTTGTTCTTTGGATGTCTTTTTCTTGCAGACGTCGGGATTTTCTGGTATTAGTGGAGGGTGAAGCGAACGTTTCAGACTTTTCCTCCTTAGGTTTATCTACCTTTATATTCTGATCTTTTGGGGTTATACTCAATGTTGAAGTAGGTGTTGCACCTGAATTACCAGAAAGTGGACTTTTTATAGTTAAAATTAGACGTGGTCTCGTCTCGTTCTTGTTGGGAGATGTGGATGTTTCGTCACCAGAATCTTCATGAAAATCATACACGTCACCAGGAATATTATTGGGGCCACTATTTACAAGACTTTTTGTTTTCTTATCAACTTTACATCTTCCTCTTCCACGTTTACTAGCATTGGTACCGCGAGCTGATTTCGTTATTTTCCGTGCCTGCACTCTGTCTTGATTTTTTTCTGCTCTCTTGCCACCACGACTGTTTCTTCCTCCCCTTTTGCTCGTTGTTATAGCCTTTTCATTTGTCGGGTCATTGAAATTGTGTTCATTGTGTAGAGGTTGTTCTTTTTTTGTTGGCTGTATTTCTTCTTTACTTTCGTTTATTTCTTTAATTTCTTCTGCACTTTTTTGCTCTAATGCACCAACCTTCATATCATCATTCGTAGTTTCAGAATCTTTTGGATGTTCACTTGAAATATTTGTGTCTGGTTTTTTGTTTTCTTGTGTATCATTACAAAGCGAATCGACTTTTTTAATAACAGACTCAATATTTACATCATTTGCTGACCAAAAATAAGTGTCGACTTTTTTGCCTTCTGTTTCTTTATCCGAACTTTCATTTATGTGATTTTTCAGTTCATTGTTATCTTCTTTCTTTATGACATTTGGATTTACAGCAATTGGATCATTTACAGAATGGCCGGCTATTTCGTTTTTATCTTCTTCTACCTTTTGCGGCAGCTTGTCTTCAGATTTCATTTCCTTTGCGGTATTATGCATTTCTGTATCATTTGACATTTTTAATTCACTTTGTAAGTTGTCGCTTTTAATCACTGACAATTTTTCATTGGTTTCTTGTGGTGGAACTAACTCTTTTTCTTCAATATTTTGATCATCTAATTTCTTAGATATGTTTTGTGTGACAGTTGTTACGCTCTTGCCAACATTAATTTCAAGTTTTTTATTAGGATCACTTATAACTTTAATTTCATTTGTATTGTCTTTCAAAAGCTCCTCAAAATCAGTCTCACACTTCGTCGGAGTTATAATATTATGTTCAGGTGATTTTGTAATCGGATTCTTCATTTCTATATTTCTTAAAATATTTTTTGGTTCAAGACGAATTGCAGAATCATTCTGACTGCAGTGCAGTGGTACTGAAACTTTGTTTTCATTAATTTCTCCCTCACATCTCGGATGTAGTCTTATCGTTGCTTTAGGACTAGTATTCGTTTTTAGTAGCAAAGGTGTCATCACAACATTAGTTAAGCTGGATGTCGTTATAACTGGTGTGCTACTTTCTGATTTTGAAAGAATTGATGTTGATCTGACAGAAGCTATTGATAATACAGATGGGCCTTTATTTGTTTCGAGTTGTAAAACGTTACTTATAGGGCTAGAAGTAACAAGTCGTTGAGAATTAATAGAATGAATTACATTAGACACCTGTCCTCTACTAAGTTGTCCTGAATCCTGAGTATTACACATAACAGGTTTAGTTCCACCTTGAATTATAGACGTATTCGAATGACTTACATTAGCCACTTGCAATATGGAATTAGGAACAAATGAAGGAATATTGTTATGTTCAGATTTATAAAATTGGGTTTCTCTCTTTTCAGCCAAAAGGTTCTTGTTATTGACTAAAACTTTATTCGTTAAATGCAAAGTAGAATTAAGATTTCCAACATTCAATGCATTTTGCATGGAAATAAGTCGATTTTGGGCCAAAATCGTAGGATTTGTAATTGTGTTATGTTGTGGCCTCGTAGGAGACAGAATTATTTTTGTGTTGTCAGCCATTCCATCCGGTTTTCTACACTCTCCGGTTATTACTTTCTGTTGATGTATGATGGGAGAAGTATTAACGCTACTTTTTGGCACTGTTTGTATAAGATTGTTATTTCCCATATGTTTTGTAATGGGAGCAAGTACTGGAGTAACTGGTAATCGGTTCAAATGTATTGGAGCACCCTGAGTTTGAACCAGTACTGAGTTAGGCCTATTTGGTGATACCATTGCTCTCGCTCCTGGTGGTATATGCATTGTATGAATCGGGCTAAGCGGGGGTTGTTGCATCCGGACCACAGTAACTTGTCCTGGAGATCTCTGCTGTACCGCTGGAGGTGATGACAACCCAACAGAGTTTATATTCTGTGGTGAGTTTGTATTTATTATAGCCATATTTGTTAGACGCGGTGAAGTTATTCCATCAGCTTGGGGGCTTAACTTTGGACTTTGCAGTCTAGGATCATTGCCAGCTAATCTCGGTGAAATGACGATTGCTTGAGGTTTTTGGTATATTACATGGGATTCCGGAATTTTAATTGTTGGAGGCTGCATAGTAGACACTTGAGGTCTTATTACTTGATTTATAACTTGATAGGGCGCAGATAATCTACTTTGATTTAATGTTGGTCTAATAGTATTGTTTAATTTCACGGTTTGATTTTGTGGTGACTTGATTTGCACAATATTTGCTGTTATATGTGTAGTTTTACTTTCACCCTCTGCGCTTGGAACATGGGGAGTTGAAATATTAATTACTCGCGGTTCCATTAATTTCTTGTTTGATAAGGTCCACGATGTTATGACAGGTGTAGCCGTAGAAGTGGCTTGATCTGCTGCATCCTTTTTGACAACTTGAGTCTTTAAACTACTATCTCTATCATTTTTAGTTTCAACGTTTGTTTCTACAGGGTGAATTGATTTTTCTGAAATTTGAGGCTTAGCTACAACAACATTGGTACTTTCAGAGGGTAGCGCTATACTTGTTTTTGTGTTATTATTGAGAGATTGATTTGTTGCTATAATATTTACAGGTAGCCTTTCGATCGCATCCTGTGTGTTTTCTTCATTTTCTTCGGTGTCTGTGTCTATTAATAAAAGGTCGTTATCAGAGACTGGGGTATCTGGTTTTATCTCCATTTCACAAGCATTTAAATTCTGGACTGCTTGCCTCATTTCTTCTGCGTCTTCCTCAGGTATTATTTCATTTTCTACAACAGTGCATTCAATTTCAGCCTGATGAATTGTATCAACTTCCACCTTTTCATAATTTGTAAAAGTATTGTCGTTACCACCAAAACTTTCACCTAGTAAGGCAGCAACAGCATCTTCAGTTTCTTCTTGTGATATAACTGCCCTAGGTTTTTCTTCAACCTTTTTATCTTGTTTTGCTAAGGGAGACTCACTGCTTGCTTTTTGTTTTTCTGGATCCTCATCTAAATTGCATATGCTTCGAACAGCGTCTTCATTCGAATCAACTTCTGATTTATTCATGTCGTAATCTGTTGTTATATTAGTTATAGTGGATTGACAACTTTCGGCATTAATAGGCGGATCTTTTGGCAAAGGCACTTCACTAATATCTTGTACAATATTTTCGATTGGTGGTGGCATTGGAATCTCATCTACTTCGATTGTTTCATTAACGTTATAATCGACTTCAATCCTGTCATCCACAACTAGTCGTTTAGGTGTCATATCATCATTTGTTTTAGATTCAGAAGTATCATCTAGCTGTGTAGCAAAGGTTGGACTATCTGTTATTCTCGGCAAACTAGGCGATTCAGAAAGGGATTTACTGTCATCGGATTTTTCAAGATTGTCATGTTTTTGAACGTCTGTGGGAAGAGGAATGTCCAAAAGTCGCTTTGGTGATAACTCAACATTTTCGATGTTATCGATTTTGTCAGTCTTTTCATGGTGGTAAAAATGATAATGATTTTTTCTACTACGCTTGTCTTCGCGACTACGTTTCTTTTTCTTTTTACGATCTCTCGAGTCCTTTTTTAATCTTTCAGCGTGTTTGTGGCTTAGCATATCAAGCTCAGAGCCAACTTTGATATTGTTTTGAAACTCGTTTTGATCCTGTTTAGGTAAATTATCAGCTATCGTTTCGAACTTTATACGATTATCGTCAGTATTCGATGTATCAGCAAACAAACGTGCTTCTATAGCCTTGCTTACGGCATCTACATCAAGACTATTTTCATCTTCTTTGGTTGCAAAATGTTTCTTCTCTTTTCGTTTTTTCTCTTTCTTTCGCCTATTGCTTTCATCTTTGTGATGCCTATTTTCATCACAATCAAGGACACCAACTTTATCGCTATCAGGAGTTACTTTCGTTTCAAATTCAGATAAATTATTTTCAGTTTTATTTACATGAATCATGTTTAAATCTCTGTCAGATTCATCTGATAGCGGGCCAAAAATATCTGCCATGCGCCCCTCTTTTTTAATAGAATTTGGTGTTATTTCTGCTAGTGAGTCAGAAGCTTGATTAGGCGATCGTTTTTTGTCCTGAATTTTATTTTTTTCGTCGCATTGCTCTTCTCTTTCATTGTCAAAGCTATCACGGATCTTATCTTTGCGCTTTTGTTTTTTACTACTGTGTCTGCGAGTTTTGTCCGAATTTTTATATTTACTTTCTATGTCAAATTCAATTTCTTTGTTACTGTCAATATTATTAGTTTCGTGTTTGGCATCATCGTCTGACAGTAAAAATTTATATTTTCTTTGCTTCTTTTTATGTTTTCTTCGCATCTCTGAATGAATTCGATTCAAGGGATTTGACTCACTCTCTGACGAAAAATCATTAGTAAACGATTTATTGTAAGACATACGAAAGTCACTATGAATATCTAAGCTTAATTTTTGTCGGTTGTCTTCGCTGTCACTTTTACCAAACAAATTCAATAATGAAGTCTTCTCAATCTTATCTTCACAAGAATTTTTTAATAATATATCCGAATTATTAAATTTAAGCAAGTTGGAAGCATCTTTGTTAATATTATTAATGTAATCAGGACCATTAGTTTTACCCGTGGACATATCATCATCAGATGTGTCAGATATAATTCTTGTTCGCGAATTTTTGCGTGTAAGCTTATTTCGAATATCTTCATCATTGCTTGTACTATTGAAAAAGTCATTATCTCTGCTATGATCATAATCAAAACTTGAACTTAAACGTTTTTCGCGTTTCTTGTTTTGTGTTATAGAACCTTCATCTTCAGATGAACTATCCATGGACAATTTATGTGTTTTAGATCTATCGTGATCGGAATCACTATCTTCATCCCAGCTGGATCTTTTCTTTTCTTCTCTTTTTGCTCTACTTTGCTTTAACTGACTAAACTTAGCCTTTATTTTTTCCTGGCGTTTTTCTTCTTCTTGTTTTTGCATGTTTTTACAAGAACGTGCTTTTACTTTATCGTACATGGTGTAAGTTGGTTCATCATCAATTATATCAAATATTGAATGCTTTTTGGGTTCATCAGAATCTGAAGTATCAGTGCTATTAGTTGCTTTACGACTTTTACGTCTGATGCTATCGTTCTTCTCATCTTTACTTTTACGTTCAGTTGACATTCGTTTTTCACGCATAGCTTCTTTTTTCTTGTCATCGGTTTTGTATTTTTTATCATCTTTAATTTTATTCATCTGTTCTGCCTGTTGTAAAGCATCTGCCTGTTGCTGAAGCTCTTGAATCTGTTGCAGCTGTTGAATGCGCTTTTTCTCTTTCATTTCCTTTCTTAGCGCTTTTTGCCTTTCGTCTTCCTCACTTGATCTCAACTCTAATGTAGCAAGGAAATCAAAATTGTTTTGTAAAGTATCAGATATCGTATTTTTACTCTCCGTAACTGGATCTTTCATATCTTCCTGATGATTCCTCTTTGTCTTATTTTTGTCCAGTAAACCGTCTTTTTCATTGACGTCTTTAATTTCACTAAAAACCTCATCGGGTGGTTTAACTTGATTTTTTTTGTCATCTTTCGTTTTGCTTTCAATTATTTTTGCAAAATGGCCTTTATTAAATTTGGTTGACTTAGGTCTTTCGGAATTTCTTGAATCCTTACTGTCCCTTCTCTCGTGTTTTACATCACTACGACATTTCTTACTCTCGTCACCGATATTATAATCAATACTCTCATGTGATGACATCCTTCGTTTATTCCCAATGCTCACTGGTAAACTAGAACACGAATTGAGTCTTTCCTTTCTTTTAGATTCAGTACTTGGGGAATCTAGAGAGTAATGTCGCTGCTTGTCTGTGTCTCTGTTTTTATTAAGTTCGTGACTATTGTCTGTTTTTGTTTTTGAACCGTGGTCTCTTCCCTCTTTCTCTTCTTTTATTTCGTTTTTTACTTTGACCTTATTTTCAATTTTAGTGTCAAATAATTTAAAATTCTTTTCGTTTTCTAATTTTACAATCTCTAATTTTACTTTACTTTTATTGTCTTCTTTTACGTCACTCTCAGATTCTTTAGCTCTTGTGGAATCGTGTGATGCTCTGGAAGCCGATGAATCTGTTGAATCTTTACGGCCAATATCCCTTGACGATTCATCACGTGAAGATTTACGACTTTTAGTTTCGATATCCTTTTTACTATCTCGTTTAGAATCACTACTTTCTCTTTTAGTCCTTTCGTGTTTGAAACGATCTTCTTTTTTTATTTTACTTTGAGAAATATCCAAATCAAAAACTCCTTCCTTTCGTTTTTCTTTTTCAGATTTATTTTTTTTATGATTTTCATGACGTGCTGATTTCTCTTCATGTCTAAATTCCTTTTCTTTATCAGGAAGTTTATCATCGTCTTTGTCTAATTTCTCAGATTTTATTTTTCCAATTTTGTCTCCATTATTTCTATGGCTCACTGGTTCATCTTTAACCTTCTTATCTTTTTCGTTCTTTTCAACTTTTATAGTTTTATTTCGTCCTTTCTCCTTGTCACTTTCCCTTTCAGTTTTATCTTTCGAAGATTTATGTCTTTCTCTGTCCGCTTTAAGGATTTCATCTACAGTCTTATCAATTTCAGATAATCTTTTTTCAAATGGAAAAAATACATTGCTCTGTTTTACTTTATCGAGAGACTTGTTGACTTCAAACGTATGTGACTCGTTACCTTCAATATTTAAATTAGGTGTCTTATTTAATTCACATTTGTCTTTATTGACACTATCGATTGCTTTGGAATCTGTTGTGCATTTACGCAACTCAATAGAATTGAGAGAGTTGAATAAATTAGAGGGGTGAGAGTCCTTATGAAAATTAGAGATAGAATTTTTTTCCTTCCGGTCACTTTCTTTTCGCTTCCAAGATATTATTTCATTAGACTTAGGTTCAGTGTCTAATTTTGGTTTCATATCGTCGAGTTTTGTTTCTGATTTATCATTAACTTTTAAATCGTTTTTTGTTAAAAACTTGTCTGCGATTGTTTTTATTTTGGTTGATGCATCTTCTTTAACTAGTTGCATTTTAAGATCTTGATTTTTTGCCTTTTCTTCTTCAGAGCTTACAAACGTGTCAAGACTATTGACAACATAATTATTTGGGTTCGTTACAGTTATTTTCTCAGTGCGATTGTCACCTTTTTCTGCGGAAGTTTTTTCTTCCAAACATGAGAAACTATCACTTGAATAACATTTATCTTGCAATTCCATAAGAACGCTATTTTCAAACTGTTTATCAGATAAAGATTTTTCTTGTTGTAGTTTTTCAACAGGTAAATTAGTTTTAAATTCGTCACTAAGCATGAGAATAGAGTTTCTCCTTTTTCTTTCTTCTTTCACTAGTTCTGGACGATCTTTTTCTGTGGGCGACGTTTTTCTTTCCACCGACTCATGGAAAGTTTTATCGGTCGAAGGCGTTCTTAATCTAAGCCTCGATTCATAGGTATTATCTGAATCTAGAGATTTCGTTTTTTCCATGGGGGAAGGTCGATTTAATCTAGGATCTATCGTTCTTTCTGGTTCATCGGAGTCCGGCAACGGCGGAGTATGCACTGTTTGAGGCACTTGGGTAGTATGTGATGGAAACGGATACCGCAACGTCCGCGGTACAACCGAGGTGAGGGAGCGCGGACTTCCACTCGGGCTGGGAGCTCTCGTGGCCACCTCCAACCGTTCCGAGTCTTCGTCGAAAACTGACCGTTTCGCTAGAAGCGACCGCACCACTTCGGATGGCTTGACCTCGTTGATATCTAATTCGAGAAGCCGGTGGCGAAGACGAGCACGATCCGGGGCGTCCATATGAGCCCGGGAGCCAGTCCAACGCTCATATTTTTCGTCCAACGATCTAATTCTTTCCTCGAGTGACGGCGAGTGCGGCGCCGACCCGCCGCTCGACGAGGACGCCGAAGGCGGCCGGGGCGGCGACGCGGGAGCGGGTGGAGGGACGACCCGAGGAACGGATGGTGCAGCACGTAAGAGTTGCACGGCGAATTTGGGTAGCGGCAAACTCATCGGTAGCGGCGGGCGTTCCCGGGGCGGACGACGAGGTTCCGTCGGCGGCGCACCAGCGACGTCAACTTCGTCCCGCAGTGGCGTGCCGGCGCGCGACGCTCGGGAGCCGCGCGACTCCGACCCGTCCCGCCGCCGCCGGTGCCGCCGCCGCGACACGTGTTTCTCGCCTCGAGACCCCGACCGAGACCGCCGCGAACCCGCACCGGCACTCCGATGTCTTTCCTGAAAACAACATAATATTTACTAAAAAGTGAAGACTTTTTATATTGTGTGTAGATGTATTTCTAATACGCAGAGATATTTTATGATACTCTCGAATATACAAGCTTATTCTTATCTCTATAATAATAATATAAAAAGCTGCTTACTTTTGACAATTTACGTTCCTCAGGACTGGAATCCCGTCGATGTTTGTGTGCTCGATGAGGTGAGACGACGACCGACTGAAGCCTATCTTCATAATTAGCATCGTCGGTTTGGGGACTCGAACCTAACTCTTCGTATACCCTTAAAAAGTAAATACTAAACATTAACATAAACTCTATATCAATATAATATTATCTATAAACTTTGGATTAATAAAAATAACTAAAAAATCATGTCATCATGAAGTAAAAACCCAAATATAAATTGTTTATTTCCTACTAGACGTTCCGCGCGGCTTCGCCCGCGTAAATTAGATATTTCACAGACAAACCAGTCTACAAAAAATAGCCTGTGATCCTTCACGTGGTCTAGTTCTTAATTCTTATCTGTAATCTGACCCACATAACAGAAAAATTGCTCTAGTAGTTCGTGAGATAAGCCCTTTCAAATAATTTCCCCCGTTTTTTCCACATTTTCTTCTATTTCTTAGCTCCCATTAGTCTTAGCGTGATAAAATATAGCCTATAGCCTTCTTCAATAAATGGACTATCTAACACTGAAATAATTTTTCAAATCGAACCAGTAGTTCTCGAGATTAGCGCGTTCAAATAAGCACTTTCAAATAATTTCCCCCGTTTTTTCCACATTTTCTTCTATTTCTTTACTCCTATTAGTCTTAGCGTGATAAAATATAGCCTATAGCCTTTTTCGATAACTGGGCTATCTAATACTGAAAGAATTTTTCAAATCGGACCAGTAGTTCCTGAGATTAGCGCGTTCAAATAAACCCTTTCAAATAATTTCCCCCGTTTTTTCCACATTTTCCTCTATTTCTTCCCTCCTGTTAGTCTAAGCGAAATAAAATATAGCCAATAGCCTTCCTCGATAACTGGGCTATCTAACACTGAAAGAAATTTTCAAATCGGACCAGTAGTTCCTGAGATTAGCGCGTTCAAATAAGGCTTTTCAAATAATTTCCCCCCGTTTTTTCAAAATTTTCCTCTATTTTTTCGCTCCTATTAGTCTTAGCGTGATAAAATATAGCCTATAGCCTTCCTCGATAAATGGACTATCTAACACTGAAAGAATTCTTTAAATCGGACCAGTAGTTACTGAGATTAGCGCGTTCAAACAAACAAACAAACAAACAAACTAACAAACTCTTCCGCTTTATAATATTAGTATAGATAAATTATAAAAGGTATTACACAAAATATCAAAAATCTAAATAGTATTATCAGATTCAAACGCTATTAATACGACGTTTTTAAGTTGTTTACATGACAGTGATTTTATTCGACTCTCATATGTCTCGCACTTTCCCGACGGCGTTGCCATTGGTCGTTAAGGCGACGCCTTGATAATTTGGCTGTAGCGATATCGATTTTTCTCAGCAATGGCTAAAGCTAAGAAATTAAAGTTCATTGTCAGTATTCATCATGTCTTTGTCTTTGAATTACCCATAGCATAACACGATTGGTCAACTTTTATAACACAGAATAATCAATCAAAAAGACCTCTGTAACAAAAGGGACTCGAATATTTTTGCCAACAGAGGAGAGTGATTTAAGCTTCCAAAATTTGTATGTACATAGATTGGTTCAAGCATACTTTATCGCTTACGCCCTTTCCATTTCTTGCTGTTCCGTTTCCTGTTTTCTATGAGACGCCGGCCCGGCCTCTCATAGAAAACAAGCTATCTACAACATATCCAACACGGTTTTTAGGGTTCCGTACCTCAAAAGGAAAAAACGGAACCCTTATAGGATCACTTTGTTGTCCGTCTGTCCGTCCGTCCGTCTGTCAAGACCCTTTTTCTCAGGAACGCGTGGAGGTATGAAGCTGAAATTTATATCAATTACTCAGGTCTACTGTCCCTTGAAGCTGTGAAAAAATCAAACTTCTAAGCCAACGCAATCAAAAGATACAGCCGTTTATGCCGCAAATTTTCGACACTTGCAAGGGAATCAAAACCTACAGGGTGCTTCCCGTGAACTCAGAATCTTGAAATTTGGTACGAAGCAACGTCTTAAAGCATAGATAAAGGAAAAATTACGAAAACCATAAATTTTTAGTTACATCACATAATATATTTTTTTTTAATAATTTTAAACTTACTACCCATTTCCTCATAAACGCGTAGAGGTATTAAATTGAAATTCATACCAAATACTCAGGTCTATAATACCTTTAAGCTGTAACAAAATCAAACTTTGTAAACCTTGCAGGTTTGTACGGAACCCTCGGTGCGCGAGTCCGACTCGCACTTGGCCGGTTTTTTACTTTAACGCGGCGTCACCTTAACGTCATATTTTACCGCTTCATCCCTTTAAATAGTTTATGGCATATCAAACGAATGATACAATTGGTTTATTAACACTTAGGGCCTGTTTCACCACTTACTGATAAGTGTCGGATAGGCTGTCCACAACTTATATGACAGCAACTCTATACTCCATGTGTCAGATAAGTTGTAGATAGCCTATCCGGCACTTATCAGTAAGTGGTGAAACAGCCCCTAAGTGTGTAAACGTTGCTAACCTGTATCTCCTGTCAGCGGCGTATTCGGCCGGGTCGTAGACGTCGTGCGTGTAGCGCGGCGTCCGCGACGTCGAGCGACCGAAACTCGGCGCTCGGGACCTCGGCCCGGTCGCGTCGTACCTAATGTTGACAATTTCAGTTATTATTATCTTTTGTGCGCGAGTGTAAGAGACAAAGGTTAGGCGGGCGTTTGCTCATCTAAAGCTCGGGCATATTAGGCGTTTATAAGCGTTTATGCATACTGATAACAAAATAATGCTCAGGCGTTTTGGCATTTCTAAGTGTAAGACATTTTACGAATCTCTCACTTAGATTTTCATCAAAACTAATGCAAAGAAGGTGAATGAACCGGTTCTTACATTAGTTAAATAATGTTTGTACTAGAAAATACTAACCTCAGCGTGTCATGCCTAGGCGTAGGTAAATAACGTCCCGATAGCTCGCTCGTCATTCGGTCGCCGCCCGCCAGCGCGGAGGATCCCCCATGTTTCTCCAATTGTTCGTAAAAGGCTTCCTGCAAACAAAATATGTAATAATGTAAATAAAATAAGACTTAAATAAATTATTTAATGATATATTAAATGTGAACAAGTAAATCAAACACATTTTACTAGTTATACAAATTAGGTACAGTCGATTCCGCGTTTAGACAATCGCAATGCAGTGATAGCTGTACATTATCAGTTAGTCGCTAAAGTGTAGGTAGGGCAAGTATAAGGATGTGTTTTCATTGGAGTTACGTTGTGAGCAATGTGTTTTATGAGAACCGATAGAATCATAATTTTCTTGACCTCGCCGAGCGCAGCAATTCTGTTGAATCTCAAAAACACATTCCTTGGAACGCTCCTCTGGTGGAAACGCATTCTAGGGATCGAAACGAATAATATCACGTTTTTTTCTTCAGTTGAATATTTAAGTTGGTGTAAACGATCAACGACGGCTGTATACAAACGCTGACGTACCTGGCACTCGCGGGAGGCGTAGTCGACGCACAATCGCGGGTGATCGGGCTCGGCGGCGGACAGCATGGCGGCTACGCGACGCAGCTCCCGCACCGCCCCGCCCGCCGCCGCCGCCTGCTCGAAGTGCACCAGCGCCGCGCCCGCCGCGCGGTCCACGCACACGGACGTCGCGGAGCCGCACCGCGACACCGCGCCCAGGACCTGACATCAACATTACATGTTCACATTCGATACTAATATTTAAAAAATGCAAAAGTGACCACCGCATCAGATATTCTATCAATTTAACCCGTCGATCGTGGGAAAATGAGACACAATAGATATTCTATTGTGTCTCGGACACCGGTGACCGTATGGGGCTTGATCACTGACCTGCTGGACCTATGATACCCACTTTTTTTGTGCCTATTTGAAGCGGAATCAGCTCCCCCAATGGGAGTGATAGGAACTAAATTTGACCATTGACCAAATATATTTGTCTATTATTTGACGTAAAAATGACATTTGAAAGTCGCCATATTGGCGCTGATAGCAGTAGTGGGAGTATTTGGAACTAATACTAGTGATGACAACCAATAACGATTAGGCGGCCATTTGCAAGTTACGTCAAATTTAGTTCTCTACCCTCACACTGGAGGTGCTGATTCCGCTTCAAATAGGCACAAAAAAAGTGGGTATCATAGGTCCAGCGTACTTGTATAATGGAGGTCAGTGGGCTTGATGAATTAATGTTTATTAATTCATCAAGCCCACTGACCTCTCTAATTAACATAGCGAACTAACGGCCACACTCAAGAGACATCAGTCATCAGTCATTTAACCTTTAAGTACACGCGTTGTTTTGGGTAACGTTCCGTCACGCGAGGGGTCTAGAAGTATCCCCAATATAAATATACTTACATATAAATTCAGAATTGTTTAATAAAAATTACCCGTTTTGTATTATAAGAAAGGATATTATTTTATTTATGAAAAGCATTTATAAATAATAAACTAACCATTATTTAGACAGTAAAGAACATTTTTATGAACTAACCAATCTCGTGCATAGAATTTTTAGGGCACATGTTTACTGTACCAAAATTCAACAAAAGTGTCTACTTCTGACTAACTTATTATTTTTTTCTAATAAAATAAGACTTAGAAATAAGTAATCAAAAGAAAAATTAACACTAAACATTACAGAAAAAAAATTAACAATCCTTGAAAAGTACTACCATAAACTAAAATTATTCCTTGAGTAGGCAAGGTAAATAATAAATAATTTATTGAATGAGGCTTGCAAATAGTTTTATAGCAAGGCTTACGGACAAAAGTAATTAGTTCTGGGATAATAATAGCATCTTCGCTTCATTTTTGATGCACTAGGTCTAGCTACCTCTAACTCTTCCCAAATGTTTCCAAAAACTTTCAGAGTCATTAAAATTGTATATGATTTGTGCAATTTGATTTTCTGTTATTCGGCAACAATTTTTTCCATTTATACATAGCCAATTCAAAAAAACAAACAAATAAACACATAACCAATGTGAAAAAAGTATAAACGTTAAATCACGGGTGGGGTCTGCAGGTATCCCCACATAAGCAAAAATGTAACTTCACTTAGCAGAGGAGCGACGGACTTTTACTCACTGAAAGACCTCGCGTTGCATTGAGATTAGCCGAAAACGTGCCATCGTAACTTGCCAATTTAAAAAAATACCGTCAAAAAACAGCGCGTGGGGTCTGCGTAGACCCCGCCCGTGACGTTAAAGGTTAATGATGGATAAACTTTAATGAAGAGTTTGACAGATATTATGTATATTGTAATTTGTTTAAGGCTTATGTCAATAATTGTCCCTGAGTGTGGCAGTAAGAGCCAAAATTGTCTTCATTTAAGACGCCGAGAGAGCATCAGCTAAGATTGATATTACATAATACAATTTACAGCCCTTAAGGTACCGATTGGAAGACTAGGACACCACCAAGCAACAGTATTTGTGTCGCAGTGACATTACTGGTTTCTATCTGAAAATTCCTCCGTTGTTCGCGACATGATGTTCTCAATACGCTATGTCGCTGTGACATGTTGCTGCTACTGCGTGCGGTCGGCAGGTTGATAAGTGATTAGTGATTACTGATTACGTATTCACAACACAACAGCGTTTTTCAACCTTTTTTATAATCTGACCCCCTAAGGGGTCGCGACCCACAAAATGAAAAACACCGTTGTACAATATCTGTTTCAAATATCTGTTGTATTACTGTCTCAAGATACATAATCACCAAATGTATGTCTACAGGCTAATCACCTGCTTCTCTGTGTGCTCCGTGAGTCCATCGACCCAGACGCACGTGGTGGCGACGGGCTTCCCGAAGCCGAGTTTAACCCGCGAGCTGCCGACGTACTCGCCATCCATCGCGCGTATCGCCTCCACGACGCTCGAGATCGACGCGTACTGACAGAACGCGTACCCCGCCCCGCCGCCGCTGCCCTTCTTTATGTCGATCTCTATTATTCGCCCGAAGTGCTTGAACTTCTCCCTCAACTGCTGCTGCGTTACGTCCTTCTCCAAGTTTCCGATGAATAACGTTCTAGTAGCCTGCAAAGCAGAAAGTATAATGAGAGTTGAACGACACCATCCCACGTTTTTAAAAACATAACCGAGGAATATTTTCCTAAACGCAATTTGTAGCGAACTCCGTCAAAACAACTCAAAGATCTATAAATAATATTCAACGTTTACCGTAAAACGTAAGCCCACCTTTTAAAAAAACATAACCGAGTAATATTTTTCTAAACGTAATTTGTCAAAACAGCTCAAAGACCTATATAAATAACATTCAACGTTTACCGTGAAAGGTTACGTAACTCGAGTGACATAATTAAATTAATAATACGCGTTTGAGGAAAAACGTGCGTTACCTTGGGGTGGTACTCGTCGATATCAGTCTCATAAGGTTTCGCAGACTCCGCGTCATCGTCGCAACTTTGGTGAGGTGCCACTGAGATCTTGCAACCAAAAAAAAGTTTATCTTGAGATACTTCAAGTGCCTTGTCTACATCGGACGGTTTTTTGAATCGGACCACCGCATATCTATCTGCATTTTGACCGACCACTTTCACCCACACCACTTTCCCGTGTTTCTTGTACTCGTGGTATAATCCGTCTTTCAAGGAGCTATCAGTTGATCGGGTAGGCAGGTTTCTAACGCAGATTGCTAAGGGTCGACCGTTGGCAGTGGATGGCCACTGTAACAAAAAAGGTACATGTTACATAGTTATTTAATATCCTAATTACTGTTCAAGCCTATTTGGTTACATCTCAAGCTGACCACACACGGGTGACTATTCTATGATGAATACGTAAAAAAGTATTTTTATGTACCCAAGAGCAACCAGGCGCTTACGCCAATATGTCCTTCGTAAGTATAAAATAGTGCCAAAAGACAGGGGCGTGCACAGGAATATGACACAGAGTATGCAGAGTAGTCGGTCACTGAACAAAGTCTAACCTTAAATGGCAAAGTCTAACCTTAATTAGCAGTACTAACTGCAAGATGAATCTAGCCTACAAAGGTTCAAATATATGGTCGGAAAAAAATCTTAATAGCGCGATCTAGCCAGCGACGGCAATATTTAGTGCGCCATCTATCGAGAACATCAAGAACTAAATACAAAAGTACGCGAGCAAGCCTCCAGATGTTTTTCTGAATGGTCATGCTTCTTTACCGCGTTATAGAAATTATTTAAATCTGAATATCCTGAATCAGTCCACGCTGAACTACAATTACTAAACAATATGCAAGGAAAACAATATAAATAATTTAATCGTGTGTACACAACCTAACAGCCAGTTATATGATTCATAACTTTTAACATGAAACTTTAAAATAATAATATCAGCAGGGTCTGTGAGACGTATGGCAGGTGGTTAAAGGTACAATTCCTTGCATCGCGATTCGCGATCGATCGCGGCCGCGCGCGGCCTACGACTGTCGTCGGCCGCTCGCGACAATAGTCAGTGTATGAAAATGTATGGCACCGCTTCCGAGGCCCGCGACAGACGCGCGCGGCCGACGAATGTCGTGAGCCGCGCGCGGCCGTGTCTTGAAGTTAATACGTGTCTTGAAGTTATATTAACTTTAAAACACGGCCGCGCGCGGCCTACGACTGTCGTCAGCCGCACGCGTCAGTCGCGGGCCGTGCGCGGTCGTGTTTGAAGTTATATTACAACTTCAAGCCACGGCCGCGCGCGGCTCACGACAGTCGTCAGCCTCGGAAGCGGTGCCATACATTTTCATACAAAGACTATTGTCGCGAGCGGCCGACGACAGTCGTAGGCAGCGCGCGGCCGCGATCGATCGCGATGCACGGAATTGTACCTTAAAGGAGTGAGCACACTGAGACGGGCCGTGCCGGGGCTCAGCGTGCCGGGGCTCAGCGTGCCGGGGCGCATCGCAAAAATCCGCCTCCATACAATTTGTATAGAAGCGGATGCGCGTATCGCACACTGCCCTGGCGCATCGGCGCGGATTTTTGTTCGGCGGATTTCCGTCAATGCGACACGGCCCGACAAGACCCGCTGCGCCCCGGCAAGACCCGCTGCGCCCCGGCAACAGTGTGCTATAGCAAGCGGCGCGCGGATGTGATGTGATGGATGTGATGTGGTGCATTGCGCGCCGACCCGCCCCGGCACGCCCCGGCACAGTGAGCGTTAAAATCCGTCAATGCAATGCGACCCGACCCGGCAACAGTGTGCTATAGCGCATTTTGCGCTGCGCTGCGCCCCGACCCGCCCCGGCACGCGCCGACAAAGTGTGCTAAGTGACGTTAGGGTTAAAAATTATTTTTTTAGAAATTTTCAAACAAAATACAAGAGGGACGTCATTTACCGTTTTTTCTTAACTGAGTCGAAAGTTTCAGTCGAGTTTCGTAAGTCAGTTTGGATTTTGGAGCCAATATTTTGCATTATTTAAATATTATGTATATTTTATTTAACAAACTAGTGATATTTCTTTCATTAAACAATTTAACGCAAGGCGTAAAAATAATGCTGCATCTTCCCCATTTTCTGTAGCTTGTCCTCACAAGTTTATCCCGTAGTATACAACAGAGACAAACCTGATGGGGATGTGTGGGTGGCGTGGGTCGGTTGTGCGGCGGCGGCGGCGCGTGCGGCGTGGAGGCGCGCGACGTGTCGCTGGGCTCCGGGCTGCTGGAGTCGGAGCGCGACCGGCTGGAGCCCGAGCCGGACGCGCGCCGCCGCCGCTCGCCGCCGCCGCCGCTGCCGCCGCCGCCGCCCGGCGTGCTCGGCGCGCTCTCGCCGCCCGCCGCGCCCCCCGACCCCGCCCCGCCCGGGTACCACCGCGCGTGACCCGCCGTCCTTCAACACAAACAACATAATATTCAACATCACAAACATTATATTGATTATTATGAGATGTAAGCTTTTAGTCATTGATAGATACGTCATGTTGCTAGGTTACTGAAATAAACAGTCTGGGAAATAGGACATATTACTGCAATGTTTTTACGCTAGAGGCAGCACCAGCATATTAAAAATTACAGATGGGTAATGGAAAAATTTCCGAAAGGAAAGAAAAGGAAAAAAGAAAAATTTCCAATATATTTTTCCAATTTTTAAAATATTTTTCCAAATTGAAATGTCAACCAAGATTAGAAAATAACTACGGGATAACATTTTAAGGCTTTTATTTATTCTTTTTCTTGAAAATTTCTATGATTTGTTGCATAAACCGGCCCCTAGACGATCAATTGTATTGTGCAATATCACGCTTCAATTTTATTGAACAGTTTATTTGACAATTAGATTGAAGGTGCGCGATGTTAATATCAACCCTAGACGGTCAATAATATTACGCAATACATGATATGGCGCAATAAAATTGCTCGTCTAGTAGGGGCCACTAGGATTATAGCGTTCATCACCGGTATTAAAGTGCTACAACTTACAAGGCTTTAAATGAACGTGGACGGGGCGCTGCTGGTAAAGGAGAACTGTCAAAAACATTTCAAATATGGCGTTTTTGTATGATGGCAGCGTTAGTTCCTCTTTTCGCCAAGTTCATTTCAAGCCTTGTCGAGCTCTACTACGTAAGCGCAGAGCGCGAACCTTGCTAGATCTGTGATTACTACAGTCGCGTTAGATTTTTTTCTGAAATTAATAATTATAGAAAGTTTTTTTTTGCGCTAGTGTTCTAAAGAACAGGTCATAAATAGCTCACATTCAAAAGCTCGACCAAATCCGACGGGTGCGTTACCACACATGCATGCTTGACCACAGTTTTGCTGACGCATGCTTCTCGCATGAAAAGACGGAAGACTGACTTATCTACCACACGGCACAGTTATGCATGCGCAAGCCACAATCTTGTCGAGATCGCCGGCGTTTAAACAACTTGGCTTGAACACTGAACGTCTAACCTCACGCGCAGACAAGTTGGTACACGTAGGCTTGCATGCCAGAATTTCAAGCAAGTTTAAAAACCGTTAAGCCAAACTTTGGGGTTTGCGCATACTACCGTTTTACCAACTACACGCACAATGTTCAGTGTACAAACCGGCATGCGCAAGCATGCACGTGTGGTAGGCGCCTTAGCCGCCATATTGGTTTGAAGGTGCCTATTTTTGACCACATCTTCTTTATTTTTCATTTTTTTACAAAAATTATAATATTGTTGCCAAATTAATTCTCTACAAGTTTGATTCTTATGTACATTTCTACGGAAGTAATTGCAAATAATAATCGGTCAAGAGCGAAGGGTTCCGTGCCAATATAGAGCAAAATTAGACCAAATAAAATAAATAAATAAACGTTTATTCTGCCACCATTAAATGTTACACATATGACATAATATACAGAACTGATATCAACAAGAACAAAATGAAAAAAATTTAACCTATTTTACCTATTCTACAGCTAATTCATACATAAAAGCTATCAGAGATCAACATTAAAGAAAAGAAAAAAAAACAACTAATGTATTGATAGCACAAATATAGCACGGCAGTGTAACACACAAGTGTGCAGAAACGGAGACCACTCAGGTTAAGACGACCGAACAGCTGTAGTAGTCGTCCCTGATCTTCCGTGGACCCCTTATTTCGGGCAGAGGACAGCAGACGGAAGCTATATTTTAAAATTATAATATAATATTAATATTATACTAAAGACGTAGGCTATAGTGTTGAAAATAACAATAAACTAATAACATAACAAACAATAAAAATATAAATAACATTAACTAATGAAAGAATACAAATACAGATTACAAATAGATACATTGTTACTTGTTACATTTTCGTAGATATACCATAATATTGCATGTGTTGTGTATTTTTAAGTATACCGGTAATATAGAGGTAATATAATATATTTTACATATTATATGTTTTATACATGTATGTATGAAAAAGGACTAACATATTTTTTTTCATGAATGCTACGATACTATATCACAGAGTTGTTGCTTAAGTAAGTGTAATTTATATTTATTTTTAAAGTTAAAACTATTCTTCAACTTTGAATTTTTATTTTATTTTGTTTTTAGTATTTGTTGTTATAGCGGCAACAGAAATACACAATCTGTGAAAATTTCAACTCTCTAGCTATTACCGTTCTTGAGTTACAGCCTGGAGACAGACAGACGGACAGACAGACATCGAAGTCTTAGTAATAGGGTCCCGTTTTTACCCTTTGGGTACGGAACCCTAAAAAAGGCCAATAAAATCTTGTTTGTTGAATGGAAGCCCCATCAAACCTTGGCCTTTTTTGCTCGTAATCAATAATGGCAACTGCTAGGCACTTGAAATTTTTATAAAAGTCCTTAGTTATTTATATGTGACGTTATCTGGGAAAAGGGACCTTGTTGTCGGTTCTAGTTTCCGAGATAATCGCCTTTAAAGTAAAACGTCGAAAAAAATCATTTTTTCTTTTTTTGCTCCATATTAATAAACAGACTCTAAATTTTGATATAACAAAGTCACAGGCTTTTAAAACGATTTTTTATAGGTTAAAATTGAACCTAAAGTTTAGTAAAAAAGGGACCTTATTGTCGGTGCTGCAGCCGAGAGTCGATTGCGGCTTTCTTTCGGTACGGTATCGGGTTAAAAGACTTTGACCTGTGGTCCCCAACCTTTTTTTCATACGGGCCACAAATATCTTTTGGTCTTGGTCGCGGGCCGCAACAAAATTTTAGGGTTAAAAATCAACTTTCTTCAAAATTAATGATTTAAAAGTGGAAAAAAATTCACGACTACATTATTTTGCCGGTGGGCGTGAATTTCAAAATAGTTTAACATCACGCGGGCCACAGTGCACAGTGTTGGGGATAGCTGACTTTGACGGTACTAGTCGGCGAGACGCGGTGGCGGCGTGTATCAAAGGATTTGTCGTCTCTTTCTGATTCGTGGCGTCGGTTCTGCCCACTCGCTCACTCGCTGCGTACCCGCCTGTTAATTCGTTTTTTCGTTACTCGTCAGTGCGTCAGTTAGTGCTCGAGCTTGTTTAGAGTTATAATGAGCCTAGTGAGTATATACATACTAACTAGTTTAAATTTTATCTAAGAGACTTTAGAAGCCTATACTAAATAGTAAATACCTGTACCATAGAAGTTTGCACGCTATTTGCGATCCTTTACATTTTTTTTCTGTTTATTGCTCATGTGGCAAAAAACAAATTATAATTCGTTGTTACAACTACAAAATTAGTAGTATTTTTGTATCTTCTTTTAACTTTATTACTAAAAATGTAACGACCGACATTAAGGTCCCTTTTAATATATTTTATGATAACTAAGAGAAATTGCATTTTTGTTTTTGGTACACGTCTTGTTACTAAAGGATAATTAGTTATTTTAAAAATAAGAACCTCAATGTTAATCAAAATTTATATTCATTTTTATGTGATATCACTAAATTTTTAATCACCGACAATAAGGTCCCTTTTATAAAATGTTTAGTGTTTGTACCAGCTTTTCACTAAACTTTAACTTGAATTATAAGACTGAAAAAAGTTACTTTTTTAATAGAACTTTATATATTTGATCTCATTTGACTATTTTTAAGCATAGTAAATAAATATTTTTGTTGATTTTGACTGATTAATAAGATTAGTGAAGCACAATGTTTCATTTGTTCAAATATTTTTTTATATAATAAACAATGTCGTTTAATATTGAAGTCGTTTTAATTTAGTAAAAACTTACCCGTTTTATATTTTCTTTCATAAAATACTATAGAAAATGAAAATTTGATGAAATATTTAGTAAAAACCATCTTGGGCATTTTCATTACATCATGCATTTTGGCGTGGAAAAAAACGGGAGTAAGGCTATAAAATTATATAATTGAAGTTAAAATCTGAAAGACCATATAATGTACTTCTCAAAAAACATAATATCTATGTAACTTCCCACAATAACATACTTTTTTGGGTTTCGAAGTTTGAATGCGATTTTCTCAATATCACCTTTTACGACTTTCGAGTTTCAACATTTTTAAAAAAAATATTTGCCAGGCCTACACGCATGATATTTACATCGTTCGATAGCTTATTAAATGTAGATTATGGGGATGCTAATAACTCAATACCGACAATAAGGTCCCTTCACGCTGATAACGTCACATATGTTTACTTTAATAATTTATAATAATATTTAAATAAAATAAAAATTTAATCGGGGCTGCCATACAAAATCACAATTTTTGGCCAATAATTTATCCTTTATAACGGTACGGAACCCTTCGTGCGCGAGTCCGACTCGCACTTGGCCGATTATTATTGCTCTATATGAAAAAAAGCTGCACTAAGACATTTGAAATATGCATAAAATATTTAATTGTCTTTGTACTTTTGTAATTATTAATAATAAAATTAAAAATAAATATTTAGGGGGCTTTTTTTTAGCTCCCATACAAAAAGCACAAATTCTTGCCTATCTTTGCTTTATAATGGTACGGAACCCTTCGTGAGCGAGTCCAACTCGCATTTGCCCAATTTTTTTATATTAATAATAAAAATTATTTATTATTATTATAGGGTCTAATCCATGTTCATAAGTATCCAGCAGTATATTTACCATAGGCGTAGGAGCTTAAATATTGATTTCTGAAAAAATCATAAGGATCAAATTTGTAGGAAAAATAATCTATCATCTACAACTTTGTTTCAATAATTATTTGCGGTAAATTCGATTTTAATTATTGAGATACAGGCGAAATCATACTTTGACTTGTTTTTTTGCAGTTATTTCCGTAAATACTGATTTTACAATGAAAATTATAAGGACTAAAGTTGTAGAAAATCTTTGCGACAACTTTGGTCCTTATCATTTTCGTAAAAAATAAAAAATAAAGTAGATAATAATATGGTTAAAAAAAGATTTCATCTTCAAACGTATTTGAAAATGCAGACTATGTACAAAATAAAATAATGATGAAGATATATTTTATGATGATTTATATTTAATATAATATTTAAATTAATCATAAAAGTGACGTTATTAATTCTAAATTATTTAAAATTTGCAATCCAATCCAATCCAAGGCTCTAAATGAATGTGGACGGGGCGCTGCTGGTAAAGGCGTACTGTCAAACACCATGTCAAAAATGACGTTTTTGTATGATAGAAGCGTTAGTTCCTTTTCTCGCCACGTTCATTTAAAGCCGTGTCGAACTGTACAGTTCGACAAGGCTGTTTATGAACGTGGCGAGAAAAGGAACTAACGCTTCTATCATACAAAAACGTCATTTTTGACAGTTCTCCTTACCAGCAGCAGCGCCCATTGACAGTTTGACACATTCATATAAAGCCTTGACGGACTGTAAAGTGCGACAAGGCTTTAAATGAACGTGGGTGGTGGCGCTGCTGGTAAAGGAGAACTGTCAAAAATGGCGTTTTTGTATGGTGGCAGCGTTAGTTCCTTTTTCCGCCACGTTCATTTAGAGCCTTGACGAGCTGTAGTTTAACTTTGCACATTTGTTTTTTTTTAAACAACATCCAAAGCCATTCTTAAGCCTTTGAATTTCAACTTAATATGAACCATATTTGATAATATCAAATTAAATGTATTACTATTTCATTTAAACTAATAATTTCGATAAAAAATTATATTTTTCCATTATTTTTCCAATTTTTCATTTTTCAGAAAAATAAATTGAAAAATTTCCGAGCATTGAAATTTTTCGGAAAATTACCCATCACTATATAAATACAGTAAACAAAAAGTTTGTTCGACGTTTCACAACATTTCTGTCAATATCCTGACATAACGGGTGCACCGTGCAACCATTGGTGCAACGTATCTGATTTTGGTCGGATTGTTTACTGTATGTGCTAGTAGCGCCTTTTGCTCCGAACTTTGCTCAATATTCCCTATTGCGTAGAGTGTTTTACTGACTACAAACACATAATATTTAACAATGTCCATAATATTAAATTATACAACATACATACATGACACAATATGTCTCTGCGCCAGGATCGAAAATATTTTGCCATAGCTAGTTGTTGCTCGTGGGAACATAATTTAATTTATAGAAGTCATAAGTGTGATATGACTGCCTTCACATTAAGTCGCGAGTAGTGCGGCAGCAGCGCGACTTAAGAGCGGGCTGTCAAATTTTGCTGTGTTTTTTAATAAGTATTACGATCCCGGAAGATGATTGACTCAAATGAAATTGAGATTTATTTAATCATTGTATATTTATCTGATATTTGGCTAACCGAAAACACGATTCACTTATTTTGACTCAATAGTTCTATTTTTTGAAATTATGAATCTTTCTGGGCTTTTCAACAAATACCTGTTACACTTATTGAGTGACTATCATTAAATAACTTGCACTACTACAATCACACACTTTATAAAATAATAGCTAAAGGAAATATTAGTATTGTATTTAATTTTTAAGTAATCATCAAAAACATTTTTAGGACTTACGACCTTTACTTTCGTGCTATAATGCGGAAACCGTTGTTACGCGATATTGTTCACTATTAGCTGCAGCGTAAAGAACATTGCCCGGGAGCACGATTCATGGAATCATTGTATCAGCTGGCGTTTTGACAGTAGGCTCTTAATGTGAAGGCAGTCTTAGCTCTATGATAATGATTTTAGTTGGAGCCATGTAATTAATCACGTTTTTAACAAGGTCTCTAGGTTGATCCAAAATGGATTCACCCATAGTTAACCATCCATGGTTAAAACTTAACCATCCCGGCTAAACCTGCCACTATGATTGCGCAGCTGTTTACAGTATGCACAATCGTTGTTCATGATTTGGGCAATTAAAGACGAATATGCCCGTCTAAACAGTTTGCTCATAACTCATAAGTTATGATTTATGATGAAACATAATATAAGTAAAGATGGAGAGGCTTCAACACACAACGAGACGGTTAATGTATCGTAAAAAGTGTCATGTTGTAGGGTACGGGCTGTGGGCTGTGGCAGACTCCACTAGGTGAAAACACAGCGCCAGGGCCAGTCCATCATTCGGTATAAGAGGACTCACCGTTCAGTATTGGATGGTGGGGTCGCGTACGGCGCCGTGGAGTTGTTCCTCTGGTATCGGCCGTATGCGGCGGGCGTGTTGCCGCGGCGGCAGTAGTCGGTGGCGCTGTCGTTGGTGCCGCGCCACGTGGCCGGCGCCGCCGCCGACGCCGCCATCGCACAAGCGTTCCCGGCGCTCTCCTCGCCGCTGTAACAAACAGAACCTCTATTGTAATTGTTGATAATAACAATATACATTATACATATAGTTATTGTGCGACGGGACAGGGATTTCAATTTATTCAATATTTCCAACTGCTGTCGTGAAAGGACTTCGATCTCTGTGGCAACTCGCCATCTAAGGAGAAAATATAATTATTATAAGCACTTTAAGGGTTCATAGTTCAAGGAATCCTATTACTGGCATTCAAAGTATTATCATACAAAAAAATTGAGGTGTCAACAACTAGGATAACTGCCCGCGATATGGTAGTTTCCTACCAAACGTGTGTACGCATGAGCACATAATATTTTGTCAAGATTATTATATTTATGGTGATCTAAGATTATTGACCTTTTGTCTAGTTTAGTACCAAAGTACTCGACTAAACCTCAGCAATACTATGTTCAAACGATTATTATTTTTAACAAAAGATTTAAACCGACTTCCAGGGTAAAAACAATAATAATATAATGAACAAAAAAAAATCTTACTCCTTATGCAGAATTCTCCTAAACCTCTACTATTTCTATACACAATCTTCATTATTTTGAAGTCGGTACCAGTTAAGAATGGTGAGTTCTGTGACAAAATATTATTTTTATTTTTTAAGACTGGTAGTTGGTACCGACTACCGACTTCAAAATTATGAAGATTGTGTACAGAAGATAGTTGAGGTTTAGGAGAATTCTGCATAAGGCACTATTAAAGAGTAAGAATTATTTAATTTTTTTTTGTTCATAATATTATTATTATTGTTTTTACCCTGGAAGTCGGTTTAAGTTTTTTGTTAAAAATAATCGTTTCACTCTTTTTAGTAATTATAATGTTTTCTGTAAAGACTATTGTGTTCTACTTAGTGACTTTGGATCCAGGATACACCTTTATGATATTATGAGAACTCATTGTCTGTCAGTGTCATAACTATAGGGTTATGATTTTATGATTCATGGTGTAGTGACTGGTGGTAGTGGTGATGATGATGATGATGAATGTAACTTGCATAGTAGCATATGCTTTCAGTTCTTAAACCAACGCCGAAACCCCCAAACTTGTATCTATAAGGAATCCGGAGTTCTTTTAGTACCTTCCGAACCACATTGAGATATAAGTACTACTAGAGTTGACACCGCAACTAGGGCATCGAGACCGGGTTTTCCCGAAACCCGAAAACCCGGGAAAACCCGGGTTTTGGGGATCACGAAAAAACCCGGGTTTCAAAAATGGAACCCGGGTTTTTCGAGCTTTTCGGGTTTTTTGTTTTTTTGATAATTATTGTAGGCAAGACCTGATATTTTAAGGTATTTATAACAAACTAACATACAAATTCTTTATTTTTATAACATAAGTATAGGTTTAATTATTTGTATTGGTCATAATTAAACAAAATATAATATTTTAAAGTAAAAGTTTCGTTTCAAGAGCATTAAAGACTACTTGTCACAAAAATATTTATTAATAATAATATTTTGAAAATCCTACCAAAACTATTCAATGTAAAAAAAGCCAAGTATCTTCAAACAATCTATCCATCGCAAAAAGTTTTCAAATTTCATAGAAGCAAGTCTTGTTAAACTTATTTTATAGTTTTCAATCAACATTCAGTGATTGACCACAGTTTTCTTTATTATGTGATCAAAGGCTTACAAAATAAAGTGTGGACAGCTTCAAAGGGTTCTAAGTCTGCTGAAAGTACCGTAGACTTTTGATGATGGGCAAGTCACTAGTTAGTGACAAAACGTTGTAACTTGTATGGACCGTTGCTGATAAAATACACCCATCAACAAATTCTTAGGGATATTTGTATTTTTGGAATATCTAAAAACCTGTCAGGAATTTTTGAATACAGTGTATGGAATTTATTTTTATTCTTTGCAATTTAAAGTCATTATTTTCAGTCGTCTAACTTACTAAAAACCTTAAAAGAGATTCTTGTTTGTCGTTATGCTTTATGTCATAATTTGTTATATTCACAATATAACAAATAACGACAATATTAAGTCAATGCAATCAGTAAAAAGGTTCCAAGAGAGCAACCAGCCCCTAGAAACTGACAAAACCATGCAGAGGAGTTTCCATCAAGTATGATTTGAAACCATTTTGTATTCCAGTATTGCAGTCTGGCAAATGCGGCAGATTGCTTTTCATTGCTTGAGAGACTGATGTTGGTAACACATAATAGGACGAATGATGGATTTCCTTAGCCGACCGTGGATGTCATACTCACTGCGGAGTTATTAAAACACGTGATTTTTAGTGAACCCAGATGAAATACAAGCCGAGTTTTTATCAGCAACATCGCCAGAGATAATTTTTTGTGTGTAACACCATACCACCATGGTTAATCTTCCGAACTCATTAAAAGCAACCTTCCGCATTTGCCACGTGGTCTGTTCTGATCAATTACATGGTAATCTGACATGAATTCTGTCTATTGTGACTAGAACTAATAACTACAATATAATAATAATAATATCTATGGACGCTTCACACCACGTCAGTCTGGCCCCGTTGTAAGTACCTGATGGACTTGTGTTACAGGTACCAGACAACGGAAATATATTTAATACTTTTATAGTATATATAAATTTATGATTTTTATTATATTATACACGTATTTAATACACATTCATGACCCAGGAACTTTGAAAACTTTGGTTCCGTCGGCGGGATTCGAACCCGACCCCCGGCTGAGCTACCAAGAGCCCACCAACTAAGCCACAGAGGTCGTCAAAAAAAGCTTTGAGGTGTAGTGTAATGTAAGATTTTTCAGTAATGTAAGATTTTCCAGTAAGTTAGATGACAGAGAAAAGTTACCTTAAATTACAAAGAACATTCGGTCTCATACCGTAGCAAGACAGACAAAAGGCAATTTCAGGTAAAAACTAGGCACAAAAATTTATTTACAGGTATAACGTATGCCAACATCAATTAGGACTAAATAATTATTAATAATTTGACAACCAGCAATAAAAATGTAAAACATTAAATAAATCTTTGTTGGCATACGTTTTATATTTAAGGCTATTCTTCCATTTAATGTCTTCAAAAATTCTGGATAGATTTTTATATATTTCATAAAATACAAATAGGTACATTAAATAATATGTAATTTGGAGGTGAAGCTTGTTGTAATACTTAATTTTGGCCCGAAAATCTTAATCCCTAGCTTTGATAAGATCCAAAATATAGGAGAGGTAAAATAGTCGCTTCGATAAAAGTATGATACGGTCGTGCCAGCTTACTAGAGAATTGTTTGGGCACTGCTGCGAACCCAGACAATGATATTTAAATAGTATTTTACTGGATAGGTGATGGCGATCGCAGAAAATCATGTGTAAAGTATTTTCGCATTGTTAATTTATGAATTCTTAAAAAACCCGAAAAAACCCGAAAAACCCGGGTACCCGGTTTTCATCAAACAAAAAACCCGAAAACCCGGGTTTTGAAAATTGGGTCCGGGTTTCGATGCCCTAACCGCAACGCAATACTTTGTCCCATTCAACTGCGGTGTGCGCGCCGCAGCGCACTTAGTCGCCCGCGAGCTCTTCTGCGCGCCAGACGTACATACAACAATCAAAAAGAAAAAGTCACAAAAATGCCTGGTTGTGGGTTAAGATACTGCAATAGTACATTACGCACCTAGGGCAGGAAAATAAGAAATGTCGGCTTCGCCTCGGCCAACAATTACATGTGATCTGAGGCTTTCTTATTTACTGCCCATGGTGCGTATACTATTTTTCTCATCGACGGAGGCGGAAAACGGCAACATCGGTAAGCGCAGCGGGAAGAAAGTTGACGTTTTAAGCCCGGATGCCCGGTGAGAAAAAATTATTCCAGTAACACTTCAAAATGCAACGGAATAACATTTCATCGGTAGGTATTAGCATTCTTATTTAATTATTTTCAATTAAAATACGAACATTCAATTACTAGGCAAAGACGCGCGCCATTTTGCATTGTCATAGAGTAGTAGATTTAAGTGGAATGTAGGCAGAATACAGATCTATGATGAGACGACGATGAATGAAGTACTCACGTAGACGAGTTTGTATTTTGGTAATATTTAAAATATTACGTACAAGTAATTTCTCCCTCCCCGCTCTAATGTTTTTGGTTTGCAATAGCAGCTCTAGTACGTAGTACTTATATCTCAATGCCGAACCATGGTATATCTAAGTGCAAAATTTTGCTTTTTGGTAGCATATGCTTAGGATACTTCTCATAAAATCGAAATCACCATATGTCTCCATATAAATTGTGAGGAGTTCCCTCGGTTAGGTACTCATGGATCCCATCATCAGGTCGAAATAATAAAGGAATTTTCAAAATAGCTTAACTTACAACAGAATAATGTTTAAAGTCATCCGTGATCCGCTTTGATCTAAAAATACTATGAAAAGTACCAATAATGGGCTCATAATGTGAAGATGTATGGTGGAATGGTGGTGATGATGATGATGATTAATGTAGTTTGCATAGTAGTATAATATGCTTTCAGTTTTTAAAACAACGCCGAAACCCCCAAACATGTACCTATCTATAAGGAGTAAGGAGTTCTGTCCACCACCTTCGAACCATGGTATATCCTGGTGCAAAATCTTACTTTTTGGTAACATATGCCTAGAATACTTCATATGAAACCAAAAAAAAACATATCTTTCCATTTGAATTTTGAGGAGTTCCCTCGATTACTCATGGATCCCATCATCAGGTCACCACTTTTGTGAACATGGTACCAAATTGGAGTGAAACCTAATACAACAAAACAAAAATTTTGAAAATTGGTTCACAAACGGCGGAGTAATCGTTGAACATACATTAAAAAATATATATATCCACAGCCGAACGTAAAACCTCCTCGTTTTTGGAAGTCGGTTGAAAAATAATAAAGCTTTCATGGAATAAATATTCGCATTAAGAAGGCGACTAACTCAAAATTGTCGATTTTATAAATCATTTTTGGACTAGATAATAAGCCCCGAATTGTTTAATTTTCTAAACCTAGATACTACATTATATTTCCAAGAATTCGAGCGAGTGAGCGAAAACACGATATCGTAAAATTTTCTCGATAGAAAAAAATCACAAAGATGCATCTAACTTTGACGAATTTTTCCTATATTGCCAAAACCATGCATTAAACTGAGTTAATATTTTTACACATCATATAAAATTCTATGACCGAGGGTTCGACCTAGCGGATTTTTAATATTATCTATATTTTTTAAGATATTTAAGAAAAACCACATTCGCGCTTCACCGCTAGATTTGTCTCACCTCTCGGCTCTCAGTCGCCAACTTTCGCGTTCGCGCGCGCCTGAGGAGAGGACGTACGTCCTTTGCCTTTACTCCGGATTGAGAAAATATTTAATCTAAACCATGGGAAACAAACAAAAATTCAATAAACACACTTGTGGCGGTACCCACAATTCGCCTATTCCTGCATCGCGCTATCGAAGTTTTCTGAGCGCGTCGGTATATATACGACAGCTGAAATGTATCACGTGGGCTTCGGCCTGACCGAGCATACCACCTCGCTCGGTCGGAAGATCTTCCTTTGCGGCCTCCACACATTATCCCACATAACACATTGGTGACCCACGACAGAACACGCCTCCTTCATCATTATCACTCCCCGCCCCTCCGCACCGCGCCAGCCAGCATCGCCTCATCGGGTGCCTCGTCCACTAGCCGCAATGTACCGCGGCCTGGGCGACTCCGCATCGGCATCAACGGGCTTTCTCACTACACCAAGCAAGCAATCAAATCAAAAATCAAAAGCAAAAATATCAGCAAGCAGAGCACATCTCTCCTGGTCAGCACGTAGCATCGGCCCCCCCCCCCGCACGGCAGCTATCCGACTCACTGGATCCCGTGCTGCAGCTTCACAGTTCCGACTCACTGGGACTCACTGCAACAGTTCCGACTCACTGGAACTCTCTGGCACTGGCGACTCAAGCGACAAGACTTCAAGATTCGACCTCCGATCTTCGGAGGGGAGTGATGTGGCGGTACCCACAATTCGCCTAACATTCCTGCATCGCGCTATCGAAGTTTTCTGAGCGCGTCGGTATATATATACGACAGCTGAAATTTATCACGTGGGCTTCGGCCTGACCGAGCATACCACCTCGCTCGGTCGGAAGATCTTCCTTTGCGGCCTCCACGCATATATCCCACACACTAAAAGCAACCTTTGCAGGAGAAAACGGGAGCCGATGAACAATTGTAGAAGGCTTTTTAATTTAAAATAAAATATGTATATTTGTTTACAAATATGATAATATTATCATGACAAATAATTTGTCAAACCCATATGTTGCGGCCGCACATGCGTAGTGCTTCGTGCTTGAGACCATTGGACGATCTGCGTGTATCGTCCAATGGTATCGTCTCATAGCACGAAGCTTCGTGACGATAGACGAATCAGCGGCCGCGGCAATAGAGATTGAAAAAATAAATCGGCTTTAAATCGATATAGTTTTGACAAAAACTAGTGTATGACAGCGATTTGAAAATCGATTTGGTTTCAATGAATGTCGTACTCGATACTATGGAAATATCGAATAAATTTCTTCGGAACAACGCTACGGTCTAGAATCTAGATGATAAGATTGAATTGTCAAACAGTGATAACATTATAATATTATATGCAAAATTCACTACTTCGACCATTCGCTTGATATTGAATAATAATTAGAGTATGAACAAAGGTGATGGCACATTTACGAAAGGATTTAGAAGAGTACATAATATACTACATAATATATTATAAGGTCTTTTAGGGTTCCGTACCCAAAAGGGAAAAACGGGACCCAATTACTAAGACTTCAATGTCTGTCTGTCGTCTGTCTGTCTCCAGGCTGTATCTCAAGAACGGCTATAGCTAGACTTCTAAATTTTCACAGAATGTGTATATCTGTTGCCGCTATAGCAAAAAATACTAAAAACAAAATAAAATTAATATTTAAGGGGCTCCCATACAAAAATTACAATTTTTGGGCTATTTTTAGCTCCATGACGGTACGGTACCCTTCGTGCGCGAGTCCGACTCACACTTGGCTGATTATTTCGAACTTACTTATTTCTGTTATTCAAAGTAATCACCCCTGCAATCAATGCACGTTCACCCAATGATGTCAATACTTGGATATGGCATACGCCATCAAAACTGTAGCAATGTTTTTGCATGCAAAATGTGTATCGAGAAAATATTGTCGTCCTTTTTTGTCTTACAGTAATAGCATATATACTACTTTCTCTTTCACTCATTTTACGCTTTCAATGCATATTTTACGTAATCAATGCATTAAACGCGTCCGACTGTCACCGCGTCCTAAGGCACACAGTGTGCCTTAGGATTAGGACGCGGTGCGCCCACACTGCTCTCAGATGAGTGAGCTCACTCATTTCGAGAGTGACACATTTTCGCGCTGACGATTGTATGGAATGCCTCTTCTAAAGGTTATAATTCTATGCGTTCACCAACGCAGTGGCAGTGCATAGATGCCATTATTGAAAATGTCAGCCGGACGGCAGACTACACTCCTAAGGCATTTTGAGAGGCTGTCTCTCGCGAATTGAATTTTCTTCCCGGTAAAAGTTTTCCCAATTTTGGAAAAGGTAATAGTCGGTATGGCAGATGAGGGAGACCTTCCAAACAAAATGGGGTCGCGCGTTGTCATCAAGGAGCAGCGGAGACGATCAATTGACAAAAACTAGTTGCAGACGTACGAGCATTGCCATCATTGTGGGCAGTTTTCAATGTACACATCTGCAGTAATGCTCTCGCCGTTTTGTAAAAAGCTGTGACTTATCACACCGGCAATTAGACCACCACAGTGTGACCATCACATTTCTAGGGGTGATTTTTCGTTTTGCACATTGCTTTGGTGTCGAACCAGGATCTTACCAACTTGCTGAGCATTTTCAAGTGTCAACCTAATACCATTTTTCAGAAATACATGAATTTTAGGCGAATTATGAATAAAAGCACTTTATATAGAAGAAAAAAAAATCTAGCTAGTTAAGAGTTTCTAATTAAGGCCAAAAGTTACTGTTTTTCAGTTTTTAGCTCTTTAAAAGAGTGAGTCGTAAAGAACTTTATGAAAGCTACTAAAATTTACTACGATTTTGTCTTTCAAACTTTGTATCTAACTCCAATCATTGCCTTGCTATGAGCATTGTGGCAGATTTTTTTCAAATACACAAATCACCAAAGTCTTATGATATTTGTGTTTTATGAAATATCTGAAAATACCTAAGAATCTATTTGAAAGACCGTAAATGAAAGAATTTTAGCTTATTTTTAAAGTTATTAATAACAAAAAAACTTCCGGATTGCGGTTCCGGTTTGATATTTCTATGAAAAAATCATTAGTCTTTCTATGGCTAAAGAAAAGTTATAAGCCAACAAATCTATATTTCGTTTTATGAAACTGACAATTTATTCGAAAAAGACAAAATCTTTGACATTTTCTTGCCAATATATTAAATAACAAATATTCGATACTTGGTATAGAGTACCTAAACATACATTTTTTGAGTCTTTCCCAAAATCTTTGAAATGTATTCCAGTACTGCAATCTGGAAAATGTGAAAGGTTGTTTTTTCACGAGTTTGGAAGATTGATAATAAATTAATAATGGTAACACCTATATGGGACGAATAATGGCTCTCCAAAGTCGAGGATGGTTTAATCGACGCAGAATTTCCCGAACACGTGATTTTAGTGTATCAAGATGAAATTTGAGCTGGGGTTTTTATCAGCACCAGCATCAGAGATGATTTTAGTGATACCATGGCGGATAACTCCGCCGTTTGTTGACGGATTTTCAAAATTCTTTTGTTATTGTATAAGATGTAAGTAGTCCGAATTTCGTAACATGTTAACAAAAGTAGTGATCTGATGGTGCAATTCATGAGAAATTGAGGGGAGCTAAAAGGAGGAAACTAGCTGACCCGGAAAACATTGTTTTGCCATTTATTTATTTTCTAGTATCGATATAAAGAATAAATAAAAACCTATTGTCAGGCCTAACGAATGTACATAGCATTATAATCGGTTGAACCGTTTTGGATGAGTTCGCGCACAAACACTGTGCCCCGAGAATTTTATATATACATATTTGACTAGATGACCCGAAAAACATTAGTTTGCCATATAAATTATTTCTAGCATCAATATAATATTATATCAAAAAGCAGATAAAAAATTATTCTCAAGCCTAACGAATGTATGTATGCAACATTTCATTGAATCGATTGAGCAGTTCGCACACAAACATTGTGACATGAGAATTTTGTGTATTTTAATCTGACAAATGTTAATTTATTTTACGCAAATACACACAAAAACTAACCAAATTCGGACGTGGACGAAGACGTGGCTAGTAGATTATATTAAAATATAAAGTTATTATATTTTTGTAACAACTACAGCTTAGGAATTCTAACCAGAATGGATCCAGTAGTGTCAGAGGCCAGAGCCTATTCGATTTCGATAAATAAACATATCATAAAGTATTACTAGTGTATGAAGCCGCCAATCCACCGCAGCGCACGGAGAGACTACGCACGTGCGTCAAGCTTCGCTTTGTAAGAAAATATGTGACTGTGTCCACTGCAACCCACGGACACGCTACGCACGAATTGACTCACGTAGTTTGCTCGAATACGGTGTACACGTAGCTCAACGCTGGCCACGCTATGCATGCTGTGCACGGGATACACGTAAGCGTGTACATAGTATTCAAAACTGTGCTGCGCTATAGTTGTAGATAGTCGTGGCCGTGTGCATAGCGTGTGCTGCAGTGGAAACGTTGACCCACGTAGTCAAACTAAAAAATCCGTGTGGCGCGTGGCCGTGCACAGCGTGCGGCGCGTGGCCGTGCACAGCGTGCGGCGCGGTGGAAAAGCGGCTTAAGGCAAAAAGTATTAATTTGATTCTCAAAGTACAGATGGAAAATGTGACTTGAACTTCTCAAAATTTTATCTGATATATTTGGTTATACTAAGTTCGTACAAAAAGTGGTTACGAGAGTAATTACACAAATTTATAGCCGCGGTGACATATTGAATGAGTTAGGCGAGTGCGGGGGGTATGAAGTGCGCGGGTGAAAACCGATTTTTTTCTGTCATAGGTCGCCCTCTTAAGGCCATCCCCCGAGCAAACGACCTTGACCATACATTTGACGCGTCGCCGAGATCGCCCAAAAATCCTATTTTTTTACTTATCTTAGTTCAAAATTGATCTAAAACAAAAAATTAAAACCGACTTCCAAGGTAAAAACAATAATAACATCCTTATAATATGAACTAAAAAGTATTAAATAATTTTTCCTATCTAATAGTGCCTTTTTCCGAATTCGGCTAAACATCAACTATTTCTGTACTCAATCTTCATCATTTTGAAATCGGTACCAGATATAGCTGAATCTTCAGTTCTGTGACAGAATAGGTATTTGAAACTTTTGGAACTGGCACCGACTTTAAAATTATGAAGATTGAGTACAGAAATAGTTGAGGTTTAGCCGAATTCCGAAAAGGCACTATTAGATAGGAAAAATTATTTAATACTTTTTAGTTCATATTATAAGGATGTTATTATTGTTTTTACCTTGGAAGTCGGTTTAAATTTTTTGTTAAAAATAATAATTTCACTCTTTTAGTTACCTAGTAAACCATCGCGTAGGTATATTCTACGTATCTTATTACAATTTGTTAAGAGTCACACTATTGTCGTGTGTTTCAAATAAACGTAATTTGTAAATACTAGGGAGATGCTGAAAGTATGCTTCAATTTTAATAAATTGGTATTACTTTCGATGCTAATAATATCATGAGTATAATAAACAAAAATAGAAAATTTAAAACGGGGAAAGGAATGGTCATATACTGAAGATTATTGCTGTATTTTTATTATAACTTTGTAGCTTTCAAATTATGAGTTTATAAGGCTCTAAATACGGTAAGTTACGGAATCTCCGTAGGGGAAGGGCCTTAAATATTAGTTTCGATAAATTCAAATTGCGAACGAATCTATATATATTTAAATATTAATACGCAAGCGAAAAACTTTGGATCCCTTTTGACGAAAAATGCGGAAACGTAGGTGAATGAAATTTTGCACAGTTACCCTCTTACTAATAAAAAGTTACACAGGGTGTAATAGAGGCTGCGTAAGATTTTTTCTACTAATAATAATTTTTTTGACATATGGCCTGTATAACGCTGTTGTAACTTTCATACAAATTTACCCAACGCTTACACAATAGAGTGTGAATAAGATCAAGATGGCGGATTTTCAATAGATCAGCTGATTATATTTGATTTTGAATATGTAGTTTTGAGAGCGTTTGCTGATTTCTATCATCTTATTAGCAAAGAAACATAAAAATAACTATTTAATATGTTTTATTTCTTTAATCAATTGAATGAAATAGATTTTCAATGTAAACGAAATATAACAATACATCGCGATCGTTTTATTTAAGGGCGTGTGGGCCTAAGAAAGAAAAGTATTCGTAGCGACGGAGCTCTGTTTGAAACACTCCGATCGGGCCGGGTGGCGCGGGAACTTACTGCGGGGGGAACTCGTGACTCCACCTCCTAAGCAGTGCCCGAGCGCGCCACAGTATACAAAAAATGAGCCGTAGTCTAGTAGTAGTAGTCGTAGCTATTTCATTTTGTTTGGAATTTTGTTTCTTTTATTCATTTACTCCTTTATAATAATAATGGTAATAAGTACCTCTATAAATCATATAATATCATGCTACATGCATAAAAATTAACAGTTTAATGGGTTTATCCAATATTGTACTGATTTCGCTGAAGTAATTATTTTTTGTTTATCTTATTATATATAAAATTCTCGTGTCCACAATGGTAGTTACCATACTCCTCCGAAACGGCTTTACTGATTTTTACCAAATTTTATATGCATATTCAGTAGGTCTGAGGATCGGCTACTGGCTACTTTTTATATTGATAAGTGCATTTGTTGAATAAATAATAGTAAATTATTACAACTCGAGACTGAAGGCGACCATTGTTTGTGTGACGGGATAGCGATGGACGTTGCCATGGTGCCATTGCATAGGTACTTATTTAGTCACTTCAATAAAATAATATGGGTGAAATACTTTATATGGCAAAACTATGTTTGCTGGGACAGCTAGTTATATACGAGTATATAATATATGAACGACATAAGCTCAGTTCAACTCTAAACTCTTACTCATATTTTGCTCTATAATCTCTAATTACTCATTTATACACTCTATTCACTCTTTATATAATATTTATTTCACTCGTTACACATTCTCGATACACATTATTTACACACAATTTTTCTCTCCACAAAAGTCAATATAAGAACATGTCATATTTGTAATCACAGAAAAATAAACTTATATATAAATAGTATTTTAAAAAGATAAAATCGACTTTAAAAATTTTACGTAATTGAGAATTAAAATTGCCTTATCTCAAAAAATACTAAACAGATTTTGAAGAAACTTGTAGTGTTCCCTAAGTTGAACAATACCTAGTACAACAAAAAAGAATGACTTAAATCGGACTTGTAGTTCCGGAGACATGCGAACACAAACATACATACATACACTTTTGGGCACATTTGTTCAAACACTGAAATAGACTAACATATACAAAAACTGGGCAGTATTGGAAATATTACATATATACGCGTCGAATTGATAACCTCCTTTTTTTGAAGTCGGTTAAAAAGGTCGAAAACGTTTTAAACACACTCGCCCCCCAGGAAATAGTGCTAAACTAGTCCTTTCGCGCACTGAGACCTTATTAACAATAATAAATCGATGGTCCCTAGGTAAAGTATCGAAACTGAAAAACGCTACTTTACAGGAGAGCGATTTAAAGTATTTTAAAGTTTATTTTTTGCATAATTTTGTAACGGGTGATTAAATATTTATAAAAACCGGTCAAGTGCGTGTCGGGCCACGCGCAATATAGGGTTCCGCACTCCGTAGTACCGCTAGTTTTTGATAATTTTTGTTAATGAATGTGCATTTATAACGTGTTTTACACTACTAACAACATCATCTCAGTTATGTTCAAAGGAATTTGACATCAAACGTAAAGTTCCTTTATACTTCGCCGAATACTTTTTTTTGGTTGATCACCTATAACTCAATTTATGAAGTCTTCTTAGCCGTGATAGTTTCCCTTTTAAATTCAGCATATTTTCTACTTCCGTGAATTTTTTCACATTTCCAGAAGCAACCGTTTAGCTGGTAGAAGGGGGGGACACTGGACTAACGATTTTTTCCACTTTAAAAACTTCATATTTCACAAATAGATCCCTAAATCGAAAAATGATCTACGAATACTCGTATTATTTTTTTTAAAAACTATTCAACGACACCCCACACGGTGGATATGGACGCGAATAAAATACAGCCCCGCTTGATGTGTAGAGGAGGTACCATAAAAAAATATATTTTTTAATATTTTATATACCATTTTGTCGGCATCATTAATATAACAGGTATAACAGGCAAATAACAGCTCTGTAGGTCCTATAGTCTCTGAGCAAAACCGCGGACAGACGGACGTACAGACCGAAACTATAAGGGTTCCTTTTTGACTACGGAACCCTAAAAATTAGGATAAACAGTTGTGTTGGCCTTACAAATTATCACGTAAAAGCAAAAATTTAAAATTATGAGCATGAAAGATTTTACAATTATAATCTACTTCGTAACTGAACTTGACTGAACTGAGATTAGCGCGTTTAAATAAGCCCTTTCAAATAATTTTCCCCCCGTTTTTTTCTACATTTTCCTCTATTTCTTCGCTCCTATTAGTATTAGCGTGATAAAATATAGCCTATAGCCTTCCTCGATAAATAGGCTATCTAACACTGAAAGAATTTTTCAAATCGGATCAGTAGTTCCTGAGGTTAGCGCGTTCAAACAAACAAAATCTTTCGCTTTATAATATTAGTAAAGATATCCTACTTAGGAATAAGAAATCCAATGTTCATGCCAACATTAATGATGTCTCTGTACTGACGAAGGGTTTGCCAAAGTTTGAAAGCTGGCCCATTCTTTGTGTAGAGAAAACATCATGTTCAAATTATTATATTATATTTAAATTATTATCTGAGTACAACTTAGTGATATCTTTACGTGTGTATTGTGATTATACAAGTTGGAAGCAAGCTACATGATAAAAAAAATTCTTAACCATTGCAGTATCTACAACTTTTGGATGTTTTCTCTATACAAAGAATCTGACCAGTTTTCAAACTGGAAATTGAGCGCAAATTTTTCGTCAGTACACAGACATCATTAATGTTGACATGGACATTGGGTTTTTTTATTCCTAAGAAGGATATCCTATGATAAGTGTCATAGTTATTCTCACAATATGTATCCGACAGAGGAGCAAATACAGGCTCATAATTCTTATTATACTAGTCTACCTATAGTCCTAGGGAATAAGACAATAGCTATAATCAATAAAATCACCTGATATTGTATGTGCTTTCAAAAAATTTTTAACTGTCAACATGGAGACGTAGGTTTATTTTATTATAAACGAAAACCGTCTGTATTTAATTTTACCGTTTTCGATTTAGAATGTCATTAAAATTAAACATAGATTCTGTATATCGCGCTTCCCTTGGGAAAATGATGTTTTTCTAGACCAGAAGAAGCCTATTTTATTCTTTATCCTTTTAACTAAGTCTATGACAAAAATCAAGTCGATTGGTTCCTTCGTTAGGGTATGAGAGAAGGAAAAACACTTTCGCATTTATAATTTTAGTATGGATACACAATATATCGTTAAAAATAAATGAAATTTCATAAAAAATATTATTTCATTAAAAATCAAGGTTTATTAATCACTAGATCTGATGACGCCCGTAACTTCTTTTCTTAAAAATTTGTTTATTGCGTAGGAACCGTACATTTTTCCGTGAAAAAAGTATCCTATGTCCTTTCCCGGCACTAAAAGTATCTCCATAACAAATTTCAGCAAAATCAGTTCAGTGGTTTGAGCGTGAAGAGGAAACGGACAGACAGATAGACAGATATACATATTTTCGCATAATATATAATATTAAATATGGATAGAAACAAAATAATAAAAAGTTAGTACTTAAATTAGTACTTCATTTTTATTAAAGGACTAACCATTTTTTCCAAAAAATATAAGTTTTCTTTCCGTTAAGACAATTGAAAGTAGCACTGTCAGCAAAGAGTATTATTTATAATACCACGTACATAATCCAAACTGGTACGTTCGATACTATTGAGAAACGAAAATACGCCCTAAACAATCAAATCTGCCCGTTTTGATAATTTACACGGTAAAATTTTTAATGCTACTGAAACTGCACAAAAGATAAAGTAAAATCAAATTTTGATAAACCTATAAAGTGTCATTTGTTAATGAGGGCACGTACAGTCGCGATAGTGGTAGTTTCGTCCTATTTTTACGCTCACCGATACAGCGTAAGCTCGCGAACTTTGACTTTCTTTGTTATACGACGGATAGACTATTACGTTTCAATAGTATACATCTCTAAATATAGGAAACTTTCCAAAATTTTTGAAGCTGTATTAAAAAATATCATTTAAAAAAGAGCTCAAAACAGTAATAAAAAAAGATGCAATTTTTAAGATTCGATAACTTACCTAGGGACCATTGATATATATTTATTATTATTGAGCTAATTAAGTAATGTTTTGTGGAAATGTAAATAAATAATAGTATTGAAGATAATCGGCCAAGTGCGAGTCGGACTTGCGCACGAAGGGTTCCGTACCGTAATAGAGCAAGAAAAAGCCAAAAAATGTGTTTTTTGTATGGGAGCCCCCCTCAAATTTGAATTTTATTTACTTAAATATTATTATATAAGTGCCTACCTGTTGCTGTTATTGATATCGAGCAAAAAATGGCCAAAAAATCACGTTTGTTGTATGGGAGCCTCCCTTAAATATTAATATTATTTTGTTTTTAGTGTTTGCTGTTATAGCGGCATCAGATATACACAATCTGTAAAAATTTCAGAAGTCTAGCTATAGCGGTTCTTGTGATACAGCCTAGTGACATACAGACAGACATACAGACAGACAGATAGACAGACAGACAGACAGATAGACAGACAGACAGACGGACAGACAACGAAGTTTTAGTAATAGAGTCCCGTTTTTACCCTTTGAGTACGAAACCCTAAAAAGTATAGCCGATTTCAAATTGTTCGTAATAATTGAGAATTAAAATTATCTATCCCCTATCTCATAATGAACCGACTTTGAGGAAACTTGCCGTATAATACCTAAGTTGAACCTTGAACAAAAGAGGAATTACTTAAACTAGTTCCGTAGGCATGCGAACACAAACATTAAAAAATGTACATACATACATACACCAACCCACAGGTTGAAAAACACTGCCCTAAATTAAGCTAGTGCAACAAAAGGAATCACTTAAGACTTGTAGTTCAGGAAATAGGTGAACGGAAACATAAAAACATACATACATACACTTCCCAGATTCGGCACATTTGTTCAGACCCTGATATGGACTAACATAAATACGAATACTCGGTAATATTACATGGAAATATCACATTGATACGGGTCGAATTAATAACCACCTTTTTTTAAAGTGGGTTAAAAATAACCATGTCATTACAAAACGAATTAGTAATTAGACAGTCAAAGATGCAAGAAAATGCAGTTGCAGATGGGCATTGGGCATGCCTCCGTATGTGTACGTACTGCGAGTCTATAATATAAATACAAAAAAATACGGTGGAGTTACAAATTACAATACTGTATGATAGACGATAGTATTACGGTTGTTGTTGCGCTAATTCTAAGGTAATTCTATCGAGCCTATTTTGGACTTGGTTTGCGTCACTTATTAGCAATGATCAAGCACTTGCATAATATGTTAAAATTATTTCTCAAATTGTAAAAATATGTATTCAAAATGTTGCGAGAAAAAGTTGTACGGTCCGTCGTCTATGAGCGCCTGAGCGCGACTGGTAAGCACAAGTCGAGCCTTTGCGCTTGCAATTTTATAGTTTTTTGATCGTCGTTATTTTATACATAATTCAATCGAGCCAAATTCACGAGAATTTGGACATAGTAAGACATTTTCGTGAAAAGAAGAGGTAACTTTGGGATTTTTTTCTATCGAGTGAAGTTCATGATATTGTGTAATGGAATAGGAATTCTACTGTGTTAGATCCTTAACTAACACATATAGTTTTTTCATTATTTAAATTACTATATTTTTATGTCTCCTGTCACTTTTAAATCTTGAAAATCGTCCGTTTCTGGGAAGACAGGGCCTTAAGGTGCGTTCCACTAAGCACCTACAACGATAACGCTCACGAGTCACGACCGTGATTTTTGCCGTTCCACTCGCATGATTCAAATCGCATCAATGATACAAACTCAAGTGGAATGGATTATTGAGAGTTTCTAGCGTTCATTTCAAATTATATTTTTTTCGCATTTTATATTGTTTTTGTCTAGGAACGGTTTTTAATAGTTTCTCGTTTTTATAGCTTTTTTCAAGATACTATCGTATATTTTTATTTTCCTCTTAAGGCGAGCACTTACCTCAATTCCAAAACGATAACCTTACGAACGCGAATGCCAAGCGTGTACGCATCGCAATAAGATTAATTTTATTTTAGTATAAAATTGTAAGTTACGACGGGCGGATCTTCTCTATTTTGTTTTTCGTGTGTTTTTTTTTAAATATCTTTCTAAATAAATATTAAGAAAAAAGATTATTCGTTTCAGACCTTTTTAAAATAGATTCATTGACAATTTATTAAAATAAAATGTAAGTTATTCTTGTTAATACTTATATTTCGATGACAAAGAGTTTTGTCGGAGGTGAGTTTGTAAATTAATTACAGCGAAAGTATTATTTTTTATTTAAAAGTTTTTGATTTAAACCCTTTCAAATATTGTGCTCTATAGCTCATATTTTTTTACATTTCGTTATTTTAATGGAACTAGGTATCAAGAAATAACAAAATAGGGTTTCAGCCCGACTTAAGTCATCATTGTTTATTGTTACATTTATTTTATAAATGTATATTTATTTACTTTTAATATTATCATTGTCATTCTTATTCCTTTTTTACCTCTTATTTTACTAACTTTATTATTATTATTTTATTATAATTTTTAAAATTTAAATTAAACCGCTTATTTTGCATATAAAAAGATGGCGGTTTTATTAAAACGTCCACTTCGACCCACCTTTAAGATGGGTCGTTTTTAGCTTTGCATTAGCGAAAATATACGTCTGGAGTGACGCTTTTGCCGCGATCACAACGATCGCGGTCGACATGTGAAACGGCTGAAGGAGTATTTTCAGCGTTTGAGCGCTTAGTGGAACGCGCCCCTAACACGTCATAAGTACTCATAAGTGACAAAATATAACAATTTTAAATTTTATTAACTTTGACATTAGCGTTGCGTTCAAAAACTTTGAAAGTAAAACGAAATTCACGTACTCTACTGAATAATATTAACTAAAAATGTTTAAATATCAATATTGTGTCCAATTATAATTACCAGGTTCATAAAAACATAACTTTTATATCAATTTCTGTCATCAACACCCGAACATGAGATAGCGTGTTACTTAACCCCTCTATATGTGACAGAAAGTCTAGGCAAATCTGCGCCAAAACAAGATATTTTGTGAACATTTCAACTGCCTACCTATTGCCATTAGGTATTGATATCGAGCAAAAAATAGCAAAAAAATTACGTTTGTTGTATGGGAGCCCCCCTTAAATATTTAATTTATTTTGTTTTTAGTATTTGTTGTTATAGCGGCAACAGATATACACAATCTGTGAAATTTTCAGAAATCTAGCTATAGCGGTTCTTGAGATACAGCCTGGAGACAGACAGACGGACAGACAGACAGACGGACAGACAGACATCGAAGTCTTAGTAATAGGGTCCCGTTTTTACCCTTTGGGTACGGAACCCTAAAAAATGTGATAGCGTCCTTAAATGGTACAGATTAGATCAGAGTGCTAAAATTTTCGGTATTAGGAAAATTGATTATTCAAAACACAAATTATGCTTTTCAGTTACTTACTAATCACTATCACTTATAGTTTCCAAATTCGACTGCCCTTATAAAAGCCATGACTTTTCGTTTCAGTTCAAAGTTTTAAGATAAAATATACGTTATTTTATTAAAATTTTATTATTATCTATTTTTAGCTTGTCGCTCAGTGTCTCCCAAATCTCAATGAATGTGTGACGGACTGTCGGCATTCTGCCAGAACTCAAGTTGTTTCAAAGGGCGGATGTTAGTTGACGATTTACCTGCTGTAATGTTTACGTAACTTTGTCATGTATGTTGCAGAAATATTAATTTAAATTAACCTTCATATTACATATTATATTATTACTTCTACGTTCTTAGTTCATTACTTTCTACTTACGTTCTTTCTATGACGTTCAAAATGTGTATTCATGATACCTATTTTGAATAAAAAGAAATTTTATTTATTTATTTTATACTCTATCTCGACTAGGGTTAAAAGTTTAAACTTCCCCTTAAGCTGCGCGTCCACTGGATCGGCATTTCTGCGCCTGAGATCGGTATTTATGCCGATGACGTCATCCGCAGTGAACGCGTCATTCGGATTCCAAAGGTTTCAAGTTCTGACGTGTTTGCGACGACGCAACGGCTATACATAAATACTTATTCAAGATGAATGACGATATTTTAATTACTTTAGTGGAATAATATGAAAAACTTTACAATCTAAAACATCAACATTATCATAATTCATAACCAACTGAGGATAGACAATATTTGGGTTGAAATTGGGCAAATAATGAATGAAAGTTGTTCTGATAAAATACAGCTAATTACAACAATATCCTCGTCACTATCCTCCATAATGCAAATGCACGTTAACAGGCTCTGACGAACTAAAAATAACTAAATTGCCGATGCTGAATTCGAATGCAGTGGACGCAACCCATCGGCATTTCGTAAATGACGACGCTCCGTCCGCTCCGTACGCTCCGATTCTGATCCAGTAGACGCGCAGCTTTAGTCCTTACTCCTTACTAATAAAAATTTATGTACATGTTCTCCCTTACTAATAAAAACTTCTTACACATCCGTGTAACGCATGAATAGTTAAACACGGTAGTTGTGTTACCCACACGTTACACAGGGTTTATACAGAACTCTACTAATAATCAAATGATAATGACATTTATGACTTGTGTAACTAAAAATAATAATCAAAAAACTTTTTGAAAAAAAGCTTTTATTTAAATTAATACTCCAAAAATAAAAAAATAAATTTCTCCTTAAAAATTTTAATTATTAACTTGTCGCGAGACTCAATAATCTGTCAGTATTTAATAAATTTATTTACTCAGTTAAATTGGTACTAGTTTATTTACAAATCGCGCGACAAGCTTTTATTATCATGCAAATTGTATAATTTATATTGAGGTTATAACTTAATAGTTAAAATTTTTAAGGAGAAATTTATTTTTTTATTTTTGGAGTATTAATTTAAATAAAAGCTTTTTTTCAAAAAGTTTTTTGATTATTATTTATTTTTTGTTTTTTAGTTATTCTTTGGCTAGATTTCTTAGTCTGTTTGATTGTAGTTTGTTTTGTTTCAAGAATTTGTAAAAATCTGATTAACTTATTCCTTTCCTTAAGAAATCGTACTTGATTTTGATCAGTGAAATACTATATTCCGTTTATTTCTGCGTGACTAAAGAGTTAAATTTAACTTTACAAAAGTGACCGGATTCAAACCACCATTATCTAAAACCCGGCCGGATATGACTTGATATAACATCAAACATGAAACGACACGACACGACACGGCACGACACGTCATGTCACGTGACACGTCACGACACGACACGACACGACACGATACGACAAAACACGACACGATACGACACGACTTGACTTGACTTGACACTATTAATTTTCAATTTACTCTCAATGAGACCTTTTATTTGATACCCATATTGCAGAAGTGCTTTAAAAATAACTATTTCCATATCTTGGATGAGCCGTCATATTGTATGTAGAATGACATTACATTCGTTTCCGAGTTACTCTCAATGAGCCCTTTCATTTGATACCCATACTGCAGAAGTGCATTAAAAATAACTATTCCCGTATCTTGGATGAGCCACCATATTGGATGTAGAATGACATTACATTCGTTTTCAAGTTACTCTCGATGTGCCCTTTCATTTGATACCCATATTGCAGAAGTGCATTAACTCATCAAGCCCCATACGGGCACCGGTGGTCGCGACAACAATAGAATACAATAGCATTTCCAAGAATCCGCGATCGAAGGGTTAAAAATAACTATTTCCCTATCTTGGATGAGCCGCCATATTGGATGTAGAATGACATTACATTCGTTTTCAAGTTACTCTCGATGTGCCCTTTCATTTGATACCCATATTGCAGAAGTGCATTAAAAATAACTATTTCCCTATCTTGGATGAGCCGCCATATTGAATGTAGAATGACATTACATTCGTTTTCGAGTTACTCTCAAAAAGCCCTTTCATTTAATATCCATATTGTAGGACTGCATAGAAAATAACTATTTCGCCATCTTGGATGATCGGCCATATTGGATTTAGAGTGATGTCACATACCATATCGTGCATTGTCATTCAAGCTAAACGTGTATGCAAAATTTCAGCTCAATCGGTTAGCTCAATCTACTTCAAAATTGAATTCCAAAATTCCACCGTAACACACATACTTACATACATACAAAGCAAGTTAAATAAAAGTTTAAAACCGTGTTATATACCATAGACTTTCGACTCAAAGGAAAACGTTCAGGAATTAAGTAACACGCTATCTGATGTTCGGGTGTTGATGACAAAAATTGATATAAAAGTTATGTTTTTATGAACCTGGTAATAATAATTGGACACATGATTGATATTTAAACATTTTTAGTTAATATTAAACAGTAGAGTACGTGAATTTCGTAAATAATATAATGTTCGACTATGACATTTACTTTCAAAGTTTTTGAACGCAACGCTAATGTCAAGTTAATAAAATTTAAAATTGTCATATTTTGTCACTTATGAGTACTTATGACGTGTTAGGGGCGCGTTCCACTAAGCGTTCAAACGCTGAAAATACTCCTTCAGCCGTTTCACATGTCGACCGCGATCGTTATGATCGCGGCAAAAGCATCACTCATGACGTATTTTCGCTAATGCAAAACTTAAAACGACCCATCTTAAAGGTGGGTCGAAGTGGACGTTTTAATAAAACCGCCATCTTTTTATGTGCAAAATAAGCGGTTTAATTTAAATTTTAAAAATTATAATAAAATAATAATAATAAAGTTAGTAAAATAAGAGGTAAAAAAGGAATAAGAATGACAATGATAATATTAAAAGTAAATAAATATACACTTATAACATAAATATAACAATAAACAATGATGACTTAAGAGGAAAATAAAAATATACGATAATATCTTGAAAAAAGCTATAAAAACGAGAAACTATTAAAAGGCGTTCCTAGACAAAAACAATATAAAATGCGATAAAATTATAATTTGAAATGAACGCTGGAAACTCAATAATCCATTCCACTTGAGTTTGTATCATTGACGCGATTTGTATCATGCGAGTGGAACGGCAAAAACCACGGTCGTGACTCGTGAGCGTTATCGTTGTAGGTGCTTAGTGGAACGCACCCTAAACAAAACGATCGCGATGTATGTTATATTTCGTTTACATTGAAAATCTATTTCATTCAATTGATTAAAGAAATAAAACATATTAAATAGTTCTTTTTATGTTTCTTTGCTAATAAGATGGTAGAAATCAGCAAACGCACTAAAAACTACATACTCAAAATAAAATATAATCAGCTGATCTATTGAAAATCCGCCATCTTGATCTTATTCACACTCTATACAAGGGTGATGCCTTGTCGAAGCGTTGGGTAAATTTGTATGGAAGTTACAACAGCGTTATACAGGCCATATATCAAAAAAATGATTATTAGTAGAAACAATCTTACGCAGCCTCTATACACCCTGTGTAACTTTTTATTAGTAAGAGGGGTTGTGTTTAACGTATGAATATTGAATAATTAAACACGGTGATAACGGTGTTCACATTCACAAGTTAAACGTTCTTTGTACTATCAGAGAAGTTGATTCCTAGGCCGATGGGGGACCTACGCAGTAGTTTGGTCGCGTTACGTCAAACCCAGCCAACAGGTCACAACTCACAAATAAGTAAATAACATTAAATTGACATGATCCGACCAAATGACGTTGGTCTGTCAACTTCCTAGGAATCAATTTCCTCGATGGTACATGTTTATTACAACAGATGTCTAATAAATAAAGTTATTTAAGACCTTGTATACTTAAACCACAGTGTAAATAGATACAGTAGTCCAACGAACACGTCTAGACAGAGCAATCGTGCGGGGCGTGCGGGGTGAGAGAGGCGCGGCAGCGATACCAAGCTGCCATACACTCGCTTGGTACACGTCAGCCGGGGTTGACGCTTTTTAATAAATCCATTTTTTTTAACCAGAAGAAAAAAAAAGTGTATTAATTTTATCAGTCGAGTTAACTTGACACATGGTATAAATGGTATAACAATAGTATAATAACAAACAAGGAATTTTCTTCCGAAAAACAGGGGGTCACGTGGGTGTCATAAGCCTAAGTTACAAGCCGCGTCGACGGCTATGATAAGTTAATGTCGTGTCAAATAGCAAGTTTTTGATGACCTAGGCTTGTGAAACTCTCGGAAAATAAGACATGTGTACCATAACAACACATTATGAATAGTGTTGTTATAGTGTATCAAAATAATATTGTTGCGGATACGGGCACGTAGTGCCATCTAGCGTCAAACCAGCGAAACTGATCAGGGAAACACAGACAACATAAATCCCCTACATGATACTAGATGGCGTTAGGTGTATGTTTACTTACGCGTATTTTCTAGAAACATCCCTTACTTGTTTACGTGAATCGACGAAGGAATTTTCTAGAGTTCACCTCGGCCATATAAATAGCCGCAGGTAGACGGCACGGCAATTCAGTTCGATACGAGCTATCATCAAGGCGACTTCGAAGTGAAAACAAGTGATAATAAAGAATAGTGAGTGAACCAGTGAACCTACGACTCGGCTACGACCTAGGACAGTGATAGTGCTCAGTGATTTGGATTTAGTGCTTAGTGTTTGGACTTAGTGATTTGTGTGAGCCAGTGTCGGTGAATAAAGTCTTCAAGCGAGTCACCAGGTCTTTCTCTCCGAATCCTCGAACCCTAGCACGTAACAATATGTTTTGTAATGTTCAATTGCTACTGCTAACGCCATCTATTTTACACAATGTGCAACTATGTGTCTTTACTTTTTAATGATTTGTTATCTGTGTAGATCCCTTTATTGTTCCTCTATTTTGGAAATAAATTAGTCTGTTGCGAACCGTCACGACTTTTACTAAAAGGTTATGGGCGATTGTCGTATTTATCAGTTATTTTGTGGTTTAAAATAGATAAATAGTGCACGGTGTATCGCGGAAACATGGCTACGAACTATATTACCAGTGTCCCGAAACTAAAAGGCCGGGAGAATTATGACGAGTGGTGTTTTGCTGCCGAAAATTTGTTGGTGCTTGATGGAATGGACAAGTACATTAAACCGCCAACTGGGTTTGATGTTAAACCAGCGGAAGATGCTAAAACGAAGGCAAAACTAGTACTAACGATAGACCCTGTTTTGTATGTGCATATAAAGAATACACAGAGCTCAGCGGAATTATGGACTAAATTGAAGACCATGTTTGACGACTCTGGTTTCTCAAGAAAAATAACCTTGCTTCGACATTTGATATCCATTAGACTTGAAAGCTGTGATTCAATGGCTACGTATGTGACTCAAATGGTCAAAACGGCGCAAAGGTTGAATGGCACAGGATTTACAATAACGGATGAATGGCTGGGATCGTTATTATTAGCAGGTTTGTCAGATCGATATTCGCCAATGATAATGGCGATCGAGCATTCTGGAATATCGATAACCGCCGACGTCATAAAGTCAAAGTTACTTGACATGCCGGAAGTTGTCAATGATTTTGAAGGAAGTGCTGCGGCATTTGCAGCATTCGCGAAAAACAAATATCACTCTGGAAATATGAAACACAGAAAAAATATGAGTAATGTGTCAACGTCAAACAAGAAAGTGTCAACGATGACAGATGCATCATCAACAACAAAAGAAGGAAAAGAAGTTACCTGTTATAAATGCAAGGGTAATGGCCATTATAGAAACCAATGCCCAATGCTGAAGAAAAACGTAAATAAGTGCATATTTAATGTTGTTTTCCTCAACGGGAAATTTAATAAAGAGGATTTCTACGTGGACAGTGGCGCAAGCGCACATCTCACAGTAAACCAGGATTGGTTGAAAGACAAAAATTTTATAAAGTACAATTTTACCAAATTTAAAGGTGTTTAGGACTAAGTCTATAAATTTAGTTTTCAGTATTTACCGCGGCCTCATAGAAAATAGGCGTGAACGGTGAAACATCGCTTGCGCTATGTTTCGTCGAGTGAGTGAGTTTACTTGAGGGGGAGGCCCAATTCTCTACCCCCTATTCCCTTTTCACGTGTAAATACCCTACTACCTCTTAAAAGGCCGGCACTTGCAACTTTTACGATATTGCGAGCAGGGCGGGCGTTAACCCTACCAGTGCCTGGGCGAGATTCCTTCAACGCCCTCTTCAATTTCATATACATACGAAAAAAATCGGTCAGGCGCCCCTTTATATGGCGTGCGGCGCCCCATTTTACCCGGCGCCCCAGGCGGTCGCCCAGCGTACTACTGGATGCAAGTGCCCATGGGCGACGGTAGTTTCTTTACATCAGGCTGACCCATTTGCTCGTTTTCCCCCTAATTTCATAAAAAATCATTGAATAAAATAATTACTATTCTCAAATCGTGGAATTCTGTCTAAAGCGGTCATTGACTCCCTGTCAAAAAACTTGTCATTTTCTATACAAAGTACAAACCACGATTGACAATGAAGTGACAGATGTTTCTAGTTAGGGTGATATCGTATATAGCATACACGATGCCGATGTGAACACAGTATGAATTATATTACTTCAAACTTATAAATAGTTGGAGATTATCATACGAAGAGGTAGGGTTGCCATAATGGTCGTCGATAATGTGATCATCGCATATTAATATGATTGAAAGTCGAGAATATTGTGTTCTCGGTCCACCAGGCTGAATATTTTAACAATTATTATTCAAGAATAATAGAAGATAATAATAATGTTATCGTATTTATAATTTATATTATAAGGCTTATAGCATGATTAAATTGAAAACAGTTCCAAAAAAATAACAAAATAAGTAATTAAAAAGAAATGATATTATTATAATATTAGTAGCTTGTTGTTGGTTATAGTATATGCAACTCATGTTTTAAAGGTATAATACATAATCTACCTTTAAATTATAACATCGTAACGAAATATAGAGTAAAAAATAATATATTACATAATATATTCTATGTCAGCTTCTTATTTGGTGATTGCAGATAATGTAGCTTCTTTAAACTGAATAAACATGAATCAATATCTACCTTAAACAACAAAGGCGAATGCTCAAAGGTGGTACCAATTTGCCTGATGCTTCAAAATGAAAGTATAATAGTAATTCTTTTTCGGATTTTTTAACGTAATTTCACGCCAGGAATCCAATATTTGAACTGTAAATATAAATTAAAGAATAAAAATTACTAAATATGATTTCCTCCATGTTTGGTTAGTGATGTAGTGCATTATTATTTATTAGAAACATAATATTCATTCAACTAAAGCAATTATTATTGCAATCGTTATAAATATTACTTGCTTTAATAACAGTTTATGATAATATTATTACATAATGATATCATGTATAACCTTTTCTATAATATGTATGTTAGATTTACAGTAAAATTAAGCTAATCCATTACATCAAATCGATTCAGTACTGCTACAAGACTCAAAATCGATTTTTTATAGGCTTCGATTTATCGACTGCATCCCTATATCCCGCATTTCTTCTGACATCGTGGCATTTGCGAAATGTGACATTGTGGCATTTGCGAAATGTGAAAACGTGCGCATTTTATTAATTTCAGAATAATTTCACAAAATATTTAATAAGCAGAACTTGTTTCTATTTGTAAATAAGCTTTTTTATATTTTGTGAACTTTTTCTGCGTAATATATTTGATTTTGCAGATATGGCGACGTGTGGTGCCGTCTGGATGAACTGGCGAGACAGATGTATCAACTGTTCATTTTCGATACCCAGAAATCAAAATACACATACTTTAGAAGAAGTGTCTACTCCAATATTTAACCTATTACAATCGTGGATAGCTCCTACTCAAGTAAGCAGACCATAATTTATATAATTCTGAATATGTAGGTAAAGTATATTAGTCTAAGAAGTAATAAGGCTTCTATGTGCTTCGTGACAAATGGTTTTCTAAGAATTGTAAAGAAATCTCTATCATTCCAAAGAAATATTTTAAACTAGCACCTGAAAATATAACATTACAAAAAACATTAAAATCTTAGACTTAAGTCTTTGATTTCACAATTACGAGTATTATAGATGCTATTTCTATTAATGTATTACAAACACTATGTAATTTATTGTTTTATTTCAGCTGACTTCAGATCATGTACTCTGTACAGAGTGTTTGACACTCCTTGAAGACAGAGTGAATACCAAAACCAGTGTAGGAAGTTTGTCTTTACCTGCTTTTGGTCATAGAAGAGGAGGTATGTTTTTCTTGTAGCCGGTCTATTGTACATGCTAGAAGAACATATCCTGTGCGACAAGATCGACAAGAGAGAAACATTATAATTAGACTAGTTCCGGTGCATTTGGTAATATTTTATGTTTATATTTAATTATATCTTATATTTTTCATTTTCAATCTCCAACATTTGATACTGCTGGTAGTGCTTTTATTATTGTGTCCTAATAAACATGGATTCACAAATAATTTCATAAATTATTATTATTTGTTGTCACAATTATTTGTAAGGTTTAACAATACAATGAATATATTACTATATATTACATATCACTTTTTAGATCTCAAGATTAGAAAGAGTTTGTGGTGCTTGCTGGAGGTCAGCTCAAAGAGAAGTGCGACGTCATAATGAACAAGACTCCAATCGCTCTGGACTAAGAGGTATTTTGACAGATGCTGGATCAAGTGCAGATCTCAATATACCTCAGCCGCCTCCACTGCCTCAATTAAACTATCATACTCCTCAAATCACGACAAGCTCAAAAATTAACTCTTCTGTGTACAAACGTGCGGCAAGTACATCTAATCACTGTATATTTGTTTATTGTTTTGAAACGGAACGTTTACTAGTACCTTTACATATAAAGGAACAGTTATTACTTAATGAGCGTTTCTCAAAAAAAATGTACCATTTTTAGAAGATACGATAAAATAAAAATGTTTAAATATTACCGATTTTTTTATTTTAAGCTATGGGTTAATGTCTACAAAATTTAAAATAGGGGTTGTTTTCAGATATAAAACAAACCCGAGGTGCAGAAAATTTCTCATTTCGTTACCTTTATTCTGAGTTTATTCCTTGAGTGTCAAAATATAAGATGCATCAAAGTGAGATATGGGGGAACTTTTAGAGGGTTTAAATGTTATTTTTAATTCAAAAAATACTCACTCCTAGTTGCCTACCCCTATTTTATAAATTTTAGCTGAACCAAATAATTTTTAGGCATTGAGTAATTACCTTTTGTTATGTTACATAATAAATCTATATCATTATATAAAAGGCTTTGTCCTGAATGACATGAAAATGGAATCACGCTACGGCCTAAACCAGCGGTCGGCAACCTTTTGGCAGGCAAGGGCCACAAGGTGGCAAAACAAACTGAAGGCGGGCCGCAGACCTCATACTCGTAGTAACCCTAGAAGCTCAATATACCTACACATATTGAAAGGAAATAAGTTTTTTTTTAAATGGCACAAACAGCTACGTACTTAAGTAGCGATAACTACTGGCATTATTAGAAAACATTGATTTTGATACATTTAACTTATTTACAAAACATTCACAGGCCGCAAGCAAGACGCTCGCGGGCCGCATGCGGCCCGCGGGCCGCGTGTTGCCGATGGCTGGCCTAAACCACTGATCGTAGATACTTGAAATTTGGAGGGAGTGTTTTTCGTATGACGTAGGCGTGTGATAAGAAGGGATTTTTAGAAATTCCTCTCCTAAGTGTGTGAAAGGGTAGGATGAAGTTAGTATGGGACAACTCGATTCCTTAGTCTGATCTGCTCGAAAATTTGCATCATGTTTATTTGATGTATTTTATGGAAGATGTAATTCATAGTTTGTTGAAATTTATCCTTAAAAGTTTTTAAAAAGCAAAAGCAATACCGGGGTAATTGGAATAAAACATTTTGATCCTTTTTTTTTTCTTATAGCGGCTGTTTCTGTGTGTTAAATATGCAAATATAAAAATTTATCCAATGATCAAGGATATTTTGTGAAAATCTGCTGTCAAAAATTGCCATCAGATTCTGGTAGACCCATACTTATCAACTTAATACGTGTAAACCAGCCATAAGAGCTCTTAATGAGGACCAAAACTGCCTTTTTATCCCGATAGGCGTCGCATCGTCGACTGTACCCCAATTTGACATTAGAGCTGTCAAATCCCCTATATTTTTTGTAAACAAGAGTATTATTTATCAATTTTCGTAAAAATGCCTCAATGTTGTGCTTTGAGTTTTAAAAACCGGAGAGTTCAAAATATATTTCCCAAAGACCCAAAGTGAAGAAAAAGTGAGAAAATGCCGCACGCTTATGTTCACTTCATTTCACAGAAGATGATTATTTTGGAAGAAGTAAACACACAGGTAAGTCGTGAAATTATGATGTCTAGCCTAAGTCAAACCTATTTATTTCCTAGACATGCCTCTTACAAACTAATTACAAATCCTACTTCCTTCCTACTAATATTATAAAGGCGAAAGTTTGGATGTATGTATGTATGGATGTTTGTTACTCTTTCACGCAAAAACTACTGAACGGATTTTAATGAAACTTTACAATAATATAGCTTATACATCAGAATAACACATAGTCTACAATTTTAACCGACTTTCAAAATGGAGGAGGTGTTATGTTCGTATTTTTATGTTCAACGATTACTCCGCCGTTTGTGAACCGATTTTCAAAATTTTTCTTTTGGTGTAGAGGTTATCAACCCAATTTGGTACCATATTCATAAAAGTAGTGACCTGATGAAGGGATCCATAAGAAATTGAGGGAACTCCTCAAAATTTATATGGAAACATGTGGTGACTTCGGTTTCGTGAGCAGTATTCTAAGCATATGCTACCAACAAGCAAGATTTTGCACCGAGGTATACCATGGTTCGGAAGGTGCTGAGAGAACTCCTGACTCTTTATAGTCTATACAAGTTTAGGAGTTTCAACGTTGTTTTAAGAACGGAAAGCATATGCTACTATGCAAATTACATTCATCATCATCATCATCATCACTACCATAAACCATTATAGAACCATGTATCGTCCCGTTTTGACCTATTATTGGTACTTTTCATAGTTTTTTATTATATATCACTTAAACCGCGGGTAACACCGCGGGGCACAGCTAGTTAATAATAATTGTCTTCAACATTCGCCGCTGTTGAAATTCGAACACCAAAGAAAATATGTGGCCTACGAAATGTAGGACTAGCAAGAAAACTTATATATTACGCTTCGTTTTCGTTGGAAAGTATGATAGTATAATAATTATTATGACTGTTTAGAGCGTCGATGTGATAATTTTTTTCACAATCACCACTGCTATTATTATCATCGGGCCATAGAGGCTCATTAGATATTGAAAAGTTTATTACGTCAGTTCGTACTCTTTTTATGCGTTTTTGTCTGGAATCAAGGCGTAAATGGGAAACTATTGGGTCAGATGACTCTAGCGCTCGATGGAACAAATCGGTCATAGTGTTTATCCTGGAACTTTTACGAGTATGATGCTCCCAGTCATAACGCCAATATTTGTTGCGCGACTCACCAGCCTGTTCTAAGAGAACTCCTATGGATAAAGGCGCTGTTTCAATAATGTTTTGGCCGTAGAATATTTTATGTATAGTTACTGTCATGGGATGCCATCCATATTCAGCAACATATCAGTACGCTAAATTTTTACAAAAGAAATCGAAATTTTCTGTGTTGGTAGGCAATCCACTGTTAATCGTAATTAAAATTATACTTAAGTCATGTACAAGACACTCTTTAATTTCTAAAATTTTAGCGAACATCATACGATTTTCAGCTGTCGCAAAATGCGCCGACCCGTGTTCCCGTCATTTGTAGTGCCAGTATTTGGACGAACGATATCGACTAAAAGACCCATTTGGTTTCTTATTTTCGCTTGGATGTCTTTTTACATTCTTCGACAATTTTACCCTCATTTTAATGTTTGGAAATCCTCTACTGTCTGACTCTTCGCTCATTTCTTTAATATCCAAGATGGAGAAGAAATTCTAAACATAATGTAGGCATACAAAGGGCTTATACTATTTCTAATGGCATCTTCGTTGACGGGACAAGCTTACGTCGTTAAATTGGGATGCTGTTAACTGGCGAATAGGACATCTCAATGGAGATTTGTGTTATTAATAATATTGTATAATATCTTTCCATATTATAATACTCAAAGTAAGCTTACAGTTTGCTGTTATGGTAAATCCGTTTGATGTGGACCAGTTAATGGGTGTAAGATTTTGAATTTGGTCTTCTACATAGGCTTTCTCTTTCAGAATAAGACCCCGGGACTCTTTCCTATAATGGATGTGAAGTGGCCTTTGCAAAATCTTACAGACTGACGGCTTGGATTCATCCATATGACGATGTTTTTGTCACCACTATCTTTTAGCCTTAACGGTACAAATATGGTAGTAAATGTTGTATTTTAATCATATAATGTTAAATACTCATAATTTTTTTGTTTATAAAGAGACATGCATTGTAAATTGCCATCAGAAAGGCCCACAATTTTTTTAAATTCCATGTTCAATGGAATTTTCCAGTGAAGAGTTATTATGTAACGCGGAGTTATATGTAATTATTATTATTACACATTTTAAGTTACAATTTAAGTTAGAGGGCAGGTCAACATGTAGACATTCTAAAAAATCCCATCTACGGAATAAAACATTTTTTTTATTTTTTTTAGTTTTTGTTTAGTCTGTTACAAAAAGAGATTTGATGCGTAATAATTGTGATGACATGTAAGTGACACTGCTTACAAATTCCAAGCAATTTTTTTTCCTTAGGCATTTTTTTTCAATATTTCGTCAAAATGTATGAAAAAAGTATATTTAAAAAAAAAATTGTACTTCTTGATGTTTCACAACTATAGTTACTTCGCAGAATTTGTTTTTTGTTAGCAGCAGGATCGAAAAGTGTGATAAAAAATCAACGTCCACGAATCCCGCCAATCCCGGATTTTTTAAACTCATAGAACTCAAAAGTCCCACGGGTTAGAGATTTGATATTTTTACCAGTGTTAGTGGTAATGATTAGCTTTGTTTTAAAGCATCAAGCGCTTGCAACATCGACTTAGTTTAGTCGGAAAAAAATAAAAACTGAAAATCGATTTTCTTTTTTTTCATGGCCCCCATAAGTCATAGTCGACTGAAAAAGGGTTCATAATATAGATTTTTATATGTCTTACAAATATTATATAAGATCACTTTTTTATGAACGCGGGATTGGGTTTTTCTTTTTGCGATAATTCAAAAACTATTCAAGCGAGACACCTGGGAGCTTTACTCGGGGATTTGTAATTAAACACTTTCGAATTTACCAATAAAAAGACGATGTCCGATTTAGGGGTCGAAAAAAACACTGTGTGTCTGTCTGTCTGTCTGTGGCATTGTAGCATCCAAACGGGTGGACCGATTTCGATCTAGTTTTTTTTGTTTGAAAGCTGACATGATCGAGAGTGTTCATCATCATCAGCCTGCTCATTGCTGAAATATCACGGTTTATCTGGTTCGTGATAGGCCGATTAGCAACTTGCAGTCGTTTGATGGGTTTAATATTTTGCATTCTGGTTCGTAACACTTATGAATATATACATATTAATGGAAAGTTGACCCTGGTGCTGCAGCATCGCCTGGTGATCAATAGGATACCCAACTCCTCACCAACTTAGAGCAGAGGTTTCGTGTTTGGGCTCATTTTAATTGCGACAACCAATTAGACGTAGATAAGCAGTAAATATTTGCATGCTGCTGCTGCAGCATCACCTGGATTGTATAGGAGCCGAGCTCCGTATGAACCCAGGGTGGAGGTTTCATGTTTGGGCTCATATTAACGGCCTCATCCAAGAGGATATTTATAGATCGTATTCATTGGAGATATGATCCTGTTGATAGGAACATTTCTGCACGATAACCAACACAATTTTAAAAAGCATAAAATTAAATTAAATTAAGAAATTTAAAAAAAACCCCGCCAAACAACTTTAAAAAGTTATGAAATAATATTTACTGACTTTAAGTTTAAATAATTCCTAAGTGTAAAGTAATATTTTAGTCCATAATTGTTGTCAAGGTGTGTCGGGGGACCGCTAATGTAGATGTTTCATTTCACATAACATTATAGTTTAAAGGTCAGTTCACAGCGAACTGAATCGAGACAATCAGCGATACAAAATGCAAAAGTCGCTGTTGTCGTAGTTAACTTGGCGGTCCCCCGACACACCGTGACAACAATTATGGACTAAAATATTACTTTACACTTAGGAATTATTTAAACTTAAAGTCAGTAAATATTATTTCATAACTTTTTAAAGTTGTTTGGCGGGGTTTTTTCTTTTTTGTAGGTCTTTTGAGATTATTATTATTGTTGTTGGAGTAAGGTGATTTAGGTGATTTTTTTTGTATTTGCTTTATTGAACTCTTGGTATGAAAATAATCTAATTATTACATACTTACGATGCATAGTTTTTATGAAATAACCCGTTTATTAAGAGATAAAAACAGAGAATTTTGATGAAATTGTGACCTCTGAATTAAGAAAATGAAAGATAATTAGAAAAAACTAATCAGCGCATTTTGAAGACGAGAATGCTGAGCTCATTATGCGCTGAACAGACTTGTAAATTAATTATTTATTGCCATAAACTAAGCGCACAAACACAACTCGAAATGACATTGGGCACGAAAGAGCTGTTTTTAACGCTTGATTTACCTAACATTATCCACATAGATGAACTTAAAAAAAGTAACTAGCTATTACTTATATTATACGCAATAATAATATTTCGTGTTATTTTATTAGTTTGTGTTAGTTTGTCAAAAAAAATATACAAAGTTGCGCAAATAATTCGCAGCGAGTGAATTTTGCAAGACTGCAGCCTTAAGACGTATGCACCCATCACGTCATGTGACGTGCAGAGATCATTTAGCCAATATTAGGCGGACCTAAGACGATCATGCAGCATGACGTGCGTTACGTGCTGTCATGCACACATGATCATTTCGCGATCGGCATGTCATGCAACAATTAATACTGTCACGTAAATGCATGTCATGCTGTATGATCGTCTTGGGTCCGATTAAAGCTATATTTAGAACAATATTTTTTTGTAGAAGACCTTGGGGGAGGCCTTTGCCCAGCAGTGGGACAGCATAGGCTAGGAAAAAAAATTTAGCATAGAGTAATTCCTTAGTCTATGTTATTGGTCAGAGTTTTAATTTTGATATGCATGTCATTCTGTATGATCGTCTTTGGTCCGATTAAAGCTATATTTAGAACAATATTTTTTTTGTATTATTATTAGCATAGAGTAATTCCTTAGTCTATGTTATTAGTCAGAGTTTTAATTTTGATAAGTTTAAGAAGCACGTCATTGTGTATTGCAAGTTGCAACCAATTTAATAAGAGGTCCGTCAGGGTAGCATAGTCACTTTAGCAGAATTAAAAAAAAATATTACCTGAATTTGTAGCTAATTAGTTGCTAATTAGTTGCCAAAATCTTGATTTTGTTGCTCAAGCCGTTTACGAAATATCGTAAATTATGCTACCTTGATATCAAGGTAGCAGGGTAAACATAGCCACTTTAGCAGAATTAAAAAAAAACATTACCTGAATTTGTAGCTAAATAGTTGCTAATTAGTGCCAAAATCTTGATTTTGTTGCTCAAGCCGTTTACGAAATATCGTAAATTATGCTACCTTGATATCAAGGTAGCAGGGTAACTTATTTATTTGCATGTTTTAAGCTTAATTATGCGTGTAGATTTTGTTTCTAATTTGTTGCTGTATGTAAAGAGTATCGGAAATAAAAATAATATATTTTGTTTAAATTTTCACGCCCATGCTGCCTTGATACTGGTTTTGCGAGGAACCAAGAGTTGTCTGATTTTGTTGCTGACCAGAACAGTACTCGGGCACTGTTGTAGAACCAGCAACAAAATAGATTGAACCGCCCAGGTGTTTTTTTTTTATCTTCTTTGCTTATGCTATCTTGATACTGGTTTTGCGAGGAACCAAGAGTTGTCTGATTTTGTTGCTGACCAGAACAGTACTCGGGCACTGTTGCAGAACCAGCAACAAAATATATTGAACCGCCCAGGTGGTTTTTTTTTTCTTCTTTGCTTATGCTATCTTGATACTGGTTTTGCGAAGAACCAAGAGTTGTCTGATTTTGTTGCTGACCATAACAGCACTCGGGCACTGTTGCAGAACCAGCAACAAAATAGATTGAACCGCCCAGGTGGTTTTTTTTATCTTCTTTGCCTATGCTATCTTTATACTGGTTTTGCGAGGAACCAAGAGTTGTCTGATTTTGTTGCTGACCAGAACAGTACTCGGGCACTGTTGTAGAACCAGCAACAAAATAGATTGAACCGCCCAGGTGTTTTTTTTAATCTTCTTTGCTTATGCTATCTTGATACTGGTTTTCCGAGGAACCAAGAGTTGTCTGATTTTGTTGCTAACCAGAACAGTACTCGGGCACTGTTGTAGAACCAGCAACCACCTGGGTGGTTCAATCTATTTTGTTGTTGGTTCTACAACAGTGCCCGAGTACTGTTCTGGTCAGCAACAAAATCAGACAACTCTTGGTTCCTCGCAAAACTAGTTTCAAGATAGCATAAGCAAAGAAGATAAAAAAAAACCACCTGGGCGGTTCAATCTATTTTGCTGCTGGTTCTACAACAGTGCCCGAGTAATGTTCTAGTCAGCAACAAAATCAGACAACTCTTGGTTCCTCAGAAAACCAATATCAAGATAGCATAAGCAAAGAAGATTAAAAAAAAACCACCTGGGCGGTTCAATCTATTTTGTTGCTGGTTCTACAACAGTGCCCGAGTACTGTTCTGGTCAGCAACAAAATCAGACAACTCTTGGTTCCTCGCAAAACCAGTATCAAGATAGCATAAGCAAAGAGGATAAAAAAGCCACCTGGGCGGTTCAATCTATTTTGTTGCTGGTTCTACAACAGTGCCCGAGTACTGTTCTGGTCAGGAACAAAATCAGACAACTCTTGGTTCCTCGGAAAACCAGTATCAAGATAGCATAAGCAAAGAAGATATAAAAAAAAACCACCTGGGTGGTTCAATCTATTTTGTTGTTGGTTCTACAACAGTGCCCGAGTACTGTTCTGGTCAGCAACAAAATCAGACAACTCTTGGTTCCTCGCAAAACTAGTATCAAGATAGCATAAGCAAAGAAGATAAAAAAAAACCACCTGGGCGGTTCAATCATTTTGTTGCTGGTTCTACAACAGTGCCCGAGTACTGTTCTGGTCAGCAACAAAATCAGACAACTCTTGGTTCCTCGCAAAACCAGTATCAAGATAGCATAAGCAAAGAAGATAAAAAAAAACACCTGGGCGGTTCAATCTATTTTGTTGCTGGTTCTACAACAGTGCCCGAGTACTGTTCTGGTTAGCAACAAAATCAGACAACTCTTGGTACCTCGGAAAACCAGTATCAAATTAGCATAAGCAAAGAAGATATAAAAAAAACCACCTGGGTGGTTCAATCTATTTTGTTGCTGGTTCTACAACAGTGCCCGAGTACTGTTCTGGTCAGCAACAAAATCAGACAACTCTTGGTTCCTCGCAAAACTAGTATCAAGATAGCATAAGCAAAGAAGATAAAAAAAAACCACCTGGGCGGTTCAATCTATTTTGTTGCTGGTTCTACAACAGTGCCCGAGTAATGTTCTAGTCAGCAACAAAATCAGACAACTCTTGGTTCCTCGCAAAACCAGTGTCAAGATAGCATAAGCAAAGAAGATTAAAAAAAACCACCTGGGCGGTTCAATCTATTTTGTTGCTGGTTCTACAACAGTGCCCGAGTAGTGTTCTGGTCAGGAACAAAATCAGACAACTCTTGGTTCCTCGGAAAACCAGTATCAAGATAGCATAAGCAAAGAAGATATAAAAAAAACCACCTGGGTGGTTCAAACTATTTTGTTGTTGGTTCTACAACAGTGCCCGAGTACTGTTCTGGTCAGCAACAAAATCAGACAACTCTTGGTTCCTCGCAAAACCAGTGTCAAGATAGCATAAGCAAAGAAGATAAAAAAACCACCTGGGCGGTTCAATCTATTTTGTTGCTGGTTCTACAAAAGTGCCCGAGTACTGTTCTGGTTAGCAACAAAATCAGACAACTCTTGGTTCCTCGGAAAACCAGTATCAAGATAGCATAAGCAAAGAAGATAAAAAAAAACCACCTGGGCGGTTCAATCTATTTTGTTGCTGGTTCAACAACAGTGCCCGAGTAATGTTCTAGTCAGCAACAAAATCAGACAACTCTTGGTTCCTCGCAAAACCAGTGTCAAGATAGCATAAGCAAAGAAGATAAAAAAAAACCACCTGGGCGGTTCAATCTATCTTGTTGCTGGTTCTACAACAGTACCCGAGTACTGTTCTGGTCAGCAACAAAATCAGACAACTCTTGGTTCCTCGCAAAACCAGTATCAAGATAGCATAAGCAAAGAAGATAAAAAAAACATCTGGGCGGTTCAATCTATTTTGTTGCTGGTTCTACAACAGTGCCCGAGTACTGTTCTGGTCAGCAACAAAATCAGACAACTCTTGGTTCCTCGCAAAACCAGTATCAAGATAGCATAAGCAAAGAAGATAAAAAAAAACACCTGGGCGGTTCAATCTATTTTGTTGCTGGTTCTACAATAGTGCCCGAGTAATGTTCTAGTCAGCAACAAAATCAGACAACTCTTAGTTCCTCGCAAAACCAGTGTCAAGATAGCATAAGCAAAGAAGATAAAAAAAAAACCACCTGGGCGATTCAATATATTTTGTTGCTGGTTCTACAACAGTGCCCGAGTACTGTTCTGGTCAGCAACAAAATCAGACAACTCTTGGTTCCTCGGAAAACCAGTATCAAGATAGCATAAGCAAAGAAGATAAAAAAAACACCTGGGCGGTTCAATCTATTTTGTTGCTGGTTCTACAACAGTGACCGAGTACTGTTCTGGTCAGCAACAAAATCAGACAACTCTTGGTTCCTCAGAAAACTAGTATCAAGGCAGCATGGGCGTGAAAATTAAAAAAAATATATATTATTTTTATTTCCGATACTCTTTACATACAGCAACAAATTAGAAACAAAATCTACACGCATAATTAAGCTCAAAACATGCAAATAAATAAGTTACCCTGCTACCTTGATATCAAGGTAGCATAATTTACGATATTTCGTAAACGGCTTGAGCAACAAAATCGAGATTTTGGCAACTAATTAGCAACTAATTAGCTACAAATTCAGGTAATATATATTTTTTAATTCTGCTTGATATCAAGGTAGCATAATTTACGATATTTCGTAAACGGCTTGAGCAACAAAATCAAGATTTTGGCAACTAATTAGCAACTAATTAGCTACAAATTCAGGTAATATATTTTTTTAATTTTGCTAAAGTGACTATGCTACCCTGACGGACCTTTTAATAAGGCTGATATAATGGAAGTTGAATAAAACTATTTTTTTTCTTGAAATAATAATTTCGCTATCTTATTTATAGTTTTTTTTTTGTAATGTAGCCGTAACTATGTAGGTACAGTAATTATTTTCTATAATAAAGACTTTTATTCCCAAACCAAATATGCTTTCTGGCATAGCCAGCATAGCATATTTCTGGCCTCTATCTCTTTGTTAACCGTCACGAGTGACTCTTTTCTTACCTATGTAACACTTTTAGTAGATGCTAAATAAAAGTATTAGTGAGTAACTTAAAAATATATTACAATAAGTATAGATTAAATTAAAATTAGAATTTAGAAAGCAAGGATTGTGGTTCGGTCGTTCACAAAGAATGTAGCTAGAAATGAGGTTAGTAGCGCCATCTCTTGACTAATGGTGCAACTACTATGATTTTACGTTGGGATATCTGATATTTTTATCAGATATTCTCCTTTTTATTAAACTACTTCTTAATTAAATAAAAAGTATTGTTTTTTTAAAATTACTACTAAAGATGTATTTTTTTAATTTAAATAAAAAATGTCTTTCCACTTTTTTTCTTTGACAGTTACCAGTCAAATGTCGTCCTTTTTAATATCTCCAAAAGCAGTCCCCAGTTTAGGTGAGTGAGTGTTTTGTGTGTTCATAGAATTTCCCAAGGTATTTGTCGTTTAATTCATTTATTTTATAATTTAACTGTTATTCTGTATTTCGTTTTTATTATGTGGCGAAATTCACAAAATGTATTTTATCTAAATTGTAAAGTGTCTATTGTGACAGACCACGTGTTGTTAACTTTCTTTGTCTCATCTTAATTTCTAATATTAACTTACAAATTTAGTTCCTTTACCGTGGTCAAATTATTTTTTATAGTTTTCTTTGCTGTTATCACAAAATTGGCCCTGACCTAGTTTTCAATGTCAGTGTCAAAAGTTCAATAATTTTTTATTCTTTAATTGTATTTTTTGATTTTTTCTAAATTCCTTTTTTTTAATTAGTGTTTTTGCTTTTGTGATGGACTCGCAAACACGTGCTCAAAACTCGGGTCTCGGACACGTGCTTGCGGGCCAGCAGTGTACCTTCTCCTAAGGCCTGCCTCGTAACGTTTCAGGGGAACTCCGTTACGGCTCAGCTCTGTTACGGCTCAGCTCTGTTACGGCTCTGCACCGCTACAGCTCCGCTACGCTCGGAGAATCTGAGCACTATTTTATATATCTATACTAATATTATAAAGCGGAAGAGTTTGTTAGTTAGTTTGTTTGTTTGTTTGTTTGAACGCGCTAATCTCAGGAACTACTGGACCGATTTGAAAAATTCTTTCAGTGTTAGATAGTCCATTTATCGAGGAAGGCTATAGGCTATATTTTATCACGCTAAGACTAATAGGAGCGAGGAAATAGAAGAAAATGTGGAAAAAACGGGGGAAATTATTTGAAAAGGCTTATCTCACGAACTACTAGAGCAATTTTTCTGTTATTTGGGTCAGATAAGAAGTAGACCACGTGAAGGATCATAGGCTATTTTTTGTAGACTGATTTGTCTGTGAAATATCTAATTTTCGCGGGCGAAGCCGCGCGGATCGTCTAGTTATTTATAAACTGCAAAAGTGGAGAAATTATTTAAGTTTTCCCAAATTCGTCTATTCGTAACTCGTAGCAGAAGAAAATCAGAAGCAAAATGTCAACGTGAAAAAAAAAACAGTTTTGGCGTCCCAGCCAGTATAGAAAAAATTACATATACAACCTCATTCATAAGATTTGTAGGAACAAAATCGTTACAAAAAAACGTAACACTAAAAGAATGTTTAATTATTGTAATTTTATACTCCATATTTTTTCCATATTGCTATTTTATACTCCATATTTTTCCATATTTTCGATTTTTTTTGTCCATATTTTATGTACATATTTTGGATTTTTTAATACATATTTTTCCGGGCCCTACTTATAACAAAATGGAGTCGCGTCGTTAGTGTTGACTTTTAATTCTCCTTTTTAGGGTTCCGTGGCCAAATAGCAAAAATCAGAACCATTATAGATTCGTCATGTCTGTCTGTCTGTCTGTCCGTCCGTATGTCACAGCCACTTTTCTCCGAAACTATAAGAGCTATACTATGAGACTTGGAAAGTGGATGTAGTCTGTGAACCGCATTAAGATTTTGATACAATAATGGAAAAATTATTAAAAATTTTAGGGGTCCCCATAGGTATGTAACTGAATCAAAAAAAAATTTTTTCATCTAACCTATGCGTGAGGGGTATCTATGGATAGGTCTTCAAAAATCATATTGAGGTTTCTAATATCATTTTTTTCTAACTTGAATAGTTTGCGAGAGAGACTCTTCCAAAGTGGTAAAATGTGTGTCCCCCCTCTAACTTCTAAAGTAGGAGCATGACAAGTCTAAAAAAATATATGATGTACATGACTATAAAAACTACCAACGAAAATTGGTTTAAACGAGATTTAGCATAGTTTTTTTTATACGTCATAAATGATAAACCTTAATTTAAGGGTTCCGCAGCAGCAATAAAATAAACCTTATTGCTGCTGCGGAACCCAGACGGATAGGCTGATATTTTATCTTTGTGATCGGGTCCCGTTTTTACCCTTTGAGTAAGGGACCATAAGGAGAAAATTATCCATCTCCGTTATTATATAACTATGCTAACGCGGACGAAGTCGCGGGCAGCAGCTAGTTTAACAATAAATAACAATAATTTTGCTCATTAGAACCAAATAAATTGTAAAAAATCCTTATGATCCTCGATCATTTGAGGAGTTGGAAGGTTAAGAAAATCGAGCGAATCATAGCCCTAAAATAATTGAATTAAAAATAATGTTTAATAATTATATCATCACGTTATGTCCATATTTGGTACTTTTCATAGCGATTTTAATAAAAATATAATGTTGTTTCAAAATAAATGATTCAAGTTCTAAGCGATTTATGTACCACAAAATTGAACATAACAAAGTCAACCTTAACTCCAGAGCGTAAGGCACGCATTTGACATTACTTTTGAGATTCGAAAGAAAAAAGAGAAGTAAGTTGCTTCGATAGGTACTACACTAGTTTAACTATTAACCCATCAAGCCCAAGCGGCACCCGGCTGCCGCATAACAATTAAAAATCTATTGTGTCTGCGATTCCCACGATCGAGATAATAAATTGAACCCTTAGTATGAAAATACTTACATAGGAAAACAATCTACATCGTAATAGGAATAAGAAACACAATCGCATTGAGTGTGACTCTTAACAAATTGTAATAAGATAGCAAGTGACCGAAGTAAGCAGGAAAGTCCATTATTCACTACACATGCTGAGGCGCCTCCAAAACTTCTTACCTATACATACCAAAATTTTCCTTGTCCAGACACTCATCTTTTCCATCCTTGACTACGCCGACTCCTGCTACCTAGACGCCACTGAGGAGCAGTTAAATAGACTCGAACGTCTACAGAATCTGTGTATACGTTTCGTGTTTGGCTTGAGAAAGTTCGACCATATCTCGGCCTACCGTACAAAACTTAAATGGCTTCCTATCCGTCTCCGTCGCAACTCCCACATCCTCTGTCTACTTTACAACATCTTGTACAATCCTCTCTCTCCTCCATACCTCCTTGACAGATTTAACTTCTCTCGATCTCCTGATCTCCCTGGTAGGTCCAATGTCCGGTCTAATCTTTCCCTCCCCTCCCATCGTTCCAACTTCTACTCCTACTCGTTTACTGTTCATGCTGTCAGATTATGGAACTCGCTCCCTCACACCATCCGTGACAGTCCCACCATTGCTGTTTTTAAAAGACGCTTAAAAGAGCACTACCTCGAATCTCCATCCATTTCAATACCATCATTATATATACATAATATAGTATATATCTATTTTATTTATTATATTTATATTATTATTTATTTTATGTTGTAGCTATAGCATTTGGTATATTTATAATTTATTTATTCTGTCGTTCATATCATATTATCTTATCTGTTTATTATTATTATTATTACTATTATTTTATTAGTTTTATTGTAAGAAGTACATGTTGATATAATATTATTTTATTCATGATTGTGCACGTGCTATCTGCTATCCTTATCCAATCTCTCTCCGTAGGGCTGCTGGAAGAGATTTCTATTAGAAATAAGCAGATCCTTTGTGTCGTCTTACTGTGTAAATTATTATTTTGTTAATGTTTCTTGTGCACAATAAATCATAAATAAAAAATAAGATACGTAGAATATACGCGATGGTTTACTAGGTAACTAAAAAGAGTGAAATTATTATTTTTAACAAAAAATTAAAACCGACTTCCAAGTCCATCCTTCCAATAATAAAATCCTTATAATATGAACTAAAAAGTATTAAATAATGTTTTCTATCTAAAAGTGCCTTTTTCCGTATTCGGCTAAACCCCAACTATTTCTGTACTCAATCTTCATCATTTTGAAGTCGGTACCAGATATAGCTGAATCTTCAGTTCTCTGACAGAATAGGTATTTGAAACTTTTGGAACTGGCACCGACTTCAAAATTATGAAGATTGAGTACAGAAATAGTTGAGGTTTAGCCGAATTCGGAAAAAGGCACTATTAGATAGGAAACATTATTTAATACTTTTTAGTTCATATTTTAAGGATTTTATTATTGTTTTTACCTTGGAAGTCGGTTTTAATTTTTTGTTAAAAATAATAATTTCACTCTTTTTAGTTACCTAGTTAACCATCGCGTATATTGTACGTATCTTATTACAATTTGTTAAGAGTCACACTCAATACGATTGTGTTTCTTATTCCTATTACGATTTATTACCTCGATCGTGGGAATCGCAGACACAATAGATTTTTAATTGTTATGCGGCAGCCGGGTGCCGCTTGGGCTTGATGGGTTAATAGTTAAACTAGTGTAGTACCATCGAAGCAACTTACCTCTCTTTTTTCTTTCGAATCTCAAAAGTAATGTCAAATGCGTGCCTTACGCTCTGGAGTTAAGGTTGACTTTGTTATGTTCAATTTTGTGGTACATAAATCGCTTAAAACTTGAATCATTTATTTTGAAACAACATTATATTTTTATTAAAATCGCTATGAAAAGTACCAAATAAGGACATAACGTGATGATATAATTATGTGACACTGGTGACCCTGACGTGGTAATGATGATGATGATGATGATGAATCTAATTTGCATAGTAGCATATGCTTTCAGTTCTTAAAACAGCGTCTAAACCCCTAAACTTGTATCCGGAGTTCTCTTAGTATCTTCGGAACCATATTATACCTTGGTGCAAAATCTTGCGTTTTGGTAGCATATGCTTAGGATACTTCTCATAAAACCAAAATCACCATATTATGTTTCCATATAAATTTTGAGGAGTTCCCTCGATTACTCATGGATCCCATCATCAGATCACCACTTTTGTGAAAATGGGACCAAATTGGAAGGAAACCTAATAGAACAAAACAAAAATTTTGAAAATCGGTTCACAAACGGCGGAGTAATCGTTGAACATACAAAAAAAAATAAAAATAAAAAATATCCACAGCCGAACATATAACCTCCTCCTTTTTGGAAGTCGGTTAAAAAACTAAAATCCGACTACAAAAACACGCTCTAAAAAGTACGAAACAAGAAAACAGTTTATAGTGATATGGAAATGTTTAAAGGATAGCCGTGGTCGTATGCCACCTACTGTAGCAAAACAGATAATTTATTATAAATAATAATAAAATTAAAGGGGCATACATACATACGACCACGGCTATCCTTTAAACATTTTATACGTGGGAGAGCCATGCTTCGGCACGAATGGGCCGGCTCGACCGGAGAAATACCACGTTCTCACAGAAAACCGGCGTGAAACAGCGCTTGCGCTGTGTTTCGCCGAGTGAGTGAGTTTACCGGAGGCCCAATCCCCTACCCTATTCCCTTCCCTACCCTCCCCTATTCCCTTCTCTTCCCATCCCTACCCTCCCCTATTACCCTATTCCCTCTTAAAAAGGCCGGCAACGCACTTGCAGCTCTTCTGATGCTGCGAGTGTCCATGGGCGACGGAAGTTGCTTTCCATCAGGTTGACCCGTTTGCTCGTTTGCCCCCTTTATTTCATAAAAAAAATCCATATCACTATTATATAAACTGTTTTCTTGTTTCGTACTTTTTAGGGCGTGTTTTAGTAGTCGGGTTTTATCTTACAAAAGAGTGCTAATTACATGTTTCAAAAGAAAACATACAGCTTACATAAATATGATAATTAAGTAAAAACCATTTCTAATTGTTTCCTGTGATGGGCACATTATAGATGTTGTAGGTCACCCTTTCCAGTTACTCAGACTGATGCTGAAATAATTATCAGTTTGTTTCAAAATGAAAATGGTCTAAATAGTGTCATATTGTACACTATTATACTAATGATATATTTATCCTAGATCGTGGGTTCAGTGATGCTTTGCCTGCTTTAGAAAGTTATCATTACAGAGTTTAGGAACCAGAACTCACCTATCTGCAAGCAAACAAAAGTAGGAAAGTTACTCTTTGCAGATGGGTAGTTGAAGTTGTAAATGGGCGGTTCAAAAGGGACTTTAAGCTATTCAGACAACGTTATTTTAATCTGGCTGCCAAACATTTAATGATAGATTTTAAGATAGCAGCAGCAATTATAAATAAATACCACCCTGTCCTCACAGATAATCCTCATTGTGAACAAATTATAGAACGGGCACTGCATTTTATGAATGAACCCAATCATCTAGGCCAATTTTTAAATGATCATGGTTTGAATAGGAGATGGGAATAGGAGATGGGAGAATGGGGATCTACCACAGTTAGAACATTTTACAAGATTCATATGATCAATTATTATTAATTTCATAGGGCCCTTACCAGATAAAATAGTCTGTATCTTATCAGGGCGAATGGAGTGTACGAGGTTGAAGTGTATCCACTGTCCAGAAATATAATATGATACGTACATTACAATAAAACCGGCCAAGTGCGAGTTGGACTCGCCCATGAAGGGTTCCGCAGCAGCAATAAGGTTTATTTTTATGAAATTAAAAGGTTTTAGATTTATTTTTATATTTCAGTTGATTTAATGAAAGTTAAATTAAGTTTACCATTTATGACGTATAAAAAAAAACTACTTGCTAGATTTCGTTCCAACCAATATTCGTTGGTAGTTTTGTCTGTTTGTGTGTCTGTCTGTGGCATCGTAGCACCCAAACGGGTGGACCGATTTTGATCTAAATTTTTTTGTTTGAAAGCTGACATGATCGAGAGTGTTCTTAGCTATAGTTCATCATCATCAGCCTGCTCAGTGCTGGGAAATCGCGGTTAATCTGGTTCGTGAAGGGCCGATTAGCAACTTGTAGTCGTTTGGTGGGCTTTATATTTTGCATTCTAGTTTGTGACATGTATGAATATGATATAGAATGTACTGTCACTTCTTGGTGTAAATTCATGTTCAATTAAATAATTATACAATTTCCTTGCACTTATTCCACTTTATTTTAATAGATTTATTACAAAATTATTATATACACGACCGGTTTCGAAAAAAAAAATCGGCCAAGTGTAAGTTGTACTCGCGCACAAAGGGTTCCGTACCACTACAGAGCAAAAATAGGCTAAAAATTGAATTTTTTGTATGGGAACCCCCTCAATTATTTAATTTATTTAAATTTTATAATTAATTATTAAAGTACAAATACAATTAAGTATTTTGAGAACATTTCAATTGCCCATGTGTTGCCGTTATTAAGAGCAAAAAATAGCAAAAAAAATCACGTTTGTTGTATGGGACTTAATAAATATTTAATTTATTTTATTTTTAGTATTTGTTGTTATAGCGGTAACACATATACACAATCTGTGAAAATTTCAGAAGTCTAGCTATAGCGGTTCTTGAGTTACAGCCTGGTGACAGACAGACGGACAGACGGACAAAAAATAAAAATAAAAATAGTTTTATTTCTGAATAGATTTTTAAAAAATGCTTTCAGAATGTTGATACTACATGGTGCCTACCACCGGTTCGGGAACTAACCCGGCGAGAAGAACCGGCGTAAGAAACTCGCACGGGGCCCACTTTTTTACCAAAAAAAGTGAGAAAAAAAATAATCTTTTTAAACAGAGGACAGACATCGAAGTCTTAGTAATAGGGTCCCGTTTTTACCCTTTGGGTACGGAACCCTAAAAAAAAATGAATATTATATACACATTAATGGAAAGTTGACCTGGTGCTGCAGCATCACCTGGTAATCAATAGGATACCCAACTCCTCACCAACTCAGAGCAGATGTTTCGTGTTTGGGCTCATTATATTTGCGACAACCAGTAAGACGTAGATAAACAGTAAATATTTGCATGCTGCTGCTGCAGCATCATCTGGATTCTATAGAAGCCGAGCTCCATAAGTACAACGATCTGATGGAAACTTGATTATAGTTAATTGCTTGCTTGTAGAGTTAACTAAGAGGGTTCATATAAGGGAGCATACCCATACTACGTGACCTACTTTTTAAGATTTTTTTACTCCAGTCCAAGAGGAAGCTGGCTATTGTGCAACTGATAGTGTTGGCCAAGGCAGTACAGAGAAGTGTTCTCTCGTATCCATCAAGGATATGAAAAAAAACGATGAGTTTGACTATCGTTTCGACCAATTAGGCTACTTGACCTATATTTAATTTCATTGAACTAATGCATATTTCTAGTAGAACTTGGCCTAGGAAACCTATTTCACCCTTATCATCAAATAAAAGCTTATGATTGTAAAATAAAGTCGATTTGAAAATATGATTTTATGAAACTATGATTTGTACTGACGAAAACGCTTTTGCGGTACTTCCAATTTGGATGTGACGTCATCACATTCGTAATTTAATATCTTTTATTTATCGCGCTCGTTATATGTAAGTTTATTTGTACATAAATAATAAGAATAAGCCTAGAAAGATTTGTAAAATATATTTTCTTGAATAGTTCAAGTAAAACATCAGTTTTATATATTATCTCCATTTATTGTAGTTGAGAAATAAAATGGCCAAAACTTTTCTCCAAAAGTGTTCAATATTACAAATGATTTCTAAATTCGTTTCTAATTTTTTGGCACTGTTAGACTCGAACGCTTAGCACATAAAACTTTTTTCAATAAAGAAAGTATAAAAATACAAAAAACATGACGTCACACTATGGCGGCACAATGGCGGGCAGTGTTTTCGGCGCCATATAAAAGGCATATTTTTCAATCAACATTTTTATGGGTTTCTACTGTTTAAAATATTAGTTTTTTTGGTGAAAATGAATGATTAAGAAGCGTTTAGAATGAAGAAAAAAAGTAGGTCAAGTAGCCTATTTGTTTTACATCGGCTGGATTATAGTGTCTATGCGATCGGGGCAAGCCATTACAGCGTTTTTTTTCTGGGAAAAGTAAACACATGTATTACTGTTGAAAGAATGTGGACTATTAAGTAAGGTAAGGAACACATACACACCCTAAAGTATTATCACTTAGATTTATGTAGGATATAATTTATATAATAATAGTCTAAAATTACAATAGAACAATCAGAGAAATTAATTTCTAGGCAGATGGCGGACCTAAGTAATTTGGTCGCGTTTAAAGTTAAACCCAACCGACAGATCACAATTAACATTGAATTGACATGATCCGACTACATGACGTTGCACAGTGTACGGAGGAGACGAAAAATCGGAAATTTTATATTTTCTTCAATTTTGAATAGGCATTAGTAAAATGAATGCGAGAGTAGAACACCCGCGTGAAAATTCGAAATAGTTTTGATGCTACGAGCTACCAAAATTTAGCGTTTTTTTGCGGCCCGGAAGGGAAATATCCATATTTCTCCAAAACTTTTACATAATAAATAAAATTTTGTATTCCACCTGAAAGCCTATTAAATAAGGTTATTTCAAGTTTTTTTCCTGATCCGCCGAGTCGATATTTTACCTACAAATATATAATACAAAATTTTATTAATTACGTAAAAATTTTGGAGAAATATGGATTTTTCCCTTCCGGGCCGCAAAAAAACGCTAAGTTTTGGTAGCTCGTAGCATCAATACTATTTCGAATTGACACGCGGGTGTTCTACTCTCGCATTCATTTTACTAATGCCTATTCAAAATTGAAGAAAATAGAAAATTTCCGATTTTTCGTCTCCTCCGTACACTGTGCGTTGGTCTGTCAACTACCTAGGAATCGATTTCCTCGATGGTACATACCAGCTATTTTAGTCACGACTGTAGTTCAAATTGTAATCGAACACCAAATATAGTAAATGAACACCAAGCTTGACAGCTTCACCAAACTTCAAAATGCCTGACAAGTGACAACAAAAAGTGCCTGTTTTTTTTTAATGGCCGTTGGCTATAAATAACCATATAATAAATGCCAGTGTCAAGTATTAAATGGCGAGGAAAAAAATTCGTATGACGCTTCTCTCGGCGAAATTGACTACGTGACAAAACTCTAGACCCCCTCCCCCCTCTTGTGACCGAGCGTAGTATTTTGAAGACCCCCCTCCCCCCCTTAATGGGTCACGTAGTATGGGTATGTTCCCTAAGACAGCAATACCCTCGCTTTACTCATGTTTTACTCCACTACTAATTACTATACCCTAATTAAATGCACATTAGTAATTAGTACATACTTAACTTTAATACCTTGAATCTGTTTTTTTTAATAGTGTAACCATTGGAAATTAATGATTTAAAAATCGGCCAAGTGCGAGTCGGACTCGCGCACGAAGGGTTCCGTACACAGAAATAAATCAAGATAGAACGGTGACACGCGTGCGTTGCTTAGGAATCGCTCGTGTCAATTTTTGCTTTGCTTTTAGGTGCAAAGAAATACCTCCTTTTGACCGATTCACTTTCGTACTTCTGTTTTTACAATTAGACACTGCATAATGAGGCATTTTTGCACAACCGCTCCGGTGTAATCAAGTCGAGACGTGCGCGCTGACTGAATGAACGTTCAACGAATCTTGCACACTTGTGCAAGTTAGAAACACGCGTACTCCACCCGCTAGCCGTTCTATCTTGATTTATTTCTGTGGTTCCGTACCAATATTAGGCCAAAAATTGTGTTTTTTGTATGGGAGCCCCCCTTAATTTTTAATTTTATTTTAATATTATTATATTATTATTAAATATTAAATTACACATATAACTAAGGACTTTGAGAAAAATTCAAGTACCTACCTGTTGCCATTATTGATATAGAGCAAAAAAGACCAAAAAAACACGTTTTTTGTATGGGAGCCCCCCTTAATTATTAATTTTATTTAAATTTTGTTATTAATTATTAAATTATAAATACATCTGAGTATTTTGTGAACATTTCAGGTGCCAATCTGTTGTCATCATTAATACCGAGCAAAAAATGTTTGAAAAATCACGTTTGTTGTATGGGAGCCCTTAAATATTTAATTTATTTTGTTTTTAGTATTTGTCGTTATAGCGGCAACATAAATACAAAATCTGTGAAAATTTCAACTCTCTAGCTTACCGTTCTTGAGTTACAGCCTGAAGACATACAGACAGACTGACAGACGGACAGACATCGAAGTCTTAGTAATAGGGTCCCGTTTTTACCCTTTGGGTACGGAACCCTAATAAAATACCTACTCTAGCAAGTAACTTATTCCTGTGGATAGGAACAACATTAAACTGTTATTTTTGTTTGTAAAACAAGATTTTTAATCTTGTCATTTTAGGGTTCTGTACCCAAAGGGTAAAAACGGGACCCTATTACTGAGACTTCGATGTCTGTCCGTCTGTCTGTCTGTCTATCTCCAGGCTGTAACTCAATAACGGCTATAGCTAGACTTCTGAAATTTTTACTAAAAACAAAATAAAATTAATATTTAAGGGGGGCTCCCATACAACAAACGTTATTTTTTTGGCCTTTTTTGCTCGTAATCAATAATGGCAACAGCTAGGCACTTGAAATTTTTATAAAGGCCTTTAGTTATATGTCTACTTTATTACTTTATTATAACATAAATAATTAAGGGGGGCTCCCATACAAAAACACAATTTTTGGCCTATTTTTCGTCTATAACGGTACGGAACCCTTCGTGCGCGAGTCCGACTCGCACTTGGCCGATTTTTTTTTATATTAAAAGAACCTGAAGTTTGTAGACTATACAACTGATATTTTTAGAAATCGAAGGAAATCTTTATTAAAAAAAACGAAAAATCGTAACTGTACATGAATTTTGACCACCTAGGCAGAGGGACATACAGCCGTTGACCATGTCATTTTTGTTGGATTTCTCAAGAAATGCCATGCTGCATGAAGCTGTAAAAATGCCTAAAGTTTTCAATAGCCAATTTCTCTACGCAGTTTTGCACGATCAGCCTTTATGCAGCTTAGCTCCATTTCTTAACAAATTCAACAATAAATCACATAGAAAATGGTAGCGGAAAGGCCGTTTTATAAAATTTAAAAATACTGTTTGATATTGTGGAATTATTAATTAATGATTATACATCACATTATTCGTTAAGGGTGAAGCTAAACGAGCGTAATTTGGAGTTGTGAGTCGCAGAATTTCTGCCGCGTAAATATCTTTTCATACAAAATATCATGACTCACAAAATTACGCTCGTGTGAATAAAACAGAACTTTTGTATGAAACTAAATGCAGCAGAATTCTGCCGAACCGAAATTCTGCGACTCACAGTCACAAGTCACAACTCACAAATTACGCTCGTTTGGCTTCGCCCTAAGACGTATGCCCGTACGATGTTGACGCATTCGTGCAATGGCCGATGGCACACTTGCACGTGACTCGTGAGTCACACGACTAGCAACACTGAGCGCGTACGGCATGAGCATGACGGTCACCGGTATGTTTCTTCCCGCCCCGAGCTATTATGTACGTGGGAGAGCCATGCTTCGTCACGAATGGGCAGGCTCGACCGGAGAAATACCACGTTCTCACAGAAAACCGGCGTGAAACAGCGCTTGCGCTGTGTTTCGCCGAGTGAGTGAGTTTACCGGAGGCCCAATCCCCTACCCTATTCCCTTCCTTTCCCTCCCCTATTCCCTTCTCTTCCCATCCCTACCCTCCCCTATTACACTATTCCCTCCTAAAAGGCCGGCAACGCACCTGCAGCTCTTCTGATGCTGCGAGTGTCCATGGGCGACGGAAGTTGCTTTCCACCAGGTGACCCGTTTGCTCGTTTGCCCCCTTATTTCATTTAAAAAAAAAGGCCGGGTTCCTAAAATTATCTAAACACGCTAGCCCCGCCTACACATCCCGCTGTCCTCCAATCGTGATACAATGATACCATGAATCGTGCCCGCATGAATTGTATTTTGAGCTGCAGCTAATAGTGAACAATATCGCGTAACAACGGTCCGGCGCATTATAATTTATAGCATGAAAGTAAAGTTCGCTAGCCCCAAAAATGTTTTTCATGATTACTTAAAAATTAAATACAATACTAATATTTCCTTTAGCTATTATTTTATAAAGTGTGTTATTGTAGTAGTGCAAATTATTTAATGATAGTAACTCAATAAGTGTAACAGATATTTGTTGAAAAGCCCAGAAATATTCATAATTTCGAAAAATAAAACTATCGAGTCAAAATAAGTGAATCGTGTTTTTGGTTAGCCAAATATCAGATAAATATACAATGATTAAGAAAACACAGCAAAATTTGACAGCTCGGTCTTAATAATTAATAGGTAATGCGTTGGTAATTATAGCTTACGTATTTCGTCTCTACATTTAAACGTAGGTTCAGATAATATCATTTATGCAAAAAGTCATAATATCTTCTACAATCGACATTAAGACATAAAATAAATACTGCCACAGACCAATTTTTGTGGAGAGCTTGGGTAATGGGTTCATCGTCAGAAAGAAAGTTTCAAGAGTTCCCATCAATCCCATGCGTGCTAAAAAAATCTAATCGTGGTCTAAGGGCAAAATTACAGGTTTTTAGAATGTTTTCTCGGCAATGAAAACGAGGTGCTCATTTTTGATAAAACTTCGAACAGACCTTGGTAATTAGTATGAACCAAGGTGTTATGCAACTTTCATATAATCCACAAAAGTGCTCTCGCACAATACGCGATTTATAGTTTGTGGTGATTAATACCAGAAACGTTTAAATAATGGCCATAGAAAGAGAAGTTCAAAATATTGGTTTATCCCAGTTCTCCATTTCAAAGTTTCACTACATTCTAACGCCCTGTGCCGACGTGCATAACGTATACGTGTCATTTTTGTCTTATTATAAATTACATCAATTAAAAATACTAAGACAAATTACAACACACATATTGTGCGACACACAATAATTTAAAACATTGAGATTCGACTTCTAGGGATTCGAGTTCGACAAAAACATCCAATACGAAAAAGGTTAAGATACAAGGAGGTACACAAAATTCAGAGTTAATAACAAGGTGCATACATATAACCAATTAGGAACCGCCGCCAGCCACAGTGAGAGACACATTCTTCCGTATGCCTTCCGAATTTGTTATTTTTCACTGCACTCCATCACTTAGCACGGTAAACCGCTTCAACACATTTTTCACTGCACTATCACTAAAGGGTATCCCCCACTGCAATCCAAGCGATCACTGCAATCCATTATAAGTGGTGGTTCACAGGGCTTCACTGTCATGGCGGCGGCGGAGTCCTTTTTATGTGCGGAGACTAATGACATACATGCTTAGTCTAATAATTATTATTTTTGAGCCTCAATAACAACAACGATTCAAGCTTGAAGCGAGTTTTTCTGTCAAATTGAAAAATTACAGCGGGTGTTTGTGTTAAACGGATGTAAACAAAGGCGATCGGGGAAGGGCGACTTATACCGTTTGCAGGCAGGTTACCCCCGCAATAGAAATTAAAGAGCCATTTGCAGATTATTCCAAAAAAGTTCAATTATGTAGCGGTAAAGCACGTTTTCCGTCTTCGATTTCAGAATTCGTTTTTCGTATTCGGAAATCTGAATGCATAGAATCAGTAGAAAATACATTGTCGTCATGTTTTTTGTCAGCAGTTTATCTAATCAACGGCGTTGGTTAATTTTTTGTCGCTAGTGAATAGACCAAAATCCAGTCTATAACCGCAGTAACCGGGAAAAAGTCAGTTATTAGTGATATCCACCCGACAGAGTTCCCGAGTTGGCAACGGGCGTAGTAGGCGAAATCAGAAACAATAGCACAGAATAGATAATAGTACTAGTACAGAAGCCTCACTGCTTTGATTTTCACAAATGCCGCCTTTTTATGTGCCTATATAATTATTATTAACAAACGGACCGCACGCGAGCAGCCGTAATTAAGTTTATCGTAATTCCTGTGCTACATTAATAAGCACGTACGATACTTTGTTTTCGAATAACGAATGGGTATTCAGAAAACGCCTAACCCAATCTGCAAATGGCTCCCGTAGCGAAGAAAAAGCAATACTCACGATAGGTGGTAGCGCGAGGTGGAGACAGGAGCGGGTGCAGAATTCACGGAGGATGAAGAACCTGAGTAGCCGGAGCCGGCAGGCGAGGAGCCGGCGGAGGGGGCACCCGCGGACGATGGTATCGCGGCCGGCTCGTAATACTCCGTGGTGAGGGTTCGCTCGTCGAGCACGTGCTCCACGTTGTGAGCCTTCGACGCGGACTTGATGTCCATAAAGGCAACAGTGGCACAGACGCCGCTGTTGGCGCCCCCGCTCGTGTTTGCACTCGCGCTCTCCATTCGACCCAATAACTTGACATTCTGGACTCGGCCATAGCTGCAAGAGACGAACCAATTAAAATACACGTTTATGACAGACGCAAAAAGGGCTTTTCAGCTTTAGGAAAAGTATTGATATGATATGTTATCCTACTAATATTATAAAGGCGCAAGTTTGTATGTATGGATGTATGTACGTTTCCATGCTTGCCGAGGCTTGGCAAGCGTCCACAACTCACAAGTGTCCACAAATCTCGCTAGGCATTTGGAAGTCGTTTACACGCTTGTGAATGCATCAGTGTATTACGTACATCCAAGCATGGCGGACACCGAACTTGTGTCGGCTATTAACATCTTTGGGATTCCAGATACATTTTTAGGGTTCCGTAGCCAAATGGCAAAAAACGGAACCCTTATAGATTCATCATGTCTGTCTGTCTGTCTGTCTGTCCGTCCGTATGTCACAGCCACTTTTCTCCGAAACTATAAGAGCTATACCTACTATTGAAACTTGGTAAGTAGATGTAGTCTGTGAACCGCATTTAGATTTTGATACAATAATGGAAAAATTATTAAAAATGTTCGTTGGTAGTTTTTATAGTAAAGTACATCGTATATTTTTTTTAGACTTATCATGCCCTACTTTAGAAGTTAGAGGGGGGGACACACATTTAAGTACTTTGGAAGAGTCTCTCTCGCAAACTATTCAGGTTAGAAAAAATTGATATCAGAAACCTCAATATGATTTTTGAAGGCCTATCCATAGATACCCCACACGCATAGGTTAGATGAAAAAAATATTTTTTTGATACAGTTGTACCTACCTATGAGGACCCCTAAAATTTTTAATAATTTTTCCATTATTGTATCAAAATCTTAATGCGGTTCACAGACTACATCTACTTACCAAATTTCAATAGTATAGCTCTTATAGTTTCGCAGAAGTGGCTGTGACATACGGACGGACAGACAGACAGACGGACGGACGGACAGACAGACAGACAGACAGACATGACGAATCTATAAGGGTTCCGTTTTTTGCCATTTGGCTACGGAACCCTAATAAATCAAAAACCTTTTAATTTCATAAAAATAAACCTTATTGCTGCTCAAACTTTAGATGTAGTTCTATAATATAATAATAATTATGAGTTACAAGTTATAACTTAAGCACATTATATTCTAGTTATCAGTTGTTTTTAATGTCGGACTCTGTAGTCTTAACTCTTAACCGATTTATCTCGTTTGACCTTTAATCCGAACGATAAACGGCACGTCTTAAAGACAAGACTACGAAAAGACTACGCATTTATAATACCATACTATAAATGCGTCTACGTAGCATAAACTGGGAATAGCTTTTTTATCAATTTTATTATATTATTTGATCCTAATGATCTTTTTATAGATCTAAAAGCTTTCAGAATATGATTCAATAAAAACCAGTACTACAAGACTACAAGTGTTCATGGCTTCAACAGAGCCACTGGCCCAATTACACAGTCAATAATAACGCGATTCCGTAATAATATTGATAGTGTAATAGGCCGAATCGCAGTATCATGATAATATCACAGAGATTTTAAAAAATCTTGGAATCCACGCGATACTGGGGGGCGTAGCTTCCACAGATTAAGCGATCTCGTATTTAAGGCCCTTCCCCTACGGAGATTCTATAATTTACCGTATTTAGAGCCTTATAAACTCATAATTTGAAAGCTACAAAGTTATAATAAAAATACAGCAATAATCTTCAGTATATCAACATTCCTTTCCCTTTATTTAATTTCATTAACTACATATTTCCCGTTTTAAATTTTTTTTAGATCCATTTTGTACTAAGATGAGTAAAAAAAATAGGATTTTTGTGCGATCTCGGCAACGCGTCAAATGTATGGTCAAGGTCGTTTGCTCGGGGGATGGCCTTAATCTGTGCTCAGTATTCACTTGCAAAATATATAGCAGAATATGTTTTTAGCCTTTATGTTATATATATACAGAATTCATAAATATAATTTTAATTACAAACATACTTAATAATTAGATAAGGAATTCTTATAACAATTAGAGCCTGATGACCTCAATGAGTTTATTCTTTTGTAAGAAACATGCCCATCTTTGTGGAATCCGAAAGATGTTTAAATAATAATATAAGATAGATAATAATAATAAATAATAGTCCGTATTGTTTTGAATGCGTTTAGTTTTTAACGCGCATGTGAGTACCTATAGTGCTATTTTCTGCTTTTCTCTTATAAAAAAAAATCTTGTACGAGATGACCTAACTCTAGCAATTTCAACTGCGTACTGACCGTGTAAACTGTAACAGGCCGTTTCAATACTTGTGAATCGCCTGATACTAAAATCGTGATATGTATTATTGACGGTGTAATATGGGCCACTGTGGTGTAAAAAATTAGTTTTAAAAATTGACATTAGTGCCAACTTTTAAAATTAGTTTTTGAAAGTTGGCACTAATGTCAATTTATCAAATCAAAGAATTTTCTGTTATTATGCTTGGGTGTTCGCTGGAAAGATTTTATTAATTTTAAGGGTAAATTAAATTACCCTTAAAAATTAATAAAACCCTCACATTCTAAAAAACTCAAAAGGTAAGTACTTTAAGTTGCACAGATAACATGGCTTTTAGGAGTATTTTCCCTAAGCAGAAAAAGCAGAAAAATGGTTTTAAAAGTAAGATTTTGAAACGAGTCCTTTATGGTTGTTCGTTATTTCATCACCACCACATAATTAAATTCTAGTAACATTAGTACTCTCAAATTCATATAAAATAAATACCAAATTATTTCAATATTTTTTTGTAATTTTAGGATAATAAAAACGAATTTTCAAATTTCTTGTAAATTATCTACATATTTATTTTATAATTTAACTCGTAACATGCAGATTAAGCTTTTCAGATAGGTGTTTCAGACATGCCAATCACTATGTTAACTGTTGTTGGGGACTCCAATAATGGAACGTCCTTGATTGATTTTATGAGTTAACGATTTAAGATTGTTACTGAAATAAAATATTTTATACGACAATAGTTATCTTTGTATTATACAATATATTATATTTTTATACGGCAAGAAAATTTATGAATTTAAGAGCGGGCTGTCAAATTTTGCCGTGTTTTCTAATAAGTATTACGATCCCGGAAGACGATTGACTCAAATGAAATTGAGATTTATTTAATCATTGTATATTTATCTGATATTTGGCTAACCAAAAACACGATTCACTTATTTTGAATCGATAGTTTTATTTTTTGAAATTATGAATCTTTCTGGGCTTTTCAACAAATACCTGTTACACTTATTGAGTTACTATCATTAAATAACTTGCACTACTACAATCACACACTTAATAAAATAATAGCTAAAGGAAATATTAGTATTGTATTTAATTTTTAAGTATTCATCAAAAACATTTTTAGGACTTACGACCTTTACTTTCGTGAACCGTTGTTACGCGATATTGTTCACTATTAGCTGCAGCGTAAAGTACATTGCCCGGGCACGATTCATGGAATCATTGTATCACGATTGGAGGACGGCGGTGTGTGTAGGCGGGGCTAGCTTTTTGACAGTAGGCTTTTAATTATTTATTTTTTTTATCTATGGACGCTTCACACCACGTCAGTCTGGCCCCGTGCTAAGTACCTGAAGGACTTGTGTTACGGGTACCAGACAACGGAAATATATTTAATACTCTTATACTATACATATATTTAAGATTTTTATTATATGATACACATATTTAATACACATCCATGACCCAGGAACTTTCGAAAACTTTTTGTCTCGTCGGCGGGATTCGAACCCGCGACCCCCGTATTGAGTTACCAACAGCCCACCAACTGAGCCACAGAAGTCGTCAAATATCGTCTATACAAAGCCGCGAATCGCGATTGACAACATCTGACACTTCATTGTCAATCGCGGTTTATACATATTATAGAAAATGACAAGTTTTTGACAGGGTGTCAATGACCGCTACCGCCATGTTTCGCCGAGTACAGTATGTATGGGCATTTCTCCGGATTTGGATTATTTTGTTGATTCCCTAGCACATTTTTATTTCTGCATATTTTTTGAAATCAGTAATCACATATTATTCTTTAGTGAATTATAAAAATAATTATCTATTTGGGCCCCTTTTCACTTCACAATTTTAGAAGATATTTTGATTTAAATTTTTCTAACCTAGGGAATCAACATAGCTAATAGAAAAAAGATATTTCAGCTAAATAAACATGTTCAAGAAATTTAAATATAAACATGTATAAAATTGAGTACAGGCCAAACTTGTTCGTTAAAACCAAATACAATCAATTAAAAATTGTTTTTTTTTTTAATTGGATTAAAAGAAAAAAAAATTTACATATTTTACTTATTGATATTACTTACTTGTATCAGAATATGCAGATAATGTAATTTATTTTAATAAAAATGAAAAGATATGCACCAATTTCATAAATAAATGTAAAAAATTTTGATTCCCTACTTAAAATACCTAGGGATTCATCAAAATACAGGGAATCAATAAAAAGATAGTTTTTCCTGAGGTGTACACAAACTGTGCATATAGGTTAAATAATAAATAGACTAACTAAAAACCATACTCATTATCGTCGTTTACATCGTGTCTAACTTAACTTTGGAAATGACATTGTAATTAGCGAACAGGGAATCAATTGTATAAGGAACCAAGGGTGAGGGAATCACATATTTTCCTCCGTAACTCGGAAACGGAGCAACAAATTGTGTGACCGCCTTCCATGATGCTTAGAGGGCTACCGAACCTCCCAACCCTGCGCACCTGCAACCACGTGCTACTTATAACTAGGGAGGTACAAGCCTCCAAGTGAAGCGTCTAGGGAACCACTATGTGCGCCAGGACAAATATTTAATTGACTTTTTCTATTTATATAACGATATATGTATGTTTATGTACAACTTTTTTATAACTATTTTGTTTATACTCTAACGATTTAATTACTTTGAAATTAGAATTTCATCGTATTTGTGGGATTCTTTGGGAATTTATAGTGAATTCTGGGGACAGGACATGTCCAGGGAATCAATTTTTCGACCTTTAAATTTATTTTAATTATATTTACAATTAAGTTTTTCTAAAGAACCTAAGTGGCCCAGTTATTTCACACCTTATATTACTATAAAAAAAATACAAAGGTCAAAATATGTAACTCTGCGGGTAGTTTTAAATACGTCCGGACAACAAAATTTTGCGGTTTGGAGAAATAGCCATATAGTAAACAAATGACAAAATTAAATACACGATTCATTAATCACACATTAGCAATATAATTAAGAAAAGTAGAAACAAATTATTGTGAGAAAGGAAAAGCAATAAAAGGATATAAGAACTTAAATTTTAATTCGTATGATTATACATTAAGGCGGGCTGAAACCCCATTTTGTTATTTCTTGATACCCGATTTACCTAGTTCCAATATAATAACGAAATGTAAAAAAATATGAGATATAGAGCACAATATTTAAAAGGGTTTAAATCAAAAACATTTTAATAAAAAATAATACTTTCGCTGTAATTAATTTACAAACTCACCTCCGACAAAACTCTTTGTCATCGAAATATAAGTATTAACAAGAATAACTTACATTTTATTTTAATAAATTGTCAATGAATCTATTTTAAAAAGGTCTGAAACGAATAATCTTTTTTCTTAATATTTATTTCGAAAGATATTTAAAAAAAACTAAAAATAAAATAGAGAAGATCCGCCCGTCGTAACTTACACTTTTATGCTAAGCTAAAATGAATCTTATTGCGATGCGTACACGCTTGGCATTCGCGTTCGCAGGGTTATCGTTTTGGAATTGAGGTAAGTGCTCGCCTTAACCCTCTTACTAATAAAAACTTCTTAAACATGCGTTCAACGCGTGAATAGATAAACAGGAGTTTTTATGTTACACACTCGTTACACAGAGTCTATACAGAGAAATTAGTATGGAAATGACAGCATCGTTATACAGATTACAGGCCTTATGTCAAAAAATGATTATTAGTAGAAATAATCTTATGCACCCTATTATTTAGTCAGACATTAGTCATACATGATATCATTTTATATTATTTATATGTACTAAAATAAATTAAACTACTTTCTTGTTTTTATAAAACTTTTTCACAATAATTATTACTTCATGATTACGGAATGTAGGTACATTTTTTGTAAACATACAATTCTATTAACATACTGCTAGGAGCCGTTGATAAATGGCGTGATATAAGAACATGTTTTTGACTAATACGTGGTAACACGGCGATTAAAATATTATGTATTCACATTCGAGTCGGAGGAAAAATACCGCATCGAACACGTCCGACCGCCAACCCGGCTCGACCACACGAGCACACGAATGACGAGCTCCGCGCCGGCCGCGGCACCGGGCGCGCATGAAAAGCCAAACTACAAAAAGTGCGCAGTTGCCGCTTTTAGCGCTGTAGCTGTATCGAACAACACGCGACGTTGCCGCTCCGCCAGACTTGCTTTACTAGTACACCACATACAATACATACTTCATTCTGTGTTATAATTCTTCGTATTGAGATAAGTATTGTAGCGATAGGTATTTGTAGTCGCAAAATTTATGTGCGAATGAGTGCGCTTAAAAATTAAGTGCCTATTACATTTTATTCATAACCAGCATTAAAAACAGCTGAGTTTATGACTTTAAAAATTTTATGAAGTAAAAATTTTAGGCGATAAAGCTAGTTTATACCAAATTGGTAATAATTATTATTTTATATAATAAGAACTATATGCTGTGTTGGTTTCCGGATAATATATTAATATCTTTATGCTTAAAATTTTCTTAGTTATTTGTTATTTTCTGTAGAAAAATGTAGATATTGACAATCTAACTATTCGAAAGCTAGAACTATATATATGCCGTGTTGGTTTCCGGATAACATATCTTTATGCTTCACATTTTCTTAGTTATTACTTATTTTCTGTAGAAAAATGTAGATATTGACAATCAACTATTCGAAAGCTGTTGGTTTTGCTGTACTTACATAAAATTATAATAGCAGATTAAAATATAATTTCTTTTTACGTAAATAGAAATTTAAATAGGCAATGTCTTGTTTGCTGTTCAAATGAACGAAAATATCACTTTTAAAGCAACTCTTTTCTTAATTACATTTTATTGTTTAAACATGTTCAAGTGATATTTTTGATATTTTTTTTAACAACACACAAATAAACCCAAAAATAAATTACAATACGCTCATTTAAATTACACCATTTATAAGCAGATGGAAGATAATGAGAAACTTAGCGGCGGCTTCAGCATCGAAGTGATTAAATCGGTCGATGTCTAGTGCGACGTTGCCAAGTTTACTCTTACAACATGGCCGCGCCCGCTGTGCCCGTTTCCGTGTGAAACCGACTCAACTGCGTCTGTGTATAAAGAGGCATGGGGCAGGCAGTGGTGCGAGTTGCGAGTTGCGACGACGATAGCACGTAGCCGCTAGCGAACCCACCAGGATGTACAAGGGAGTGAGAGAGGTGTAGGGGGAAGGGAGATACCGGCCCGATGACGTCAGTCTACTTTCTGAATAACTACTTAACTCTGTTATGCTGCAACTGGCTATAGCTATGTACAAGTAACGAGCATTATGTACTAAATTCGTTTCTACATTACAATTTACATAGCAAAAAAAAGCGTCTGGTGTAAGTGGTAAATTAATAATTAAATTTTAAATTGTAGGTACAATAATAATTATTATTTTTGCTCTCGAAAATGTGTGAATTGTTATTTTTAGGGATTCGTAATTCGTATCAGAATTGAGGCTCAGTCGTTCAAACCAAATTAGAAAATACATAATATATTATCTAATACATATATATAAAATTCTTGTGTCACGGGGTACGTGGTTGAACTCCTTTGAAACGGCACGACCGATTTTCGTGAATCTTAGCGAGCATCTAGAGTTGAGAATCGGACATCTACTTTTTATATTGATAAATGCATTTGTTGAATAAATAATAGTAAATTATTACAACTCGAGACTGACGGCAACCATTGTTTGTCTTAATTTAGTAGTCGGATTTTAGTTTTTTAAACTTTATTTTTATTTCAATTATTTTGGGGCTAGGATTCGCTCGATTTTCTTAACCTTTCCAACTCCTCAAATGATCGAGGATCATAAGGATTTTTTACAATTTATTTTGTTCTAGTGAGCAAATGAATAGTCACTTATTGTTTCATATTGCATTGAAGTGATTAATGAATTCTTGTAATTATCAGGTGATTGCTAGCAAACCCGTGAGAAATAGCTAATAATGTTTACATATTTGAAATGTGCTAATAAAGCTCTTTCATTTGATACCTCCCACGACACCGTCAGGAAAAATGTTTTTTTTTTTTGTTCTTTACTTAATCTTAATTTAAGAATTAAGATTAAGTAAAGAACAAAAAAAAAACATTTTTCGTAAACGCGTTGGATTGTTAATTAAAATTAGTATGAGACAAAGGCTTATATAAACTACTCAAAACAAAATTGTAAGCATGTTGCTTTAGACTTATTTATGGGCCAGTTCAAGTGTTTCACCTTAAAACTTACATGTTTATGAGTTCTTATCTACGAAAAATAAAAACTAAGAAAACGTAACTCAGCTCCCATACTATTACCGTTTTAAATTTGGTTCCTTTCGAACTGTCATGTAACGTCAGCCTGATTCCGCTCAAGGCCACCTAAATATTGCAAATGTATTGAAATGTGTACCTTAAAGGTACACATTTTTGACAAGTATTGTAGAACATGTTTTTTTGACGGAGTTACTTTTCCTTAGTTTTTATTTTTATTATTCGTAGGTCCTTATCGATCTTTTGAACAACACTTTTTTTAATTTTTACCCTCAAGTAGGCAGGCAAAACAAATTGAGTAAAAATCACCAAATGCACAATTTCTTATTCAGTTGTATTCAGACTATCGTTACAGGCGCTTTTTGTTTTACTGTTTTTTTAATTGAGTTACTAGAGCACGTTATAATGCCACGTATTCGGAACCATATGAACATGGAAAGTGCTTCAAGAGCTGTGGTATTGCTGCAAGAGGGAGAGTCACAGCGGGCAGTAGCATTACGACTTGGAGCATCACGACGAGCTATCAGAAATGTGTGGGAACGCTATCAGGAGACTGGCAGTGTAGCTAGAAGACCTGGATCAGGTAGAAAACGATCCACAACTACTCAAGAGGATCGATACCTTCGTTTGTCTGCCCGTCGAGAGCGCACCGTCACCACTCGTGCTCTACAAAATCGACTCCGGCAAACCACTGGTACGCTGGTAAGCGACCAAACGGTCCGCAACAGACTGCATGAATACGGACAACGATCCAGAATGCGTGTTGTGCGCATTAAACTCCCGAGGGCTCATCGTGCAGCTCGTCTTAGGTTCGCACGTGAGCGTTTGGATTGGACCATGGACAATTAGAGGACTGTACTCTTCACAGATGAGACAAAAGTTAAGTTTTACAGTGATGACAGACGCGTACGAGTGTGGAGAAGAGAAGGTGAACGCTTTACCAACCCTAGCATCCGCGAGACTGATCGGTTTGGGGGGCCCAGTGTTATGGTGTGGGGCGGTCCGCGGTATCAGCTTAATGGGTAAAACGGAGCTGGTAATTTTAAACGAGGGTGCCGTAACTGCTGCCAGCTAGTCGAGCGTGTGGTCCGACCTCATATCGTCCCCTATGCACAACGTGTGGGCAATAATTTTATTCTTATCTATATATGTACATATAATAAAACTGTAGAAATGAAAATTCTGTACATTAAAGATATTCAAAAAATAATAAGCAGGGGGGTGTCCCTACATCGCTGTAGAAGCCAAAAATGTGGTTAGGTTTTTTGTCTGTCTGTCTTTCTGTCTGTCTGTCTGTCTGTATGTTTGTTCCAGCGTCACACGAAAACTACTGATCCGATTTGAATGCAGTTTTCGCAGATATATTTGTCTTCTTCCAACTTAACATCTGGTGTATAAAATTTTCCCCCCACCCCTCTAAGGGGACCAAAGAGGGGGTAAGATTTTGTATCAAACTTTTTTGGTGTATAAAATTATCTCTCTGTCTGCCTGCCTACCTGCCTGCCTGTCTGTCTGTCTATCTGCCTGTCTGTCTGTCTGTATGAAATAATATTCTTTACAAATAAAGAACTACATTACAACTACAAATAATTTATATGGCAAAACAACTTTTTCCGGGTCAGCTAGTACAGGATAATGCATGTGCGCATACGGCTCTCCTAACCCAGAGGGCTCTATCTGAAGCCAATTTCTCCGTTTTACCGTGGCCGGCAATGAGCCCCGAGTCCCGACCTCAATCCGATCGAGCATTTATGGGACCAGATGAAAAGAAGCCTAAAAGCAAATTATAGTGAAGTGCATAGTGAACAGGAGCTCATAAACGCTTTAAAAATGTGCTGCGAATACCCCAGGAAAATATCACGCACTTATTTGAGAGTGTCCCAAATAGGCTCAGAGAGTGCGTTCGTAACCCACTCGATACTAGGACACCCCTATGTAACCCGCCATATTCGTCAAATTACCAAAAATAAAAATTGTAATAATCATTTTTTATGTAAAATTTTAAAAAGTGGTAATGTCTATTTTAAGAAAATTAAAGTATAAAGTAGCAGCTTTATATTGAGTTTTAAGCTTTGTTTAAATTGAAAATGGCAGTGATTTTCCGTGTAGCAACTGAATTTATTGTTAGGCGACAACTTGATGGCGGATAAAATGTAGAAAATAGGCTTTTATAAAATATACAATGAGATCGTTTATAAAATTAAATGAGATGGGAAGAAAATATACACAAGGTAATAAAAACATACTATGTGCGACATTTTATGAGATCTAAATAAAGCATATTGTGGCATGTAAAAAATATTAATCCTATTAATATTATAAAGGCGAAAGTTTGGATGTAATCTATGTACATGGATGTTTGTTACTCTTTCACGCAAAAACTACTCAACGGATTTCAATGAAACTTTACAATAATATAGCTTATACATCAGAATAAGTGAATAACACATAGGCTACAATTTTAACCGACTTTCAAAATGGAGGAGGTGTTATGTTCGTTTTTTATGTTCAACGATTACTCTACCTTTTGTGAACCGATTTTCAAAATGTTTCTTTTGGTGTATAGGTTATCGTCCCAATTTGGTAACATGTTCATAAAAGTGATGACCTGATGAAGGGATCCATAAGTAATCGAGGGACTCCTCAAAATTTATATTATGGAAACATGAAGTGACTTCGGTTTCGTGAGCAGTATTCAAAGCATATGCTACCAACAAGTAAGATTTTGCACCAAGGTATAGCATGGTTCGGAAGGTGCTGAGAGAACTCCTGACTCTTTATAGATACATGTTTGGGAGTTTCGACGTTGTTTTAAGAACGGAAAGCATATTATGCTACTATGCAAATTACATTCATCATCATTATCATACGTTTTACTCAATACTTTACGAAGTTCTGTATGACATCCAGGTTGTTTTGGTGCAATAGTTTATTACGTGTGTTTGAGTACTTGAATAATACAAACAATTCTATGTAACCAACGCATTTGTCGCTTTTTCACTAATTTACGATTCTACAAACAAAAATTCTGATACCCAATACTTATTTATTGGACCCGTTTTATTTTTAAAACTGCTTGGGAATCACTGCCCGAAAGTGTATTTTTATCTGGAAGCCAATAGTTGCTAATATAACATTATTTGATATCCCACTATTAATATTAGCTGCCAAGTCATTATTTTTAATACCTCACCTATTATTTCATTTTCCTTGCTTAAGGCGAGCACTTACCTCAATTCCAAAACGATAACCTTGCGAACGCGAATGCCAAGCGTGTACGCATCGCAATAAGATTCATTTTAGCTTAGCATAAAATTGTAAGTTACGACGGGCGGATCTTCTCTATTTTATTTTTCGTGTGTTTTTTTTAAATATCTTTCGAAATAAATATTAAGACTAAAGATTATTCGTTTCAGACCTTTTTAAAATAGATTCATTGACAATTTATTAAAATAAAATGTAAGTTATTCTTGTTAATACTTATATTTCGATGACAAAGAGTTTTGTCGGAGGTCAGTTTGTAAATTAATTACACCGAAAGTATTATTTTTTATTAAAATATTTTTGATTTAAACCCTTTTAAATATTGTGCTCTATATCTCATATTTTTTTACATTTCGTTATTATCTTGGAACTAGGTAAATCGGGTATCAAGAAATAACAAAATGGGGTTTCAGCCCGCCTTAATATATTTGCTATCAGCAGCAGCAGCCGTTAGGCTGCCTTCACATTATGTCGCGGGTAGCCGCGCGGCTGCGGCGGTACCCGGGTGAATTTCAACAATATTTTTTTTCATTTCGGTGAACTTTTTTGTTTCTATGTTTTTTTTGAGTTTTTACCGAAGTTTCCTCTCAATTTTAATGTTTTATGACTACGAAACTAATGACATAAAAATTTTATAATAAACAAACGTAGCACACACGTTTATATTTTAGCCGTCACCGAGATGAAAAAGTCAGTCACCGAGATGAAAAAAAAATTCACCGAAATGTAAACGTTACGGAATTTCTTGATAAACGCGATGAAAGCTGTACAATAGCTCAAAAAAAATTCAAACATTAAGAAGCAGCATATTTATTTTTTATTCATTGACATTTTTTACGATTTCGCAGATTATTATTTATCCTGTATAAAACAACTTTAAAAATCACCGAGATGAAAAAAGCATTCACCGACATGAAAACTATTGTCACCGAAGGTCACCGAAAGTCACCGAGTCACCATTTCCGTGATTTTTTTGGCATTTCGGTGATTTTTTAAGCATTTCGGTGACCAAATAGGTCACCGAATTCACCGAAATGGAATCACCGAAATGCAAATTTGCGACAAATCGTTAAATATTTTGACACCTATATTATTTATACCGATATCTATATTATATACTGATACATATTATTCAAAGTGTTTGTAAGAAAATAAATTAATACTTCTGGCTGGTTCAATTAACATGATAAATTGATTCACGGAAATGAAGAGAAAAGTGTCGGGTGTCACCGAGACGATATACTTACGTTTTTAGCGGGAACACGCAGCGACGCAGCAAACCATCTCTCGCTCCAAATGCAAAAGCGTGACTCGTACTTGAGTTAAAGAAGCGGCAGTACGTTCAGTACTTCTGTTCTCGACAATTTATGTTTCTTTTTTAATCACCGAAAGCAGGCAAAATCTTGGGACAGTTTTTTTTGTCCCACTGTTTTGAAAATATAACGCTAGAGATTATGAAAATTGTATTGATTATACCTCAATTCTTTAAGAATCCAATAAAAGAATTCGTTTGATTGTACCACTAATATTTTTTCCTCGGCTGACGAAATAAATACTAAAACGGGTTTGGGAACAGTCACCGCGGGCCCAAATTTCCACCTTTAGAATTTTTTATTTTAATGTTATAGTTATCGAATTAAAAACGTGTCTGCTGCCTCATATGGATAATCACACAAACTATGCGATGAAATTTTATTTAACCCTAAAAAGCCTTTTCACACCCCCATTTTCACAGTAGCCGCGAAAAAAATGCGGTTGGGAAATTCACCCACCCGCGACATAATGTGAAGGCAGTCTTAAGCCCGTTATTTAGTTTTTATAATATCTTACGTTTGTAGCTCATTATAATATAATTGACAATTGTTGCTAAAATATTTAAACGCTACCAAAGTATTTTTTTGTAACCAAGTAGTTAGTCGCCCAATAAGTTTTTAATCGCCGCAAAAATAATTTGCCACAAATTAAATGAATTTTAGTCATTGTCTTGGCAAATCTTTTGTATCGCAAGCCGTCTAGTGAGTCGTCTTTATTACCGCCGTATAAAGCTATGAAACAACGTTCGCCAATAAGAGTGAGCAAAGATGGATCGACTTTCTCACTCAGGAATAGCGCGGTACCACTAGCTGATTCAGGTCTGAGATTTTTTTTGTAAAATGCATTAAAAAAAGTTAAAGCAAAAATAAAATTGAAAAAAAAAAACTCACTTTTTTGCTTATAACTTTTTTAATAATGAATTTAGGATAAAAAGTTATATATAAACATATTTGTAGGCAAAATAATTTGCAACAAATCATGATCTCACAAATTTTTTGTAAGACGTATAGTTTCCAAGATATCCCGAAAATAGTGTTGTCACCCCTTTTTTCAAGATGGTGGCCGGGGGACAAGGGCGGCGAAAAAATAAAATTGCGTCCTCTAATAAACGCAAAGCTCATGTAACATTTCAATGGACTACTTAGGACCAGGCCACAACACTGCGTTGCGGCGTCGTGTCGCAAAAACAACCATTGAAAAGCAATGTATTTTTTGCGCTGCGACGCCGCAACGCAGCGTTGTGGGCTGTAGCCTGGCCCTATGACTAGGAACAAGTTTTTTGAGAGGGAGTCAATGACCGCTACTGTCTCGATTCCCCAAGTACACCTTAATAATATTCGAATATATTCGAATAATAACATTCCCTAGTTTTGACATTAGATTAAATGTGAAGTAGAACGACTGAGCATATACGAATTACGAGACTAGGTGACCGTCCTAAATTTATTTTCATATCTACCTACCTAATATGTCAGTTATCTAGGTATTAGCGCGCCCGCTACAACTCGCGCGGGCGCACGCTCGCGTGTGTATAAATGAAAAATAGTATGGGGCCCGCGTCCGCGCTCCGTCGCACGCGCCTACGCATACTATTTTTCGTTTATACACACGCGAGCGTGCGCCCGCGGGAGTTTTTAGCGTTGGCCCTTAAGACGCTGACAACTGCCAATGACCTTGATCTCGCATCACTCTCGCACCACTGTCGATTTTCATGCCAGAGAGACAGAAATGTGAAGTGTTCACTCGGTAGCGTGGATACATTTTTCGTTTGTTAGAGGAAAAAATAAATATTATGGGAAATCTAGATGTCAGAACCGAAAATTAAATCTGGCAATCTTTGGATTTTTGTAAAAGGTATCAAATAAACAAATTTTTAAAGCATAGATTGTATTATTACTTAAGTTAGAACTGTTTAAAGTTCCTGAAAGATGTGAATTTGGTATTTTTTTTCATCCAGTAGGAGTACATTATTTTATTATTTAAATTAGACAAGCTTTTCCAAATATAATCAAAAATCACATATATATTTTTTTGTGCCAATCAATGAAATACATACGTCTAAAAAACTGCACAAAGATGTCGAATTGGCAGATGTCTTTGCCTTAAGGCCATCCCCCGAGCAAACGACCTTGACCATACATTTGACGCGTTGCCGAGATCGCACAAAAATCCTATTTTTTTTACTTATCTTAGTTCAAAATTAATCTAAAAAAAAATTAAAACGGGGAATATCTAGTTAATGCAATTGTCTATCTATTGTCGTGTGTTTCAAATAAACGTAATTTGTAAATACTAGGGAGATGCTGAAAGTATGTTTCAATTTTAATAAATTGGTATTACTTTGGAAGCTAATATCATGGGTATAATAAACAAAAATAGAAAATTTAAAACGGGGAAAGGAATGTTGATATACTGAAGATTATTGCTGTATTTTTATTATAACTTTGTAGCTTTCAAATTATGAGTTTATAAGGCTCTAAATACAGTAAATTACGGAATCTCCGTAGGGGAAGGCCCTTAAGTAAAGAGACATGTTTTGTTTTCCAATTTTCGCAAGAGTTTTGGATTACTCATTGTGTACGGACTACGGTGTAATGTTATGCGGAGGTCGTTGACACGTACAATTTGTCCGCGTATAAAAAATGTATGAAGTGTTTCAACTTTCACCAAGCTGCGAAGCGAGTCACATTTCGACAGCTTCAGGTCGGCCGTTCATTTCCAGCGAATAAGCAACTATGTTAATTAACACGCTTCATTGCTGTCACGCATGTGCTGTCCCCGCTGTCGTCGTCGGCTACAACTTAGTATTTTAATTTATAATGAAGTCTAATGCATTGAAAACAGTACAATAATACCAAACCAATAAAATTTTATTTTCGCGTATAGGAAAGTTTTGTTTTATATAAATAATTTGATTCGTGGAAATTTTTATAAGGGATTTATGCATTTATGACAAAAGCATGCAAAAAATCAGAGAAACCTTTAAGAGCCTACTGCCAAAACGCTAGCTCCGCCTACACACACCGCTATCCTCCAATCGTGATATAATGATTCCATGAATCGTGCCTCCGAGCTTTATGTTTTGCGCTGCAGCTAATAGTGAATAATATCGCGTAACAACGGTTCCCGCATTATAGCACGAAAGTAAAGGTCGTAAGTCCCAAAACTGTTTTTTGATGATTACTTAAAAACTAAATACAATACTAATATTTCCTTTAGCTATTATTTTGTAAAGTGTGTGATTGTAGTAGTGCAAGATATTGAATGATAGTAACTCAATAAGTGTAACAGATATTTGTTGAAAAGCCCAGAAAGATTCATAATTTCGTAAAATATAACTATCGAGTCAAAATGAGTGAATCGTGTTTTCCGTTAGGCAAATATCAGATAAATATACAATGATTAAATAAATCTCAATTTCATTTGAGTCAATCGTCTTCCGGGATCGTAACACAAAACACAGCAAAATTTGGCAACCCGCTCTTAAATCCCTCTTTTGGGACGAGTGTTTACCACTTTGATAAATTACGTAGGCACCGTTGATACCTATTACCTACATAAGTCATAACCCTTATAATATGTGTATAGGTTGCCAATTTTTATTCTGCTTTTTGGCTTGGCTATAATGTGTTTTGCTAGATAGATTTTCCTCGTACATACATAATATTTAAAGTTTCCGTAAACTCTGAAAAACAAACAAAATATGTACTGTAATTTATTATGTATTTACTAGTGGAGTCTTATCTTATAATAATTCTCTTGAGTTAAGTGGGTACAAAGAGATATGAAGACTTGACTTAAAAGTAAAGTTAGTCTTCCCTTAGACTCCATAGACTTATTTAAAATGACGGTGTCTTTACAATTTTGTATCAGCGTAATTTTATTTGCGTTGCTGTTCAGCGTATGGACTTGTAGTGTGGACTGTGGAGTATAATGCGGCGCCCCCGAGTCCAATAGGATAAAATAGCCTGGCGGTGTGCGGGGTATTGCGGGGGGGATTGGGGGGGAGGTTCAATCCGGTCGGGTCGGTCTGGGAACCCGCGGCGGGTCGGGTTGCCCGCGCAGGTCGATAGAGCGAGGGCCGCGCGGGCGGGGCCGGCTGTGGCTATGCACGGGGTGGTTCCCTCGCTGCCACCTCGTCAAAGTTGCATAATAACGTTACAGCTAGGGCATCGACACCGGGTTTTCCCGAAACCCGAAAACACGGGAAATCCCGGGTTTTGGGTATCACGAAAAAACCCGAGTTTCAAAAATGGAACCCGGGTTTTTCGAGCTTTTCCGGTTTTTAGTTTTTTTGATAATTATTGAAGGCAAGACCTGATATTTTAAGCTATTTATAACAAACTAGCATACAAATTCTTTATTTTTAAAACATAAGTATAGGTTTAATTATTTCTATTGGTCATAATTAAACAAAATATAATATTTTAAAGTAAAAGTTTCGTTTCAAGAGCATTAAAGACTAATTATTGTCACAAAAACATTTATTAATAATAATAATTTGAAAATCCTACCAAAACTATTCAATGTAAAAAAAGCCAAGTCTCTTCAAATAATCTATCCATCGCAAAAAGTTTTCAAATTTCATAGAAGCAAGTCTTGTAAAACTTATTAGGGTTCCGTACCCAAAGGTTAAAAACGGGACCCTATTACTTAGACTTCGATGTCTGTCTGTCCGTCTGTTTGTCAGCAGGCTGTATCTCAAGAACGGTGATAGCTAGAGAGTTGAAATTTTCACAGATTATGTATTCCTGCAGCCGCTATAACAAAAAATACTAAAATCAACATAAAACAAATACTTAAGGAGGGCTCCCATACAACAAACTTGATTTTTTTTGCATTTTTTGGTCTATATCAATAATGGCAACAGGTAAGTACTTGAATTTTTCTCTAAGTCCTTAGTTATATGTACACTTTAATATTAAATAATAATATTAAAATAAAATAAAAAATGAAGATGGGCTCCCATACAAAAACACAATTTTTGGCCTAATTTTGCTGTATAATGGTACGGAACCGTTCGTGCGCGAGTCCAACTCGCACTTGGTCGATTTTTTTTTATAGTTTTCAATCAACATTCAGTGATTGACCACAGTTTTCTTTATTATGTGATCAAAGGCTTACAAAATAAAGTGTGGACAGCTTCAAAGGGTTCTAAGTCTGCTGAAAGTACCGTAGGCTTTTGATGATGGGCAAGTCACTAGTTAGTGACAAAACGTTGTAACTTGTATGGACCGTTGCTGATAAAACACACCCATCAACAAAGTCTTAAGCTTGATAGGTTAATGATAGCTTATTTTTTGGTATTTAATAAAACATATTATTAAAAAAAAAATCCGAATTTTATCGTTTCTAAAACAATCACAGATATCTACAGTCATAAAAAAATCAATGATAAGTCAACAAATCTTTATTTCGTTTTATAAACTGAAATTTTCATTCGAATGAGATATTTTTATTGCTGATTGTCAAATAAATAGTAATAATTTATACTGATCTGATGTTTGGCATACAGTATTTTTACTAAAAAATATTTTTTGTGCCCTGCTGCGGTATCACGCCCAGTTTTCTTTGCAATTTAAAGTCATTATTTTCAGTCGTCTAACTTACTAAAAACCTTAAAAAAGTTATATTCACAATATAACAAATAACGACAATATTAAGACAATGCAATCAGTAAAAAGGTTCCAAGAGAGCAACCAGCCCCTAGAAACTGACAAAACCATGCAGAGGAGTTTCCATCAAGTATGATGTGAAACCATTTTGTATTCCAGTATTGCAGTCTGGCAAATGCGGCAGATTGCTTTTCATTGCTTGAGAGACTGATATTGGTAACACATAATAGGACGAATGATGGCTTTCCTGACCCAACCGTGGATGTCATACTCACTGCGGAATTATTAAAACACGTGATTTTAGTGAAACCAGATGAAATACAAGCCGAGTTTTTATCAGCACCAGCGCCAGAGACAATTTCTTGTGTGTAACACCATACCACCATGGTTAATTTTCCAAACTAATTAAAAGCACACCTTCCACATTTGCCACGTGGTCTGTTCTGATCAATTACATGGTTATTTGTCATGAATTCTGTCTATTGTGACTAAAACTAATAACTACAAAAATGGACGCTTTACACCACGTCAGTCTGGCCTCGTAGTAAGTACCTGATGGACTTGTGTTACAGGTACCAGACAACGGAAATATATTTAATACTTTTATAGTATACATAAATTTAAGGTTTTTATTATATTATATACACATTTAATACACATCCATTACCCAGGAACTTTGAAAACTTTTGTTCCGTCGGCGGGATTCGAACCCGCGACTCCCAGCTTGAGCTACCTACAGCCCACCAACTAAGCTACAGAGGTCGTCAAAAAAAGCTTTGAGGTGTAGTGTAATGTAAGATTTTTCAGTAATGTAAGATTTTCCAGTAAGTTAGATGACAGAGAAAAGTTACCTTAAATTGCAAAGAACATGCGGCTTCATACCGTAGCAAGACAGACAAAAGGCAATTTCAGGTAAAAACTAGGCACAAAAATTTATTTACAGGTATAAAGTATGCCAACATCAATCAGGACTAAATAATTATTAATAATTTGATTATCAGCAATAAAAATGTAAAAGATTAAATAAAGATTCGTTGGCATATGTTTTATATTGAAGGTTATTCTTCCATTTAATGTCTTAAAAAATTCTGGATAGATTTTTATATATTTCATAAAATACAAATAGGTACATTACATAATATATGTAATTTGGAGGTGAAGCTTGTTGCAATACTTAATTTTGGCCCGAAAATCTTAATCCCTAGCTTTGATAAGATCCAAAATATAGGAGAGGTAAAATAGTCGCTTCGATAAAAGTATGATACGGCCGTGCCAGCTTACTCGAGACTTGTTTGGGCACTGCTGCGACCCCAGACAATGGTGTTTAAATAGTATTTTACTGGATAGGTGATGGCAATCGCAGAAAATCATGTGTAAAGTATTTTCGCATTGTTAATTTTTGAATTGTTAAAAAACCCGAAAAAACCCGAAAAACCCAGGTACCCGGTTTTCATCAAACAAAAAACCCGAAACCCAGGTTTTGAAAATTTGGTCCGGGTTTCGATGCCCTAGTTACAGCGAGCATCGATATAGCTCTCCAAAAAAAAAAATACCCCTCCTCAAACCTGGAAATTTCATTCCATTTACGTTAAACTCTGAAGCTCCGAATTTTATATTGAACTATGGAATTCGAAAACTACGTAATCTACGACCACAAAAAGGAACGTAAGTATGCGTTTTTTTAGATTAAGTGCACAGTGCAGTCTGCATGGGCCATGAACCCCTGAAGTATTTGCATTTTAAACTGCATCGGGTGGGTACAGAGGAGAAACGCTACAAAGGGCAGTTTATGCACCAACGATTGAAAGCCAAAAGACCCAGAAGATATCAAATATGACAGTGTATTTATTCAAAACCTATTAATTATATTTAAAAAGGCGACACAGATTGCAGTATAGCAGGGATTCCCCAATCGGGTTCCATTGCGTAGTCCTTCGAGAATGGAGTTACGTCAAAATAAAGATCATTTTATTACGTTTTTAGTAATGATAAAAAGCGTTACTGATGATTATTAGCAATATAAAATGCAGACGTGTCACGTACGTTATTACTTATTATAGAACAATAATTAATTTACTACAATATTTTACTGTACCTGCTACTAACTTGAACTTCTGTAGACTTTAGATGGATGATTATATGCACCCATCACCATTTAAATACAATATGCAACAAAACGGCACACGGCAAGTTGTTTAAGGGCCTTCCCCTACGGAGATTCCGTAATTTACCGTATTTAGAGCCTTATAAACTCATAATTTGAAAGCTACATTATTATAATAAAAATAATAATAATAATAATAAGCGTTTATTCAGTACATACACATTACAGCAATGCAATTAAAATACAGCAATAATCTTCAGTAATACCAATTCAATAAAATTGAAGCATACTTTCAGCATCTCCCTAGTATTTTCAAATTACGTTTATTTGAAACACACGACAATAGATAGACAATTTCATTAATAACATATTCCCCGTTTTTAATTTTTTTAGATCAATTTTGAACTAAGATAAGTAAAAAAATAGAGTTTTTGTGCGATCTCGGCAACGCGTCAAATGTATGGTCAAGGTCGTATGCTCGGGGGATGGCCTTAAATAAATGCACGGAATCGGTGTACGTTGGTAAATTATATTACTTTAAATACAACTTGCTATGACCTTTTAAGACAGAATTACAGTTAGAGCTGACATTTTGCCCTCGTTTAAAACGGAATCGCTTTATTCGTGGCGACTGGCAGGTGATGGCCTCGAAGCGACATAGTGAATGGAAACATTTCAACGACTCCGCCAACTAAAACACATTATAATGCTACGCAACGTAATAACATATACTGTGCTATAATGTTGTGTATACGTTAATATTTAAATGAGTAGGTATTCTATGAAGATATAAATATATATATATTTAACCCTTAACCACCTACCACATATAATTGTCACACAACCACCTAACATACGTCTGTGGGACCCCTGCTAAAAACATACGATAACTTATCCTATTTTTTGTTTTTAGAACATTGCAATACAAAATAAAATATCCTTAAGGTGACGCCGCGTTAAAGTAAAACATCGTTTTGGATAATATGTTTTAGATCGCTCGTTTTCTATGAGAGGCCGGGCCGGCATCTTATAGAAAACAAGAAATGGAACAGCAAGAAATGGAAACGTATGCGTAAGCGACAAAATGGTTTTTGTCGCGTAATTTAAAAACCATAAATATATTTCATATAAGCTATGGGCAAATTATAGTGTATGCTTGAACTAATCTATGTACAAATTTTGGAAGCTTAAATCACTCTCCTCTGTTAGCAAAATTAGAATCCCTGTTTTTATAGAGGTCTTTTTGATTAATTATTCTGTGTTATAAAAGTTGACCGATCGTGTTATGTTATGGATAATTCAAAGATAAAGACATGATGAATACTGACAATGAACTTTAATTTAAGGCGTCACCTTAAGACCGCGCTGTCAAATTTTGCTGTGTTTTCTAATAGGTATTACGATCCCGGAAGACGATTGACTTAAATGAAATTGATATTTGGCTAATCAAAACCACGATTCACTTATTTTGACTCGATAGTTTTATTTTTCGAAATTATGAATATTTCTGGGCTTTTCAACAAATATCTGTTACACTTATTGAGATACTATCATTAAATAATTTGCACTACTACAATAACACACTTTATAAAATAATAGCTAAAGGAAATATTAGTATTGTATTTAATTTTTAAGTAATCATCAAAAACATTTTGGGACTAGCGAACTTTACTTTCGTGCTATAATGCGCCGGACCGTTGTTACGCGATATTGTTCACTATTAGCTGCAGCGCAAAATACAATTCATGCGGGCACGATTCATGGAATCATTGTATCACGATTGGAGGATAGCGGGGTTTGTAGGCGGGGCTAGCGTGTTTAGATGATTTTGGGAGCCCGGTCTTAATAGAATTTGAGGCATTTTTGATAAAATTACATTCCCCAATTAAGGGCGAAGCCAAACGAGCGTAATTTGTGAGTTGTGAGTCGCAGAATTTCGGTTCGGCAGAATTCTGCTGCATTCAGTTTCATACAAAAGTCCTGTTTGATTCACACGAGCGTAATTTTGTGAGTCATGATTTGTATGAAAAGATATTTACGCGGAGAAATTCGGCGACTCCCAACTCACAAATTACGCTCGTTTGGCTTCAATCTTAAGATTGATTACATTTTTATTGCTTGTCAATTTGTTACTGTTTTTTTTTTTATCTTTAAATGTTTTACCGCTAATTCTGCAAAAAATATTGAGCGTCAAGCGTTTACAAGTTCAATAACTTTTACTCAATTAAAGCAATCCTTACAAGTCTTGAAATTAGTCAAACTGACAGCGAAATTCTTAACCTTTGCGCTTTAATTTATGAAATATGCAAAGAAGACGACGTTATTTTTCTTTGGAATTGGCTGTCATCGGTTACAGAAAATGTACTTTATCATAATTCCAGTAGCTCATAAGCTGTGTGTAATAATTAATATTTTTAATGTTGGCGAAAATAAAAATATAGCTAAAAAGGCATCGTTACTTTTACATTGTACAGCTGTAGCGCAGCGGCATATTAACCCTTAACCACCTACCACATAATTGTCACACAACCACCTGTCATACGTCTGTGGGACCCCTGCTAAAACATACGATAACTATAAATAAAAAGGGGGAGACAAATATTAATTTAAACAATTGTATTTAGGCACTACTAAACTCTTTATTTAAGAAATAAAAACATGAATATCAACAATACTTTTCAAATAATACAGCATATTTGGTACAATCTCGCGCGTTTTTGGCTTACCCACTAACAATTTAAAAAAATAATTTCTAAAAAAAATTATGAAATTGATAAGAAATTATTCTTACGTTTTATATATATATATATATATATATATATATATATATATATATATATATATATATATATATATATATATATATATATATATATATATATATATATATATATATAATTAAATTAACAAGGAACTAAAAAAAAAAATACTCATTATAGTTATTAATTCTACAAAAATTTTAGGAATCTTCCATGTGCAGATGTCCCTGGACTTACCTAAAGCGTGCGAGTAGCTGTGTTGGTTATCCATACTTCCATATCCATACTAAATATTATAAATTCGAAAATGTGTCTGTCTGTCTGTTACCTCTTCACACCCAAATCGCTGAACCGATTTTGCTGAAATTTGGCATGGAGATACTTTGAGTCCCGGGAAAGGACATAGGATACTTTTTGTCCCAGAAACATGTACGGTTCCCGCGCGATAAACGAGTTTTGGCGCAACGGAGTTGCGGGCGTCATCTAGTTTAAATAAATTGTATTTTGATTTTAGCTTTGTGACTTAACTTTTGTTTCATTTTGCTAGTAAACCCCTCAGAAATTCTATAAAAGGTAAATTCCATCATGCTACATACTGACTATAGACTTACCCCCTTACTAATAAACGCTGTATAAGCTTTGAATAGTTATACAGTGTTTTGTCTTCTTCAATCCAATTAAAAATGTCACTTGTGTGACAGGAACAAAACACTGTATAACTAACTATTCAAAGCTCATACAACGTTTATTAGTAAGGGGGATAATGTTTCTAAATGCCGAATTCCAATAACATCCACAATTTTTTCACTTTATTTAGAGGTAAACAGAAGTATGATATCCATAAAACACCTTAGTTCATTTATGTTGCAAGGTAAATGACCTCAAGTCTACAAAACCAGACAAGAATTAACTTTAATATAATATTGTGTAATACAATATAATTTTAACAAAATATAATAATAAAACAATGTTCAGTTTGTTGCAGTATCTTTAAAGCTACTATGTCAAAATTGCATTCAAAGTTTCGCTCCGCGCATTTTTGCCTGTCCTGTAAATTTTTTGTTTTGTCAGGTAATGTTGTATACCCCTGAGGTACAGAAATATAAAGTCAATACAAAATATTATTTAAAACAGTCGATATCGTAATAATTTTAGTCGGTTAAAAATGAAGTATCGAATCCAACGCAGTTGGGTAATATTCAAAACACGCTTTATGTGCGGGGGCGCCCGCAGAGACTGTACACAACTAAGTATACACCTATTTACATTCTACATAATATAATACATTACATTCTACACCGCACTTTTCGGCTTGTAGATAGATGTATAATGTAGATTGTAGACGTATCGTTCGGGTGGTTCGGGTACGTAAAAATATGCGACGTTGCCACACTTCTCGTCCCACTGGGCGCCACTACATTTTGTCCAAGGCAAACTGAGCCGTAAGGTGTGTCAAGACTCAAGACTCGAGTCGAGTTGGTTTACTTGGCGGATAAAAAGTTTAAACGAATATTAATTATTCAACATAATCAATCAATATTTAAATATAAAAAATAAAATATATATATATTCTACATACTAAGAATAATACACGTATACAGTACATAATATCTATCGCAATACCAATTTTGGCTGATGGTTTCGGCGTCTTAAGATGGTCTTTTATGATCATTAGTTTCATATCAAGAGCGTCATAGCACTCAAGTCAAGGTTTGAGCAAGAAACAGCCTCTCTAGACTCTAGCTACAGTTGACAGTGCAGTAGCCAGTAGAGTACCGACTGCCGAGTTAATGGTTTATTAATGCGTTCGCACTTACTTGATACGCCATACATAATAGTATAGTACTAAAGTACGTAACTATTAACTAAACAGCATTAATTCAAGATCTAAATTCTAAGAGGTAAGTGGACCCATAGACAATCAATTTTATTGTGCAATATCATTGAACAATATTATTGAACGACTTATTTGACAATAAGATTGAAAGGCGTTCTATATTAACTCTAGACCAGCTATCCCCAACCCGCGACCCGCCGGGACTTTATCTGTGGCCAGCGTGATGTTAAACCATTTTAGAATTCACGCCCACCAGCAAAATAATGTAGTCGTCGTGAATGTAGTAAATCCACTTTTAAAATCGTTAATTTTGAAGAACGTTATTTTTTTACCCTATAAAATTTTTGTTGCAGCTCGCGACACCAAGTCCAAGACATGTTTGTGGCCCGTATGAAAAAAAAGTTGGGGACCACTACTATAGACGGTCAATAATATTGCACAATACTTGATATTGTGCAATACAATTGATCGTCCAGGCCTCTAGCGGCCCAAAGGGTAAAAACAGGATCCTATTATTAAGATGTCTGTCTGTCTGTCTGTCTGTCCGTCTGTCTGTCTCCAGGCTGTATCTCAAGAACGGTGATAGCTAGAGAGTTGAAATTTTCACGGTTTATGTATTTCTGTTGCCGCTATAACAAAATAAATCAAATAGTGAAGGGTACCATACAACAAACTTGATTTTTTTGTCATTTTTTGCTCTATAGCAATAATCGCTACACGTAGGCACTTTAAATATTCACACAATACTTAATGGTATTAGTACTTTAATAAATAATTGATAGTAAAATTAAAATTAAATATTTAAGGGCCGGGCCCTTAAATATTTATCCCATACAAAAATACTAATACTATTTTTTTTGCCTATTTTTGCTCTTAAATGGTACGGAAACCTTCGTGCGCGAGTCCGACTCGCACTTGGCCAATTTTTTTTTATTTATTAAAAAAAATTTGGCCAAGTGCGACTTCTAAGTACTCAGGACCTAGTTGAAAATCACAGTGCACAGTTGCTTAGGTCAGCTCCTCTTTGTTTTTACTCCGTGATCGAAACTGTCCGTGTCAGTCCGCGCTTCTAATAAGACGTTTTTATGCTCAAGTGCAATCTCGTCAAACTCGCGAGATCTCGCCTTTTTTTCGTCCGAGAAGAAAAGCCGAGAATAAGAAAGAAAGAAGGGCCGAGATCTCGCGAGAACGAGATTGCATTCCCTAAAAGACGTTATATTGCTCAGGTACATAAATAGGCAGTAGCTATTTATTTGTTTATTTAAATTCAAAAGGAAGTAATTTGAAATTCAACGTTGTTTACGTGGAGTGTTTCGTATTTCCATCTTATTAATATCAACACAAAATTCTTGGAATTCTATTCGTTATGTGATAAAAAAATATATTCTTAGACGAAGTAAACAAAAAAAAAGAAATCTAACGTCACAATTTCGCTCGAGAGGTCAACGACCGCCAGCATCGTCCGCCTGCGCACCCATGCTGCTTTTGGAGCGCGACATTGCAAAACAGTAGTGGGGCAATAATGGTTTTACTAGCCGTATAGACAGAGTTGTATGTATAATGTAGCCGCATATATATATACAGTGTGTACTCGTATGCTATTATTGCAAGTAACTATGATCATTGGCATTGAGTATTTACTAATCACGTATCAGACAGCAACCTCGAATAATATTAATAATTACAGTAGTAAGTGGTGTCCAGTGAAGGTTCTCTTTCGGTTGCGGTCAATTTACGCGAATATTTGTGGATTCGGATTCGTTTACGCCGTAAACTTTACGACCTAGAGTATTCATGAATTACTATGGGCAGGGCTCGGAACCGGTATTTTTTAACCAGGTTATAACGCTCTTTAACCAGGTTTTTGGATAAGTGTTCGCTCGGAGCGAAACCGAGATGCGAGCGGTATTGCTTCTGAAATTAACCTGGTTTATTCCTCGCGGAAAGTAACTAGTGCAGTGATATCTTCTATCGCTTTCTGGCGCACCATCTAATAGCCAATAGGCCATAACTTGTTTATTTGTTTTGAATGTGTGGACAATGGGTGAGGGTCGTGGTGTGTGTGAGTAGGCGGGGCGAACATAATCGCGAACGGTTTTAACCGGTGTTTTGAGCAGGAGCTGCTACGAATAATAAAAACTAAGGAAAAGTAACTCCGTCAAAAAACATGTTCTACAATACTTGTCAAAAATGTGTACCTAGACACATTTTCAATACATTTGCAATTGCAATATTTATTTAGGTGGTCTTCAGCGGTATCAGGCTGACGTTACATGACATTTCGAAAGGAACCAAATTTAAAACGGTAATAGTATGGGAGTTACGTTTCCTTAGTTTTGCAGGTGCAGTTTCATTTTGCTCTTTGAACAAAACCAGGAATAATTTCAGAGCGGAATCGAAATGAAAACGCTCTTTTGGAAATGTATGGCGTTTCTAACGAACATGATCGCGAAGAAAAACCAGGTTTCCGAGCCCTATGGAGTTCAAATATTGTGTTCGTGCCTCGGGCCTCGCGGCAACTCAAGCCCTCCTGTCTCATGTCTGCTGACGTCTCATGTAAACTGAGGTCAGTTCAGTCAATCTCACTAGCTATGTCCACACTATGCAATTTCATCTTCAATTGTCATCATCTTCTTTTTATTCAACTTTCGTTTGGCACATTCAATAATTATTATTGAATGCGTCGAAATCCACCCGCGTTGGAAAGAAAAGTGTCATAGCGAGCGCTACGATTTCAACTGTCAGAGGGCATGCGTCGCGGGCATGCCTCACGTGCGCTGTTGACTGCGCGATGATGCATGCCCTTGATGAACAAAAAAAGGCACAGTGTGGACGTAGCTTTTAATGAATATTGTTATTTTATTCAACACACTATATTTGCATAAAATTGTATGTAACGTATTGTCAAAAAGTACCATAAAAAATAGTAAAATTAGACTTTGTTTTGAACAGTAACTCCTCTCGACGACAAATTGATTTCGTCTATTATCTCATAAAATACAACGTACCAGCTTTGCCTGTTTGTAATAAATACCAAGTAAATGGCACAAAATTTTACAACACATTAAAATTAACTCAACATCTCTCAACTCAGTGGCCAGTGCTCAGTGTCCTTGCAATTAAAAACATTGTGCATGCTTTTGCGATTTGTCACACTTTCCGCCGATAGTAAAATATTATATTAGTCAGCTTGGCCTTTTATGTCGATTTTAATCTGTAATAATTACCCATATAAAAATGTATAAAATTTTTTATACTTTACTGCGATAAATGTGTAAAAACTCAAAATTTCAATATTCTATCTGATATTTTTGGAAAGTCAAGCAAGAAAAAGTTCGATATCGGTTACGGTTTCGGCCGAAGCATTGCCAAATGTTTGTTTGAAAATTACGGAAGTTTTTTTACACGTGTAATGAAGGCCTGTCCACATCTCCACGTCACGACGTCGTCAACGTGTAACGGTGCGGTTATCGTGGCACGGTACGTTAACGTTCACGTGTAAATTTACGTCAACGTAACGTAAAAAATAAAAATGCACGTCTTTTTTCTTCTCTTTCTCCGTTTTTAACAATAGCAAAAGCAGAATACGCATTGTGCGGTCCACATCCAGATCAGTAGTGAAGAATGTAGCAGTTTTTTTACAAGGCGTGGCGACGTACAATGTTGCTATATCGTGATGTGCATTTTACGTGTCAACATACCGTGCCACGTTACCGCACCGTTACACGTTGACGACGTCGTGACGCAGACGTGGAGATGTGGACAGGCCGGACTTTTGATCGCTAAATTATTATTATCTAATATCAAACATTTAGAGAACGATGGGTTTAAGCCAGACTAACGAAATGATTACTCATTCCGCGTTTACAAAAGCTAGTCAAAAATATTCATTCGTGATTCGTGAATGAGAAGACCCTTTACCTGACTGCTCCGAACACGAGGGTTGCTTTCACAGCCCCTTTTACATTTTGTCTATACAGCTTATTATGGCTGCATGGTGCATATTGTGCTGTAGTTAAAAGTAAACAGCCATTTTGACTTGGTATTATTATATTATAGTAACTCATGTCTTGCGTTTTCTACTGTAAAAGAGTATAGCTATGAAAATAAACTTAGTAAGATGAATCTGATTTGTAATAGTAGTACGTTGACTTAGATAATAAGTCTACATACTACTATTAGAAATCAGAATAAAATCGACAGTAAATAAAAAACCGGCCAAGTGCGTGTCGGGCCACGCGCAGTATCCGTAGTACCGCTAGTTTTTGATAATTTTTGTATGCTTAATGAATGTACATTTATAACGTATTTTACACTACCAACATTATCTCAGTAACGTTCAAAGGACTTTGAACGAAAAGTTCCTTTATACTTCGCCGAAACATTTTTTTAGTTGATCGACTATTACTAAATAACTTATGAAGTCTTCTTAACCGTGAAAGTTTTCCTTTTAAATTCAGCATATTTCCTACTCCCGTGAATTTTTTCACATTTCCAGAAGCAACCGTTTAGCTGGTAGAAGGGGGGGACACTGGACTCTAACGATTTTTTCCACTTAAAAACTTCATATTTCACAAATGGATCCCTAAATCGGAAAATGATCTATGAACACTCTTAATATTTAAATAAAACCTATCCAACGACCACCACGTTTCGCGTCCACCCAACACGGAGGGGTGGACGCGAAAAAGAAAAATCATCCCCGCTTCATGTGTAGGGGAGGTACCATAAAAAATATTTTTTATAACACATTTAAATGCAATTTTATTTGGAACCTTTCTACCTACAACGTAAAGTAATTACGACAGATTACCTTTGCTGCCAATTACCAAGCCATCTTTTGTTGACATAGTACTAAGACATAATATCGTAGATTATTTCGAGTTAAATAAAATGTAGTTAATTAAATATGTATAAAGATTACAATATTATTTTTAAAAAGAGACAACCCTGATTTCGTCAGAAAAGGTACGAGTTATGCGACAGAAAGAGAGCGCACATGTAGGTAAATATAATTATAGGCACCTAGCACTGCGCGGTCGGAATTTGAACTTTATAGTATCGTAGCATGAGTCGTTATTTCTTTAAACGGGTTTTGCGAGTCGGAATTCTGTTGGTACTAAAAGATTGTTATTTACATTATTTATCCACAAAAGGGCATTCGAATTGTGTTAATTAAAGCAATGTAGAATGTAGCCTAAGCGATGTTATGTGGCCTGACCTTGTTGGCCCATTTTTTGAATTAATACAAGTGATTCTCAACGTTCAGAGGGGCATGTTCAACTAACATGATAGACGTCGTTTGTGCGTGCTATAGAAATCAATCAAAGTTCATCATGGCCCAAACGTGGAGAAACAAACGCGTCAGGTACGTGAGTATACCAAATGGCTGCGTCTTCCCCCACCCAACGAAGGCCTAGCTGCTTCATTTGATTTGGTATTTGATACACAAAAACATTGAAACGTGTAATGTATAAAAAATAAAAATAAAACACGCTGAAGTTAACCAAGCACTTTACTAAAACTAATGTTAGTTAATTTCTGCATGATTTCTGCGTGACGTAGTTGGACCCGACGACCATTTGTTTTAAGCCCAATGCGGTAAAGTTACCAGTATATTAATATGAAATATGAACATAATACTGCAGGTATATTATTCATTATAGCGTATAGCGATTTTAGTGAATTAGAGGTTACTTTATGTCATTTTGATACGAATTAAGGGATTAGCATAGAAATTATTTAAGGCACGTACCGTTTAAAATGCTCTCTTATTCGATCTTCTCGTATGTTATCGGGTAAATTTCCAACCCACAGGTGCCGAGTCTCTCTAACCATCTTGCTTCGAACTCCACATTAGGAATCATTACCCGTTCGCGTCACTACGTGGCAAAAATCAATTTTGCACACCACGGTGCGTCACACATTTTGATAAAAACACTTTTAATACACTAAGAACATTGTATCGATGACACAAATTCCACTTATTTGTTTTTAACCAACACTATCTTTCACTTCACGGCATACGAAATCTCTCCACAAAACGCACTGCACTGTAAACACACTACGTAATGACGCGAGCGTACACTTCGCAGCTCTCGAATTGACAGTGAAGCCAGCTTCGACGCGAGTTTGCCGATAAGCTCCGCCTTCTGACCGCTGCCGCGCAAAGTGGAGTAGGATACCAGCCTTTGAACCGCAAGCTGTCCGATTTTGTTTTAATTTTCATTATTACGTATTATAAAATAACAAAAAATATATAAATACAATTTGCATTATTGATTCCAAATGTATATATTTACATATTCACCACGTCAATAATTTTATTATTTACAATTTTGTTGCCATTTAACTGTCAATGGGAGTAAAAATTCACTGAAATAAAAAAAAACTATCTTTTTATTATAACATAATTTTGTTGAATTACCTAGTTTGATCTAAATTGCGTCAGCCGATTTCTTTATCCTATGTCGATTATATTATTATGACTAGCGTTATAGCGCTCCGCTGGCCAGATTACCCCACATTCATTCTATCTCTCTCATATGACGCCGGAACATTCTCTTTCTATCACATTATACTTGATATCAGTGTTGCAGTGTATTTTTTGTGAGACTTTTAACGGGAATTATTATTGTGATTTATTAAAAATATTCATGAACAAGAAAGGAGTGTATTCCTTCTTAGGACAACTCTCTTTAACAGATGTAGGCAAAATTGTTACTTAAATTGCTAGCATTACAATACTATACTGCCCATACATAACTTTGTTTATACTTAATTACTTACCCAGTTTCTGAGATTTTTTAACAGGAGTTTATTTATTCAACAGTGTTATAATTGCTTAATTTTATTTGCTTATGTATTAGTGTATATTTTAATAAATAATAATACTACTGAAAATAAAATAAAGTTAATATTTAAGGGGGGCTCCCATACAACAAACGTGATTTTTATGGCCTTTTTTGCTCTATATCAATAATAGCAACAGGTAGGTACTTGAAATTTTCACACAATATTTAGTTATATGTGTGCTTTAATATTTAATAATAATATTAAATTAAAATTAAAAATTAAGGGGGGCATCTCATACAAAAACCACAATTTTTGGTCTAATTTTGCTCTATAATGGTACGGACCCATTCGTGCGCGAGTCCAACTCGCACTTAGCCGATTTTATTAGATAATACCGGCGGCATGATGTTTTAATGCATCGACGGCAATAGCTGGCAAGACGTCTGTGGCGGTACCCACAATTCGCCTAACAATCCTGCATCGCGCTATCGAAGTTTTCTGAGCGCGTCGGTATATTATATACGACAGCTGAAATGTATCACGTGGGCTCCGGCCTGACCGAGCATACCAACTCGCTCGGTCAGAAGATCTTCCTTTGCGGCCTCCACGCATTTCCCACATTGGTGACCCTCGACAGAACACGCCTCCTTCATCATCATCGCTCCCCGCCCCTCCGCACCGCGCCAGCCAGCATCGCCTCATCGGGTACCTCGTCCACTAGCCGCAGTGTACCGCGGCCTGGGCGACTCCGCATCGGCATCATCGGGCTTTCTCACTACACCGACCGGTCAGCAAGCAGAGCACATCTCTCCTGGTCAGCACGTAGCATCGGCCCCGCACGGCAGTTATCCGACTCACTGGATCCCGTGCAGCAGCATCATAATTCCGACTCACTGGGACTCACTGCAACAGTTCCGACTCACTGGAACTCTCTGGCACTGGCGACTCAAGCGACAAGACTTCAAGATTCGACCTCCGGTCTTCGGGGGGGAGTGATGTGGCGGTACCCACAATTCGCCTAACATTAATGCATCGCGCTATCGAAGTTTTCTGAGCGCGTCGGTATATATACGACAGCTGAAATGTATCACGTGGGCTCCGGCCTGACCGAGCATAACACCTCGCTCGGTCGGAAGATCTTCCTTTGTGGCCACTACGCTTATCCCCACACGTCCGTTCACTACTTCATACAAAGTCAACTGACGGTTGGAAGGCCGACCGTCGGGCAATCTGTAGCAATGTCGGAATGGTTGGCATGTCAGCCCCGATTCGGTCGGCCCCGACCAAATCGGGACGTGTGTTCCTACTATAAATCTTAAAAGTCTGCGGCTGGCAGCGTACGCCCCATCACGCTCCTTTCCACGGTCGCGAAGGTTTTCGAGATCCTCCTCCTTAAATACCTGGACCCTTACCTCCCTCCTCGGAGGGAACAGTTTGGATTCCGCTCCCAGCTGAGCACGACCCTTCAGCTGGTTAGAGTGGTCCATCAGCTCACCGCCACTGCAAATAGGAAGAACTCCAGCGTGGCCGTCTTCCGCGACATGCAGAAGGCCTTCGACTCGGTCTGGCACGACGGGCTGGTATATAAGCTAATTAAAGCAGGAGTACCAGCCTTCATCATCCGGGTCCTTTCTGACCGGTAGGACTTTCCGGGTCAGAGTTGATGGAGTTCTCTCGGTGGAGCACCCCATCACAGCTGGCGTCCCCCAGGGGGGGGGGGGGGGGGGGTCGTCTCCCCTGGGCTCTATAACTTCTACGGGAGCGACATTCCCACGCATCCCACAACCATGGCGGCGCTGTACGGCGACGACACGGCCTTTATCGCCTCCTCCATCACCCTGGACCACGCTGCCATCAAAATACAGAGGACGCTGGACCTCCTTACTGAGTGGCTGAGCAAGTGGCGTCTCTCCGTCAACGCGAGTAAGTCACAAGCGCTCGCCGTTACCAGGAAGTTGAGGCTGCCGGCGCCCCTCAAGATCGAGGACTGCGAGATCCCGTGGCGCAGGACGGCCAAGTACCTGGGCGTCACTATTAATCGCCACCTCAATACGCGGCCCCTGCCTGGTACCAGCTGCTATCTGTGACGCGACGAGAGTTGCTCCAGCGGCAGCAGAACAGGGTGCTGCGCCGCGTTGTCGGCGCGCCGCGCTACGTCCGCAACGTCACCATCGCCCGGGAGAGCAATTCATCTCTAGGCTCTCCTCCAACCTCTTCAGGCGTGCTGATGCCTCGAGCCTGGTCGAGCTGGAGGACCTGGCTCCCTGGCACGCTCGCCCACCTGACCGTCTACTGCTTCCCCGTGACACTATCCCCACGGAGGAGGGAGAAATGCGCCGCCCACCGCAGCGCCGGGACCTCTACCTGTCCCGACCGAATTCGGCTTTTCCGGCCATGGAACACCACCTGGTCGTCCCAGGCACCTGGGTTTTCCCCGCGTTATAGTGGGGTTTTCCCCCAAAAAAATGTTTAGTCTCTCTCTGCGCATCCCGGCATTACCGGGTGCGTATTAAACATAACAAGGACCTCCACATGTAGAGGGGCCCAGCCCCTGGACATGTTCCCCCACCCAGGCCCACACCTAGGGCCAGGTGTGAGAAGACATAGCGACCAAATGGCAGCGTACACGATAAAGTTGGCCAATTAAATTGTGAAACTACGCAATTTAGTTGTACGATAGTCGGCCAACTCGAAATTGTATATGTGCGGTGACCCTAACTCCAACAAATTCTACATATCAGTAAGTATGTATGGCTTGGCTGTTTCGTTACTTTACTTTGGAATCACATTTTTTATAAGGCAAGAGAATAAAAGATAAACATTTTGTTATGCATCACTTAATCAAAACTTATTATTTACATTCAACTGAAATTAAACTGAGTTTACAACGTTACATTCATAACACTATTTAATCTTAAGTGTTTTACTTTTAAGATTAAATATTGTTGTCTCGAGGTTGAGAAGGTCCAGGTTGGCCAAAACACAGGCAACTCATGCTGAGACCCGGAGAACCCGCTCTGAAATCTCTGTTGTGTACAAAGCCTTACGCTTTCGAGACGTCCTTGTGGAAATGCCTGAGAGTGAGAGAGAGAGGAAAAGCGTGCAAAATAAAAAGGAAGACTGTCTTCTGTTTCTTTCTATTTACTTCTAATATTACTTCATGTATCTGTATATATAGATATACACCATATACATTCAAGTACGAAGATCGGAGATGTGGAGATACCCTGGGGTAGGACTGCTAAATACCTGGGGGTCCTCATCGACCGTCGTCTCTCCATGGCAGCCCAGTGCCAAGCAGCGGTCGCAGGAGCCAAGGCAGCAGTAGCCCAGCTGTACCCGGCTTACTCGTCACCGCAGATCCCTCTTAATATGCGCATTGCGCTATACAACACCTATGTTCGCAGCCGCCTCACGTACGCAGCCCCAGTGTGGCACCATCTACTCTCTGACCCGCAGAAGCGGAAGCTACAGAGAGTACAGAACAAGGTGCTACGCCGAATCGCCGGAGCGCCGTGGTACGTGAGGAACGAGACCATATCGAGAGATCTGCGCGTGGAGAGCGTTGAGGCGTTCGTCGCGCGACTCTCCAAAAACCTTTTCGCGCGAGCGGACGCCTCGCGCCTATCCGAGCTGGCTGACCTGGCGCCGTGGCATGTACGGCCGCCGGACAGACACCGGCTTCCCCGAGACGCTGTCCCTGAGGACTTCGCGGATACCCCGCCCCCCCCACCAACGAAGAGGAGGAGATTGCACCGCGGCACCCAGCTGCGGTGCCCACTAACACCGTGGGATTGTTCTCCCCCTCCTTTCCCCTGCGCCGGCAATTTACCTGCTGGCGTATTTTTCTTTTCCGCCTGGGGCCTGGCGGCTGCGACAGCCCTATTGTCGTAACCGTCGACCCCACGGCGCAACTTCCCCCCCGTCCGCCAATAATAAAAAAGGCCGGGGTTCGGAAGCTTTTCACCTTACCATTTTCCCAGTTAACTTCCGCCCCGTCCGCCAATAATAAAAAAGGCCGGGGTTCGGAAGTATTTCCCCTTACCTTATTTTCCCAGGTTGCTTTAGTCCGCAGGCGTGGTAGCATGGTGCGTGCGGGAGTGGACTCACACACGTTCCCTTGGTCTAGGCCGGGGCCCGCACCCACCATTTTGCCAACTCTGTCGCGTCTGATGATGATTGTGGCCTGGTCAGGCGAAAAAGGTCGGTCGCGTCCGCCTTAGTCCCCCCCCCCCCCCCCCCCCCCCTTGGTTTTCCCCGCGTTCTGTCGCGGGGGTTTTGTTCCTTAAAACTGTCCCCAAAATTAAATTTGTATTTTCCCATGTAGAGGGGTATAGCCCCTGACCATGGTTTCCCACCCGGGGCTCCTTCGGCGTGTGGGATGTTACGAGGCATTCAAGTACACAATACGGAAAAGGTCGGAACTGAGTTAGGTATACCGTTCTCACTCATATCCCCAAATAAAAGCGAGACACTACGAAAGGAACTGTGGAGAAATTTCATACCTGCGGAGACGTAGTTAAAAGGTAGAAGCCGTATATTTCTGACGTGTGTTTAAAATTGACGGCGTGTGTTTTACAGCGGCTTGGGCGTGAAGAGTTAACAGACACAGAGAGAGACAGACAGATAGACGGACGGTCAGACGGACGGTCAGACAGACGGACAGACAGACAGACAGACGCGTCTTCGCCTAGTAATTTAATGTTCGTATTTTAATTGAAAATAATTAAATAAGAATACTAACCGATGAAATGTTATTCCGTCGCATTTGGAAGTGTTTTTGGAATTATTTTTACAATATCTTATGACACACCAGAGATTTTTTGTGACTTTTATTTTGTTTTTTTATAAATGTCATACGTCTAGTGCGCAGAAGAGCTTGCGGCCGACTCGGCCGTTCCCAATATTTGATCTATCTCTGGTTTTGCCCTACTAGAGATAGGAATAGCTCTCATTAGACATTAGAGACATATATTTTATGTCAATTCAATGTTGGCTGCGATCGGTCATAAGTCAAACCAGAGATAGATTGAATATTGGGAACGGCCGTAAGTGCGTTGCGGCTATATAGATTCTGTTGAATGTGACCAAGCATTGCGTTGCGGTGTCAAGTCTAGTACGTAGTACTTATATGTCAGTGATTATAGAATATTGTTTTCCCGCCAATGATATTCTACTTATACAGATCTGTTACGTCCATACTATTTTCCGGCTTAAATCTCTTCCGAATAATTTTCAAATTCAAAATTGCAAACATTGACAAATTTGACAGATAAGTGAAACAAAAGAAACGAAAAACCATTTACATAAAAGAGACAGTTCTATTTTTAACATCGAATCGTATCGCTATTTCTTCGCCTGAGCTATGACGAAAATTCGATTTTTTCCAGATTGTTCGAAAAAATAATTGAAAATGTAAATAATCGAGGTATTTATTGCAATCAAGACATATTGTGGTAAGAGATTCCATGTGTTTTGTTTTCTTTTGAGTCATAATTATTGGTACATTTTCGAAACACGCACGACGTCATTTTTAATTTATTTAGGTAAGACAAGACGCGGCACGTTCGTGACTGCGCTCGATGCAGACTAAATAACAGACGACCCAATTGGGCCGTATTTGTAGTATCTGCTTTGAGTTTTTCATCATTGTTTCCCGCCATATTTATACTCGACACTGGCCATGGTTAAATGGCGCGGTAGTATATCTGCTTTGAGTTTTTCATCATTGTTTCCCGCCATATTTATACTCGACACTGGCCATGGTTAAATAGCCGAAGTGCCATAATAAGAAAAAAAAATATATGTGTTTGTATTAATCTGTGGTTTGTGGTGTTTGTCATACTGCATTTAGAGTGCGTTTCATCGAATAGTTCCTTTGCCGTCATGTTGGCACTAATGCAAATTAGTGTTGCCTCATTACCCTTACTTGGCTACCTTAAATTAGGGGAGATAATAATATTATGTTATCACAAAAGCTTTTAATAATTCCCTAAAGAAAATTTCATATAATTCTAACTTTCGCCCGCGGCTCTGCCTGCGTTAACGTCTATCGTTCGGGAACCGTTCTTTTTCCCGGGATGAAAGGTACCCAATGTCCTTCATACCCCAGACAATGTGTACCTATGAAAGTTTCATGATGATCCGCTTAGTACTTTATGCGTGAAGGCGTAACTAACAAACAAAGTTACTTTAGCATTTACTAGCTAAAATCCGAGCTTTGTGAATTGTGAGGGCTCGCGTCGTCACACCTTGACTGATTGATGATAACACATCTACATAGTTTTTCCGTAAAGTGTACCACAAAATGTACAGACTGACTGCTGTGGGATATACTAGGGCTCGCTTCGCTCGCCCTGGCCCCTGATAATATACTAGCTTTTAGCCCGCGACTTCGTTCGCGTTTATGTAATTTTCGTCACTAGAAGTGCGTTGCATCAAATAGTTCTTTTGCCTACATGTTGGCATTCCTGTATGTTAATAACGTAAACATGGTAGACACGCTCTGCGAATATTCATAAGTTTTACTGTGTTTAAGGGTGATTAAACTGATGCTGGTAACCCTATTTCACTAAGCTGTAATGGCGGCAACCCGAGCTTGTACACATATTAATGGAATTATTGGGGCCTCGTTACGTTTTTCACGTTCACAAAACTCTTTCACTCTTAGCACCATCATTCTTTCACCACCCTTTATTGTTTTCGGCATGATTTTCTCACGAAATCACAGTAAAACTTGTGAATACTCGCAGAGCGTATCTACCGTGTTTATGTTATTGACAGACAGTAATGCCAACATGACGGCAAAAGAAATATTCGATGAAACGCACTATACATATTCGCGTTCGCCATTCGCCTCGTCAGTCGTCATCGACGAAGCATTCGACCAAAGAGGTACTACGTAACAAGAGGTCGGACTTAGAAGAAAAAAAATAAAGTTCCGTTATTTTTTTAATTGTAGAAATTTAAGTGCATAACCTTTCTCTCTAAACATACCAAATATTAAAAAAAAAAAGAAATGAGCTCAAATAAATGTTTTATTTCAATCAAAATTATTGTACATAGCTAAATAAATAGCCTAATAAGGTAAATTAAACAATAAAACAGATTTAATCCACAAGCTTCTGTTGATTACTATATAATATTCAATTATAATATTACAGTACAGTTTTATGTATTTTATTTATAAATATATTAGAATAGCTGTCTATGCTACTCTACTTGATTGGCATATGTATATGCCAATCAAGTAGAGTAGCATAACAGTAGCAGTAGCAGTAGAGTGACTGTATACAGTAAACTCTATATAGGGAGGGGATTAAAGCTGCGCGTCCACCAGGTCGGAACGTATGGTGCGGACGGCGCGTCGTGTCGTCATATATCTTTGTCAGGCGCAGAATGACGTTCCAGTGCACACAGTAGTCAGTACCATACATACAAAGCAACAAATCCGTCCGCTGCGTACGCTCCGATTTCGATCCAGTGGACGCGCACTTTTATACATACACACTTAAGTATTATTACTTTGTTTTGTTACACCCTGTATACGACAGCTGAAATCTATCGCGCGGGCTCAGGCCAGCTGCATACCACCTCACTTGATCAGAGATTTTCCCTTGGTGGCCGCACCACTCATAATCCTTACCTTCATCCATACCTTCCTTCTCCTCCTAAAATCTCCTTAACAGCTTAACAGCAGTTGCAAACTACTATAGGGACCTAAAAATCTGAAATTAATGAAACATTTTTCATTTACTACATTTCCATACATAAATTATTAAGTATAGTTAATAACCTTATATAATACAATAAAACAATAGACACATTTCAACATTTTCCAAATTAACTGCCCGTGCCCTTTGATTCGCGTCCGAAAAACCACTCCCAACGCGAATGCCACGAATCGCGAGGCGAAGTGCGAGGCAAATAGCGAGTGCCTGTTTACACATTCGTGTTCGTTATTCACCTCGTGATTCGCCTCGCTATTCGTGCGAATGTGTAAAAGCGGTACATCATGGTTTGTCAGTTGTCACTTGTCAGCCGAATTACGAACAGTGTTGCCATTTTAGTGCTTTCTGCACTAAATCTAGTGCATTTTTGGTATGTTCAGTGCGCATCCAAGATTTTTAGTGTCTAGTGCAATTTCTAGTGCTTTTTTCATGTCTGCTGCATGCATGCATGTTATAAATAAATTGATATGGTGGCCTTTTTCTGGAATCATTTCACCGCACACGCTATCTCTCGTATTTACACGAGCAATTTCACGCATTTAAACTTTTCTCTTAAAATTTTTCTCGCATTTAAACGACAATTCGAACGCAGCTGACTGCTATGAACAGCACATGCTACAAGTATGAACTGCCAAGTGAGGCAGTGAGGTTGTAAAAATGATTGGATCCTCCGAGAAATATAAAAAAAAAAGATTCGAGCCAGATACCATACCACAGAAGAACAATAATATTTTGATTTTTTTAGGTTTTTAAGTACAACACAATTGTAAGTTGATTGATTTAATGTCTTAGTTAGGTATTAAAATATATTAAAAACGTTTTGAATTTTATATATTATGTCTTCCTTTTCAAATCCATGCCAATTTTAAATGTGCTTTGAAGTCGAAAATACCACAGATCTAGTGCAATGGGTTGTTTTCTTTTTTAAATCTCCACCAGACGGCGCAACGGTAGACACTTCTAGATTTTCTATTGGTTCCCCACTGATCTGAAATTATCTGCAGGTTGGCATCACTGACTACATATTGGTTGTGTTTCTAAAAATTTCAAAGTGTGACATAAATAAAAATATCTTAAACCTAAGCGATCATTGGCGTAAGCGAATAAGCCAGTATACTGGTAATAGTTTAGGAACACGCTGACATAATAAAACTTGTCAAACTGAAAACTGACAACTGAAAAAGTTTTGGCGGCCATGTTACTTTGAAACTTCTTCTACTTTTTATTGTTGGTGTGGTTTTTATTATTTTTTCCCAAATTGTGTTATTTGGGTTTTTGGTGTTCATTATTGGTAAAATATTGGCCATTGAATATCCGTTATCGTACACAAGTGCAGGTAAGATGTTGTCAAAACCAAAATTTATAATTCCTGTGACATTTGGTGTGAATAACGATAAATAGGGCTATTTCTTCCGTAAGTTTTAACTAAAACATCGTTAATAACTTTATTATTCTATTCGTTGGAATATCATTGTGTCTTTTTCAAATTTAAAAGTATCAAGTTTTACTTTCTTTTGCCCAGTTTTGTAGCAATTATTGATGGTATTACCTGGTATTACCGATAGTTGTCTACCCATACGCCATCTAGTTACTAAAATGGAATATATAAAATTAAAAAAATAAGAAAATGCCTCATTCGCACCGCTTTTAGTGCTCTACAGACTTTGCCTTCTGGCAACACTGATTACGAATATCAGCTGTGAGCCGAATGAAGGCAATTAGGCAAAGGACAAGTAAAATGAAAATTGTTTTGATTTTGTCTTTTAAAACCTTGATAAAATGATTTTGAATTCTTTAAATAAATTAAGAGCCCTTAGCAGTAGCTATTACTTAAATAGAAGTGTGAGATTTTCAAGCCAAAAACCCCAGGTCGCATCAAACGATGGATTACAACTTAGTGATAATTGTGTGCAAAAATTAAAACACTTATGTGAGGAAAATACATTTTTAAGACTGTGTGTTGAAAGTGGCGGCTGTTCAGGCTTCCAATATAAGTTTGATATCGACAGCAAAATAGGCGATGACGATAAGTAAGCTTGTAACATTCTTCTTTTTCAATCTGAAATATTGCGCAATTTTTATCCCTATTATGAGGGATCGTAATGTTATTTCTACATAATAATATTACAAATTGCTATTTACCTGTTCCCTTTTTGAATTCTTTGTTTTATTTAAACTATGTAAGCGGAATTTAGAAATAACATGAATTTTCAGAGTGTTTGAGAGAGATGGAGTAAAGGTGGTAGTGGATGAAACATCATTGGAATATATAAGGGGATCAACAATTGATTACCACACGGAGTTAATAAGATCTGCATTCCGAGTGGAGAAGAATCCCAACGCTGATATTGGCTGTTCATGTGGAGCGAGTTTTTCTATAAAAATTGACTAACAGCTTGAAATGTGATATAGTGTATATAGCCCGTATATATAGTAGTGATAATAATATTATATTTAATGTAGTTTAAATTATTATATTATTTTTGTTGGTTTTTAATTAGACTTATTTCTTACCTATCCTGGTTATAAAGGCTAAGACAATAATTTCTTTACTTATTTTGTACAGGGGAATTATTTCTTTTAGTTCAATAGGCTCCAATATTGTTAAACATAAGTCAAGGATGGGAATTGAGGACATAGCGCAAACATTTTGATGGTCCCAACGAATAAACGTGCAATCGAAAAACAACAACTTTTCAGGAAGGCTAAAAAATTTTTGGAATCACATATAGTACGGGAGCCCTAGAACAAATTTTTTTGATTACTATCAAGCCAATTTTTTGTAAGCAGCTTCATTTTGATAAGACCAACAACATTTTTATTTGCGAAAAATCTCGAAAGTGGTAGCTAACAGAGATATAAAGGATTTCATACTTTGAATTGATGGTCCTAAAATATGGATTGTTTTATTTGTAGGACAATGTTACTCTTAATCCTCCGATCGTCGATTCTTGGAAATCTATGGTTATTCTATTATTGTCTCGATCACCGGTGATCTTACGGGGCTTGATAAGTTAATTTGTATAACTAATAACCTATCAATAAACAAAAAATCAGCTTGTTAGGGTTCAGTTATAGGGTTCTGTAATCAACAAAACTTGGTTGACTACTGAACCCTAAAATGGAACCCTAACAAGCAGATTTTATGTATATTGATAGGTTAATAGTTATTTAATTTAAGAGTAACATTGTCCTACAAATAGAACAATCCATATTTTAGGACCATCAAATCAAAATATGAAATCCTTTCTATTTCTGTTACCTACCACTTTCAAGATTTTTCGCAGATAAAAATGTTGTTTGTTTTATCAAACTGAAGCTGGTAAAGGTTCGGAAACCTACCCCAAAATTGATGGGGAGCGGGGGTGAGGGGGGAGGGGGAGGAGTGGTAAACACCCCCCCGTACCAAATCCACACTGAGAAACCCCCCAGTTTTCTACTCACCTTTAAAATTTTCGGAATTCTGAGGCTACATCATATTTTATTCTCGGCAATTTGCATAGTGTTTTTTTAACGCCTTTAACCTAACCTACAGCGTGTTTTGTGACGGTCGCCGGCTGCTGCCGCAGCACAGTCACAGTTCTAAGTTTCTAACCTAACCAACTTTTGGACTTTCTGGATTGTGTGCTTCCGCAGCACGCTCGCTGCGCTCGCTTGGCTCCCTCTGTTGTGGTCTAAGTTCTAACGGTCTAACCTAACCTACTTTTAGACTTTCTGGATTGTGTTTGTTTTGGCGGGGGGGCTGCGCCCCCCGAGCCCCTCTTTACGGTTTCCGGTATCCGTGGTTAAGTATTTTTTTTATTTATTTATCAATAAACTTTAAAGAATACAATCATAAACTTAATTTAATACAGTGTATTACATAAACCATTACTGGTTTTTAACCGACTTCCATAAAGGAGGAGGTTATATGTTCGGCTGTGGATATTTTTTTTTTTTTTTATTTATTTTTATTTTTGTATGTTCAACGATTACTCCGCCGTTTGTGAACCGATTTTCAAAATTTTTGTTTTGTTCTATTAGGTTTCCCTCCAATTTGGTCCCATTTTCACAAAAGTGGTGATCTGATGATGGGATCCATGAGTAATCGAGGGAACTCCTCAAAATTTATATGGAAACATATGGTGATTTTGGTTTTATGAGAAGTATCCTAAGCATATGCTACCAAAACGCAAGATTTTGCACCAAGGTATACTATGGTTCCGAAGATATAAAGAGAACTCCGGATTCCTTATAGATACAAGTTTGGGGGTTTAGGCGCTGTTTTAAGAACTGAAAGCATTTATGCTACTATGCAAATGAAATTCATCATCATCATCATCATTAGGTACCACGTCAGGGTCACCAGTGTCACATGGTTGTATATGGATACAATATGCCCCCACAACACCATAATTATATCGAGGGGTGAAAGGCTAATGGCGTTAAGCGACATTTTTGGAACTTTACAGGAGAGCGTTTTAAAGTTTTTAAAATCAGAAAAAAATTCGTAAAAAATCAGTTTTTCGGTTAATTTAGATTCCAAGTATACAGTTTTTTTCGTAATTAAATCCTTCATCACATGTTTTAGTTTTAAGTCAATAGAATAAAGGGTTACAGAAATAAATGTCGCTTGAGTTAAAAATGCTTATTTGTTTATTTTTTGAGAGTACCTAAGGATAAAGGACTTAAGTTACGCTTCGCCTAGATTTTAGAGTAAAGCTAAATGATTTACGGTACAACTGTTATTATAATAAGTGAGAAGCTAAATGATTCAAGAAGGTAGCTATAGTAATTTTTGAGTAAAGCCAATAGATTGAACTACATATCTATGGCTGCAACAGAATACGTCTAATAGGCTGAAATATAAATTCAACCCTATTTTAGGTGCAAGATAAGTGACTTAAGCCACGATCAACTTTTTAATGTGGTTGACCTAAATCCTCAAAATATTTAATTTTATTTGAGATTGGTCGTTGAAACCTTAACAAAAACTTCACAGCATCAAAATTGCAGAACATTCAACGAGAGTTTTCCATGATGCTAGACGAGAATAAAATAAAAATAAGTATTGAAAAAGGAGTGAGAGGAGAGAATTAACTACAGATAAAAAATTAAAAATGACTAATTATTTTAGCAAAACTGAAAAATATTTCAGTAACAAAAAATAAATCGTGTATGTTAATATCTGTACCTAATATCAATGACATTTATTAGAACCTATTAATACTATAACAATCTCACTGTCCGATCACTGTTACATAAGGTTTGACATTCACGACAGTATGCCTGGGAAAGAGGTAACTTATAATAATCCAAAGGCCACAAACTGGAGTGTATTCAGGGAGGAACTGCAGATAACCTCGCAGCAATCAACAAAGCTGTCAAGACCGTAAAACAACTGGAACTAACGGTGGGGGAGCTGGAGCATAGCTTGAATGATGCTTACCTCAGAAACTGTCCTGTTAAGAAAACGTTAAGTAAACTTAACGTACCTTGGTGGAGCGGTACTCTGGCGCAACTCAGAAAAGAGGCCCGAGCTCTGTTTAACAGAGCCAAAAGAGACGGGAACTGGGACGCATACAGAGCCGCCCTGACGACGTTTAATAGGAAGCTAAGGAAGGCTAAAAGACGCTCTTGGTCAAGGTTCTGTGAGGAAGTGAATTACACCTCGCAAACCTCCAGACTATACAAAGTCATATCTAAGGTCCCTAGCTCTCATCCTAGCAGTGTGAAGATGCTAGATGGTACTTATATTAAAACGGCGGAAGAAAAGCTAAAATTACTAGCCGAAGCCAAGTTCCCTAACAGTATCCATCTCGAAAGACACGAAGCCTTCTCTCATACGATTGTTAAAACCAGACCATCAGTTGACGATTGAAGACGAGCTTCCACGATCTTTAAGCCTGGCTAAATCAAATGGGCAATTGACAGTTTCAAGCCTTACAAGACCGGCGGCGAGGATAATATATTTCCGGCCCTTCTACAACAGGGCAATGGACATTATCCTTCCTCTACTACTGAAAGTATTCAGAGCAAGTTTCGCTTGGGGCTACATCTCATTGGCATGGACAAGGGTAAGGGTGTCCTACATACCCAAGAGTGGGGACAGGGACTCTACCAAAGTCCTACAGATCAATAATTAGCCTCACCTCTTTCATGCTTAAAACAATGGAGAAGGTGGTCAACCTACACATAAGGGACACCTATCTTACTAAAAATCCGCTGAATGAAAGACAACATGCCTACCAAAAAGGCAAATCTACCGAGGCGGCGACAGACAGACAGACAGACAGACAGACGGACAGACGGACGGACAGACCGAAACTATAAGGGTTCCTTGTTGACTACGGAACCCTAAAAAAGAAATAAAATACACTCAACATTCTTCATATTTTATTAATTATACAATTAGCCATAATAAATAATCGGCCAAGTGCGAGTCGGACTCGCGCACGCAGGGTTCCGTACCGGTATGGAGTGAAAGTAGACAAAAAAATGTGATTTTTGTATGGGAGCCCCCCTTTAATATTTACTTTATTTTAATTTTATTATTAATTATTGAAGTACAAATATAAGTAAGGATTTAATGAAAATTTCAAGTGCCCAACTATTACCATTATTGATTACGAGCAAAAAAGCCCAAAAAAATCACGTATCTTGTATGGGAGCCCTCCTTAAATATTTAATTTATTTTGTTTTTAGTATTTGTTGTTATAGCGGCAACAGATATACACAATCTGTGAAAATTTCAGAAGTCTAGCTACAGCGGTTCTTGAGTTACAGTCTGATGACATACAGACAGACAGACAGACGGACAGACATCGAACTTCGAAGTCTTAGTAATAGGGTCCCGTTTTTACCCTTTGGGTACGGAACCCTAAAAACTTACTTTGCACTGTAGCCAGTATTAGATTGAAAAATCTTGTAAAAAAGTGCAACTTATTTTTATTTAGTAATATATATTGCAAAGTTATAACTAACAATTATATTATGACAGTATAAGATTCTAATATAATATGAGGAAAGGAAACTTTATTTAGTGAGATTGGGATGCATTGATCCAAACATTGGCAGCGGGCAAAGTGAGCTTGGCATCAGCCTTGCCAGCAGAATTGGCAGCAGACCTGCAAAAACATGAGCGTCAAATTATTATTATATCTTTAACAACACAATATATATATATGTATATATATATAAATATATATATATATATATATATATATATATATATATATATATATATATATATATTGTGTTGTTAAAGTTGTGTATGTTGTTAAAAAAATATATATAAATAAATATTCTAAACGTAGCCAGAAAAAAAATTCCCATCATACTTCTGAATTATGGAATATTTAAAAATGGTCAAAAAATTAGTTTTTGTCAAGAAAATGAATCCTATAACGCTGATTTTTTCCTATAAACCTCGACACAATAGACACTACTGATTATGAGTGCATTTTAGCCATCTAATGCTTGGTTTCTGATGTTTCTTGACAAGAATTTATCTTTATTCCATTCTTTTCAATAACTAGTTATCGTTGATTGCTTAGAGTGGGTTGCACCAACGTACTTTAACTATAACTTTAACTTTAACCATAACAAAAAGTCAAATGAACTGTCAAATCCCTAGTAAAAGTCCATTATGGACGCCATATTTGACCTTAACTTTAACTACGCCTCTGGTGCAACCCACCCTTACAATACTTGTGGATTGACGCGAGAGCGAACAAACATGCTATAAAATAAATAAGTTTCTGTCAAACTGAGATACCATGCGCATGCGCAACTTCTAGCTCAGCTATACTCAACCTGCGGCCCGCCCGCGCCGGGGCTTTATCAGGCTCGCGAGATTTTAAACCATTTTGAAATTCACGCCTACCGGCAAAATAGTTAAAAGTTATCGTAAAAGTCGTGAAATTTACCCACTTTTAAATGGCTAATATTGAAGAACGTTATTTTTTCAAGTCTATAAAAGTTGGCTGTGGCCCGCGCGACGCCAAAACTAAAACGAGTTTGTGGCCCGGACAAAAAAGGTTGAGTACCACTGTTTAGCTTGTCTTATTGTGTCTCAATAGTGACTCCACTGAGACACATTGTGGTGTAAGTGCCATTGGAAAGTAACTCTTACGGCAATTCTGCATTAAAGGTGAAGGCATCGTTGACGTTCTTGACGTTGTGTGGCGAGTATCGGTTGTACAGGCCCCAGATACTGTTCATCAGCTTGCTGTTGTATTTCAGCGGAGTCAGCTCCAGCACTGGAAGATAACGTACAAAGACTTTACAATTTACATATTTCCAAAACCAAGTATTATCAGTGACGGATTAAAACTACTTGATGCCCTAAGCAATGTCCATGCCTGTGCCCCCCCCCCCCCCCCCCCCCCCCTATGCGTAAGGGTTAATCCGTCACTGAGTAGTGTACAGAAATACAAACTTTGCGCAGAAGAATTAAAACATATTGTTTTTAGTTATGTCGATTTTAACACAATTCCACGCAAGTCTATTAGGTCAGCTCGTAAGCTACTTGTCAAATGTTATCGTAAAATCCTCAGCGAGTCCAAGTAACCCGCGCAGGCCAACCAGTCAAAACAGTAGTGAATAGTGATGCAACAAAGTGTTTGCCTACGCAATTATTGCTACGTCATACTTGCGTGTAATATTGTTACGTAGGTAGTATTGTAATGGAAAATTTTGTTCGTGGGCGTGTCTCTTAACGGTTTGTTTATTGGCTTCATCGAAATTATTTACTTCTAAATTGAAATTCTTACGCAATCATACTCCTATTGTTTGGCGTTCTAGATTTAATTAACCTATGTAGTATGTACCTAGGTACCTAAATCTAAGCTCTTGAGTATTCTAGAATCTAGAAACTTACCTATTTTGTCTTATTCCTAAAACAACGCGCGCCCGTAGCTTTCAGGATGAGAAGAATCTCATAGGCGTATGTTTTACCTAAGTCTGCGACCATGCCTTATTTGATGCTTCAAAATGAAAACTGTGGAATATAATAGCAGTAATAAGTCCTTACAGTTGGTGTTGAAGAATTTGGTATTTTCATCGTTTCCTTTCTTCACGTTGCTGACTTTCATATTGCGCTGGGTCTCCCGGATCTTGGCAGCTGAGAATGCAGAAGGTGGTATAGCGGCCATGTTTTTCTGACAATCTGCAAATAAGAAGAGTTCTTAGTTTGTACTTACAAATGTAGTTAGGTACAAAATTTTTAAAGGCGAATCAAGGCACAAAATAAACATGTAAAATTTCGTTTATATAAAATTCTGTGATTGTACCTTTTAGTCGGTGCATTTAGGTATCTCGTAACAACACAATATAAGAACTAGAACCTATGTAGTGCTTGTATGCAAGTATTTGAATTTTAAAGTATATACATAGAGTCGGTAGGCATAAAACTGTGTAAGTAACTAATAAACAAGACACAGATATAACAAGATAAACTGTACGTAACTCCTGAGTAGTTAATTAGAATACGCCTTCGCTTTTTTGTTAAGTATCGCAAACTTTTATAGCTTGTTTGTGATAGCCGATAGCGATAGGTAGATATTTCCATTCTACCTGTTTACTATCATACTACATAGTAACAACTTAAAAATAAGTAGAACAACATTCGCGAACTTTGATAAGACACAAAATATTAGACGGAACACGGATTGAGAGCCTGAAACTGATAAAGAAGCTTATATTTTCGCAACGAACTGTTGCTATTTAAAAAACATAGGCACTTTAACTATTATATTGTGAACAGTGTTTTTCTGCTCATTTACGTCTAAAAATGCAGATTAGATATAGATATAGGAAGACAATAAATGGTTCATGAATTTATAATTTAATATAATATTATTAAGTAGGTGTAACACTTGTAGTAGGTGTCAAATAAAATTATTAGTGAGTAACTTAAAAATATATTACAATAAGTATAGATATAGAAGTGGTTCGGTCGTTCACAAAAAATGTACCTTGTACCAATGGTACTTTACTTTCCTGGTGGCTGGAGTGCAGGTGGAGGAGTCCCGGAAGGTAGGTTGTAGATGGTTAGGTTGCGGAAAAGCAGGACGCAGGCAGGAAGAATTCGGGTAGGATGTAGGAAGGACGCAGGCAGGTAGAATTCGGGTAGGATGTAGGAAGGACGCAGGCAGGTAGGTAGCTCTCGCAACGACTGCAGAGCCCGTCGCGGTGATCCCTTGAATCAGCATCCAGACATTTTTATAATTGCCCAGATTCTTACTTTGACGGCGACATCAAATCTTTAAAACTACCAGCCAGACAAGATTGTAAAGTACAGTTATTGCATGCTAGTTATTATTGGTGAGGCAGTCAAAGAACACAAAATAAAAAGCAAATACAGAAAAATAAATAATAATCATCATAACAAAATTGAGGGTGAATAATTATTATAAAGATGAAAATTATAATATCTTACAAGTTATTAATTAATGTAAAAAAAGACTTATTTCTGATACACAACGAAATAAATATTTACAAGAACTTTCTATACCCATTTAGTTACATTACCAAGAATGGTCATATTTATGAAATTGAGTAAAAATATAAGTGGTTTATAAAGTAAACTTAAAATAATTATTGCAACACTTACCCAAGTGGGGATAGTATATATTATTATTTATAAACTGCAAAAGTGGAGAAATTATTTAAGTTTTCCCAAGTATAGAAAAAATTACATATACAACCTCATTCATAAGATTTGTAGGAACAATAAAATCGTTACATAGGTACCTACTGTTAAACATTAGTCATTACTATAAAGTGTCTACACGAATGTAGAAGTAATTATTATAATAGAAACTTATAACATAGAAGATAGAGTATACTATAGAATAATAATGGATACTTAGGTACATAGACTTCGTCATAACATCAACCATAATCAAAAACAATGCGTTCATCAAGCAAGCAATCCCCAAAAATGTTTACTACTTATTTTTACACGTCGCTTAATTACAAAGAAGTGATATAAGTGCTCCAAAATGTTGATAACGAGTCTATTTTTAACCCCCAACAATGAGAACAAATACCTTTACAGCGCTGGATTGAATCTTGAGCAATTCTGCTGATGGCCGCAATGTTGAAAGGGATGCCGCTGCAAGTGAAGGAACTCAGGGAACCAGAAGGCACCATGTAACCACCGAGTTGAGTAGACAGGAGAGAGAAGAGGTCTACGGCGAGTAGACAGTTAGGAGCGTAGTAGTTGGTGTCTCGAATGCGACTATTCAAAATGGCAGTACGTGTCGCCTTAGGGGTTATCGTGCGTATTGGGTCAGGCGATAACTCAATTTTACTTCCACAGTCCACTGTTGTAGGGCAATACTTGGTCACGTTGAAATATTAAACTGACGAATTATGAGATAACATCGATTATCTACTTAAACACCCCTCTTTTTTGTCGGGGGTTAAAAAGACTCAACTCGGAATATTAAACTAGATAGTACCTAATTGACGTTGTTAAGTTTCAGTTAAGTAGTTAAGTTTTAGTTTAGTGAAGTTTCTTAAGATATGAATCGTCTCCATAAATAATATGTAGTGGTTATATTATTATTAGGTATGGTATGTAATTAAGTAAAGAATAGTCAATAAAAAGCTCTAGCTTTTTAAATATTTTTCATATTTTTATGTAAGTCTGACAAAACGCTAAGAATTAAGATGACAGTATTATGTTATACTTAGGTATAGGTAAGATAACAAAATCGGCCAAGTGCGAGTTAGACTCGCGCACGAAGGGTTCCGTACCACAATAGAGCAAAAATAGGCTGAAAATTGTGTTTTTTGTATGGGATTCATAATTTCCTTTAATTCATCAAGCCCCAGACGGTCACCGGCGTCCGAGACACAATAGAATATCTATTGTGTCTCGTTTTCCCAGGATCGACGGGTTAATTATTATTAATTTATTTAAAATTTATTATTAATTATCAAAGTACAAATACAACTAAGTATTTCGTGAATATTTCAAGTGCCTATGTGTTGCCGTTATTGATATCGAGCAAAAAATAGCAGAAAAAATCACGTTTGTTGTATGGGAGCCCCCCAATTTATTTTGTTTTTAGTATATTTTGTTGTTATAGCGGCAACAGATATACACAATCTGTGAAAATTTCAGAAGTTAAAATTAATTTATTGTGTCTAAGGACTGGAAAACCCAACATTTATTATACTATAAAGTGTAAAACAATGTTATTCATGCAACTTAGGAAACACCTGGAATAAATTGATTTTAATATAATTCTCGTGCAAATTGCAATTAATTAATTTTAAATAGTAATTCTGTCCGAATAGATTAATATTAAACAGACAACAGTAGAAATAGTAGACGTTGTAAAGATGACTGTTGAGTATTTTTAAGAAAGGTTATCACTAGACGCAAGACTTCATATCACTTATCACTAATTAGGCCTATCACACCCCTCGAGGCGACAGACAACAATGTTAAAATATAATGAAAAAATATGTGATGATTGATAAAACTTAACAAGTTAAGTATAAATTATTATTTAAATATCAATTTTATTTGAAATAAAATTGTTTTATTTCTAAATAGATTTGAATCAAATACTTTCAGTACGTCGTAGCTATAACTGGTGCTTAGTGGTGCCTACCACCGGGCGCCGGTTCATTCCCTTTAAGGGTGGGTTGCACCAACTTACTTTAACTATAACTGTAACCTTAACTTTAACTATAACTACAGTGCAAAATGTCAAATTTTTGGTTAAGGACGCCATATTTAACGATAACTATAACCGCTCATACTTATATCGATTTTTTTTTCGTGAAAATGTACTATGGCTCACAGTGTTGTTATAACAAATATTTTTCCTGTCGATTATTACGGATAATTTTATACTCTCAATGTAGCTTTAACAAAAAATAAACGCAACAGACATCTGTCAAATTCCGTGGTCAAAGTTAAGGTTAAAGTTAAGTTAGCCTTAACTATAACCATAACTTTGACCATAACTGTAACTATAACCACGCCTCTGGTGCAACCCACTCTAAAATGTCAATTTAAAACACAGTAGGTTTTTAGAGTCAATAACTCTGACTAATTGTTCATATTTTACCTAAGATTAAAGTGTTGTGTCCTAATTCCCAAAATATAATACCTTTTAGACTATTTAATAATAATTAGAAGACCTACCAAATAAAATACAACTACCTTCTTTTTAGGAAGTAGCATGGTCCTTCGCGCGTGAGATGTAGAGCGCTGCACGCTGGTCTAACGCACAGCGCACTACAATCCATTGAGATTTACGTAGTAACTAGTAACTGTAGTAAACTGTGCTTATACATAAATTTACATAATATGTGTATAAAGATAAAAATTAAAATAATAATTCTAAATGGTCTGTTATTTGTAGCAAAACCTAAATTTATAAATTAATAAAATTAAGGTGACAAAACTCTATGCGAAGATTCAAAAAATCTTTGCATAATAAGCTTGTAGTTGTTACTACGGCATGTAGCTGATTATTATTATTAATGCGTTAGAATCGTCGTCATACCTAGTGTTTGTACATGGCTGATGCCACAGTATGTGAGTTTTTGTACCGTTCTCTGTCACAAGTCAGATTGAAAAGTAATAACGAGTGGTAAAACCGTTTGAGCTTAAAGTACAGTTGCACCACCTTACATAGCGGGCGTTGACCCGCGGGCACGGCCGAGTCACCACTCACCGAGATTTCGTTGCACCTAGCCCAGGTCACTGACCTGGGCTGTCCCACACCAAACTGTACATCTGTACTAATTACAGTAAACAACCTAGATGACAAAGAACCTTGTTTAAAAATACAAAAAATATACTTAACTGCTTTTTATTATGTAGGTTATATGGTGCTTTACATCATAGGTGGTTGTCTCCGATCTCGATGTTTTGGTTGCTAACAAACCGTGTTTATGACCTTATAGAAATTAAGTAAATGATTATTAATATTATCTACACTTCACACGTGAGCTTCGAAGAATTAAATTAGTGGTTGTGAAGAGAAGTGACTTTTTGATATTAGACGACGGCATTCGCTTTCCATCAGATGATCCGTCTATTAGTTTTAATTCTTTTAAAAAAGCCTGCACTCGCCCACTCCTCAGAGCCTTCAGGCTTTTAATTCCTTGGAGCTCACGTTTCAAAATAAATTATAAGTAGCTCTAGGTAGCAGCACTAGTAATTTTATACAAGCTATAGCCTATATTAGCCTATAGTCTATACCAGGGGTCACCAATTAGTTTCGCTCGGGGTCCATATTAAGAAATGAAACGACCTTCGCGGTCCACACATAAAAAAAAATATTAAACAAAGGTAATTACGGAATTTACAAAGGTAATTTATTTACATTATCAATGAGAAAAGTGTAAATTTTTGTAGCTAATTATCTCTCTGAAGTTTGGAGTGAAATATTGGTGCAAGCTATTGACATTAAATCCTGGAGCTGTTCATCTGTGTGTTCATCAGTAAGTCGAGACCGAAATTTATTTTGTAACGAAATTCATCTTCGAAAATACTCGGTCCGCAACACAATGGGTCGGCGGTCCGGATGCGGACCGCGGTCCGCTATTTGGTGACCCCTGGTCTATACCTACCTATGTATAGTACAATACTACTACTAAATCCTATTGCGTTCATATTGATTTTGTCAGATTTCTGAACCTCATATCTTGAAAATTGCGAATAAATTTTTTAAGTTACGTACCTACGATCTACATGTTACGTCAGTACATGACCACACTCACATATAAGTTATAACTGAGGACCAAATCTATTGATAGCTGATTTATATAGGCAGCTTATATCTAAATATTAAAACGAGAGACTATCAGAGAGACGTAGATAAAATATTATAAGATTTTTGCACGCAAATGATGTAATAATAAATAAATAAAATATGTTACAGTAAAAAGAAGCAGTTATATTTTATTTCGTTTATCTATCAAATTTAAGTATTTCAACGACTGTAATGTTTTTTTTCACCAACCATGAAATGTCCCATAGCGACAATTAACACATTCAGTGCCTTTAACACACCATGTGTGTCCACACTAATCTTTATCGCCATGCCACTGGCACGCCGGGCGTGCTCTCCATTTTTCATCTATATCTCAAAGATAAGACAGTTTTTTTCACCGAAACTCTCAGAGCATAAACTTTGTGCCGTAAGCTAATGAATTCTTAAGTGGTTCCATGATCTGATATTTTTTTTATGTTATCGAAAATAATTTATTATGCAATGCCGCGAACATGCCAGGTGTGTTCATCTACACGAGTTCTCAACCTTTTATATCTGGGTGCACGGTATCTATATTGTTTGGTCAATTTACTTTAAGAAAGAGGGGCATTTCGTACCCACTTATGTAGCACTTTAAGACATAATATACCAAATGAATGGGCTTGAAAAGTTGAACATTTTATTGTATGACGAAAAATATTTAATAGTTAGGGAGGGGAAGATGGCATTTCGCGACAAGCTCGAGCTTGTATAGGCTTCCGACACGTCGGACACAAGTTCCGACAAATTATCATGGTATAGAAATTAGATTTCTCACATGGTGGGACTGTGTGTTAAAAAAATGTTTTAAACCGACTTCCAAAAAGGAGGAGGTTATACGTTCGGCTGTATAAATTTATTTTTTTGTATGTTCAACGATTACTCAGCCGTTTGTGGTCCGATTTTCAAAATTATTTTTTTGTTGTATAGGGTCTAACTCGAATTTGGTACCATGTTCACAAAAGTGGTAACCTGATGATGGAATCCATGAGTAATCGAGGGAACTCCTCAAAATTTATATGGAAACATATTATGGTGATTTTGGTTTTATGTGAAGTATACTAAGCATATACTACCAAAAATGCTCACCTTCTACTTTTGGACGTTTATTTGATGGGGGACTATCTGCTTGCGTCGCATCATCATCATATTCCCCTGTTTCTAGCTCATATTTTGTATTGTCTAAAAAAAATCATAAATAAGTAACCAAAGGTTGACAGTCACTGATCAAATTACGATAAATACTTACCTCGAAATCTATTTACTGCCATAATTAAACCTTCAAGACCACAAACACTTCAGAAAACAAAATATATCTTCAGTAACTCAAGAAGGACTAATGAATAAGCACGTTTGAAGTCGAAATAACGTTTTTTATGATTTTACCTCTTTACAGTGCCAGCGAACACACCTAGTGTGCCATGTAATTTCATCCTGCAATGCCGAGAGCACACCTTTCATAGTTTGAGTTTTTAATAGGGCGGCATCGCTGGGAACTTTTAGAAAATCGTGGTGGCATTGAATGTGCCTTAATAATTTGGCTGTAGCGATATCGATTTTCCTCAGTAATGACTAAAGCTAAGAAATTAAAGTTCATTGTCAGTATTCATCATGTCTTTGTCTTTGAATTACCCATAGCATAACACGATTGGTCAACTTTTATAACACAGAATAATCAATCAAAAAGATCTCTGTAAAAAAAGGGATTCTAATTTTGCCAACAGAGAGTGATTAAGCTTCCAAAATTTGTACATAGATTGGTTCAAGCATACACTATAATTTGCACATAGCTTATATGAAATATATTTATGGTTTTTAAATTACGCGACAAAAACCATTTTGTCGCATTACGCCTTTTCCATTTCTTGTTTTCTATGAGAGGTTTGGCCGGCCTCTCATAGAAAACAAGCAATCTAAAACATATCCGCTAGGGGACACTTAGCGGCCGGTCGGTGAAAACGGGCATAAGCCCAACCAATTAATATTACCATGGTAATCATTTTATCAATTCAAATGGTTTTTATTGAGATTGTAATCTTCTTAATACATAACTTAATATATTACACATTTTCCCTCCTTATTTAGATTTTAACAAAAATTATTCAAAGGTGTATCAGACAAAGACAATCAGACTGTATTCGCTGTGCTGTTGAAATATCTTTCAGTGGTAACACTGTAAGCTTGTGGCTTATGTCTGCAAATAGTTTCCTAATATAGCAAATTGTATGCATTACTATTATAAGGTGATGTAAATTGAAATGTGGAGTAAATTAGACACCGATCAATATTGTAAACATATATTTGCGCTTATTATCTATACGATTTCAAAAATTACACATTGCAATGATTTAATGAATAATATCAAATTAATTTCAATAATATTTTAAAATTTTCATAATCGATGAATAAATTACTTGAGGTAGAGCTACATTTTAATAATGAGGTGGTTAAAGCTACCTTAAGTACTCGGTGCTTCGATTTCACTTAACAAAATTATAAATGCTGTCATTATTAACATTTTAAGGGTCGACATGTTAAATTTATTGTACAATATGGTAACATCTGGCAAGTTTTGTTCAAATTGAGTATTGGTGTAGAATTTGTAGTTTATTTTTATTAATGATTAATGAAATAAATAGCGTCGTTGCAAATGATTTCAGACTGGCGTCGTTAAATACTGCTTAGTTCAGTCAGCACCCATACAGATTATCTAAAACAAATATTTAAATACTATAATCTAATTATATTATTACGACAGTAAAACCAATTTGTTAACGGTTCTGACAATCTTCGTTAGTCCATCAGCATGAGAGACGATATATGAAAAAGTTAATTTCCGAAAACCATTAACATCATAGTCTCACTGTACTTTGATTTAATGATTTTAATATGACACTTAAATATGTTAGAAATGTTTTTGATTGGTAAAAAACATGTTAAAAATCTTATTTCACTATTGTACAAAGATGATAAAAACTGTATAAAAGTTTCACTCAGTTGTACATATACCTATTTAAACAGTCGTTAAAATATATTTATTGTACACTTTAAGGCAAGCAGAAATTAAACAATAAGAAAATGTCTCATGCAAATAAAATATATTGAACAGATCCTTAATTTGATTTTTTTAAAACTAAGCCTGAAATTATTGTGGCATTGTGGCATTGAGCAGGTTAGTATCTTTAATCAAGTCTTCGTTACTTTACAACAATAATATTTATAAGAAATAAAAAATAAATAAGTCAGATACTTAAAATAATCAAAACAGTCAGCATTTATCGTTTCTTTTACGCAGCACTTTCATTCATCATTTAGAAAATGGGAGACTTTTGAAACTAACAAGTAGAAAATTAATTATTAAGAGATAATTTTAAAAGGAATGATTTTTCTACATTTAAGTGCCTAAAGAAGTTTTTTGATTGATATATTTTAGAACAGGAAAAATTAAGCGCCACCTATCGTCGCTACTAAGAAACACTGGTTTTGTAAAAGGCAGCATTGAAGGCTGTTTGCGCATATCTACACAAACCACAAAAAGCGACTGATAGTTCTACTGATGAGACAGTAAACCTGTCAAACCCTTTTAGGCTATCTTTACCGGCATTGAATATCTATCGCCATTTCGCCGCTTAGCAGTGTGCAAACAGCCTTAAAGTGAAGCATAAAGTTAATATACCTACAGGAATAGAGCAACAATATCGAGCTGTCAAACGAAACCAAAATTGGTTTACATCTGTATGTAAAAATATGTGTACGTATACACTTACACAAGCATGATTGAACATGAATTCTATGAGATTTTGTCAACGTGCCGATAAGTGCCGACTGGACGTCAAAAAAAGAGTTCTGCTATCACACGTCTCTTTTTACCACGCAGTGTTACTGATAGTGACATCTCGTTTGCTCAGGCCTTTGTTTCTCTATTCCGCTAGGTATATTAACTTTATGAAGTGAAGTCACATAGCTTCGTTGATCGCAACAAAACTTAAATGTTAAACGTATGTTAAACATTTAACATTGTTTTATAACAGGCCTGATTGAGGCGTTGCCGTTGTCTTACGTGGTGTTTTGACGGAATGGCCGTAAGGAGATGATGTGACACCGAAGATTTCATTCATGGGCAGATGGCAGATCCATTTAGCTTGGTAGAGTTATGTCAATTCAAATGTTAGACGCCATCTGTCGGCTGGATTATCCGCGATCTGCCTATAAATAGAACTTTTCTGATACTCCATCGACGCAACGAAGCTATGTGGCATACAAATAACAAGGGTGCTTAGTCAAAATGCATTCGCTATTTTCGATAGCCAAGTTAGATGTCAAAAACGTATGTATACGTATATTTTAACATCTGACTTCTCGAAACTGGCGATTGCTTTTTGACTAGGGGACCAGAGCAGTATGACAACGCTCCTAATTGAAGACGTGAGTGAAAGAACACGATAAGTAACATTTTGTAACATACGGACATTTACTCATTTTTTCCCTTATAATTTGAACAGCCCTTGTAATTTATCTACTTCATCACCTGGCTAATATATCTGGCTACACATAAAATGCACGGTTATTTATTTCAAATCATTGGAACGAAGTTCCTTATCGCGCATTGCGAAAGGGGGCTAGACGAAAAGTTGTAACGCGTCACACACGAAAGTGTGTGTCGCGTCTCTCTCTCTCTGTCTCGCATTGAACAGTGTGGTGTAGCCATAAAGTTAATATACCTAGCGAAATAGAGAAACAAAGGCCTGAGCAAGCGAGATGCCACTATCAGTAACACTGCGTGGTAAAAAGAGACGTGTGATACATGACAGCAGAACTCTTTTTTTGACGTCCAGTCGGCACTTATCGGCACGTTGACAATTTAATCTCATGGAATTCATGTTCAATCATGCTTGTGTAAGTGTATACGTAAACAAATTTTTACACACAGACGTAAATCAATTTCGTTGTTGTTGCTCTATTCCGCTAGGTATAAATTAACTTTATGGGTGTAGCGACGATTTTTTTTTTAGAGTGACATACAAGTTTTTTGTACATAAGAAACAACTTCGTTCGATCCGGGTGTCCCTTGACACCTCTCAAGTTTTATTTTTCCGGCCCTAAAGTCTCCATTTATGGAAAAAAAATCGTATTTTTTACTGTTATCGTGTTCTTCCACTCGCGTCTTTAATTATGACATTTATAGTATGTAAACTCTATAGTCGTACTTAGTATGTGCGGATCATGGGCGGCACGGTCTTGCACTCTTTCTCGTCGAGGGTCTCGTCTATGACGGGTCGGTAGCTGAGGCGGGTGGCGCCGGTCGCCGCGTCCGTCTCCGCCACGGTGTGCTTGCGCCAGTGCTGCTCGAAGGGCAGCTTCGTCTGTGTAATGATATAAATTATAATTGCTATAGATCACGTGATTACAGAAATACCTTCTTACTAACATAGTAAACAGATACAGAACTAACGAGTAGGCCGACTCAGAAGAGATCTCGAAATTTATACGTTTGACGTAGTATGTCATATCGGCCGGCGCGCGCCGTACTAATTAGTTACTAAGCATTGTGAAACATGTTGAAAGTGACAGTCGCGCCCAACTCGCGTATATTCGCCCGTTTGTTTGAAGTCGAGGTACTCCTTAGTTCTGCCTACTCTGTTACTAATAAAGATATTTACACAACATTTATAATACCTATGGACGCTTCACACCACGTCAGTCTGGCCTCGTGCTAAATACCTAAAGGACTTGTGTTACAGGTACCAGACAACGGATATACATTTAATACTTTTATACTATACAATATACATATATTTAAGATTTTTTATTATATGATACACATATTTAATACACATCCATGACCCAGGAACTTTGAAAACTTTTTGTCCCATCGGCGGGACTCGAACCCGCGACCCCCGGCTTAAGCTACCAACGCGCTTATCCACTGAGCCACAGAGGTCGTCGATTTATTCAAAGTTTGCTGTATTTTTTTTTTTCATATGACTTTTCCAATATGCTAGACCAAAGTTTTATTAATAACTAGATGACGCCCGCAACACCATTGCGCCAAAATTCGTTTATCGCGCGTGAACCGTACATTTTTCCGGGATAAAAAGTATCCTATGTCCTTTCCCGTGATTCGAAGTATCTCCATACCAAATTTAAGCAAAATCGGTTCAGCAGTTTGGGCGTGAAGAGGTAACAGATAGACAGACAGACATAGTTTTGCACTTATTGCAACAAAGAGTATAGGGACATCAGTAAAAAGAACGAATACACTTCGTCCGCTTTATAACTCAGCTGTGTCAGTAAGAATAGCTATACGAGAGTCAAAATCTTATTTATAATAAATACTAGCATTGAAAGAGTAGTGACAATAGTAAAATAAAGGCACATTCCATATAAACATAGCTATAAATAATATAGTCATCAATAAAAATATTTATGTTCCGACCTGACTTTGTGTCTAAGATAGACTTGTCAAAACTGGAAGGCCGGCAGCGAACCTGCAGCTCTTCTAATGTTGCGAGTGTCCATGGGCGAAGGTAGTTGCTTTTCATCAGGTGACCCGTTTGCTCGTTTGCCCCCTTAACTACATAGTATAAAACAAAGTCGCTTTCTCTGTCCCTATGTCCCTTTGTTCCCTTAAATCTTTAAAACTACGCAACGGATTTTGATGCGGTTTTTTTAATAGATAGAGTGATTAAGGCGCTATATTGAAAAAACTGTCCTTTTTGACGTAATACTATAGGACCCTCAGAAATGTTACAAATCTGGTAATGAGATATACATATCTTCATAGCCTTATCTAGGTTTGAGAAGAACTAGAAACACGATTAATGTATTTTGCCTCGATACATTTCATTTTCGAAATGACCTCTTAAAAATACGAAATTTGAAGATTATTTTTAAACGAAAATAGATGTATTGTAGGAAATTAGTCTAATTAATAGACACCTTTGCAACTCAAAATCGTATAGAAGCATTTTGCTTAAGTGCTCCTAGTTATTTTTTTAATAATTAAAATTACGTTTTGTCGCATGTTTTCCGAGCGAGCCGATAGCTTCTGGCCGCAGCGTATTCACGACTTTATAGTCATACAAATTAAGTATAAAATTGCCCTTGCGGTATAATTTGTTTTCGATATATCGCCTTAAAGAGGAAGGTTTATAAGTATAATAATATCCATTATATAGTAGAGGATTCTGTTATTTTTGAGGTTTCTAATGTGATGTCGTAAAAAATTAAATTTTTTTCCGCTTACATTGCAAACGCAGGCTGAACCCTACGAGATTTATCAAATTAATGTACTAAGTATTGTACACAATGAAAAGGTCTACAGAAAACTCCGCGATGGTATATGTCTCTTATGGATATCCCACAATAACAGTTTTTTGTCATTTACTTTTTACGACAAATAATGGCTAATTTTCAAAGCGATTTTAACCAATAGAGCATTAATCCTTATTCAATTAAACACTTTAAATAGATTGTTAATTTAACATAGATAGATCTATATTAAATCAACAATCTATTTAAAGTTGGCTCTTTACAGCATATGATTTAAATTAATATTTTCGAAGATATTACTGATTTAACAATTGAGGGCCGTAGCGTTTGCGGCGGTACCGGCCAATGCGGGCCACGGGCAGTAATGAATATAAATCAAAACTACTGGCACATAGGCTGTATATTTTGCACCCGTGCGAAGCCGGAACGGGTCGCTAGTATTTTATAAAAAAAGCCACAAAGCGCCTGAGGACTTCCTCACCTGTCCCTCCAAAGGCTTCGAGTAATCGTATTCGTCGCGACGCGTCTTGAAGTCCTCTCTAGCGTGAGCACCGCGGCTCTCCTCCCTGGCGAGTGCCCCCTCCACAATCTGCACCGAGTTGATGAGGAGGTTCTGGAGCTCGAGAGACTCCACCAGGTCGCTGTTCCAGATGAGAGACTTGTCTACCACACGCAGGTCCTTTAGCTGGCCGTAGATCTCGTGGATTTGGCGTTTGGCTGTAAAAAATATTAAAAAGGTCAACGAGTGCGTCATGTTAAATTGTTTTGTTATTCTGTTGTCTTTTTATAATGGACCAAGAGCCTGCGACGGCCAGACCTTCCTCAGTTTAGGAAAGCTGAAAATTTAAACACAACACAAACAGGTAAACTTTCATCTTTCCTTAACTGAGGAAGGTCCGGCCGTCGCAGGCTCTAATCACTACATAGTATAAAACAAAGTCGCTTTTTCTATCATGTCCCTTTAATCACCCTACGAGATTTATCAAAATAATGTACTAAGTATTGTACACAATGAAATAAATGGTCTTCAGAAAACTTCGCGATGGTATATGTCTATCTTATGGATATCCCACAATAAATTTTTTTGTCATTTACTTTTTACTACAAATAATGGCTAATTTTCAGAGCGATTTTAGCAATACGGCATTAATCCTTATTCAATTAAATACTTTAAATACATTGTTGATTTGATATAGATTTATATGGCCCTTTACAGCATATGATTTAAATTTTAAATGAATATTTTCGAAGATATTACAGATTTAAAATTGCGGAACGTAGCTTTTGCGGCGGTACCGGCCATTAATGCGGGCCACGGGTAGTAATGAATAAAAATCAAAACTACTGAATCGATTTTAATCATTTTTTCAGTGAGTGACATAGGCTATAATATATTTTATACCCGTGCGAAGCCGGGGCGGGTCGCTAGTACTCTATAAACTCTGGCTGTGTTTTGTCCCTTGTATGTTTAGTAAAGATGTTTTTAATTAATTATTTATAACATTGAAAAGTTCCAGAATGTAGATTATTACGATTAGCAGTTCGTTTTTTCCAGTACACTTGCCCTTTTACTAATAAAGTTATTAACGCAGTGTATATTAAATATACGAGGTCCACTGTTCTTGTCTGTAATGCCCTTTTCCAATGTGACAGAAAAAAAAACCAGACTTTGTATAGTTATTCACTGTTTAAATATTTTTATTAGTACAGGCAGGCCTGTCCCACTCGCGCGTGTAGGTATCGAAATGTAAGTACCCCTTTAAAGGGGCAGATCACTAGGGACTCACAAGCGAGCGGTGACGCACGCGCAAGATTTTTTCGTCGCATATAATATATACGTACTGATTTAACCGCTGTGACAGAATCGTTATTAATCTGATAAATATGAACATTGAAAAAAGGTCAAAGAAATGTTTCAATAAGGTAATTTAAAACTTTAAAATACAAAAACAAAAGATAAAAAAAACACAAAAACAGCAAATAAACCAATTTGTTACAAACAAACCACATACTACACAGAAATAAACACAAGTTACTATGTTTAAGTTGTAAAAAATTCCAGACCAGCTCCTGCACTTTAATCGAATATAAAACTGTTATAAAATATAGGTTGGGTTACTAAAATTTGATTATTACTATAAAAAAGTTTGCTATTAGTAGCTATAGTAATTAAAAGATTATTTTATTTTCTAAAAGGTGACAATCTTGATTTCGTCAGAAAGGGTACCTCTTACGCGATAGAAAGAGAGCGCACATGTAGGTAAATATAATTGTAGGCACTAGGCACTGCGCGGTCGGAATTTGAACTTTATAGTATCGTAGCATGAGTCGTTATTTCTTAAAACGGGTTTCGCGAGTGGGAATTCTGTTGGTACTACTAATATATATTTTGTGGTACAGGTGTGTATGGCGTATTATGCGTATTCATTTGTAACTTATTTTTCTTTCTTTATTTATGGCACTTCAACCATACATTTTCTGCAATAAAAACTATTTAATGCCCTTTCCTAGGACCCAAAGTATTATTAAAGCAACTCAATAGGGATCAAGATCAAAGATTATGTAATTTAAAGCAACTTTCATAAACGCAATAATTGTAATTGATATAGCTATCGAACAAAGTTCTCCCGCTATGCGCACAACCTACTCAACGGTGACGTCATAATCGAGTAGCGGTTTGAATGGAGCATTTCAGGCAGGTCTATTTTATGAGATTTTTGAATTGTTCTAACTTGGAAAGTTTTTTAGCTAGCACAGTAGTTCTTTCACCGATGTTTCTATTTCGGAAAGGGCCTTTAATTACCAAGAAGAAAAAAAAAAGTTATCATGTCTATTAGCATCAAGAAAAAAAATTGTCATCATGCCTATTGTATGTATAGTGATCTTACCCTCTTCGAGCGTGCTCTTCTGTCTGAAGACGGCGGCGTTTTTCTGCATACACTTCTGCATGCGCAGGCGCAGTTCGGCCGTGCTCACGCTGCCGTTGGCGTGACGCACCTTGTCCAGGTTAGCGATGCTCTCTTGGCCGGTTGTCTGTAATAAATTCATAGTTCGCGTTATGGACCTTTTTAAGTAATATTGTTGTAGATCTATCGCATTTTTACAACAGACTGAATAATTTCATGGCATTCAAGGTCTGACAAACACATCTATATATCCCCCTCCCCCCTATTTAAATTACTAAACGAGACTTCTATTTCGATATAAGTATTGTGCCTAGATTGTGGTTGTAAGTTGCGACTGTATAACCGCGGCTCGGTTATGCTGAAAGCTAAGTACCTACATCCCAGACGTATACACCCGTTCATCCCTCTGAACTAGGCCGACTATGTTGCAAGTAAGCCGTAGCTGCTTAAGAAACTTTGCGTCAGCTTGTGTCGGCTTGCTGTACCTCTTTAAGCGGCGCCAGCGCATCCCCTGGCCGCGAGGTATCGGCAACAGTGAGGGCGCACGCGCGGCCGAACACCACCAGGTCGAGCAGCGAGTTGGCGCCGAGCCGGTTCGCGCCGTGGACGCAGGCGCACGACGCCTCGCCCGCGGCTGACAGGCAGGGGACATCATATCCCAGGTTAGGTGCACCTCTTTAAGTGGCGCCTGCGCATCCCCTGACCGCGAGGTATCGGCGACAGTGAGGGCGCATGCGCGGCCGAACACCACCAGGTCGAGCAGCGAGTTGGCGCCGAGCCGGTTCGCACCGTGGACGGAGGCGCACGACGCCTCGCCCGCGGCTGACAGGCCGGGGACATCATATCCCAGGTTAGGCGTACCTCTTTAAGCGGCGCCTGCGCATCCCCTGGCCGCGAGGTATCGGCGACAGTGAGGGCGCACGCGCGGCCGAACACCACCAGGTCGAGCAGCGAGTTGGCGCCGAGCCGGTTCGCGCCGTGGACGGAGGCGCACGACGCCTCGCCCGCCGCTAGCAGCCCGGGGACGATATGGTCCGCGCCGTTGCGGTGGACTATCACCTGGGATTATAAACACGCGTTCCGTGAGCAGGATTTTTTTAAATAAAAAATTAATGGGGTACATGAGACATCGTACATACATCAGAATATTAATTCATAGGCAGATGGTGTAAATTAAAGGAGGGGTTATGTCAAGTAAAAATAGCTTACTATATTTCCACTCAGGCTTGACATAACCCAAATAAATCACGTAGGTCCGCTATCTCCCTAAGAATTAATTTCTTTGATGGTAACATCAAATTGTTACCACAGATTGGAAAGTTTATTGACCTTAAAATACAGATACCATAAAAGCAACTTATATCGAAATGTTTTCAGAATTTTAATAAAACTTTAATACTATGAAATCAGCTGTGTAAGGCATGTGACGTTGGGACATTTCTTATAAGTCATAAGGAACTTTTCATCGCTGCTACTTTTACAGAAAACTCAATATGACACACACCAAAAATATTATCACTTTGCTTTGCTACACGCTGTATAAACACTAACCTAACTAAAGACATCTTTTTTTTATGAAATAAGGGGGCAAACGAGCAAACGGGTCACCTGATGGAAAGCAACTTCCGTCGCCCATGGACACTCGCAGCATCAGAAGAGCTGCAGGTGCGTTGCCGGCCTTTTAAGAGGGAATAGGGTAATAGGGTAGGGATGGGAAGAGAAGGGAATAGGGGAGGGAAAGGAAGGGAATAGGGTAGGGGATTGGGCCTCCGGTAAACTCACTCACTCGGCGAAACACAGCGCAAGCGCTGTTTCACGCCGGTTTTCTGTGAGAACGTGGTATTTCTCCGGCCGAGCCGGCCCATTCGTGCCGAAGCATGGCTCTCCGACGTATCAAATCTGCAGAATGCACAACTATTGAAATTCCAAATCCCTTACCTCTCCACGGTAATTAGTGGGTGTACCACCCATGTTGTAGTGCACGGTCGGCAACACGGGTATGGGCTCGCGCGTAACGTCCACGCCGGCGAATATCATGGCGGTCTCGGAGATGCCGGGCAGGCGCTGCTTCAGCTGCTCCTGCGGCAGGTGGTGCAGCTGGAGGTGCACGTGGTCCTTCTCGGGACCGCAGCCACGACCTGGGAGGGTTCAGACTTTAAGTTGTATATGTGACAAGGGGATCTTATCCCATGATTGCATTGCATCCACTGACCTCCATTATACAAGTACGCTGGACCTATGATACCCCCTTTTATTGTGCCTATTTGAAGCGGAATCAGCGCCCCCAGTGAGCGGGAAGAGAACTAAATTTGACGTAACTTGCAAATGGCCGCTTATTCGTTATTGGTTGTCATCAGTAGTATTAGTTCCAAATACTCCCACTACTGCTATCAGCGCCAATATGGCGACTTTCAAACGTCATTTTTACGTCAAATCATAGACAAATATATTTGGTCAATGGTCAAATTTAGTTCCTATCCCTCCCATCGGGGGAGCTGATTCCGCTTCAAATAGGCACAAAAAATAGCTGTCATTTCAAAGGGTATCATTAGTCCAGCGTACTTGTATAATGGAGGTCAGTGAATGCATCTCATTGTACCATCGAAGAAATTGATTCAGAAGCAGTTGACGGACCTACGTCATTGAGTCGAGTTTTGTCAATTCAATATAAGTCGTGATCTGTCGGCTGGGTTTGACATAACACGACTAAATTACGTTGGTCTGCCATTTGCCCATGAATCAACTTCTCTGATAAGTATATTATGACATAGTATGTGATTGCGGGCTGCCACCCTTTGCCTTTTGTTAACTTCACTATTGAAATAAGAAATTAAGATGTAAGAGATATGATGCAAGGCTTTCCTTATACTATAACGCATCGTAAGGTTATTTGCGATGCGTTATATCAAATTTCATAAATCGTTGATGTTCAATTTCAACAACGAAATTAGCAAATATTGCATTAGCAAAATATGTTAGCAAACGTTGCTAAGGTGAGGACGTCGCGATGTAGACAGAAATAAATTCATTGACTATTGCTATCTTCTTTTTAAATATACGAGAATATAGTGAATTTTTTTTGGCAAGGAATCAAAATATTTATTATATTATAGTGCCTAAGAATCATATTGTAATAAGACACCTCTTTTATTCATTTGACACGTATTTCATTAGCAACGACGACTCTCTGAAGTCTTTTTCACACTTACAAACCCTCACCAAAACCTCATACCCACCTTCCATAATCTCCAGCGTCATAGCTCGGGAGACGACGTCGCGACTGGCCAAGTCCTTGGCAACGGGCGCGTACCGCTCCATAAATCTCTCGCCCTTAGCGTTGACGAGGAAACCGCCCTCGCCACGACAACCCTCAGTCATGAGGCAGCCCGCACCGTAGATGCCTGGGGGAATATACATAAATACATAATATAATGATGGTACGTCTGTTTGCAAGTCTGTTAGCCCAACTTCGATTTTGATGAAATTAACGGCCGTTCCCAATATTCAATCTATCTCTGGTTTGACATACGACCGATCGCAGCTAACATTGAATTGACATAAAATATATATCTCTAATGTCTAATGAGAGCTATTCCTATCTCTAGTAGGGCAAAACCAGAGATAGATCAAATATTGGGAACGGCCGTTAGTGGGATAGTGCGAGTATTTTTCCATTTGATTCTAGATCTAATTAAGTTACTATAGCGAATATCTCGTAACTCAAATATACGAGATCCACAGCTACATCATATTATGCTACAGTAGAAGGAGAACGTAAAAATTAGTACCACCGAAGAAATTGATTCATAAGCAGTTGACGGACCTACGTCGTTTGGTCGTATTATATCAATTCAATATAAGTCGATATCTGTCGGCTGGGTTTGACATAACTCGACCAAACTTCGTAGGTTCGCCATCTGTCTATGAAATAACTTCTCTGATAGTACATACTATCATATATACTATTGTCGGTTACACTTTTCAGTTTTCAATTCAGTCGGTTCACATTGGAATGATGTAATGCATTTTGAAATGAGCCATTTAAAATTGGAATAGGCAGCCCAACACCGCGGGCAGTTATATGCATCTTCTCCTGTAGTAATTAAGTTCGAATAACTCATATAAAAGTGCATCGTAACGCCTCGTCGTTGAAACAGCAGTGTCCTAGGGTAAGTTCACATCTAACCTCAGACACTGCTACAGACTGCTAAAGAAGACACTATTGATGCTTATGTTGCAGTGTTTTAGGCTCAGTTAACATTGCAGTTGTCACATACACAGAGTGTAACAAAACTAAGTGATAATACTTTAGGGTGTGTTCGTGTTCCTTGTAGGGAGTTCACTGTGAAAGTAGCAGCGCTAAAAGACCATTTTTTTACTTTTGTATGGGCAAGCGTCCCAGCGTTTTGAATTTTCCCATACAAAAGTGCCCACATTTATGTTTTTCTTATGATTAGTTTTAGTAACTGATTGTACATAATTCAATGTGAGCAATAAAGTGTCTATCAATCAATCAATCTTTCAGCGCTGCTACTTTCACAGTGAACTCTCTACAAGGAACACGTACACACCCTACAGTATAATCACTTAGTTTTAATACATTCTGTGTATGGGGTGTAACACAATCTATCTCTCACCGGTGGGATGGAACTGCACAAACTCCATGTCCTCGTTTTGGAGTCCGGCGCGCGCGGCCATGGCGGTGCCGTCGCCGGTGCACGTGTGGGCCGAAGTGCAGCTGAAGTATGCGCGACCAGTACCACCCGTCGCTAAGATCGTGTTCTTCGCTTGGAACCTGAAGAGTATAAAAAAAAGTAAAATCGTTGACCGACATGATGAGTATGAAAAAAGTTCAGGGAGAAACTTTGTAAAAAAAATATTAAGGAACTTAAGGGGCAATCGACCTTGCACTTCGATACAGTTGATTAACGAATGGAAGTAGAATAAATTAATTATATCTAAAAGTTGCTGCGTCTCCTAAGAGAAGGAGGACTAGCTGTGCTTTATAGTTTATTTCTTTATTGTATTTTTTTTTCTTAATAATTAGTTATCTTAGTCTAGCATTAGCGTTTTTAGTTGAGCTTACGTAAGCTATAGGTCTACCAGAATCTGATGGCAAATTTTGATAGCAGATTTTCAAAAAATATCCTTGATCATTGGATAAATTTATATATTTGCATGTTTCACACACAAAATCAGCCGCTATAAGAAAAAAAAAGGATCAAAATGTTTTATTCCAATTACCCCGGTATTGCTAGAGTCAATTTACTTTCTCACTTTTTGCCATCAGATTCTGGTAGACCTATAGAATGCACGAATATGATAACATGACTCTACAATCACAACATTTTTTCCGGAAAATATTGAATAAAATATAAGCTAAGACTCCTTAGTCCTTTTTTTTTTTTTTGATGCGCAGGGAAAACCCATCATGGGTGCCTCGGGTTGGGGATGTGCCTCAGTTAGCTGAAGCACCCCGGGGGTGGGACTCTTACCCACTAAAACCACCTGCGGTCTGCCTTCAGCCGTATGCGGAGGGATGTCCTGGATCTGTCTAACACAGGACTCCCTCCACGACCGGCCGGTCTACCTCACAAAGGACCGGACTTCCACCAAAGTTAGGGAACGCTTCGGCAAACTGAAGCGTTCCCCTCGGCGCCGGGACTAGCTAAGCCGGGCAAGTTCCCATCCTTGCCCGGAGCCCCGGATTAGACGGAAGTTTGGAGGTTCGCGTAACAACGCCTCCGCACTCCCGTCCTACGCCGGCGGAGCGGAACGGAGGATGGGTCATCCTCTCTGTTCCGCTCCGCGGCCTCTTTCTGCAAAAGGACGATTTCGTAGTAAGAGACCGCCGCCTGCCAGGCCTCATCGCTCTCGAGCATGCAGCGAACCATGCTCGAGAGCGAGAGGTCCCGCCCAAGCACCGCCATGAGATCATGGCGCTGCACGGCCCAACGATCGCACACCTCGAGGGTGTACTGGGCCGTGTCCTCCGCAGCGCCGCACTCATGGCAGGCTGGCGTAGGCTCCCTCCTGGCGACCTTACACAAGTACGCACCGAAGCATCCGTGTCCGGTGAGTACCTGTGTAAGGCGGAAGGTGAGGGGTTTTTTTGGGGGCGTGGATGCGCCGCAAGAACTAGACGCAGAGCCTTAGCAGTACGTTGACCGTACTGGGCCTGCGCCAGGTCTTCACCCCACCTCCTCAACAGCCACTGCTCTCCTAGCCTTCGGACCCGCCGGAGCTCCTCCCAATGCAGGTCTTCGCCCCGCGACCTCCTCTCTGAAACGAGGAGGTGCAACTCGGCAAAGACCGTCGCAACAAGCTCCCACGGTCCTTAGATATGATACAGCAGTTTTAGGCTACCCTTAGTATAAAGCCTCAAGCCTCTTTATCAATACGAGCATGATTCGACCCCTTGTGATATCTAATCAAAATACACTTTTATCATTACCTTTCACCAAAGTCATTTTTTGCGTGGCGCAATAACGTTATCTAAGAGGAGGAAAATTATTGTTTTTTTTTACATCATCATGCTTGTCTGCGCCAGACTAAACATTTTCATGCAAGATATACTCATGTAAGATAGACATCTAATTAATCATTTTACAACATACACAAATCCCATGTAAGGCTCAAGGCACACTGGGACAGAGCCGAAGCGACGCGTCTGCTATGAATATATGGAAGCGTTGAAGAGCGCGAGCGATCATATTTTCATAGCAGACATTTGTACTAACAATTAACATTGAATTGACATGATCCGACTAAATGACGTTGGTTTGTCAACTGCCAAGGAATCAATTTCCTCGATGGTACTTAAATAATAGAAAAATAGAGATCAATATGCTGTAGGCAAAAAACATGACGCGTCGCTTCGACTCTGCCCCAGTGGGAGCTGAGCCTAACGGCCGTTCCCAATATTCAATCTATCTCTGGTTTGACATATGACCGATCGCAGCTAGCATTGAATTGACATAAAATATATGTCTCTAATGTCTAATGAGAGCTATTCCTATCTCTAGTAGGGCAAAACCAGAGATAGATCAAATATTGGGAACGGCCGTAACGGCCGTTCCCAATATTCAATCTATCTCTGGTTTGACATACGACCGATCGCAGCTAACATTGAATTGACATAAAATATATGTCTCTAATGTCTAATGAGAGCTATTTCTATCTCTAGTAGGGCAAAACCAGAGATAGATCAAATATTGGGAACGGCCGTAAGTGATAACTGATAACTCTTTATACAAATAATGCAAAATTATTTTATTATATTTCAAATGTCTAGTACAAACCGGTTTTGAATGAATGCCCTCTAAAATCAAGTCGAATCTTATAAAAACACATACAACTTTTAAATTGATTCAGTACACGTGTACTGACATTTGACAATCTGCTATCTAAAATCTAGACTGATTCAGTAATAATTGAGTAAATATTTACGATGCAGGTTTTTCCTTACGAAATGTACAATTTGAGTTAGTGCTTATTAATACATTTAGCGTCATGAAAGTTTACCTAGCTCAGAAAGTCCCAAACCACATAATTAAGGAAACGCTGTTTTCCGTAACCTTTTCTCTAATTTGGTCCGGCTAGGAAAATTTATTTATCAAAAATGTAGACTAGAAATTAATTTTTAATTTATTATTTTTAGGGTTCCGTACCCAAAGGGTAAAAATGGGACCCTATTACCATTACTGAGACTTCGATGTCAGAGATTATGTATATCTGTTGCCGCTATAACAACAAATACTAAAAACAAAATAAAATTAATATTTAAGGGGGGCTCCTATACAATAAACTTAATTTTTTTTTGGCTTTTTTGCTCGTAATCCATAATGGCAACAGGTAGGCACTTGAAATATTCACAAAATCTTTAATTATATTCGTACTTTAATATTTAATAATAAAATTAAAATAAAATAAATAATTCAGGGGGGCTCCCATACAAAAATCACTATTTTTTCGCTCTATAACGGTACGGAATCATTCGTGCGCGAGTCCGACTCGCACTTGGCCGATTATTTATTATGATTTTTATTGTTCTGAATATGCATCGATTGCCCTTTCTAATTTGCCGAACTGAAAGCGACTTTACTACAGAAAATTGTTAGTAGCTGTCGTTACTTAGTAATGATGTAAGTGACTTTAATGGAACGTTTACATTCAGCCGCTGCCAGCAACATTGCCCTAAATATTTCTGCGGCAGTAGCGATGCAAGTGAGCGTTAACACTCAGCCCTCTACTCACTTGCCGCGTCGGGCAGCGGCAGCGGCATGACGAGTGGCAGCGCAGTGGCTATTTACATTCTCGCGCTGCCCACTTCCCTGTCGACAGGGCTGAACAGAGGCGGCGTAAGGCGTGGGCTACGTGGGCGACCGCCAGCGTTGCCAGACGTCCCGATTTTGGCGGGACGTCACGATTTTTTAATCAAATTTAAATGTCCCGCGCGGGACAAGCTCAGTCCCGCTTTTCGGGGATAACTCGAACGTACGTGCAGCGTGCTAAGCAAGGTGCGTAATGAAGATAAGAGTGTGGGAGATAGAGAGGTGGATTTTCTATGGCTACTTTTGCTATCTATTGTCACGTTAACGTTATTTTAAATCAAATAAAAAGATACAAATTCGAAAACTTTTGATTTTTTACGTTTTTTCTACTATGTCCCGCTTTTGTCGGAAGAATCTCGCTTTTTCACTCAAAAAGTTCCAAAGTCCCGACATGGTACAAAACAAATCTGGCAACGCCGCGCTGGCGACCGCCCACGGCCTCGCGGTCCAAGGGGCTTTGCGCTCTTAATCCACGAGGATTTTTTAAAGGATTTACGAGTTTTGATACTCAAATTTATATAAATATTTTTTTTTTATAAATAAATGTTTAAGTGTCAAAAAATTCTTTCTCTAAACAAAATCTGTCTTTTTACGTCATCCATCAAAGGGGCCTCACAAAATACTGGAGCTGAATGTAAACGGCCCATAATATGAAACTTGTAGCAAGTGTTACCTGTGCAGAGTTCCAGCCCATTTATTAAACTAACATCCTAATGATCTTGATCATGATCTAAGCGGTAAGAGCGGTTTATGAATATCAGTGAAATAAAATAGTAGCAAGAAATACTAGTGCAGAGTTCCAGCCCATTTATTAAACTAAGATCCTAATGATCTTGATCATGATCTCAGCGGTGAGAGCGGTTTATGAATATCAGCCTAAGAAAGTAATGGCAAGTATTACCTGTGCAGAGTCCCATCCTCGAGGTTGAGCGCGATGCAGCCCTTGCATACACCGTCCTCCATTAGCAGGTCTAGCGCGAAGTACTCGATGAAGTACTCGCAGTCGTAGCGCAGGGACTGACCGTACAGCGTGTGCAGGAGCGAGTGGCCGGTTCTGTAGAATATAAAGTTATGTAGGGCTAGGATTCCAAAAACCATACTAATATTTTTTGTTTTTAACTCCCGACGAAAAAGAAGGGGTGTTATAAGTTTAACGCCATGTCTGTCTATAGTCTGTATATGTGTCCGTCCGTGGCATCGTATAATCCAAACAGGTAGACTAATAATTGCGATCTAGTTTTTTTTGTTTGAAAGCTTTGACATGATCGCGAGTGTTTTTAGCGTCATCACCAGCTCTTGCCATGTTGTTGGGTTTATCTATTTATTGTAAGGTTGACTTGCAGTGACTTCCAGTTATTTTGTCGGCTCAAAATTATGATTCCTGACATTTGTAATAGAGTTTTGAATCTGGAGTTATTTTTAAAATCATAACATTATACTACATAATATTATTTTACATAACTTTAGCATAATGAGTACACAACAAAAAGGCTATTCGGCTCACGGTTCACACACAGTGCAAACAAAGCTAACCGCTTGTTCAAGGGCATATTGATAACTAAAGTAAAATTCATGCTCATCTTATAATTTTCAGTTTCGTTTTTTAACCGACTTCCAAAAAGGAAGAGGTTTCCCAAATCGACCGTATATGTGTTCTTTTTATACAGTAGATTAATATAGATACTTTTTTGCACCGAACTTAAAAGTTGTCCTATTCTGAATCTCAAAGACGATTTGGATGAAAATTCCAACAAAATTCATCCAAATCATAAAAGTACATATTTTGTAACATTCAATAATTTTCAGTACATCAAACAATTCAATAAAATTGAATCCATACAAATATTATTATCAATGAAAAAGTGTGTCTGTCTGTTACTTCTTCACGCCCAAACAGCTGAACCGATTTTGCTGAAATTTGGCATGGCGATATTTTGAATCCTGGGAAAGGACAAAGGATATTTTTTATCCCAGAAAAATGTAGGATTCCCGCACGATAAACGAATTTTGGCGCAACTGTTTCCGGGCGTATCTAGTCTTATGATATAATACAATACGTTTGATATCAAAGCATTCTCTAGAAATCTTTTACTTTTTAACTGATGCTATCAATAATATTTCAATAATAATTTCATAGTCATTCAGTAATCACGGCTTACTGGATTTTTATATATGTATTTCACTCAAATATCTCATCTATCTCAGATAATGATTATAATCATTACAAATATTATGCAAAAGTGTATTTGTCAATCAGTCTGTAAGCTATTCACATTTAAGCTGCTGAGTTGATTTCATTGTTTCCTATACTAGAGATACTTTTAGTCCAGAAAATGGATAATTTTTAAGACGGAAAAATGTACGGTACTATTTTGCAATTCGTTACAAAAACTTTTCGAAAACAACACTAATTCACCTACATACTATCTTTCAGTCTTAATAATCTGAATATAAATTGGCATGATTGATTTTCGCAACAATTTCAATCCATGTCTTATGGAAAATTGTTTTTAAATTCTAATAAATCTAGTATTAAAAACTGAGCATTTACCTAATCTACTTTAACGATTGTAAATAGCCACATAAACGAAATTTAAATAATCGGCCAACGACTCGCGCACGAAGGGTTCCGTACCATTATAGAACAAAAATTTGAAAAAATTGTGTTTTTTGTATGGGCCCCCCTTAATTATTTATTTTATTTAAATTTTATTATTAATTATTAAAGTAAAAACACAACTGAGTATTTTGTGAATATTTCAAGTGCAAATCAAAAATGGCAAAAAATCATGTTTGTTGTATGGCAATCCCCCTTAAATATTTAATTTATTTTGTTTTTAGTATTTGTTGTTATAGCGGCAACAGAAATACATAATCTGTGAAAATTTCATCTCTCTAGCTATTACCGTTCTTGAGTTACAGCCTGGAGACAGACAGACGAACAGACAGACGGACAGACAGACAGACATCGAAGTCTTAGTAATAGGGTCCCGTTTTTACCCTTTGGGTACGGAACCCTAAAAAGATGACCTTATTATGATGCTAATAATTATATTGTATCAAGCAAATAAAGAATACTCTCCTACGTAGTACTTACATAATAATGTCTAGACTTTAGAGGACTAGAATGTTTATCTGCAAAATACTGTTTGTTTTTCAGTGGAACAATATTGGCTAAGTGCCCATTATTATTATTGTGTCATTTAAGTAATTTGGCATGATAACATCATAATATACTAACTCTGATATTCATAACTTAGATTGATTTTTTGGAACATATGCTGATCATGTAAGGATTCAATTCCTTAACATATTAGGCCTATACTCAAAGTACAAAATTTAACTTACATTATGGCTATATCAAATTAGTAAGTTTCTTATCTCTCCTGAAAAGTTTGGAAAAATGACTGACATGGTGATAGAACTTAAACAACAATATATTAATTTAATTCTGAAAGTAAACCCTTACCTGTCAGCAACAGCACAGCATCTGTGAGCCTGGCCACCTTTGCCGAATTTGAGTGACTGTCCTCCAAAGGCCCTCTGGTAGATTTTGCCTTCGGGTGTGCGAGAAAAGGGCATACCATAGTTGTCCAGCTCAATAACAGCATGGGGAGCCTCCCTTGTCATGTAGTGAATGGCATCCTGATAAAAAGAATTACAAAAGATTATTGTGACGTAAAATTAAACTACACAATATGTTATTGTTATAAGCTTCTGAGCATTATTGTATTACAAATTATCACTGTTTTTATTTAAACAACAACAATATTAACATTTGTATAATATTATGTTATGAATTGCTTAAATTTTAGTTAACAATAAATTCATTCAAAGTAATTATTATGAACTGCCATCACAATTATTACTGTATAATAATTGTACTGCATAAAATTAGATTTATAGTAACAAGTTTTTACAATCAGCTTAGTACAACCAACATGGATTTTTTTTAATAACAGTTGTTATATTTAAACTTTATGCACATTATGGTACAAACCTGGTCTCCGAGCCAATCTGACCCCTTAACTGTATCATACATGTGCCATTGCCAGTTGTCGTCCTCCATGTTACCTAAAAATTATATAATAAGTTATGTGATTGTCAACATAACAAGTATATTTATTGTGGGTTTAATAATTAAACAAGGTAAACTGATAGAAGACTATTACATACAATTTTTAACTCAAAAATCCATAAAATCCATGTACTATTATTATTTATACTGTCTGTCTGTCTGTTACCTCTTCACGCCCAAACTGCTGAACCGATTTTGCTGAAATTTGGTATGAAGATTCTTTGAGTCCCAGGAAAGCACTTAGGATACTGTTCATTCCAGAAAAATGTATACTAATTTTCGGCGCAACGGAGTTGCGGGCGTCATCTAGTTAAGTAAAATAAGGTTTAATTTCAGTAGTTGTCACATGATAGTCATTAATTAAATCTTCTTGCTTTGAACGGAACTAAAATGCAGTAAGACTTTTAACTTGAAAAATACTTAGAAAACAATACTAGGATATTATTTTCATAAGTTAAACCACAGGTTCCTACTAAAACTTTTGAATCTACATTAAACTGATAAAAACTGATTAAAATTACTTACCCAGAGCAGCATTAATGCCTCCTTGAGCTGCCACAGTGTGGGATCGTGTTGGGAACAGCTTAGTTACCACGGCTGTTTTGAAACCTTCTTGTACCAAGCCAAAGGCAGCTCGTAAGCCAGCACCTCCTGCACCCAGCACCAGTGCATCATGGTGGTGATCGATCACCGTGTAAGCTTTCGACGTATTCGAATTCACCGATGCATCTTTTAAAGGTGTAGCCCCACCCACAGAAAGATGAAGATTTCTGTACAAGTGTGAAGCCTGGAATAACAAAAGTAGATCTTAATTAACTAATCTTTTATCTACATAGTCTCATAATCATCTAATAGCCGTAACAAAAATTGCATACGACCTGTGTGTCACCTTAAAATGCCGTAAATAGTATCAAGTCCACACAAAAATATTGTGAAATAGTGTTCCAAAAATCCAAACCTGTATAACAGGTTTTCTTGAAAAACGAAATGTTAATAAGTGTATTTTAATTAAGTATAAAGTTAGATACTTATATTTATTGGGGACACTGTGGTAGAGGAAAATTATTTGGCGACACACGGCTAAAACATTTTTTTTAAATATTGGATTACATAACAAAACAAATTTGCGTATTTAAATATTTCTATACTGACCAATGCAGCAGGGCTGCGGGACACAGCTGCTTTTATTAGTGCACTCATGATGGAACTCTCTGTCCGCACCTAGAGTACAAAATAAGTGTAATTTAAATTCTAAAAATTTTACAACACCAACATGCACTCGGCACCCCACAAAATCGAATGACTGTGTTTGACAAATGACAGCTAGTATCAGTGTTGCCAGATGGTCTCGGCGACGTACCCCTGAACTAATTTGATTTCACCCCAGAAATCCCCTAGAATACCCGCACCAAGTGGATGGTGGCATGCCGCGATTTTTTGAAGAGGCGGTCATCTTGAGAAATGATGGGGATATTACAAAAAGTATTTATAGGTCTACCAGAATCTGATGGCAATTTTTGACAGCAGATTTTCATAAAATATCCTTGATCATTGGATAAATTTTTATATTTGCATGTTTTACACACAGAATCAGCCGCTATAAGAAACAAAAAAGATCAAAATGTTTTATTCCAACTACCCCGGTATTGCTAGAGTCAATTTATTTTCTCACTTTTTGCCATCAGATTCTGGTAGACCTATAAAAGTCAATAGAGTCAAGAAGTCAAGTCGGTCGATTCAGTAAAGTGGTAGACGCTTTACTGAAACTTTCGATGGAGTTTTGGAGGGAACACAAAATACCACGTTTCTGGATATTGCATCACTTTCCTACACGTGTGCACGATAACGAATATCTAATGGTTAATATCCTACCAATATTACACATTAAAAACCAAGGTAACACAATTTTAGGAAAATAATATGAAAACACAACATCACTCTTTCACATTCCCGACAAACTCCAGTATTAATATTGCTATTAGAAAAATATTTGGACCATTGCCATTGTCACAGAATATATATTAGTAGTACCAACAGAATTCTCACTCGCGAAACCCGTTTAAAGAAATAACGACTCATGCCACGATACTATAAAGTTCAAATTCCGACCGCGCAGTGTTAGGTGCCTACAATTATATTCACCTACATGTGCGCTCTCTTTCTATCGCATAACTCGTATCTTTTTTGACGAAATCAGGGTTGTCTCTTTTTAAAAATAATATTATAATCTTTATATTTAATTAACAACATTTTATTTAACTCGAAATAATCTAAGATATTATGTCTAAGTACTATGTAGATTTAATTATCATAAATTCACGTGTAACTAGTTACGCGTACTTATTTAGATAGGTATATCGTTTTATAGGTATAACCGGCCTTATTAGTTATTATTAACTTATAAATAATAACGTAATAACCGACCAAGTGCGAGTCGGACTCGCGCACGAAGGGTTATAGACGAAAAATAGGCCAATAATTGTTGTTTTGTATGCGAGCCCAGAGCTTAAATTTTTATTTTATTTAAATATTATTATTAATTATGAACCCGTGAGAAGGCGCGCCTTATTTTATTACACGGAGAGGCGCGCGCGAGCAAATAGCTCACACTAATTTAAATACTTATCTAGTGTTGCAGTAGTTATTAGCTTATAATTGATGTAAATAATAAAACAAGGTTTAATCAACAAGAAATTGAGACTTTTAATTAAACATTTAAAACATAAATCAACTTCTTAGGCAAATTACAAAACAACTTAATAATATTTTCTTATTTTTATCAGTCTGCATAAAAATCACATTAAAAATCTTACATAAAATATATTTAAAAAATTTACTCTTCCATAAGATGTCCACGGGTGTGACTATCAAACCACATTGTACACATATATGTAATATGTTCCATGCAGAGTAATTGCTTGCACAAAGTGCACGCTTTTTTCGAGCGTCTATTCTTACGCCTGGGACATATAGAACAAAATCCGCTTGACTTAGGCTGTGCAATGGGTTCAGGAGTTGGAACAAAACGTTTCATAAGGAACTTGAGATTGGATGATATGTTTGTCATTTGTTTTCTAATGTATATATTCGTGTACAGTACTATTTTATCTATCATAGAATCATCCAAAAATAATGAAAAGCAATGCAAGTGCTCTTTTGCATTCTTGGCTACAGTTTTTACTCCAGGTAGGTGGATAACGATATTACAGGCCCTGGTACGTACATTACGTAATGGCTTATGCATAAGCCATTTTGTTGATCCATCTTTTCCAGTATAGAATGGAATCCTACCTCTTGGTTGTTGTGGCGAAGTGTCATCTTCAATTTCATCCAAAGATTGCTCCGTGTCTATGTCGTGAGGACTGTGAATGTTAGAAGCATCGCTTTCTATGCTATCAAAACGAATTTCTTCTCCATTCTCAAAATCTGCATTCAATTCCTCATCAGAATCCTGTTCCAACCACGAACTAATCTGTGCCTGCATTTGATCGTTCATTTTATTTTAGAGATTTGCCACCCGCGGGTGGTACTTACAGTTCGATGCCTACTCGTGCGAGTGGGACAGGACACTTTTTTTGTGTTTATCATAAAGAACTCCATGTAGAATAGACAATAAAAAATTAAAACACTGTAATTTACTGCAAAAAATGCGGTTTAAAATCAAAGAGGATATAAACTACGGTTTAAAATTGTTAATTTAAATTTTGGCGCCAAAACGGATCTATAGTCTGTATGTATGACGTCACTACTGTCTTGCCCCGCGTTCCATTTATGCCGCGGCCGCACATGCGTCTATCATCACGAAGCTTCGTGCTATGAGACGATACCATTGGACAATTTTTTTCATTGTCTGGTATCGTCTCTTAGCACGAAGCTTCGTGACGATAAACGCAGGTGCGGCCCGGGCATTAGCGTTAAAAACGATCAAAACGCTCAAAATAGGAGGCATTTTGAGCGTTTTGATAGTTTTTAACGCTAAATTGGAACGCGGGGATAGCAGGTGTGACGTCACTGAACGCTGATTGGTGTTTTAAAATCCGCTCCGTTTCAAGTTACTTTTAATTCGTATTTTTTGTAAAAAAATATATTTTATAAAATATTAACCTTGCACTTTGCAGTGGCCCTTGTTTTATATTTTTTAACATTTTAATAGCAAAATTTTCAATTTATGTTCCCTATTTTACTCGGAACTCGTAACTTCGTAAGTCGTAACGGCGTGTCCACATCTCCACGTCATGACGTCGTCAACGTGAAACGGTGCTGTAACTTGGCGCGGCACGTTGACGTGACGTGAAAATTTACGTCACGGTGTAGCAACATTATATAGTCTGTCAAGAAAGTGGCAACATCGTAGTGTCATCCCTTTTATCTTAGATTGATTTGAAAGGGATGACACTACGATGTTGCCACTTTTTAATTTCTTCACTTTTTTGACAGACTATACGTCTTTTTTTTCTTAAATCTCTCTCTCCGTCTTCTTAACAATAGCAGAAGCAGAATACGTATTGTGTGGTCCATATCTAGAATCTAGATAAGTAGTGATGAATGTAGCAATTTTACAAGGCATGGTGACGTACAATGTTGCTACATCACATTGACATAAGAATTTAGAGGTCTTTGCTACATCGTGATTCGTGACGTGCATTTTTACGTTACGTTGACGTAAATTTTCACGTCACGACAACGTACCGTGCCACGTTACCACTTACCGCACCGTTCCACGTTGACGACGTCGTTACGTGGACATGTGGACAGGCCCTAAGTCGTAACTCGTAAGTCTTTTTGTAAAATTTGTTGTATTTGGCAACATTAATGACGAATACGCCAACAAGCAAATAAAGGCAAATACGACCTTCCACACATGGCCGTCAAATATCAAACTTTTACTTGATTTTGTTTACTTGGCTATTTGACTCTTTTGATGTGCGTCAAAAACCGACAAAGGTACGGATACGTGTATTTGGTATTGGTCATATTTGTCAAATAGGCAAATAAGGCCAATACTTTGTCAAACATACCGTCTACACATGGTGATTGTTTGGCGAATACATCAAATACGCAAATACAAATAGCCATGTGAAGTGTCAGCATAAGTCGTAGGTTGCGCCAACTGCTTTGAAGTGTTTTGCAATACCATCTACGAATAAAAAAGAGTATCTGTCAAGTGAAAGGCTGCCAATTTGTGAAGAACTCCCTAGACTGCGGGGATTCTCATGTTGATTGGGGATTTATAAGGGAAAATGCATTTCTGATATTATCTCATTTTCATCGGAAATAATTTCATCATTATTTTAGGGCTATCTTTATTTTTTAGAAACGGCATGTTTGGCACATGCCTAGTTGAGACTGGATATAAATAAATGTGTTAAATAAATATAATAAATAATAAGCATCTTTAAAATAGTGAAATATATAAGTCTACCAGAATCTGATGGCAATTTTTGACAGCAGATTTTCAAAAAATATCCTTGATCATTGGATAAATTTTTATATTTGCATGTTTAACACACAGAATCAGCCACTATAAGAAAAAAAAAGGATCAAAATGTTTTATTCCAATTACCCCGGTATTGCTAGAGTCAATTTATTTTCTCAATTTTTGTCATCAGATTCTGGTATACCTATAGTTATTTTTTATAAAACTTATGAGGAGAATTTGGTCCTCGATTTCATTTTTGGGGAATATGACAAAGTGGAACTAGCAATCCTAGTCAAGAGTTTTGCCGGGAATGTGAAAGAGTGATGTTGTGTTTTTGTATTATTTACCTAAAATTGTGTTAGATGGGTTTTTAATGTGTAATATTGGTGTTCCCTCCAAAACTCCATCGAAAGTTTCAGTAAAGCGCCTACCTCTTTACTGAATCGACCGACTTGACTTCTTGACTGTATGTATTGACTTTTACTTAGACTTTGACTAGACTTCAGACCTGACAATATAGAAAAACGATGTTGAATCAGGGCTTCAAATACCGGTATTTTTTCATAACGTTACTGCTTCAAGGGCATAGATAACGGTATGAAAATTTACCCGGTATTAATAATAACGGTAAAAATTGGAATTTATACCGGTAAATGTTATAACGGTAAATAGGATTTATAACGGTAAATATATGTTCTTTGATAACGTTACCTTTTGTAAAATACTTAATTTAATCAGTCAGTTCAGTATGCAGTTTGCACAAAGTTAAACTAGACGTGTCTGGTGACCAGTAGGTAAAGGTATATAGGAAAATGACGCCAATGAGAATGACATGGTCAGTAGTTCAGTACTCAGTATCTTTGTTCAAATATTACTAATTTATGGTTTGTATAGTAAATTATTGTATTGCTAGTACGTGCGCCATGCGCTGGCTGACGGGCGGACTCTGTTGTTTTGCAACGACGGGGCGGGGCGGGCTTTTTGTCCACGAAGGAATAAAGACCGCGTCTGCCCGTTGATGTTTGCGGCTGCCCTCGCCGCGTAGGTACACAAAGCACACCACGGGTTGAGGCAGTCAGTTCAGGAGGTTCGTTCTAGTGGATAGTGGATATAGAGAGAATAGAGCTAGCTGCCGCCCCGCGCCGTCGCGCCGTCTGCGTTACTACATGTAAACTGGTTTGTGTGATCCACGGCGGGCAGCCGCGGACATGCCGCGCCGCCAGAGCCCGCCGAGCACCTGCGGCGGTGTTTTTGCCCTCTGTGTGCGTTGTAATACATATTATAGGATTCCCTTTGTGCTATTTCGGTCGCGGCGTAATTGACCGGCCCGCTCCGCCCCGTCGTGTGCAAAGCGCCTCTGATCCGACGAGCTACGCTCCTTAAAATATTCTCCGTGTTATAATACATATTATTATGTAAATGCTATCATATAATTTTGTGCTTCCTTCTTTTTAACTACAGTCTACAAATATATATATACATATATATATATATATATATATATATATATATATATATATATATATATATATATATATATATATATATATATATATATATCGGCGCAACAGTAAATTATAAAAGTAGAACTATAGACAAATAATTACTTACTATTTAATAACAATTAAAATTACAATGAACTATTGATTAAAATATTATTTATTGATTTTTTAAGTGTAGATTCTTATTTTTGAAATGTTAAAATTATGAATAATAAAATACTTCCGGTGTTAATACTAAAATGAAAACGTCTCATTTAAGTTTTCTTGATTTGCAAATTTTAATTATAAAAAATTTTAATGCTATTGCATTTAAAACATGATTTAGATTATTGTTATTACTTTTTATAATTGTTTGTTTAAAAATTACAATATTTGCAACAATTGAGAATAACACTATTTGTTGTTTAGCTTAAATAATAAAAATAATTAAGTTTATTAATTTGTAAATTTAAATATTGATTTTTGATGTAATAATTACAACTCATAACATTTGTTTCTTTAAAATTGCATTATTTTGTAAACAAGTTCAAACCCTATAAAACCTGCTGCACAACACTCAATCGGTTCAGTTTGATTTGAGCGGTTGAGCAGTAAGGATCGAATAATATTGCTGTTACGCTAAGTTTTAAGAAGAAATTTGGAATTTATATTAAGAATAGTTGGAATAAAAGTGTTTTTGAATTTACTAAGAACAGTTTTACTTGGTGAGTGCTTTTCTACTTATATCAGCATGAGTTCTGAATTTGATAATAATTTAGACAAAGAAAGTGATGTCAGCAATGCTGACATCACACATTTTAAAAACAATACTGGTGTTCTTCCTTCGTCATCAGAAGTGGGATCGCAACCAAGTGCGATCCAAACCACTTCCTCATCAGATCGTTCAGCTCCTGAACAACTAGAATCAATTGAAATACAGCAACCTTCTGTAATTGCCCAAGTAATAGCTGATGAACCTGTGCGAAATATTCAACATGGAGTACCAATGGATGGTATTCCACCACAATTTGTTATGCAAATGATGGAAATGATGCAGAAAATGTCGGAACGTTTATGTTCTGCTCCGAGTGAATCAAAAATCAAGGTCAGTGATGTCTATTTACCATCATTTGATCCAGATACTCGTGTAGGAATACGTGAGTGGTGTCAACATATTGACCAAGCAATTGTTGCATATAAATTAAATGATTTTGATGTACGCATGAAAGTTTGTAGTTTATTGAAAGGACGCGCAAAAATGTGGGCCGATAATTGGATGGTAACCACAAACAATTGGGAGCAGCTGCGCAAAAACCTCATTACAACTTTTGAACCAGAGAATAGATATTCCCGTGATATCATCATGTTTAGGGAACATGTTTATGACTCCACCAAGGATATTGCAGAATTTTTGTCACGTGCATGGATTCTTTGGAAAAGAATTACCAAAGAAAAACTTGGAGATGAATATGCTGTGGAAGCTGTCATTGGATGTATTAACGATGAACGTTTGCGTATTGAATTGTTGAATGCAAGGGCATCTACAGTCCCCGAACTGATTTCCATTGCATCATCTATACGTAAGAAACGTTCTCACCCCAATTCAAGTTTGGCAATTCAGAATAAACGCCCACGATTCTCAGACCATACACAATCAACGTCAAGCTGTCGTATTTGCAAGAAAACAAATCATTCTACTAATGATTGCCGATTTAAACAACCCGATAACAAACCTGAAAACGCCGATAAAACTATCAAAACACCAGCAATAATTTGTACATTTTGCAAGAAACCAGGACATAGTTATGATACATGCTTTAAGCGTGAACGATCATTGACTTCTAATGTTAACTGTGTAGTCGGCAATAAACTTGCTCCTATTACAATCAAAATAGGAGAAAAGTGGTTACAGGCTATTTTTGACAGCGGGGCGGAATGTTCCGTTATAAGGGAGTCAATTGCCACAACGCTACCTGGACAAAGGGTTTCAGCCGTTAATTACCTTAAGGGAATTGGTCAGTTTCCTGCATTATCTTTAACTAAACTTATGGCCCTGTGTACCATAAATACTATTAGTGTTGAATTGGAGTTTTTTATTCTTCCCGACTATGAAATGTCAACAGATATTTTGGTTGGTATGAATTTAATTCATGGAACAAATTTGAGTGTGGTCATTACGTCCAGTGGAACAGAACTTATTCACAAATCAGTGATTAATAATATTACAATGCACTCTCCATTATTCAATGATTTGGACTGCGACCTTTCTGATGAAAATGAAGTCAAACAATTACAGAGACTTCTAAATAAATACGAACATTTGTTTATCCGTGGATATCCTAAAACCAGAGTCAATACTGGTGAATTAGAGATCAGACTTAAAAATCCTGATAAATATGTTGAAAGGAGACCATATCGTTTAAGTCCAGTGGAACGAGAAAAGGTTCGCAATATTATACAAGAGCTGCTCGAACACAGCATAATACAAGAAAGTAAATCACCGTATTCAAGTCCCATTATACTAGTGAAGAAGAAGAACGGCGATGATCGCCTTTGCGTGGACTTTAGGGAACTTAACTCAAATACATTACGTGACCATTATCCGCTTCCATTGATTAATGATCAAATTGATCAATTAGCTAATGGTCATTACTTCACCTGCCTGGATATGGCGGCAGGGTTCCACCAAATCCCTATTGCTGCAAATTCAATAGAAAAGACTGCCTTCGTCACACCAGATGGCCTGTACGAGTACCTTACGATGCCATTTGGTTTGAGTAACGCCTGCTCTGTTTACCAACGTTGCATTAACAGAGCCCTTAAATCATTACTTGGAACTGCAGCACAGGTGTATGTGGATGATGTGTTAAGCAAAAGTAGTGATTTTGCTGAAGGATTGTCATATTTAGAACAGATTCTTATAGCGCTTCAAGATTCAGGATTTTCTGTTAATGCTGATAAATGTAGTTTTTTTAAAAGGAAAATCGAGTACCTTGGAAATGTAGTAGCTGATGGTCAAGTTCGACCGAGTCCCCAAAAAGTACAGGCATTGGTCAAATCTCCAATACCTAAAACGGTCAAACAGGTTAGACAATTTAATGGTTTGGCAGGATACTTTAGGAAGTACATACCTGATTTTTCTCGCATTATGGTACCCTTATATACACTCACTAAACAAGGCGCAAAATGGGAGTGGACCGAAAAACATGAGAAAGCACGAAATACAATAATTGAGTCCTTAACATCTACACCTGTACTTACCATATTTAAAGAAGAAGCACCTATCCAACTTTTTACAGATGCCAGTAGCCTTGGATTTGGAGCTGTCCTAGTACAGGTCATCAATGGACGTCAACATGCTGTTGCTTTTATGAGCATGAGGACCACGGAAGCTGAGAGTCGTTATCACTCCTATGAGTTGGAGACTCTTGCAGTGGTAAGAGCTATAAAACATTTTCGGCAATATCTGTATGGGAGGAAATTTACAGTGATAACGGATTGCAATGCTTTGAAAGCATCTAAACATAAGAAAGACCTTTTACCTAGAATTCATCGTTGGTGGGCATTTCTGCAAAATTATGACTTCGATATAGAATACCGAAAAGGTGAACGCCTGCAGCACGCTGATTTCTTTAGCAGGAACCCCACAGAATTTGCAGTGAATGTCATGACAAGAGATTTAGATTGGCTCAAGGTTGAATAGCGGCGAGATGAGAAACTAAGACCAATTATGGACAGCCTTAGTGATAATAATAATTCTGTTGATGGTTACGTTTTGGAAGACAATGTTTTAAAAAAGAAGGTCAATGACTCAGTTCATGGTCAGCAGCTTAGTACAGTTGTACCTGAATCATTTCAATGGAGTATCATAAACTCGTATCATACAGCGCTCAAACATCCCGGCTGGGAAAAGACACTGCAGAAGATAAGAGAGACATATTGGTTTGATAAAATGAGTTCTATTGTACGAAAATTCGTGGACAACTGTGTTATTTGTCGAACTTCTAAAGGAAGATCTGGTGCAATACAAGCTCAGTTGCATCCAATACGTAAACCAAAGGCTGCTTTTCAAGTTATTCACATGGATATTACTGGCAAACTAGGTACTCCACAAGACCAGCAGTATGTGATAGTAACTGTAGACGCATTTTCAAAGTATGTTTTACTGTACTTCACCAGCAACAAGAGTAAAGAATGCTTTAATTATAATAAAAAATTACGAAACCGAACAATGGCATACTGCTCTCGAGGAACTTCAGTTGGCAATGAATTGCACAGCTCATCGGGTTACTGGAGTAGCTCCTTTAACTCTCATTACACAACGAAAGCATTGCGTACCTCCTGAACTACTTCATTTAGTAGATATTGATAACCAAACTATTAATATTGAAGCTCTTTCACAACAAGTGCAGCAAAGAATGGTTCAATCCAGTGAACAGGATACAAGGAGGTTTAATCAGCACAAAGCTAAAATTCGCCATTTTCAAAGAGACGACTATGTGCTCATTAAAAATAATCCTCGTAACCAAACGTCTCTCGATCTTAAATTTAGTGAACCTTTTGAGATTTTTCGAGTTTTAGATAATGACAGATACTTAGTGAAGAAAGTTATCGGTAGGGGTCGACCTCGAAAGGTAGCACATGATCAACTTAGAAAGGCTCCACAACCTGGTGATCAGTTAACCGTATCGGCGCCAGAAAATAGACAACCTACTCAACAAAACTGCATTGGTATCCCCACCGAACCTGTTCCATCTACTTCTCGAGGTGAAACGCTAACAGAATAAATTGACAATCACCAACATCATGACACAATATAATGGGTAAGTTTATCATTACTCTTTTAAATTATCTATTCAGATTTATATCTACTAGACTCTCCGAGATTCTAAGAGACTCTCCGAGATCCTACGAGACTCCGAGATCCTACGAGACTCTCCGAGATCCTACGAGACTCCGAGATCCTACGAGACTCTCCGAGATCCTACGAGACTCTCCGAGATCCTACGAGATTCTCCGAGATCCTACGAGACTCTCCGAGATCCTACGAGACTCTCCGAGATTCTACGAGACTCGCCGAGATGTTAATAATGATATTACCTACTCTATAGCTTTGATATTCTCCAAGAATCTTCGAGAAACCATGTTTAAAGTATTTAAATTGCTTATTTGAGTGATAATTGAATTCTTATTTATAACATGGAAATATAATTTTTATTGAAACCATATTACAAACAGATCATCTACTCATCAGAAAATTATTTATGAATTTACAGGTCGCTGCTACGAGAAACTACGAGAAATCCCGAGAAACTACGAGAAACTACGAGATTATCTTTCTTCCTGCAACAAGGCTGGTGCAGAGCACGCACCGCCTGTCAGTATGGCCGTATCGGCGCAACAGTAAATTATAAAAGTAGAACTATAGACAAATAATTACTTACTATTTAATAACAATTAAAATTACAATGAACTATTGATTAAAATATTATTTATTGATTTTTTAAGTGTAGATTCTTATTTTTGAAATGTTAAAATTATGAATAATAAAATACTTCCGGTGTTAATACTAAAATGAAAACGTCTCATTTAAGTTTTCTTGATTTGCAAATTTTAATTATAAAAAATTTAAATGCTATTGCATTTAAAACATGATTTAGATTATTGTTATTACTTTTTATAATTGTTTGTTTAAAAATTACAATATTTGTAACAATTGAGAATAACACTATTTGTTGTTTAGCTTAAATAATAAAAATAATTAAGTTTATTAATTTGTAAATTTAAATATTGATTTTTGATGTAATAATTACAACTCATAACATTTGTTTCTTTAAAATTGCATTATTTTGTAAACAAGTTCAAACCCCATAAAACCTGCTGCACAACACTCAATCGGTTCAGTTTGATTTGAGCGGTTGAGCAGTAAGGATCGAATAATATTGCTGTTACGCTAAGTTTTAAGAAGAAATTTGGAATTTATATTAAGAATAGTTGGAATAAAAGTGTTTTTGAATTTACTAAGAACAGTTTTACTTGGTGAGTGCTTTTCTACTTATATCAGCATGAGTTCTGAATTTGATAATAATTTAGACAAAGAAAGTGATGTCAGCAATGCTGACATCACACATTTTAAAAACAATACTGGTGTTCTTCCTTCGTCATATATATATATATATATATATATATATATATTCAACTTAGAATTCTAGTAATCTACATAATAACATTTATATATTTAGGTGTGATAACAAGGGTTTACTTTATTCCAATGCTTTATTCAGATCGATCCTGAAGATGACAACGAATCTCAATCCATACTGGCACCACATAAAATAACGAAAAAAAGGAAACTACGAGGGCGGCTCTGAAAATTTCGGGAATCAAGGAAGTGAAACAACATTACTATTTAAAAATGTATTTATTGCTTTTCGAAGTATTCGTCGCGAAATTTGACACATTTTTCCATACGATGGAACCAATCATTGAAGCAACCATTCCATTTGGAAGTTGGGGTCTCCAAAATGGCCGTTTTGTAGACGTCCACAACTTCTTCAGGTGATGAAAATCTCTGACCACGCAATTTATTCATTATTTTAGGGAAAGTATAGAAATCATTACGGCTTAGGTCGGGGCTGTACGGCGGATGGTCTAATAATTCTATGTTTTCTTGCCCTAAAAACTCTTTTGTTCTGTGCGCGGTGTGAGAACTCGCATTGTCGTGATGGAGGATGATGCGACGGTTGCAGTTCTCTTTACGGAGTTCAGAAACAATCGTGCTATTCCAGCGGAATGACAGCGAAGCGGAGCGAAGATTTTGAGCATGGTGATTGGTCAATTCGGCACCGCTAAGCTCCGCTCCGCGTCAGTGGAAACGCGGCATTATGCTCGTGCCCACAAAATGTGAAAGCATTAAGGCCCTTCCCCCACGGGGATTCCGTAATTTACCGTATTTAGAGCCTTATAAACTCAAAACTTGAAAGCTACAAAGTTATAATAAAAATACAGCAATAATCTTCAGTATATCAACATTTCTTTCCCCGTTTTAAATTTTCAATTTTTGTTTATTATACTCATGATATTAGCTTCCAAAGTAATACCAATTTATTAAAATTGGAGCATACTTTCAGCATCTCCCTAGTATTTACAAATTACGTGTATTTGGAACACACGACAATAGATAGATAATTACACTAACTACATATTCCCCGTTTTAATTTTTTTTTAGAAAAAATTTGAACTAAGATAAGTAAAAAATAGGATATTTGTGCGATCTCGGCAACGCGTCAAATGTACGGTCAAGGTCGTTTGCTCGGGGGATGGCCTTAAGCAGTCACATTTAGATATCTGCTCAATCAAATACCAGAAAAACACCTCGAATTTTTTTGGAAAGATGTGCTGGAAGTGGTTAATAAACACAGTAAATAAAAGATTCAATTTGTTTTATTTATTCGTATTATACATAACCCAGATTTTGGTTTCTTTTAAATATTTTTAAAATTCAAATCTATCAATTAACAAAATATTCATAATAAATATAAACCTATAAGATTGAAGGTCTTGAATATCCCATCCATTAAGAGTGTATAAATTATGTAATATATATATTTTTTAAATTATTAATTGTACGCTTATCAGTCATAATAAAAGTTAATAATAAAACTAATGCTTTGTATGTGAACTTAATATTTTTTATTTAAACCTATGTAACAACCAATTCTCAGTAAATAACCAATGAGACTAGAATTTTCAGTTATTCTTACAAATAAATAATAAGGTTTTTCAGTCACAATAAAAGTATAAAAAACTTTAAAACAAATTTGTTCTATTAACAATTATTTTATTTATTCAAACTTATATTCAACATAGGTTCTGGTATGTTTGAAATATTTTTAAAATTTAAATCTAATCTAATTAATTACCAAAATATACTCTTAATAAATCTTGTGGGCTTTTCATTAAGAGTATAATTATAAATTAGGCTTTTATTCTACAAATATAAATAAATATTAAGTATAACTATCAGTCATAATAAAAATTAATATTAATGAAACTTAGAATGATTTGTTTGTTTTAATTTTTTTTTATTTAAATCTATTAATTAACAATCTATTGCTAAATAAAACCTGGAAGACTAAGGTCTTATCACTATCAGTCACAATAAAAGTATAAAAAACTTAGGTTTGGTATATTTTGCATATTTTTACAATTTTAATCCTTATTATTAAACAACATGATAAAACTTAGAAAGTTTTGTACTCTCAACATTTATTTAATTTCTTCATATAAGTATTTATACTCGACACATTTGGATCCAGAGACACCTTCGTATGAAATTTCACTTATTTGTAACATATATGCTTGAGTTACTAGAAAAAACATCTTAACCACTATGTGTGTTTTTATAAATTTCAAGAATTTCCCTCGATTGCTTATAGATCCCATCATCAGATTCATGTAAAATGCTACTTTATTGACACGATTATAGCTATCATTTTGGTCTAAGTCACTCGTTGTAATAACCACGTGGCCCGCGTCGCATGGCCGCAGAGATCCACGACATGCAAGTAAATAAGTAAATTTTAATAAAATGCAACTTTATAACTACGCAACTAGGTAGCAGCAATCTATGCCTAATGTCGCTAATTTGATTATATTAAGTTTAATTCCTTCATTTTATTACATTTATTTATTTATTTATTGAAGTTAACAAACAGTAACCATAGTACATAATTATAAATCTATACTTCTATACTAATATTATAAAGCGGAAGAGTTTGTTAGTTTGTTTGTTTGTTTGTTTGTTTGTTTGTTTGTTTGTTTGAACGCGCTAATCTCAGGAACTACTGGTCCGATTGGAAAAATTCTTTCAGTGTTAGATAGTCCATTTATCGAGGAAGGCTATTGGCTATATTTTATCACGCTAAGACTAATAGGAGCGAAGAAATCGAGGAAAATGTGGAAAAAACGTGGGAAATTATTTGAAAGGGCTTATTTGAACGCGCTAATCTCAAGAACTACTGGTCCGATTTGAAAAATTCTTTCATTGTTAGATAGCCCATTTATCAAGAAAGGCTATAGGCTATATTTTATCACGCTAAGACTAATAGGAGCGAAGAAATAGAAGAAAATGTGGAAAAAACGGGGGAAATTATTTGAAAGGGCTTATCTCACGAATAGGGATTGCAAAAAACGGATTTTTAAAAAAATCCGGATTTTCAAATTTTGACGTGTTCAAATCCAGATTATCCGGAAATACATCAGTGAAGCGCAGATTCATCGACATGAGTATTTCGCTCGTGCGAATGCGCTCGCACCAACAATGCGCGTTTGCGTATAGTTGGTGCGAGCGCACCGCTACGCAAACTCCATTGACTGATTTACACAAAACCCAACTCGGGGTCTGCCAAAGAGCAATGGAGCGCAGTAACTTGGAAGTAAGTCGTCTCGTCAAAATAAAAAAAATCCATCCAAACAAGAATCACATACTTAAAAGTCAAAACGGCCAAGCTAAAGTGACACTGGTCGTATTATCCTCATGCATCTAGGCTGGATATCGAGAGAGTGGGTATCTAGGTCTAGGAAAAGATAGCTCGACACTCTTAGAGGCATTTTTTCCCTCCGAGGGCAGATTACTGTAACTCTGATGCCACGACGACCCTCAAGGATCACTTGTGACTCCCTAATCCTCATTAATTGAACGATGTGGTTGGAATTGGTGCCACTAATTACTTCTTTAGTAGAGTGGGTGAGTTTTTGCTGTGTAGTAGAGTAGGAGAGTCATCGAGGTAAAACAAAACAAGATAAAAAGGTGTCTCGCCCTTTACCTCGCAGAATCTGCAAGTCGTAATTCTATTAACACTTATTATTTAAAGGTAAGGATTTTTATTTATATCCTACCCATGGTGAGTATTAATTCTGACAGTTTTTTGTAAAAGCCAGGAACTAGTGCCTTAGAATTTACCAGGCCAGGGGTCTCAGCTCATTGCTTTTTGCTTAGTCTGCGACCCCATTCCTCGAGCACTTGGTTTGTAGTACTGGGAGATATTCCACAGACCACTTTTGGACCGTATATGAGATTCTCAGCCCCTAGCCTAGCCAGCTCGTCAGCGGTTTCGTTGCCAAAGACGTTACTGTGACCCGGTACCCATACAAGTCAGACATTGTTGTTCCCTTTCAGCATGTTTTACGTATCACCACAATCTACAACCAATTTGGACGAAATTTCTGCTGCAGTCAGTACTTTAAGTGCATCTTGACTGTCAGAGAAGATGAAAATATTTTTATTAAATACGGCCATCTCTTGGCTCTCTAGTGAGCAACCGATGATTGCAAAGCCTAGAACATGGTTGCAAACTCCTTCTTGGAGGCATATCAGCGGTGACGCTGGAGCGAGATAAGTGGAAGATCCTGAGGGAACCTTTGCCCAGCATTTAAATAATATAGGCTATTGTAAAGAATAAATAACTTAAAATAATTATTTAAGCTTTAACTCATCAAGCCCCATACGAGCACCGGTGATTGCAACAACAATGAATACAATAGCATTTCCAAGAATCCGCGATCGAAGGGTCAAATCAACATTTTATTATTTTATAAAATCTTATTATTTTCCTTTAGACAGACTTACAAATCAGAAGATTTTATAGAAAAACATTTAATCAATAGTGACAATATTCTAAAAGAATTATTGTACATTTCTAATCATTTCTTATCATTAATATTATTAAATAGTAAAATATTGTACTTAAATAAACGGTAGGTCATAAGAAATTAAAAAATGTCGTCCTTTTTTTAAAATAAGATTAAAAAATTACAACCGCCAAATAACTAAACAATGCAATGTTGGACATACGAAGTACTGAGTTAGGTACCTTTTGACCACGCAAATTTGTAATAGCGCCTTTAAACAAATGTGAATTTGTATGTCAGATATTACACAATACATAAAAATCCGGATTTTTCGTAGCCCTGAAAAATCCGGATTATCCGGATTTTTCGGATTTCGAAGTATCCGGAGTGCAATCCCTACTCACGAACTACTAGAGCATTTTTTCTGTTATTTGGGTAAGATAAGAAGTAGACCACGTGAAGGATCATAGGCTATTTTTTGTAGACTGATTTGTCTGTGAAATATCTAATGTACGCGGGCGAAGCCGCGCGGAACGTCTAGTCTTGTATATATAAACAGAAACTTAGTTACTACGGAACCAACGGCGTTAACTACAAATTACTTAACTATAATAGTTTTAACTATCCAGTTGAGATTTAGTAATAATATACAACATATCAATATCTAAAACATTATCAGTAGTAAACTAAAAGCTAAAGTACATGATAATTGATAACTTAAGAAATGACGGACTTTCAGTTCAACTTTCAACCAATATTTCGACGGTCCCTACGTATAAAAAGTCATGTCCAAAATAGCAAAAAAAAAAATTATTGCATCATGCATTTCCGTATATTATGAGACGCATATTCCTACATTATTATTATTTTTCTATCACAAGTAATTCCAAAGATAAAAAGACGTAAATGAGGACAAGTTGGGAGTTGTTTTAGATTTTACTGTTGTATATACGGACATCTATACTTACCATCTTGTACCGCGTTGGAAATTACACGCCATTCCGCGTCATGTCGTACATGTCCGTTTCTACCTCTAAGGTAGCGAATTATTTATAGACTTGTTATCATTTACGTTCAGTTATTATGAGACTTTAGTTCTTTTTCAGTGGGACTCGTGGCACAAATTCAATTAATTTCAAACCAATATGAGCATCTGAGTGTTATAAATAATCAGCAACGTGAAATAATACTTGCAACGGAGGCTGAGGCTTGTTTTCATGATGAACAACTATCTGGACCTTACCGTTATCGATATAGAGCAAAAAATCGCATTTGTTGTACGAGGCCCCACAATAGTCATTTATTTTATTTTAATTTTACTATATTTCTTTAAGTATCACCAACAAAAAAACGTAATTTGTGAAAATTTCTACTATTGCTCTTTTTCTTGGTTATAGACGAACGGACGACAGATAGAAAGCGAAGTCTGATATGTATGTTTAATTATGAATATGAATGTTATTTATTTTATATAAAACAGTATTAAAAACGCTAATAAACTATATAAAATTAATAAAAAACTATTAAGAACACTCCTTGTTCACTTTATAGATGGACTCCCTCTACAACGCGGTATCGCTTGGTTGTAGGGTTGAGAAGGGCTTGAAAAAAATTCCGGAAAAGCTCATATTAAATAATCTAAAGTGACATCGGTGCATGATTAACCTAGAAATTAAAAAGTTTATGGGCTATTTTTTTTGCTCCAATAGTTTGTAAGATAAGCCTTTTTAAATTATTTTCCCCGTTTTTTTCACATTTTTCCCTGTTTCTTTGCTCCTATTAATTGTAGCGTTATAATTTATAGCGTATAGCCTTCCTCGATAAATGAGCTATCTAACACTGAAAGAATTTTCCAAATCGGATAAGTAGTTCCTGAGATTAGGGCGTTCAAACAAACAAATATCAGCTGTATAATATTAGTATAGAATTGATAAGGTGTTCTGTAGTCAATTTGGCAATCGCAAATTGGGATGAAATACTATTTTCTTCCTGTGAGGAACGTGTTAGACGATTACATCAATGCAGCTCTGTATTCAACGGTAATACTAAAAATTATGACCTTCAGAAAAGCTCAAGAGTCAGTTAAAGCTGAATATAATAATCGACTCAGAAATATATTTTACTGTCCAGACTTGTCCACCGTAGAAGTTATAACGAAGCCTCAAAGAATTTACTCATGTAAGATGCAATAAAAGTCTAAGGTCGTGAATGGTCACCTAGGTCTCAAAATTGGAAAAGGAATTGACCTTGCTCAAGTATCCGAAATGACCAAGAAGAAGAAAAAGGCAAAGTATCTGAGCATTCGTTATCTTCGGCATGTAAAATATGTTAAAAGTTTTTTTTTTTTTCTACAGCAGGTATCATTGACAAATTTTCAAAAATATTATATAAAAAATCTAAATCATAGCAACGATGCATTTTGTTACAAATAAAATGCAACTTCTTCATCTTCAACTTTACTATGTTTACGCTTTACCCTTTAGTAAAACAGAATTAATTAATACATAGATACTAAAATTTGTAGTCTTTTTAAAACTAAACAGTTTAATTTATCAAATAATCACATTTTATTAGAATTTTTCATTATGGACCTAAACTAATTGATGACATGTCCTTTTATTCGTTCATTATGACATAGAAAAAACTACTTAAATTAGCAGCGTATAAAAAGATATGTCTGAGTTTTTTAGTTTTTCTTACTGAAGACACAGAATTTGTATTACTTTTATGTTATAAACTTATAAATTATGACAATACGAATCATTTTATATAGTGCTGAATGAATTTAGGACCTAATATAATATTTTAATTCTTCCAAAGTAAAAACGGACATGTACAACTTAACCGTTATGGGCAGTCTTGAATTGTCACCGTAAAAACGGTCATCTTGCAATTTTGGCGAAAATACAGTAAATATTTAAAATTGTGTTATATCATGACAAACGGCCTACATCTACATTAAGCTTTACAGATCAACAAAAATAATTGTGTTTATGTTTTATGGTAATCTACAGTAACAGTTTGAACCTTAAAAACGCTCTCCTGAAAACCACTACTTTTGACATGTCTCTTTATACGTAGGGACCGTCGATTTCACCCCCTTGGGGTTAAAATTTCCAAAAACGCTTAAATACGTCGTATCCATTCATTTTTAATCATTTGCCCAAAAATAAACTTTCAAGTTTCTAACTTAAGAAATGACGGACTTTTAAACAAACTTTCAACCCCTATTTCACCCCCTTCGGTGTAAAATGTCCGAAATTCCTTCCTTAGTGGGTGTCTACGTCTACTTAATAAAACAACCCTACTCACCAAATTTTGTGGCTGTAACTTTAACAGTTTTTGCTCAGCGATGATGAATGAGTCAGTCAGTCAGGACATGTTATTTTATAAGTATAGATTTACATTTATATTTTATGTATATAATATAATGAGATTTTTTATGACAGAAATGTAATTAAAATTAAATAAATCAACTTTTTAATTGAAACAAATTGCAGCAATAACATTTTTATAGGTCTACCAGAATCTGATGGCAATTTTTGACAGCAGATTTCTAAAAAATATCCTTGATCATTGGATAAATTTTTATAGTTGCATGTTTAACATACAGAATCAGCCGCTTTAAGAAAAAAAAAGCATCAAAATGTTTTATTCCAATTACCCCGGTATTGCTAGTCAATTTATTTTCTTACTTTTTGCCATCAGATTCTGGTAGACCTATGTATGAAATTATTCATAATGATCAAAAAATAATTTTTTGAATTTTATTTTTTTTTTTTCGATTTTTTGCATTTTCTGAGAAGATTTACTATAGTAAATTTTTTTTCACCATCGGAAAGTAGAGATTTCAACGAACAGAAATCATACCAACTTTTTGAAAAAACGTTCTGCAACGATTTTAAATGGGATAAAATATGTCATTAAAAAAATAACACCCAAATTTTTTTGGTTAAATGGACTCTCCTAATGATACCTAAGCCCTTGAAAAAAATTGGCAGAAAGGTTTAATTGCACCCTGTATATAGTTTTGGAATGATGAAATATTAGTCCTCCACTCACCACAGCCTTGTGATGCCTTGGAAACATTTCTTAAACACCAGAGAACAGATGACTTAACCTGAAATTAAGAAAATTTTAAATACGAATTTCTCATAAACGGAGGGTCTCCTGAGGGTGGGAGTGGTACGGGGGGGTTTTCCTCATCCAATCCATCCCTCCTCAACCCATCTCACCACCAAAATCGTTGGGTATGATTCTAAACCTTAGCCATCATTTTTGCTCGACATAATTATAATGGTACGGAACCACAGAAATAAATAAAGAAATCTTGATTTATTTGTGTGTACGGAACCTTTTGTGCGCGAGTCCAACTCGCACTTGGCCGATTTTATAGACACTGACTTAACAAGTCAAGATGGTGCTGCAATTTGTGTAGTCAATAAATGCAGAAAATTATGCAAGGTATGTCCGTATTTATTTACTTGTTTTAATTGTGGCGAATGCGGAGGATGGGCAAAATATGGATAATCATATTTTGTATGTCTTAGTTTAGAGCCAGTCCACACGGCGCGTTGTGTCAGCGTTTCGTCGACGCAGTGCTGCCGTTGCGTTGTTTTACATACAAATAACTAAGGTATACACACGGCGCGCTGCGTCGTCGCAACTGCTTCGTAATAACGCTGCGATGGCACAGCGCCCGTGTGGCCGGCTATGTGTTAAAATATTTGCGTTGCGACGACGCAACGCAACTCAACGCGCCGTGTGCACTGGCTCTAAACTAAGACATACAAAATATGGTTATCCATACTTAGCCCATTCCCCGCATTCGCCACAATTAAAACAAGTAAATAAATACGGACATACCTTGCATAATTTTCTGCATTCATTGACTACGTAAATTGCAGCACCATCTTGACTTATTAAGTCAAAGTATCTATATACAGTGTTTTGCTTTTTACGGCCCATTTTTACTCCAAAACAATAACTAGTATTTTTATTATATTTATTCTATGTATTAAACTCCTAAAAGTAGGTAAGCACAAATCTCGCAAAAAAAAAAACTCTGGTTGTTGAAGAAGAAAAGTTGGGCTACGAGTGAGATTGCAGAATGCTGATTTCGTGCATCTACAAACATTGAACGGAAGGTGTCGCGTCGAACTGGCAACGTCGCAATTCGCATACCAAAAAATACCGGTAAAAATAAAATGTGTCGCGTCGAGCTGGCAACGTCGCATACCAGAAAATATCGATATATTTACCGGTAAAAATACCGGTATTTTATAACGATATTTTTTTGTTATGTTACTATATATCGTTTATAAAAATACCGTTATCTGGCTACCATTATGAACATAACGGTACGTAACGATATTTTTTCTGGTATTCGATAACGTTATGAAGCCCTGTGTTGAATATTGTTTTCCCGCCATATTTATACTTGACACTGGCCATGGTTATATAGCCGAAGTGCCTTAATAAGAAAAAAAAAATCCTAGTCAATTGTCAATGTCTGTACTCTGTCATCTGTGTCAAAATATTAAAGTATCTATGGATAAAGATATAAATAAACTTGCGAAATGGGAATCGTGGGATTGTGATTTTATATAATTTTAAAATAATATTTCCGAATAAGTAATATAATAAGCAGTAAATATATTGATATTTGATTAACGATATCAAAATATACTCAAAAGCTTAAATACTATGGCAGATAATCAAAGTGCCGAGGCTCTTTCGGAAGCAGAAAGGTTGCGAGGTAAAACAATAAATAAATAAATAGACCGCAGTACTTAGTAAACGTTCAATTTTTACACATTTTTTTTATCAAAACTGGACTAATACACTTACATCTTTATTTTAGAAGAAGAATTGGCGCGTGAACTAGAACACAGTGATTCCAATGACGATGATTCTCAAGACATTATTTCCTTAGAAGCCGAAGAGAAGCTATTGAAAGACGAACCAGAGTGTACGTATTCAGGCCTTCTGATTTAGTTTATAATGTGGTTTGTTCCAATTGTGTGAATTCTCAAAAACAGTGAAGGATATTGTTGGTGTTACAAATTTTTACCCCTTTTCCACTACAGCAGTAATAAATAAAATGTTTTTTATTACAGATACCACATTGGTTAATTATGGAGAGACCACAAACACGGTAAGTGAAGTAACGGAACCATTGACAGAACCATATATGATTCAACTATCCAATGTTGACGAATTAGGTGCTATTTACACAGAGAGCTCGGATAACTTAAGCTCACAGAATGATATCTTAAATGAGGTAACAGATCAGTATGAGCCGTATATTAACGACTACACATTTGACAGCACACATGTAGACGAATCTCAAATGGATAATTTAGATATAACTGGTGAAAACTTAACCACGGATACATTTGTATTGCCTACAATAGTCCAAACACAAAATGATACAATGCAAGGTGATGAATATCAAACTGCAGAAGAAATCAATGAAAAGGAACGAGAGAAAAAAAGTAAAAAAGAATTAGAGGAGGAAGAAAGAGAAAAAATGCAGTAAGTAATATATATTTCTAAACTGGTTTACGAACCTGACTACATTACAAACATTTTATAGTAGGTTATTGTTGATTGAAGATGGTTATGATGTAAAAATCAAAATCAGCCATGTTTTTTACTGTCTTATGTATTCTTATAATAAAAATTTAAATCCTTTTCAAGGGTACTAGTTTCCAACTTTACCGAGGAGCAGCTAGATAGGTATGAGATGTACAGACGTGCCGCCTTCCCCAAGGCTGCAGTCAAGAGACTCATGCAGACAATCACTGGGGGCTCAGTGGGGCAGAATGTTGTTATAGCCATGTCTGGAATTGCAAAGGTCTTTGTTGGAGAAGTAGTAGAAGAAGGTATGTTATTTCTAGAGACCGGATTATATGCATTTGCATATTTGCATATGCATTTGCATATGCATTTGCATATTTGCATATGCATTTGCATATTTGCATATGCATTTGCATATTTTAGTAAGTCTCAGCGGTAATAGCATATTTTACCTAAGATCTAGTTATGATGCATATTATCGGTACATTTACAACATTTTTCACTCACCCTGCGTTCCAACCAAATTTGAAAACAATAACAGTTACAAAACATAAGGGCTATTGAGTAATAGTTGTGACTTTTTACTGCATTAATGTATATATGAATGTGTCAAACTGTCAATGGGCGCTGCTGCTGGTAAGGAGAACTGTCAAAAATGACGTTTTTGTATGATAGAAGCGTTAGTTCCTTTTCTCGCCACGTTCATAAACAGCCTTGTCGAACTGTATGTCTTTAAAGCATTGGTCCCCAACCTTTTTTCCATACGGGCCACAAACATGTTTTGGTCTTGGTATCGCGGACCGCAACAAAAATTTTTTAGGGTGAAAAAAATAACGTTTTTCAAAGTTAACGATTTAAAAGTGGAAAAAAATTTACGACTTTCACGACGACTTTATATTATTTTGCCGGTGGGCGTGAAATTCAAAATGGTTTAACAGCACGCGGGCCACAGATAAAGTCCCGGCGGGCCGCATGCGGGCCGCGGGTTGGGGATAGCTGCTTTAAAGTATCTAAGGCAGTTTTGTTAGTTTTTTTAACAAAAAAGGATTATGTTGGTTCCTTTTGTTTGCAATTAATTTAGATTTAGAAGAAGTACATTTTTTTAATAAAAATAATTAATTTTCAGCTTTGGAGGTTCTACACAATTCTGGAGAGCCAGGACCACTGCAGCCCAAGCATCTGAGGGAAGCCCTGCGCAGACTGAGAGTGAGAGGAGCTATACCAACAAGAAAGGCTTACCGCCACTCTTTCCGCCTATAAAAGATATTATGATTAAAATGTGAGATTTCGTAAAAGCAACAAAGGATTTTGTGGGTGTTTTATGATCACCTACTTATAAAAAGTCATTTAAGCAGGAAAACAGTAGTCATACCAATGATACTCATAAAATTTCTTATGTTGGGGTTTGGCAGAAAATCACATACTTATTACACATGAGATGTTTTTTTCGAGTAGGAATGTTCTCTAAACTATTAGCTATTACGGCAAACAGGTTAGAAAACTACTGTGGTAGAGATAATATTCTCCATACAGAAATGACTTTTAATTTTTGTCAAAACGACTTTACAAAAGCAGTAAGTTATATACCCAGAGGAGGTCCTTAAGTAATTGGTTTTGTTAAATATTTTCATACAATGTTAAACCTGATTTAAATATAAGCAATAATGTTGCGTACTAACAATGTAAATAGTGTTCATGATTAATAATAATTTTATTAATTTTGTAAGTAAAAATCAATATAAGTAAGTAACTCTACAATTTTGTATTATTTATCAATATCTTATGAATCATAGCAAAACAGCCTTATAACAACATTAACTCTAATGTGGCTTGAGCAACATTAGTAAGTTCTTATTGCAGAATAAATAAAACCGCGTTTATTTTAAAAATGTTAATTTATTTCATGATAAATTGTAATTATTAATTATACAATATATTATTAATATGCTATGTTAGGATCATATTCGCAAATCTTTTGAAAATGAAATCAGTCTTGTTAAAAATTACTACCTAAGTAGTTCAGAAGTTGGATTATTCAAAAAAGTATACAAAACGAAAAATTTCATTAAAATAAAAACGAAAAGGAAAAAATTGGCACAGATATTTACAAAAAAAGTGCTCGGCTCAAATTAATTAATCGGTATTATCACAGATACTTATTTGAATTTAAAATATAATATCCAGATCTCTCGATATTTGTGTTGGTCCTAAAGTTAAAACAAAGGCACAGTTACATTATAAAAATCAATTCCTGATAGCCGTCGAGGCCTACGCTAGGGACTTAATAAAAAAGTACTGTTAAACCGCATCTGCCTACAAAACTTCTCAAACATTTTAATAATTTAGTAAAACTAGTTTATATACAACCACCGAAACAGTCAACAAATGAGGTTCCGGCTGGCAAGGTTAGTAACGACCATTCGTATAGACTAGAACACGCTCACGACTGTTTATACATTTACACTACGAGCCTCTTGACTCCGCACTCGATACAGAATTTGGCAGTGTCCACTGGGAATTTGCTGCCGCACTCGTGACAGAAACGCGACAGACGCGGAGCAGGGGATGACTCCTTTGTGGTCCGGTAGAGGGAACTCTCTGATCCGCTCGAGCTGAGCGCCTCCTTGCCTCTCCAAGTGGGACTCGCTCGGGCCGATTCACGGGATTTTGAGTTTTTATCTGGAATGAAAATTGATAAGTGAATATGGTAACATGATACGCAATCGCTTATTCTGACTAACATCGTATTAAATAACTATGAAGGTGCCGGGAAATTATATTATTCTTTTCAAGAGTCTTTCAGTAAATAATAGGTACAGGCCGTGCACAACATAGGGCATTTGTGCAATTTCACAGATATAGATCTACAATATTAACGACCTGTCTGATCACATATCTACCAATAGGATGTCACGCGCCCACGTCACCGCTTACTTCTGGCCGCACCAGAAAACTAAATAGCTGGACCTTCCCCTTTTGAGTTTAATAAAAGATTTTATAGTTACACTCGGCCTATGAGTATCTTAAACTACTCACCAATTTTTCCAACATCCTTAAACACATCGGACTGTTCAGTAACAGTAAGCTCCGCCGTTCTCTCCATGGCTAGGAACTCGTCACTGGATATAGACTGCAGGTCGTCCTTGTGACCGCTGCTAGTGTCAGAACCAGCTGGTATCCTGTCCAGGGACGCCACACCGTTCTCCTTGCAGAGCGATAGCTTAGACGGTGATATTCTGTTAAGGCTGAAAAAGGCATATTTATGTAGCAATAGCCTTTTAATTCCTTTTAGAAATATGAGCATGCGTGTTATGTTAAAGCATTCTCGTTCAAATCTAATAATGAATCCCGGTTTTTGAGATTTTTGACAGCTAGGTTTATCTATTCACTAGCGCAGTGTTTCCCAACCTTTTTCAGCCACAGACCCCTAGGAAGTCAAGCACAGTTTTCACGGACCCCCGGCCCCGTAACAAAATAAACAGCAAAAAAATCTGATAATGTATGGACCAGAGATTACACCGCGGACCCCCATACAAATACTCGCGGACCCCCAGGGGTCCGCGGACCACAGGTTGGGAAACACTGCACTAGCTATTTGATTAGATATCGTCAAAAAAATTTACCAATTAACATCGCTGTTGAGAAGATAAACTCCTATCAAAAAGCCTCAGAAATCAATGAGTTTGTTAGTTTATTTATACAAGCAGTTACCTGACTGACCTGCTATAAGCTGAATCGTTGCTCGCCTTTCCGTTGGGAGTGCAGTTACCGTTAGACGCCTTGTTGGTCTTGGCTTTGGGTTCATTCTTCTTTCGTACATCTCTCTTTATCGTATCATGATACAGATTTTTATTGCTGCTACTCATTTCTTTGTTCATTTGTCCGTTATCATTCTTTTGGGATTCGTAGAATTTGTCGAAATCTTTTAGAGACTGCATGATGTCGTCCTCTAACTTATCAACACTCTGCCGACTCTTTGAAGTTTCTGTCTTTGTTGTTTTCTTCTGTATGGCATCGAGGAGGGAAGAGGATCTCTTTACGGAGGATGGGAAAAACTTTTCGCCAGCTATATTATTGCTGCTAAAAATAAGAGACGTTGATTTGTTAACTGGAATGATACCGTTGCTACCGTTAACTATTTTGGGGGAGTTCACTACTTTGGTATCCGTTTTTTTACCTTCATCACAAATTTCAGAGTGAGCTACTATTCTGGTAGTCGAACTGTATGTACGTTTACTTTCATTTTTTTGTTTGTGTATTTCCTCGTCGAAGGAGGTCATGAATTCCTCCAAATCAAAGTCTTCGCAGAGAGAATCGTCGTCTCTCGCGGAAGTCTTTGATGTGACGCTTTGTTCTAAGGATGATATAATTTTATCGTATCGTGAACTTAGATCGCTAATCGTTGGAGATATAATGTTATTTATGTTATTATTTTTCTCGTCTGTATTGGTTGAGGATTGGGACATGCCATTATCGTGATTCCTAGCGGCATTAAAAGATTCGAATTTTGCTGGTAAATTTTCCGTTGTTAGTAACGATTCCATGCTACTTATAATATCTGGGTTGTTTAAAATTGTGTTAACGTTTATGGGCAGATTATCGTTTTCGTTAATAAGTCTGGGGTCTATGTAGTTACTGTCGGTCATAGATGAACCGTTATCGTAGCTGAATATAGAACCGAGTGTGACAGGATCTGATTTTTCTTCGTTCTTATTAATTTTATTAAGTTTAAGGGGCTGTTTGATTGTATTTCTTTGGAACCCGTGATGCATTGATTGTGACAATTTTGGGATTTTATCTTTAAGTTTTGGGGTGCTATAGCTCGAGCTGGAATAACTGGAAAAGGATCTGTTCATAGAACTATTGCGGTTGAAGTAAGTTTTATCCGCCGCAATATTTTCTTTACTAGACTTGGTAAAAGTGGAGTTGAGATTTTGGGCAGGTTTCTTTTCGTTTTTATTCACTCTAAATGAGCTACATCTACCTCCGAAACTGCTATTGTTATCTATGTTTGAGCTACCGAACGATTTCATTCTTTGTAACGTGGGAGTTTTTTGGTAAGTTTTATTGATAGTATCTTTCATCGTTTTGGTATTATCGGGACGAGGATGGGACAAGGAGAGTTTGTCTTTAGCTTGCTTTAAGTTTGGCAGAGTATTAGTGTTTCCCCTTGTGACGGTATTTGGTTTTTTGGGAACACTTTTATCTGAAGACATTAATTCTTTCATTTGTCTAGCAGCTGATACGAAAGGATCATAATTATCATCAAGCCTGAAAAAAATGCAAGACACACAATGTAATTGAACAATATTATAGCAAACATTACATAAATTTAGATAAACTAACTAAAATAAACATTTAAAGTCCTAAAAATTATAACTATTAAATACACATTTATATGACCTTCTGTCTTCTATACGAGGAAGTTTCAAAGGAGGAGCGTCATCATTACTTTCATTCGTATCTTCATTATATTTTATTATAAATGTTTGATAATTTTTGCTTGTACGCTTTTGTAGACTTAGCATTTTATTTTTTCTGTTTCCTTTATTAACTTTCTTTTTATTGAGAGGATATTTAGTATTCTTTTTTGTGTCAGTAATTGATGGAAGTTTTAGCTGCAAATTTTCTTTAATTGCACTTTTCTCAGGTAACGTTTGCTTGTGTTTAAATTCATAAACACTAATGAGCTCCATATCGATATTTTCAATACTAATATTATCCTTTTCATATTTAGCCACAGGGTTCTTGTAGTTTGGTTCCTTAGATACAGGAGGCAGAGGATCTTTATTTATTTCTAGCATTAAATCTTTAAAATTTTTCTTAAGTTCATCTAATGCATTAGAAAATTGCGGTTTAATAGTTACGTCTTCGTTAGGAACAAAATCAGTGTTTAAAGTTTCCAATGAATCTGTTTGAGGAGTGTGAAGCTCGTCAATATCTTTTTCTATGATTGCAATATTATTATTCAAGTCATCGTGTTGCTGTTTATTGATCATTTGATCGGTAATCGTGAAAAACTCATCCAAATCCGCTGGGTTTTCTGTAAATTTTGTGTATGTCTCTCCACTTCCATGTCGACTGTCTAGATAGTTTATATTTTCTTGGTCATTTACCTCAAGTCCAGTATGTTCTTTATTTAATTCTTTGATATTTAGATTACCCGCAGCATTTGTTTGTGCCACTAAATCAACTTTAACTTGGGGATCTAGTTTCAATTTACCCTTTACTCTTTGATTTTCTTTGAAATTGCGTAGATCTAATTCGTTTTCTGTGTTAATAATGTTTTGATTTTTTTCCACAATAGTTTTAGATTTTATAGTTTCTTTCTTCTGTTTATCGGAATGAAATTTCTTATTTTTGAACAGTACACGTATCTTTGGTGAAGCATTAGAATCTTTTGGTTCTTTCTTCGCTTCTTCAACCGTGTCAATTCTTTTCTTAGCAACATTTAAAATTGGTTCATTATTATCATGTATAACACATGGCACACATGGGCACAACATGTCCTCTTTAACATCTTTAGGTAAATTCTTATTTACAATGTTTTCGTCAAGACTGTCTAAACTCATAGTACTTTCTTTGTCCATATCCCTTTTGTCACATTTTGAATCTCTCACTCTTTTTATATTGTTTGCACCACGTATATTACGTTTGTTACGAATATTATCGCTGACAGATTTCCTTTCAGTGACTTCAGGATTCTTGGGTAGAGGTATTTGGCTTTTAGCAGCTATTTTGTTTTTATTCTTACTATTGCTTTTATCATTTTCTCGCATATTTTCTCTTTCCTTGTATTTATTAGCGATTTCATCTAGTCTCTTAAGTTGCTGTCGCTTTTTAGTATCAAGCCTTACTTTAAGGTTTTTATCTACTTTAGAGGGACCAGGCGCCGTTGATGATTGAACAGTAGACGCTTTTGTTTGTTCTTGACGTCTAAGGAAAGGGAAAGGAAGGAAATTGAAGAAGGTTGTTGTAACATTAAACAAACAAGGAGACAGGAACGGCTCAACACACAAAATATCCTTTCGCTTCCTTTCCCCTTATTTGCTGTAAATAGGAAAGACTGATAGCTTTTATACCTGGAGTTACTGAGGTCTCTGGCAAGTCTGGCTTGTCTGGCTTTAACGTTGGCATCGCCTGATGAATTATTTTGTGGTGCTCGAGAATTACGGATGACAGGCATGTGGGGTGAATCATCAATGCAGTCGTTACTGGATAAGGATTCTGTAAAGTTGTAAAATAAGTTAAAGTCGGCACCACTATTGATTGATTGCTTTTTAACCCCGACAAAAAGTTTCACGTGTCTGTCTGTCTGTCTGTCATCGTTTGGCATCGTAACACACGGGTGGACCGATTTTGATCTACTTTTTTTGTTTCAAAGTTGACATCATCATTATCAGCCTGCTCAATGCTGGAAAATTTCGGGGGTTTTTAAATCCCTAATTTATATTATTTGAATAAAATTTCTACCTGACGCCCTAGTGCGTCCATGTCTGTAGTCACCATATTCACGGGGAGGTGCAGGCGAAACGCCGCGTGTGGACTCTACGGAAGCCGATCGACTGAGGGAAGACTTATCTCGCGATTGAGATGAGCTGAAAGAACAAAGGTTATATTTCAGATTCTTTAAAGGTAATACAGTTCTTATTATCTTCTAGTACTTCTTTACAAATTAATTAGGGTAACCTACCCAATCGTTGGCTATAATCCTCATTATTGACATTTGACACCTTATGCTTGATTTACACGGGTGACTAACGGGTCGATTTTAGTCACCCGGCATGTCACCAGTCGAATCGCCTGTCCAAGTCGAATCGCCACCCCATTTACACGGGTGACTAACGGGTCGATTTTAGTCACCCGGCAAGTCACTCGCTACAGTAGTATTCGCAGCAAGCGATCGCTTGCGACTGAGCGTTTGCACGGTCGATTTTAGTCACCAGCCGCATGCGGCCGCTGGCCGCACGACTTTGGGGCTCGCAACTTTAGCCGCATGCGGCGTAGTCGAATTGCCATTTACACGGTCGATTTTCGCCGTGCGGCGTAAATCGTGCGGCTTTAGTCACCCGTGTAAATCAAGCATTAGATTTTTATTTGAAAATACTAAATGCCAATAACAGGACTTGCTGTATTATCAACTTTTAAAGTGGAAATAATTGGGTGTTTTATAGTTTCACATTTACATTTCTTAGTAGCGAATCATCCATAATAATAACATAACCTTACATAGTATGTAATACATACAAACAAGGTTCTGCTTAACCTACATGCTGATTTCATCAATTATCGTAAGCTAATACCGTCTGCCGCGAACAGGAGGCGCCTTGTACTGCGTGCGCGCGTTGAGGCGCTGTTTGGCGTCAGCGATGTGCGGCGGCGGCTGCGCGGGCGCAGCGGGCAGGATCTTGGCTTTATCCGCGCACCATTCCACGTGACGTTCGAACGCTCGCACGCCGAACGCTCGGCTGCAGTGCGGACATTTCTGGAGATCCGCTGCTGGCTGGAATGTGGAGTTTTGGGTTTTAGAGATTTATCGCGCATACCATTTTAGTGCGACATTCATTCGTGAAAATTAATTTTTATTATTTTGATTGGAAACGGGGTAAAACAAACATAAAACGAAGCCTGCATTAAAGTTGCATGAGAATAGTATAATCGGGGTATTGATACTAACAATTTCTTGTGGTAATTTTATAGCTGATGCTATTACATGTTAGAGTTTCTAGCAATAATTATATTATCATTAGTGTCCGACCGAAGCTTCGGTTCGGCATCGGCCACCTTCGGCCAAAAAAACCATCTTCGGCGAAACCTTTGGCTTCGGCCCAAAACCCTCCCCAAGCCGAAGGTTTTGCCGAAGGTCCGAGCAACCGTCGAGATTGAACGAACTGTTACAAGTCTGAGTGAAAGAGCGACGGCGGACGGACCGGTCGTGTTTGCAGAGGCCGCTGGGAGTCACTGTCAAATATCACATAGCATGCGCGTCAAGACAAGTTCGTTCGTGTATTTAAACGAGTGTTTTGTTTTGAATTTGTATTTATCAATTGTTTATTTTATTTATCATTCTTAAATCGCGGAATTCTGTCTGTAGCGGTCATTGACTCCCTGTTAAAAAACTTGCCATTTTCTGTACAAACTTCGATTGACAATGAAGTGACTGATGTTTCTAGTCTAAGGGTGATATCGTATTTTGCATACACAATGTGAACACAGTATGAATTATATCACTTGAAACTCATAAATAGTTGGAGGTTATCATACGAAGAGGTAACCAAGACGTTTTCCGATGAAAATATAATAGTCTGATTCTTTACAAGAATTCAATTTTATTCTTAAGTTAATAGAACGCAGTGTGAGTATTTTTCACATAGCTCCTAGACTAGAAAAGTTAATGACCACTAGTGCCACCTTAAATTGTCCTGACTATAGTCTAGTTTCGGTCTAGTCGAGTAAAACAAAGACTGATTGATTGGTCTAATAGTAATTTGTGAATTAGTAAAGAAATAATTATTTTTTACAAATAATAAATCACAAAATCACAAACTTTTATTACCATTTCTAAATCAACTTCTATATGAGACAGTCAATAAAAACCTTCAATATTGAAGTTTTGAAATAATTTTAATATTAATTGTAGCTTGTAGACAATATTGAACAAAATTAATTACTGAGAGTCGAGAAATTATAAACCTTCGGCTTCGGCTTCTGCCGAAGGTTGTGGCGATTGCCGATTAATCGGCTTCGGCTTCGGCCAAAAATAGACCTTCGGTCGGACACTAAATATCATTATACTTTATAGCAATCAGTCACATATTTTCAACTTTAAGCCTGAATTAGGCTAATCTTCGAAAATTTTAGTACATTCAATTCATCAACATTCAATATCCATTAGATACATTGTTACAAAATATCAAAATATAGTTTCGACCTTGCCATCCCGTAAACGAGCTTATATCGTGACTTCAATATAAATGAAACACGGAAGTTAGGACGACTCTGCTAATTTTTAATTATGTCTAGATGTACCTAACTGCCTTGATTTTGGAGGCATATTACGTAGTCATGATGACATCATATTTATGATTGAAAAGTGATGTTATCATGATGATTGGAGATCAACTAGTGCATAACAATAACGAATCTATAATCAAGATTACTGAATATTTAACACTAACCAATTAAAAACTTAATGCAAAGATGAATAGAAAATACAGAGTCACTCAAGCAATTACAGTTAATTTGTAAACAAAGTTAAATATTATGAAATTAACCAATAACAATTAAAATTGTTGTAAATCACATGACTATAAAAATAAATCGATTCTGTCAAGTTTTAATTAAGACCTTAAACCAAAAAAGTTATTGTTTATGAGTTAATTACAATAAATATTAAAGTAAGAACAGAATACAATGTTTGTTAAAAGTTGCTTTTACAGTGACAAAAGTAATTTCAAGGCTAAAACAAATTTCAAATGTTCACTGGATGAATAAATTACAGCAAATACAGCTTATGACCAATAAAATATAATCATTGCTAATTTTAGGCTTATTAAAAAAAAAATGGGGCCTCAAACGATTTAACTACAGGTTGTATTTGGATAACACAAATACAAGTTAATGAAGTTAAGAACACTACAAACACATATTAGACAAAGCAAATATTCACAGTACCTTCATGATAGCGCTGCGTACGGATTGTACTTTTGGCTTTGGCGTCGCTTTAACAACTTGAGGCGGGCTCTTCTCGAGGAAAGGGCTGTTTTCTGGAAGACCGAAATTCTTTGGCAAGTATTGTTCTAGGTCCGTGCCTGCAATATTGTGAGCATGCTAGTGTACACTTTACCGACTATAAAATGTGTATTTTCTAATCAAACAGAAGATTCGTGCAAAACCAATGAAGATATCAAACTACCAAGTATCGTGCTAAACTGAAATGATTCACAAAATGCTCAGCTCGTATGAGGCTTCGTAGGCGTAGCAGTCAGAAGGTAAGCTCCAATTATAGACCTTAATACCGTAACATTAGGACGTTCAAAATGCACATGGACGTGTTATTTGCATACTAACATTGAGTGTTAGTCGTTTTTGGTGTCAATTACAGTAAGTATAGCCTTGATAAGCAGTCTGCTATGCATGTAGTTACATAAGTTATTTTCAATTTAGATTTTAGACAATAAATTCAAGTTGAGTTCATTAGTGAATGAAGTCCAATAGATAAAGCATTACTGGGTTCTAACGAGGCCTTTACAAGATAGTATGATGGAGCAAATTAATCAGAGTATTTGCTCTGTTGGCAATATTAAATAGCATCTCAAGTAGGTAAATGAGTTATTAATTATTTTGCCAATATAACAGCGGCTATGCACAGCTAGTCTAAGATTTAAACTTCGATCATGAGTCATGACTATTCTTTGCAATTAAAGTAACTTTTACTAAACTATTAACTAATTTTTACAACGCAGCTCCAAGAAAGTAGTTTGCCACAGATTAAAAGATCCACTTTTTTAAAGAGAGCATTGTGATAAAAAGCACGAGCGTGGCTCTCTAAAACACCGTTACAGACAAGTATTGAATTCCAAGTAATTATCATCTATCCTGGTTTTATAAGAAACATGTTACATGAATAATGCAATGTTAGTACAAGGCGTAACAGTTAAATTGGCGATACCCGTGCCACGTAAAGAGTTCACCCACTCACCAGATCTACTGTCCGGTGCGGTCACCCCTTAACCGACAAAACAAAATCATTTAAAAGACACACAACTTTAGATGGTCAAATCGGTACTGATGTTAACAACGTAATCTCAGTATTAGTGAACCAAATCACCCAATAGGCAACCCGTACGAAAAGAGACCAATTAAAAGTTAATTACCTTCGCGTCTCTGCCGCGACGAGTCGAACGTTTTTCTTTTTTTCACGGTCATCTTCTCGCAGATCTTGACGTGTTTCGCGAGGGACTGTTGGACGAAGGTGCGGCCGCAGACCTGGCATGGTAGGAGGGATAGGGGTCCGGGGGGCTCCGGAGCTACTGGTGCTACGGGGGTTGTGGGAACCGGGGGAGAAGGCGGAGGACCAACGCGCGACGGAGGTGGAGTTCTTTGGATCGGGTGGAAGGTCTCGCTTTCGGCGGGAGATGCCGGCCCCGAGTCGGGCGATGGAGATCTGGAAGACTTCGCCGGATGTTGCTGTTCTTGTTGCCGTTTACCTGGAAAATATTAAAATAAAATTAGCAAATGCTTTCATCAAGTGTCATCAGTCATGTATTAATCAACGTAAATTGAGCCTCTAAAAGAACGTAAAATTATTGGAATTGACTTGACTAAAAAGAGTTTAAATATAAGTTCTACATACAAGAACAGTATTTCACAAAATTATTAGGAAATATAAATAAAATTTCTATAAGAACGATCAAGAGGAAACCATAAAGCCTCATTAAATAACCACCATTACATTATACAAATTAAAACCAATGATGACAATTGGCATCTTAAGTCTTAACATATAATTTTATAAATCCTACCACATACTGACCAAAAATCATAAGCCTGTTTCTTTATGTTAGGTGTATGTATACAAGGTGTAACAAAACTAAGTGATTGTACTTTAGGGTGTGTACGTGTTTCTTGTAGTACACTGTGAAAGTAGCAGCGCTGAAAGACCAAATTTTTTTTTCACTTTTGTATGGGGAAACTCGTGAGTCGTGACGCTCGGGCCCTTACCCATACAAAAGTGAAAAAAAAATTGATCTTTCAGCGCTGCTACTTTCACAGTGAACTCTATACAAGGAACACGTACATACCCTAAAGTATTATCACTTAGTTTTGTTACACCCTGTATAACGTGATTTGCATTGAGAGTTATTTGGCGGAATTTATGATTAGACATAGTAAGTTACAGTCCAAACCCATTTGTGAACAATGTGCTGCAATAAACACAATTTGCAACGATATCTCAGAGGAATTTACTAAGGCTTTCGATAGTATACGGCAAGGACATGGTGTTGCATAAATTTGCTTTTAGCACCAACTTAACAGTTAGAAGAAACTGGTAATAAAATTAATGTATTTGTTAACATTTACTTTGACATGGAGTGTGTGCTTGAAATTTTATTGCTCACGAAGACGAACGTTTCGCAAAGTACTAAAATAAGTATTAAAATAAGTGTTGAAAGTTTGAGTAACTAGCATCTAGATTTATCTAGATGATGTTATTTGGTAGATTGATTTAAGAGAAAAAAATTAAATTAATTTTCATGGTTATAAGTCATGGAGGTCACGATCACAAATTGAACCACGTCCACAAAATGGCCTCATGATTTTTAGTGCGATATTAAAACAAATTAACTTTCAAATACTTATTAAGTACCTATGTCACAGCTTCAATTATAATCTAATGCTAGGCCTGTATTGACTTGAATTGAACAGTAGTATTTCCTTAAAGGCTGTATTTTGCAAGCTATAAATTTCGCAGAATGCTGAGCTTTATTAGGAATAGGCACCCTAGGTATCGATTTAGGACTCCCAACGGTTATGGTTGCTTGTCACGCGATTTAAGTCATCGTAAATGGAACGTAATTTGTATGACTTAGTTCGAAGCCACACCTGACAAGCTCGTATGTAGGCAACTAGAATAAACAATCTGTCATAAAAATTTCAAGGCTCATAGGTGTTTGCTCAAAATTGTTACATTATGGATCGTTGGGTCAAGGTGATTATCCAGTCAAGCTGGTTTGACTTCATTTTTTGCTAAGCAGTATAAAAATTGCAATGAGGAAGTAATATGAACTAAGAATACGCACTGAATGCCGATATTAAAGAATCTATTCAGCAGCTTATGACTATGTATATCAGCACATTAGGTGCGCATGTTTCCAAATTTATGAGGACTGTAACCTAAAAGTAAATGCCTTAAAATCATCAGTGTCTTCCGCCACCAATGATAATTACAACTTGGTAGCTTTTGACGTCATCAAAGCAGAAGATTACTTTTGTAATTCAGCTGATGGGTTCAAAATGTCGGGAGCGGTATCCACTTCCTCTTCATTAGCACATCAACGACACCGGATTCCGGTGCGATGACAGGCCACACACATCCATCAACATCGCTCACCGGTGTCACCACTTTATGTGGATAATTGCATTTTAATGTAAACCTGTTTATATTACGTAAAGCATCAAGAGCTAATGTGAAGGTTATAAATGTATAATGCAATATTGTGATTATCGACGCGTAATATTACTTGGGATTAGCAAATCATGATCATTCTTCAACTGTGAATATCACCAAGCAAAATCATAAAAGCTGAAGCTTACTATCATTTATAACAGAAATTATAATTAGGTTTGAGTTTAAAAGAGTTTAGCCAAATGCTTTTAAAGATAGAAACAAAACGCCTAACTTAGAAGAAACTAAAATATCAACAAGATTAACTGACATTTTGGCTCATCAAAGCGTAATTTTGGTTGCCGAAGACGTACAAGGAACTAATTGAAGGCATCGGAATGCGGCGGACGACATCAATCTTAGAAATAAAAATAAGTAACAAAATTAAGTGTTTTATTTTCTGTTACTTCCTTCACTGGAATTTATTTAACTTTACATCGTCTTTAAGGAGGATTTAGCCAAAATGGATGTTATTTCTTCCAAATCTTCGATAAGGAACTTAAAGCTTAGGCTATTTCAAGGATTCTTAGCTCCAGCAGTTAAAAATACTTTAACGATTTGTCATTTGAGGAAAAATAAAATCATTGTGTTTGAGTTTTGTGATTGTCTTGTTTTCATATGTATGCGAGACATTACTGACGACAATAGCCTTTGGTAGAGTAAGGTCGAAGGCGGCGAGGACGTTGCTACAGGCCACCATGAATATTCATTCAGTTTATGTTTTTTTAAACCAAAATATAAGTAAAGTCCTCAGAAGAACATTAAAAAAGATATTTTTTATCAAATTAATACAAACATTTGATCCTATAGACATTCTTAATAATATTATACAAGGAAAAAGAAATATGGCAGAAGATAGATTTTTAAAGGTAGCACGAAACTATACAACTACACAATAGATTCCAGAGCACTTTGTTTATAGGATCCAAAAGGATAAAGAAACAGATGTTAAAGGAGCTATCCCACTTAGAGAAAGTGATTAATGTACAACGTTAAGAGCCACGTAGAGCTTTTACACAACAAGTGGAAACATTTTGTTATTTTTGGTCTAATAATAAAAGAACAACCACAAGGCAGTGGTAAAAATAACGTACAACTTAACAAAAAGTATTTAAGGCGTGAAAGTGTTGTGTGGTGTTAATGTGTACTAACGCCAAATATGTTCTGACGACTTTTTGTGTTACTTCGAAATTATTGTCAAGTGCAGTCATACGAGGCTGTTTTGGCACACGGCTAAAATGAAAACTAACGCCGCTATATTGTAAAATGTCACTTGAGAAAAGTTTCTCTCTCAAATTCACTTTGAGAGAGAAACTGTTACATGCATAAAATTAAATTAAGAAATTTAAAAAAACCCCCGCCAAACAACTTTAAAAAGTAATGAAATAATATTTACTGACTTCAAGTTTAAATAATTCCTAAGTGTAAAGTAATATTTTAGTCCATAATTGTTGTCACGGTGTGTCGGGGGACCGCCAAGTTAACTACGACAACAGCGACTTTTGCATTTTGTATCGCTGATTGTCTCCATTCAGTTCGCTGTGAACTGACCTTTAAACTATAATGTTATGTGAAATCAAACATCTACATTAGCGGCCCCCGACACACCTTGACAACAATTATGGACTAAAATATTACTTTACACTTAGGAATTATTTAAACTTGAAGTCAGTAAATATTATTTCATTACTTTTTAAAGTTGTTTGGCGGGGGTTTTTTTTAAATTTCTTAATTTAATTTTATTTTATGCTTTTTAAACTTGTGTTGGTTATAGTGCAGAATTGTTCCTATCAACAGTATTATATCCCAATGAATACGATCTATAAATATCCCCTTGGATGAGGCCGTCAATATGAGCCCAAACATGAAACCTCCATCCACCCTGGGTTCATACGGAGCTCGGCTCCTATACAATCCAGGTGATGCTGCAGCAGCAGCATGCAAATATTTACTGCTTATCTACGTCTTATTGGCTATCGCAATTAAAATGAGCCCAAATACGAAACCTCTGCTCTAAGTTGGTGAGGAGTTGGGTATCCTATTGATTACCAGGTGATGCTGCAGCACCAGCGTCAACTTTCCATTAATATGTATATATTCATAAGTGTCACGAACCAGAATGCAAAATATAAAACCCATCAAACGACTGCAAGTTGCTAATCGGCCTATCACGAACCAGATAAACTGTGATATTTCAGCAATGAGCAGGCTGATGATGATGAACTATAGCTAAGAACACTCTCGATCATGTCAGCTTTCAAACAAAAAAAACTAGATCAAAATCGGACCACCCGTTTGGATGCTACGATGCCACAGACAGACAGACAGACAGACAGACAGACAGACAGACAGACAGACAGACAGACAGACCGACAAACAGATACGTCAAACTTATAACACCCCTCTTTTTGGTCCGGGGTTAAAAATGTCACCAAGTACTACGAATCATAAAAAATAAGGAAACGTAACTCCCATACTTCAATCGTTTTGAATTTTGTTCTTTTCGCACACTAAAATAATATGGCAATAACTACGAAACACTACATTTAAATTGACAAAATAAAGCCGTTGACAATAATTGTCACTTTTATAATTACACAAAATTTGCATGTATTCGGGTCTCTTTTTGCATAAAGTATGTATATTTCACTAGGTATATTAACTTTATGGTATATTCGGGTCACATTTTGTGGAATCGGAACAAATTTTTTGATACAGTTACTCTTCCTTAGTTTTTAAATTTTATTATTCGTAGACCAAGTATCATTTTTCATGTGGCTATCACTTTGATCGACAGCCGTTCGCATGATCGTCTCCATGGCAAAGACGGGCCAAAACGTAGTTCTAGATTCACACCGCCACTTATACCGAAACAATAAATTATCTCATTAACGAAATTTATACGTGCAATGGCTCATCGTAAGCAGGATGCCCTACGAACGTTCCTTTCATGAGCCGGCCCTTGCGTAATGGTAACATTACTCTTTAAATGTCAGTCTTATCTGTGGGGTTATGACGAGCTGCGAAGATTTATTTTAATGCCAGGTCCAATCTTAATATTGCCAATTACGATCGAACCGGTAGCCTTCCCATATTTACAATTTTAGCGACACCAGTGTGGCGGTACCCACAATTCGCCTAACATTCCTGCATCGCGCTATCGAAGTTTTCTGAGCGCGTCGGTATATATACGACAGCTGAAATGTATCACTTGGGCTCCGGCCTGACCGAGCATAACACCTCGCTCGGTCGGAAGATCTTCCTTTGGCCGCCACGTACATATCCCACATTGGTGACCCTCGACAGAACACGCCTCCTTCATCATCATCACTCCCCGCCCCTCCGCACCGCGCCAGCCAGCATCGCCTCATCGGGTACCTCGTCCACTAGCCGCAATGTACCGCGGCCTGGGCGACTCCGCATCGGCATCAACAACGGGCTTTCTCACTACACCGACCGGTCAGCAAGCAGAGCACATCTCTCCTGGTCAGCACGTAGCATCGGCCCCGCACGGCAGCTATCCGACTCACTGGATCCCGTGCAGCAGCTTACAGTTCCGACTCACTGGGACTCACTGCAACAGTTCCGACTCACTGGAACTCTCTGGCACTGGCGACTCAAGCGACAAGACTTCAAGATTCGACCTCCGGTCTTCGGGGGGGAGTGATGTGGCGGTACCCACAATTCGCCTAACATTCCTGCATCGCGCTATCGAAGTTTTCTGAGCGCGTCGGTATATATACGACAGCTGAAATGTATCACGTGGGCTTCGGTCTGACCGAGCATAACACCTCGTTCGGTCGGAAGATCTTCCTTTGCGGCCTCTACGCTTATCCCCACATCAGCATTATCAGAAGTACCATCTTGATAGATTGCTTGTTATAAAAAATCTTTCCCGGGACTCAAAGTATCTCAATAATCAGTACTTATCTCAAAATCGGTTCAGCGGTTTGGGCGTGAAGAGGTAACGGACAGACATACTTTCGCGTTTATAATATTAGTATGGATTTTAGCGATACCAGCCTTATCGGTAGTGTCATCTTGATGGATTGCTCGTTATAAAAATATAATCATCTCACCCTCGCTACCAAAATTGTTACGTGATTGCGGTAGATGTAGATTAGATTTATGTTTATAACTAGCTGTGCCCCGCGGTGTTACCCGCGGTTTAAGTGATATATAATAAAAGACTATGAAAAGTACCAATAATAGGGTCAAAACGGGACGATACATGGTTCTATAATGGTTTATAGTAGTGATGATGATGATGAATGTAATTTGCATAGTTGCATATATGCTTTCCGTTCTTAAAACAACGTCGAAACTCCCAAACTTGTATCTATAAAGAGTCAAGAGTTCTCTCAGCACCTTCCCAACCTTGGTGCAAAATCTTGTTGGTACCACATGTTTCCATATAAATTTTGAGGAGTTCCCTCGGTTACTTATGGATCTCTTCATCAGGTCACCACTTTTATGAATATGGTACCAAATTGGGATGATAACTTATACACAAAAAGAAAAATTTTGAAAATCGGTTCACAAACGGCGAAGTAATCGTTGAACATAAAAAAACGAACATAACACCTCCTCCATTTTCAAAGTCGGTTAAAATTGTAGCCTAGTTTGTGTTATTCTGATGTATAAGCTATATTATTGTAAAGTTTCATTAAAATCCGTTCAGTAGTTTTTGCGTGAAAGAGTAACAAACATCCATACATACATTGCATCCAAACTTTCGCCTTTATAATATTAGTAGGATTATTAATTATATGTATTACATTGCTTATTTAGCGTAGACAATCTTTACATACTTTTACTTTTATGAAAAACAATCTCTTATTATATGAAATCAAAATTTCTACTGATTTTTAATGATAACTAGTAGCTGTTGTAATCATTTTTAGGCTGAGACATACTAGCTATGGTTATTATTATGATATATTTACTAGTTACTGATATAGTTTATCTTAAAAATTATGAAATGAATGGATATAGTTGAAGACAAACTATCAAAGGTGCGTAAGCGGTAAGACGGAGGGGTGGTGGTACTTGGCAACACCTGGTACATAAGAAATACGGAAAAGGGAAGCAAACAAAAACTTTCTTGCAAGGGCCCGTTTTGGGGATTTTATGGACTGTCAAAAGACGTGTTTCCGATTTAATTAGATTTTGAAATTTAATCCACAACAAATTAGTTTATAATAAGACAAAAAAACAATTTATAAGGAAAAAACCCTCTAGTTACTAGTATGTGTTTGGCTCTCTGCATAATATCTATATATATAAAACTCAAAGGTGCCTGACTGACATGTTGATCTATCAACGCACAGCCCAAACCACTGGACCAATCGGGCTGAAATTTGGCATGCAGGTAGATGTTATGACGTAGGCATCCGCTAAGAAAGGATTTTGATCAATTCTACCCAAGGGGGTAAAATAGGGGATGAAAGTTTGTATGAAACTTTGTCAATTTTAAACCGATCGGGCTGAGACTTTGCATGCATAAAGCTACTATGACGTTGGGATCTCATAAGAAAGGATTTAAAAGAATCTATATATATAAAACTCAAAGGTGACTGACTGACATGTTGATCTATCAACGTACAGCCCAAACCACTGGACCGATCGGGCTGAAATTTGGCATGCAGGTAGATGTTATGACGTAGGCATCCGCTAAGAAATGATTTTGATCAACCCCCAAGGGGGTAAAATAGGGGATGAAAGTTTGTATGAAACTTTGTCAATTTTAAACCGATCGGGCTGAGACTTTGCATGCATAACACTACTATGACGTAGGGATCTCATAAGAAAGGATTTAAAAAAAATGCACCCTCTAAGGGGGTAAAATAGGGGATGAAAGTTTGTATGAAACTTTGCCAATTTTAAACCGATCGGGCTGAGACTTTGCATGCATAAAGCTACTATGACGTAGGGATCTCATAAGAAAGGATTTAAAAGAAATTCCAGCCCTAAGGGGGTAAAATAGGGGATGAAAGTTTGTATGAAACATTGTCAATTTTTAACCGATCGGGCTGAGACTTTGTATGCATAAAGCTGCTATGACGTAGGCAACCCCTAAGAAAGGATTTTAATAAATTCTACCCCTAAGGGGATGAAATAGGGCATGAAAGTTTTTATAAATTTTCTTAGACTTTCGACTGATTGAACTGAAATTATTAAAGATTTGAGCTTCTATGATAAATAGGATTTTGAGGAATTCAACCCCCATGGGGATAAAATAAGGGATGATGGAGGATGTAAATGTATTAGTTTGAACCTATCAGTACCTAATGGAACGAGTAAATTTAGACGAACAAATAATTGAGTATTTTTGGTCATATTGTCAAGTGCCTACCTGTTGCCAATATATTTTGTCGAGCAAAAAAGGCCAAAGTAGCGTTTGTTGTTTGAGAGCCCCCCTTGAAAATTAGCTTTATTTTGTTTTTAGTATATTTTGTTGTTATAGCGGCAACAGAAATAAATAATTTGTAAAAATTTCAACTATCTAGCTAGCGAAGTTGTTGAGATACAGCCTGGAGACAGACAAACAGCGAAGTCATTCCCGTTTTTACCCTTCGTGTAAGGAACCACAATAAGGGGAAAACTATCCATCTTTGTTATTATACTATGTTAACGCGGACGAAGTCGCGGGCAACAGCTAGTTCTTTGATATAAGGTCAGTAGCTATAAAAAAACAAACATTATCAACTATAAGAATAATTACTCAAGAGTCAAGCTTTAATCTATACAATAACATTACCAAGTCCGCAATATGATCATCCAGTGCTTTGGAAGACGAGGTTTTATAATTTTTGCTTGCACCTAATATTTGAAAATGGTGTACTGATTTGTATGTATTAGTTAAGGTTGTGTAACACCTGTCTGTAAAATCTATACTAATATTATAAAGCGGAAGAGTTTGTTTGTTTGTTTGTTTGAACGCGCTAGATTTGAAAAATTCTTTCAGTGTTAGATAGTCCATTTATCGAGGAAGGCAGGCTATATTTTATTACGCTAAGATTAATAGGAGCGAAGAAATAGAGGAAAATGTGGCAAAAACGGGGGAAATTATTTGAAAGTGCTTATTTGAACGCGCTAATCTCAGGAACTACTGGTCCGATTTGAAAAATTCTTTCAGTGTTAGATAGCCCATTTATCGAGGAAGGCTATAGGATATATTTTATCACGTTAAGACTAATAGGAGCGAAGAAATATAAGAAAATGTGGAAAAACGGGGGAAATTATTTGAAAGGGCTTATCTGACGAACTACTGGAGCAATTTTTCTGTTATTTGGGTCAGATAAGAAGTAGACCACGTGAAGGATCATAGGCTATTTTTTGTAGACTGATTTGTCTGTGAAATATCTAATTTACGCGGGCGAAGCCGCGCGGAACGTCTAGTATTGATATAAATTGACAGCTACACAGTAAGAAATAATTAGCAAAAGTAATAAAATGCATTAAAACAAGGAAATCATTAAAGAGCATCTGACCTTTGTGAAGTCATCAAAATTATCCAACATTTATTAAGTCATTTAAAATACTACCAAGAACATCATCAAAGAGAAAACGGTAATAAAGGTAGCAAACTTCTTTAATAAAGTCATCATCCCATCAAGCTTCCCACTTTATAAAGCCTCAGTACTAAGAAAAAATCAGCTAAGTGCGAGTCGGACTCGAGCACAAAGAGTTCCGTACGACAAGGCAATATTAGGCAAAAATGGGGTTTTTGTACAGTTTTTTATATATTGTTTTTAATTTTTAAATACTTTATTTAATTATTTGTCTTTAGTATTTGTTGCTATAGCGGCAACAGAAATAGATAATTTGTGAAAATTTAAACTGTCGTCTATCGCGGTTCTCGTGATACAACCTGCAGGAGACAGACAGACAGCCAAGTCTTAGTAATAGCGTCCCGTTTTTACCCTTTGGGCACGGAACCCTAAAAGAATGTAGTAATTTAATTTCTTCAACGGATATTAACCTTTAGTGATAGAAAGCGTAACCTCTTTGATTATTTACACGTGTAAATAATCAAAGCGTAACCTATAGTCGGTAATCAAAAGTAATTCCATAGGTACTTTAAGGGCCAACCCACACGTACCACAACCACAACCACACCACGTGGTCGGGCCGCGGGCGTATATTTCGTATTGTAAATGAAGACTGTTCACACGTACCACATTTTGCAGTCGTTGTCGACCGCTTGTATGATACCGACCACATCGCAACCACAAGGGAACTAGTGGCCGACCACTTCGCAACCATAACGTTGCGTCGATGCAACGACAGTGCGCGCACACCGCCCGCGCTCTTTCCCCCTCCGTTTCATTGATTTTCGTACGTAACCACATCGCAACTACTGGCGACAACGCAACCACGTCGACATTTTGTCGGTACCACAACTCAACCACAAAAAGCTGCAGCGACACCATTCACACGTAACCACTGCTTGACGGAATTTTGTCGTTGCGACGTGGTGTGGTTGTGGTACGTGTGGGTTGGCCCTTAGATATACAACTAGATGACTGCCGCAATTCCGTTGCACTAAGATTCGTTTATCGCGCGGGAACCATACATTTTACCGGGGTGAAAAGTATCCTATGTCCTTTCCCGAGATTCAAGGTATCTATCTCCATGCCAAATTTCAGAAAAATCGATTCAGTGGTTTGGGGGTGCAGACAGCAGAGGTAACAGATAGAGAGATAGATACACTTAATTCGCATTTAAAATATAAGTATGGATTGATTTTCAACTTAGGCTTAAAATAGAATTAATTTTTAAAATAGAAAAAGTAACCAGTGACTTTTAAAGACACGTTAGGTCATACAAAAAATTAACGGTTACTTTAGGTGTTCTATTACACGGGTCGTTCAGGTTATATAAAACAAAGGGATAGAATTACATAATGACATATTTTTGCTATGCCAATTGCCACCCAAGTCCCAAGGTCCTAAAGCGAAGAATGGACAAGTTTAGAATAACCATTGCAAATTGTCATTCGGAAAACATTAAGGTAAAACAAAAGAAGCTTTATACAATAACGATTTAGAATTTTAGGATATTTCAAGAGCTGCAGAATAACATTTGCAAATCTATATAAATAAAAATGAATTTTCAATTTTGTTAGAACATAAGAACGGCTGAACCAATTTAGTTAATTTTAGTCTTGAAATATTCGTGGAAGTCCAAGAAAGGTTTATATTTACAGGGATACGAAATTCACCGGGTCATCTAGTAAAGGACAAAGATTATAGAAACAGTACTTTTTTAGAAAGTATGCACCTTACCCAAACAATAGTCAATAACCAAAATGGCGACGGAAAAAGAAAAAGTTAGGAAACATAGTAAGGAATGTTCTCACTATTTGCATTTCATTCCGCTACAATAAATCTAGCTTGTGTAATGTGATCTCAAAAGGTCACGTTTTGCATGACAAAAACTGGGTCCACAAAGGTCCACAATCGTAAGCTGGGGGTGCATAAAATGTAATTTTATTTCTATAGTGAAGAACTAAAAAGTTGTCTTGACTTCTGAATTGATCTCTAAACTTTATCTTAACATAACATGTTACGAATGTCTACCGTATTCAGCTATATTTCGAAAGTGGTCTACGAAACAAAAGAGTTTGGGAACCTCTGACCTAGAGTTTGCTCTACTCGTTCACGACTCTTGCGCAAATAAAGGTCAGGCTAGGTGAGAAAGACAAATGTGTACATAAACTTGGAATTTGAGGTGCACAGGTGATATTGAGTTGTCACGTTAAAGTTGAGCAACAAATATTAAATATTTAGATGATCTTAGATTAGATAAAATATTATTGCATAGGTAGAAGTGCAACAGCACATGGTGTAGAAAATTAATTTAAAAAGTTAGACAAAACTAGAAATCGAAGGTAGTCTAAAAAACAAATAATAAATTAAACTCATCGTACTATAAATTGTAACAAAAAAAGATTTTTAATAAAAACGAAATATATTATGTGCATTGTGCGATGTAACGGATAACACAGACAGAGTATAAAACAGCATATTTCCGTGAAAACAATATTTAAAAATTGCGTACAATGTCTATCTAATTACACATCTTAAAAAATGAATGAATTGGACACTGCAGTGAAAGCAAATAGAATCGTATTTCCAATAGAAATCATGTTCACGCTGAGTGCGTCGCAACTCGCAGCTCTTTTGAGATCCATGTTATAGTATAGGAGGTAGCAACGTTTTCGAGAAAGTATTTCAGGTCGGCTGATTTTGTGATATGTCGTCATTCTTGCTCTTCTGGTTAGAGTCCGGCGGTCTGGCTGCCAGTAGTCGTTGCGTTCATTAGTGCGCATTTCATAATTCATTTATCCAGGTGACGCTATTAATATAAGGAGCACCTGATAAAAATAAATGACAATCTCTCGCTTCTAGCTCTTGTCATGTTAAAGGCCAGGCTTTAACAATTATTATTATTATTGTCATAATTATTACGTTTGTGTTAAGCACTCCTTGCTCACTAAAATGATTTTTAGATCATTTAAAATCACTTAAAATCATTTAAAATCATTTTAGTATACAGTATGTATACTAAAATGATTTTAAAATCCAGGATTATAACCTGGACAAAAAGGTTGCGCACTAATGAACGCAACCACTACCGGTAGCCAGACCACCCAGACTGTAACCAGAAGAGCAAGAATAACGACATAATTATCACAAAATCAACCGACCTGAAATACTTTTTTTTCAAACGTTGCTACCTCCCGTACCATTAAGAAAATTAATATTGCTATCTCAAATATATAAAAAAAAATTGTTCATTATTTCTAATGTATTTTGTATAACGGTTTTTATTTATCAATGTAAGTAATCAAATTTCATTGATCAATGTAAGTAATCAAATTTTTAATTTGAATTATGAAGTCAAGTGAACTCATTTTGATTTTAGAGAAGTCATCGTGCGAAAGCTCTAAAGTCTAAGTTATTTACAATCCCAATTTTTTATAGTGGTATGAACTGATTTTAGACTATGTGAATCACTATTTTTTCGCATACACATAATATTTAATATCTGAATTTAAACAATTCGCAAAACAAAATACAAGTAATCGAATAAAATTCCGTAGGTGACCCTAGGATACTTTATTTTGCCGTGAGATATATAAACAAGTCGATTCTTTATCACAAACGCGAATACACGAGGTTATATTCTTGTAATAACAAACTAAATAAGGAGCAAAATACTTCTTAAACAATGTAAGACTCTAGACTTCAAGATTGTTCTAGAATTTTTTCCACGCTTTCTTTACTGCGATAAAATACAACGTCATAAATAATTATTAACAAGAACCAATTAAGTTTAATGAAAGAACCATACACTCCATAGAAGTTAATTGAAATTTCAGTGGACAGAAACAACAGAAATAAAATATAATATAAATCCATCAAGTCATGGTTACTAGTTAAGGGATAATATTATAATGAATAAATTAATTAAATATACTTTATAGATTTGAATTAGAAATTAGAACGATGTATTTGAATTTTAGAAATTCAAATCCATCGTTCTAATTTAATCCAATAGCTCTTAGGAATAGATCATAGCTGATACAGGTCAAGAGGACCATACACATAACCACAACTTCCTGAGGTCAGACAACTGTGTTAGTGGACAATTAACTGCCTTGCGGTTTGGAGGAACCGAGGAAACTCTCAGATCAAGGATATTCGATTACAGATAACATAGATTAATATGTTCAAATAAACAAACAACTTCAATGGCCGATCGAACTTTATTAAAAACTAGATAACGCCCGCAACTCCGTTGCGCCAAAATTAGTTTATCGCGAGGGAACCTTACATTTTTTTCCAACAAAAACAATACTATGTCCTTTCCCGAGACAGCAGTTTAAACGTGAAGATGTAACAGACAGACACACAATTTCGCATTCGTAATATTAGTTTGACATTCAGGGTAATTCAAAGCCTAGATGAGATAAAATTTCTACAAACGTATTGAAAGTACTTTGTACTTTTGAATACGTCATAAGTAGATATTGTTTCTCATTTATTCAGTTTCCAATTGAATTGCGAGGAAGCTAATATGTTTGAACGAGAAGTAACAAATGAAAATGTTGAAATCGTTTGACGTTGGCTCCATTGTATCTTATTTGGATGAATGGATTTGTTACGATGTAGTTTATGTATGACAATATGTTTATTGTATAATGCACTTTCGTGTTCACTGCGTACTCAATAATAGGACGATATCTATGCTAGATACAAAATAGGGGAAAGCATATAGTTTTGAAAAGTAACATTTTTAGTTCAAATTTTCGGAACATTTCTAAAAATTTTCAGGTTTGTGACGGGTATTTGTTTAAGTGTTTTAGGGTGATAATACCAAGTCCTCATAAAAATAATCCACAAAAGATGTGAAATAAAAGTTTCAGATAGAGGAAACATTTTAGTAAAGCTCTATGAATTATTAAACAAGAAGAGGTCGGACCGTCTACGACAAACGAAGCAACACTGTGAATTTTAATTTAAAATAAAAAGGTATACAAACTTTGAAGGTTACTCATAAATAACAAATTATTTTTACGTGGACTCGTGTAAGTTTTAGAATATAAAACAACTTTAACAAATACTTAAAATCTGTTAATGATATTATTGTGTTATTTCCTGAATTCCATTCATTATTATATTATGTAATTTTCATAACTATTCACATGGACATCATTGATTAGAAGAATTCTCACGGACGTAGACCGTCATATTCATATTACATTACGTTGACAAGACAATAAGGGCCGAATCACAGCGGAATGGCAGCGCAGCGGCAAGCATTTTCAGTGTCATATGATTTTAAACTTTATGTTCATTATTGTAATACATAGTATCGCTTGAGAAAACGTGGCCGCCGGCGGCCGCTAGACTTTCCAAGTTTCTCAAGCGATACTATGTATTACATGTGACACTGAAAATGCTCGCCGCTGCGCTGCCATTCCGGTGTGAATCGGCCCTAATTGATGGCCATAGTACAATCAAGGATTCAATTGAATCTAATACAAAGTAATGTTTGTTTGTTCTTTTCAGCACATACTCAGACATCAGTAATGGCTTAAAGGTTATAATTGTAGACAAATATACAACTAAAAATGCTTTACTTTTAAGGTTAGGTACGCCTTTTCCTCTTTAACACCGACATGATTTAGCGCCACCATTTAATCTTTTGTCTATTGTTGTTATTAAAGAACCGGTTCATCACGTTAATATTCTCGAGCCGTTCTGTTGAAGCGACATGCGGGTTTCGGTGAAGGACGTATACATTTTTTCCTTACAATTACTTTAAATACCATATACTTACATAGTTTAAAATAAATCGGTTCAGATAGAATCATCAAATATGAAAGGGGAGTTCCACAAGGAAAATTATTTAGCCCATTTCTTTTCAACGTTTACTTTAGAGGGCGTTTTGAGTTAAATATAATACAGAAGCTAAATGCAGTAGCTATAACATTTACTGATAAGAACGTTAAAAATAAATTACTAGTTATATTTCAAAATAGACTACGAAATAAACAGCGAGATAAGAAGAATCTAAAATGATCATAAATTCTAAATCTCACCACGTTTGCGAGTACAGAAACAGTTGAGCATCGTTATATTCACTACACAGTGGCACTGTGACAGACAATACACAAACTTCACTGAAATCTGAAAGTAGCTGCGACCGACGCGACGCCGCTGTAATATTGAATATGAAACAATAACAGTTTCCAATAGCACTGAACGAATGTGACGTGTTTATTACCAGCATCGACGCGAAGTTATCTTAACATAAACTGACTTAACACTAACCGATTGTTGCGCGGGAAATTAAAAAAAGTTTAACGAGTGATGCAAAAACTTGACCATCTCGAGTCAAAATTTTAACCGAATGCCGAAACCATAAAAATTATAGGACAAAAAATAACGTCCTCTTCAGACGTTGAACAGGCAGATGCTACTTTTCAATGAGCGTTGTAAAACTTGGCAATTTAAAGCGAATAAATGATAATGACTGTGTAATCAGTACGTCTAATTAAAATTCAAATAAAAGTGGTGTTGTGTATTAATTACATTTAATGCTATTTTCTATTACACGGCACACGCTGACAGTGAAGTGTGTAGATTTGAATTATATAGTTTGTATTATTACATATCATCTTTTTATTTTTTGGTTAATATTTTTAGCTAGGTAACACATTTTACTTCTTTTGATAAAATATAAATTATTATCTTTACGTATTCATTATAAAGAAGGCAGCAGTTTTAATGTAGTAAATGAATCAATAAAATTGAACAAATTTAGTTACTTACTTAAACAACTAAATTTACGAGATGACGACTAAAATTAGACTCATGTAGCAAGTTGCCAGTAATCTGAAACTAACCAACACATAAATTGGAATAGTTAATCGTTTCCGACCGATTAGATAATATTAGATATACTGTGGTTTACAATAAGTTTACACAGTAAGAAAATCCATAGCGATAAGCACAGTAACAAAAATGCCAAGACAGGAAATAAAGGTAAAAGAAAATAAATATACATAATGGGTATAATCAGTATTGAAAAGAACGAAGAGTTTGGACAGTTAACTTATTCACTGTCATTTCAAATATCAAGAATGACTCATGAGGTCAAAACTCATAACATTTAACACTGACCGGGGAGTGAAAATGAAATTGTGGATTACATAACACAATAATCACACACAAAGCCTTAATAAGTAATAACAGAACGTGACAAATATATAAACAATCATAACGAATTATACGGTTCTCACACCTCGCAACCCATGATTATGGGAACGGTCACTAGACACTACAAATAGTACAAACCTTTCTTAGACGAGAACAGGGATTTGAGCTTTGATATTGTTCGCTTTTTCATGTTTATTATCTCAAAAGCACTGTGCACTCAAGTCTTGAATCACATTAGCCGAAAATACACTCGACATATATTAGTCCTCGTACAAACGCTTCGGTTTTTAGGCGGTCCTCTTTTTGCTCCTTTTACCGCTCTTATTTCCGTGCTACGAAAATAGGCTGCTTCACTTCTATAGCTGCAGGCGCATCACTCATACAACTCCAATCACTGTATCTGTTTTGTCCGAAAATAAACATAAATGTCCACTCACGAGCGCGCTCACATCACGAATGGTTACCCACGAAATATCATATCCTCTATGAAACCGTTATCAATATCGAGTCTTATCAAATAGATACGGCGAATAAAACACCGACGATGATAACACACATTTCCTTTAAAAAGCTAAATTACAACATAAAACTCGACACTAAATTTAAAAAAAAACGGTACCACGTCCACCTTGATGTTATATTAAATCACGTGTTGTTTGACAATTTAAGGAAGCGTTAGAATTGTGATGTAATGGAGGACGATACGCGAAGGCGGCTATTCTTGAGGGAGCTACGGACGCAACTAACACGCAGCGGCTCATGCGCATTGCGCGTACGCAGAACGCACGCCGCACTAGACGACCGCCCTGGACGAACTATGCAACCTCTTCCCGTAAAGTCTGACCAAAATTAACGGGGAACCAAGATGAAATGAATAAATCAGTGGTGGCTTTCAACGTATCGGTGATGGCCGACGACAACACCGGAGACGAGTATCCGTTGGCCCTTTTAAAAATGGAATAACGTGCTTTTGGATCTATCCATTCAGAGAAAGGACGGACATAAATCACAAAGGGTGCGAGAAGAATAAAATATCGACGGGTGCGTTTGGTAGAATGGGACGTAACGTGCAAAAAATACAAAGGAATCCTTTTGAGAATGTTGCATCTACGAAATATTTTGTGATTCCCACGATTTTCCCTTATGTAATATCTTATTAGTTTAACATTCATGCAATCTATTGTTTAGACGCAAATGTGTTAATTAAGGTTTACACTAATGTTATAAAATTTTAATTATGCATGACTTTTTTCACTACAATAATTGGAAAAAATTTCACTGACCCAGATTTTGCTGCTCCAATTAAAACTGACACCTTTCATAGTAATATTTTTTGTTGAAATCGTAGCGTCCGCGTCATGTGTAGTTTGAAATAATCTTTGAAAATTATACTGTAACTAAATTAATATTTTATTTTCAATCCATACTTACTTACTATACTTACTTACTTACTATTATAAAATGCGAAAGTGTGTCTATCTGTCTGTCTGTTACCTCTTCACGCTTAAATCGCTGAACCGATTTTGCTGTTTGGCGTGGAGATATTTTGAGTCCCGAGAAAGGACATAGGATAGTTTTTATCCCGGAAAAATGTACGGTTCCCGCGCGATAAACGAATTTTGGCGCAACGGAGTTGCGGGCGTCATCTAGTATTATATAAATACAAAATAATAAATATGTTAGACCTTAGTATACCTTTGTCAACTAAAGTAAAAATGTTATGACTCTTTCTATAATAACTTTCTTATAAGCCTCCGTCTTAATTGTTATTTTCTATGTAAGCTGGGGGTAATTTCTGCTAGAATCTTACAGCTACATAATGCGGGCGCAATGGTGTGCGTCGAACCGCTTCATATCTTCCACATGGATGGCTATATGCCTAAGCGAATGACCTGTTTCAATGAAAGCGGGCATAAGCTAAGAAATATGAGCACATTTGACTGAAAGTACTTCCCGTATCTGGGAAATTATCTTATTATTGCAACGTCATAGGTAATTTAATTTATGATTCAAACATTTTGAAAAAGGAGGGATATGTTGAGTCATATCTGCAATAGTTTAAAAAGAGGCACGGCTTAGGATTCGTTTCAAGTATGTCGTCCACTACGCACTACCGAATATCTAGATTCATCTTATATATTATAAAATTCTCGTGTCACAATGTTAGTCAGCGAACTCCTGCGAAACGGCTTTACTGATTTTTACCAAATTTTATATGCATATTCAGTAGGTCTGCGAATCGGCTACTGGGTACTTTATATATTGATAAGTGCATTTGTTGAATAAATAATAGTAAATTATTACAACCTGAGACTGACGGCGACCATTGTTTGTGCGACGGGATAGCGATCGACGTTGCCAGGCGACATACTTATTTAGTTACTTCAATAAAATAATATGGGCGAAATACTTTATATTATGGCAAAGCAACGTTTGCCGGGACAGCTAATAAATCTATATTACCTAGACGAGATGAGCTCAACGATGTTGTCCTTGTTGTAAATTGGGATACACTTTGTCTTTTCGGTAATGGTTATTTAGGTCACGTGAACTGAACCTAGACAATAATAATTTTGAAGACTAAAAATTGTTCAGGAAAATTAAAATGCAGTTAAGAATGCTATTAGCTCTAAAAATATTTAAATAGAAAACCAAACAGCCGGGGTACAAGGGAAGTTGTTCGCACGATAGGGTAGTTTGGAAGGGAAATCAGAAGTGCAGGGGTGGCCTATTGTGACTAGAATATACACATAAACAAGTATAGTTTAGTTTAATTAAATCGATAAGGTATTCTAAGCCAGAGGGTAAGTAGGGCTTTATCCAGAAATTTCTAGAATATTTTTGTATACTTACGAGTACATATGTATTTAACTTGTAACGAGAATGTAACATTCTCAAAACTACTTTTTAATAGAAAGTATTTAAAGCAACAAACTGCTCATCTTTTCCATTATAGAACGATCAAAGGTAGACGTTGACAGTTGACACCGGTGTCAAAGGCCAGAACCTTCTTTGGCTTATACGGTAAACTTCTGAACGGTCAACAATCAACATGGTGCAAATTCACATTTTTATATCTAAGCAGATATAGCTAATGGAAGAAGATTTACTTTATCTCTTGTGTAGAAATTACTATAGTTTGTCGTTAAAAAAATCAAATAAAAGAGCACAATTTCATAAAAATAATAATACTGAAAACGCATGGAACGCACAATAATAAGTAGGCTGATAAACACAAAGACATTTATTCCTACTACCACAACATGTAAAAGGACAATCGCGAGGATGCCTAGCGTAACAAGCATTTTTAAACAATAGACATGGTAAGCTATGAGGTGAAACTGGTTCTGTCATAATGTCCTCTGCACTCTACGTCACAAAGACCACGTCGTGTCACATCAGATCAGCACATTCAACCCACGACTAATAGTTTCACAACGAGAAACCGCTTTTAATATTATAATCTTGCTGACTTATCTTAGCGTGCTTTAAATAGCTCCAAAGAAAGCTAGGAAACAGGATGCTCTAGATTGAATATTTTGAAAGATAAAATACAAAGGTAATAGATAAATAGTAGTATTCTTAGAATTTGAAGATATTAGATAGCGTAATAAGCGTACCATTGGGGTAAGAGAGGAATAGGAATATCTTTATTTGTTTGGACTTTAAGGAAAATAAACTAAGCTATGTGAGTATAATTATTAATAGATTAGGGCTTTCCAAATCATATTATGATACTTCAAATCGATCACACAACAGTTTCAATATCAAGTAGATCAAACAAAACCGACCTAATTAAAAGCGCATAAAAGAATTAGGAAGCTATAGAAGAACTTTAATCATACATCAGCTGTGTAATACATTGTGCAACACTAACTCGACCAGACGCTATCGCTACGCCGATCAGAATAGAGAAATTACATGGAACGATCAAGAATAGATTGTATGAATAAGTCTGATAGGGATCATAACAATGTATGTTAACACCTGGGAATAATTATAACTTGGTAATTCTACATAATTAATGAGAGCATCTAAAGATGGATTATCTTTGGAAGTAATGATTGAAAATCTAATTAATTGTGACAACTGAATAACCAGTTTCAGTTGCGTAAAGGTTCAAAAGTAACACACCGTTAATAAAATAGGAGAGCTTTAGATCTCAGTTCTCTCTAGGTAAAAATCTTGCTGCATTGATTACAATGATAACTTTAACTAGGCATAAGCATATAATCGCAGAAGTAACCAGAACGAAATAAAAAAAGGTTTATTAAACAAGACGTAACTAGGACCTATCACTTTCTAATGATTTTATAACCGAGTAATGGTGAAAACGTGACTATAATCTGATGGACTATGGCGATATCGAATACAAATCTACACGTCTTTAGTATTGAGATGCACGATGAGATGACGAAAGTTGTGACAAGTTATCGAACGCGTGGCCGGGGACAACGCTGCAAAAGCGTGGTCAGTGGTCATACGTGGAGAGCGGAGACAACGGTTATCCTTATGAGTAAGTGGGGAAGTTTTATCATGATGAAATCGGAGGAAACGATTTGAGAAAACACTAAACAGAATTATTATTGATGCAGAAGTTGTTAGAGTTAGAACTTAGAAACTTTTTAAATAAGATTTGTTGATTGAAATCGTGATGATGATCAGACTAAATAGTGAATATTATCATGGTGTAATTTGACACCCATTGGATCAGTAGAAACTGATACTGGAACTCATGGAGCTCATTGACATAGATTACATTCAAAGGTCGAGTTTTTGTTTATGTACGGTGTAGGTCGTATTGTCCCATAATTTATTATGGGCCTCACACCTGTAGCTGGCCACGTGGGCCGGTTTCCGTTTGCGTGGGCTTCGACTTATCATCGGATACCTTATATTTAAAGTCGTTAGGCCCTTGAGGTACAAAACAAAGAGCAACATCAGGTTTTTCATTTTTGGCTTGACCGGTCAGGAAATCGCCTTGAAGGTCAAGTGTGTCATCAACTTAAACTTTAATTACCCGTCTGCAAAAAGACATAAAAGAGATATCGCGACTTCCCAAACAGATATGTTACTAACTGGCACTAAAAAACCCTTAAATACGAAAAATGAGAGCAACAACATTATATTCAATCCATACAATAATCATCCATCCATCAATAAAATATTATCTGGGAGCACGGTAGTGCGCCCGCCGAGACGAGCCAAGCGAAGCGCAAGGGCACTACCTACCTTTTCTCTAAGTGTTTCGTCGTTTTTTGAACCCCCATAGAGTGGGTTTCCGATGTACCAGATAGTTCATATTCTCAGGATATGACGTCAATAGTAGACTAATTAAACATACAAAGTCTCAATTGAATAGCTCTCATACTTTAGATTTTATTGATATCTAAAATACACCGATTTCGTCACTGACACACTCATACACTAACACACTAATGATCATCAAAATGTTTGGCTACTACCTGAAATGCTAGAAAGCTGAAATTTGGTATGTAATCTAAGTTTAGTATACAACCAACAAAAAAATTAATAAACTTATAACTTTCGCCCCCCATCCCCTAAAATGGGGGGGTGGAGGTTTATATGAGACTTTCACCAATTTTATGAATTAGGACATAAGAGTTTACAGGGAACTGTAGACAGTTACTAAAATAACTATTAATAGATAAGTACTTACAAGAAGCAACTAAAATGTAGCCGAGACGACCACATAAGGTTTACCCTGTGAAAAAGATATGAGATCTCATGTAGAGTCAAGCTTCTGAATCTTCACGGCATAATTCTACTGACCCTAACTTAAACAAATTCTTAGTTAAAAGTTACTAACTTGAGATCATAAACTAAATATTCGTATCACCTCCACGACGGTAGCGAAACGGCGAAGCGACATATTTAATGGTGTAGAGTTTGTTGAAGTTAGGGTCAGTAGAGTTAGGCCGTGTAGATTCAGAAGCTTGGCTCTACATGAGGTCTCATATCTTTTTCACAGGGTAAGTCTTATGTGGTCGTCTCGGCTACATTTTACAAGAAATGTTTTTGGTGGGATTAAATTTAGCGCAAGCGGGCCTAAAAGTTTCATTCCGTACATAAATCACCAAAACAACACCACGCAATTTTGCAAGATATGCCTCAATTTTACAGATATTGCTATGGGGAATAGTCAGAAACTAAAGAACGATTTATACACTAAAAAACCCTCAAGTTGTGTTTGAGGAAACGCAGTCTATGTGCATTCCAATTTCCAACCACATCCGCAGTTCAGTTTACCTATGGGTCGGGAGTCGTAACTTGGAACAAAAACGACATCAAAACGCGATGGCTTGGTATCCAAACTTTTTGTATTCATAAAAGACTTTGTCGTTAGCAACTTTGTTTCGGAGCCGTACATTTTTCCTTGATAAAAACTATCCTATAATTATGTCAATTGCATCAACGATATTCAGCAAGTTCATCTTGCTCACAATCTAAACTGTGATGAATTTGTCCAGATATTCTATGACAATATTTACACCATTATAGAAAAACATACTCCTAAGTCTAGTGTTAAATATAGCAAATATCCTGCTTGGTTTTCTCTTTCACTAATTAAGTTGATCAAAGAAAAGGATAAATATCATAAACGATTCAAGCGGTATGGTAATCCTCGTGATTTCGATACGTTTACTACATTAAGATCAAGAGTGAAGGCTATGTTGGACGGCTGTTATAGATCTTATATTTCTCGAATTGAAAATAATTTAAATCTTAACTTAAAATCATTTTGGAGATACACTAAAAATAAAAGAATAACTAATGACATTCCGAATCGTATGTTCTTTAATAATAATATTCAAGATAGTGGCCAAGGAATAGTAAATTTATTTGCGGAGTACTTTTCTTCCGTTTACGATAATAATGCTGTAAGTTATAATGATACCTATAAACCTCAATTCTAACAACCTAATTTCTCTATTAGCAATGTTAATATAGGAATCCAAAGTGTACTCAGCAAACTAAAAAATATTGATTTGTCGAAAGGCGCTGGTCCTGACGGAATACCTCCAATATTTATAAGATCATGCTCATCTGCCCTAGCTCTTCCACTTTACTTAATTTATAATAAATCTTTACTTGAAGGCTCTTTTTCGTCTATGTAGAAGATCACTAAAATCACTCCAATTTATAAGTCCGGTAATAGGATGAATGTCTCCAACTATCGCCCTATCTGTATTTTGAACTGGTTCGCAAGAATATTCGAAAGCCTAGTCCATGATCATATATACAGTCACTTCAAGCACATTTTACATCCCAACGAACATGGGTTTGTAAAAGGTAGATAGACTATTTCAAATATTTTGACTTACACATCTTACATTTGTGATTCCTTTAATATAAGAAAACAAACCGATGCGATTTATACAGGTTTTTCTAAGGCCTTCGATAAAGTGAACCACAATATACTCTTGATCAAGGCTTACTATCAAGGCATTCATGGAAACCTCCACCGTTGGCTAGCGTTGTACCTAATAAATCGAACGCAGTTGGTGGCCCTTAGCGGCTACGATTCTGTTCCTTTCTTGTCTACATCAGGCATATTACAAGGGTCTACGTTAGGACCATTATTGTTCCTAATGTTTATAAACGACCTTTTAGGCTACATAAAAAGTAAGTGTCTAGCATTTGCCGATCATATAAAAAAATTAAAATGATATTCGATTTAACCCATCGATCGTGGGAAAACGAGACACAATAGATATTCTATTGTGTCTCGGACGCCGGTGACCGTATGGGGCTTAATGAATTAAACGACTGCATGGCCTTACAGAATGACCTGGACATACTAGCGGAATGGTGTAACAATAACCGCATGTCACTTAATATCAATAAATGTCAAGTCATCTCTTTCACGAGAAATAAAAATAACATATATTTTAATTACAATATAGCTGGTTTATCACTGTCTCGTATTTTAGTGGTGCGCGATTTGGGAGTTGTTTTTGATGCTGCACTTTCGTTTAGGTCCCACTACGACTACATAATATGCATTAAAGCACATATAATGTTATCATTTATTATTCGTACTGCTAATCCTTTTAAAAACCCCCAGACCTGGATAACATTGTACGTAGATTTGGTTAGAAGTGTGAAATGTCCTTGAATATTGCTCATTCGTTTGGTCACCAATATATGCGGTACACAATGACCGAATTGAAGCTATTCAGCGTAGGTTTGTTATTATTTTATATTAATATTACAGTAATAATTTTAATGAGTGCAATGATGTGTATAATTATTAATTGTAATATGACTTAAGTCTGAATGTGATTAGTTACTTGTTTTAATTTTTTGTAAATGTATTATTCTGTTGTCTGTAATTAATAATTATACCTGAATAAATAAATAAATAAATGTCCTTTCCCGGGTGTCAAAGTATCATGCCCATTTAAAAGAGTTCTGTGGTTTAAGTGTTCGTTAAAAAGAAGCAGACAGACATATTCGCATTTATAATATCTTATATCAGTACGGATCACAAAGCCAATTAACAAAACACACATGTAGAAACTCTGTCATTGCTTAATAATAATTTCTATTTTAAAGTTTTGTGTCCCAATTTTCAGTGTTGAGTAATAAAGGTGATTAGTTTATAGAGCTCGATGAGTCGGAACCAGAATTGATAGATATGATCTTTATTGACCGAAATAAAGGCAATAGAGAGCTGTTATAAATAGTAGCCATGGCCCATGTTGCTAAATGCTAATAGGACTAAGAACAACTTACAGAAGGGGGACATGGAAATATTACACGTCGCAAACTTTGGCCTTGAATATTCCTCAAAGCTTCGGCAATTTAGTTGATTGCTTTTACTATATTTGGGCATATGGCAGCATAACAGTATCGCCACTAAAGGCATTCGATTAGCTCTATTGCCTCTATCTATGAAAATATAAAGTATTAAAAACCTTTTAAGGTGGCATGGAAGCACAAAGCAAATTGTGCTTTGGCTAGTAGCTCGCACTTTCTATTTAGCTGATGAATAAAACCTTCTCGAATCTTGGCAATTTCTTAAACTTTATCGATGTTAAACGAGTAGTATCATTGTGCTTAGTGCCCGGTTTCTTACGATTGTTAACCAAAGTTTAGTAGCGTCGAAGCATAAAGCAATTAACAATACTGTTGTGTAGATCCTGCCAAAATACATCAGCAACAGAGCAAAAATACTTTTACTTGCGAATTTTTCGTGCATATTTTACCGTGGTTACGATAATTTTCATGGTCATTAGTAAAATGTGGGCTGTTACAATGATAACAGATCATGCAAACCTAACAACGAACTGAAGAATATTGTGCACATCTGCAAACACAGTAGCAACAAGCAACACATACTTGTTTCAATATTTGCACTGTTTCAGCCTCTTGCAATTCGAAGTCAACGCACCTCGCGAATCGAGGCCAAGACGACCAAATGATTAAGGGCCTTCTCCTACGGAGATTCCGTAATTTACCGTATTTAGAGCCTTATAAGCTCATAATTTGAAAGCCACAAAGTTATAATAAAAATACAGCAATAATCTTCAGTATATCAACATTCATTTCCCCGTTTTAAATTTTCTATTTTTGTTTATTATACTCATGATATTAGCTTCCAAAGTAATACCAATTTATTAAAATTGAAGCATACTTTCAGCATCTCCCTAGTATTTACAAATTACGTTTATTTGAAACACACGACAATAGATAGACAATTTCATTAACTACATATTCCCCGTTTTAAATTTTTTTTAGATCAATTTGGAACTAAGATAAGTAAAAAAAATTGGATTATTGTGCGATCTCGGCAACGCGTCAAATTTATGGTCAAGGTCGTTTGCTCGGGGGATGGCCTTAATAGAGCAGACTTTTTAATGTGTCGTAAATTATTTTACTCCTATTGTTTTTAATTTAATAGCCACAAAAACGGCAAACGTCAATTAAGATCTTTGGTGAAATTGGGCTTTATTTATTTACTAGATGACGCCCTCTCTATCCGTTGCGCCAAAACTCGTTTATCGCGCGGGAATCGTACATTTTTTCGGGACAAAAAGTATCCTGTGTCCTTTCCCGGGGCGCAAAGTATCTCCATACCAAATTTCAGCTAAATCGGTTCAGCGGTTTGGGCGTGAAGAGACAGACAGACAAGTTTCTTCTGATTTATTTCGTTGCGGGTCCCAAGACAGCTTTAGTCCCTCGGGCTTCCTGAGATCATATCAAAGAGTTTTCGTGGTTGGATACCGCTGGCGATCCTGGCGACACAGTATATATATATATATACAGAGGTGGGCCCAAGCTCGTTTGATGGATATTATAATAATGATGTCGATCATCGATTAATATGCCCCTTTGCAAGTTTGTAGCCTAATAAAAGCAAGACATCCGTACGAACATTGCGAAAGTGTGTCTGTCAGTCTGTTACCTCTTCACGCCCAAACCGCTGGACCGATTTTGCTGAAATTTGGTATGGAGATGCTTTGAGTCCCGGGAAAGGACATAGGATACTTTTGAATTTTGATCCCAGAAAAAAAGATAAAACCGACTTCATCATTTTACGTAAGTAATTAAGAACTAAAATTCTCTATCTAAAAAACTACTGAACCGATTTTGATGAAACTTGCAGTATTCCCTTAAAGTTGAACAATACCTAGTAGAACAAAAAAAAAAGAATCACTTAAATCGGACTCGCAGTTCCGGAGATATGCGAACACAAACATAAAAACATACATACATACATACATACATACATACATACATACATACATACATACATACATACATACATACATACACACATACATACATACATTCATACATACATACATAGTACATACCTACACTTGAAATTTGGCACATTTGTTCAGACGCTAATATAGACTAACATATATACGAAAACTGGGCAGTTCTGGAAATATTACATACATACGCGTCGAATTGAAAACCTCCTTTTTTGAAGTCGGTTAAAAATGTACGGTTCCCGCGCGATAAACGAATTTTGGCGCAACGGAGTTGCGGGCGTCATCTAGCACAGTAATATAATAATTAAAGAAATTTAAATTATCTGATAACATAATTTAAAATAACCACTTTAATAATTATGTGCTTACTGCTTCTTCATTGGATCCCTTTTGACGAAAAATGCGGAAACGTAGGTGATTGAAATTTTGCACAGTTATAGTTTATATGGTGAAGGAGTGCATCGAGCTAATATTATTTTGAAATTATGCTTTTATCATACTTTTTTTAACAAATAAAACATTACACACACTACACACACACACTTCAACACACACACTAGGAGATTTTGATTGACAAGCCTATACACACGAATTGTACTCTTTTATTTATATAATAATATCTATGGACGCTTCACACCACGTCAGTCTGGCCCCGCCCGTGTTAAGTACCTGAAGGACTTGTATTACAGGTACCAGACAACGGAAATATATTTAATACTTTTATACTATACATATATTTAAGATTTTTATTATATCATACACATATTTAATACACATCCAGACCCGGGAACATTTAAAACTTTTCGTTCCGTCGGCGGGACACACTCAACCAATTGAGCCACAGAGGTCGTCATTTATGGTTGAAGTCTGTGGTCAAATTGAAAAAAAATTTAGTTTTTTTATTGAATCTTAAATACTGTTACGGCCGTTCCCAATATTTGATCTATCTCTGGTTTTGCCCTACTAGAGATAGGAATAGCTCTCGACATTAGAGACATAATATTATATTTTATGTCAATTCAATGTTAGCTGCGATCGGTCGTATGTCAAACCAGAGATAGATTGAATATTGGGAACGGCCGTAAGACAATTATTACACGGCCAGTCTGTCATCATTTAACTTTATTAATCTGAGACTGTCGCAGGAATTATGTCCAAAAAATAATAAAGTCAACATTTTGACAATAGAATATCAATAGAAAAGCGTTGGAAAATTTGAATTTAATTTTTTATTTGAGGTCAAATTTCGACCATTGGGCGATCTCTAGTATTAATTATTATTATTCATATTCATAAGTCAAAGGTTTAACCTTTCCTATGTACGTTAAACGATATTGAGTAATGAGAAAGTTATGCACATAATGTTATATGTATTACATGATTTTGCAGTTTAATACGAAATGTATCACTTTCACATAGATACATTTTATGCATTTTTTACATAAATTCATGAGATCTTACGAAACATCGACTCTAGAGTTCTAGACTGATAGGATTAGGAACTCTATGTTGAAACTTGAACGGAAGAATTATTAGTATTGTGATTTCTGTTTTTCGACATTCTTATATTAATTATTATAATTATTTACCTATTAAGTCTGGGGTATTATAGAATATCTGAAAAATTAAAAAAAAATATCCATTATAGGATGGAGACTTGTCCACCGTATCACAGGACAAGAGAGCTAAATAATAAAATTCATGTTGATTATCATACTAGTTTAAATACTGAAACTTACGTAGTAACTACTTAGTAATCCGTGCTGAAACACAATAATATTATATTATCTCGATTTAAAAAAATCTGCGTTCTCGAATTTTAATTTTTACCCTGTTTGCCCACGTATAATTTAATGAAAATCGCTTCAACGCGTCAACCACTTTAGGCGTACGCGTAAAGAGGTTAAAGAGTTTAAGAATAATATGTCTAGAGATTCATCCTTTGAATTCCAACCATTTAGAATATTACTGTTTACTATGGACTAGAGCTAGCATCTCGCACCAAAATTAATTAATCGCGCGGGAACCGTACATTTTTCCGAAATAAAAAGTATCCTGTCTTTTCCCGGGACCCAAAGTATCTTCATAAAAAAATTACATCAATATTTTTATGTAGTATAAAGATACTTAAGATAAAATACTTAAGATAAACTTAGATAAGTTTAGCGGTTGAAGAGGGAACAGAGTACAGACAGACAGAAAGATAAACAGACACACTTTCTCAATTATAATGTTAGTATGTATATCGCAATTATAAATTATTAAAGGCTTTGTTTTATAGTATAATACATAGCCTTATGTGATATGGGAGTCCTTATTGGTTGTTGACCTATGTAGGCACAGCTTTTATTCGCCGTTATACATAATCGATTAGGTCAACTCAATTATTTACCTTCATTTATGTTAACATTCACTTAAATTATAACCTAAAGGGAAGCTAATCTTTTCTGTTTTATAAGACAATACTAATAATATATGTAAATGTATTTCTGACTGTCTGTTTTATCTATGTTTAAGCCGTTGAACCGATATGAATAAAATTTGGTATGGCGATACTTTGACCCCCAGTAAAGAATATTATAGGATATATTTTATTATTTCGAAAAAACTTCGCTTCCCGCGCACTAAACGTATTTTTGGCTTAACAAAGTTGTAGACCGCGCACTAAACGTATTTTGGCTTAACAAAGTTGTAGACCGCGCACTAAGCGTATTTTGGCTTAACAAAGTTGTAGACCGCGCACTAAGCGTATTTTGGCTTAACAAAGTTGTAGACCGCGCACTAAGCGTATTTTGGCTTAACAAAGTTGTAGACCGCGCACTAAGCGTATTTTGGCTTAACAAAGTTGTAGACCGCGCACTAAGCGTATTTTGGCTTAACAAAGTTGTAGACCGCGTACTAAACGTATTTTGGCTTAACGAAGTTGCGGACAACATTTTCTTCCATTATAATATTTACTAGATTTCCAAATTCCATGAATATTTCAAGAGAAATCGGTTCAACCGTTCTGGAATTTTAGCGACACAAACAAGTATTTAAATAATTTAAAAAGATTTTCCTGAGTCTTTCCCGCCTATCGCAATTTGGTTTTATTCTATCTGAAGTACATCAACAACTACAAGTGTAGATATGGCGTAGCTCATATTATGTACGATCGAAGACGAATCTTACTTACTACTTTTCGACCTTATTACTGGGCAATAAGAATAAAAGTGGAACATGCGATCTACCTTCGACTGTACTCACTCGCCATGATGAATGCACATAAATAAAGCCTCGTGCCGCTTCGTGAGACTATTGACAACTTTTTTGTGATAAAACTAGCGAAATATCCAGTTTGAAAAAGCTTATAAGATCTTTCAAGGACAACACCAAATCACGGCGCGGTCGTTGACCTTTTCCAAAAACGTTTCATTGAATAAACGTCTTACGTCCGATACAAACTTATAGGATTAGATCTTTAAAACTTTCTTATGTAACCTTTGAGACATAAATAGCTTTTTTAACAGCAATAATAAAACAGTAAGAAGGGTGTAGTCTAGGTATTCGATTATATTATGACGTAAGATGGCCTTACCGATTGCGCGCCATTACCAGCCTTCAATTATAAGTAGACGACATAATAAATGCAAACAATTGCTTAATAATTTACAATATTATTCAATCTAGGGTTTGAAATTAACGCACTATAATTCTAACGTTGAAAAGTAGTATTTAGGACCGATTATAACTCGTAGAATGTACATTTATGTAAGTTGAATGTAAATAAACCTTGCTCACGGTTACTGTTTATTATTCTCGCAACGAATAAGCTTTCAGGAATCTTTCCAAAAGCTTTTTATTACGACAAAATTATTAATCCATTTTGAATTACAAAATTGCGTGGTTAAAAAAGGTGTAACATCAATACAAATATTCCTCGTGAGCTTCAGGAGACGACTGTTTGTTTACTAGGATTTTATGAGGCGACCCCAGATAATTATTTAAAACAATGAGTATAAAATATAGAAATTGCTAATAGTCGTGGTAAGTACTACAAAATAAATTTATTCAGTCACGAATCACGACCCCCATATTAGGAGGACCTTCAATAAAAGCTGTGTTTCTTATTGCGTCAAACGGACTGAATGGGAAATTTATTATTATTGAAGTATTTGTATTAGCTATTATGACAAGCAAAATATTATTACTTACATTCGTGAAAATCCATTTCGCCTCCTCTCCGAAAAATCAAAAGTTTTTGAAATCGTTTCTATGACAACGCATGACAGCTGATGATCCCTGATCATCTGTCAAAAAAACTATCAAACTAAATGTCAAATTTCCCAAAACTGATAAAAAAAATTAATGTCAAACCTTTCAAACCATAGACATTTTTTTTAATTCGTCCCGGTCAGGACAGGCAAAGGGAGCGTAGCCCATACAGCCCAAACCATAGACAAACCTCACCTTTTTTTTAATAAAAGCACACTTCACAAATCACAATACCGTAAAAGCACCAGTCATTGGACAGCTAAGGTTTTTGAAACAATTAAAATTCTTACCAATATTATAGGTCTACCAGAATCTGATGGCAATTTTTGACAGCAGATTTTCAAAAAATATCCTTGATCATTGGATAAATTTATATATTTGCATGTTTCACACACAGAATCGGCCGCTATAAGGAAAAAAAAGGAACAAAATCTTTTATTCCAATTACCCCGGTATTGCTAGAGTCAATTTATTTTCTCACTTTTTGCCATCAGATTCTGGTAGACCTATACATAGTGTTATTATAACATATCAATACTAATATTATAAGTGTGAAAATATGTCGACCTGTCTGTTCGTCTGTCAATTATCCGGGAAAGGACAAATAGTACTTTTTATCCCATGAAAATATACGGTTCCCACCCGATAAACGGACTTTAACGCAATGTAGTTGCGGCCGTCATCTATTAATATTATAGATGTGTAAGGGTGTCCGTCTGTTTCTTTATCTGTATATCTGTATATTACCTCTTTAGACTTAAACCACTAAACGAGTGTTCAGGTATAACGTAACTCAAAGATTTCAGATTGTCCTCAGCGACTCAATCGGCATACTCAGACAATATTTAATTTTTAATATGGAGCACAATGCAGAGCAGCTCATTTGCCCTTTAGCCAGAATGTCCCTGTGGCCGTACTCTACTTTCAGGAGGGAGTCGGGCTTGTCTTGCCATGCACGTAACGATTGTGCGCTAAGAATATCTTTTAGGATGTGAAATAGATCCCACAGGTTGCATATTATGTTCTTGAGTTCGGATTATACTGATGGGTAGCAAAAATTGTATGGTATTTGTTTGCTTAATTAAATTATTATACACAAAGTCGAGGGATTTCATGAAATATAAACTAAAGGATTGCCATTTGCCTACTTAGGAAACAAAAATAATAGTAACGTACAACACAATCCAGGGATTTCCTAATAAAACATAGTAGTCTAGTTCACAAGTGACATTTTCTTCCTATGGACGCTATCTATTGACGCTCAGGAATACTAACAACGACACTTTTACAACGAAACTTTATTTTCTCTAATTATTATAGTAAAATATGATTATATAACAATAAGAATGATAATAATAGTACTAAAAACTAAATAAATATATATTTAAGCTGCAAAAATTTTACTCCCAAAAATATCCCCAAAAAATTTTAGCCCCTAAAAACCCACAATATTTATTTTTTCCCACTAAATTAAAAAAAAAATCGAACATCTGGCAACACTGCGTTATTGCGATATTACAGTGCGACAAGGCTTTAAATGAAGGTGGCGCTGCTGTATGATGGCAGCGTTATAGGTCTACCAGAATCTGATGGCAAAAAGTGAGAAAATAAATTGACTCTAGCAATACCGGGGTAGTTGGAATAAAACATTTTGATGCTTTTTGTTTCTTATAGCGGCTGATTCTGTGTGTTAAACATGCAAATATAAAAATTAATCCAATGATCAGGGATATTTTTTGAAAATCTGCTGTCAAAAATTGCCATCAGATTCTGGTAGACTTATAGTTCCTTTTTTCGCCACGTTCATTTAAAGCCTTGTCGAGCTGTACTTCCAATGCGGCATTATTATCGCAGCAGTGTGTAACTACATGACCGTCTCAATACAAAATGTACTGAAAACATAATATATCGCGCTTTATTATCGACCGATACTATCGCTCCTGTCTGCGGGAGGCTTAAATCGTTTCATATGAAAAATTCTTAAAGCCGAGAACTTATCTAACAGCCCTAGCATAAGTATCCCACTAAATGCCCACTAATGTTAAATTCTAATGACTGGTAGTTTACCCTATACCAAAGAATATATATCAGTAGTACCAACCTATACATATAAAATTTATATAACCGTCTTGCTGCTACATTACTCGACAATTTTTGTTTTCACATGGAATGATAGATTTTCGAGCACTAAAGAAAAATAAGGCTGCAGTGTAAAAACAAGAAAATTTTAGTTTTTATTATTCGTAAATTCGGAGATATTCGGAGATTCAATTTTTATAATACACATAATATTATAAATTGAATCTCCTGATACAATCACAAAATGAAGAGAAAAAATTAGTAAAATAGTAACGTTAAAATACTCACATAAAAAAAATTATCTGCAAAAAAGCCACTTTTTTATTTTTTAAACTAAAGGGCTTATTCCACCTTACTAAATTTAGACGTCTAAATTGATTCCGTAACTAAATTTAGTCAAGTGAAATAACATTTAGAAAGTTAGGATCCTAATAAACGTACTATTTACTAAATTGAAGAAGTGTGGCTTCTGATTGACGGAATCAGAAGCTTAATTAGTCTTCTTTGTAGGATCCTAATTAGGACAACTAAATTTAGTAAGATGGAATAAGCCCTTAAATAAAATTAAACCATAGAGTATGAGTGCAACTTTTTAGTTTTTAGTCTCTGACGTTGCTCGCGTTGACGACTTAATTCTGACGTATTCGTTTATTCAACTTTTGTCGTTTTTGCATTGTGAATACATTTTTGAGTCATCATATTTTGTCTTATAAATACTCAGGAACAAAAGCAAATCCAATAAGATGGGTTTAACAATTTCAAGTGTTTTCACCAGGCTCTTTGGAAAAAAACAAATGCGTATTTTAATGGGTACGTGAGTCGAGGAGTTGACAATGTTCGATTAGATTACGTAGATGTTTACACCACATTGTTACTATCAAAAGAATAATAGAAACTATAGTTTTCTAAAATATTTTACATTATTTAATGTGCTTCAACTCTTGATTTCAGTTGGACTCGATGCCGCCGGCAAAACCACAATACTCTACAAGCTAAAGCTCGGTGAGATTGTGACGACGATACCGACAATAGGTTTCAATGTAGAAACCGTAGAGTACAAGAACATCAGCTTCACAGTTTGGGATGTCGGCGGCCAGGACAAAATCCGACCACTGTGGCGCCACTACTACCAAAACACACAGGGACTTATCTTTGTTGTTGATTCAAGTGATACCAAGAGAATAGCAGAAGCCGAAAACGAACTAGCAAATATGGTGGGTATCAATGTTTAAGCTATATTTCATATTTCACTAAGGGCCTGTTTCACCACTTCCTGATAAAGTGCCGGATAGGCTATCTACAACATACTCTTATCTGTTAAGTTAAATGGTGGATAGCCTACCTGGCACATATCAGGAAGTGGTGAAACAGGCCCCAAGTGATCAATTTTATCTTAATTCATCAAGCCCCATACGGTCAACGGTGACCGAGACACGATAGCATATCTATTGTGTCTTGTTTTCCCAGGATCGACAGGTTAAATCATACCAATTCATTTCATAAAGTAGGTATTTAATAATAATAATCCTGTACTATATCGGTACTACACTCTCTAAACATGCTGTCAATCGCAATAATAATAATAATAATCGCAATAATAATCCTTCGATTGCAGATTCTTGGAAATCTATTGTTCTCGCGGCCCACTTGGGCCTTACGGGAGTTGAAGCGTTAATATTGTTTCTTGTGTTAAGTGAGTATCCTTCATATTGTGTAATAACATTTCAGTTGAAGGAAGATGAGCTAAGAGATGCTGTAATCCTAGTTTTTGCTAACAAGCAGGATATGCCAAATGCCATGACAGCCGCTGAACTGACCAATGCCCTGAATCTAAATAACTTGAGGAACCGCCATGTAAGTATATAATGTTACTGCTTATAATTTGGATATAAAAAAAGTCTAAATGGCATGAACAGTATAAATGTTACGCTCAAAGACCGAAAACGCTCAGTGAGGGAAAAAATGGCTCACAATGTGTTGTGGTCATAGTGAAACGGCCCTAATGAAAACGGCCATGACGCATTCTGTTAATCGAGAAAAGCCATGACGCGTTCTGAGCATTTAAAAACAGCCACGACGCGAATTTGTGTTGTGGCCCTAATGAAAACGGCCACGAGTCACGACGCGTTCTGAAACCTGAGTATTGCGCACACACTTGGGCACTATAAAATAACTCCTGCCTAACTGGCCTGGTTTCATTGAAACCAGAGTGCTCTTGTGTATTGCGCACATACTTGGGCACTATAAAATAACTCCTGCGTAACTGGCCTGGTTTCATTGAAACCAGAGTGCGCTTGTGTATTGCGCACACACTTGGGCGCTATAAAATTACTCCTGCGTAACTGGCCTGGTTTCAGAACGCGTCGTGGCCGTTTTCATTAGGGCCACAACGCGAATTCGCGTCGTGGCTGTTTTTAAATGCTCAGAACGCATCATGGCTTTTCTCGATTACCAGAACGCGTCGTGGCCGTTTCACTATGACCACAACGCGTTGTGAGCCATTTTTTCGCTCACTGAGCGTTTTCGGTCTTCGAGCGTAACATAAATGTAAAATTGAAAGAAGTTTTTAGTCTGTTGTTACATTTGCAAGCAACTCGTTGAACTTAGATACTTTGTAAAGCTAGAATTTGCCTGCAACCTACGAATAGTAAAATTATTCATAGCCTGCAACATAGTAATAACAAAATTTCTATACCATACTGTAACTACATTTTACTGGAATAAAACTATCCTTTGTCTTTTCCCAGGACACAAATATTGTCCGTACCAAATTTAATTAAAAGTTTTTAGAGGTAACAGACAAAAAGACCCTCAACGTTCATACTAATATTAGTACAGTCATGTACCTCTTTTTTTCTGTAGTAAAATATCATGTGTATTACTGCTCCATGAGGAGCAGTAATCAATCACTATTATTTGCCTACTTGTTTACCTGCCTCATATAAAAAGAATAATACTCCACTTATGTTATAAAATCATATATTTTTGTTACAGTGGTACATCCAAGCAACTTGTGCAACTCAGGGACAAGGATTATACGAAGGATTAGACTGGCTTTCAAATGAATTGGCTAAGAAGTGAAATTCATTCTAGCGATTAGAGAGAAGTAAAACATTCATTAAAATGACTGGAATGAGGACATGTTGTGAATGTTATATAATATTTATATTTAATCATATTATTTATAAACATTTTTTCAGTATAACTCTGTTGTTAATGGTACTGAAAACGGCAACACTGTGGGCTTTGTGGGCAGAAACAATTGACAACTATGTCTTTGTATAGGGTTGCCAACCGTCCTGTTTTCCCAGGACATGTCCTAGTTTTTGTAGTGTCCTTGGACGTCCTGAATAGTTTTTAAGCAACGTCCTGGGTTGTCCTGGGTTTTTTCTATTTTAAAATTCACGCGCCTCTTCTCAAATTTTTACGCTACTCGCAAGTAATTGCGTTGCCGCGCTTTGGTACTACTAATATATATTCTGTGCCGCGCTGCCATGCTGTTTCAAAACAAAGGCGCAACGTGCCACTTGATGATATCCTTTATTTAGGGTCTTTTTAGGGTGAAGCCAAACGAGCGTAATAATTTGTGAGTTGTGAGTTGTGACTTGTGAGTCGCTGAATTTCGGCTGGCAGAAATTCTGCTGCATTCAGTGTCATACAAAAGTCCTGTTTGATTCACACAAGTAGCGTAATTTTGTGAGTCATGACTCATGATTTGTATGAAAAGATATTTACACGACAGAAATTCTGCGAGTTGCGACTCACAAGTCACAACTCACAAATTATTATGCTTGTTTGGCTTCACCCTTACTAGAGATCTCCCAATGGTCGAAATTCAACCTCAAAAAAAATTATTAAATTATAAGTTTCAAACTTCAACGCTTTTCTTTTGATATTCTATTCTAAAATATTGACTTTATTATTTTTTTCAGGCGTCCTGTTTTTAAACTGAATTGTCCTGGTTTTTCAACTTCAAATCCTGGTTTTTTGAATTTGAGGTTGGCAACCCTATCTTTGTAACAATATAAATTATAATAAAATAATTGTGTGCAAATTATGATAGCACCAATCAATATTCGACATTAGATATTATTTGCAAATGCATGATTACCAATTGCTCTGCAGCCTCAAGTTTTCATTATGATAAAACTGTGACTGAATTTTGTTATGATTTGCAATATAATGTAAAAATTCAAGGACATTATCTTTTCCAATATGCTAAACTTGTACACCAAAACAAATGTTCACTATAATGTTGATTGAACACCCACTCAATATATTTATCCATTATTAGAATTTAGAGTAAATGTAGATTTTTATATTGCATTTTAGATTGCAACATGTTATACTGTCATTTTATATATTTCAGAAGATATTTATCACTTACGATAGTTATTTCTAAATTCAATTGACTGCTGGGTGATTTTTATTGTTTGCGTAGAGCTGTAACTTTATCATACTTTATTCACTTCAAGGTTTTGTTATAAATCTATAAGCCCAAAAGTTCTTGTTAAGGTAGCTCATAGTAGGGAAGTATTGGGCATTCTGTCCCACTTGTCCAACCAAAAGTTGGATAGAATTGTCTGTCCTGCAAAGAATCACTTAAATTAGAATGTGTTCTGTCCTGCAGTTGAAATGATTGGGGCATTCTGTCCCACTTTTGTTCGCTCGCGGTGCATAAACGAACAGGAGGGCATCCTGTTCCGACACACCGAACCTCCGTTCGCTCGCGCTCACTTCGGTGTACTCGGTGTGTCAGGATGCCCAATAGCTCCTGTTCGTTTATGCACCGCGAGCGAACAAAAGTGGGACAGAATGCCCAATCATTTCAACTGCAGGACAGAACACATTCTAATTTAAGTGATTCTTTGCAGGACAGACAATTCTATCCAACTTTTGGTTGGACAAGTGGGACAGAATGTCCAATACTTCCTGTTCGTTTATGCATCAACTGATGGTAAATGAAAGGACATGCTCATGACATGCACCTCTGTTCGCTCACTTCGGTGTGTCAGTGTGCCACTTACCGTAGGTAAGATCATGCACCGATCATACTACTGACTCGTAATCGGTTACGGTCAATGGTAAGATCACCTACTTTTTTACCAAAAAACATACCTCGGCTTAAATATACCAACACACTATGATGTTTAGTATGTTTAAGCTTACATTTCAGGGGATAGGAATTTAGGATCTTATCAATAAATAAACACCAGTTTTTATGCATTTATAAAAATAAACAAAATAATGTCTTCGTTTGTGTAATGTAGAATTCTTCATCATTGATCATCCGATCTGAAAAAAAAAGAATGTTATGTACATCCACACTTACATAATAATCACCATTTAGAGTCACGAGTACTTTAAAACTACGACGACGATTAAGGATGTTTGAGTAATGTTTGATCTAAAAAAATTATGGATTAATTATGTTTCTAGTGATAACTTCGACTTTTTGGCATTCAAATAATCTCGAAAATATTAACGTTATATTATGCAATAACAGTTTTTCTAGTTTTTATTATTCGTAGGTTTTATAGGAAATATAATATTATGAATTTTTATATTTAAATTTGTTATTATTAAAATATTGGATATTAATTATTATTCTGATTAAATAATTACCTCTAATATGTATCTACTACATAAACCTCATTCAATAAACTAGATACATTTAGATTCAAATTTACTTACAATTAAAATAGAATGCCAGGTATCCTTTTTCTGCGTTCCGCTGTAATTTTTGATGAACTTCTCTAATTTTCAAGAATCTGAAAAAAAAATGTATTTTTTTTTTCATCAAACAACACACGTAAAAGTATAATAGTGTTTTATGAATAAGGTAGATATTTATACCATGGTACGCCTGGTCTAATTATTGCATTAACTTTTCTTTGTAAATCATGAAGCTAATATAGGAAAATACTAAATAAAATATATTTTTTTCCATCAAACAACACACGTAAAAGTATAATAGTGTTTTATGAATAAGGTAGATTTTAATATTATATTACATTATTCAATTAAATTTATTATAACATGGTACGACTGGTCTAATTGCATTAACTTTTCTTTGTAAATCATGAAGCTAATATAGAAAAATACTAATCAATAAGAGTAACACAATAGATTAAAATATTTGATGGGTAACGAATGAATATATTGGTAATTATTTAATTTTAAAATGTATCAATGTAATAAATAATGAATCGTTTTCAAAAACTAAAATATTATCAATTTAAATCAAAACTTAAATAATTGTGTAATGAATTAAATCTATAATGAATACAATAACTACTACACTTACTTTTAACTGTTCCTTTATCTTTCCATACACTTTTGTTGTACTGGGCTGAAACTACGATGATACTCACCGCGCAGGCGCGCACAGCGTTGTAAATGAACGAGCTAAGACGGGAAATCATAGGAACAGACCGACCGAGTCGATAGGGTTATCAAACCTACTATATAATATTATAGTATCCAACTATTAATTTTATCCAACTATTAATTAAGGGATCAAATACTTTACTTCTAAAAAAATTTGTAGGCGAAACTACTATATTTTGCGTAAAGCACATAGTGTTGCGATAACTCAAATTAATAGTTATACAAATAATCAGTAAGACATAAATAAATTCGATAAGATTTATCCATTACAAATTAAACCATGCGTCAAATTCATAACTTAGTAAAATAAGGAATTATAAACATCGATAGCATTTAAAGAATGATAATTTTCATAATTTGACTAGAGGTAATATAATCGTGTTTAATATACACAATATTCATTTATAATTTATTGGATTTATAGGGTAAAAACTTATCGCCTCTTAAATTATCTCTTTAATCGAGTTTTCGCTTCTAGTTCACATCCCTGATATGGAAAAAGCTGCAAGCTGTTAAACAAGAATATAATATTGCACATACGTATTGTTAAACCGACACTCGCTTTTATAGTAGGGAGCCAAAGCGGTGATTTCTGCAGTGATTTGAGCGCGTCAGATTAAGCTTGTGTATGCTTCCCACATGTCTATAGTTAACGTGGTATAGAAATCAGATTATCTGAGTGGTGCGTTAAAAAATATACTATTAAGTAGATTTCAAATTGTCAGATTAAAATAGAGAACGTTGTGTAGACCCCAAAGAAGCTTTTATTTAAAGCACTGATGGCTTAAAGTAAAGGGAAAGATACAATAATAATATAATACCATGATTTATATTATATTTTGCCTCCCCTACTATGAACAGCAGCAGAGATACAATTACAAAGCATTTCAATGAAACGCCGCAGCGAGCGCGCGACTTAGATTCTTGTTTATTCAATTTTATTTCATATTCAGCTACATTGATCAATAATAAGGTCGAAAATTGTAGTAAGGCATCATTAGTTTAAAAAACGTTTATATTTCATATTATTTACCACAATATCATCACAATTATTCACATACACATTAAATATTCGGATTTACTTGCTTATTTAAACAATTATAATTTATTTAATTTTAATCTCTTCTTGGAAATTAGGTATTGGTTCAAGATTAAATTCGCTATAAAAGTATGCAACATTTAACATGCTTAAAAAATACACAGATGTATAAAGATACCTAGATTTTGAGGATGCATGATCAGTCAAATCAAATCAAACCATTTATTTCAGAAAATTTACATTCCATATTATTAATTATTATTTAAAATCAAGCAAAATTATATAACATTAAATTTATGTCAAAATCGATGGAAATTACATATATATCTATTAAAGAAACGTATAATATAATTATCTTATTTAATTCTTTTACAATTATATATTTCATATGTTTTACATAGTAATGATCAATGATGATGTAATTGATAACATTAAAACGGACAAACATACGCACACATCAACTCGCGCTTGACAACTATTACACATTTTTGATGACAAAGACCGTTTTCCAACAATAAAAGTCGACGCATGTTGGAACAAGTCACAACTTTTCAAGTGGCTTCGCACCAGTCTTCAACTTCAACTATAATGTTAGTGAGTATTGAATTAATATTATTACTCTTTTTTTGTGACTAATTCATCAAGATGGTAAAATAATTTATATTAATTTCTTCTTTAATTATTAAAAAAATAATTTAAATTCTTTTTATTTTTATTATTTTATAAAAACAATAATTTTAACTTTACAATTTTTATTAAATTTTTATTGTTTAATAAAATATAAATGTATTGTAGTTTTAATGTAATGACTAATTTTAATGATAATATTATAACGAAATTTTTAAATGTAAATATTGTAATGTTATGGGTCTTAGAAACCCGAAATAAATGATTTTATTTTTTTAATAGGTCCGATTCAGAGTTTGAGGCCCCATCTGTGGTGTCGGCAGCACCGAAAAAGAAGTCAAAGGCGTCAACCAGCAAACGCAAGGCTGGCTTGGAAAAGCAACTCGACTCATCTCCTCCGCTGGAGTTGACCCGCACCTCATCAGACAAAAGTGCTCGACGAAAGCGAAAATACTCGTCCCCGCACGAATTTAACACTACACGGTATGTTCGATTATTATTATCTACTTTACGTTTGCTGAAATTCTATTTCTGTTTCTGCTGGTTTTTAACTGTCTTTGTAATAGCCAACTGTCAACACAGTCCCAACCACGATAATTCAGTTTGCATAGTTACAATGATTTCCTACTTTTTATTTATCAAAACTTAGTTCAGTATCCTGTTGAAGTCTGATAAAACTAGGCACCTAATTGTTTACAGTCAAAAGTGAATGTGCAATACACTTATTCCTATTTTGTTTGTTTTCTTACTAATATTTATTCTCGATTATTGTATTTTAATGATAATAATATGTTAATTTTGTGTTTTTACAGAACAAGGAGACCGGACTTATTCAATATCTTGCGGGCTGAGGAAGCTAGTTGCAGTGAACCCAAATCTCGTTGCGGGGAAATAATATCAAGCTTCGCCAGCCGAGTTTCTACGGGAACGTCTCGTCGGACTGCGAAGACCGGTGGCGAATATTTTGTGGACCTCAAGATCTACAAAAAATCGGACTACGTGTCTCACGCTGCCAATGTGCGATACAAGACGGCGCTGGTAAGTGTAAAGCTCCAGTGTGACGAGTCATCATCGTCTTGGGGGGCACTGCAAGACTTCTTAGGACAAGCTTTTACTGAGTTTGAGGAGTCGGAGCCCATCCATTACAGTGACAAAAAATAAATTTTATTAAGTAGGTTTACAGTTAATCAATTTATAGTAGATATTAATTTTCTTTTTTAATATACTAGAATAGATTTATAACCTTTTTAATTTTTTTACATTAGTATCGGTTACTGTATTATTGTTTTGATAGCATTGTCTTTTTTAATAGAATAAAATGCCTTTCTGTTCGACGTGTAACATATCTGTACATAGTAAATCATGGGTAGGTCATTTGCGAAGTAATTCACATAGAAAAAGTAGACAGACAATAGAATACAGTGATGGTGTAGAAATCGTCAGCTCTGCATTTCGTAATCGTATTATAACTTATAAGATATTACCTCTTGATCAACTTCAGTTAGCTTCAGTAGATATATTTTTTTCCGAAATTCGTAACAAGTTAAAATCTCTTTTAGATGAAAACCTTATTAAACATTCATGTGTTAAGGTTAATTTCGAACTATTTGGGACGTTTTTGAAGTTCAATGATAATTCACAAGAAATAAAATCTTTTGGAACCAAAAATAAAATATTACATAGTAATTATGATTTTGAAAAAATATATTTGGAAACAGTTAGTTATTTAAAAACTAGTATAGAGGAATTTGAGGATCGTGACAGTGGGTGGACATTTTTAAATAATTTATACATTGAGATTAATATCAATAAATATCAACCACTTAGCGGTTCGAGTTTTATCAGTTTACCCAAATCAATTCAGGCTAAAAAGGCGTGTTTAAATATTATGAATAAAGATCAGCATTGCTTTCTATGGTGTGTGACAGCAGCCTTATATCCAGCTAAAAATCATCCTGAAAGAATTTCGTCATATCCTAATTTTCGTGAATTATTTAATATAAATGGAATGTTTTTTCCTGTATCTTTCCATGACATTAAAATTTTTGAAAAAAATAATCCTAATATTAAGTTCATAATTTATGGTTTAAAAAAAAGTAAAACTATTGTTGGGCCGTTGTATAAATCAGACATTAATAAAACATGCAACGAGAAAATTATACATTTGTTGTATTTAGAAAATAATAACACTTCTCATTATTGTTTGATCAAAGAACCTTCTAGACTGTTTAGAAGCCAAGTTACATCTCATCACAGCAAATTGTACTTTTGTGATTTGTGCTTGATATTTTTCAGTACTTCTAAAGAAGTTGAAAACCATTTATGTGGAGGCGTTGTAACTGTCCTCCCAAATAAGGGCTCAGTAATTAAATTTAAAAACTATGCTCGAAAACAAAACATGCCATTTTGTATTTACGCAGATTTTGAATCGATGCTACAAACCCATACTGAAGCTAACTGTTCTTCTAGCAAAAATACGACTACGTTACACCAACATTTACCTATAGCTTTTGGTTATTATATTGTTTGTCGTGATGACCCTAGTTACAATCGGTACGTATCATATCGAGGACCTGGTTGTGATAAGCAGTTTGTAGATTCGATTCTTAAAGACGTACAAAAAATATTTGATATACTTAGTACACCTGTCCCTATGATATTTTCTATGGCGGATAAGTCTGACTTTGATAATGCCACACGTTGTCATATTTGTGAAAATTTTATTTTTTCGGACAAAGTCCGTGACCATTGTCACGTTACTGGTCGTTACCGCGGAGCTGCGCATCCGTTTTGTAATTTACAGTATAAACGCCCTTCATTCGTCCCCATTTTTTTTCATAACTTAGCTGGTTATGATTGTCATCTTTTTATAAAAGCATTAGGTGAGGTTCCTGGTAATATTAAAATAATACCTAAAACCAAAGAAAACTACATCTCATTTACCAAATTTGTACCAGTTACGAATAATCAGTTTTTTCAACTTCGATTCGTTGATTCATTTAAGTTTTTGGGAACAAGCTTAAGCAAATTGTCAGAGACATTAAAACCGGAAATGTTTAAAAACTTACAAAATCATTTCCCCGATGAAGATGAATTTCAGTTACTCACTCGTAAAGGCATTTATCCATACGAATATATGAACTCGTGGAAGCGGTATGACGAAAAAAGTCTACCCCCAAAAGAATGCTTTTATAGTTCCCTAACTGATCATGATATTTCTGATGAGGATTACCAGCACGCGTGCTTAATTTGGTCAACATTTCAAATCAAAGATTTAGGTAGTTATACGGATTTATATCTAAAAACTGATGTGCTTTTACTGGCAGATATCTTTGAAAATTTTAGACAGACTTGCAAGCAACACTATCAATTAGACCCAGCTTTTTACTTAACAGCACCCAGTTTATCTTTTGATGCGATGTTATTAAAAACAGGAATACAATTGGAACTTATCGATGACTTGTCGATGTTGCGCATGTTACAGAGTGGTATCAGGGGAGGAGTATGTCTGTGCTCTCATAGACATGCAAAAGCAAATAATCCTTACTTAGAAAATTACAAACCATCAGAATCTCCATCCTACGTCACTTATATTGATTGTAATAATTTATATGGATATAGTATGTGTCAATATTTACCATTATCAGATTTCAGATTTCTTAATGAACAAGAAATCAACAAATTAAATATAACCGAAATACCGATCGATGCAGAGTGTGGTTATATTCTAGAAGTGGATTTACAATATCCTAAACATTTACATAACTTACATAATGATTTACCATTTTGTTCTGAAAAATGCATTCCACCCGGGGGGAAAACTTTCAAACTAGTTCCAAATTTATATGATAAATTTAAGTATGTTATACATTACATTCACTTGCAAACATGTTTAAAACATGGTTTAATATTAAAGAAAATTCATCGAGTGATTAGTTTTCGACAAAGCGCATATTTAAAACAATATATTGATTTGAATACTGCTCTGAGGCAAAAAAGTTCCTCAACATTTGAACAAGACTTTTTCAAACTCTTGAATAACAGTGTGTTTGGAAAAACTTTAGAAAATAATGAGAAGAGGGTCAATGTGCATTTAGTTAATCAGTGGGTTGATAATAATAATGTGACTAAGAAAAGGCATTGTGCACAAAAGCTTATCGCTCGTCCAAATTTCCATAGCGCGACGATTTTTACTGAAAATCTAGTTGCGGTACAATTAAACCCTGATCAAATAATTTTGGATAAACCAATATACATTGGTTTTACCGTACTAGAATTGTCAAAAAGTCATATGTATAACTTTCATTACTCTGTTATTAAACCTTTTTATAAAAATAATGTACAAATGTGTTACACGGACACTGATAGTTTTGTATATCATATACGGACCCATGATTTTTATGATGACATAAAAAGACATTTTTTGCCTTACTTTGATACTAGTAATTTTTGTAATAGTAATCAATATGATTTACCCATTCAAAATAAAAAAGTTCCTGGTTTGTTCAAGGATGAAATGGCGGGTAAAATCATAAGTGAATTTGTAGGCCTTCGTTCAAAGTTATATTGTATTAAAACCATAAATAGCACAATCAAAAAAGCGAAAGGAATTAAGAAAAATATTGTCAGCAATTTCAATGTTACTGATTACCAAAAAACTCTGTACGAAGGCAACATTGTTCACAAAACAAATGTTTTATTTAAGTCAATAAAACATGAGTTGTATACATGTGCTGTGAAGAAAGTTGCTCTGTCTGGTGATGATGACAAGAGAGTCATATCTAAAGATAAAATTTCAACTAGAGCATGGGGTCACAGTAGTATATTTAACTTTTAACTAGATTTAATAAGCTGTACCTAATTAAGAAATTCTTTGTATTGTTTACTTTCGTAGCATAACCTGTGTATTTAGTATGTATATAATAATTATTATGTAGATTTAGAAATAAAATATCAATTATTAAATACATTAATTGTTTTATTTATTACTTCACGACTACATAGATTTTGCAAGCAAACCTGCAGGCTGATGCTAAATTCAAGTAACGTAAGGTTTTATCAAGTTGAAACATGCTTTACTTGAGTAATGTCGGCACTACATATTATAGGCGAACGCCTTGGCCAGCGCGCTGGCCCAATGTGTAGAACGGGCGTTCGCGCGTTGGCGGTAGGTATCTATATACCATCTTGTGGGGAGGCGGCACTGGGCCAGTGCGTCGGCCAACGCATTCGCCTATATGTAGTGCCGACATAATCCTAATCCACACGTGCCGCGCGCGCATGCCTGGTAGTACAACCTACGACGTATATGAACGCGCGGTACAGTTTGTAACATGAGTCCTCATTTATGATAATACCACATACATGTTGCAATCACTATTATAATAATGTGAAGACTTTGTTTTAGTATTCATTCTTGCGTCGACAAGCACTGTAATTAGTTAATCACGTCTACATAATTTACAAAACAAACCTTAACTTATATTATAGTTACTCACGTGTACATAATTTACGTATTTTTGGTAATACAGTCTTGGACCTGACTACACAACGGTAAGTTGATTTATTATTGATTTAAGTCATTAAAATACATAAAATAATCGTTAATTGTAAAGATTTCTGATTTGGTGTTAAATATTTTCTTTTTTTTACAGATAATGGAACGCGTAAAAGATATGACTGCTACATCCGAAGACAATGTCTACCTACATGAATATGGGGATACTTTCCAGTATGCTCAAGATCCTTTGGAAGGATTTACGGAAGAGTTTTTAAAAATGAAAGCTCAGCAAAAGCCGAACGCTAAGATTCGGGAACGTCGTCCAGCAAAATTAAGAAAAAAATGTGTTTCTAAAAGTGCATTAAGTAAACTGCATATTCCAGTTCATTCGTTTGTGGTAAACAGCGTTCCCAAAAAAGGTTTCCGTCTGATAAAGATCTCAGTGTTTGATTTAGATGGATCCCAGCAACATTGTGACAGTATAGACGATGATAATTTTTTGTTATCCGCACAATATGTTGTAAATGAAAACGGTGATGAAATAATGGACCAAACCGAGAAGTTAGTCAGTAATATATCAAAAAAAATATGTAATTACAGTTATACGAATTGGTTTTAGTTTACTTTGGTATAAAGTATTTGTTTTAGCTGTAGGGTCGCAATAGACTTTAGAATGAATAAGTCGATAAAATTGTAAGATATACTTGTATGAAAATAATATAAGTTAGGGTTTGTTTTGTAAATTAATGTGTACGTAATTATTGCTTAAATAAATGTATGATGTGAATATATTTGTTTTATTTCTATTTCATTCAACTTTAATTATTTAAATAAAAAGCAATTAATATAAGGTATTTTTTATTGAAAGTGTACATTATTTTCTAAACACCATTTTTTTAAACATAATACATTTTTTAATGCACAATACTTCTTATGAATAAAACAGTTATACGATTTGTCCTTACAATACAGATCGAACAGAATGTCAAATCTTGGAATGTCTTTGTAACTTATATCTACAACATTATTATGATCACACAGTTCTTTCACCCATTTCACTTTCTCTTCACCTTTTACGATAATGTTTCGGTCTTTTAAGTAAGGCTTAATAATTCTTCTGAATTCTCTATAATCGATATAGCCTTCGCTCCATCGAAACCCTCTATTTCTTTCTAACCACCGAACATTCTTTTTTTCATCATCGGTTAGCGCTGAGAATGGGTATGGTGGTTTAACATAAAATGTATGTGTATGCTGTCGAGTGGCTATACATAATTCTTTTACTAAAAAGTCGTTATTATTATTTTTAAATCCTTGTAAGTCAACGATTATTGTATTACTATTCATGATATTTTCTTAACGATATTACTCAAAGGCTTATACTCAAATATGCAGTCGTTTAATATCAGACAATATGCAGCTGTCTGATCGGGTATTTCTTGGTCTGTTTCGATTTCTACTCTCACGTCGATTGACCCTTTTAATGTTTCGTGCTGTCGCGAACAGTCGATAACGAATAAGGGAGCAACGTCTCTGAATTCTTTCAAACTCATCAACGGCTCTGACCGACGTCCGTGATACGACTGTTGAAATCTAGCATACTGTTCGTATAATAAAGTAAATTTGTCTTCTGTAAAACTGACGTTTAATCCCTCATATGGATAGTATGACGAATTTAAAAACACTCTTACATCACGTACGTGACAGTGATCAAACTCCGCCATCGACAATTCACTGTTCTGTTTGCGGTTGGTTTGTAAAGCTAATACAACAAATCGTGGTTTTTCTATTTGAGATGAAGTTTTAATGGACCAAGTATGTTTACGAGTTTTGGGTAGTAATGGATACTCGTATAAATCCCAGTTACGATATGCTAATGGAATAGCTCGATCTTTTTCTAATTGTTTTAGTAAATTTATTCTTTCGCGATCAGATACTTTAATATGAGGTACTCTCCAGATAATTTTACTTATAACAATATCTTCCAAAACTTCTCCTGTTTTCAACTTGATTGCATTAAGGTTAGTGTTACATCTAAGCAACACTAACTCATGTTTGCAGTTAATGATAATTTTTTCATAATCTTCCGCAAATCCTAAAATCTTGTTTAGAGGAATGGATACAGAAAATTCACCACTTGTATTATTTATACCTTCTGGCGACCACCCCCAAACTCGAGCATATTTTGATTCGTTTTGATTTAAGGACAGATAAGACTTTATGGTCGTAGTAACACCAGCGTTTTTTATTTTATCTATTTCTACTCCATTTAATTCATATCTTATGTCTTGAAATAGAAATAATGCTGGATTATTAACGAAATGTATATTTGAAACCTTTTCTTTAGTTGTCCTGTTATAGACAATTACTTTGCCTTCGATATACAAACTGCTGAGCGAAGGCAGCACATATAGGTCTTGTTGATTGATGGGGATTCGTATTTCATCATTCTTGTTGAAACTTGTTACGTACGGTTTGTATGAATGATACTCAAAACTTTCGATGCTGTTGTCGTATGAGGTTTGCTGAGATATGTTTAAAATATTCATTTTATTAAACCAATTAGTTTGAGGTATTCTTTATTGCTTTTAGTAAGCTTCTTTTTTAACTGCTGTCGTGTGTCTTTGCGAGAAGATCTTTTAGGACTGACTTGGACATTTGATATGTCAGGGGTTTTATGGAAATTTATCATTTTTTTCTAAAATGTAAATACAATTGTACCTCTTCACCTCGTAAATTTACTTCTTTGTTATCAGCGTCTAACAGTCTTATATTGATGGAACTAATAGAAGTTTGATTGACTGGAAAATAAATTAAATTTTTTGGTATTTCTATTATTCGATATCCAGGAGGTACATTAGGAACAAATTCGTAAATAATATGGCTTGCTTTTCCGTTCACAAATGAACCACTAACTACATCACATTCAATCCTCACGATAGTTGTTGATAGAATGCTGACAGGATACTGTGAATCAGTGCTTATATTAGCTTTTATTGTTTCCATTCCAAAGCCTAGTATGTTCCCAATTGAATCATCTTTATTAAAATGAACGTCTTTAGAACAAAATATATTTGTTTTCAATGTGTTATTATTGCATCTCAGTTTTAGCAATGTATTTTTTATGTTAGTTTTCAAATAATCACAAATATCTTGAAGCTCGTAGGACCCTTCAGGAATTTCGATCATTTCATTGTCACCGTAATAAAACTTGTTGTTTCGTCCATCAATATTAGGTATAGAGTTAAAAGTTGAAAAGTACAAAAGACCACATTCATAGTCTCCAAGAAGTTCCAACGTCGGAGAATAGTTTGTCGTCAAAGAGGCTCCGCTCCCGGTTATAGATACAGTGAAAGACATTTTGATACTGACACGTTTATTTATTTTTAATATTATTTAAATGTTTCTTCCAATATTTTTTTAAAAATTTAATACATAGATGACCACAGTTTGTTGTTCCAAATGCTTGATGTCTGTTATAATTATAGTTTATGGGCAAATTATTCATATATTTCATCAGTTCTAATGGTGGTTTTAAATTACCAAAGCTATCATAGTATTCTACGTAGCTGTTTTGTTTTACATAGGCTACCCAATGTGTGCCAGGATTCACATTACTATCTAAATTTACAATTCCACATTCTATTTTTCTAGGTTTTAAAGGCAACGTATCTCTCATGTAAACGCCGCGAAAGTATGGAATTTCACCAGCATACTCCAATATGTCTAAATTCGTAAGCGCACGCCTGGGCAGCCGCCTAATTAGTTTTTTGATGGGTTCAAATATAACCCTGCTCCTTTTTTATGAGGTTTAATATATAATCCTTTTCCAAGAGCGACCGCTTCCATCATTCTGTTGTGTCTTTCAGATTCTTGGAGACTCTTTTGTGCTGCTTTAGAATCGTTAACGGCTTTGGCTATACCTGCTGCACCTCCTGCTAATGAACCTAACGCCGACAATCCCGCAAAAATAGGAATAAGCGGTAAAAGTCCACCACATTTTGGAAGTGGAATTATACGTGGTAAACATATTCCTTTCTTTTTACTGAACAGTTTTTTCGCAGCTGCATACGCATATTTTATAGCAGAGTGATGATCCTTGGATTTAAGTTTTTTTAAATGAGCATGTATTTTTTTAATACCCTTCTTAAATGATTTAATACCACTTCCAGCTCTGATTTTTGTTTTCATAGCATTTTTTACTATCCACGAGGCAATCTTTTCTCCCTTACCAGCATCTTTTGATTTCAACCTCTTCTTTGCCATACTCAAAAGTTCTAAATCAGCTTTACGTCGAGCACTAGGATCTTTATTTATATAAGCAATATCGTGATGCATGCAAGCTTCATCCAATTTGTTAACTCCTCGATCGCCTTGTAGTATTCGTTTTTGAAGTTTCGTCCCAGGACCGCAAAATTGATATCCAGGTAAATGCAACTCAAACGGTAAATGGTCTATCAAGTTATTGATTACACCACTGCCTTCCTTCATTGATAAGTATGTATTGTGATATAGCACTGATTATGTGCTTTATATATCTAAATAACTAATTCACTTTTATCTATCCAACTATTTTCTTCGGCACCCAATCCTAACCACTTCACAAAAAGTTTGTTGCCTCTTTTCTTTAGAACTTTTTCGATAAGATAAATATCAGGAAATTTAGTTTTTTGTAATTCTTTTCCATAAAAAAAACCAACAATGTTTTGTTTATGTTTGTCTTGTAATTGATACGTTTGAGGACTAGTTTCGTTGACTTTTATGATGCGAAATATTTCCGTTGACCAATTAGGGGTGTAGCCTTTATAAAAATCGCCTTTGTATTTACTTATACGAACAAAATCGCCAACTCGAAAAGACGATTCTTTGCGTACTTTTTTTGGCTGTTGGCTTTTGATAATATTCAATCGAACTGTATTTTGATTTGAACTGTTAACGTCTATTGGTTTATGTTTTGTAATGCGGTGCACAGTATTGTTATAATTCTGCACAACGGACCTTAAATTATTTTTATACCATTCATATTTTCCACATAAACTAAATAATTTGTAAAGACGTGATTTTATAGTTCTTATTACTCGTTCGACGATAGAAGCTTTTTTTACAGAAAATGTGGAATAATGATTTATGTTATAAGTTTTCATTAAATGCTTAAAAGAATCGTTATAAAACTCTGTACCTAGATCTGTTTGTAAGTTTTTAGGTTTTCGTGTGGATTCTGTTAATATACTGCACATAGCACTTGATACAATTTTTTTAGATTTTGATTTTAACGGTCTAGCCCACACGTATTTTGATAAAACATCAATCACTATGAGAACATATTTAAATCCTTTATTAATCGACGAATATTTTTGTAAGTCCACTAGGTCAGCTTGCCATAAATCATCCAGACCTTTAATGACCGTATGTCGACGAACGAAGTTTCGTCTCGCTCCTCTGTGTAGTTCATTTACTATATCTTGTTTACTCATTCTGAACAGATTTTGCTGCAATCATGTTATCGATTTCTTGTTTTGTGTAGTACATTTTACTTAAATTTGTAGTAGTAATTTTTTCTAAACTATGGAGAAAGTTTCTGACATTACTTTGGATTTTCATCATTTCATTTTTAAGGGCTTGGACACTTTTATCTACGTATTCTTTATTCACAGCCTCGTCGTCTTTTTCTGGAATTTGCACCCCTTTTAATTTCGATGACTTTAAATCGAATTCCCCTGTATCGGACCTTACCAATGTATCGCTAAGAATTTCAGAAAATTCAGATAATCGTAAACGCTTATGAACGTGATGACCAAATTTGTCTATATTCATTGCCGTCTTGCTAGGTTCTATAGTGTAATAGAACTGCTAAATTTTCCTGATGGCAGCCTTATATATTTCATTTTTTTAATGATACCAGCTTCTTTCATTTCTTCAAGTATGGCATTAATTTCATTATCTAATCCCGTATTACCAGCCGCCTGAGATGCACATAATATTTTCAGTCTCTCAACTAACTCATTAGGATCATTCCAGTATACTAAATCAGTGTCTTTCTTAACTTCTTTCAAAATGTCGATTCCTTCACCTCGCTGAAGACTTTCTACGCTACTGGTATTATTTCTAGCGAATTTAAATAGTGGCTTTATCACGTGAGTATATTTGAACCCTTTATTACCATTTATTTGGTTCGATGGTTTCCAGTTACGTTTATGTGCATTAGTGTCGATGAGTAGCAATTTATAATTTTGTAAGTCTTCCTCTGTAATAATATCTAAATTAGGTTTTTTTTGTACAACAATTCTGCCAGACCAGAAGTTTTTTTTAAAGAGCGGCTTCTAATTTTCAGAACTTTTCCATCATCGTGTAAACGGGTTTTGCCTAGCCAAAGTTTTCCTCGTTCACTTCTTACTCCATATGGTATATCTTCTTTCAGCGCTTCAGGCGATGCAGACCAAGACAAGGAATCGTTTGCGATACTTGGTGAGGATTGAATAGATTTAAATGAGTTCTCATGGATATCATAATCCTCAGAAGATGATGTAGTAAGCGTTTTGTCAGGTGTTTTAGAATTAAAGTCGTCATTATCTGAATTTTCTTCATCATCAAGATCCGTCTCAGATTCTTCTTTTTCATGTGAACCATATTTTGAAGATTCTTTTTCGTCTTCGTCATGACGTTTTTTTTCAGTTTTGCTTGCTAATAATTTTAGCGGACTGACGATCGGTTGAAATATCGTCTCCAGTACCATGTCATTTGTGTTTTTAGTATTTTTTATCATTTCTACCTTTCTTTTCACTGCAGACGCTGATTTCACAATTTGTTCCTTAAGATTCCGCTCCATGTTAAGAATTCTACTCTGATTGATGTCTCAAGTTGTACTACTACATAGTGGGGTACGTATAAGCTTTATAGAATAAATTAATCCACTATTATAAATGTATCAAATTTCATTCTGTAACAACCATTATTTCGTTCACAATCCTTATTGATTACCACATAACTGTACGGTTTACTCCACACAGTTGAACACATTTCACGAAATTGCGACCACGTCATATCAGACCCTACATGTTCATCGTAGATGTGTCTTAGATTAATCTCGTCTTGTTTAAACAATATGATGAGATTGGCATTATCTCTTACTAGTTGTTTGGGTATTTTAGTATAAGTTTGGTTAAGATAAAAGCAATCAATATTTTTGTGACGACCCATAGCAAAATAATCACGTATATTATTTTGATTTTCGCATGCAACATCGTCAAATATGATGATAGAATTAGGTAAGGCTTCTTCTGGACTTAAAATTTCACTGTTATGATTATACTTGTGATACGATGTATCCACAACTTTTTCCAATACTTTTTCTAAAAAGACGTACTTAGGTTGATACAAAGACTTTGAATACACATAAAGGTTTCTGAATCGTGGACCATTCGGGTGTAGTAACAAACTGATTACTAAGTTTGTTTTCCCACAGTTTGAGGGACCACAAACAATACTGCGAATGGTATTTGGTAGTAAATTTCCGTGTCGCTTAACTTCATTTTTAATTGCAGGACAGACACATTCTAATTTAAGTGATTCTTTTTGTTTCAGAAATTTCATAACTGTTTAATCCAATCGACCACTGTGATTAGTGGATTATGACAAAATGATAATCATGCAGTGTGTTGACTCATATAAACAGATAACTTCAAACATACTAAATTAAATGTTCCTATAATAGCTAGCTAGATCTTTCAACCATCCAATCATCGATGAGAAGCTATTTTTTATCACTTGATGCATAAACGAACAGGAATGATTGGGCATTCTGTCCCACTTGTCCAACCAAAAGTTGGATAGAATTGTCTGTCCTGCAAAGAATCACTTAAATTAGAATGTGTCTGTCCTGCAGTTGAAATGATTGGGCATTCTGTCCCACTTTTGTTCGCTCGCGGTGCATAAACGAACAGGAGCTATTGGGCATCCTGACACACCGAGTACACCGAAGTGAGCGCGAGCGAACGGAGGTTCGGTGTGTCGGAACAGGATGCCCTCCTGTTCGTTTATGCACCGCGAGCGAACAAAAGTGGGACAGAATGCCCAATCATTTCAACTGCAGGACAGACACATTCTAATTTAAGTGATTCTTTGCAGGACAGACAATTCTATCCAACTTTTGGTTGGACAAGTGGGACAGAATGCCCAATAATTCCCTACTGCTCATACCTTGAAAGCCATGCCTTTTCGGAAGATCAGCTTACTTTATTTTGTGTTTAAGTTGTTGAATATAATAGCGTTTTATGCATAGACCTTATAGTAATAAAGTTGTCTATAAAAATATGAATACTTATGTGAGCATTCCAAATTTTTTGTAAAAAGTATTTGTATCTTTATTATATCATCAAATAACTCATTCGTAAATCATTTGCAGACAGGTTGAATGCCCCAATAAAATAATTATTATAAAAATCATGAAATACGCGAAATTATCATATAATTAGAATTAAACAAGTCTGCACAAATAATGAAGCATGAGTATTTATAAGGCATTATTTTCCTATTTAAATATTTTATTTCTTAATTTAATAGAAATAAAAATATCAGAAAGAACCACATTTATCAATCACTATAGCTTTTTTTTTAAAGAGAGAAATTTCCTTCTAGTTATTGTAGACAATAATAACCTAAGAAAGTTGTCCCAGTATCTTCCAATTTGGAACTCCAATCCAATGAGACTCACAAGTCCATTATCTGAGGACTATAACAATAGTCCTTACTCCAACTTAATAATGCGAAAAGAAAAATAGGAAGGTTGATAAATGACTTCCCACTTTTATGATTATTACACCGATTGTATCTGTTAACTAAAATAAACTTTTTAGAGCTACTTTGAATTTATTTTCAATTTATAATAACTTCAATATAGTTTTTCTTGCTTGAGGTAATAAATAGCTTAACCCTCTTACTAACAAAAAGATCCACAGTGTCTGATAAGTTGACATTGGTGATTGGACATGTCTCTTGGTCTTGACTCTCTTGGTAATGTAATTAGTAAGTGGGTTAAGGTTTTAATTTTTGGTTGAGTAAATAGGTAATGATACATTAAGCACCTTAAGTTATCTTTTAATTAAATTATCCCTAGGAAAAAAAATATAAGTTTTGTTCTTACATAACATTGCATTTGAATACCACATTCAGTATAATATGGTATAATGTTATTAATTAAAATGTATATAATGTTTTGGCCAAAAAGTTGTGTATGTGATTTCAACATGCTTTTTAATGTACTTTTTGCTTATTTAAACTAAGGGATATAGTGGCAAATAAATGTAAGTGTAAATAAAAAAGTTTTTTATTGAGATAAATATCAACTGTGACTCCATACAGCTTTTCGTTTCTCAACAAAACTTTTTATGCCTTCTTGGCCATCATTTATATTGATATTTTTAACCATTACTTCTTCTCCGAGTGAATAAGCCTCATCCACGCTAAGATTCATTTGTTTATAGTAGAATTCTTTGCCTAAAGATATGACACTGCGGCTCTTGATTTTTATCTGTTCAACTATTTTATTGACTTCATTGTCCAATTCATTTTCCTTCACAACCTTAGTTACAAGTCCACTATCATATGCCTCTTGTGCAGTTATTGGACTACCTATAACAAATATACACTGATATATTTTTTTAATAAAAGACCATTACGCTAAAGTGAAAAGTCTCGAAACCAGCGGGCAGCGGGTCGGGAGCGGCGCGCGCGGCGCATAACAATGTATAGATTTTTATGGACAGGCCCCGAAAACCGAGCGGAGCGCTGCGTGCTAGTCGGCTTATCCATATAAATATAATATGGAGGGGTGAAAGGCTAATGGCGTTAAGCGACATTTTTGGAACTTTACAGGAGAGCGTTTTAAAGTTTTTAAAATCAGAAAAAAAATCGTTAAAAATCAGTTTTTCGGTTAATTTAGATTCCAAGTATACAGTTCTTTTCGTAATTAAATCCTTCATCACTTGTTTTAGTTTTAAGTCAATAGAATAAAGGGTTACAGAAATAAATGTCGCTTGAGTTAAAAATGCTTATTTCTTTATTTTTTGAGAGTAAGGATAAAGGACTTAAGTTACGCTTCGCCTAGATTTTAGAGTAAAGCTAAATGATTTACGGTACAACTGTTATTATAATAAGTGGGAAGCTAAATGATTCAAGAAGGTAGCTATAGTAATTTTTGAGTAAAGCCAATAGATTGAACTACATATCTATGGCTGCAACAGAATACGTCTAATAGGCTGAAAGATAAATTCAACCCTATTTTACGTGCAGGATAAGTGACTCAAACCACGATCAACTTTTTAATGTGGTTGACCTAAATCCTCAAAATATTTAATTTTATTTGTGATTGGTCGTTGAAACCTTAACAAAAACTTCACAGCATCAAAGTTGCAGAACATTCAACGAGAGTTTTCCATGATGCTAGACGAGAATAAAATAAAAATAAGTATTTAAAAAGGAGTGCTTATTAAAAACTACAGAGAATAAATTAAAAATGATTAATTATTTTAGCAAAATTGAAAAATATTTCGGTAACAAAAAATAAATCGTGTACTTATGTTAATATCTGTACCTACGAATAATAAAAACTAAGGAAAAGTAACTACGTCAAAAAACATGCTCCACAATACTTGTCAAAAAAGTGTACCTTAGGTACACATTTCAATACATTTGCAATATTTAGGTGGCCTTGAGCGGTACTAGGCTGACGTTACATGACAGATCGAAAGGAACCAAATTTAAAATGGTAATAGTACGATTCCTTACTTTTTATTATTCGTAGATCTGTACCTAATATCAATGACATTTATTAGAACCTATTAATACTATAACAATCTCACTGTCCGATCACTGTTACATAAGGTTTGACATTCACGACAGTATGCCTGGGAAAGAGGTAACTTATAATAATCCAAAGGCCACAAACTTGAGTGTATTCAGGGAGGAACTGCAGATAACCTCGCAGCAATCAACAAAGCTGTCAAGACCGTAAAACAACTGGAACTAACGGTGGGGGAGCTGGATCATAGCTTGAATGATGCTTACCTCAGAAACTGTCCTGTTAAGAAAACGTCAAGTAAACTTAACGTACCTTGGTGGAGCGGTACTCTGCGGCGCAACTTAGAAAAGAGGCCCGAGCTCTGTTTAACAGAGCCAAAAGAGACGGGAACTGGGACGCATACAGAGCCGCCCTGACGACGTTTAATAGGGAGCTAAGGAAGGCTAAAAGACGCTCTTGGTCAAGGTTCTGTGAGGAAGTGAATAACACCTTGCAAACCTCCAGGCTATACAAAGTCATATCTAAGGCCCCTAGCTCTCATCCTAGCACTGTGAAGATGCCAGATGGTACTTATACTAAAACGGCGGAAGAAAAGCTAAAATTACTAGCCGAAGCCAAGTTCCCCAACAGTATCCATCTCGAAAGACACGAAGCCTTCTCTCATACGATTGTTAAAACCAGACCATCAGTTGACGATTAGAGACGAGCTTCCACGATCTTTAAGCCTGGCTGAGTCAAATGGGCAATTGACAGTTTCAAGCCTTACAAGACCGGCGGCGAGGATATATTATCCTTCTTATTTCCGGCCCTTCTACAACAGGGCAATGGGCATTATCCTTCCTCTACTACTGAAAGTATTCAGAGCAAGTTTCGCTTGGGGCTACATCCCATTGGCATGGACAGGGACAAGGCTCTACCAATGTCCTACAGATCAATAATTAGCCTCACCTCTTTCATGCTTAAAACAATGGAGAAGGTGGTCAACCTACACATAAGGGACATCTATCTTACTAAAAAGCCGCTGAATGAAAGACAACATGCCTACCAAAAAGTCAAATCTACCGAGGCGGCCCTAATGGACTTAGTAGATCGCATTGATAGAGCAATTGAAGATAAACAGATTACGTTATGTGCCTTCCTCGATATTGAAGGCGAATTCGACAACACTTCAACCAGCTCTATCACAAATAGCCTGGCTTCAAGGAATATAGATCCAACTACTATAAAGTGGATCAAAGCCACGCTCGACAACAGGGTAGCCTCATCGACTATTATGTACCTGACACTCAAAATCAGACTGACACAAGGTTGCCCACAAGGAGGTGTGCTGCCACCCCTGGAATGGTCCCTGGTAGTGGATGATCTACTAAGGGAACTGAACCTTATAGGTTACTACGCTCAAGGGTACGCTGACGACCTGGCAATTCTAGTTGTGGGAAAATGCGCATCGGTGGTCGCTGGGTTGACGCAGTCAGCACTAAGAGTCGTCGAGGATTGTTGCAAAAGGGTCAAGCTAACAGTAAACGCTGATAAGACGGCCTTGATACCTTTCATCACGAAGAGGAAGTTGGAGGGACTAAGACCCCCAACACTCTTCGGGAAAACTATTAAGTTTGCGGGTGATGTCAAATATCTAGGAGTAATCTTAGACAAAGGACTCACTTGGAATAAGCACATCGAGTATATTATTACGAAAAAGGCTAGATGTGCTCTGGGTTTCTGTTGGAAGCTTGTCAGCTCTAAATGGGGTATTCGGCTGAAGGCAATGCTGTGGCTATATACAGCCGTAGTGAAACCGATTACCACATATGGATGCGTAGTGTGTCATAAAAAGGCTGAACAAGTAAACTGTAATAAAAGTCTAAACAGCGTACAGAGACTGGCATGTTTAATAATCACGGGTGCACTCTCGTCAACACCCACCGCTCTCCTCGAGGCCCTGATCAACCTAACTCCGCTTCCTCTACTTGTTCAGATGGAGGCTAGAAAGGCGGCTCTCAGGGTTAGGACGGCGGGCAGGACGAATTGGGCCTCCACCCCATTTCGACAGCTGGAACAGTCTCTTCGTAAATCACCTGTCATGGCCATGCCATCAGATGCCATGATCAAGGTGCATAGCTTTTCAAAGCAATGCCAGGTATTATATCTTCTAAGGAGGACTGGGAAAGAAAAATCCCAATCGATGTCCGCCCTAGTGATATAGTTTGGTTCACGGATGGATCAAGGAAAGACAACCGAGAGGGAGCCGGATTCTACAAAGGCATGACACCAAAAGGCAAATACACCTGTTTGGGGTAGTTGACGTGACCGTGACCGAGACCGTGTTTCAGGCTGAGGTGCGCTATCCTCGGTTGCTCACTAGAAAGCCTGGAGATGGCCCTAGTTAATAAAATATCTTCTCCGATCTTCTCCGATAGTCAAGCTGCACTTAAAGCACTGACTGCCGCAGAAGTCTCGTGGAAATTGGTTCTGGAATGCATTGAGACGTTGAACATGCTGGGAAGGAACAACAACATCCGCCTAGTATGGATGCCGGGCCACAGCAACGTCCACGGCAATGAAACCGCTGACGAACTGGCTAGGCTTGGGGCTGAGAGTCTCATATATGGCCCAGAACCGGTCTGTGGTATACCTCCTAGTACCACAAAACAAGTGCTCTAAGAATGGGGTCACAGACTAAGCAGGAAGCAATGGGCTGAGACCCCTGACCTTGAACACTCCAAGGCACTAATTCCTGGCTTCAACAAGGGACTGTCAGAATTAGTGCTCACCTTGTATTTATGTAGGAACCAATTAAGAATCCTTACTAGAAGCCTAACTGGGCACTGCAAGCTCAACAAACACCTAAACAGAATGGGTATTTGTTGCATAACGACTTGCAGATTCTGTGAGGAGGAGGATGAGACACCTATTCACCTTCTCCTCGACTGTCCTGCTCTACTACAGAGCAGGAACAGGCACCTTGGTCGCTACGAATACTCATCCACAGAGGAAATTCGTGGCACCAACCCCAACCATATCGTTCAATTTATGAGCAGCATTGGGTTGGGGACGGTTTAATCTAGTGCGAAGGAGTCACAATAGATCCTTATGGGTCGCAGTGACGTCAGGGCTACAACGACCTACCTTCATTAAAAAAAAAAACTATAACAATTAGTCATTCACTTACTTTCTTAATAAGAAATCACAGGATATAACCATGTAATTATCACATAATCAGCCTCTAAAATTTGAAATCTTAATACAATTTAAAAATACTTAACTAAGCAATATTTTTTAGGTTAATATTTTTATTAGAATTCACTTATACCTAAGCATGTCACATTTGACTTAAAATTCTTAAGAAATCAGTCTCAATAACAAGTAATATATTTATCCTGCCATTGTTCACCTGCGGTTTCGGCACTAGCTCAAGCGCCGCGCGCGAGCGCATGCCTACTATTCGCTAGAAATGTTTAGGTAACACTAGATATTTAGGTAGGTCTTAAACGACATCGACTTACGGTGTCATAGGAAAATATACTTGCTTAACATACACTTCTTGCTCATTATAGGAAAGGAAAACTGATTTAAGCAACCGCTTTTTATTTAAATTATAGGTCATATTTATCTCAAACGACTTTCGGTCTCGAATTTCCAAAAAATACTATTTACTTCATGTCACTGTACTGGACATAGAATAAAGCAAACTAAATGACTCAAACTACAAACTTGTTTAGATTTTGCTGCAGGCTATTTGATTCAAGCGACATGTACCTAATGTTTTAATGGAGAGTTAATTGCATCAAGCGACATGATGAACATTTTTTTGTGGCACGCCAATTGATTTAAGTGACAGCAGTTTGTTTATTATGATGCAAGCTAAATGATGTAACCAACCATGTATATAAGTTATAGAAACGGGAATAAAGCTTTAACCTAACATTTAAGTTTAAAAGTGAAAAAGGATAAAAGACTCAAGTAACTACCTAGGTATCATAACGTGGCTTAAGTCATCCACGTTATAAAAAAGCCATATTTTTGTGTCGCTTGAGGTAGTAGCCCAATGTAAAAACTGGGCCAAATCTATTTGCCTTAACCGCCAAAAAATTGCTCTGATCGTCATGAAATCTGGCTCAAAAGACGCAGAAAAATTCGCTGATTCCGAATATATATATATAACTCAATATCGCACATAGTGTCGCTTAAAGCCATTAGCCTTTCACCCCTCGATATACATTGTCACGCGCCGCGCCGCTCCCGCCCCGCTGTCCACTGAATTCGAGGCTTCAGCCTTATTGCGCCATAAATAATTGGTTACCTGTTAACAACATGTGCATCGCCCTGGATTTTGGTACAGATCTGCCCACAGCAATTCCAGGTGTCGAACAGAATATTCCAAAGTTTGCCCTGAATGTTATACAAATTGCTATGTTACATGAATTAATATTCTTATAGGAATTGACACTGTAGCCAGTCATAGTAATTCTGGTAAAATTTAAAACTGAGCTACAATATAGCATAAATTAGAAAGTATTGGTCATGTATGTTGTTTTATCAAAATGATATTATCTTTATAAATATTATAGACAGACCCAGGAGTAGAGAACTTGCTACTTTCAGTGCATACAATAATGTCACAAGTCGCTATCAGTTGACATCCAGCAGCTGTAGCAAATCCATTCACCTTGAAATACATAGATAATAAATACTAGTAAGTAAAAGACACAGTGTTTAGTTACAATTTTTATAAAGTATTTTCAATAATAAGATTTTTTCTTACCTTAGCAATAACAGGTACAGGACTTGTGATAATAGACTTCATCAGTTCTGTAGCCTTTTTAAATATTAACTTGTGATGTTCTACACCAGTTGATGCTTGCTATAAAAAATCTTATTTAATTAAATAAGGTACTTTGAAAGTGTGCAAAACTGAATGGAGTTCAAAATAATATGTAAAAAAAAACTTACTAATTCTTTCAAATTATGACCAGCAGAGAAAACATTGCCTTTAGCTGATAAAACAATGGCTCTCAAAGAAATATCTTCTTCATTTTTGTGAATCGCTTCAATAATTTTATTCATCATATCGAGAGACAAAGAATTTCTAAACAAAAAGAAAAATATTATGTAAGATGTAAGTAGGTATACTCTGTTCAGGTTTTTAAAAGGATGAACATGAACAAATCATATTTTCTATTGCATAATATTAAATCAGTGGAATTTGAATTGGTAATTTGAATAATTATCTCGATTATCAATTTCATAATTGAAAAAATAGATTTACTTAGTCTTTTCATGATTGAGTATTATTTCTCTAGTTCCATTCTTTTCGTTAGTAATAAGAAATTGATTGTGTAAACTTCTGCATAACCCGAGTGGCCTAATTGTTATTGGTGGCCTCTGAAAATTTGAATTATTCATTAGGGCCGCGCCACACCGGAATGGCAGCGGCGCGGCAATTTCTCAAGCGATACTATGTATTACAATAATGAAGATAAAGTTTAAAATGATATGACACTGAAAGTGCTCGCCGCGCCGCTGCTATTCCGGTTTGGCGCGGCCCTTAGTCTCTACGTGTCTCTACATAGGTCTTTACCAATGATATTTTTAACATTAAATAAAATATATTGTTTACCTTTATCAATGTAGAAAGCATTTTGTTGTTCTTCTAATATGATAATTTAAATTGTTACAAAATAATCTAAAATAACTAGTTTTTATTATTCGTAGAAAATTACTGTTTATTTTTGGATCTATTTACAAAAGATATCAAAGAGGTTCTTCTTCTTCTTCTTCATTTGGCGTAAGCCTCCCCGTTTTAGGAGTTGCCAGCGTCAGAGTTGAGGCGAAAAGAAAAAAAAAAAAATGTACAATAATTATAACTTATATAACATAAAACGCAAACTGAATGCCATGCACTGGGCACGGATAAGTAATGACTTCATGCGACCATGCAAATACAAGATTATAACAGAATAAACCAGAACAAGCAAATATAAAGCAAAATATTGTTTCTTAGCCTTTAAATATACACAGAATACAGTATAAACATAATTACAATAAATAATATATTAAATAAAAGGTGGAGAATTCTTATTACAACTAGAGCCTAATGTGATTATGAGCAATGAACGAGCATAAGGTGTCTATAAATGGAGAATATACTAACGATAAAATAGATTTAAGATTAGTGGGACGAGGAATATTAGGAGGAAGGTAATCGTACAATGAAAGGTTGTTTTCGCAAGCAAAAAATATATGGTCTGGAGAGCCTTCATCCAAGCCACATTCACACAATGAGCTATCCCTCACCCTTATTTTAGCTAGAAATACCGGATTACACGAGTGACCCAACCGTAGCCGACAGATAGTAGAGCAAACAGGCTTATTAGCTTTCAAATATTTAAAAAACCACGGTCGACTAGGTACTGAATCTTGAATTTCAGCGTAAAAACGTCCTTTAATTCTACTCGACTCAGTCCAAATAGTATTCCACTCCAAAGTCAAATGCGACTTGGCCAGAGGAAAAAGATCCTGACAAAAAATTTTGAAATTGCTTAAACCACCAGACTTTGCAGCTTCTTTGGCATATATATCCACACATTCATTACCTATAATCCCGCTATGACCAGGGATCCAAGCAAGTACAACCTGAATGTCGCTACAATAGCATTTAAGTAGTAGCTCCCTAATTTTAAAAATTAAAGGGAATTTAAATTTACTTCTAAAGGGGTTTGACAAAATTGCTTCCAGGGAACTTTTACAATCGGACATAATAATTGCCTTGTTTAATTTGTGCGCTTCTACAAATGAAAGCGCATCAAAAATCGCTAGAGATTCTGCATTCAAAACCGAAGAAAATGAAGGCAATTTATTATTAAGGATGACATTAAATTTTGGAATCCAAACGGCACTACCTACACAAGAAGTATCTGATAATTTTGAAGCGTCTGTGTAAATCAAAGTCCAATCCTTAAATTTATCACTTATTATGGCATTAAATTGGTTGTTAGCAACAGGGGAACCCTTCACTATGGGAAAATTTAAAATAATATCTGGAGAAAATACAAGGGAGGAAAATGAAGCTTCAAACAGCGGATTAATTGAAAATTGGGCCACAGGACATGAGAGAGATACTAGCTTTTGATAACTTTTCATAACACAGGGTAAACTTTTATGCGTCCAATAACTACTAGTTGAAAGATGTAAGAGAGAAGACAGCTTATTAATAAGAGGGTGGCAAGACCACTGGTAGACCTTAAATATGAACCTGTCAGACAAATACTGTCGGCGTAGAGATAAAGGAGGTTCCACACACTCCACTTGAAGCGCATTAATGGGGGATGACTTCATTGCACCTATGACTACCCGTAAACATTTTGCCTGCAGCTTATCATACATTTTCAAACCAGATTTGCTACAAGGCTCCAATAAAAAGGACGCATAATCCAAATGGCTACGAATTAAAGCATTGTACATTAACCTTTGGACGTATGGGTGAGAACCCCACCAAACTCCTGATAAGGATCGAAGGATATTTAAATTTCTTTCCGCCTTTTTTAAACAATTATTAATGTGACTTGTACCAGACAATTTCGAATCCAAATGAAGGCCTAAATATTTAACAGAATCCCTAACTGGAAAAACTTGGCTGTTGTAATATAAAGAAATATCAGGGATATACTTAGCTCTCGAGAAAACAACTACAGAGCTTTTTCCTATGGAAATTGAGAGACCATGATTCTCCAGCCAGTCGCTTAAGTAGGACACTGCAGAATTTAGTCGATTACAACCTTGAATAATATCCTTGCCGATAATATATAGAGCCAAATCATCAGCATACTGGAGTATATTACAGAAGCAGCTTACAGAGCTTTCAAGGTCACAGGTATAAATATTGTATAGAAGTGGGCTAAGGACGGAACCTTGAGGGAGACCTTTCCAAACATACCTCGGAGAGACGGATATATTCTTATATTGCACATTAACAGTCCTAAACGATAAAAAGTTACAAATATAATTAACAATTTTTCTTGATACACCTAATCTGAGTAATTTATGTCTAAGAACGGGAAGAAGAACATTATCATAAGCTGACTGTATGTCTAGGAAGACACCCACCACTGACTCATTTTTAGAAAATGCCAAACGGACATCGGTCACAAAAGTTGCCAGACAGTCTGCAGTACTTAAGTTTTTCCGAAAGCCAAACTGATTATATGGAAGAATATTTTTACTCTCCACAAACCATTCTAATCTATTTTTAATGAGATGCTCCAAAATTTTCGAAAGGGTGCAAGACAAGGCAATGGGACGGTATGACGATGGGATACCGTCAGGTTTACCGGGTTTCAGAATTGGGATAATAACTTGAGTCTTCCACTCTTGTGGAGGAAGACCTGTCTGAAATATTACATTGAGAGCCTCAAGAAGAATTTTTCGCGTTGAAGTTCCGCTTTTAACAATAAATGAGTACGGTATCCCATCAACACCGGGGGCAGAGTCCCTCAAGGCTTCCAATACCAACTGAAATTCCTCCCATGAAAATGGAGCATCTAGGTCACTACACACAGTACCAGAATTTTCATATACCATTAATTCCTCCTGTAGAGGGGCTGAAGGAGGAGCCAACCTTTCTGCAAAGGAATCAAAGAGGTTATCAAGTTTCTGATAAGAGCAGCTGTAAAGTGTCAACTGTCAGAGCGTGGGGTTGCTATGCAAAAAAATAATTAGAATATTGAAAACTAAAAAAAACTTTATTTTCTTAAATAAAAAACAAGTATTAGGTACTAAGGGTAATCTAAAAGTGTTTTTATTCACTTTTGTCATCATATTCTAATTCAGAAATGTCGTCATCATAATAGTCCACTTGCTCGTCTTCGGCTGTTATTAATCTTATCACAGTTCTGAAACAAAAAACCATTTTTGATAAGGCTGCCTTCTAAATTTTCTAAATTACTTGCCTTTCTGGCCTCACCCTCATTGGATAAGGCCAGAATGTTGTACAAAATGGTCAAAATTTGTTGTGAATGACTATTTATTTATTCTTAAGTTCATTATTGTAATGTGTAATCACTAAGTGATCAAACGTTTCCCTTTAAAAAATATATATTACTTGGCTAGGGCTTCAGTCTCGAAATCAGCGGGCAGCTGAGTCGTGACAATGTATATATTTATTTATATTTATACGTCTAGTACGCGCGGCGGCCCTTGTTGATTACGCTGATTGCCGCAGATTTCGAGACTGAAGCCTTACACCTTATAATGAGTTCTCCACCGCATATACAGACATTATAGTTGTACAATGTTTTGTCTTTGTCTGATGTGTTATGCTGGCACTTACATGGCTATTTGTATTTGCGTATTTGATGTATTCGCCAAACAATAACCATGTGTAGACGGTATGTTTGACAAAGTATTGGCCTCATTTGCCTATTTGACAAATATGACCAATACCAAATACACGTATCCGTACCTTTGTCGGTTTTTGACGCAGATCAAAAGAGTCAAATAGGCAAGTAAACAAAATCAAGTAAAAGTTTGGTATTTGACGGCCATGTGTGGAAGGTCGTATTTGCCTTTATTTGCTTGTTTGCGTATTCGTCAATAATGTTGCCAAATACAACAAATAGGCAATAGCATATACAAATAGCCATGTGAAGTGCCAGCATTAGAAAAGTCGTTTGATGTTGTAATTGTATAATAAGTGTACAAACACACACAGATATCTTATTTATTAATATGGGAGATAGTCTTGCATTCATACCAAATAATTACCGAATGGTAAGTGATTTCCGTCTCTCGTATTTTGCCCTTTTGTGCCAAATGTGCAAGTCCTATGTGCCGACTTCATTTGATCAAGTATTTTCATATCATATTCAAACAAACCTTTACTTTATTTATTAGTATAGAACTATACAGTGTAACAAAACTAAGTGGTAATAGTTTAGGGTGTGTATAAGTCCTCTGTATAGAGTTCACTGTGAACTTGTATGGGAAAATTCATGATGCTGGGGCGCTTGCCCATACAAATGACACAAAAAAAATTTGCTTTTTCTGAGCTGCTTCTTTCATAACGAATTTTATATAAGGGACACATACACATCCTAAAGTATTATCATTTATCACTATGTTTTGTTACACCTTGTAGATAACTAACTAAAACACATATTCCTACATATTGTTACGTGCTAGGGTTCGAGGATTTGGAGAGAAAGACTTGGTGACTCTCTTGAAGACTTTATTCACTAACACTAGGTCACACAAATCACCGAGTCCAAACACTAAGCACTAGATCCAAATCACTGAGCACTATCACTGTCCTAGGTCGTAGCCGAGTCGTAGGTTCACTGGTTCACTCACTATTGATCACTTGTTTTCACTTCGAAGTCGCCTTGAAGATCGCTCGTATCGAACTGAATTCCGGTAGACGGCTACCTGCGGCTATTTATATGGGCGGGACGAATTCCAGAAAGTTCCCTCGCCCGATTCACGTAAACAAGTAAACAAGTGTGGGAACTTTCTAGGAGGCTCGGGCATGTACCACCTAGCGCCATCTAGTTTCGAGTAGGGGATTTATGTGTAGTGTGTCCCCTAGATAAGTTTTGCTGGTTCGACGCTAGATGGCTCTGTGTGTCCGTAATAATATTTTTATACATGGTAAGCACTTACTGTAGCACACGATCTTCAAAATCGTTGTGAGTCGTCAAGTTACCAGCAATCTTTGATGCTAGCACTTGATCCAACAAGCTGCGGCACTGGTATACCTTGATTGCTGTATCCTTCAGACATCGCACCTTTATCGACGATATCGATAGCAAGCAATAGTTAGGGTCTTCGGTATCTGAAAATTAAGCATGTCATAAAATCAAAATTCGTTTTTAACTTTTAATCATTCAATACTTAATTTTTGTATGTTATTTATTATAGGATTTCAAGTCTGTAGAAAAAATGAAAATATGAAAAACAAACACATGGTAATGTGTATAAGAAGCGATGCATTGTCAATTTTTTTATAATTCCTATATTAGAAAACTTCTTCGTAAAGTGAATTTCTCATACTCCAATTATTTATTCCTTCTGACTATACGTAGTCAATATAATTAAAAAATTAAAAACATAGACTACAACATAAGAGACTAAACAAATTATAACATAACTCACCAAGATTAATCTTCAATTCCCCAAAGAAGAGTAGTGGTAGCGTATAAATTAAGGTAACGTCAAACACATAGAGCTCAGCGGTTCTCTGTTTAAGCCAGTACACAAGCCAGTTAGCTCCAGGGTTGTCACATAACTTCACTATAGCCTTGGACTTGGGTGCTGACATCACACTACTGGGGTGCAACGCCAGCCTGCCATCTTCGGGGCTATGCGCTATGATCCTTTTTTGTTTCATTGGATTTCTACCGAGCCATCTAAAAATTAAACAATCTAGAGAAAATTGTTGACGTTGATTGGAGAATAAAGCAAAGTGTTTGGTCTATTCGTATTAATAAATGGAAGCCTCAACACGACTAATGACCAATGAACACAATAGTATATCCATTTTAATAAACAACTAAATCATTGTGACATTGTCTGTATCTCAATTTTGTTTGAATTGAGATTTGAGACTTTACAAACTATTTTGTAAAGTTTTCTACTTCATTGTAAAGTCAGGTAAGTTTATATCTTTCAACAGATGGCGCTTGTGTTCCAGTACCTAACATACGCTATTAATTATATCCGGAATATTCACAAAAAACGATATTTTGTACGCATCCATCCAAACTAATATTATAAATGCGAAAGTGTGTCTATCTGTCTGTCTGTTATCTCTTCACGCCCAAACTGCTGAACCGATTTTGATAAAATTTGTACTTTTACTTTAAGTCCCGGGAAAGGACATAGGATACTTTTATCCCGGAGAAATACGGAGTTGCGGGCGTCATCTAGCAACACAATATTTTCTTACCTAACCGTCGCAATATTTGGATACAACGCAGCGGCGACTATCGCTTTGAACAGACTAAGATTATCCGAGTTTCGGTTCTCCCACGGCGATTTCACATCACCAGTGTTCAAGAAGCCCATCTGTTTTAGATTATCTCCTAATTGTTTCTTCATATCTGATAATAATTCTAGTGTGTTGTTTGATAGGAAGTTGTCGTATGCGAAGGAGCGTTTGTGTCGACTGGGGCACTGCTCCCACTGTATGATGGCCTCGGATACTGCTATGTGGTCGCTTGGCTCGCCCAAATTAAAGTTGCGTTTGCACGCATCCGCTTGCGCCTCTTTACCTGGAAGTAAATATTGTAGTCAATCAGAAACTCGTTTATAGCCCACAATTCGCAAAACGTAAAATATTCAATTATGGGTTTTAAGTTCGTATGACAGCTGTTAGACATAACAAAGACCAGACTAGTCTATATAGGAAGAGGTTGCTACATAGACTCTGGCCCCTAACGGCAAATGAAATGTCGAAAGCCATTTTTAGTATAGTATAGTATTAATGAGATGAAGATATTATATCAGTAAAAAAATGTAAATGGACGACTGGTTTTTAATCGAACACACAAATTGCTGTCAAAAGCAGCAATAGTCTTGTGTTACTAGGTCTACCCTGAGACAAAAAATCCCCTGAAACGTTACTGTTTGAAAAGTTTGCTACTTTTCCGCTATGTTAAATAGCATAAATGTTTATTTTACTCTAACCATTCCGGCTGTGCTTCTCTTTTGGCATTGTTGTATCGCAAACCACTATAAGACACATACCCCGTTTATTCGTATTTCCATTCATCATATTATCTCAAAACAATGTAATAAACCAACTCAAGTACCTACACTACAAAACTACACCCCCTAGTACTACATAAACTTTACCTATGACTAAATTGAAGGGGTCTTTGAACCCCCACACGGCAGCGACGCTGGCAGCACGGTCTAAACACCCGAATAGCGCTCCGAACAGCACCAGCTTGCCCGCTGACGGGTGCACCGGCAGACGGGCGAGGTGCCAGCCGAGAGGCGTCAGCGTCTCAGACTCGTCTAAGGCACCGCATCTGGAATACATAAAAATATTATATTATGCAATGACACCAGTTTCCGATTCTTTATTGTTATGAAATATGACATTTTTCATCGACGAATTGGCTCTTATTTTATTTACCCGTGAGAGAGAGAAAAAAATAAAAGCAAATTCGTCGATAAATCGTTGGGGCATTTCTCTTAAAAAAATTGAACTCAAAAGTAACACTTTCAGCGCTGCTACTTTTACAGTGAACTCTATACAAGGGACACATACACATCGTAAGATAATATCACTTAGTTTGTTACACGATGTTATACAGTTAACTAAGGTTTAAAGGCCGGATTGCGCTAGTCTTAGTTATCCGTAATCCTAGCTCAAAATATGGCTTCTCTTTAATACAAAGAATTAAAGATATATCATTATGTTCAACTTAGATTTTTAATTAATTCAGACGTTTTCTGAGTAGTTCTAGTTACTCTTGGACTCACGAGAACGAAAACCCAAAACTTTCATTTTGCTTGGTGGTGACGAGCAAATAAGTCTTATATTAATGTTTATTATTTATTACGCTACAAAGTTGGGCGAGTTGTGTGTTTTATGTTAAATAAACTTTATATTTATACTACTGAAAAGTTCTTACTTTTGTAAATGACTAACCGCCCACTCAATAGTCTTAACAGCGGGCGGAGCTTGGACCATACTCAGTGCCTCAGCTGCTTGCCCTAATCTCAACCTCTTGATAGTTAACACGGCTTCTAGTAAATTACTCCTTTGTAGCTCCGGTGCGAGGCGTTCTTGGAGGTTTTCTGCTCGGTACGACGTCAGTAAGTGGTAGCAAATACCGGGTTGACATCGTCCCGCGCGACCACGTCTATAAAAAAGAATTTCAAAATCGACCAAAAACGGCGCAGTAATTTTTAAATAATTTTCGTTGAACATACAAACAATCAGTAGCAGCGTTAGGACTAGGGCGACTCAGGGCGCCGGATAAAAAGGGGCGCTGATGTAAACAAAAGGGGCGCCAAATTTTTCAGCACTACCAGCACCAGCGCCGAAAAATTCTCGCCCTTTACATTTCACCCGAAATTAAATAATTATATTGCAACATCCTCTTTTGGAAGTAGGGTATTAATAAAATGGTTTATTGCGATAATCGCTATTTCATAGGCAAAGTAATTTAAACATATGCACGTCTGTACGCTTTACGTATACGCGCCTTTGCGTAAGTAAAATATCGAAAGTTCCTGTTCAATCAGTAAAAGATATTTAATCAAAAAGATAATGATTTCATCGAATGCAGACTTGGAAGAAGTACGTATTTTAGTGTGCATATGCGTACATTTCTACGACGAACAAACTTTAATAAAAGGGAAACATACCTCTGATGCAAGTTAGCTTTGGAAACCCACTGCACTTCAAGTGTCGATATATTCTGCTCCACATTGAGTCCATTTATTTTGATCTTCGCACAATCAACGACATACACTATATCATCAATGGTTATAGACGTCTCTGCTATATTCGTCGCTATTATAATCTTTCTAACCGAATCTGGGGGCCTCTCGAATATTCTATGCTGGTCTAGAGTAGCCAATTTCGAATGCAGAGGATATATTTCGTAATACTGACTAGGAAAGCAACGACTCTCATCCATAAGCCTCATAAGCTTGGTTATTTCACCAATACCAGGTAAAAAAACAAGTATCGCCCCAGGCTTGCCTTTGCAAATATAAATTAGGAGTTGCAATATTAAGTCTAAGTCTAGATCTTCTATCCTTGAATTCTGTAGAGTTTTGTACACATCGAAATCTAAGTTTTTCTTTTGAGATTCGAGCCAGTGACCTGAAAAGTTTTTTGCACGCTAAATCAATTATAAAATAACTTAGTGCTCAATAGTATTGAATTATGAAATATGGACAAAAATTTAGAGTAACCAATTAATTATAATTAAAATCTAGATGCTCTCTGCAATTCCAAGGGAAGCAACAATATTTTTAACTAGTAATGTATTTTATTTCCTGTTCTGGGACTTGTGAGAAAGTGTGAAACTACTTACTTATTTCAGCCCTGTATTTAATGTCTTTCTCCATTTCATGTGCATTGCCTTTCTTTCTGTACTTCATCCATTTTGGCTGAGGGCCTCTTGGTCGGTCCTCCCTTGGCGAATACTTTGTGACTTTAAGAATGTCTTCTAGAAATATATCTTGTACTGGATAGGCCAATCCCTCAATATGCATTACAGGGGCATCGTCGAAATAAGCAGACAAGCTTCCTGCATCTAGTGTTGCACTCATCAGAATAAGTTTCAGATCCTTTCTTTTCTTTAATACCTAAAAGTCCAATTAAAAAGTTTTAGTGTCTTATTAGACTAGTGAATTGTAGTATACATAATATTATAGTTGTTGAAAAAATTATGTGTTAATGCTCTATAGACTTTTTTCAATTTTGTCATCCCTAAAAATTAATCACTTCACTCCTAGCGCGAATAGATCAAATCTATACATAATACCTATTATAAAACAAAGCCCCTTTTTTTTTCCTTGTGTCCCTTTGTTCCCTTTAATCTTTAAAACTACGCAACGGATTTTGATGCGGTTTTCTTTAATAGATAGAGTGATTCAAGAGGAAGGTTTTTAAGTATAATAACATTCATTAAATAGTGAAGAAATACTGTTAAATAGTTATTGTTGGGGTTTCTAATGTGGTGTCGTAAATAATTACATTTTTTTCCGCTTACATTGCAAACACAGGCTGAACCCTACGAAATTTATCAAAATAATGTACCAAGTATTGTACCATCGAAGAAATTGATTCATAGCCAGTTGACGGACCTACGACGTTTGGTTGGATTATGTCAATTCAACGATAACTGTGATATGTCGGATGGGTTTGACACAATGCGACCACTTTACGTTGGTGCGCCATTTGCCTATGAATCAACTTCTCTGATAGTACATATTGAAAAGGTCCACAGAAAACTCCGCGATAGTATATGTCTATCTCTTATGGATATCCCACAATAACATTTTTTTGTCATTTAATTTTACGACAAATAATGGCTAATTTTCGAAGCAATTTTAATAAATACAGCATTCGTCCTTATCCAATTAAATACCTTAAATACATTGTTGATTTAATGTAGATCTATATGGCCCTTTACAGCATATGATTTAAATTAATATTTTCGAAGATTACAGATTTAAAAATTGCGGGACGTAGCTTTTGCGGCTCGGCGGTGCGGGCCACGGGTACTAATGAATATAAATCAAAACTACTGAATAGATTTAATCATTTTTTCAGTGAGTGACATAGGCTATATATTTTATACCCGTGCGAAGCCGGGGCGGGTCGCTAGTAATAGATAAGTTAATAAAGTGTAAAAACTCACTTGCTTAAGCATAAGCATTGACAAGTCAACGTGGCTGTCCCTCTCGTGTACTTCATCCAGTATTATATGACTGTAATCTGTAAGAGCCTGGTTCACTTCTAGAAGAGCTAGCAGAATACCAGTTGTGCAGTATACAATACTTCCTCGAGGTCTTTCTTCCACTCTAGAAAACATTAATATTCATTCTAATAACTTTAAAACATATATTTGCATGCTGAAGCTGCAGGACATATTTAAAGCCTAATCAATTTTGACCTCTGGTCACATAAATAATTTAAAATGATACCTAGAAATTACATGATCTTAACATTTCATAAAAAGTTGTCTGAAATAGATTTTTACATTACTTATACCTAGCTAGCTTGATTCAGCTGACAGCTACAAATGTTTATTTATTATAATATTTTTATAACTAGACATTATTATTTCAGTACCTTTCCAGTCTAACAGCATAGCCTACAGACTTCTTAAGACTATTCCCTCTCTCCTTCCCAACTCTTATGGCTAAGGCAGAGGCAGCAATTCTCCTTGGCTGTGTCACCATTATCTTGACATGAGCTCCCCTATAGTTACTGATAGCATCATCTAATATCACTTGAGGTACCTAAAAATATAGCCACAGAGAGATACAAAACTTTGTTCACAAATTTGTTTGTAGCACGAGAACCACAGACATAGATCAAGATAGATACAGCATGTCGCTCCATTTGTATGAAAACGAGTGTGTCACTTTTTTCCTAACTATTGTGACGTACCAATGATAAGAAACGTGTCTATTATCTAGGCCAACGTTTCTATTTGAATTTCTACAGGTCAATACAGCACTTTTAGGCATTTAGGCATTTTTAAAATTCCGATTGACGTCCGATTCCGATAGCAGACTAAAGCTAGAAACAAATTATCGGACACATCCGTAAGTCGCGGCTGATGGATACGGCTTAACAATGTGCACGGTTCATCCGCGGACGTCAAAGACCTAACCTATATGTCAATAGCAGACGTCCATGGATGCAAAAACATCCAGCCAGCCAGATTCTGTTCGGACGTCCGAACGCTCAAGGTCGCGTCTGCGACTTATGTCAGACAATGTGCACAGTTTAGTGTATTTTGTATTGATCAGATAGAAACAAGTCGCATCCGATCAAAACGTCCGCGGACGTTCGTCCAATAATTTGTTCCCAGCTTAAAGAACAGACTTTCGAAAGACGAGCATTGCTCGATGTTTGGGAACACGATATGGCACGCAAAGTACATACACATGCGGTATCTATCTTGATCTATGTCTGTGACGAGAACCAATATTTTGCCACTAATACATAATATCCTATGTTTTTTTCCAGGACCCAAAGAAAGTTCATACCCAACCTAATTGCTTAAACAGTTTTAGTGTGAAGAGGTAACAGGTAGAAAGACAGACACACAATCTCATTAAAAATACTGGTATGGAATAGACTAATATGGTTTGATAAAGTATGAAACCTACTTGAGTAGACTTTCCACAGCCAGTTTCTCCACTTATAACTATGACTTGGTTTTTTTCAACTATATCAACAATTTCTTTTGCTTTCTTGTACGCTGGCAACATTTCCCTGAACTTTAGCATTTCTTTATAAGTTTTATTCTTTTTTATAGCCTCAAGTTCTTCATAGAGGTCCACATTGATGAGTTCCGTTTCTTCAGTAGACTTGTTTATACTTGAGCCTTTTTGTAGACACTCTTCAAGCTTCTCACTAAAAGTTCCAGTAATTATGTCTTCATAACCGTACTTGTAGTTATTTAAATGTTCTGAGTGTACTTTAGAACCATCATTGGCTTTAAATGTTTTTATTGGAGAAGCTTCAATTTTGCTGGTACCTGGTTCCTCTTTCATTGGATCATTTGTAATCTCATTTTTTATCTGCATTTTTTCCAGTTTAATACCATGTTTACTGCCTTCAAAAATATCAACATCTACAATGTGTTTCAAACTGATATTCTCCAGCTTGGCTATTTCTGATATAGTTATAAGATTGTCCTCCAAATCTATAAGCACATGCATTGGGATAACAAAATTGATCTAGAACAAAAATAACAGTATTTTAAAACAGATAAAACCAACTTCAAAATTGTAAAATTAAAATTCCCTATCTCAAAAACTACTGAACCAATTTTGATGCCCTAAGTTGAACAATACATAGTACAATGAAAAGAATCACTTAAATCAGACTTATAGCTCCGGAGATATGGGAATAAAAACATACATGACTGTACAATGTGTACATACATACATGTACACTTGAAATTTAGCACATATTTTGTTCAGATGCTATAGAGTATAGACTAACATTTACAAAAACTGGGCAGTTCTGGAAATATTACATACATACGGGTCGAATTGATAACCTCCTTTTTGAAGTCGGTTAAAAAGGTGTTAATTGCTTAATACATGATAGAATGAAACTCAAATTTGATTAATTCTTCATAAGTATATTAGAAAATTGATTCGTTCTAACAGGCCGTTTTCAAATATCCAAAATATATTAAATTATAACCCTGCAGATAACTTCTTTCGACTTTCTGTCGATGTCGGCTTTACTGCATGCATAACACCCAGTTTTTTTTAAATTTTACTAAGAGCGTGAGAAACATAATATTGGAGTAAAAGAGTTACAAACACTTACAATCTTCTCTTTGTTCTTTCTTTCACGACCGCGATCCCTAAAATATAGTCCAATTTCTTTTCCCTTCAATCCAGGCGGAATTCTTGATCTTTGTGAATTATTTTGTCTGTTGCACCTTGATCTTGGTTTCTTCCAGTGCTCGCGGGACATGTTGCTGCTATTTTCGTAACTTGATTATAAACAAGGATATTAGAAAATATCTTCAACATTCAGTATCCTCAAAATTATAATAGTTTATGCAAAATTCATGTTTCGATTGGTTTCGATTTTTAATTTTCTGTTTTCAATCACAGAGTACCTTTTTATATAGGAATTTTCAATTTTCATGCCTTCGCCTTCGGGCTTCGACTTTGACAAATAACCAGTGACATTATTTTTTTTTCTTATTATGGCACTTCGGCTATATAACCATGGCCAGTGTCGAGTATATTACGGCGGGAAAACAATATTTTATAATACAATTTTCAGCATCGTTTTTCTCTTGTCATGTTTAAAGTCTAGTCAAAGTCTAAGTAAAAGTCAATACAGTCAGGAAGTCAAGTCGGTCGATTCAGTAAAGTGGTAGACGCTTTACTGAAACTTTCGATGGAGTTTTGAAGGCAAGACAAAATAGCACGTTTCTGGATATTGCATCACTTTCCCACACTTCTGCACGATAACGAATATCTAATGGTTAATATCCTACCAATATTACATATTAAAAACCCAGTTAACACAATTTTAGGAAAGAATACAAAAACACAACATCACTCTTTCACAATAGACCGTGGAAGTGTGACGTCACAAAAATGGCGGATCTTGACGTTTGGGTAAAAACAAACCGTTTTCGCTAGGGAGTATTATTGTTTTTAGTGTTTTGGGAGGCTTTTAGCATCATTTATCAATTTATTGAGTATATATACGAACTAGTAGATAGTGTTCTGTCTTTAATAATGGCTGTGATTGTGAGCTAGTAGGAAATCTAAAAAAACCTGCAGGTTTCTCTTCTGGAGACATGGTTACAACTGGGAGCAAAACAATATAGCATTATATATTGTTACAAAACTGACTTCCTGTGATGACACCTATAAATTATATTATTTTCCTAATAATTATTGGTTGCTAGCTTTCGGTTTTGTTCCAATCTATAATAATAACTATAAAATCATTTAATAAAATCATAAAATATAATTTAAAATAATGTCATACTTATAATAATAATAATTAGAATATATTTACAATATTTGATATTTAAAAATGTAAGTGGGTAACTTAATGTAAGTGGGTAACTTGGTTAATATTCATAGAATGTATAAAAAGGGTGGTAACGGTAAAAGGGACTCTCACTCTGCTTGTGGAAGCTGACTAATAAAGGCGATATTTCTAAAAGTGTATTTTTAAAATCCTACTGCTGCTGCTGCTGACCTGACTCCTGTTTCATCTCAGAAGTGGGATAAGGTGGGACCAAGATTTTTTTTTTCTTCTTTCCAACACCATGATGGGTCCATATCGCTGTGGTTTGGGAAAGAAGAGGCCGAAAACCGTCGAGACATCATCGGATGAAGAGGCAAACGAAGGTACTGAGATCTGTCCCTCTCCACGTCCACTGGTTACAAGCAGGAAGAGGAGAATTAACCATCTCGAAGCGGAAGTAATACCAGAACTCGACCCAGGTAAGAAAACGACGAATGTAAAGGGCTGGCTAAGTAAGATTGACCAGCTCGGAGATATGTATTCCTGGGACGAGAAAGATCGTATCTTCGTGATGCAAATTCGCCTTCGTGGTGCTGCGAGGGAGTGGTACGACGAATTGGAGGACTATACGGCCACGTGGTCGCAGTGGAAGCAAAATCTAACGTGCGCTTTCCCACGCTCCACGGATTACGTCGATCAGCTGGAAGAAATGCTAGCGAGGGTTAAGAACAATGACGAAACTATGACGAGGTACTTCCATGAAAAGATGTCCTTGATCAAGAAATGTGGGCTGAAGGGCGACGCGGCTACCTCGTGTCTTATTCGTGGGTTGCCCGTTGAATTACGACCAAATGCGAAGGCCTACAATTGCGAAACACCAGAACAGCTATATTTCGGGTTCCTATCATCGCTCGAAAATTACAAAGCCGTCGGTACAAAAATGGCGGAACAAACGTCGAGCTGGCGTCGTGGGAGCGTTTTGCCAAAAACTTGCTACAACTGTCGCAAAACCGGTCACGAAGCCAGGGACTGCCGCATCACTCGCTGCCAGATCTGTCAACGCTTGGGCCACAGTTCCGGTGCCTGCTGGTATGCTGCAGGTGGCCCCCGAACTCCTGGAAATGCTGCGGGGACGAAGGACGACGCGCTCCGACAGTACGCATCACAAGACCAGCACGGCAGTGTGCAGGTATGTAAGATTAATTATAACAGTTACGAAATTCTATCAGATATTTATAAGAAAAAGATTATTGTCAACGGAGTAGCATTACTAGGTTATATCGACACGGGAAGTAAAGTTAATATTCTAACGTTAGAGACAGTTAAGCAATTGAAGTTAAATATTTTTAAATCAAACTTGTTAATGAGAGGTTTTGGCGGTTTGTATATTACGTCACTAGGTAATGTAAAATTCACAATAAGTATAGATAGCATTAGTGTAAATAGTGAGGCTGAAGTGACCGACACGGATCTTAAGGATTTAAATATGATAATTGGTAGCCCTATATTAAAACATCCAGACTTAACACTCATAGCCAACTATAAATCTGTTATGTTAGTACCGAACATAAATAGCAATTTTCATAGTACCCACTTTTTATCCGATATTAATTTGTGCTCTAACGATTTTGTAGAAAGAATTCCTTTGTATTTAGTAAATGATCTTGAATTGCAGCCCGGGGCTACCCGTTTAATTAACGTTTGTGTTACACATAACTTGGACAGTAGCAGTTTACTCGTGACGCGGACTATTATTTTTGATTTTGACAATGTATCGTATTATATACCGCAATCGATTTTAAAATTCGGTGACTATACGTTACAAATAACTAATTTGGGCGATACATGTATTTACTTTCAAAAGGGTAAATTACTCACAAGGGCTGACATTTTCGACATAACCGATGTAATGTTGTTTTCGAATAGCCAAATTAGCAATGATTTAAATAAGGTTCAAACGAAACCAATAGATATTTCGGATATAAGGGTTGGGGATATTGGTGAATTTTATTGTAGTAGGTTATTGGATTTGTTGAACCAATATAATACGGCATTTGCGGGATGTAGTGAACAGCTAGGATGCACTAGTTTATTGGAGATGCGTATTCATACTAAAACTGACGTACCGGTACACAGAAAACCGTATAGAATGTCGTACAAGGAGGCGGGTATAATCGAAGAAAAGATAAGTGAACTGATTTCCGCGGGAATAGTTCGCGAGTCAAACTCGGATTATGCTAGTCCTGTAATATTGGTAAAAAAGAAGGGGGGCGATTACCGCTTATGTATCGATTACCGCGCTCTCAATAACCAGACCATTAAGGATCGATACCCACTTCCACATATCGATGACCAGATCAATCGGCTTTCGGGGAAGATGCAGTTCACTGTTTTAGACTTAGCGCAAAGCTATTATCAAGTTAGAATGTCTGAAGACTCGATACATAAGACTGCATTCGTTACACCGACAGGGCAGTACGAATTCCTTCGGATGCCGTTCGGTCTGGCCAACGCCCCCGCCGTGTTTTCTCGTCTCATCCAAAAGGCATTACAACCTTTAAACAATAAATTAGCAATTTATTTGGACGATTTGACAATACCTTCGGTGAGTATAGACGAGGGTATCGATTTACTCCAGCAGGTTCTCGAACTTCTAGACCGTGCCAACTTAAAACTTAATTTACAGAAATGTTCCTTTCTGCAAAATAGTATAAACTACTTAGGACACGAAGTGACTGCCGGCTCCGTGCGTCCAGGACTAGCTAAAATCGAAAGTGTGTCGCGGTTTAGGCCTCCTCGTAACGTACACGAGGTGAGGCAATTTATTGGACTCGCTTCCTATTTCCGAAAATTCGTCCGTGGTTTCGCCGAAATAGCCCGTCCGCTTACTGTACTCACTAAAAAGTCGGTTAACTGGGAGTGGGGCCCCGAACAAGAGCGATCTTTCGAAAATCTCAAGGCATCATTAATTAAAAGGCCAGTACTGGCAATTTATAATCAACGTGCTAAAACGGAGCTACATACGGATGCTAGTAAGTTAGGTCTAGGAGGAATTATGTTACAGTACCAAAATGATAATACTCTAAAACCAATAGCTTACTTTAGCCGTGTTACTACAAGGGAGGAACAGTATTACCACAGCTACGAGCTAGAGACCCTGGCAGTCGTAGAGTCCTTAAAACGGTTTCGAATATATCTCACTGGCATACCCGTTACGGTTATTACTGATTGTGCAGCTTTACGTAACACGCTCACTAAAAAGGATCTCGTTCCACGTATCGCTCGCTGGTGGCTGACGATCCAAGATTTCGATATCGCGATAGAATACCGTTCCGGGGAGCGCATGCGACACGTCGACGCCCTTAGTCGCAATCCTTTACATACAATTTCGATTCTTAGCATTGATAAAGACGATTGGCTTATAACTTTGCAACTACAGGATGACAATATACAACATATAATTAAACAACTCGGTGAGGACACTAAAAATCCGGACATTAAAAATAACTTCGTAGTTTTAGACGGCCGTTTATTTCGTAAAACCCTCTACGGGAATAGGTTCGTAATACCTAAGCTTTCGAAATGGAGCCTGTTACAAAAATATCACGACCAAGCGGGCCATTTAGGGTTCGATAAGTGTGAAAAACTTATTAAGTCGCAATTCTGGTTTTCGGGAATGACTCGATTTATAAAAAAATACATTAAGGCTTGTTTACAGTGTGCTTATGCCAAAGGAAACTACGGAAAGACTGAGGGCGAGCTGCACCCTATAGAGAAGCCTAGCATACCCATGCACACGTTACACGCCGATCATTTGGGTCCTTTTCTTAAATCCCGTAATGGAAATATTTATATATTAGTCGTTATCGATTCTTTCACCAAATTCGTATTCGCTAGGCCCGTGCGTAGTGTTAGTTCTGTTGAGACTATAAAAAATTTACGCGAAATTATATCGGTATTCGGAAACCCATCCAGAATAATAACTGACCGGGGCGTAGCATTCACAAGTAGATATTTTAAAGATTTCGTCGTCGAAAAACAGATTAAACATGTTTTAAATGCAATAGCCTCGCCACGCTCTAACGGCCAAGTCGAGAGGGTAAACAGGAGCATTATTAATGGACTCAATACTACGGCGGAAAGTGAGTGTACCTGGGACGACAAATTATCTGACGTCGTGTGGGGTATCAATAACACTCCACATGCAGTTACTGGATGCACTCCTTTCAGCTTGATGTTCGCTCATAATAACACTCTTTTGCCTGCTTACCCATCGACTAGTGTTGATCACCCAGATTTAGTTCAGAGGTTAGGGGATCGGAGGATCCAAGCCAAAAATAAAATTGATCAATACATGACGGTTATGAAGAATCGCTACGATAAAAAACATAAACAATGTAGGAAATACAATTTAGGCGAATTAGTACTTTGGAAAGGCGGGACGTCTCGTGATAACACTGGGGGTGTCACCAAAAAATTAGGCAGTCAGTATACGGGTCCTTATAAAATAACTAAGTTTGACCATTCTATTGACCGTTACCATATTAGCAGCATAAAAGGCATTAAAGGATACAAAAAGTTTACTGCTGTGGTACCCGGGGAGGCCTTGCGCCCTTATCAATCCTCAATTTCAGATAGTTCGACAGATTCTGATAGAGAAATAGATAGGGATGACCTTATAGATTTGCTAGAAAGTTAAAAAATCGTGTGATAGTTGTATAAGACAATTATTATATATTGTTATATTTTTGTTATAAGACAATTTATTATACTTAAATCCTTAACTTTCGTTTAAAGCGTAGAACTTATTTATTTTACATACTAATGTGATCTGGTAAATAAGTTTGTTGTGCAGATAGTAAATATGTAAACTTAAAAATAATATATAATGTGTATTTAAATGTCAATTTACATTCTTTCTAGCTAAATTCTAGCCTTATTACCAATTCAAAGCATAATAATAAAAGGATATTTAGACTTATCTGTGTGATTCTAAAATAATAAGTATCTGTGTGATGTCGATTATAATATCTAGTAAAAATTCTAGATCTGTGTGACACTAAACTTAAATATAATATCTACTTACTAGACTAGACTGTGTGTCCCGAAACAAATAACTAATAAATAATCAATTAGATCTGTGTGATACTAAAATAATATCTAACAAATTATTTAGATCTGTGTGATACTAAAATAATATCTAACAAATTATTTAGATCTGTGTGATACTATTAACATCTAAGAAGTAATCTAGATCTGTGTGACCTAAACAAAACGTAAAAAAAAAACATTACAGAAGCTAATGTAACAATAAATTACTTAATTCTGTGTGATTTGAGACTTCTGATTTAATCTTACATTTAAAATTAATTCTTCAATGTAACATGTTACATGGATGATGTATAATTGATGACAATAACACTATATTATTTTGTATTACTATTGTGTTCACTACCATAATTTTATGAGTGCAGTTACTGTCCTCTTTTATTTCTTTTCAGGTACAAAAGAATAACGCAATGAAAACCAACCAATTTGCTGTGGGACACAGCAAAGTACAGGATGGCCGAGTGTTACAAAACTGACTTCCTGTGATGACACCTATAAATTATATTATTTTCCTAATAATTATTGGTTGCTAGCTTTCGGTTTTGTTCCAATCTATAATAATAACTATAAAATCATTTAATAAAATCATAAAATATAATTTAAAATAATGTCATACTTATAATAATAATAATTAGAATATATTTACAATATTTGATATTTAAAAATGTAAGTGGGTAACTTAATGTAAGTGGGTAACTTGGTTAATATTCATAGAATGTATAAAAAGGGTGGTAACGGTAAAAGGGACTCTCACTCTGCTTGTGGAAGCTGACTAATAAAGGCGATATTTCTAAAAGTGTATTTTTAAAATCCTACTGCTGCTGCTGCTGACCTGACTCCTGTTTCAATATCTTGAAAACTAATGCAAACACTCAATAATTTATTCAAAATGTAAATTTTCATACATTTTTTGTGTTTGTTTTTACCCAAATGTCAAAATCCGCTATTTTGTGACGTCATAGCTTCCACGGTTTAAAATCACATTCCCGGCAAAACTCTCAACCCACAGATTAATCATTGTCTCAAGTCTCAACCAGTGACATTGCAGTGACATTTTTTTTTCTTATTATGGCACTTCGGCTATTTAAGCATGGCCAGTGTCGAGTATAAATATGGCGGGAAAACAATATTCTATAATACAATTTTCAGCTTCATTTTCTTTATTGTCAGGTCGAAAGTCTAGTCAAAGTCTAAGTAAAAGTCAATACAGTCAAGAAGTCAAGTCGGTCGATTCAGTAAAGTGGTAGACGCTTTACTGAAACTTTCGATGGAGTTTTGGAGGGAACACAAAATAGCACGTTTCTGGATATTGCATCACTATCCTACACTTGTGCACGATAACGAATATCTAATGGTTAATATCCTACGAATATTACACATTTCTTATTTTTTTAATTTGATTGTCAAACAGTTTCCATTATAGTAAGTAGATGGCGTATGGGTTGACAACTATCGGTAATACCAGGTAATACCATCAATAATTGCTACAAAACTGGGCAAAAGAATGTAAAAATTGATACATTTCAATTTGAAAAAGACACAATGATATTCCAACGAATACAATTATAAAGTTATTATAACGATATTTTAGTCAAAACTCACGGAAGAAATAGCTCTATTTATCGTTATTCACACCAAATATCACAGGAATTATAAATTTTGCACAATTTGGGAAAAAATAATAAAAACAACACCAACAATAAGAAGTAGAAGAAGTTTCAAAGTAACATGGCCGCCAAAACTTTTTCAGCTGTCAGTTTTCAGTTTGACAAGTTTTTATTATGTCAGCGTGTTCCTAAACTATTACCAGTATACTGGCGTAATCGCTTAGGCCAATGATCGCTTAGGTTTAAGATATTTTTATCTATGTCACACTTGACAGTACACTGAAATTTTTAGAAACACAACCAATATGTAGTTAGTGATGCCTACCTGCAGATAATTTCAGATCAGTGGGGAACCAATAGGAAATCTAGAAGTGTCTACCGTCGCGCCGTCTGGTGGAGATTTAAAAAAGAAAACAACCCATTACCCCGGTATTGCTAGAGTCAATTTATTTTCTCACTTTTTGCCACACTGACCTCCATTATACAAGTACGCTGGACCTATGATACCCACTTTTTTGTGCCTATTTGAAGCGGAATCAGCACCCCCAGTGAGCGGGAAGAGAACTAAATTTGACGTAACTTCCAAATGGCCGCTTAATCGTTATTGGTTGTCATCACTAGTATTAGTTCCAAATACTCCCACTACTGCTATCAGCGCCAATATGGCGACTTTCAAACGTCATTTTTACGTCAAATCATAGACAAATATATTTGGTCAATGGTCAAATTAAGTTCCTATCCCTCCCATCGGGGGAGCTGATTCCGCTTCAAATAGGCACAAAAAATAGCTGTCATTTCAAAGGGTATCATTAGTCCAGCGTACTGGTATAATGGAGGTCAGTGTTTTGCCATCAGATTCTGGTAGACCTATAATATATTTTCAACCGAACCATATTTGAGCATTTCATTAGCATTTTATCATAGCTGTTAAATTTTCTAACACTTATTAATTCGTAACATCTCGCGTGCATTAAGCTATCATATAAGTTAATAACTTGTACTAAATATTAAAATATAAACAGGGTAGCCAATCTTATGTGTCGTCATTCGCCGCAACGTGTGTGGTACTACGAGTTCAGCTATGTTGGCAACCACAGTCACTACGAAGATCCGAAGACGGGAAAACCCATAAGTAAGTATGAATAGATCATGACTCTGTATTGAATGTATTGAATGTATTGAATCTTCATCACACACAATGCATTGGCACTCATGAGTCATGACTTATGAGCTAGTTTAACCGTTACCCTGGAAATGCCGTAGTCCCGCACAAAACCGGCATTAAAATATAAGACATTAGCGTTCGTTCCAACCTCCATTATACAAGTACGCTGGACCTATGATACCCATTTTTTTTGTGCCTATTTGAAGCGGAATCAGCGCCCCCAGTGAGAGGGAAGAGAAGTAAGTTTGACGTAACTTGCAAATGGCCGCTTAGTCGTTATTGGTTGTCATCACTAGTATTAGTTCCAAATAGCTGATAGCAGTAGTGGGAGACTACTGCTATCAGCGCCAATATGGCGACTTTCAAACGTCATTTTTACGTCCGTGAGTAATTTGTATTTTGTGTTTTTACGTCAAATTTAGTTCCTATCACTCACATTGGGAGAGCTGATTCCGCTTCAAATAGGCACAAAAAATAGCTGTCATTTTAAAGGGTATCATTAGTCCAGCGTACTTGTATAATGGAGGTCAGTGGTCCGACCTCTTGTTACGTAGTTTATATCCTTATTATATTTGGTTCGTTCCTTCAAGAGTTCCTCTCCTCAAATCATAGACAAATATATTTGGTCAATGGTCAAATTAAGTTCCTATCCCTCCCATCGGGGGAGCTGATTCCGCTTCAAATAGGCACAAAAAATAGCTGTCATTTCAAAGGGTATCATTAGTCCAGCGTACTGGTATAATGGACCTCTTGTTACGTAGTTTATATCCTTATTATATTTGGTTCGTTCCTTCAAGAGTTCCAAAGGTTTACACGGCAAAAATTTTTTTTACAGAAGTTCATTATGAAGTTTATTATTATCAATATTTTTTATAATGCTAAAATATTTAATTAATAATTACTTTTGAGACTTGCTGATTTTATATAATATCTGTTATTAGAAGCTGCACATCACGATGACCTGATTTATTTGTTCTCTCTACCCTATCGCTATCCGGAAATCGGTCTGACCGGACGGGACTCGCTGCTAGTGGACCGAATGACTGCCATTTGGTATAACTTCGCTAGATATGGGTAAGATTATAAGATTTATATTTTATAAATAATTGTAATATTGAAAATATTAAAAGTTTGCATATTTTTTTTTATGTTTTCTATATTTTAATTTGGACTACGTAGTTTTTATACAGTTATGGCTTTCAAAATTATATTCAAGATTAGAAGATTTTTTTCTACAGATAATATTATATACCTCAGTTGTAAAATACGAATATCGACGTTATTCTGAAAGCTAATTTTATTTTCACAGCGATCCGAATCCACGACCCGATACTCCTGATATATCGGATCTTTCCTGGCCAACTATGAAGCCCGACAAACGAACATACTTGCGTATTGATGACCAGCTTACGCTTCACCAGAACTTATTTGAGGACAGACTTCAACTTTGGGAACAACTTTATCCCATAGAATATTAAATGTAATCAAAAAGTAATTTAAACTTAATATTATTGTAGTGTAGTGTTATCTGATTAATTTTAAAATAAAACTTTTCAAACAATACACTATTTTTACTTCCAAAAAATATATGTAACATAGTATAGGTACCTACAGATGCGCCGTCACACTGTGAAATAATTACGGTAATGCTCTTCTTTTTTATGTCGGTTAATGAGATCGTCTACCTCATATTTTTAACTTTTTTATTTTAACTTTTTTCAATACCATTATAAAATCCGGTAAGCAGTAAGCTCCCAAATAAGTTGTGCCATTCTAATATTGTTTGTCTTTTACTTCAGAAAAAAGGGGACAAGAGCACTGACATATAAGTACTAAGTACATAGTATCTCTATGGACAAGAGTGACATTACAAACTACCGTCCTATTAGCTTTTAACTTCGCACCTTTACTAGATATTATTTAAATTTATACTTAACCGTATTAAGTATTAACCACTAGCTGTGCCCCGAGGTGTTACCCGGGGTTTTTAAGTGAAATATAATAATATTAATAATAGACTATGAAAAGTACCAATAATAGGGTCATAATTGATAATGGGACGATGCGTGGTAAAATGGTTTATGGTATTGATGACGATGATAACATGGGCGCCGGCAGAGGGGTGCCAGGTGGTGCACTTGCACCCCTTGGGAATCACGGGATCAACAGGAATTATTCAAATAATTCCTGTTGATCCCGTATGCCATGTCATGCCGTACAAAGATAGTTCGTAATGTTTCGGCACTAAATGTATTCTGTTGACTTAAATAGACGGTTACTGTTGTTCGTAAAAAGTAAAAAGAAAAGAAAAGAAAACTAAAATCTGCACCCCTTGGAAATTATTTCTGCCGGCGCGGCGCCTATATGATGATAGATGGTAGCACCAAGTAGCACATGCTTTCCGTTATTAAAACAACGCCGAAACTTCCAAACTTGTATCTATAAAGAGTCAGGAGTTCTCTTAACAGTTAGCACCTCCCGAACCATGGTATACCTTGGTGCAAAATCTTATTTGTTGGTACTTGGTAGCATATGATTAGATACTTCTCACGAAGCCGAAGTCATCCCATGTTTCCATATAAATTTTGAGGAGTTCCCTCGATTACTTATGGATCCCTTCAGGCTTCATCAGGTCACCTTTTTTGTGAACATGGTAGCAAATTGGGATGATACCCTATACGGCTATACACCAAAAGAAAAAAAAAAGAAAAATCGGTTCACAAACGGTGGAGTAGGGAGTTTTGCCGCGAATGTGAAAGAGTGCTGTTATGTTTTTGTATTATTTTCCTAAAATTGTGTTAAGTGGGTTTTTAATGTGTAATATTGGTAGGATTTTAACCATTAGATATTCGTTATCATGCACAAGTGTAGGAAAGTGATGCAACATCCAGAAACGTGCTATTTTGTGTTCCCTCCAAAACTCCATCGAAAGTTTCAGTAAAGCGTCTACCTACCACTTTACTGAATCGACCGACTTGACTCTTTGACTGTATTGACTTTTACTTAGACTTTGACTAGACTTTGGACCTGACGAAATAGAAAAACGATGCCGAAATTATTTAAACAAGAATATTGTTTTCCCGCCATTACTTGATACTGGCCATGGTTTTATAGCCGAAGTGCCATAATAAAAAAAAAAAACGGTGGAGTAATCGTTGAACATAAAAAATAAAAAAAAAAAATAAACATAACACCTCCTCCATTTTGAAAGTCTGTTTAGCTTATGTGTTAATCTGATGTATTAGGTCCTTACATAATATGAAATTGGCGTTTTGTATGGGAGGAATATAAAGTGTTTTTTTTTGTATAATATATTTAATTAATCAAAGTAGTATAGGTCTACCAGAATCTGATGGCAAAAAGTGAGAAAGTAAATTGACTAGCAATACCGGGGTAATTGGAATAAAACATTTTGATCCTTTTTTTTTCTTATAGCTGCTGATTCTGCGTGTTAAACATGCAAATATAAAAATTTATCCAATGATCATTGATCAAGGATATTTTTTGAAAATCTGCTGTCAAAAATTGCCATCAGATTCTGGTAGACCTATAACATTGTTATCGATGCATTTTTGCTATCTTAAGGGTAGTTCCTTGATCCCTTTACTAAAAATAAACGGAGGGACGAGAGTCAATAAATTCTTTGAATGCGGTTTGGACTGCCACATCAGAGTTGAATTTTTTTCCTTGTAGGAAGTTATCCAAATTCCGAAAAATATGGTAATCTGTTGGAGCAAGGTCCGGGGAGTACGGTGGATGTCGCAGACATTCCAATTGCAGCTCCTCCAGTTTTGCGGCCGTCTGTTGTGCAGTGTGTGGTCTAGCGTTGTCCTGAAGCAGCAGTGGCTTAGAGCGATTGACCAGCCTTGGTTGTTTAGCAGCTTGTTCTTCCATCATGGTTTGCAGTTGCTGACAATAGATATCTGCCGTAACCGTTTTGGCCAGATTTTAGAAAGCTGTAGTGACTAGTGAACGACACCGGCACTAGTCCACCAAACACTCACAAGTAACTTTTTCTGAGTCAATTTTCACTTAGGGCAGGATTTGGCTGACTCTCCAGGGGATAGCCATTCGACGAACGCTTCCGATTATCGTAAAGCAGTGTTTCCCAACCTGTGGTCCGCGGACCCCTGGGGGTCCGCAAGTATATGTTTGGGGGTCCGCGCTGTCATTTCTGTACCATAATATATAATCCGATTTTTTGCTGTTTATTTTATTAAGGGAGGGAATCTGTGAATGATTTCCTTAGGGGTCCGTGGCGGAAAAAGGTTGGGAAACACTGTCGTAAAGGATCCATTTTTCATCACAAGTAATGATCCGACTTAAAATCCCTTCATTATTGTGTTGGTTGAGTAATGTAACGCAGCAGTCGACGCGTGTTTTCTGGTTTGCTTCACTCAATTCATGAGTTTCAAGTTTTTTTATCTTACCAATTTGCTTCAAGTGGATTAAAGCAGTTTTATCACTTACGCCGAAGCCTGCTGCTAGCTTTGAAGTGGTTTGCGATGGATGGATAGCTTTAAATTCTTCATTATTCATTTTGGTCTCGGGTCGTCCACGGGGCTTGTTCTGAAGGTCGAAATTTCCAGAACGAAAACGTTGGAACCAAAACCGTACCGTGTTTTATTTTGCGACACCAGCGCCATACACCATAGAGGAAAATAATACACGGGCACTGACCTCCATTATACATACGCGTACTTGTATAATGGAGGTCAGTGTACACGGGGCACTGCCAATGAGGCATTTTCTTATTTTTTTAATTTGATTGTCAAACAGTTTTCATTTTAGTAACTAGATGGCGTATGGGTAGACAACTATAATGGTAATACCATCATTAATTGCTACAAAACTGGGCAAAAGAATGTAAAACTTGATACATTTCAATTTGAAAAAGACGCAATAATATTCCAACGAATAGGATAATAAAGTTATTATAACGATGTTTTAGTTAAAACTTACGGAAGAAATAGCCCTATTTACCGTTATTCACACCAAATGTCACAGGAATTATACATTTTGGTTTTGACAACATCTTACCTGCACTTGTGCAAGATAATGGCTAATATTTTACCAATAATGAACATCAAAAACCCAAATAACACAATTTGGGAAAAAATAATAATAACCACACCAACAATAAAAAGTAGAAGAAGTGTCAAAGTAGAATAACATGCCCGCCAAAACTCTTTCAGTTGTCAGTTTTCAGTTTAACAAGTATTATATTATGTCAGCGTGTTTCTAAACTGTTACCAGTATACTGGCCTAATCGCTTAGGCCAATGATCGCTTAGGCGTATGCTCTTCGTGAAATTTAAACTAGAGGGACGAAGCAAAAAAAACATACTAATATATGGAAATATATAAATACATACAGTTTTATGTTAATATTGTGGCAGCTACTGCAACTTAGAACAATGTATTAGTATAGTATAGTATCTATAAACATGTGAATCAGATAATAAAAATTTCATATATAAATTAAATAGGTACCTAATAAAATATAATATTACATTGTACATAGACTACGCCGCCAAATTTAATTGCGCACTACTTTTTCGGGCAGATTTTGTATGGAATAATATTTCATTGTTGGCGACACCGGCAGTCTCCCTGTAAACACGCGTAATCTGTGGTCGTTACCTATATAAGGTCTTGATGTAATTTATTGTTAGTCAGCACAGAGTACCTTTTTATATAGGAATAGAGGCCTATCTTCGAAGCCTTTTGTGGCAATAAGTAAACCAACGCCATCTCTAAGTATAAGTTGTAACTAAACAGTGATAGCGGGAAATTCAAATTTTCTCCAGTACTAAATCTCAGAATAATATTTGAAGCCTTGCCAAAAGATTTTAAAACACTGCATTATTAAGACACTACAAATTTATCTCTTAACTCAAACAATATAATGAAATAAGAGTCTTAACTTAAACAGTGTTTTAAAATCTTTTGTGGCGAGGCTGAAAATTAATAAGGTAGGTAATTATTAATTCATGATGTAAAGAAATAACAACAGATTTCTGTCAGTAAAACGAATTTATTTTTTTCTTTTATATTTCGCATCAAAATACATTTTTGCTTTTAATTGCATGACGTCCTCGTCATCATCTACCGCCCTTCTTCCACGTAATATTTTATTAATATTTTTACAATATGTATGGATAAAAAATCTACAAACACAATTGATTAAAAACACAATTAACTTTTCTTTATGAATTATGCATTTTAAATAATCAAAATCAATCAACATTAATATAATTGTTTTAATAAATTCTTTTAATAATCTAATTTCAATTTTTTTTTGTAAAACTTTATAAATTACGTCTTGCATCTCGGAAATACTTGCTACAAACTCTTTTGTAGGACTGCAAAGCCACCGTTTTTTTTCAAATTCTCTGTGAGATATGTATTCACATGCATTTTTATCAATTATATTTTTTTTACAATCTGAGCATTTTTTAAATATTTTTACTTTACATTTTTTTGCAAAATATCCACTGCAATACTGCAAGCCTGCTTTTACTTTTTGATTTTCAAATTTTTCTTCTAAAGAAGTGAATTTAATATCTGAAATTATATCAAAATCTACACTTACACTTTCATTTCTTTGGGCCTCACAGTCCTCATTGATGACGAGGGCGTATAAAGAAGAAGCTATATCGTCTTCACAATTTTTACCTGGGGAATGGACACTAGATAGACTGTTTATTAATAATGCCGCAAATGCCGCTTGAAATCTTTCAGGCGTGGGATTAGTGTTGCGACACCCATGGCTCCTGATTGAACCAAAAAAGTTTTCTAATGGATCTTGGTTAAGGTGTCTCATCCAAATTGAGCTTACTCCGTATTTGGTTTCTAATACATTCGTTAGGATTTCCATTCCATCTAGTGTCCATACCCAATTGTTCAATGTTGGAACCGATTCTCTATTATTTGTTACAAATTTCATGTTTCTTAACATTTTTTTAGCTTCCACCCAAATTTGGTGATGAATTGAGTTAGGCGTTACTGGTCCAAGAGCTGGTTTTGCATGCCGATATTTCTTATTGTAGCTCCCATTCATACTATCAAAAAGATTATCGAAAAATAACAATATGTCCGCAGTCTCCTTGCATTCCTGGGGGATGATTTGCTTGTCTGAAACAAAATTATTCGATCATTACATGTCTGAATGACATTTTCAAAAAGAAGATTAAAGTCCTGCTGAAATTTTAAAATAATATTATCCATATAAGTATAATGCCGGCGCCAGACATGCATCTATCGTACGAAGCTTCGTGCTATGAGACGATACCATTGGACGATACACGTAGATCGTCCAATGGTATCGTTTTAAGCACGAAGCACTACGCATGTCTGGCGTGGGCATTATAATATTAAGAAGCAGGTGGAGGCGTAGCATAAATAAGAAACAAAAGATATTCTGTTCTAAAGAAAATTAAACTAAATGGGGATATATTTCCTTATCTTAGATATAGATCCATTTATTTTATCGTAAATCCTTTGTCTCATTACCATCAATGCGCCTGTAATATACATTCTCAGTATCACCCTAAGGTTGGTTGGTAGAGAATGCCATAAGACATTAAGCCCGCTTTTGTAAATTGCATAACGTGTGAATAAATAAATTAAAAAAAAATCCAACACTTACCAGCAAGATATCCCATGTTTGTGGCAACAGTTCGACTGAAGATTTGTGTTGCGTATTTTACTTTCATTTTGCTGATCTTTGCAGGCTTTACATGATTCTCGGTTAGTTTTGGAATTAATCTTATTCCTTGATAGGCAGGATTTTCATCATACAGAAGTTCTATATGTGACCATTTGGCGACTTTAGTTTCGTTATTTTTAATATATTTTAAATTTTTTGAAATTAAATTATTTCTGATACACTTTATTAGGTGAGGTGTATCATACAGAGGTATTATTTCCGAATCGTCTATTAAAAAAATATTATTTTTAGGCTCTTCGCCTTTTCTAAGCCATGTGGCTCTTGACTCTTCTACTAAATATTTAATAGCATTTCTATTTCCAGAGCCTTGGTCACAAATAGTGGCAACAACTGTTAATCCCGCCTTAGTTATTTCTCTGATATATTCTTTTATTTGTTTTGCCAATTCAGGACCCTTAGTGGCTGACCTTGAGAATGTGTAACCAATTGGCTGTTTATAATTGTTAATTAAGCCTCGAATCATGAAAACCTGTGCGTGATCAGCATATTCTTTGGTGACTATTTCACCATTGTCAACAAGTCCAACAACTCTGTCCATTCTTTCATTCCACGTAGTGTCAGCATCAAGTGACATTTCGTCAAATAATAATATACACAATTTTTCAGATTCTTTCATCTTTTCAGCTCGTTTTTTCATTTGAGAAAAAATGTTTTTATTTATGCCAGCTTGAATGTTTGCATTTGAAATCAATTTTATTAACGTTTGAGGAGCTGGCAAAATGATCATTTTCCTTAAGAGGCGATAACCTTTGGGGCTTTGTTTTAAAAGTGACAAAGCCACAAGTTTTTCTTTGTATGTAAATCTTCTGCCTTTATCTTTTTTTTTCAACTCCCTTAACTGCAACATGGTAATTATTCTTCCACTTTTTGGAAGGCTTTCCAAGGCTTTCATTGTGGATGGATTGTTAATTATATTTTTTGCTACCTTGATGGCTGCAGCTTGTTTTTTTATTTTGTTTTTACATTTGCTGAGCTTTATTTTAGCAGCAACAAGCTTTTTCTTTAATTCTTTCTCTGCAAATGTTATAGATTGTTTCTTTACAGTCTTGATTTTGTTCAAATCTGAAAAAATCATAAAAGGGTGTTAAGTAGGGTTTAAGTAGTCTAAATTCTGGTACGAAAATGATTATTCCAAAAAAACTTAACACGCCCATTACTCAAAACTAGTTCGATATGGGATGGCACACGAATGTTTAACAGCATCCCTCTATGGATACTAATGTAGGTATTTCAAATTCGCAATAAAAAAAAATATTAATGTCATGTCAATTCAATGTTATCTGTGATCGGTTTCACGACCAAATTACTTAGGTCCGCCATCTGCCTAGGAATCAATTTCTCTGACAGTACATACCTACTTATATATTACATAAAATAATACTGCAAAAAAACTCTTTTGGAATATTTCAGGTGGGACTCGAACCCACATTTTTGCATTAGCATAGCTATTTTTAGGCAAATAAGTAAGAACTGGCCTAAATGGCTTAGGTTTTTTCTTTCTTGCTAGAAAAAATCTCTATTATAATTTATAAGTATTATGTACCTTTAGCACAACCAGTTGTGCAATGTGGATGTTTCACTGTTACTGAGGGGACAGTAGAATGAGAATTTTCTTCCATACATTTATTTCCTTCAAGTACATTTCTATCAAACTCTGTAATAAAATCAAAATAAAATGTTTTATTAACAGTACAGTAAATATAATATATTTTTCTTCTTTAATTCTACTTACATATACATACATAATTGAACATATATTTAATCCTTTGATTTACTAGGTGTTATACAATATGTACTGTTCCACCTTAAACTGTGTTCCTACTTATCAACATTATAATATGGTATTTTTAGTGAGGGAGCCCTAGAACAATTTTTTTTATTACTAGCAAGCTAATTTTTTGTGAGTAGATTCATTTTTATAAGACAAACAACTTTTTTATCTGCGAAAAATTTTGAAAGTGGTAGCTAACAGAGATAAATCAACTAAACTTAGTTGACTACGGTACCTAAAACAGAACCCTAACCAGCTGACTTTTTGTATATTGATAGGTTAAAAGTTTTTATTTTATTGGTAGGTTAATCGTTTCTTTAAGAGTAACATTGTCCTACAAATAGAACAATCCATATTTTAGGACCATCAAATCAAAGTATGAAATCCTTTCTATCTCTGTTAGCTACCACTTTTAAGATTTTTCGCAGATAAAGTTGTTTGTCTTATCAAAATGTAGCTACTCGCAAAAAATTAGCTTGTAAGTAATCAAAAAAATTTTGTTCTAGGGCTCCCTGACTATTCACCAATAACACAATAGACCCAGATCCCAGAAGGACCAGACATAACTTGGATGAAACCTTAGGTTCTTAGTAGGTAGTGCCTCGTGTACTTAGAGAGTATCTTCGTGTTTGTGGAGCTCTACTGGGTAGGTATCTGCCTGCCTAGCATACGCCAACGAGATATCTCACTCTCAAGATAATTAAAAACTACTCGTCTCATAATGTCAAAATCTCGACATTATTTCGACAAAACTCTATAAAAATGTGTTATTTCGATGATAGATCTACGCGAGAAAAAATGTTTGTCATGCTAGAGTCAATTATAGAGATGGAGATACAAACTATCAAACATCGAGAAACATATTGTAGAGTGAGATATCTCGTTGACGTATACTAGGCAGGCAGGTGAGAAATGTGACTAAAAATTTGTCTTACTTATGTTTTCGTGGAAAATATTTATATATATTATCTTATATAAAAAAATGGATTTTCAAATGTGTTAGTCGCGCTAAAACTCGAAAACGGCTGAACGGATTGGGCTGATTTTAGTCTTAAAATATTCGTAGAAGTCCAGGGAAGGTTTTAAAGTGACGCGAAGTTCACTGGGACAGCTAGTATTACATAAAAATGGATTTTCAAATGTGTTAGTCGCGCTAAAACTCGAAAACGGCTGATCGGATTGGGCTGATTTTAGTCTTAAAATATTCGTAGATGTCCAGGGAAGGATTTAAAGTGACTGGAAGTTCACCGGGACAGCTAGTCTTATATATAAAAATGGATTTTCAAATGTGTTAGTCGCGCTAAAACTCCAAAACGGCTGAACGGATTGGGCTGATTTTGGTCTTAAAATATTCGTAGAAGTCCCGGGAAGGTTTTAAAGTGACACGAAGTTCACCGGGACAGCTATCTTATATATAAAAATGGATTTTCAAATGTGTTAGTCGCGCTAAAACTCGAAAACGGCTGAACGGATTGACCTGATTTTGGTCTTAAAATATTCCTAGAAGTCCAGGGAAGGCTTTAAAGTGACCTGTGACACGAAGTTCACCGGGACTGCTAGTAGTATTATACATAATATATAACTATAAGCCACGAAATATCTTTGTGATCAGGTCCCGTTAAAGGGTAAACCTTTGGGTAAGGAACCATTAAAGAGAAAAATTATCCATCTTTGTTACTATACTATGCTGACGCGGACGAAGTCGCGGGCGACAGCTACTGGGAAATATATTGAAAAAATAAATTAAGTTAGACAAATTTTTGGTCACGTTTCTCACTTAGTACCTGCCCGTGTCCCACATAAAGCTCCACAAACACGCAGGTATTCTAAGTACATGAGACACTACTAAGAACCTAAGGCTTTATCCATGTTAGAGTAAGTTATGTCTGACCCTTCTGGGATCTGGCTCTACAACTGCTAATGTATGTTATATCAGCTACCTGTTGTCAGAACATTTTTTAAAATTTAACTTAGAGCCTGTTTCACCACTTCTTGATAAGTGCCGGATAGGCTATCACTACTTTACTTGACAGATAAAGATGTATGGAGAATCTGTCAAAAAAGTTGTGGATAACCTATCCGGCACTTTATCAGGATTCAGGAAGTGGTAAAACAGGCCCTTATACTTTTGATATAGCAACCATTTGTTAAATCAGAATGATAAATTTTTTTATTAATAAATACCTTTTGAAGTTGATGGTAAGCAAACACCAATATTTTGTATGGATGTAAAGGGTCTCTTTCTTGGTCTGGATACTTCTGAAACTAAAGCATATTGCTCTTAGTTTTCATTCGATAAGATTAATTTTAAAATATATTGTTCACCTTTACTTATAAAGGTTATCAATATATTACAAATTATAGTTAGAGTATTAACTCTAACGGTGATTTCATCATTGCCATTGTACATAGTAGGTAACAGACTATTTGTCCTAGTTATAGTACATAAGACAAATTACACCCAATGTCTATGACTGCCTGTATAGATAAGATAAGATAGATAAGATAAATATTTATTTCTCAGTACAATACAATATAGAGCTGTTTAATGCTAAGTACTGACATACGGTTTTGATCGAAAGTTTTACTCCAAATCGAGCAATAACCACCATGTGAACCGCAAAACTGACAGCTCGAAGGCACGCTTCGAGCCAGCTCGATGGAATTAAATATGTCAAATATGTCATACCCTCCGATTTGGAGTAAAACTATTGAGCAAAACCGTATGTGAGTACTGCATAACAGTACATTCTTGTCCTTAGAATTAAGTAAGTACATTCTTATTTCCAAATATTTTATTGTATGAGTCTGGTGCCCAAGCTAGGCTAGGCCTGTGTTTCAGGTCACCAGGCTCCACATCCTAATATAAACTGTATCATGATCGGTTAAAGCTGAATGTGCAACTTGGGTAGAGGCTCATAAAAAATACAATCAAACAAATGTACCTAGAGCTATTATTATCATTATTATTAAACAACAGCAAATCTCTAGCTGCCACTTCTGTTTAATTTCTACTGTAATACATTACTAAAAGGGTCCATTCACTATCCTGCATTGCAGTCCTGCTGCAGTCCGCCGTGCAGGCCTGCAACACCATTCACTATCCTGCATAAGCCTCCGTGCAGTCCACCGGCTTATGCAGGATAGTGAATGGTGTTGCAGGCCTGCACGGCGGACTGCTGCAGGACTGCAATGCAGGATAGTGAATGGACCGTTTAACAAGACTACATAATATTATATATTTTTAAATTGACCAGACTAGGAATTGAATAAGAGATATCAACCACTCCTGGAACCAGAATGCTAGTTACTTCACCACAGGTTTGAGATCATAAAAAAAACTACTCACCACCAGATAATGCAGATTGTGCTTCAGGAATATTTTCTTTGACTGTCTCAATATTTCTTCTATGTTCACCTGAAAAATACCATTATAATAGCCATTATAACACAATTATTTTATTTATTTATTGAAAAACAAACTGGCATACAAAAATGTACACATTTCAAACAACATCACACAGTTCGAACTCAGGAAAAGACATTTATTATCTAGTTTTATACGTCAGAGAGCTGAAAACCAACACTCTGACCTTGATAAATAGCCAAAACTTTAGTAAATTACTGTACATAATATTTACCTGCTAAATTGAGAGTTGGAATAGCTATGTTAGACAGTCTATTGTAGCGACAGTGAAACTTTTCTTCAAAATGAGCATGACACACACGACGATACTTATAAATATGCTCGTTAGTCAATTCAAGTACGTGTCCTCCAACAGACAATCTCCAAGCATTAAATCGCTCAGGTTCTTTCGTTGGATTAGGAAATACATGAAGACGTACTGGATGCGATGCTGAAATATAGAACACAGAATTAGGTACATATCCAAATGAGATTTTATCAAGACTCTAAGAAGAAATAGAATCCTTTAAGACTCTATAATTACGTACCACCACCGGCCTCAAAACACCCAGGAACACAACACTTTTTATCCGACGACATAGCGGAATCAGGAGTCCTTTCTCACAAATAGATAAAGAGTCAATATCTCACAAAAAGAGTCAATATCTCACAAAAACACCACCAACTACGAAAGTAAAACCGGAGGAGAGAACTCGACTCAACGGATTTACGAAAAACACACGAATTTAAGAGTTTAAAACACTTAAAAACGGAAGGGCACAGTGTACACAGAACGGCGACCATGACACTGTAATCATAGATAATTGTGCTAAAATGGCGTTGACAAAATTTTGCGACGTAGTGCCATCTCTACGCATAAGTCAGTAAACTACCGCTATCATATTGCCCAAGGTTTTGTACTGAGATTGAGGTCCCTGTTTTCAATTTTCATGCCTTCGCCTTCGGGCTTCGACTTTGACAAATAACCAGTGACATTATTTTTTTTTCTTATTATGGCACTTCGGCTATATAACCATGGCCAGTGTCGAGTATATTACGGCGGGAAAACAATATTTTATAATACAATTTTCAGCATCGTTTTTCTCTTGTCATGTTTAAAGTCTAGTCAAAGTCTAAGTAAAAGTCAATACAGTCAGGAAGTCAAGTCGGTCGATTCAGTAAAGTGGTAGACGCTTTACTGAAACTTTCGATGGAGTTTTGAAGGCAAGACAAAATAGCACGTTTCTGGATATTGCATCACTTTCCCACACTTCTGCACGATAACGAATATCTAATGGTTAATATCCTACCAATATTACATATTAAAAACCCAGTTAACACAATTTTAGGAAAGAATACAAAAACACAACATCACTCTTTCACAATAGACCGTGGAAGTGTGACGTCACAAAAATGGCGGATCTTGACGTTTGGGTAAAAACAAACCGTTTTCGCTAGGGAGTATTATTGTTTTTAGTGTTTTGGGAGGCTTTTAGCATCATTTATCAATTTATTGAGTATATATACGAACTAGTAGATAGTGTTCTGTCTTTAATAATGGCTGTGATTGTGAGCTAGTAGGAAATCTAAAAAAACCTGCAGGTTTCTCTTCTGGAGACATGGTTACAACTGGGAGCAAAACAATATAGCATTATATATTGTTACAAAACTGACTTCCTGTGATGACACCTATAAATTATATTATTTTCCTAATAATTATTGGTTGCTAGCTTTCGGTTTTGTTCCAATCTATAATAATAACTATAAAATCATTTAATAAAATCATAAAATATAATTTAAAATAATGTCATACTTATAATAATAATAATTAGAATATATTTACAATATTTGATATTTAAAAATGTAAGTGGGTAACTTAATGTAAGTGGGTAACTTGGTTAATATTCATAGAATGTATAAAAAGGGTGGTAACGGTAAAAGGGACTCTCACTCTGCTTGTGGAAGCTGACTAATAAAGGCGATATTTCTAAAAGTGTATTTTTAAAATCCTACTGCTGCTGCTGCTGACCTGACTCCTGTTTCATCTCAGAAGTGGGATAAGGTGGGACCAAGATTTTTTTTTTCTTCTTTCCAACACCATGATGGGTCCATATCGCTGTGGTTTGGGAAAGAAGAGGCCGAAAACCGTCGAGACATCATCGGATGAAGAGGCAAACGAAGGTACTGAGATCTGTCCCTCTCCACGTCCACTGGTTACAAGCAGGAAGAGGAGAATTAACCATCTCGAAGCGGAAGTAATACCAGAACTCGACCCAGGTAAGAAAACGACGAATGTAAAGGGCTGGCTAAGTAAGATTGACCAGCTCGGAGATATGTATTCCTGGGACGAGAAAGATCGTATCTTCGTGATGCAAATTCGCCTTCGTGGTGCTGCGAGGGAGTGGTACGACGAATTGGAGGACTATACGGCCACGTGGTCGCAGTGGAAGCAAAATCTAACGTGCGCTTTCCCACGCTCCACGGATTACGTCGATCAGCTGGAAGAAATGCTAGCGAGGGTTAAGAACAATGACGAAACTATGACGAGGTACTTCCATGAAAAGATGTCCTTGATCAAGAAATGTGGGCTGAAGGGCGACGCGGCTACCTCGTGTCTTATTCGTGGGTTGCCCGTTGAATTACGACCAAATGCGAAGGCCTACAATTGCGAAACACCAGAACAGCTATATTTCGGGTTCCTATCATCGCTCGAAAATTACAAAGCCGTCGGTACAAAAATGGCGGAACAAACGTCGAGCTGGCGTCGTGGGAGCGTTTTGCCAAAAACTTGCTACAACTGTCGCAAAACCGGTCACGAAGCCAGGGACTGCCGCATCACTCGCTGCCAGATCTGTCAACGCTTGGGCCACAGTTCCGGTGCCTGCTGGTATGCTGCAGGTGGCCCCCGAACTCCTGGAAATGCTGCGGGGACGAAGGACGACGCGCTCCGACAGTACGCATCACAAGACCAGCACGGCAGTGTGCAGGTATGTAAGATTAATTATAACAGTTACGAAATTCTATCAGATATTTATAAGAAAAAGATTATTGTCAACGGAGTAGCATTACTAGGTTATATCGACACGGGAAGTAAAGTTAATATTCTAACGTTAGAGACAGTTAAGCAATTGAAGTTAAATATTTTTAAATCAAACTTGTTAATGAGAGGTTTTGGCGGTTTGTATATTACGTCACTAGGTAATGTAAAATTCACAATAAGTATAGATAGCATTAGTGTAAATAGTGAGGCTGAAGTGACCGACACGGATCTTAAGGATTTAAATATGATAATTGGTAGCCCTATATTAAAACATCCAGACTTAACACTCATAGCCAACTATAAATCTGTTATGTTAGTACCGAACATAAATAGCAATTTTCATAGTACCCACTTTTTATCCGATATTAATTTGTGCTCTAACGATTTTGTAGAAAGAATTCCTTTGTATTTAGTAAATGATCTTGAATTGCAGCCCGGGGCTACCCGTTTAATTAACGTTTGTGTTACACATAACTTGGACAGTAGCAGTTTACTCGTGACGCGGACTATTATTTTTGATTTTGACAATGTATCGTATTATATACCGCAATCGATTTTAAAATTCGGTGACTATACGTTACAAATAACTAATTTGGGCGATACATGTATTTACTTTCAAAAGGGTAAATTACTCACAAGGGCTGACATTTTCGACATAACCGATGTAATGTTGTTTTCGAATAGCCAAATTAGCAATGATTTAAATAAGGTTCAAACGAAACCAATAGATATTTCGGATATAAGGGTTGGGGATATTGGTGAATTTTATTGTAGTAGGTTATTGGATTTGTTGAACCAATATAATACGGCATTTGCGGGATGTAGTGAACAGCTAGGATGCACTAGTTTATTGGAGATGCGTATTCATACTAAAACTGACGTACCGGTACACAGAAAACCGTATAGAATGTCGTACAAGGAGGCGGGTATAATCGAAGAAAAGATAAGTGAACTGATTTCCGCGGGAATAGTTCGCGAGTCAAACTCGGATTATGCTAGTCCTGTAATATTGGTAAAAAAGAAGGGGGGCGATTACCGCTTATGTATCGATTACCGCGCTCTCAATAACCAGACCATTAAGGATCGATACCCACTTCCACATATCGATGACCAGATCAATCGGCTTTCGGGGAAGATGCAGTTCACTGTTTTAGACTTAGCGCAAAGCTATTATCAAGTTAGAATGTCTGAAGACTCGATACATAAGACTGCATTCGTTACACCGACAGGGCAGTACGAATTCCTTCGGATGCCGTTCGGTCTGGCCAACGCCCCCGCCGTGTTTTCTCGTCTCATCCAAAAGGCATTACAACCTTTAAACAATAAATTAGCAATTTATTTGGACGATTTGACAATACCTTCGGTGAGTATAGACGAGGGTATCGATTTACTCCAGCAGGTTCTCGAACTTCTAGACCGTGCCAACTTAAAACTTAATTTACAGAAATGTTCCTTTCTGCAAAATAGTATAAACTACTTAGGACACGAAGTGACTGCCGGCTCCGTGCGTCCAGGACTAGCTAAAATCGAAAGTGTGTCGCGGTTTAGGCCTCCTCGTAACGTACACGAGGTGAGGCAATTTATTGGACTCGCTTCCTATTTCCGAAAATTCGTCCGTGGTTTCGCCGAAATAGCCCGTCCGCTTACTGTACTCACTAAAAAGTCGGTTAACTGGGAGTGGGGCCCCGAACAAGAGCGATCTTTCGAAAATCTCAAGGCATCATTAATTAAAAGGCCAGTACTGGCAATTTATAATCAACGTGCTAAAACGGAGCTACATACGGATGCTAGTAAGTTAGGTCTAGGAGGAATTATGTTACAGTACCAAAATGATAATACTCTAAAACCAATAGCTTACTTTAGCCGTGTTACTACAAGGGAGGAACAGTATTACCACAGCTACGAGCTAGAGACCCTGGCAGTCGTAGAGTCCTTAAAACGGTTTCGAATATATCTCACTGGCATACCCGTTACGGTTATTACTGATTGTGCAGCTTTACGTAACACGCTCACTAAAAAGGATCTCGTTCCACGTATCGCTCGCTGGTGGCTGACGATCCAAGATTTCGATATCGCGATAGAATACCGTTCCGGGGAGCGCATGCGACACGTCGACGCCCTTAGTCGCAATCCTTTACATACAATTTCGATTCTTAGCATTGATAAAGACGATTGGCTTATAACTTTGCAACTACAGGATGACAATATACAACATATAATTAAACAACTCGGTGAGGACACTAAAAATCCGGACATTAAAAATAACTTCGTAGTTTTAGACGGCCGTTTATTTCGTAAAACCCTCTACGGGAATAGGTTCGTAATACCTAAGCTTTCGAAATGGAGCCTGTTACAAAAATATCACGACCAAGCGGGCCATTTAGGGTTCGATAAGTGTGAAAAACTTATTAAGTCGCAATTCTGGTTTTCGGGAATGACTCGATTTATAAAAAAATACATTAAGGCTTGTTTACAGTGTGCTTATGCCAAAGGAAACTACGGAAAGACTGAGGGCGAGCTGCACCCTATAGAGAAGCCTAGCATACCCATGCACACGTTACACGCCGATCATTTGGGTCCTTTTCTTAAATCCCGTAATGGAAATATTTATATATTAGTCGTTATCGATTCTTTCACCAAATTCGTATTCGCTAGGCCCGTGCGTAGTGTTAGTTCTGTTGAGACTATAAAAAATTTACGCGAAATTATATCGGTATTCGGAAACCCATCCAGAATAATAACTGACCGGGGCGTAGCATTCACAAGTAGATATTTTAAAGATTTCGTCGTCGAAAAACAGATTAAACATGTTTTAAATGCAATAGCCTCGCCACGCTCTAACGGCCAAGTCGAGAGGGTAAACAGGAGCATTATTAATGGACTCAATACTACGGCGGAAAGTGAGTGTACCTGGGACGACAAATTATCTGACGTCGTGTGGGGTATCAATAACACTCCACATGCAGTTACTGGATGCACTCCTTTCAGCTTGATGTTCGCTCATAATAACACTCTTTTGCCTGCTTACCCATCGACTAGTGTTGATCACCCAGATTTAGTTCAGAGGTTAGGGGATCGGAGGATCCAAGCCAAAAATAAAATTGATCAATACATGACGGTTATGAAGAATCGCTACGATAAAAAACATAAACAATGTAGGAAATACAATTTAGGCGAATTAGTACTTTGGAAAGGCGGGACGTCTCGTGATAACACTGGGGGTGTCACCAAAAAATTAGGCAGTCAGTATACGGGTCCTTATAAAATAACTAAGTTTGACCATTCTATTGACCGTTACCATATTAGCAGCATAAAAGGCATTAAAGGATACAAAAAGTTTACTGCTGTGGTACCCGGGGAGGCCTTGCGCCCTTATCAATCCTCAATTTCAGATAGTTCGACAGATTCTGATAGAGAAATAGATAGGGATGACCTTATAGATTTGCTAGAAAGTTAAAAAATCGTGTGATAGTTGTATAAGACAATTATTATATATTGTTATATTTTTGTTATAAGACAATTTATTATACTTAAATCCTTAACTTTCGTTTAAAGCGTAGAACTTATTTATTTTACATACTAATGTGATCTGGTAAATAAGTTTGTTGTGCAGATAGTAAATATGTAAACTTAAAAATAATATATAATGTGTATTTAAATGTCAATTTACATTCTTTCTAGCTAAATTCTAGCCTTATTACCAATTCAAAGCATAATAATAAAAGGATATTTAGACTTATCTGTGTGATTCTAAAATAATAAGTATCTGTGTGATGTCGATTATAATATCTAGTAAAAATTCTAGATCTGTGTGACACTAAACTTAAATATAATATCTACTTACTAGACTAGACTGTGTGTCCCGAAACAAATAACTAATAAATAATCAATTAGATCTGTGTGATACTAAAATAATATCTAACAAATTATTTAGATCTGTGTGATACTAAAATAATATCTAACAAATTATTTAGATCTGTGTGATACTATTAACATCTAAGAAGTAATCTAGATCTGTGTGACCTAAACAAAACGTAAAAAAAAAACATTACAGAAGCTAATGTAACAATAAATTACTTAATTCTGTGTGATTTGAGACTTCTGATTTAATCTTACATTTAAAATTAATTCTTCAATGTAACATGTTACATGGATGATGTATAATTGATGACAATAACACTATATTATTTTGTATTACTATTGTGTTCACTACCATAATTTTATTAGTGCAGTTACTGTCCTCTTTTATTTCTTTTCAGGTACAAAAGAATAACGCAATGAAAACCAACCAATTTGCTGTGGGACACAGCAAAGTACAGGATGGCCGAGTGTTACAAAACTGACTTCCTGTGATGACACCTATAAATTATATTATTTTCCTAATAATTATTGGTTGCTAGCTTTCGGTTTTGTTCCAATCTATAATAATAACTATAAAATCATTTAATAAAATCATAAAATATAATTTAAAATAATGTCATACTTATAATAATAATAATTAGAATATATTTACAATATTTGATATTTAAAAATGTAAGTGGGTAACTTAATGTAAGTGGGTAACTTGGTTAATATTCATAGAATGTATAAAAAGGGTGGTAACGGTAAAAGGGACTCTCACTCTGCTTGTGGAAGCTGACTAATAAAGGCGATATTTCTAAAAGTGTATTTTTAAAATCCTACTGCTGCTGCTGCTGACCTGACTCCTGTTTCAATATCTTGAAAACTAATGCAAACACTCAATAATTTATTCAAAATGTAAATTTTCATACATTTTTTGTGTTTGTTTTTACCCAAATGTCAAAATCCGCTATTTTGTGACGTCATAGCTTCCACGGTTTAAAATCACATTCCCGGCAAAACTCTCAACCCACAGATTAATCATTGTCTCAACCAGGGCTTCAAATACCGGTATTTTTTCATAACGTTACTGCTTCAAGGGCATAGATAACGGTATGAAAATTTACCCGGTATTAATAATAACGGTAAAAATTGGAATTTATACCGGTAAATGTTATAACGGTAAATAGGATTTATAACGGTAAATATATGTTCTTTGATAACGTTACCTTTTGTAAAATACTTAATTTAATCAGTCAGTTCAGTATGCAGTTTGCACAAAGTTAAACTAGACGTGTCTGGTGACCAGTAGGTAAAGGTATATAGGAAAATGACGTCAATGAGAATGACATGGTCAGTAGTTCAGTACTCAGTATCTTTGTTCAAATATTACTAATTTATGGTTTGTATAGTAAATTATTGTATTGCTAGTACGTGCGCCATGCGCTGGCTGACGGGCGGACTCTGTTGTTTTGCAACGACGGGGCGGGCGGGTTTTTGTCCACGAAGGAATAAAGACCGCGTCTGCCCGTTGATGTTTGCGGCTGCCCTCGCCGCGTAGGTACACAAAGCACACGACGGGTGGAGGCAGTCAGTTCAGGAGGTTCGTTCTAGTGGAGATAGAAAGAATAGAGCTAGCTGCCGCCCCGCGCCGTCGCGCCGTCTGCGTTACTACATGTAAACTGGTTTGTGTGATCCACGGCGGGCAGCCGCGGACATGCCGCGCCGCCAGAGCCCGCCGAGCACCTGCGGCGGTCTTTTTGCCCTCTGTGTGCGTTGGTAATACATATTATAGGATTCCCTTTGTCGTTTCGTTCGCGGCGTAATTGACCGGCCCGCCCCGCCCCGTCGTGTGCAAAGCGCCTCTGATCCGACGAGCTACGCTCCTTAAAATATTCTCCGTGTTATAATACATATTATTATGTAAATGCTATCATATAATTTTGTGCTTCCTTCCTTCTTTTTAACTACAGTCTACAAATATATATATATATATATATATATATATATATATATATATATATATATATATATATATATATATATATATATATATATATATATATATATATATATATATATATATATATAAACTTAGAATTCTAGTAATCTACATAATAACATTTATATATTTAGGTGTGATAACAAGGGTTTACTTTATTCCAATGCTTTATTCAGATTGATCCTGAAGATGACAACGAATCTCAATCCATACTGGCACCACATAAAATAACGAAAAAAAGGAAACTACGAGGGCGGCACTGAAAATTTCGGGAATCAAGGAAGTGAAACAACATTACTATTTAAAAATGTATTTATTGCTTTTCGAAGTATTCTCCGCGAAATTTGACACATTTTTCCATACGATGGAACCAATCATTGAAGCAACCATTCCATTTGGAAGTTGGGGTCTCCAAAATGGCCGTTTTGTAGGCGTCCACAACTTCTTCAGGTGATGAAAATCTCTGACCACGCAGTTTATTCATTATTTTAGGGAAAGTATAGAAATCATTACGGCTTAGGTCGGGACTGTACGGCGGAAGGTCTAATAATTCTATGTTTTCTTTCTCTAAAAACTCTTTTGTTCTGTGCGTGCGTGAGAACTCGCATTGTCGTGATGGAGGATGATGCGACGGTTGCAGTTCTCTTTACGGAGTTCAGAAACAATCGTGCTATTCCAGCGGAATGACAGCGAAGCGGAGCGATGATTTTGAGCATGGTGATTGGTCAAATCCGCACCGCTAAGCTCCGCTCCGCGTCAGTGGAAACGCGGCATTATGCTCGTGCCCACAAAATGTGAAAGCATTAAGCAGTCACATTTAGATATCTGCTCAATCAAATACCAGAAAAAAACCTCGAAATTTTTTGGAAAGATGTGCTGGAAGTGGTTAATAAACACAGTAAATAAAAGATTCAATTTGTTTTATTTATTCGTATTATACATAACCCAGATTTTGGTTTCTTTTAAATATTTTTAAAATTCAAATCTATCAATTAACAAAATATTCATAATAAATATAAACCTATAAGATTGAAGGTCTTGAATATCCCATCCATTAAGAGTGTATAAATTATGTAATATATATATTTTTTAAATTATTAATTGTACGCTTATCAGTCATAATAAAAGTTAATAATAAAACTAATACTTTGTATGTGAACTTAATATTTTTTATTTAAACCTATGTAACAACCTATTCTCAGTAAATAACCAATGAGACTAGAATTTTCAGTTATTCTTACAAATAAATAATAAGGTTTTTCAGTCACAATAAAAGTATAAAAAACTTTAAAAAAATTTGTTCTATTAACAATTATTTTATTTATTCAAACTTATATTCAACATAGGTTCATCAGATTCCCATCATCAGATTCAAGTAAAATGCTACTTTATTGACACGATTATAGCTATCATTTTGGTCTAAGTCACTCGTTGTAATAACCACGTGGCCAGCGTCGCATGGCCGCAGAGATCCGCGACATGCGAGCAAATAAGTAAATTTTAATAAAATGCAACTTTATAAACTACGCAACTAGGTAGCATTTCAATCTATGCCTAATGTCGCTAATTTGATTATATTAAGTTTAATTCCTTCATTTTATTACATTTATTTATTGAAGTTAACAAACAGTAACCATAGTACATAATTATAAATCTATACTTCTATACTAATATTATAAAGCGGAAGAGTTTGTTAGTTAGTTAGTTTGTTTGTTTGTTTGTTTGTTTGTTTGTTTGTTTGTTTGTTTGTTTGAACGCGCTAATCTCAGGAACTACTGGTCCGATTTGAAAAATTCTTTCATTGTTAGATAGCCCATTTATCAAGAAAGGCTATAGGCTATATTTTATCACGCTAAGACTAATAGGAGCGAACAAATAGAAGAAAATGTGGAAAAAACGGGGGAAATTATTTGAAAGGGCTTATCTCACGAACTACTAGAGCAATTTTTCTGTTATTTGGGTAAGATAAGAAGTAGACCACGTGAAGGATCATAGGCTATTTTTTGTAACCGATTTGTCTGTGAAATATCTAATGTACGCGGGCGAAGCCGCGCGGAACGTCTAGTCTTGTATATATAAACAGAAACTTAGTTACTACGGAACCAACGGCGTTAACTACAAATTACTTAACTATAATAATTTTAACTATCCAGTTGAGATTTAGTAATAATATACAACATATCAATATCTAAAACATTATCAGTAGTAAACTAAAAGCTAAAGTACATGATAATTGATAACTTAAGAAATGACGGACTTTCAGTTCAACTTTCAACCAATATTTCGACGGTCCCTACGTATAAAAAGTCATGTCCAAAATAGCAAAAAAAAATTATTGCATCATGCATTTCCGTATATTATGAGACGCATATTCCTACATTATTACTATTTTTCTATCACAAGTAATTCCAAAGATAAAAAAACGTAAATGAGGACAAGTTGGGAGTTGTTTTAGATTTTACTGTTGTATATACGGACATCTATACTTACCATCTTGTACCGCGTTGGAAATTACACGTCATTCCACGTCATGTCGTACATGTCCGTTTCTACCTCTAAGGTAGCGAATTATTTATAGACTTGTTATCATTTACGTTCAGTTATTATGAGACTTTAGTTCTTTTTCAGTGGGACTCGTGGCACAAATTCAATTAATTTCAAACCAATATGAGCATCTGAGTGTTATAAATAATCAGCAACGTGAAATAATACTTGCAACGGAGGCTGAGGCTTGTTTTCATGATGAACAACTATCTGGACCTTACCGTTATCGATATAGAGCAAAAAATCGCATTTGTTGTACGAGGCCCCACAATAGTCATTTATTTTATTTTAATTTTACTATATTTCTTTAAGTATCACCAACAAAAAAACGTAATTTGTGAAAATTTCTACTATTGCTCTTTTTCTACTATGGTTCTTGAGATAAAGCTTGGTGATAGACGAACGGACGACAGATAGAAAGCGAAGTCTGATATGTATTTGTTTAATTATGAATATGAATGTTATTTATTTTATATAAAACAGTATTAAAAACGCTAATAAACTATATAAAATTAATAAAAAACTATTAAGAAAACTCCTTGTTTACTTTATAGATGGACTCCCTCTACAACGCGGTATCGCTTGGTTGTAGGGTTGAGAAGGGCTTGAAAAAAATTCCGGAAAAGCTCATATTAAAAAATCTAAAGTGACATCGGTGCATGATTAACCTAGAAATTAAAAAGTTCATGGGCTATTTTTTTTGCTCCAATAGTTTGTAATATAAGCCTTTTTAAATTATTTTCCCCGTTTTTTTCACATTTTCCCCTGTTTCTTTACTCCTATTAATTGTAGCGTTATAATTTATAGCGTATTGCCTTCCTCGATAAATGATCTATCTAACACTGAAAGAATTTTCCAAATCGGATAAGTAGTTCCTGAGATTAGGACGTTCAAACAAACAAATCTCAGCTGTATAATATTAGTATAGAATTGATAAGGTGTTCTGTAGTCAATTTGGCAATCGCAAATTGGGATGAAATACTATTTTCTTCCTGTGAGGAACGTGTTAGACGATTACATCAATGCAGCTCTGTATTGAACGGTAATACTATTAATTATGACCTTCAGAAAAGCTCATGAGTCAGTTAAAGCTGAATATAATAATCGACTCAGAAATATATTTTACTGTCCAGACTTGTCCACCGTAGAAGTTATAACGAAGCCTCAAAGAATTACTCATGTAAGATGCAATAAAAGTCTAAGGTCGTGAATGGTCACCTAGGTCTCAAAATTGGAAAAGGAATTGACCTTGCTGAAGTATCCGAAATGACCAAGAAGAAGAAAAAGGCAAAGTATCTGGGCATTCGTTATCTTCGACATGTAAAATATGTTAAAAGTTTTTTTTTCTACAGCAGGTATCATTGACAAATTTTCAAAAATATTATATAAAAAATCTAAATCATAGCAACGATGCATTTTTTTACAAATAAAATGCAACTTCTTCATCTTCAACATTACTATGTTTATGCTTTACCCTTTAGTAAAACAGAATTAATTAATACATAGATACTAAAATTTGTAGTCTTTTTAAAACTAAACAGTTTAATTTATCAAATAATCACTTTTTTATTAGAATTTTTCATTATGGACCTAAACTAATTGATGACATGTCCTTTTATTCGTTCATTATGACATAGAAAAAACTACTTAAATTAGCAGCGTATAAAAAGATATGTCTGTGTTTTTTAGTTTTTCTTACTGAAGACACAGAATTTGTATTACTTTTATGTTATAAACTTATCAATTATGACAATACGAATCATTTTATATATGCTGAATGAATTTAGGACCTAATATAATATTTTAATTCTTCCAAAGTAAAAACGGACATGTACAACTTAACCGTTATGGGCAGTCTTGAATTGTCACCGTAAAAACGGTCATCTTGCAATTTTGGCGAAAATACAGTAAATATTTAAAATTGTGTTATATCATGACAAACGGCCTACATCTACATTAAGCTTTACAGATCAACAAAAATAATTGTGTTTATGTTTTATGGTAATCTACAGTAACAGTTTGAATCTTAAAAACGCTCTCCTGAAAACCACTACTTTTGACATGTCTCTTTATACGTAGGGACCGTCGATTTCACCCCCTTGGGGTTAAAATTTCCAAAAACGCTTAAATACGTCATATCCATTCATTTTTAATCACTTGCCCAAAAATAAACTTTCATGTTTCTAACTTAAGAAATGACGGACTTTCAAACAAACTTTCAACCCCTATTTCACCCCCTTCGGTGTAAAATGTCCGAAATTCCTTCCTTAGTGGGTGTCTACGTCTACTTAATAAAACAACCCTACTCACCAAATTTTGTGGCTGTAACTTTAACAGTTTTTGCTCAGCGATGATGAATGAGTCAGTCAGTCAGGACATGTTATTTTATAAGTATAGATTTACATTTATGTATATAATATAATGAGATTTTTTATGACAGAAATGTAATTAAAATTAAATAAATCAACTTTTTAATTGAAACAAATTGCAGCAATAACATTTTTATAGGTCTACCAGAATCTGATGGCAATTTTTGACAGCAGATTTCTAAAAAATATCCTTGATCATTGGATAAATTTTTATAGTTGCATGTTTAACATAGGTCTGTGTGTTTAACACACAGAATCAGCCGCTTTAAGAAAAAAAAAGCATCAAAATGTTTTATTCCAATTACCCCGGTATTGCTAGTCAATTTATTTTCTCACTTTTTGCCATCAGATTCTGGTAGACCTATGTATGAAATTATTCATAATGATCAAAAAATAATTTTTTGAATTTTATTTTTTTTTTTTTCGATTTTTTGCATTTTCTGAGAAGATTTACTACAGTAAATTTTTTTTCACCATCGGAAAGTAGAGATTTCAACGAACAGAAATCATACCAACTTTTTGAAAAAACGTTCTGCAACGATTTTAAATGGGATAAAATATGTCATTAAAAAAAATAACACCCAAATTTTTTTTGGTTAAATGGACTCTCCTAATGATACCTAAGCCCTGGAAAAAAATTGGCAGAAAGGTTTAATTGCACCCTGTATATAGTTTTGGAATGATGAAATATTAGTCCTCCACTCACCACAGCCTTGTGATGCCTTGGAAACATTTCTTAAACACCAGAGAACAGATGACCTAACCTCGAAATTAAGAAAATTTTAAATACGAATTTCTCATAAACGGAGGGTCTCCTGAGGGTGGCACTCCCACCCTCAGGAGACCCTCCGTACGGGGGGGTTTTCCTCATCCAATCCATCCCTCCTCAACCCATCTCACCACCAAAATCGTTGGGTATGATTCTAAACCTTAGCCATCATTTTTGCTCGACAATTATAATGGTACGGAACCACAGAAATAAATAAAGAAATCTTGATTTATTTGTGTGTACGGAACCTTTTGTGCGCGAGTCCAACTCGCACTTGGCCGATTTTATAGACACTGACTTAACAAGTCAAGATGGTGCTGCAATTTGTGTAGTCAATAAATGCAGAAAATTATGCAAGGTATGGCCGTATTTATTTACTTGTTTTAATTGTGGCGAATGCGGAGGATGGGCAAAATATGGATAATCATATTTTGTATGTCTTAGTTTAGAGCCAGTCCACACGGCGCGTTGTGTCAGCGTTTCGTCGACGCAGTGCTGCCGTTGCGTTGTTTTACATACAAATAACTAAGGTATACACACGGCGCGCTGCGTCGTCGCAACTGCTTCGTAATAACGCAGCGATGGCACAGCGCCCGTGTGGCCGGCTATGTGTTAAAATATTTGCGTTGCGACGACGCAACGCAACTCAACGCGCCGTGTGCACTGGCTCTAAACTAAGACATACAAAATATGGTTATCCATACTTAGCCCATTCCCCGCATTCGCCACAATTAAAACAAGTAAATAAATACGGACATACCTTGCATAATTTTCTGCATTCATTGACTACGCAAATTGCAGCACCATCTTGACTTATTAAGTCAAAGTATCTATATACAGTGTTTTGCTTTTTACGGCCCATTTTTACTCCAAAACAATAACTAGTATTTTTATTATATTTTTTCTATATATTAAACTCCTAAAAGTAGGTAAGCACAAATCTCGCAAAAAAAAAACTCTGGTTGTTGAAGAAGAAAAGTTGGGCTACGCTACGAGTGAGATTGCTGAATGCTGATTTCGTGCATCTACAAACATTGAACGGAAGGTGTCGCGTCGAACTGGCAACGTCGCAATTCGCATACCAAAAAATATCGGTAAAAATAAAATGTGTCGCGTCGAGCTGGCAACGTCGCATACCAGAAAATATCGATATATTTACCGGTAAAAATACCGGTATTTTATAACGATATTTTTTTGTTATGTTACTATATATAGTTTATAAAAATACCGTTATCTGGCTACCATTATGAAAATAACGGTACGTAACGATATTTTTTCTGGTATTCGATAACGTTATGAAGCCCTGGTCTCAACCAGTGACATTGCAGTGACATTTTTTTTTCTTATTATGGCACTTCGGCTATTTAAGCATGGCCAGTGTCGAGTATAAATATGGCGGGAAAACAATATTCTATAATACAATTTTCAGCTTCATTTTCTTTATTGTCAGGTCGAAAGTCTAGTCAAAGTCTAAGTAAAAGTCAATACAGTCAAGAAGTCAAGTCGGTCGATTCAGTAAAGTGGTAGACGCTTTACTGAAACTTTCGATGGAGTTTTGGAGGGAACACAAAATAGCACGTTTCTGGATATTGCATCACTATCCTACACTTGTGCACGATAACGAATATCTAATGGTTAATATCCTACGAATATTACACATTTCTTATTTTTTTAATTTGATTGTCAAACAGTTTCCATTATAGTAAGTAGATGGCGTATGGGTTGACAACTATCGGTAATACCAGGTAATACCATCAATAATTGCTACAAAACTGGGCAAAAGAATGTAAAAATTGATACATTTCAATTTGAAAAAGACACAATGATATTCCAACGAATACAATTATAAAGTTATTATAACGATATTTTAGTCAAAACTCACGGAAGAAATAGCTCTATTTATCGTTATTCACACCAAATATCACAGGAATTATAAATTTTGCACAATTTGGGAAAAAATAATAAAAACAACACCAACAATAAGAAGTAGAAGAAGTTTCAAAGTAACATGGCCGCCAAAACTTTTTCAGCTGTCAGTTTTCAGTTTGACAAGTTTTTATTATGTCAGCGTGTTCCTAAACTATTACCAGTATACTGGCGTAATCGCTTAGGCCAATGATCGCTTAGGTTTAAGATATTTTTATCTATGTCACACTTGACAGTACACTGAAATTTTTAGAAACACAACCAATATGTAGTTAGTGATGCCTACCTGCAGATAATTTCAGATCAGTGGGGAACCAATAGGAAATCTAGAAGTGTCTACCGTCGCGCCGTCTGGTGGAGATTTAAAAAAGAAAACAACCCATTACCCCGGTATTGCTAGAGTCAATTTATTTTCTCACTTTTTGCCACACTGACCTCCATTATACAAGTACGCTGGACCTATGATACCCACTTTTTTGTGCCTATTTGAAGCGGAATCAGCACCCCCAGTGAGCGGGAAGAGAACTAAATTTGACGTAACTTCCAAATGGCCGCTTAATCGTTATTGGTTGTCATCACTAGTATTAGTTCCAAATACTCCCACTACTGCTATCAGCGCCAATATGGCGACTTTCAAACGTCATTTTTACGTCAAATCATAGACAAATATATTTGGTCAATGGTCAAATTAAGTTCCTATCCCTCCCATCGGGGGAGCTGATTCCGCTTCAAATAGGCACAAAAAATAGCTGTCATTTCAAAGGGTATCATTAGTCCAGCGTACTGGTATAATGGAGGTCAGTGTTTTGCCATCAGATTCTGGTAGACCTATAATATATTTTCAACCGAACCATATTTGAGCATTTCATTAGCATTTTATCATAGCTGTTAAATTTTCTAACACTTATTAATTCGTAACATCTCGCGTGCATTAAGCTATCATATAAGTTAATAACTTGTACTAAATATTAAAATATAAACAGGGTAGCCAATCTTATGTGTCGTCATTCGCCGCAACGTGTGTGGTACTACGAGTTCAGCTATGTTGGCAACCACAGTCACTACGAAGATCCGAAGACGGGAAAACCCATAAGTAAGTATGAATAGATCATGACTCTGTATTGAATGTATTGAATGTATTGAATCTTCATCACACACAATGCATTGGCACTCATGAGTCATGACTTATGAGCTAGTTTAACCGTTACCCTGGAAATGCCGTAGTCCCGCACAAAACCGGCATTAAAATATAAGACATTAGCGTTCGTTCCAACCTCCATTATACAAGTACGCTGGACCTATGATACCCATTTTTTTTGTGCCTATTTGAAGCGGAATCAGCGCCCCCAGTGAGAGGGAAGAGAAGTAAGTTTGACGTAACTTGCAAATGGCCGCTTAGTCGTTATTGGTTGTCATCACTAGTATTAGTTCCAAATAGCTGATAGCAGTAGTGGGAGACTACTGCTATCAGCGCCAATATGGCGACTTTCAAACGTCATTTTTACGTCCGTGAGTAATTTGTATTTTGTGTTTTTACGTCAAATTTAGTTCCTATCACTCACATTGGGAGAGCTGATTCCGCTTCAAATAGGCACAAAAAATAGCTGTCATTTTAAAGGGTATCATTAGTCCAGCGTACTTGTATAATGGAGGTCAGTGGTCCGACCTCTTGTTACGTAGTTTATATCCTTATTATATTTGGTTCGTTCCTTCAAGAGTTCCTCTCCTCAAATCATAGACAAATATATTTGGTCAATGGTCAAATTAAGTTCCTATCCCTCCCATCGGGGGAGCTGATTCCGCTTCAAATAGGCACAAAAAATAGCTGTCATTTCAAAGGGTATCATTAGTCCAGCGTACTGGTATAATGGACCTCTTGTTACGTAGTTTATATCCTTATTATATTTGGTTCGTTCCTTCAAGAGTTCCAAAGGTTTACACGGCAAAAATTTTTTTTACAGAAGTTCATTATGAAGTTTATTATTATCAATATTTTTTATAATGCTAAAATATTTAATTAATAATTACTTTTGAGACTTGCTGATTTTATATAATATCTGTTATTAGAAGCTGCACATCACGATGACCTGATTTATTTGTTCTCTCTACCCTATCGCTATCCGGAAATCGGTCTGACCGGACGGGACTCGCTGCTAGTGGACCGAATGACTGCCATTTGGTATAACTTCGCTAGATATGGGTAAGATTATAAGATTTATATTTTATAAATAATTGTAATATTGAAAATATTAAAAGTTTGCATATTTTTTTTTATGTTTTCTATATTTTAATTTGGACTACGTAGTTTTTATACAGTTATGGCTTTCAAAATTATATTCAAGATTAGAAGATTTTTTTCTACAGATAATATTATATACCTCAGTTGTAAAATACGAATATCGACGTTATTCTGAAAGCTAATTTTATTTTCACAGCGATCCGAATCCACGACCCGATACTCCTGATATATCGGATCTTTCCTGGCCAACTATGAAGCCCGACAAACGAACATACTTGCGTATTGATGACCAGCTTACGCTTCACCAGAACTTATTTGAGGACAGACTTCAACTTTGGGAACAACTTTATCCCATAGAATATTAAATGTAATCAAAAAGTAATTTAAACTTAATATTATTGTAGTGTAGTGTTATCTGATTAATTTTAAAATAAAACTTTTCAAACAATACACTATTTTTACTTCCAAAAAATATATGTAACATAGTATAGGTACCTACAGATGCGCCGTCACACTGTGAAATAATTACGGTAATGCTCTTCTTTTTTATGTCGGTTAATGAGATCGTCTACCTCATATTTTTAACTTTTTTATTTTAACTTTTTTCAATACCATTATAAAATCCGGTAAGCAGTAAGCTCCCAAATAAGTTGTGCCATTCTAATATTGTTTGTCTTTTACTTCAGAAAAAAGGGGACAAGAGCACTGACATATAAGTACTAAGTACATAGTATCTCTATGGACAAGAGTGACATTACAAACTACCGTCCTATTAGCTTTTAACTTCGCACCTTTACTAGATATTATTTAAATTTATACTTAACCGTATTAAGTATTAACCACTAGCTGTGCCCCGAGGTGTTACCCGGGGTTTTTAAGTGAAATATAATAATATTAATAATAGACTATGAAAAGTACCAATAATAGGGTCATAATTGATAATGGGACGATGCGTGGTAAAATGGTTTATGGTATTGATGACGATGATAACATGGGCGCCGGCAGAGGGGTGCCAGGTGGTGCACTTGCACCCCTTGGGAATCACGGGATCAACAGGAATTATTCAAATAATTCCTGTTGATCCCGTATGCCATGTCATGCCGTACAAAGATAGTTCGTAATGTTTCGGCACTAAATGTATTCTGTTGACTTAAATAGACGGTTACTGTTGTTCGTAAAAAGTAAAAAGAAAAGAAAAGAAAACTAAAATCTGCACCCCTTGGAAATTATTTCTGCCGGCGCGGCGCCTATATGATGATAGATGGTAGCACCAAGTAGCACATGCTTTCCGTTATTAAAACAACGCCGAAACTTCCAAACTTGTATCTATAAAGAGTCAGGAGTTCTCTTAACAGTTAGCACCTCCCGAACCATGGTATACCTTGGTGCAAAATCTTATTTGTTGGTACTTGGTAGCATATGATTAGATACTTCTCACGAAGCCGAAGTCATCCCATGTTTCCATATAAATTTTGAGGAGTTCCCTCGATTACTTATGGATCCCTTCAGGCTTCATCAGGTCACCTTTTTTGTGAACATGGTAGCAAATTGGGATGATACCCTATACGGCTATACACCAAAAGAAAAAAAAAAGAAAAATCGGTTCACAAACGGTGGAGTAGGGAGTTTTGCCGCGAATGTGAAAGAGTGCTGTTATGTTTTTGTATTATTTTCCTAAAATTGTGTTAAGTGGGTTTTTAATGTGTAATATTGGTAGGATTTTAACCATTAGATATTCGTTATCATGCACAAGTGTAGGAAAGTGATGCAACATCCAGAAACGTGCTATTTTGTGTTCCCTCCAAAACTCCATCGAAAGTTTCAGTAAAGCGTCTACCTACCACTTTACTGAATCGACCGACTTGACTCTTTGACTGTATTGACTTTTACTTAGACTTTGACTAGACTTTGGACCTGACGAAATAGAAAAACGATGCCGAAATTATTTAAACAAGAATATTGTTTTCCCGCCATTACTTGATACTGGCCATGGTTTTATAGCCGAAGTGCCATAATAAAAAAAAAAAAACGGTGGAGTAATCGTTGAACATAAAAAATAAAAAAAAAAAATAAACATAACACCTCCTCCATTTTGAAAGTCTGTTTAGCTTATGTGTTAATCTGATGTATTAGGTCCTTACATAATATGAAATTGGCGTTTTGTATGGGAGGAATATAAAGTGTTTTTTTTTGTATAATATATTTAATTAATCAAAGTAGTATAGGTCTACCAGAATCTGATGGCAAAAAGTGAGAAAGTAAATTGACTAGCAATACCGGGGTAATTGGAATAAAACATTTTGATCCTTTTTTTTTCTTATAGCTGCTGATTCTGCGTGTTAAACATGCAAATATAAAAATTTATCCAATGATCATTGATCAAGGATATTTTTTGAAAATCTGCTGTCAAAAATTGCCATCAGATTCTGGTAGACCTATAACATTGTTATCGATGCATTTTTGCTATCTTAAGGGTAGTTCCTTGATCCCTTTACTAAAAATAAACGGAGGGACGAGAGTCAATAAATTCTTTGAATGCGGTTTGGACTGCCACATCAGAGTTGAATTTTTTTCCTTGTAGGAAGTTATCCAAATTCCGAAAAATATGGTAATCTGTTGGAGCAAGGTCCGGGGAGTACGGTGGATGTCGCAGACATTCCAATTGCAGCTCCTCCAGTTTTGCGGCCGTCTGTTGTGCAGTGTGTGGTCTAGCGTTGTCCTGAAGCAGCAGTGGCTTAGAGCGATTGACCAGCCTTGGTTGTTTAGCAGCTTGTTCTTCCATCATGGTTTGCAGTTGCTGACAATAGATATCTGCCGTAACCGTTTTGGCCAGATTTTAGAAAGCTGTAGTGACTAGTGAACGACACCGGCACTAGTCCACCAAACACTCACAAGTAACTTTTTCTGAGTCAATTTTCACTTAGGGCAGGATTTGGCTGACTCTCCAGGGGATAGCCATTCGACGAACGCTTCCGATTATCGTAAAGCAGTGTTTCCCAACCTGTGGTCCGCGGACCCCTGGGGGTCCGCAAGTATATGTTTGGGGGTCCGCGCTGTCATTTCTGTACCATAATATATAATCCGATTTTTTGCTGTTTATTTTATTAAGGGAGGGAATCTGTGAATGATTTCCTTAGGGGTCCGTGGCGGAAAAAGGTTGGGAAACACTGTCGTAAAGGATCCATTTTTCATCACAAGTAATGATCCGACTTAAAATCCCTTCATTATTGTGTTGGTTGAGTAATGTAACGCAGCAGTCGACGCGTGTTTTCTGGTTTGCTTCACTCAATTCATGAGTTTCAAGTTTTTTTATCTTACCAATTTGCTTCAAGTGGATTAAAGCAGTTTTATCACTTACGCCGAAGCCTGCTGCTAGCTTTGAAGTGGTTTGCGATGGATGGATAGCTTTAAATTCTTCATTATTCATTTTGGTCTCGGGTCGTCCACGGGGCTTGTTCTGAAGGTCGAAATTTCCAGAACGAAAACGTTGGAACCAAAACCGTACCGTGTTTTATTTTGCGACACCAGCGCCATACACCATAGAGGAAAATAATACACGGGCACTGACCTCCATTATACATACGCGTACTTGTATAATGGAGGTCAGTGTACACGGGGCACTGCCAATGAGGCATTTTCTTATTTTTTTAATTTGATTGTCAAACAGTTTTCATTTTAGTAACTAGATGGCGTATGGGTAGACAACTATAATGGTAATACCATCATTAATTGCTACAAAACTGGGCAAAAGAATGTAAAACTTGATACATTTCAATTTGAAAAAGACGCAATAATATTCCAACGAATAGGATAATAAAGTTATTATAACGATGTTTTAGTTAAAACTTACGGAAGAAATAGCCCTATTTACCGTTATTCACACCAAATGTCACAGGAATTATACATTTTGGTTTTGACAACATCTTACCTGCACTTGTGCAAGATAATGGCTAATATTTTACCAATAATGAACATCAAAAACCCAAATAACACAATTTGGGAAAAAATAATAATAACCACACCAACAATAAAAAGTAGAAGAAGTGTCAAAGTAGAATAACATGCCCGCCAAAACTCTTTCAGTTGTCAGTTTTCAGTTTAACAAGTATTATATTATGTCAGCGTGTTTCTAAACTGTTACCAGTATACTGGCCTAATCGCTTAGGCCAATGATCGCTTAGGCGTATGCTCTTCGTGAAATTTAAACTAGAGGGACGAAGCAAAAAAAACATACTAATATATGGAAATATATAAATACATACAGTTTTATGTTAATATTGTGGCAGCTACTGCAACTTAGAACAATGTATTAGTATAGTATAGTATCTATAAACATGTGAATCAGATAATAAAAATTTCATATATAAATTAAATAGGTACCTAATAAAATATAATATTACATTGTACATAGACTACGCCGCCAAATTTAATTGCGCACTACTTTTTCGGGCAGATTTTGTATGGAATAATATTTCATTGTTGGCGACACCGGCAGTCTCCCTGTAAACACGCGTAATCTGTGGTCGTTACCTATATAAGGTCTTGATGTAATTTATTGTTAGTCAGTCGAAATAATAACTCGTAACAGTGAGTCGAAATAATACCTCATAACAGTCGCGCGTGAAATACTAGTTACCTATCGTTATTAATTGTTAGTGTGCATGTTAGCTTTCTCGTACTTGCGGTAATAGATCGAATTGTAACCATTGTAAAGTAACTTCAATCCTTAGACAATTATTGTGTCTGTGTGTGTACAAACTAAGTGTAATTATATTAATAAACTAAGTGGTTCCGTAATCCTGCATTTTTATTTGAACTGTAACGTAGGTACCTAACAAGTACCTTACAATATTATGCTAACGGAAACTAAGTTTAAGATATTTTGATTTATGTCACACTTGACAGGACACTGAGATTTTTAGAAACACAACCCATATGTAGTCAGTGATGCCAACCTGCAGATAATTTCAGATCGGTGGGGAACCAATAGAAAATCTAGAAGTGTCTATCGTCGCGCCGTCTGGTGGAGATCAAAAAAAAGAAAACAACCCATTTTAGGAAAATAATACAAAAACACAACATCACTCCTCCACATTCCCGGCAAAACTCGACATTTAATTTAAGGCGAGGACTTATCTCAATTCCAAACGATAATCTTGCACACATCCAAAGACCAAGCGTGTACGCATCGCAATAAGATTCCTTTTAGCTTAGCATAAAATTGTAGTTTCTAGGGGCGGATCTTCTCTATTTTTCATGTGTTTTTTAAATATCTTTCTAAATAAATATTAAGAAAAAAGATTATTCGTTTCAGACATTTTTAAAATAGATTCATTAACAATTTATTAAAATAAAATGTAAGTTATTCTTGTTAATACTTATATTTCGATGACAAAGAGTTTTGTCGGAGGTGAGTTTGTAAATTAATTACAGCGAAAGTATTATTTTTTATTAAAAATGTTTTTGATTTAAACCCTTTTAAATATTAATATTGTGCTCTATATCTCATATTTTTTTACATTTCGTTATTATATTGGAACTAGGTAAATCGGGTATCAAGAAATAACAAAATGGGGTTTCAGCCCGCCTTAAGCTTTTTAGTTTTTAAGAAAAAGTGGAACGTCCATGAAAACAATCAAAAGGAATAAAAATGCGAAGTGTTTAGTCGTTCGCTTAGCGGATGAATAACATAAAATAATCGTCCCATATTATCTATCCGAATTCCGATGTATAAAATAACTTAATTTCGCGAAGCCGACGACGACGACGCGAAGCCGTTTTGTTCGATTCTTGGAGCGAGGGAAAGGGCCCAAGTAGGGGGGCTCGGGGGGCGAAGCCCCCCGCATAGTAATCAAATCTAAAATAATGTATAAGATCTAAAATAATGTAGTAGATCGAATTGTAACCATTGTAAAGTAACTTCAATCCTTAGACATTTATTGTGTCTGTGTGTGTACAAACTAAGTGTAATTATATTAATAAACTAAGTGGTTCCGTAATCCTGCATTTTTATTTGAACTGTAACGTAGGTACCTAACAAGTACCTTACAATATTATGCTAACGGAAACTAAGTTTAAGATATTTTGATTTATGTCACACTTGACAGGACACTGAGATTTTTAGAAACACAACCCATATGTAGTCAGTGATGCCAACCTGCAGTTTAAAACTAAAATAATGTGTTGTTTTCCTTGAGATATTCACATTAACCCTTAACCATACGTACGTACTGTGGGAGTTGGAACCCCTGCTAAAAACATACGATAACTATAAATAGAAAGTGGGAGACAAATATTAATTTAAACAATTGTATTTAGACACTACTAAACTCTTTATTTATAAAATAAAAACATGAATATCAACAATACTTTTCAAATAATACAGCATATTTGGTACAATCTCGTGTTTTTGGCTTACCCACTAACACTTTCAGAAAATAATTTCTAAAAAAATTATGAAATTGCACTGACATATAAGTACTACGTACTAGACTTGACACCGCAACGCAATGCTTCACTGACCTCCATTATACAATGTATAATGGAGGTCAGTGCAATGCTTGGTCACATTCAACAGAATCTATATAGCCGCAGCCACTGACCTCCATTATACAAGTACGCTGGACTAGTGATACCCTTTGAAATGACAGCTATTTTTTGTGCCTATTTGAAGCGGAATCAGCTCCCCCAGTGGGAGGGATAGGAACTAAATTTGACGTAAAAACACAGAATACAAATTACTCACGGACGTAAGAATGACGTTTTAAGGTCGCCATATTGGCGCTGATAGCAGTAGTGGGAGTATTTGGAACTAATAATAGTGATGACAACCAATAACGACTAAGCGGCCATTTGCAAGTTACGTCAAATTTAGTTCTCTTCCCTCTCACCGGGGGTGCTGATTCCGCTTCAAATAGGCACAAAAAAAAGTGGGTATCATAGGTCCAGCGTACTTGTATAATGGAGGTCAGTGGCCGCAGCGCACTTAGTCGGCCGCAAACTCTTCTGCGCACTAGACGTATGACATTTATAAAAAAAACAAAATAAAAGTCACAAAAATGCCGTGGTGTGTCTTAAGATACTGTAAAAATAATTCCAAAAACACTTCCAAATGCGACGGAATAACATTTCATCGGTAAGTATTCTTATTTAATTATTTTCAATTAAAATACGAACATTAAATTTCTAGGCGAAGACGCGCGCCATTTCGCATTGTCATAGAGTATTAGATTCAGAGGGGAATGTAGGCAGAATACAGATATCTATGATGAGACGACGATGAATGAAGTATTCACGTATACGAGTTTGAATTTTGGTAATATAAATACGGTATTACGTGTACATTATACATGCGTACATTATAATTGTATTTATAAATATTTAAGTAATTTAAATAAGGTAAGTATGTAGTGGACTTTGGGGCCATACTTATTATAATATAATTATTGTCTGTCTGTCTATCCGTCCGTCTGTCGGTCTGTCCGCCCATCTGTCTGTCTGTCCGTCTGTCCGTCTGTCTGACCGTCCGTCTATCTGTCTGTCTCTCTCTGTGTCTGTTACCTCTTCACGCCCAAGCCGCTGTAACGGTTTTGCAAAATTTTGGTATGTAATATTTTGGTTTTTGACCGACTTCCAAAAAAGGAGGTAATACGTTTGGCTGTATGTATGTTTATTTTTATTATTTTTGTATGTTCAACGATTACTCAGCCGTTTGTGGTCCGATTTTCGAAATCCTTGGTACGGAGATAACTCGACCGTTTGTAGCTCCAAAACTGGGGGGTTTGTATAAGTACTCGTATGGCCGCCAGGTACGGAGTTAACTCGACCGAGTTGTACTCACCTTTGAAATTTTCGGAATTTTGAGACTACGTCATATTCTATTCTCGGCAATTTGCGAAATGTTTCTTCGGAGTGATGCCTTCGGAGTAGAGTGATGATAATGATGTTTTTTAACTGACTTCCAAAAAGGAGGAGGTTATATATTTTGTATGTTCAACGATCACTTCGCCGTTTGTGGACCGATTTTCAAGATTTTTTTCGCTATTGTATCGGGTTTAATCCGAATTTGATATCATGTTCATAAAAAAGGTGACTTGATGATGGGATCCATAAGTAATCGAGGGAATTCCTCGCTATTTATACTAAAACCCCATTTATCTGGATGATATTGTGATTTTGATTCATAATCAGAATTCTGAAGTATTTCAAATGGAAACTTATAGTGATTTTGGATAAATAATTAAGTATTTCAAGTAAATCATACCAAAAAGTCAGATTTCGCACCAAGATATACCAAGGTTCGAAGGTGGTGAACAGATCTCCGGCCTCCTTATAGATACATGTTTGGAGGTTTCTACGTTGTTTTAAGAATTGAAGGCATATGCTAATGGTACATTAGATTAATCATTATCATCGTCAAGACACAAGTCTGTGCGTTCACCACTTAAAAGTAAGGCCAAGTTAGCCTCGAAGAATCTTGGTGTTCTTAATAGAGCGAAACAGTATTTCAGTCCGGACCAACGCCTACAACTCTGTAAGGCGCAGGTTCGGCCTCATATTATGGTGCGCCAAAATACCAACTACTCCCTCTGGATCGTATCCAACGATGTACGCTGCCTAATAAGTGCTATTGTGTATTATTGTACGAGTATTGAATTTGAACGAAGGGCCGCTCGAATTGTTGACTGCCATAGTGTTTTAAATAGGCTGGACCTCTTTGAATTGTGCCGAGATGTAGCTTTGCTCTGCATCCTCTATCAGTTGTATTACGGGGAGTGCTCTGAGGACCATCCCATCACCTTGATAAGTGGCGGTCTTCCACCGTGCATTTTTCGCGTAACTTTCTTCCGCGCACTGCAAAACTGTGGAACGAACTATCGCCAGAAGCATTTTAAGAAGAAGGCATATTCCCATGCATCTGCAGCTCTTCTGACGTTACGAGTGCCCATGGGCGACGGTTGTTGCTTTCCATCAGGTGACCCGTTTGCTCGTTTGCCCCGTTATTTTATATTAAAAAATCTAATTAACTTCTATGTCCTTGAGAAATCGTACTTGATGTTGATTAGTGAAAAAACCGTGTCTATATTTAGCGACTTGTTATATTATTATTTCGTTTATTTCTGCATGACTTAAAAGTTGGATTTCACTTAACCATTTTTAACTGAAATCCAATTCTTTAGTCATGCAGAAATAAACGAAACTTTGTTTGTATTCCCCTATCTTAGATGAGCCGCCATATTGGATGTAGAATGACATTACATTCGTTTTCGAGTTATTCTCAAAAAGTTCTTTCATTTAATATCCATACTTTATTATAGGACGGCATAGAAAATGACTATTCCGCTATCTTGGATGGTCGGCCATTTTATATTTATAGTGATGTCATACTGTATCGTGCATTGTCATTCAAACCAAACGTGTATACAAAATTTCTGCTCAATCTGTTAAAATATTATACGTACATACTTCGAAATTGAGTTCAAAAATTCCACCCGAACTTACATAATAATATGTACTAATATATTTAATAATATGTACATAATAATATACAGAGCAAGTTAAATAAAAGCTTTTAATAATGTTTAGTAAAAATCTTTGTTTTATTTTATCCACTTACTCAAATAGAGTCTGCGTTCATTCGAGTGTAGGCACAAAACTTTGTCACTTCTGCGGTACTGATCTATAGCCATCACCGCCCCGCCTCTCACCCCGCTCATGCCTCAAGTGCGACATGTTTTTTGTTTGCAATGGCGCCTCCAGTACGTAGTACATAATATCTCTATGTGAAATTGATAAGAAATCATTCTTACGTTTTTTTTATAATTAAATCAATAACTTATAATCTGTCAAGAAAGTGAAGAAATTAAAAAGTGGCAACATCGTAGTGTCATCCCTTTTTTCTTAGATTGATTTGAAAGGGATGACACTACAATGTTGCCACTTTTTAATGTCTTCACTTTTTTGACAGACTAAAAACGCAACACTAACGGCGCGAAGCCGTTTTGTTTTAGCAACTGATTGTTAGAGCGGGGGTAGCCAAGTAGGGGGCGCGGAGGGCGAAGTAATCAAACCAAATAAACCATCAAGTTATTATATTTATTCCGATAATATCGGACGAGTAAGCTATTTTATTCATACGATAATAATCGGACGAATAATTAAATTTAAATTCATCCGCTTACCGGACGACTAGCAACAAGGCTGGTGTTGTTGCTCGCATAGCCCGTAGTAGGGAGGCTCCCTACTACGGGCTATGCGCCTGCAGGCCACGCCCTACGGTCAACTCTTTTGGGTAGGATTTCCTCTTTTAAGTTTTAAGTAGGCTTTTATTAAGTGCATAAAATGTTTTAAACAGTTTTGTGTATAGTTTTATCACAGACCTTTTCCTTTTTCATTGAGTTTTATACAAATAAGCATCAATAAAAAATTTCAATTGTCATTTTACATCTGATTCAACTGTCAAACGAGTTTTGCCGGGAATGTGAAAGAGTGCGGTTGTGTTTTTGTATTATTTTCCTAAAATTGTGTTAACTAGGTTTTTAATGTGTAATATTGGTAGGATATTAACCATTAGATAATCGTTTTTATGCACAAGTGTAGGAAAGTGATGTAATATCCAGAAACGTGCTATTTTGTGTTCCCTCCAAAACTCCTTCGAAAGTTTCAGTAAAGCGTCTACCACTTTATTGAATCGACCGACTTGACTCCTTGACTGTATTGACTTTTACTTAGACTTTGACTAGACATTAGACCTGACGATATATGAAAACGATGCTAAAAATTGCACTATTATATAATAGAACATTGTTTCCCGCCATTTACTCGACACTGGCCATGGTTTTATAGCCGAAGTGCCTTAATAAGAAAAAAATAAAAATCGGCCAAGTGCGAGTTGTACTCGCGCATGAAGGGTTCCGTACCACTACAGAGCAAAAATAGGCTAAAAATTGAATTTTTTGTATGGGAGCCCCCCTCAATTATTTTATTTATTTAAATTTTATAATTAATTATTAAAGTACAAATACAATTAAGTATTTTGAGAACATTTCAATTGCCTATGTGTTGCCGTTATTGATTAAGAGCAAAAAAATAGCACGTTTGCTGTATGGGAATTGGGCCGTAAAAATAAAATAAATTAAATATTTAAGGGGGGCCTTAAATATTTAATTTATTTTATTTTTAGTATTTGTTGTTATAGCGGCAACACATATACACAATCTGTCAAAATTTCAGAAGTCTAGCTATAACGGTTCTTGAGTTACAGCCTGGTGACAGACAGACGGACAGACGGACAGACATCGAAGTCTTAGCATTAGGGTCCCGTTTTTACTCTTTGGGTACTGAACCCTAAAAACAATGTCAAACGTCAAATAATGTCATTCATGTCATTTCTACTTTCAAATGTTCATTCAATATCGTAATCACTGAAAAACTAATTGTTATTATTTATTACTAAATATTATAAGAAAATCATTGCTATTTATCATTATTTTTTATTTATGTATGAAACATCAAGTACAATTATTTCTATTGTGTGAAACATTTCAAAATAAGTATGTATGATTACTAGACATGAGAAAGAAAAACACTTTCAAGATGGTTTATAAATTATAACTGTGCACATACTTTTTATAAGTAATTACATTTGAACCAAACAATCAACACGTTCTCATCATGCTCGTGAAAAAAGTAAGTATACTCTACTACTACTTTCTTGTCTTACTGTACATAGATTTTGTTTACTTACGTAAAAACACTTTGGTTTATAGGACTTTTGGTCATTACTGTGCAGAGGGCGAAAGAAAAAAATAGTCACTTTAGTTTTGATATTGTTATTTCTACTAAATGCAATGTTCTATGTAAGCATTGAATTATACAATACAATCAAGAAAAGAACTAACAACTCTTGGATGGACAGGTAATTTTAATTCATTCTTACATTTTATTTACAGTGAACCTTTTGAGTCTCGTTTGTCCATGATTCAGGGCCGGATTTATATTTTTTATGAGTATAGGTCACTTTAATTTTGCAGCCCCTATGTACAAACTGTTTCAATTGTAATTGTATAGTTGATTCAAAAGTTTTTTTTTATGACAATTGACAGTATTTGTAAAATTACTGTTATACCAGATAATACACATGTCATGGCTTGTTGATGCTAGAATTTTACCAATTGCCTTACTGTTTCAGCTTACGCTATGACCCAGATTCATATGTGGATAGCAGTGGTATGAGGGTCATAGTTGGACATTATGTAGGAGGAAACTCTGGCGGCTATCTCTCTGCTGGTAAGTGTTGGACTAAAAACTGAAAATTTGTAAAATATTATAATAAACTAGATATTCCGCACAGCTCCGCCCGCGTAAATAAGGTATTTGCAGGAACCGTACATATTAACTGGAAAAAGTAGCCTATGTCCTTCCCATTGGTTTACTCTATATCTATTCCAAATGACATAAAAATTGGTCATTTAGTTTGTGAAATAAGCGGAAATTATAATTTTCCGTTTTTTTTTTTTTTTTATTAAATAAGGGGGAAAACGAGCAAACGGTTCACCTGACGGAAAGCAACTACCGTCGCCCATGTGCACTCGCAACATCAGAAGAGCTGCAGGTACGTTGCCGGCCTTTTAAGAGGGAATACGCTCTCTTCTTGAAGGTTTGCAGGTCGTATAGGTCCGGAAATAATTTCTCCACATTTTGCAATGCTTCTTTGCTTCTATTGGTCGCAGCATGATGTTATATAGCCTAAAGCCTTCCTCCATAAATGGTCTATTGAACACAAAAATAATTTTTCAATTCAAACCAGTAGTTCCTGAGATTAGCGCTTTCAAACAAACAAACAAACAAACTCTTCAGCTTTATAATATTAAGTATAGATATAGTAAATTTATATATTCTGAACTAGATGTTGCCTGAAATTTTGTTATGCAGCTTTAGATTCTACTGAAACATAAATTATCTTATGTCTTGAAGTATTGATTGACGAATATGCTACATTTTATCTAAGTTAGTTTAGTGGCAATTAAATAATTATACACTTTTCTTGCACTTTTCCTCTTTATTATATTAGATTTTTTACCTGATGATGATTTTGTTGAAACTGGTCATGTAAAATAATAACTTTGTAAGAAATTTTATATAATAAAGTGGAAAAGTGCAAGAAAAGTGTATAATTATTTGATTGAACATGAATTTACACCAAGAAGTAACAGTACCAAAACCAATATCATGGTTTAGTGGCGTTGAAAGTTGAGTGATTAGCAAACATATCTATGGACGCTTCAAACATAAAAATCTCTATCTGCAGATAGCTACAAGCTAATCAAAATAATGAGTCCCATAATTTAAAAACTCAAAAACTCAAACTCAAAAATTTTTATTCAGAATAAATTTTTGCAAATATTTTCTGAAAGTCTACATGATGCTTACCACGGGTTCGGGAACTAACCCGGCGAGAAGAACCGGCGTAAGAAACTCGCACGGGGCACACTTTTTACTAAGAAAGTAGGAAAAATTTGTCTTTTGAAAATAAAATTTACAATGTTGTAACTTAAAATTATATACAACTAGCTGTGCCCCGCGGTGTTACCCGCGGTTTAAGTGATATATAATAAAAGACTATGAAAAGTACCAATAATAGGGTCAAAACGGGACGATACATGGTTCTATAATGGTTTATAGTAGTGATGATGATGATGATGATGAATATAATTTGCATAGTAGCATATGCTTTCCGTTCTTAAAACAACGTCGAAACTCCCAAACTTCTATCTATAAAGAGTCAGGAGTTCTCTCAGCACCTTCCGAACCATGGTATACCTTGGTGCAAAATCTTGATTGTTGGTAGCATATGCTTAGAATACTGCTCACGAAACCGAAGTCACCACATGTTTCCTTATAAATTTTGAGGAGTTCCCTCGATTTCTTATGGATCCCTTCATCAGGTCACCACTTTTATGAATATGGTACCAAATTGGGCTGATAATCTATACACCAAAAGAAAAATTTTGAAAATCGGTTCACAAACGGCGGAGTAATCGTTGAACATAAAAAAACAAACATAACACCTCCTCCATTTTGAAAGTCGGTTAAAATTGTAGCCTATGTGTTATCCTGATGTATAAGCTATATTATTGTAAAGTTTCATTAAAATCCGTTCAGTAGTTTTTGCGTGAAAGAGTAACAAACATCCATACATCCATACGTACATACATCCAAACTTTCGCCTTTATAATATTAGTAGGATATCAACATACATAATTGCAATAATTACAGTAGCCTTGCAAGCAGCCATCCTACTCCCAAGATGTGCCATAGTTTATGAAATCATTGACCTTATAATAAAAATTTTATACATGTTTTATGAAGCTTTGTGCCTCGATTCTCCATTTGGACTTGAGAAATTTATTGTATTTAATATATATTTTTCTTACAGAGACAATAAACTCCAACAACTACAACCCCATCAAGGGAGCCGGAGAGGGAGGGAGGCCCGTTCAGATGTCTCAGAGGGAGATAATCACGGCGAGGGAGCTATACTCCTTGCACTCCTACAATATACTAGTGAGTGACAAAATATCCATTAACAGAAGTCTTCCAGATATGAGAAGTGAGAGGTATGTAATAGAACCATATACCATTTTTTTAAGTATGTACACAGCAAATATCTATATAAGATCAGCTTATCTTTGTCTGGCATATTAAAAAAAATTAGGACCTTCAGGGATGGCAAACCTTTTCTTATCAACATTTTCTGAAAAAACCTTTCTGAAGAAGTCCTAAACGTGGCGTATAACTTTATTTTTATTCGGTGCATATTTCAAAATTTGCCTAATTTGGTGCATGTGATGTGTAACACAACATTTATAACCTTCATTGTTGGTAAAATAATTTCGATGCTAGTTTTGTGACCAGTAGCATGCTCCAAATTTCAAGTCACATGCCATTGGTTTGCAATCCCTGTCGCAGAACCATGACAAAGATTGACCTTTAATTAATAGTTATATCTTGTGTAAATATCTTTATAAGTAAGAGTTAAAGTTTTATTATAATGTAAAAGAAATGGGACACCATGATGATTCTTATTACCAATTAAAACTAGCTGGCCTAAAGATAACATCAATGGTTTTAATCTATGGATAGTTAAAATTTTGAACTCATTTAAATTCAATGTTAACTCCACAATACAAAACAAAGGGATAAATCTGATAATATTATAATTGCTGTGAATATTATGTTAAATAATATACTAATATGTACTATATATACTATCAGAGAGATTCATTTATAGGCAAACAATGCACCATGAATTCATGACTAATATTAACTGATATACCCTAGCAAAATAACGTAGATCTACTATCGATACTTTGATACTAATATTATAAATGCGAAAGTTTGTCTGTCTGTTACCTCTTCACGCCTAAGCCGCTGGAAAAATGTACGGTTCCCGCGCGATAAATAAATTTTGGCGCAACGGAGTTGCGGGCTTCATCTAGTCTGCCTATAAAAAATTCTCTGATAGTAATATCGGAAAATACTATTTTATAAGCCAATTGGATGTTATTATCCTAATCTGTCTATGTATGTTTCAGTTGTAAAAATGTGGTGTATGAGATAGAGAACCTGCCCACTGCCAGCGTAATAATTGTCTTCCATAACGAAGCCTGGTCTACACTCATGAGAACTGTGATGTCTGTTATATTAAGATCACCACCAGTATTGTTAAAAGAGGTAACATATTTTTAAAAATTATAAATACTCATTAGAGTATTTATAATTTTTATAAATAATTAATAAAAAATTTCTCAATGATCTTTGCATCTTTGTTGTTTAAAAGCTTACTTAAAAGCTAATAAAGGTTGTTGCCGCCAGTGATAAGCAGCAATGTTATGCGCGAAGAAAGTTAATTTTTGACTGATTTTTTAGTGCAGAAATAGTGATTTTTTGGTAGTGCCTAGGCCTCAGTGATAGAAATTAGCGTATATTTTAAAATTTACAAATGTCATATGATAACGGGAAATTTGGGGAACAATTAGCCAATCAGCGACCTTGACGTACGCGCGTAAATTTAATGTTCCCGTATCGATCAGCTGATTGGCGTAGGTATATTGACGTTTGTACCTACTCGCCGTCTTTACTCTATGACATCACAGATTATAATACCCAACAAAGGTAAACCATTGTTGCTGCCTTGTTGAATGTGCAAGAACAGCAACATAGCATAATTATCTTTTTTGCATTTGCAAAGATTTTGCTTTTTAGGGTTCCGTAGTCAACAAGGAACCCTTATAGTTTCGGTCTGTCCGTCCGTCTGTCCGCGGTTTTGCTCAGAGACTATAGGACCAACAAAGCTGTAATTCGGCATGAATGCAGATATTATTTTTTTTATGGGGTACACATCAAGCGGGGATGATTTTTTTTTCACGTCCACCCGACCGTGTGGGGTGTCGTTGGATAGGTTTTTTAAAAAGTAATTACGAGTATTCATAGATCATTTTCCGATTTAGGGATCCATTGGTGAAATATGAAGTTTTAAAGTGGAAAAAATCGTCAGAGTCCAGTGTCCTCCCCTTCTACCAGCTAAAAGGTTGCTTCTGGAAATGTGAAAAAATTCACGGGAGTAGGAAATATGCTGAATTTAAAAGGAAAACTATCATGGCTAAGAAAACTTCATAAGATTTTGAGTTATAGTCGATCAACTAAAAAAAATGTATTCGGCGAAGTATAAAGGAACTTTTCGTTCAAATTCCTTTGAATGTAACTGAGATGATGTTGTTATTAGTGTAAAACACGTTATAAATGTACGTTCATTGACCATACAAAAATTATCAAAAACTAGCGGTACTACGGAACCCTATTGCGCGTGGCCCGACACACACTTGGCCGGTTTTTCTTAGTACTTTAAACTTTTACTTAAGTTACATTAGCATTTTTTTTTGTAATCTTTATTTTACAGAGGCTTTTAACACTCAGTGTTAATGTCAGTCATTAGCAGATTTTACAACAATAATTGTACAACAACAGTATTGAAATAAAAGTTACTTTTTTCAGATTATTTTAGTAGATGACGCTAGCGATAGAAAGTACTTAGGTAAGGAGTTGGAGGATGCTGTATCTAGTTTGGACAAGGTGCAGATACTCCGGAGTGCGAACAGAACTGGGCTGGTTGGAGCGAGACTGATGGGCGCTAGAGCGGCCACGGGAAATGTGCTAGTGTTCCTGGATGCTCATTGTGAAGTGAGTAGCAATGCCGAATTTATATTTTTAGGGTTCCGTACCCAAAGGGTAAAAACGGGACCCTATTACTAAGACTTCGTTGTCTGTCCGTCTGTCCGTCAGTCCGTCCATCTGTCTGTCTCCAGGCTGTAACTCAAGAACCGCTATGGTTAGACTTCTGAAATTTTTACAGATTGTGTATATCTGTTGCCGCTATAACAAAAAATACTGAAAATAAAATAAAGTTAATATTTAAGGGGGGCTCCCATACAAGAAACGTGATTTTTTTGGCCTTTTTTGCTCATAATCAATAATGGTAACAGCTAGGCACTTGAAATTTTCACAAAATCCTTAGTTATATTTGTACTTTAGTAATTAATAATAAAATTAAAATAAAGTAAATATTTAAGGGGGGCTCCCATACAAAAAACACAATAATTTTTTGTCTACTTTCGCTCTATACCGGTACGGAACCCTTCGTGCGCGAGTCCGACTCGCACTTGGCCGATTATTTATGATTGTAGGTTATTTGATTTCCGCCGCCCCATGTACGAAATCTACCGGCCTGCTATGGACACTGCCGCCCCTAGGCCGCGGTCTATACATCCTATTTATAAATCCGGGCCTGCTGAATAGTGTTTAATTTGTAGGTCAATCACAACAACTTTTGCATGTCTACAATAGCTACCAATAATCTTATATATAAAATTCTCGTGTCACAATGTTAGTTACCGTACTCCTCCGAAACGGCTTTACTGATTTTTACCAAATTTTATATGCATATTCAGTAGGTCTGAGAATCGGCTACTGGCTACTTTTTATATTGATAAGTGCATTTGTTGAATAAATAATAGTAAATTATTACAACTCGAGACTGACAGCAAACATTGTTTGTGCGACGGGATAGCGATCGACGTTGCCATGGTGCCATAGTACTTATTAGTCACTTAAACAAAACTAATATTCTTTACAAATAAAGAACTACATTACAACTTCAAATACTTTATATGGCAAAAGAATGTTTGCCGGGACAGCTAGTATTTTATAATAGTTAACACGAGACCAGAGACTGCTATTTTCCAATAACAACCTGTCTGATCACTGATTTGCCAATAGCGTATCCACGTACGCGCACCCCTTATACTTATCGCCTTCCCTAAGGCTTCTTATACACGAACGGCACTTGACGCCAGCCGTCGACGCTTGCTGACGGCACCCGTCGACAAGTGCCGTTCGTCTGTAAGAGCGCTTAGAGACCTAAGAATCGAACACTGTTGCTTGCTTATTGGCATTGATAAGTAAACGTTTTTATTTGTTTTGATACTACAATAACTTTAATTTTTGTAAGTCTTCGGTGTTATTATATTTGTGACCAGATTGCTGTATTTTTGTTTGTCATTTACAAATCCACTTTTTCAGGTCACAACAGGATGGTTGGAGCCTCTTCTGGACAGGGCCGGTAGCGACGACGTTTTCATCTGCCCTCATATCGACCTTCTATCAGACGATACTCTAGCCTACACCAAAAGCATAGATGCCCACTGGGGCGCGTTCAGTTGGAGATTACATTTCCGGTGGCTGATGCCGAGCAACGAAGTCCTCATGATCAAAGCCAAAAACCCATCGAAATCGTACCCTACCCCTGCCATGGCTGGGGGGTTATTTGCCGTAAGGAAGAGCCTCTTCTGGCGTTTGGGAGGCTACGATGAAGGCATGGTGATATGGGGGGCGGAAAACTTGGAGTTGTCCTGGCGAGCTTGGCAGTGCGGCGCCAGAGTGGAAATAACGTCGTGCTCCCGAGTGGGGCATATATTCAGACGGCACAGCCCATATAAATACCCTGGTGGGGTTGCCAAGGTATTAAACTCGAATTTGGCCCGCGCAGCCACCGTTTGGATGGACGAGTGGGCGGACTTCTTCTTCAAATTCAACCCCTCAGTTGGCAACATCAGGGACAAACAAAACGTGGCGGAGCGATATGAGATAAGAAAGAATTTGAAGTGTAAAAGTTTCAAGTGGTATTTAGAGAACGTTTGGCCCCAACACTTCTTTCCGACGGACGAGAGGTGGTTTGGAAGGATTAAGAATGAGAAGGGCAGTTGCTTGGGTGTGGCTTCGGGCACACCAGGGTTGGGTGGCCCCGCCTCCGGAGTTGGTTGCGGTGGAGACGTGGATCTAGAGAGGCTGGTCGTTTACACCCCCGAAGGCAAAATCATGGCCGACGAAGGGTTATGTCTGGAGCAGGGGAACGGCCGAGCCGTTTGGAAGAGTTGCAGCGATAGTAAGAAGCAAATATGGGAGCAAAGCGGTCCAAGACTGAAGACGGTGGATGGTTTGTGTTTGAGTGTTGTGTTGAATGAGAGTAAGGACGGTATAGGAGATCCGTTGACATCGAATCGTTGTATGAATGATGATAAACAGATTTGGCATTTCGAGCGTGTGCCGTGGCGGTAATAGCCTATAGTGATATCATAGTACATTTTTTTTGAATTGGAGAGCTCACGGCCGATGGAAATGTCTCCAACGCTTATGAATTCTGATTAAAGACTTGGTACTTGATTTGATAAAAATATCGTCGTTGAAGTGCCAATACCTCCTAACTGTAGATGATTATTTTACAGGAGAAGGAAAATACGATTAGATTTTAGGCTTTACAGAATTTTTCTTTAATTTCTAATGAAATTATTCAACAAATACTTTTTTTTTATATAAATTACGATTTAAATAGTAATTAATATCACGTATTCTTGTAAAACCGTCAATTAGTAGATAATGATCTTGAAGTTGATTTAATCTTAAAAAATGTTAGTTGGGAGGCATTTCAACGGCAATATGTATAATAAAGTCTATTTTCCCACAAAAATTTGCTGTACAGACAGACAATAACATTAGTGGAAGGAAGATTCTATATTGCATGTGCAAAAGTCGATAATTAGAATGTAAGTGGCCACGGAAATGTTCGTCGACCGAGTGGTAAAAATCTTCCCAGAAAAAAAACTGCCCATTCCGAAATACTAAATCTAGATTTTTGAAATCTAACTCGAAATCGTTGTTGGCGGTATTTATATCTTCATGATGTGATATTTACATATTAGTTTTGTAGTTTATTGAACAAATTTTTAATTAGCAAGCTATATCAATATAATATTATAATATATTATAAAAGTATTCAAACAATACTCGAATATAATGTAACTATAATAAAACTAGGAATTGAATCTCAGTTGATTAAACCGTTTTAGGATTTATTTTGTTTTAAACATGATTTTTGATATAATATAATTTGAAGTGAAATTTTTATAGTACAAATTACAAAATCACTGAAATCATGACTCATATTATTGTATGTTATTATTAGGTTTTATATATTTTATCAGTATATTGATATTTACTAGAAGTTCGATGCAATGATAAAAGGTTGTTGAATCCGTTATCAACATTAGACTGACGTTTCATGATAAGCATATATTGTATGTAATCTTGGAGTATTTATAAATTGTTTGTTTGCTATTTATATGTCAATGTTATGATTCGAATATTTTTATTAGCTATCAGAATAGTAGCCAGTTAAATGAGAGCCAGTAGGCACATTAATAAGCTAAGTGTGATCACTACATAAGGTAAAAAAGATAGATTACAAAAGTTATGGCATCGAAACAACGCCTCTAGTGAGAAAATTGTGCAAAAATGTTGCAAAGAAGAAAAAACTTACTTATATCACTTTTATATTATGTTGTCGTCGTAGATTATGATTAGTTAGAGGTATTTATTTTATAATGACAAAATCGATGAGTACAATATTTTATAGTAAGTATAAAACCAATTTTACACAAATTGAAAGTAGTTAGGAAAATAATGTTGTGTGTAACAGTAACAAGCACAATGAATTTGAATAAAAATGTGTTAGTACAACATACTAAATATTGTGATTCATACCTTAAGTTAATATTGTATTAATATTTACAGTGATTGACTAATTTAGTGCAAATAACTTGCCATGTTTCTGTTTTGAATATTAATTCTACAGCTTAAAATGAAAAACAACGAAAACAGTGGATTTTCTGTAAAGATTTTCGTCATTTTTACACAGTATGGTTTTTATTAGTAAGCTGCTTTTTTATTCCTTTTAAGGGTTCCGTAGTCAAAAAGGAACCCTTATAGTTTCGGTCTGTCCGTCCGTCTGTCTGTCTGTCCGTCTGTCCGTCTGTCTGTCTGTCTCTCTGTCTGTCTGTCCGCGGTTTTGCTCAGAGACTATAGGACCTACAAAGCTGTTATTCGGCATGAATGCACATATTAATGGTGCCGACAAAATGGTACCTATATATAAAATCTTTAAAACAATTTTTTTATGGGACCTCCCCTACACATCAAGCGGGGATGAATTTTTTTTCGCGCCTACCCCATCGTGTGGGGTGTCGTTGGATAGGTTTTTTAAAAATATTACGAGTATTCATAGATCATTTTCCGATTTAGGGATCCATTTGTGAAATATGAAATTTCAAAGCGGAAAAAATTGTTCGAGTCCAGTGTCCCCCCTTCTACCAGCTAAACGGTTGCTTCTAGAAATGTGAAAAAATTCACGAGATTAGGAAATATGCTGAATTTAAAAGGAAAACTATCACGGCTAAGAAGACTTCATAAGTTGAGTAATAGTCGATCAACTAAAAAAAAAAAATGTATTCGGCCAAGTATAAAGGAACTTTTCGTTCAACTTCCTTTGAATGTAACTGAGATGATGTTGTTAGTAGTGTAAAACACGTTATAAATGTCCTGTCATTGACCAATCTAAAATTAGTGGTACTACGGAACCCTATATTGCGCGTGGCCCGACACGCACTTGACCGGTTTTTTTTATTTTTAGTAATTCTGAGTTTATAATTTCATTATATTCTCAATATATGTAGCAGCTTTTTTGTTTTCGAAATTATGCAAAACTTTGGTTATAGTTAGGAGTTCATTTTAGTGTTAAATTTGGTGTGTTCAATAATAATATCAAAATAACATTGACAAGACTAAATGCATTTAAAATTCTTGTTTATTGTACAGTCAGCAGAAAATGGCAGTTCTGTGAAATAAATAATTCTATGACTCAAAACTAGCACTGAATAATTAATAAAACAAGTTAAATAAATCCTTTACATTTTTAATCGATGTTAATGATTGATGTTCAACAAAAATTGTGAACATCATTTCAAACTTCACTACGGAAATATTTTACTGACTGTACTTTAAATATGATCTATTAATCTAGTCTATATCTTGTATTATTTTTCTAACGATCAATGTTAAAATTAAAATAAGGTTGTGTTTATCTAACAGGGAATGTAAAAAACATGTAACAATTCAAAATTGTATTCCTTTTCTTAATAAAAAATATTTCACATGTTTTTGTATTTATATTTTATACAAAGATACTGACTGGCTTGAACTTAGTCATTGGATAGATATTTTTTAAAGTTATGTCTAATGCATAAAGTTAGTATACCTAGCGGAATAGAGAAACAAAGGCCTGAGCAAGCGAGATGTCACTATCAATAACACTGCGTGGTAAAAAGAGACGTGTGATACATGACAGCAGGACTCTTTTTTTGACGTCCAGTCGGCACTTATCGGCACGTTGACAATTTAATCTCATAGAATTCATGTTCAATCATGCTTGTGTAAGTGTATACGTACACATATTTTACACACAGATGTAAACCAATTTCGGTTTCGTTTGACAGCTCGAGATTATTGCTCTATTCCGCTAGGTATATTAACTTTATGGTCTAATGTTACTTGTCTCTTTTACTTGCGTTCGAATATTTAACTGTCATGTTTCCACATTATTTTAGCGCATGACTGAGATGGCAATATTTTTGTTAGGAAGTAAAAGAGGCAGTATGGTTAGGCCTTATTCAAAGTTTATTCTTCTACCAAGTGACCTTAAAATATGGTTGCTGTTTTAACCCAAAAAAATTTTTTTATGAGTTACGAATACAGTCTTGGTCAAAATTATTATCTAAAGAACATGACTGCATCCATTACTCAATACGTAATTTTTTGTGGGTTTAACAGCGTCAAGATGTGGCAACAAAGTGTGTTAGCCAGTCATGCTACTAGTTTCACAAAAACTGCGCCCCCAGACTTAACCTAAAAGTTCAACTTAACATAAGTATTATAATACTACGACGTACCTACTTAACAACAATGTAAATATTTAACTACATAACAAAGTCCCTAACCTAATCATCTAAATACAAAATACAAAACAGCTACTAATAACACAAATGGAACTGTCAGTCTGTCTGTTCCATTACAGTTGTCCCCGTTGCAGATGAAGCAACGCGCGTCGCTGTGTCCACGTGCTCGCTCAACAGCCACCAGTCCCACACATACCGACTCCACTTGGACTCTTGGCACGCAGCCTTTAATTGTGTCCACTGTGTTGCCAACTGGAAAAATAATTTAGTGCTTGTTCAGACACAGCGGGAACCGCGCGGTTTGGACCCGCGTGGTTAAACCGCTCGCAGCTTATTACAATGGCGTTGTATTACAGCGTTCACACTTAACCGCTCGGTTTCTGCACGGGAACTGCGCGGTTCCCACTGTGTCTGAAGTCTGAACAAGCACTTAAAGGTTAACGCTCGACGGGAAAAAATATCAAGACAAAATATCAATATCAAAATATCAAGGCTTTACAGAAAAGAGAGTAGAGCTCTTGATGTGCTTAGCTGATTACGAAGTTACTGCTTTTTAGAGCCTTAATTGAAGATAGGGATTTTAAAGAATTTAGGGTTTACGAGTGTAATACCTCTGGTGTGGTATCCATGGGAGGCAATCGCTTACCATCATGAGAGCTATCTGCTCGTTTTTCGTTCAATTCGAACAAGCTTATATAAACTACTGCACAGATTTTGATAAATTTTGGCACAGATACAGAGTTTGCTAAGAGGGAAGACATAAGCTATTTTTCAATGCGGCAAACTACGGTTTCCGCTTTTATTGCGCGCATGGGCGTACCCAGGGGGGGGGAGGCGGCAGGGGAGGGGCAGCTGTCTCCCCCTGGAAGATAAAATAAATGTCAATTTTCCTGGCAAGTGGGAATTAAAAAGCAAAAACATATTACCTACTCTGCGACTGCCCCCCCCCCCCCCCCCCAGCTGAAATCCTGGGTACGCCCATGATTGCTCGTATAAATTCATCCAATACTACCGGGCCTGACGGACATCGTCCCGTCCGCGTCATTGCGGATAGCCACACATTCAGCGATACATTTTTATTTTTTATACTATAGATTAGGTACTAACATGATTTATTATCAGGCGTGGCCACCATCTTCAGGCACCTCATCTCGACTGGAATCCTGGAGTCAGTGGACGGTGGTGGATGACCCAGGTTGTGGATCCACTCCGCGCTCACCCACCTGCTGGGGTGACAGTCCACTGGGGAGCCAGGATATACGGTCTCCTGGGGGTGACAGCCGAGACATCGCTGGAAGAAGCAGCTCTCTGATGCCACTATAAGGTATTATTCCGAGTTGATAAGAGAACTTTAGGAATATTATGTACCTATCCTATGGGAAAGTCTGTCTGTTATATTTTTACGATGAATTAGCGGGGGATCAAACTCGTAAAGAAGAAAATATTTGCGTTCGAGTTTTAAAACCTTGTAAGTTGTAAGTACCTCAATATATTTTACGGTGAACATTGCCAAAAAGGAGTACAGTTTTTTTTTAAGTTGCCTATTCCGGAATCTCAAAAATTTATTTGCGTCTTTTCTGAAATTTTTAAACTTAAAAAAAAATATCTCTGTTTCGCTGTTGCCTTCTACTACCATCTATCCCATTTACTTATAAAGAAAGTAAAGCAATGAATAAGCTTTACAATGTTTTGTCTTTGTCTTTCAAGCGGCTATTCCAATGTCTAGACACAGACAAAAAATTTTGTTAACATTTTCAATACAAAGGAGGTATGAAATAGGTACGCCAACTTACCGAACGACACAAATGTAGCAACACTCAACAATAGCAACATTTAGCCGACTTCCAAAAAATGATATCTTTACAAACGAGCAGTGGACGCGTCTTTTCGACCACGGCTGCAGTTATCGTACTAATCTGTGCCACATTCTTTATCTACCACGTTATCAAAGGCAGTAAATTATTTTGATATTGTTAAACAAACGAATTAGAATCGGCATAGAAATTTTCCGCACGAAAATAACGCAGAGCGTCGACTTGTCTGCAAACACTACTAATTCTTGGCAGCTCGCACTGATTCTGTTTACGATTAGATACGTAAAATTTTATGAATCGTGTGCTGGATAGAAAATATGCCAACAAACGTTCACTTGTAAATCGCTCGATTGAGTTATAAAATGACGTCACTGAATTCGAGTTGTAGTTTTGAGTTCAGACTATTGAGGCGGAATTTGTTTTCGTTAAGCAATGATTTCTTTAGTAGCAAGGTAGGTAGCAAGTAAATAGAAAAGTTTATTTTATTTTGTTATATCAATAACAATGCGAGTCGTTTCCTGTGACTCCGTAGATGCAAATTAAATTTCGCGGGAACCGTAGTAAATACACTTTTTCGAAATAAAACGTAGTCCTAATGTAGAGTGTAGACGTAGGATTGTACCTAAAGAGTCATCAAAATCAATCATGAAGTTTCACAGTCTATATTTTGATGCTAACAAATCTTTCTTCTCTATAATATATAAATGATGATAATTTGATTAATTTGTTTCATTCACATGATTACAAGAGAAATCACGATTGCCAAACGAAACCGAAATTTTGTCTAGACATCAAGTGAAAACTTTCGTACGTGGAAATGGAGGCACGATCCATCGATACAATTTTTCTAAATAGGGCTGCGTGTTGCATATCTAGATGAAAATTGTCAAGGCAAAATGCCTTTTATTCTTTGGAGATAAAGTCGACACGGAAGCGTTAAATTGATGTTTAAATCTTCGCGAAGGCGACACGTTGCCGTGTTGGTATGCGTGCCTTTAAAAGTAGGGCCAGATCTACCATATTACTTTTTGGGCGTCCAGGGTAACGCGAATTAACCTGAAGAAACGAGGGGCTGAGTCAAGTCAAAGTAAAAAATTGACGATAACGCGAAATAACCTCTAGAAGTAGGTATTTTTATAAATTTGATCAGATCATGTGGTTTGCAGACCTGCGAATTCCACGATCAACTAACCCATTCAATTAATTTAATTTAAGTCTACGTTTTAGTGTTAGTACTTCCAACTGAGAGTTAAAATGTTATGGCTCTATGTGCCGCACTCAGAGACCAATCTTATTACCTAACTGTAATTAAATGAAGATTTTGACATAAGCCACATAAATTATCTGTCAAACTCTTCATTTATTTACAGTTAAGCAATAAATATTCGTCTCCGAGTGCAGCGGAGAGAGTAAGTACAGTAGACCCGCGTTAATCCGACAAAAGTTTTGCACGGCCGTGTCGGATTAGCGGATTTATCGGATTATAGAGTACTCCATACATTTTTACACATTACAATACCTTAAACTCATAATGTAAAGGTTTTATCTGAACTATAAATCATTTTCCTAGCTAGGTACTTATCAGCAAGCTGTAACCGTAACCGTTGCATACATCGTAACAAAAAAAATTACGTAAGTACTCAAACAAAGATTGGGCAAAATAATGTTTATGTACCTAAATTAACCAGTAATAGGCATGTCGGATTACAAGGGGCGCCGGATTAAATAGGGGCCGGATTAGCGGGTGTCTACTGTAGACTGTAGTATTAGCCCAGGGCCCCGCAAACTCACGGTCCGGCCCTGCTTCTAAAAGATATAAGATGAGATGGATGGCAGCCCTACCTCTGCCCACGTGACTGCGAAATTTATTTAGATCATCCCTAGCACGTGCACGAAAGCTGCGGCTTATTTGCTTATCTCTAAGTCTAATCGCTTGTTTTATAGTATATTATGTATATAGTTTATTTAAAGAAAATTTCATCATACGTTTGTAATCTACGAAATAAAATGAGAAACTTCCGAAATACGAAAGAGCATAGAGCCCGCTCCTTTATGTTAGTTGGCTAATAAAAATGATATAGTCTAGTTACAATACAAGACTTTAAGAGTGTAGTATATTATCCTTGTATATATATTTTTGTCAAAAATTTTAAATACTGTACTAAATTTATGCCAAAATGTGGCTGTATGATGAATTATTATGATATTTGATGAACATAAACATTATTTTATCAGGATTACTGATATATTAGAACATTTTGACTCGCCCACATTAGATGCGGCATTCAATAAAGAGCTGTCTTAATCATTTAATAGTATTTAAATATCGGTAGCGGCAAACTTTTAAAGGTGATTCGATGTATTCGGGCAGAGCATTAAGAGATCGATAAATCGACCAAGAGCGTCGATAAGACAGTCATCACTACATTAAAATATTTTTTATTATCTTTGACAATTTGTTAATGCCACGAGTGAGCTTCCGGTTGTTTTGAATGGCTGTTTTGGGGTTCTGTGTGGTAAGTTCAAGATTTGTAAATTGTAAGGCCAGGGCATAGACTGGGGCAATGCAGGCTGAGGATTCAGGCAGGATTCTGAGTCTCCTGTTTTGTTTTTTAGAACCTCATTTTTTCATACAAGTTCTTTTTGATAAATATTGTACTAGAATTCGTACAATTTAACTATTTAAAATAATCCGAGACAGACAACACGATCTCAGTGAAAAATATAATATTAAATACTACATTAACCAAAAATAATAAGTAATTCGTCTCAAGTATACGCCTTTTTTCGCCTACTACGGGATTCTAGTCAATTATAGAAGGTTGAAGGATTACGCTACCGACTTTTTTTTTAAATATGTAAATAAAATGTAGCTATAACCCGCCTTCTATACAGAACCCACAACATAGTAAATGTCGCATACTTCATGGTGTTTAATTTTTGTTTTATTAGATTAATTATCACTGTTTGATTGAGCTACTGAGCGGGCAGCGGCGTCTTTGACCATCGCAAATTAAATTTTAATTAAGGTCTCCGTAACGGGACTCGCGAATTTCGTACATAAATTTTATCTAAGTAATTGGACCGAGAGATACGTAGGATTTTTTAATGTTTACTTTAAATGTTAACAGAGCAAATTAAAGAGAAGAACTGCTTTAGAACGGGCTTCAGGTGGTTTTAAAGTTAAAATTTGCCTATTTAAGTATTCAACCTTGACATTTTTTCTGAAAAGATCATCTACAAGGTTAGTTTGAGGTAATTTTTTTGTAAAATGTATTAAACAAAGTTAAAAAGTAATAAGAAAACCTAAAAAAAATCTCACTTTTTTGCTTATAACTTTTTTCATTTTTAATTTAGGATGAAAAGTTATATAAACATATTTGTAGGCAAAGTAACTTGCAACAAATTATATTCTGAAAATTTTTTTGTAAGACGTATAGTTTCCGAGTTATCGCGAAAATAGTGTTGTCACCCTTTTTTTTCAAGATCGCGGCCGGGGGACAAGGGTGGTGACCCCACAAAATTGAGGAGCTTCTATTGACCCCCTCAACATATTATCCCAAAAATAAAATTGCGTCCTCTAATAAATGCAAAGCTCATGTAACATTTCAATGGACTATGATGCTCTTGGAATTTTGCGAATGCCAAAACGTTTGACTTGACACAGTGACACCATCAACGATGTTAATATACTTAAAATCACACGTCCTAATCTTAGTTACCACCTGCTGAACCTACTAACTGTACAGTTACAGACTACAGTAAGATGTCCTTTATTACTCAGATGCAGAGGCGTAGCTACCGCCGTAACTGCCGTATTAATTATACGGGCCCCCTGGGCCACGGGGCCCCCATTTTATCAATTTTTGTTTTGTGAGAAATCTTTCCCCTTTTCTAAGGGCCTTCAAACAAATTATTATACGGGGCCCCGCCAAGGCATATGCTACGCTTCTGCTTAGATGGATAAAATAGTCATATCCTAAGATCAGGTTATTGTAAATAATAATATTATTATGCTATGTGACAATTAATTATAACTGTTATGTTTTACATAACGCTGCAAAGAATAATTTATTTTCAGAGCCGCAATATAATAAACTGCCTTCTCTCAATCGATGTTATTAATTGAACCAATGTAAAAAAAACACTCGAAAATCTAGAATTTCGTTACATAACATTCGTGAATCGTGTGAATGGGAGTTTTTACGGTAGTTTAGGAGTTTCATGTCTGGTTTCCATGTGTCAGAGCGATTGTGATCACGGCAATAAATATAATCCGTTCGCGTGACTGACTGAAAATCTGGAATCAAGGAAATCGGCCTGATCTACGCCACTTCCAATTGCGTAATATATTCAGAATGTGAGTGGGTTTTTTCTGACTGAGCCAAAAGGGGTTATGTTTTTCGTCTTATTTTGGTCTTTTATTGGGTGTGTTTCCATTGTCGATTAGAATTTGAGTTTGAGCTTGAGAGAGTCGTTATATTCGTCTTAGCCATGGGAGTGACACTGGGTATTTCTTGAGAGTCAGATTGGGTTATTTTATTGTTTTTAATTAATACTAAAAAAAATCATTACGTTCTGCTAGACTGCTACATGATCCTGAAATGATGAGGTACTTTAGTATATTTGCGCGTTTGCGCATAACAAAATCAAAGGCGCAATTTTAATTAAGTTATTTGTAAAAAACCTAATATTACGCACATATTACGCATAATTTATTCGTTTAACTGTCACGCCATTTTCGAAAAATTTTCAATTTTCGAAAATGGCGTGACGGTTTAACGAATATTAAACGCATTCTATCAGATTTTAGAACATGACACTCACACTGACACAGTTATTTGCAACTCTGTTTTAAGCGTGTCCCAGACAGACGCGGCCTGCGGTGGCGATCTGCTGTTGCCTTCTTGCTTGACCGTGATAACAATACACTGCCGCGGCCGCGGTGGCGGTCTTTCTAACCTACGGCGGCACATTAGCTCTCGAGTCTCACCTGCGAGTGGACGTTAGTAATGGCCAATCGTAACAAAGTTTTATTGCTTTTATTGGCGCTTGAAGAAGATGAAAGAAAAAGGTAAGTTCAAAGTAATAAAAGCACAGTTTAGAAAAAAAAAAAAATTACTAACGTCGTTGTATTTAATATTTTGGTTATTCTTTTCAGAAAACGAGAATTGAGGGTGATGAAATGAAATTAAAAAGGAACGGCAGTAACATGGGGAATTATAGACATAGGCATAATTTATAGGCATAATTTCACGCGGTACACGCGGCCTGTTGTAAATATTTACAACTGATCGCGTAATGGCCGCCTCATGTCCGCGCGCTCATTCACACAGAAGCGGTGGCAGAGGGGGCGGGGCTTGCGGCCGCGGTAAGCCGTGCTGTGACCGCGTCCAGGCCGCGTGTGTCTATGTCGTTCCTAGAACTCTCAAGTCATCCAACTGACCGCCACGCCACCGCCACCGAAGGCCGCGTTTGTCTGGGACACGCTTTATTGTTTACGTTGTAAGAAGTGTAGGAGAGAAACAATATAAGCTGGCTTATATTATTTATTATATTAGGTCATATTATTACAACGCACATTTTGGGCGTTTGACAGATGAGGGGATATACTCAAGCCATTTTTTAAATAAGATTTAATAATTCTAATTTCAAATTATACACAGATAACTATGTGTAGGTATAATTTGAAATTAGAATTATTAAATCTTATTTAAAAAATGGCTTGAGTATATCCCCTCATCTGTCAAACGCCCAAAATGTGCGTTGTAATAATATGACCTAATATAATAAATAATATAAGCCAGCTTATATTGTTTCTCTCCTACACTTCTTACAACGTAAACAATAAAGCGTGTCCCAGACAGACGCGGCCTGCGGTGGCGGTAGCGGTGGCGGTCAGTTGGATGACTTGAGAGTTCTAGGAACGACATAGACACACGCGACCTGGACGCGGTCACAGCACGGCTTACCGTATTTTTTTACACTGTAACAGTATATTGGTAATAATTAACAGTGAATAATCACTGTTAATTATTACCAATATACTGTTACAGTGTAAAAAAATACTTTGGCTTTGTAAAATTAACTATAGGTTTACCAGAATCTGATGGCAATTTTTGACAGCAGATTTTCAAAAAATATCCTTGATCATTGGATATTTTTTTTATATTTGCATGTTTAACACACAGAATCAGCCGCTATAAGAAAAAATAAGGATCAAAATGTTTTATTCCAATTACCCCGGTATTGCTACAGTCAATTTATTTTCTCACTTTTTGTCATCAGATTCTATAAAATATTTATTGTTCATGTTAGTATTATACTTGGAAGGAACTTTGTACCAAATTGCAACAAATTCCATGAAGCTTGCAACCCAATATGTTTTGAAAATTATTAAATTAAAATCTACCTACACCTGCTAATAATTTCAGTCCGGAGACTTAGGTATTAATAATAATTGTGAAAACAGTGAAAATAGTGCAAGAAGGTTGTGTTTTATTAATGTTGAGCAGTGTAAATATTTAACTATAGCGGTACAATTCCGCAACTTTATTGAACAAGTGTCAATTATAAAATCATTGGGCGGCGATATGTGGTAATAAGTAATCTGTTTATGGGCAAATACCTTACACATAAGTCAGTTTAACCACATACACATAAAACGCGATGGGTACTAAATTGGCTAAAAATCGGAGGCGCGAAAATTGTTGGACCGTTTAAAGTGTCGTTAAAGGCTGTCCGGGAGAAATATTGTAATCACCAGCCTATGGGCTTTCACATAGAACCGCGTTGTCGCTGCGTAAACGGTTTATACCTAGTATGTAAAAGAAAACATAAAATCGCGCTTGTCGTATAGAATTAATTTTATTTTCTTTTCAGTATTTGTGGTTATAACGATTTTCCAAACATAATCTTACAATTATGTTCTTTGCTTTGCATATTTTAGCCGAATCGCGATGTTGTGTGCAAGCCTTTCAAGGCTATTTATGGGATGTGAAGGCCCCATTATTTTCCTTCATTACCGAGAAAGGGTGTTTTACAAATACGGTGTTACAAGTCTGAAATTAATTTTATATAGTAAATACAATGTTCTCGAAAATCGATAAATATCTATGCAAATTTGACGGCTCGCTCTTCTGAACACAATATTGCTCCTTCTGGGTATACGAACATTTTAAATTTTAACACCCACTTTTACCACATCTCCTTCAAAATTTCATAGATTTTCTACCAATCTTCCTTGATGTCCAGCTTTTAAATCCGCTGTAGGTAGGGCTTCACACGAGACGAGAGTAAGCGAGAATAAAAAAATCTCGTCTCGGTCTCGTCAATCCTCAAAAAATTGAGTCTCGTTCAAGTCTCGGTCTCGTCTCGTTACCAGTTGTCTCGTCTCGTCTCGCTTGTTGTCAACCCATTGATCTTTTAAAAAAAATCATTCAAACTTAACATAAAAATCTGCGAGGATAAATATTCATGATAAGAGATGGGTTACTATAAGAAGCGTGAACAAATTGAAGTAAAAAATATGTGGAAATTGCTTGCTATTCTGATCAATGCAACAATGATCATAGCTTATGAAATGGATCCAGTTTGGTAATTCCTGCTCGTATTTCTTTTTAACCTGTTCTTGTTTTTTAGGGTTCCGTAGCCAAATGGCAAAAACAGAACCCTTACAGATTCGTCATGTCTGTCTGTCTGTCTGTCTGTCCGTCCGTATGTCACAGCCACTTTTCTCCGAAAATATAAGAGCTATACTATTGAAACTTCGTAAGTAGATGTAGTCTGTGAACCGCATTAAGATTTTGATACAAAAATGGAAAAAATATTAAAAATTTTAGGGGTTCCCATAGGTACAACTGAAACAAAAAAAAATTTTTTCATCTTACCTATGCGGGTATCTATGGATAGGTCTTCAAAAATCATATTACATTTCTATTCTTCTTTCTTTAGTTCTAATATCATTTTTTTCTAACCTGAATAGTTTGCGATAGAGACTCTTCCAAAGTGGTAAAATGTGTTTCCCGCCCCCCCCCCCCCCCTCTAACTTCTAAAGTAGGGGCATGATAAGTTTAAAAAAATATATATGATGTACATTACTATAAAAACCACCAACGAAAATTGGTTTGAACGAGATCTAGCAAGTAGTTCTTTTTTTATACGTCGTAAATGATAAACCTTAATTTAACTTTCATTTAATCAACTGTAATATAAAAATAAATCAAAAACCTTTTAATTTCATAAAAATAAACATTATTGCTGCTGCGGAACCCTTCATGGGCGAGTCCAACTCGCACTTGGCCGATTTTTATTTTCTGCGACTTCCATGGGACTAGTAGTACTCAACCATTTTTTATACGGGCCATAATGGACCAAGAGCCTGCGATGGCCAGACCTTCCTCCGTTTCGTAAAGCTGAAAGTTTACCTGCTTGTGGCCTTTACAGAGGTAAGAACGACCAGCAACTATATTATAGTTTCAGTCGCGGTTACTTTAGCTGGTATTCAGTTTTGAAGGTCTACCTGACCTTCCAGAAAGAGTAAAGCTCAATTTCATAACTTATATTCTTCGCGGTAAGTGGAGGAATCTCGTCTTCCAGTGCCGAACATTTTTGATAGTTGCTTTCCACTGCTAGACACCCTCAAATACTTTAAGAAAGTTTAAGGGTGTCTGGCAGCTGTCAAAAATTCCCGGCACTGGAAGAAGAGATTGAGCTTTACTCTTTCTTGAAGGTCAGGTAGACCTTCAGAACTGGATACTTCCTAAAGTAACCGCGACCTAAATTCCATAGTTGCTGGTCGTTCTTACCTCTGTAAAGGCCAAAAACAGGTAAACTTTCAGCTTTACGAAACGGAGGAAGGTCTGGCCATCGTAGGCTCTTACTCGCTTTAGTCTTGGTGTGGCGCGCCTCTACCAACATTTTTTAAGGGTTCAAAAATAACGTTCTTCAAAATTAGCGATTTAAAAGTGGAAAACTTTCACCGTTCACGGTCTTTACGACGACTTTGCAAATCACCTGACACCTCTGATCAAGTCCCGGCTGGCCGCAGGTTGAGTATAGCTGCCTGGGGCCATCTCATATAGTTTGGGAAACCCTGGTCTATACAGAAGATTGTAAATGAATTTGTCGAGCAGATAAATTGAATTGGAGTTTTATGTAACCGCGATAAGATCGCTTCGTCTGCCGCCGGTGATTCAAATTGCGTTGCCATGACTACGCGCTTCAGGAATGAAAGGCTTAAATTATTTTTGTGTTAATTAAAGTCTGTTTGCAGTTTCTTTGCGATCGTGAGAAAAGGGCTCTCAGGGCTACAGGGTCGGATCAATCTTATAGCAGTTGTCATGTAGAACGGATTAATCTTATAGCACGGCCCTGTACTTTGGACAGCCCTGCTCTTCAATGTAAGATTTATATTTTGCACATTTCTGATTACAAAACTATTTCCGGGTAAAATAATATTACTTACAATTTGAAATATTTAATTTTCCGAACAATGTGATATTATAAATGTTATTTCATACTTCTATAATTTGGCATTTAGGTTTGTCGTTTGTGAACTTTATCAAAGGAAAATTAGTGATAACTCATTCGGAAAATCATTCGGATTTTTAATACTAAACGATTGTAGTATTCAAGGTTGCAGAACGATTTTATATCGATTCAGGTCCATAACTGTTCAATTATCGATATTAATTAATAACGATTTAACGCTACCAGAATATGGAAAAAACGTATTCGGCTTCTGTAGCTCCGATTTGGTTCGTGATTAATGACATTCGGATTTAATTCCATTAGCATTGAGATGTTATCTCCATCCAATTGATAAAATACAGTAATAGTATCAAATATCAATACCTACTTATACTTACGTTTTAATATACATGAGCCAAACATAGCATTTTACATGTTTTTTCTCTTTTAACACATTTTGATCTAAATTAGAGATGTTCCGATCATGACTTTGGCCGACTAGCCGACTAGCCGATTAGTCGGTTGCAAAGAAGCCAACTAATCGGCCGACTAGTCGGCCAAGCCGATCATGGTTTTGGATGTTTCCGTAACGTTTCATTTACTGCTGATTCGCGGGTAAATCGCATACGTCGGCTGCGAACGTGTCAGATCGTGTTTTGGTTATGTTAACGTCATGAATCATGATTTAGCTTTTTTTTAGCGCGGCGACCTAATCTAGTTAATTTCAAAATAATCAAGGTTTTTCTTAAATGTAATATCAATAATAGTAAAATAATAAAATTAAGCTGGATAGTTGGCGCTTTTTGTCGCCGACTACAAAAGTGGCCGGATAGTCGGCTTTACCGACTAGTCGGCACATCTCTAATCTAAATGTAAACATAAATCTATGGCCAGTCCAGTTAGACTGATAGAATTATTATACTACTAGATGACGCCCGCAACTCCGTTGCGCCAAAACTCGTTTATCGCGCGGGAACCGTACATTTTTCCGAGACAAAAAGTATCCTTTGTCCTTTCCCGGGACTCAAAGTATCTTCATGACAAATTTCAGCAAAATCGGTTCAGCGGTTTGAGCGTGAAGAGGTAATAGACAGACAGACAGACACACTTTTTAGTATGGAAGTATGGATATGGAAGTATGGAAGTATGGATGATTAAAATTGTTGTTTAATTTGAGACATAATTTTTATTTGCTTTACCATTTATTTCAGGCATCTAGGCCCATAATACATAATAATTTGTTAACTGTGCAAAAGAACTTTAATGATTGCACCTGTCCTTGCCTTTTCGCAAAAATGTAATATTATTTTTAGGTATTAAGTATTTTTTCCGACTTTCCAGAAGAGTTACAGCGCCATCTTATCAAAACTAATTGAATTGATTGTACGCAAAACGCAATGTCCTCCATAAACTAAAGTCGAGGCGCTCCGTGTTATCTATATATCTGCGACGGCGTATTCAAGTTAAATGCATTAATTATAATCATTTCTAATAATGACCGACATATTATATTCCGAGGCATAGACAATCTGACCGCGGTAAAGGGCATCGTTAACGGCTTGTTCGATACCAGAGAGAATAGAGTCGGTTATCTATGGAATGTAGCTGAGTCACCGACCGCACCTGATAGTAGCCCCTACACCCCGTCGAATACCAAATGGCAAATTGTACAATTCAGCTGTCCGCGTAGTAACTAGTATGCCACAGTATGCGACGGAATATTTCATCCTTTCGTGAGCTATGCTGACAGATTTTAGGGACTGACTTTACTTTGTCAATCTGTCTCCAATCTCCATCTATATATTATTCTGCTGCAACTACAGCCAAGCTAAGAGCCAGTCCACACGGCGCGTTGCGTCAGCGTTGCGTCGACGCAGCGCTGCCGTTGCGTTGTTTTACATACAAATAACCAAGGTGTTCACACGGCGCGCTGCGTCGTCGCAACGCACACATGACGGACAGCAGCCCCCGAGACGAAGCGGGAGGGGGTGTTGACGTTAAGACTGCTTCGTAATAACGCTGCGATGGCGCAACACCCGTGTGGCCGGCTATGCGTCAAACGGCAGCGCTGCAGTGTGCAGATAATCAGCTTTTAAAAAAAAATCAAAGCCCCGAAAAACATTGTAATATTTATTTTCATTAATTGTGTGGACAAATTCATGACATTGGGAAACTTCTTATAGAAAGTTAGAAACAGATACCTAATTGGGGCATTTCTCATAGAAACATAGAAGTCAAAAGTAATTCTTTCAGAGCTGCTACTTTGACTGTGAATTCTATACAGGGTGTAACAAAACAAAGTGATAATAGCAATTATTTTCTTACTTTTGTATGGAAAAACTCATGACGAAAAAATTTTGCTCTTTCTACGCTACTAATTTCACAGTGAACTCTATATTATAAGAAACACATACACACAATAAAGTATTATTTTGTTACCTTTATCTACGAATAATAATGTTACACCTGTGTAGTGTTTCTTCCTACAGATAGATAGGGATGGGATGATACATTCAAACCCAACGAGTGCTGTTCTTACACTGATTTATTAAGTAAAATGTTACAACGTTAATGAATGTAAACTGCTAACACAAAGCTCTCACTCAGCAATTAACCTAATACATAATTATTGTACTTTGTACAGCCTGTATAAGGGAACAGACACATCCTAAAGTATATTCACGCATTTACAGTAGCAGACCTACCGTTAGACTTGTTTATTACAATGAAAATTGAATTACTTTATACTTATCGACATGAATATACACAAACTTATCACCACGTACGCTTGCGGTATTCTGAATTTGATAACTTTTGATAGTTGCGTGGATTTATTTTGTGTTAACAATTGAAATTTCACATTTGTTCGGCCGAAATGAGTTTTGTGGTCGAACAATCGTCTGATGTACACAGAGACCTAATTTACCGTTATATTACAGATACGCTTTCGCATACTATCAATTTCAACAGTAGAACATCATTTACGGACTGATTGAAATCCACTGGAAACCCTACATTTACCTTCCATCGTCATGGTCGACTAACGTATTAAGTAGATTTATTTACTAATAAATGTGTAATTATTCTTTTATCTCGCAAGAACCGCGGATTTTCCGTTATTTTATGTGTACCTTCCCGGAACGCAGAGTATCTTCATACCCATCTTAATCAGTTCAAATGTGTTTTAGTCTAAAGAGAAACAGAGTTTGTCACACTTTAGCCTACATAATATAGAGGTAATATTAGTTGCAAACTACAGTATAAATTCTGAGGCCAAATTAAAGAGTTGCGGTTCGATTCCACGCTGACAACATGCTTATTTTATCGAGATATATTAGGTTCTATTTACACAAAAGTAACCTTATTTCCTTATTCAGGGCCGGATTTATATTTTTATGAGTATAGGCCTATGCCTATAGTCAATACATAGATCAAGCCTATACTCATAAAAAAAAAAATCCGGTCCGGCTTGATCTATGTCTGTGAGTATAGGCCACTTTCATTTCGCCGCCCCTATCTACGAACTCTGCCGCCATCCTTGGACTCTGCCGCCATCCTTGGACGCTGCCACCCATAGGCCATGGCCTATGGCCTATACTGCCAATACATAAATCCAGGGCCGTCTACAATTATTCGTTTTTCTAATTTCGTCACCATCAAAGCGTCTTTATAACATAGCTACAGGTATTTATAATATCGCTATGATAAATGACACTGAAAGGACATCTTATAGTATCATGTATTCGCCACTGGTGCTCTTGACTTTTTAATTTAAATCCGGATATTGAAGGGATACGCACTTGAATTTGTCTTTAAGTTCTCAAATTTCTAGCTCTCTACGTAATCGTGTAACAGACCGCTGGATATTTTTTATCAATGCCCAAAAATACTGTCTGACATTATGTAGAACTGTAATGTGAATATGTATGTGAGACCGCAAATTCCTAGGAATCGTTATGTATTTCGAGTGATCACAGAACACAGGATCCTGTTTGTTTGTGTGGGCGTCCTATGTTTACGGAGTTGATATTAATATATCAATTTTGTAAGACTTCAAACCCAACATAAGTCTAATTGAAATAAATTATTGACTCAGCCCGAGGACAGCTCTGACATGACTTTCATTTTCGAAGCTATACATTCCTGACTCAATCATAACAAGAAACTGTGCTACTTAAATATAAGTAAAGTCATAGTAGCTAAACATAGTATGGCGGCAGAAGTTTAAGTTGGCACTTTTGTATTTCGTTGTTCGATAATGTTTTGCAAATATTAACTAATAAATAGGTTCTACTTGGGTGGCTAAGCTTTACTATAAGTTTTATACTGTACTCGGCCAAACATGGCGGTAGCGGTCATTAACTCCCTGTCAAAAACTTGTCATTTGCTATATAAACCGCGATTGACAATGAAGTGTCAGATGTTGTCAATCGCGGCTTTGTATAGAAAATGACAAGTTTTTGACAGGGAGTCAATGACCGCTACCGCCATGTTTCGCCGAGTACAGTATAGTAGACTGCAATAATAAAACAACATCAAAAAGTTATCAGGGATAAGGCCTGGTTTGACTATGTTTTTTTAAACGTGCAGCTTTTCCAACGAAACAGATAAACCGTTACCCGATGTATACAAAATAAAATTTTAACATAGTAAGGTTGTTTAGCTTTAATTTTATTTACATTTGATATATAGAATTTTAACTCAGCCCCATATATTTTGCACATAATCTAAGTTCTCAGTATACGTCATAGAACTCATATGATATCAGACGTATGATATGTCGCACACGCTGGTTTTTCTCGCCGGGCTAGACTTGACGCTCAATAGTCAATACTATTATACAACATTAATGGTAAAAAATTCTAAGTTTAAGTCCGAGTCAAGATTAAACTGGCTCAGATGTTATCGGTATTATTGAATTGTAATTTGAGATAAGGCAATAATGAGATTAGGTAACAAACTAATTCACGACTGAGCACGACCTTTAGTCGACACGTCCGATTCCACCGATTACGAATCTTTAGTAATTAACGACGAACAATCGCTTAATTAAGACATGACACCTACGCGATTTATGCAAGGAATAAGGGTTCTTTATCGCGAGATTTAAACCCGATCGACAAGACGGCTCCACAACAAAAATCTTAGATTTATCAAGTTATGTGGGGTTGTAAGAGTTACGAAATTTTAATGACGGTATCTTAAAAACGTAGCGTGTGACAACCCTAATGGTACTCACAAGTTAGAAATTTTATTTTAGCGACAAGGCTCAAGGAATATTTTAAAGCATTTCTCTTGGACCTAGGGAATGATGATAATATGAAGTGCTTTGGTTAAAAAGTGTCTGAAGTATGCTTTCATTGAAAATCTGCCAATGATGACTAATACCTGATTTCTAAAGCTGGCTTCTCACGGCGTGTGATATCACAAGCCGCGCCGCGCCGAGCCAGCTCGTAGTGAGCCTGTGCGAGCCAACAGGCGAACCCGAGCCACCCCTTCACACGGCGCGTGGCTCGAGCGGGCGCGGCGCACGGCGCGGCTTGTGATATTACGCGCCGTGAGAAGGCACCTTAAGGTTATTTGACTGAAGTTTATCTATTTACTAACGCTTTTGACGTCATAATATTTACCCAATCAGCAAGGCTGTTGAAAGTAGATATACTCGTGTCAAAAAACCTCAGAAACTGGGCATTAGTAACAAGATGATACCCGCTACTCCGTTGTGAAATTGGTTTATCGTGCGGGAACCGTACATTTTCCGGGATAAAAAGTATCCTATAATCTTTTCCGGGACTCAAAGTATCTCTATACCTTTCAGCAAAATCGGTGCAGCGGTTTGGGCGTGAAGAAATACCAGATACAGACGGACAGATAGACAGACACACATTCGCACTAATAATATGAGTATGAATATATTATGCTACGAAGCTAATTCGTTCAGCATCTACTATACAGGCTACATACTCGTATTTATACCTGCCGTCCTAGCATACGCCAACGAGATATCTTGTGGATATCTCACTCTCGAGCGTAGTGATATTGTCGATATCGATATATATCTCTTTTTCCCTAACATGCGTACGTCGAGAGAAAAATTTCTCGTTCGTAGACTAGATTCACAGTAATAGGTATATATCGACAAACTACTCTTCTCATTTGTCAAAATCTTGACAATACTCAATAAAAAATATGTGTTGTCATGTTAGGGTTCGTAGACAAAAATAGCACAGATTAAAAAAAAGGATGTCATGTTAGGGTCAATAGAGATGAAGAGATAAACCAGTTAACATCGAGAAAACATGTAGACAAAATTTTCTCGTTTGCGCATCTTAGGCCGGCTAGGCAGTCGGCGATGTACATCCATGATCCAGGTCAGAGCAATATTGTGAGGTCGGCGCGTGGCTGACGAGGATTTATCAACTACCGGCCGGCAGCACGACCAGCCACTCTGTATATCATAGTTTTAAGGCACAGGCGGAAGCGGAATAGGAGTTAGGACTTAGGAAGTGGAATAGAATTGGCTGAAATAGTGCAAAACTGCACGAAGATCGCATTATTTATATAGAGCTAGAGTTAGTGCCGTAGTAAGCCTTAGTAAGAAGGTTAAAGTTTATATATTTTGAATTGAACAGCGAAGCCTTAAAAATTCTCGGCGCTTAATATAGCCCGGGCATACTATGGCCCGGGTGTTATGGTTTTGATAAAGCGTTAACTACACGTATAAGCTAAGATATTTAAACATTTCCAGAGTGGAATAGGTAATAACTCGGTTAGCAAAATTTTAATTTATATACATTCTAGACATTATGACTTTAAAGACTCACATAGATTATACACAAAACACATTTTAATATGTACTTCACAATACAAACAAGACTGGCTTCAATTCTTCATACAAATGGACATTTTACGAACGTTTTTGCAGTGTTCACCGGCCATGGTCGTAACGTTTTACGTTATTGAGATGACGTATCCTTAGATAATATTATGGCAATCGAATACACGGTAAACATTATAGTACATAATCTTATCCCTTGCAGCACTCCCAGCGCGGTCGGTTAGTTCTGTCGCTCCACCCTGCCCTACCGCGCGCTATCCGGGGTCATCAGCATTCTTCACGTGTAAACATTTATTATCACCCCTATTTACACTACCTTTATACACGTTTTAACCTCTCGCTAATTCGTAATGAGATTTAATTGCCGTGTTGTATACACGGGGGTTTGGATTGACTAATAGTGGAAAAGTTTAATGGCTCTGAGCTTGATTTATTTTTGTAAACTATTTAGTTGGTTACTTTTGTCTTGATAAATTTTATCAAATTAGATAGAAGCTATTCCAGTATTGGATGTACTAGAATACGATATTTTTATAAAAAGTGTGTAGGTATAGAAGTTATTTGATCCCCATTAACAAAGGAGGGACTTTTTATATCCCTTTACACATACAAACGACAAATACTTTTAAATATCATGGGTATTATTGTTTCTACTGTTTAAAAAATGCAATGGAATGCAATGGATGCAATGAATATAGATCTACAGACAGCGTTGCCAGTTTTTTTGTGCCAAGTCGGGACTTTGGAACTTCTAGAGTAAAAATACCGGGATTCTTCCATCAAAAGCGGGACATAGTAAAAAACGTATAAAATCAAAAGTTTTTCATCTTTTTATTTGACTTAAAATAACGTTTCCGTAACAACATATAGCAAAATTAGCCATAGAAAATCCACCCCTCTATCTCCCATTCTCTTAACTTCATTTTCTTTTCTTTCTCAGCACGCTGCACGTACGTTCGAGTTATCCCCGAAAAGCGGGACTGAGCCTGTCCCGTGCGGGACATTTAATTTTGATTAAAAATCGGGACGTCTGGCAACGCTGTCCACAGAGATAGTCCAAAAATTCCGTTATCACAGTCCATTCGGATTTATTTTTCATCGGATTTTCTATCCTTCTCGTCCTGATCTGATCCTTATGTTCTCTTTATAAAGGTCCAATCACAGGCACAATAATTCCAAACGCTCTGTAGTTGGGTACAAATAAATTTGTCCCTGGCGATAGGGCGAATACTTGGGCAACTTCACAATACGACAGTAACTTACTGCGACGATAGACCATTAGTCAGGGACAATAAGATAGCTGGAAATGATTGTTAATTGATTATAATTGATGCTTTTTATGAATCAAGAATGTGTATTTGAATTTTGATGAGAAAATCAAATCGGTGTGACGGTTAAAAAAGGTGTACAAAGCATCATTTTTGGGTACTTAACTTGTGCTCTATTTTGCCTGCTACATTTGCGATGGTTTGTAGACCAGTGATGTTTCATGGGACTATGTATCCATAATATTATGTAAGTAATCGAAACAAAACCCCTTTTAAAGTAGCCTTCCGGTTTTTTATTCTATATGTGTACAAAGTTTCATCAAAATCCAGTAGTTTCGATGGAAACTTACAAGCTTTTTCTCTTTATTTAATTAGTAGAGATTACACAAAAAGTAAACTACCTAATGGGCATGTCATTTATAATATCAAAGCATAGGTTACCAAAAAACATATATTAGGAGAAAATAAGAGAAACTGTAGAATATCCAGCATTCTCGAATCGACGTTGGAACGGGGATATTGTATTGGACAGTCTCTAGATGGTGTCGGCTGTCGATGTCGAGCTTTTTATGAGTTTTCCGCTGACCAGACTTCTGGAGTCTGGCATAATGAGGACTGACGGCTTGACAATGGAATTGTCCACTGGAAAGTAGCTCTTAAATCTATAAGTAAGTCTTGCAAAATATTGTAAATATACTGAACGAATTATAATTCTTTGAAATTAATTTTTAATTTGAATTGGAAAAAGTGTGATAATTTCTTTGTGTGATTAATTAATGTAACAGACTTGCAGCTCTAAAGAAGATTCTTTTTTTTAAAGATCTTTAATTTAGCGACCATCCATAAAGTACGTCACACGATTTTCATGATTTTTAGATTCCCCCTCCCCCCTTTTTTACATGGGGTATGTGGGACTCCTGCGTAGTCTACCCACTAAAACGGCAGAGTTGCGGGTACGATAGAACCTACTGCAACTCTACCAGCGATCGTCCACATTTTGCAGACCCGTCACCACCCTGCTACACGGGTATACCACGATGCGCTAAATGTCTACCCTAATTTACAATTTTACATCTAAAAATATCAAAACCACCTCGCTGATCGATGATATTTTAACAAAACATACAACGTTTCCGACCATTTCCTCAAGGAAAGCACAGATAATATACCGCTAGACGTCGCCTACACAAGTACGAGTCCTTGGAATAAATAATTGTTGTGCAGATTATCTGTGGTGAGATAACATCAGATAAGATATAGATAGTCCGGCTTGTTTAGCATTTGTAAATAATGCGAAATGAATATGTAGAACAACATATGTACATTGTACATGTTTAATGCGCTTTCATTATTGTGCCTAGGTTATCTGTGTTTTAGGTTCTGTGAGGTCGATAAAGGTATTTCTAGGTCTTAATATCTTGACTTTAAAATAGTGGTGAAACCCCGATTGAATAAAATACTAAGATAGCGGCCTTGTTTTAAAAGTAAAGTTTATATAAAGATGATCTAACGCACACACACACATCAAAGTACGCTTCTTCGCGTTATCTTTTGTATGTGATTTATCTGCCCATCGTAACAAGGTAGTTTGAATCGCAAAAAAAATAAAAAATTGCCTCATTTTGTTGTTCGTAGAACTCTATACCTTATATCTATCTAAATTCCAAAAAAAAAAACATTTTGTTAGAAATAAACTTATCCAGTCAGTATCTAGAGTACCAATTATTCTAACAGCCCATAAACAAAGTCATTACTGTTATCGAAATAGTAATCGATTTAAATCGATTTTTTGTAATAATTACGAGGCGAATAAAAAGTTGATTACCAGTAATTAAAGGAGACCACCTAGGCGACAGTAGTATGGCATCCCACAGCCGTTTCGAAGCGTTAAATTGTGGTCATACGTTTTTTGCAGAGAGCAAGGTAACGTAAAAACATACAGGCTAGTTAATTTCTGCAGGACACTAAACTAGCATCATTATAGAAATTAATCTGTGGACACATGGCTAACCTCTAATCCAGTGTTATAACATAACTAGGACAATTAATTGGTCCGACATCTTAATATGAAGCAATTTCTCTCATATTACGGATACAGTCAATGTTTTTATTTAATGTTCGAAAACTTTGAGTACCTCCGTTCTAGATAGAACCGAATCTAGATAGATACGGTAAACCGCCAATATCTTCACACAGGTACGCACACACTATGACCATGCTTCATGTGTCCATATTTTGTCAAAAGCTCAGATTATAGTACAAGGAAAATCCAATCTAATACCATAATAAACAGTTTATAAAGCTTATAAAAATAAACAAGTTGGTAGGTAATAGATTTTTATGTAACGGCAACACGAAGCAACGATGTCATTGAAAGTGATCTACATCTTGTATGAAATCTGAAAGACGTGACTCAATTCGAGTGTTGGCCGAAAATCGAAAGTGCGATAACAGGGCCGATGTGCGATTCGGTAAAAAATATCGGTGAGCCAAATCTGTGTTGCCCGATATAATAATTTACCAACATTTGCGGTATAATATCTTGTATTGTAGTAGGATATTTGAAGTTAACTAGCATTACAAGGGAAACCAGATTTACTTATGTTGTTTTTGTACACCGTCTTTTCATTTGTGCTGAAAATCAAATTCTACAAAAAATCCTGCACCTTCTCTTGAACCCAAGCATTTACCCACAATTGTCCATTGTCCACCTCTTTGCGGGCGTGTTGATTTGACTCGTTATTTAGCTTAATATTAAGACTCAAAAGTTCGATCCAGTCAAACGGGCTCATTTATCAAACTACAGTTCTTACTCACGCAATGGCAAACCAATTAAAATTTTTGTTGATCAATAGTTCAAACGAAGCTGCAGATGAAATGTATTTGGATATAGTAATAAAAACATTTTTCAGTATTTTGGCAATTTTTTTTAATGAGAGCTGGCAGCACAAAAATTTTACAATGCCCGGGGGACAATTAGGTAGGCTGAGCAGGAAATCGGCGTTTGTCATCATAACGCAAAAACGAATCACGAAGTTTGTGTTGCGTGAAATTAAAATGAGATTTTTTAATGATATCACTATGTACTTTTTGTGTGTGGTTGCATAACGACAATGGCACAGATACGTCTTGTGTTTGATCAGGAATTCCAAGTAGACACATTGTTAATTAATTTTTTGATTGAAAGTAATGTTGTCTTTTTCTTTTGCGTAGTTTTGACGACGCATGCTGTAGCTAAGAAATAAATCTTCAAATTGTAAGAGCGTACTTTTTCATACTTCGCCTGCAGCAATTTAATTTGTCATAGTATAGCATGTTATTATACCCTATTTTTGGGGGGCTAAAATGGTAACGTTTTGCAATTCCTCCAGAAAATGAATTGTCAAAACTGTCAAACTGACAAATGTCAAATTAGTACAAATTGTGCAAATTACTAGACATATGAATTGCAAGCAGAGTGATTTTTAAAAAACGAATCACAATTGTGATTTATTTTTTAAAAATCACTCTGCTTGCAATTCATATGTCTAGTAATTTGCACAATTTGTACTAATTTGACATTTGTCAGTTTGACAGTTTTGACAATTCATTTTCTAGATGAATTGTTGATGAATTGCAAAACGTTACCATTTTAGCCCCGCTGATGGTTAATAATATTTGCATCTATTTATGAGTGTTTTGCTAACCAATCACTGCCTTCTTAGCGTAGACTGCAATCAGCTCGACTATATACACAGTAATAAGGATATATTATGTGTAGTTAGGATAATGAAGTTGCAGGTTTTCGTATGTTTTTTGCAATGTGACTCGGCGAAACCGCTGCGGTGCAGAGACCACCCTGACCTTGCTGTTGCAAGTCAATTTGAGACAGATACACCTAGATATATTATTAAATCTAGATAGTTTAAAGTAAAATTATATAGCAAAGTTGCATAGGTATTACAAACCTGAAATTCAAATTGATGTTTAACATTCATGCCAGGCAAACAAAAGTTTTTAACCGAGTAAGTCTTTTCTGCGGTAAAAAAAATTGATGAAAATTTAGTTCCCCTTTAACCACTTTAAAAATTATATAAAAATCCTATTTCAGTGAAAGCTTTCATGATGATTGATGATGTTTCTAGCTTCAAATGTTAGGCCTGTACGTGTGTGTTGATCAAACAGTTTTGACACTTGTTTACATCCATTAAAGGAAAATAAATGTGAATAAATATCCATTTATTCACATTTATTTTCGTTTTCTCGCATCTAGTACATTGATAAATATCAATGTTTATACGACATAATTTATTTTACGTGTGAGTAGTGAGAATGTGCATTTTTACGTTGTCAGTGTTGGTCGAGGTCGGTTGTAAACGTTTAAATATTCGTGGAAAATTTTCTTTTTTTATGAGCACATTTTAATCATTAAGAATACGAGTAATAAGCCACAGAAAGTGCACACTGCACGTCGTATCTCTAAATGACATCTTAAAAGTTAAATCATTATGCAAAATGTTAACTTTTCAAAGTAGTGTAGTTTTATTTAAAAAAAAGTTGTTAATTAATTAAAATACTTATGTACCTATTGTCCCAAGCCCTAAGGCCTTAAATATCTTGGCACTTTGTCAATTTGTATTACATAATTATACAGAGAACGAAGTTAGACATCAAAAATGTATGAGATTTAACATAACGCTTCGTTAAGTGACTTGGCACTTGCGAAGCCTTATGTCAAATCCCATGTTCAAATCAAATCAAATAATTTTTAATCAAAGTTCTTCTTTTACAATATTCTTTTTGAACGACGTAACTAAGGTTCTAACCCGGTTCGGGAACTAACCCGGCGAGAAGAACCGTTCGATTTGTATCTTTGTTATCGAAACCTGCGTAAGTCTTTGGTGTAGATTTTTTTAATGAAATAAAAAGGCAAACGAGCAAAGGGGTCACCTGATGGAAAGCAACTACCATGGGCGTACCCAGGTGGGGGGCAGGGAGGGGCAGCTGCCCCCCCCTGGATCATGTTGACGTCCCTACTAAGTATCTTTAAGTATCTTATCTAGTACTTTTATCTATAAAATTCAAAATTAAGAAAACGAATTTTTGCCATTTGTTTGCAATACAATATTTTTACAACTAAAAATTATTAATTTTTTATTCTTTAACACCTATCTTATAAAAAATCTGATTTGCCCCCCCCTGGCCCAGAACCTGGGTACGCCCATGGCAACTACCGTCGCCCATGGAGACTCGCAACATCAGAAAAGTTACAGGAGCGTTTTAATTTATCGCGTTATTTGCAGCGATTCCACCAAACAGTGATTTTCCTTTCGAAGGAGCGAAGCAATTATTCGTTATTGTTGTTTGTTAGCAAAAAAACTGAGTCATCGGTGGTAAAAAAGAGCAATTTCGATTTCATTTTTAGTTCGGTGGCAGCACGTTGGTTCCGCACGATCGAGTAGACCTTGCCGAAGGATCCTGGGGCGATGTGACTGGCTATTGCGACCGCTGGACATTGATATCCAGCACGTACACTGCCATCATCATCATTATCATCATTTGGCGATGGTCATCATTTATCTGTAAAATCTATACATATAATAAAACTGTAGAAATGAAAATTCTGTACATTAAAGGTATTAAAAAAATAATAAGCGGGGGGTGTTACTACATTGCTATAGAAGCCAAAAATGTGGTTAGTTTTTTTTGTCTGTCTGTCTGTCTGTCTGTATGTTTGTTCCACTATCACACGAAAACTACTGATCCGATTTGAATGCGGTTTTCGCAGATATATTTGTCTTCTTCCAACTTAACATCTGGTGTATAAAAAAATTTCCCCCCACCCCTCTAAAGGGACGAAAGAGGGGGTCAGATTTTGTATAAGACTTTTGCTTTAACACGAAAACTACTGATCCGATTTGCATACGGTTTTCGCAGATATATTTGTCTTCTTCCAACTCAAAATCTGGTGTATAAAAATCAACCCCCCCCCCCCCCACCCCTCTAAGGGGAGAAAAGAGGGGGTCAGATTTTGTATCAAACTTTTTTCTTTAATGGACTTACTTCATATTATTAACTGTTTTTTTCAACTTAACATGTGTATAAATTTTTTCCCCCACCCCTCTTAGGGGACAAAAGAGGGGGTAAGATTTAAATACTTAAAATGGCAAAACAACGTTTGCCGGGACAGCTAGTATAGATTAATCCTTACATTGGGGATATTTCCGTAAATTGCAGTTTTGTTTCAGTCGCATCACTACATAGTATAAAACAAAGTCGCTTTCTCTGTCCGTATGTCCCTTAGTATGCTTAAATCTTTAAAACTACGAAACGGATTTTGATGCGGTTTTTTTAAATAGATAGAGTGATTAAAGAGGAAGGTTTATATATTGTATAATAACATCCATCAAATAGTGGAGAAATACTATTATTTTTGAGGTTTCTAATGTGATGTCGCAAATAATTTCATTTTTTCCGCTTAAATTGTAAACGCAGGCTGAATCCTACGAAATTTATCAAAATAATGTACTAAGTATTATACACATTAAAAAGGTTTATAGAAAACTCCGCAATGGTTTTTTTTTTTTTTTTTTTTTATGAAATAAGGGGGCAAGCGAGCAAACGGGTCACCTGATGGAAAGCAACTTCCGTCGCCCATGGACACTCGCAGCATCAGAAGAGCTGCAAGTGCGTTGCCGGCCTTTTAAGAGGGAATAGGGTAATAGGGGAGGGTAGGGATGGGAAGCGAAGGGAATAGGGGAGGGAAGGGAATAGGGGAGGGTAGGCAAGGGAATAGGGTAGGGGATTGGGCCTCCGGTAAACTCACTCACTCGGCGAAACACAGCGCAAGCGCTGTTTCACGTCGGTTTTCTGTGAGAACGTGGTATTTCTCCGGTCGAGCCGGCCCATTCGTGCCGAAGCATGGCTCTCCCACGTATGGTATTGTCTATCTTTTATGGATATCCCACAATAACATGTTTTTGTCATTTACTTTTTACGATAAATAATAGCAAATTTTCGAAGCGATTTTACCAATACTTGGTACTACTAATATATATTCTGTGCCAATACAGCATTAATCCCAATCCAATTAAATACCTTAATTACATTGTTGATTTAATATAAAATAAATAAATAAATTAAATATCTTTTTATTCAAAATGGGTATCATGGTACACTTTTTGAAAGTCGTAGAAAGAACGAAGAAACTACGTTGCCTACCACCGGTTCGTAAACTACCCCGCCGAGAAGAACCGGCGTAAGAAACTCGCACGGGGCCATCTTTTACTAAAAAAATGGAAAATTACAATTTTAAATTTTTAAATTTTAAATTTTTAAATTTTAAATTTTTATAGATCTATAATATAGATTTCTGCCATATTATGGCCCTTTACAGCATATTATGATTTAAATGAATATTTTCGAAGATATGACAAATTTAAAAATTGCAGGACGTAGCGTTTACATAGTGCGGGCCGCGGCCGGGCAGTAATGAATGAATCGAAACTACTGGATCGATTATAATCATTTTTTCAGTGAGTGACATAGGCTATATATTTTATACCCGTCCGCAGCCGGGGCGGGTCGCTAGTTATAATATAAATACAAAATAATCATAAAATAGATCCTCAAAATTTTAAAATAACATAAAATTCTCTACATTAACCGTTTTATATCCATACATAATATTATAAATGCGAAAGTGTGTCTGTCTGTTACTTCTTCACGCCCATACCGCTGAACCGATTTTATTGAAATTTGGTATGGAGATATTTGAGTCACGGGAAAGGACACAGGATACTTTTCATCCCGGAAAAGTGTACGGTTCCCGCGCGATACACGAATTTTGACGCAACGGAGTCATCTAGTCTAAAATAATCTTTTCGTTCCAGACTTAAATCTTCTCGAATTTTTAACTTAGCCCAAATATGAAATATCATTTTGGTCAATATTGGACCAATTTGGACCATAAAGCCGCATATATAGATATAAAATCCATAAGCTCCTTCATAAATACCAGAGGCAGTGTTGGTAAATCATAAGAGTTTATGAGGACAGTGCTCAATAAACCTATTTGTTCCTATTCGCTTTAACTTGGCAGATATGGAGCCTTTAATCACATTTTCTTTGTAATTTTTTGCTTCTCTATTTTTAACTCAACTCCTAGATTCAAAAAGTATATTCTTCTCTGTACCTCTGAAATAGAGTTAGGACTTTGTGGAATCGAAATAGAAAATATTCGAGCAATTTTACGACAAAACGTATACGTGACGAATACGATCGTAAATAAGGTTCGAGGATAAAATTTCGCTGGTATCGGATTTTCCCGATAATTTTAGGGTTCTTCTACATTGTTTGAGGTTTGTTAGTACGGTCATAATAGTCCGGGTTTCCTAGAACAATTTTTTTTTGATTACTATCAAAATTTTTTGTGAGTAGCTTCATTTTGATAAGACGAACAACATTTTTATTTGCGAAAAATCTTGAAAGTGGTAGCTAACAGAGATATGCTATAGCTAACAGAGACTATGGATTGTTCTTTTTGTAGGACAATTCTACTTTTAAATTATGGAACTATAAACCTATCAATATTCAAAAAAATCTGCTGGTTAGGGTTCCGTTTTAGGGTTCCGTAGTCAACCAAGTTTTGTTGATTACAGAACCCTAAAACGGAACCCTAACCAGCAGATTTTTTGTATATTGATAGGTCAATAGTTGCATAATTTAAGAGTAACATTGTCCTACAAATAGAACAATCTATATTTTAGGACCATCAAATCAAAGTATGAAATCCCTTCTATCTCTGTTAGCTACCACTTTCAAGATTTTTCGCAGATAAAAATGTTGTTTGTCTTATCAAAATGAAGCAACTTACAAAAAATTAGCTTGAAAGTAATAAAAAAAATAATATTTGTTCTAGGGAACCCGGACTATAACAACGGATTTTCAACGAAATATTTTAAACTGTGTTTCTTCCAATTTAATGTAAGTAGAGCAGTTATTTGAAAATAATATAAATGATTTAATTTGCTATTTAGAATATGGAAAATAATTTTAGATAGAAAGGGGAATATAAAAAAATAACGCCTTATTTTAAGATTTTTTAAATTCTTCTAAGTTTGTTCCATCAGAATCGCGTTTCTTCAAAATTACATCAAATGTGTCTTCCGACCGTACCTAGTCCGGGAGTCACGACATCCGTGACCTGCGACAAATGCAGATGAATTGTTGCCCTGCCTGCTGCCTGCTGCCGACATGTCTAATGGAACGGAGCCGTATTACCACATATCAACAGCGCACCTTGTAGAGATTACTTCACGTTATATACAGGGTGTAACAAAACTAAGTGATAATACTTTAGGGTGTGTACGTGTCCCTTATATAGAGTTCACCCTGTATGATGTGAAGCCAGAAGGACATTTTTGGCAAAAATTGGTTGTTTCTGGCTTTTTTCTGGCTTCACAGTTATACTTTACACAAGTTTATCTGTGAAGCAAGAAGGACATTTTCAGCAAAAATTGTTTGTTCCACGATAGCTCCTCAGTTGACAATACCTGACTTTATTTAATTAAATTAATTATTATCAGTATATTTTTAATTATAGGCACTCTACAAAGGGCTTAAGTTGTAGCGTAGTTGGGTTATAGTTTTAAACTATTGGTTGTCACTCTATTGCTTGAAAATGTTTAGATGTTATATAAGGTTATTATGTTATGACAAGAAGCCTTGTCCTGTGTTTTATTCCTATTTCATATCTTGTAACTGCTAGATAACCCTATTTCCATTAATTGCTAATTCCATCCACTGTCTTCAAATTTCATCTTAGAAAACAACGTCAGAAAACGTAAATATATTTTAGGTCGCTCAAACAAGGATTGTCTTTCTTGTATTTAAGTACCTTAAAACACAACTCCAATAAAGAATCTCCAAAATTATTTTACGAAATTCAGATCTGGGCCCAATTAAGAAACATCCATCCGCATATCCTCTTAATATTGATTGATATTTGGCACTTGCCTCAGTACCTGTTGGACGGAAACGAGACCACGCATTAAGACGTGATTGATCGTCCGCAAGCAGATTATCAACTCATTACGAGAACCCAAACCGAGTCAAAATAAACACGGGATCGATCGAAAACTAACGATTTATATGTGTCCGCGCGAACGAGCGGTTTCGCCGCTACACAACGAGATCACAAGCTATTGTATGTAACGACTTCAAGCAGACTTGGGAATAAAATGCACTGTTTCAAGAAAGTTTATACACTTTAGGGTTACTAGATTAATATTATAGATGAAAAGATGTGTCTGTCTGTCTGTTTTTCTATCATCACGCATAAGCCATACAACCGATTTGAATGTTTGGTATAAAGATACCAAAGTCCCTCTGCTTATTTATTCGTAGGTTGAATTACGGGAGTAAAATAATCTCCATAATTATGACATTAGAGATGATATTTACTATGAGTATTATAATATATCGGTCTTCGTAGTTTAATGTAAAAGAGGACGGGTTGATATTTTGTACGATAGTTCAGGTTAATAAAAGTAAGATTTTCATTTTCTGATATCATTTACAAAATACATTACATGATTAGAACAAATTATTAATAGTATTTGTAATTTTTTAAATGTAGGCGTTAGCGGCAGAATCCAACAAATCACGTGTAGAGAACGTAAAAAAGTGTGGTTTATGCGTCGCGATCCGCACTGACCCTATGTTCTCTGAATCACTTACTGGGAAGTGATACAAGTTAACGAGCGTCATACTAATTTAGTAATACGCGTGGGAATAGCACATACTAATGTGTCAATATGTAAGGTTGCCGCGGTTGATATTATGCAACGGCTCACCTTGTCGCCGTTAGGTTTTTGAGACACTTGCAGCATATTACAATTTACACTAGCTAAAAGCCGAGCTTTGTGAGGGCTCGCGTTGTTTTTCTGGTAATAATCTTTAAGGCAGATTTTTTTTTGTATTTTAATAGTGACCAAACCTTGACCGACCGATGATAACACATCTAAATATAAATAAAAATTACTATGTTAAAGCACAAATCAATAGGCGTGATAGTTTTGTCGTAAAGTGTACCACAAAAGTGCTCAGGTTGTGGGGTATACTTATAGGGCTCACTTCGCTCGCCCTGATTACTAGATGACGCTTGCAACTCCGTTGCGTCGAAAGTTTATCGCGTGGATATCGTAGATTTTTCTGCAACAAAAGCTATCCTATGTCAATGAGCTTATAAAATACTAGAGTAGCAACATCTTACAAACGATTCTCAGAAATGCGTAACCACTTGATGTCAAGTCATTATGTCCTTATGTCATTATGTAAGTCAGATATGCCTGCAGGCATCTTCGAAGTGGCAACGCGTTGCTGCCGTAAACTGCCAATCTAGTTACGTTAGTAACATAGAATATCATTGTCCTATGTCCTTTCCCGGGTCTCAAAGTATCAGCATGCCAAATTCCATGGGTAGCAGATAGATAGACACACTTTCGAATTTGTAATATCAGTATGGATTACAGCATTCAATATGATATTTAAAATCTACTCTAGCCTCTACAAATTAATAATACCTGGCATTTTTATTTCAGGTAGATAATTTAATTAGTTTAATAAAATGACTAGCTTAGTATCTTTTTAATTGCAAAAAAAATTTGGATTACATTACTTTTACTCTAAAGAGTAAAAGTAATGTAATCCAAATTTTTTATAGTATAGTAAGATAAATCTTACTATACTATAATAACTTTTACTTACTAGTCGCTGTTTTGAGTCATATTCAGATGACTGTAAAGATATAGAGTCACATTTTATAGGGTAGGTAATTTTATTTATTCCCATACTTCTATTAAGTTTTTTTACTAATTGACAATACAAAACAAACGTTCTTTATCACAAGGTACTAACTATCCGGCATTAATCTGGTATTAAAATTGGCCCACAGATTTTACGATAAACTGGGCCATTTTATGGGACCTTGGTAGTTATTTAATACGTTATATAATAAGCAATTAGATCACTTTTTGTTGCAATATAAATAATATACAGTAGACCATCTTAATAATAGACCATCCGATAATACAGTACAGATAACTCTCGATTGCTCAAATATAACTCTACTTAGTGATAAAAATACGTAGTTTATCTGCCGCACTCAGAGACATTTAGTGATAATTAAACTGTATGGTGTTTATGTCACAATCTATATTCATTGATTATAGTAAAGTAATTAATATTCGTCCCTGAGTGCGGCCATAAGATAGAGAAAATTGTATGACTGACCCGAATTTAACAACCAACTAAAAGTACGAAAGTTCGGCAAATTGCACACCAAGGCACTTACATTCGATAGAACCTTTTTTTGACTGAGTCATCCACATTATTTATTATGTATATTGTATATACATATTACATAATAATGAATGTTTAATTTGTTACTCTTGCTAAAATTTGAGAAACGCAGGACAGATTTGGCTAATTTTAGTTTTGAAATATGGGTAGTCCAGGGTCCAGGGAAGGTTTATATTAGGATACCGATAAATCGTACGCATACATTAGCGTGGTTTCAGGTAACTTTAGAGATCAAAACAATGCTGTACCTCGTACGTGCATAAAACTTGTCTCTGTGTACCACGACGATTTCTAGACCACGATCGAGTTACCCTACTGTGTATAATTGTATTGCTTTTGTCGTGACGATAGCGAGTAATTGGTGTTGAATTTTTTGTGAAATCCGTGTGATTCGCGCAACGCACCCGGTAGAGCCTGATCGTTTACTGATCGTTTCCTGAAATTTACGTCGTAGAGTCACGAAAGATATAGCTATCGGTAAATTGACAAATATCGGTCGCACTAATATATTTTAATGATTATTATTAGGGCCATCCCCCGAGCAAACGACCTTGACCATACATTTGACGCGTTTTTTACTTATCTTAGTTCAAAATTGATTTAAAAAAATAATTAAAACGGGGAATATGTAGTTAATGAAATAGTCTATCTATTGTCGTGTGTTTCAAATAAACGTAATTTGTAAATACTAGGGAGATGCTGAAAGTATGCTTCAATTTTAATAAATTGGTATTACTTTGGAAGCTAATATCATGAGTATAATAAACAAAATTTTTTTTACGACAGCTGTGGCTCAATTGGTTGAGTGTGTGGCAGCTCAAGCCGGGGGTCGCGGGTTCGAATCCCGCCGACGGAACAAAAAGTTTTCAATGTTCCCGGGTCTGGATGTGTATTAAATATGTGTATGATATAATAAAAATCTTAAATATATGTATAGTATAAAAGTATTAAATATATTTCCGTTGTCTGGTACCCGTAACACAAGTCCTTCAGGTACTTACCACGGGGCCAGACTGACGTGGTGTGAAGCGTCCATAGATATTATTATATTATTATTAGATAGACACTCTTTCGCATTTATTATTAAAAAAAAAAAAGAATCTCAAAAGTAATGTCAAATGTGTGCCTTACGCTCTGGAGTTAAGGTTGACTTTGTTATGTTCAATTTTGTGGTACATAAGTCGCTTAGAACTTGAATCATTTATTTTGAAACAACATTATATTTTTATTAAAATCGCTATGAAAAGTACCAATTATTATAAGGACATAATGTGTGAAGCGTCCTTAGCGTCCTTATGAAAAAAAAAAAAATAAAAAAAAAAATAGAAAATTTAAAACGGGGAAAGGAATGTTGATTATTGCTGTATTTTTATCATAACTTTGTAGCTTTCAAATTATGAGTTTATAAGGTTCTAAATACGGTAAATTACGGAATCTCCGTAGGGCAATGCCCTTAATAGCCGTTGGAGTCCCAATGCTGAGCAAAAGCTTCCCCTCTTTCCTTCCACACGTCTCTGTTTGGCGTATTTAGCCACTCGTTATCTACAGAATCTAGTTTGTCGCTCCACCTTTTCTTTTTAGGGTTCCGTACCTCAAAAGGAAAAAACGGAACCCTTATAGGATCACTTTGTTGTCCGTCTGTCCGTCCGTCCGTCTGTCAAGACCCTTTTTCTCAGGAACGCGTGGAGGTATGAAGCTGAAATTTATATCAATTACTCAGGTCTACTGTCCCTTGAAGCTGTGAAAAAATCAAACTTCTAAGCCAACGCAATCAAAAGATACAGCCGTTTATGCCGCAAATTTTCGACACTTGCAAGGGAATCAAAACCTACAGGGTGCTTCCCGTGAACTCAGAATCTTGAAATTTGGTACGAAGCAACGTCTTATAGCATAGATAAAGGAAAAATTACGAAAACCATAAATTTTTAGTTACATCACATAATATATATTTTTTTAATAATTTTAAACTTACTACCCATTTCCTCATAAACGCGTAGAGGTATTAAATTGAAATTCATACCAAATACTCAGGTCTATAATACCTTTAAGCTGTAACAAAATCAAACTTTGTAAACCTTGCAGGTTTGTACGGAACCCTCGGTGCACGAGTCCGACTCGCACTTGGCCGGTTTTTTTTTATATAACTTTACTTTAACTTAATGTAGATTTGACATAAGTATCATTATCTTGCATAATCTTGGTTTATTTAAAAAATGAGCTCTAAAAGTACTGAAATGTCGATTGAAATAAAGCTAATATAATAAAAAAAAAAAACTTAAAACTAAAATTTACTATATCATAGCGAATTGTCTGTAAATAGTGAAAAAAATTATTTTATATTATTATTTATATAACCAAACAATTATTTTATAATCAAACAATAAATTACATTATTTCACCAACATAAACCAAACAAAAACTAAGGCCCCGCTCACACTGTAATCCGTCTTGCATCATTATGTCCATGTCAGTTACGTTTAAAAAGTTTTAATTTAAATTTCATTCCGAATAAGCCGGCTAAATACACGTTGCGAGAATAAGGGCAGTGTTGCAAAACCTCGGAGAAAGGTAGTCTTTTATTAAAAGGCGATTGCACTTATTTAAGCAATAAAAGGAATCTGTTAATGACTCTGGCGATATTAATACTGGAAGTAGCCCGGCGACTCGTCCGAAGATATAGTTATAAATTACATTTTCGGTGCCCTGATGTTTAACGCTCGCCCAGGCCGCTGGTGTATAAGCACATTATATGCAAGTTAATTTTTAATCCTCGAGCAAGACAACACAAGCAGCAGAACAAGTCGAGAGAGAGAGAGAGAGAGACAGACATGTTAAACTGTTCTGTCCGTGGCATTGTAGCATCAAAATATCATCATCAGAAAAATTTTTGTTTATCTCATGAAAGGGTGAGCTGTGTGATTTGTGAGCAACTTCGAGTGTTATGATCGGTTCAGTTCAAAATCTTAAAAAATGGAGATAAAGTTTCATTACTTGTATAACACGTCTCCAGACCTATTCAATGAATAGGGATGATGACAAGGTCAAAGATTAGCAAATTTTGTTAATAAAATAAAGAAATAACGGTAAAAAATAAGTGTTTCCAAAATTTCAGCTTGATAGCATTTGTATTTTTTTTGTTATGCGCCTTTAAAGTTGGATATTCAAGTCGAATTTTTTTTCAATTTTTCTTAATATTTGTTTTAAAGTAACTTTTGTTATGAAACCACTTCCATAAACGACAATAATTAATAAAGCTATCGAACAAAGTTCTCTCGCGATGCCTACAAGCTACTCTAAGGTGACGTCATAATCGAGTAGTTATTAATTATTATCTATACTTATAACATTATAAAGCTAAAGAGTTTGTTTGTTTGAACGCGCTAATCTCAGGAACTACTGGTCCGATTTGAAAAATTCTTTCAGTGAACTATAGCTTATTTATCAAGGAAGGCTATAGGCTATATATTATCACGCTTAGACTAATAGGAGCGAAGAAAGAGAGGAAAATGTGGAAAAAACGAGAAAAAATACTATTTGAAAGGGCTTATTTCACGAACTACTGGCGCAGTTTTTATCTATAGATCATGAGCTATTTTTTGTGGGCTAACAATTTGTCAGTGAAATTCCTAATTTACGCGGGCGAAGCCGCGCGGAACGTCTTTAATAATCCGCATTTACAGAAACCTTAAAATACGTGGGAGAGCCATGCTTCGGCACGAATGGGCCGGCTCGACCTGAGAAATACACATACGTACCACGTTCTCACAGAAAACCGGCGTGAAACAGCGAAGCGCTGTGTTTCGCCGAGTGAGTGAGTTTACCGGAGGCCCAATCCCCTACCCTATTCCCTTCCCTACCCTCCCCTATTCCCTTCCCTTCCCATCCCTACCCTCCCCTATTACCCTATTCCCTCTTAAAAGGCCGGCAACGCACTTCCAGCTCTTCTGATGCTGCGAGTGTCCATGGGCGACGGAAGTTGCTTTCCATCAGGTGACCCGTTTGCTCGTTTGCCCCCTTATTTCATAAAAAAAAAACAACTTACATTAATTAAACCTTAATTACAAAAGTAATTTTAACTGTCGCTAGTGAGCTCTGAGGTTACCTGTACAACGTGTTTATCCTTTCCTGTCTCTCCGTTATGGCTTCACTCCGCATAATGTTCCCTCAATAATTTTAATAAGCTACTTTTGTGCGGGCCCGAATTGGCCACATTTTCTTTTTTACTTTCGTTACTTAAGTAATTCTTGTATAAAGACAGCCGTGACGAAATGGATGTTAGACTGTAGCTAAAGTGCAGTCATCGGTAAAAAAAAAATGAATTACTTATTGTAAATTTTTCTTTATATCAATATCAAAAGTAAAAAAGTGTGTCTTTCTGCCTGTAAGTCAGACAGACACACGCTCGAAGCAACTAAACCAACTTTCATGGATTATTGGAAAAAAATCTGAATTCAGGGAAAAGACAAAAGGTAGTTTTTGTGGCGAAGGAGATACACGAATTTCTTACATGTAATAACTAATATCTAATAAGCTCACGAAGTAAATTTTATTTGTAGTAGTTATAAAGTAATATTTGGTCGCTTGAACAATAATATACTCTTTTAAGGTTAGTTAAGCAGAGAGATTTTTAAAGATGTTCTTTCTACAATGAAATTACTAAAATTCAAGATGGCGTCAAATTGATCCGATCGCTTTATGTCCTGAAGTCATATTTAAATAAACATCAATAATGACAAGCCATTTTGTAACACGGTGACCTGATAATCGATCTCGCTCGTCATGTTTTTACATTTTGGGACCATCCATAAAGCACGTCACACTAATTTATGATTTCCAAGCCCTCCCCCCCTTGTCACAGATGTGATCACATTTGTGAGACACCAACCCCCGTCCCCTTCCCTAGTATGACGTCACAAATTTACAATTTTACATCTAAAAATTAAAGCGGCCTCAATATTTCAAATCTCGCAATTCAATTAACATTATTTTCATTCAGTCGCACTTCGTCGACTCCTCCTCCTTTACGTGTGACATACTTTATGTATGGCCCCTTTTGGTCATGCTGTAGCCTGTACCTTGTTATTTCAGTACCAAAATGTGGTTCGTCGAAAATCGTATCAGACGTAATTTTATTGCCGAAAAATGTATAGTAAATGAGGCTATAATTTTCGAGTGATTCGAGATGATGATGTGATAATTTTTTTCGTGATGGTAGGTATAATTTTTGGTACTTTTTCTTTTACAAAAGAAATGACTTCATAAAGTTACTAGATGTTGGCAGCAACTTATTGAACGGATAATATTATATTGCGAGCGAACCGCACATTTTCACCAAAAAAAATAATAATATCCTATACTTACATAATATATTTCCCGGAGTTCTAAATATTATATTCACATAACTAGCTCTTGCCCGCAACTTCGTCCGCGTGAATGTGTGTTATTATAATCGAGATTTAGAAAATTTAATACCCATCAAAAATTTTTATGACTACAACGACGACAACTATTTTTTTGGATAAGGATTAATATTAGGTACAATACACTCGATTTTTTTAATTTACATCAAAGACCCAGGAACATTGAAAGCTCTTTTAAGTAACTTTCGTCGGCGGGGCTTGAACCACAGATATCGTTTTGAAAAAATATCCTTTCTTCGAAGACCGCTTGGCGTGGACAACAGGGGCCAGGAACATGTGACGGAGACAGAGGATAGACGAAAGAAGACGGGATATTTAATGTAGGCATCTATACCTCTTTAACTTTTACCTCTTGCTCTTGTAGGTCAGGAATCGTGATGCTTCCCTCAAATTTGATATTATGATCTTAGGGAGCCCGAAGGACATGCTCAAACTGGTTTGAGACCCGCATTGAAATTAATCAGAAGAAAATAGAAGTATGAAGAATTCTAATTCCCCTTCTTTTTAAAAGCTGAGATAGAACAAAGTTGTAGTGACCGAATGTCAAATCACTGAAGGAGGAGCACCACGAATATAAACTGTAATAATTGTGACTACTAAGCTATAATAGTTAAATTAATATTGGAACTTTCTGTGTTAGACTGTTGCCAATAATAATTGTGACAAAAACGCTTGCAGGCACGGAAGTTCCTAGCACTGTCCCAATATCACCGTAGTATGCGACATCAGATTTACAATGTAGATTGTCTAGCATTGTAGTTCTTTCGTCTTGCCAGAAAAAAACTCTCCCAGAGAACATGATGAGTGGTTTTTTCAAACATACTGCCTTCAGTCGAGCACATAGGTGATGCTATCTATTAATTTAGATCCGTAAAGTTTGACTTTAAAATTCCATGGCCGTTAAGGAATTGAGATACACAGTGTTCAATATCCATCCAGTGTTTGGTTAATCGTTTATGAATATTAGGGAAAAGTTATAAAGATGTCGATGTGACCTTTGCTGGAATTGATAATCACTTTAAGTGTCGTTGAAAATTTAGAGGAGTTTCTTCAATTCCATTACCTACTCATAGATCCCATTAGGAAATTTTCACCTTCGCGACCATAGCATCAAATACAAATTATATCCCTTAAAGTAAGAAATCTACAAATATTATACGTACGTACGTAAATATTATACGTATATATTATACGTGGGAGAGCCATGCTTCGGCACGAATGGGCCGGCTCGACCGGAGAAATACCACGTTCTCACAGAAAACCAGCGTGAAACAGCGCTTGCGCTGTGTTTCGCCGAGTGAGTGAGTTTACCGGAGGCCCAATCCCCTACCCTATTCCCTTCCCTACCCTCCCCTATTCCCTTCCCTTCCCATCCCTACCCTCCCCTATTACCCTATTCCGTCTTAAAAGGCCGGCAACGCACTTGCAGCTCTTCTGATGCTGCGAGTGTCCATGGGCGACGGAAGTTGCTTTCTATCAGGTGACCCGTTTGCTCGTTTGCCCCCTTATTTCATAAAAAAAAATCGGCACAGAAACGGCGAAATAATTATCAATATCGATTCTGATCCTTTCAATGCAAAAGAATACTTAAAAAAAAAACAACAAAAGCATCATAATGTGGTTATGGATGGTGGTGATATGGCACGTGCTTCCAGTATTTTAAAAAAAATATAAGGGGTCAGGAGTTCCGTTCAGCAACGGAACCTTCCGAAGTCCTATACCCTAGGATATGACTTGGTTTGAATCTTACTTTTTGGTAGCATATTATGTTAATGTTACTTATCTATACAACAAAAAAAGAATTTTGACAATCGAACCACAAACAGCAAAGTAAACATTTACTCCTCCTTTCTTGGAAGTCGGTTAAAAAAAAGTATCTAAGATGTTGACCAGGGATGTAAGGTATCACCATGCCAAATTTCATTGAAATCGCTCCAGCGGATTCAGAGATTAGCCTGTACAAACAGACAAACAGACAAACAGACAGAGAAACAAAAATTTCAAAAACAGTTGAGATGTGTTCTATTACACAGGGGCATGCCCTGACTCGTTTTTTCAAGTTTGTTTTCAATGTACAAAAATTTTACCTCTTCGATTTTATTATATGTATGTATATAGATAAGTTACATTTTAATCAGTTCAGTGATTTTATATTGTTAAAAGTTAACTGATAACCCTTTCGCAATTATAATAATAGTATGAATTCATATCACCATACATCTTTGAAACTCATGTTTAAAAACTTTAAGATCTATCTTTAGAAACATAAAACAGTTTGTCCTCAATATAAATAAAATTATTGTAGACCATCTTCAATCTAGACCGCTCGAATCAAACGCATACATTAACGTGATTTTATACAACTTCAAGCAAAACAATGAAGTATCATTGCACACACTTAAAACTAGTCTATATTATGAGATTCGAAGGACACAACTACTCTTTTTTACTCCACGAGTATTATTCAACCAATTAGTCTAAGAGCCGGCGATTATCAAATATCTCAATCGAGCAGTTAGCCGGAGAGCCATGGCTATTAATTGTACGTGAGGCGCAACCGTTTCCTGTGGTTACTGGCCCTTTAGCCAAGACCTTTTTCTTTATTGCTTCTTTATAGAATCGCCGATCAAAGTGTATGGAATTGACATACATACGCCTCGTCTAGTGTCAATTCCATACATTTTGATCGGCGATTCTATAAAGAAGCGATAAAGAAAACATCTTGGCTACAGGCTCTGGTTGTAGTGGTTACAGTGGTTACTGCATCACGCACTGAACATAGAATTATAGATTTGCCGCTCGCAGACTGAATATTTTGCGCTGGTATTCGAATGTTGCAGCACTTAATTTGTTCTAATTGTTTATAGTAGGAGGCCACGTTATTTGCTTTATAAAGCTGAAAAGTTTGCTTGGACGCGTTTTTCTTACGAATTACTGGAGTGATTTGAATGTGATTCGGCACCCATATGTATTACGATCATGGGGAAAGAAATAGGTTACTATAATAGGTTTTACCGGAAAATGTACGGTTCCCGCGGATTTAGTTATTTACGCGGGCGAAGCTGCACGGAACATCTATTTTATAAACAGCAATATATAGATGTTTAATCATTAAAGACTGCCATTTTCCTTTATATATGTTGAACTTTAATCTCTCATTAATTCAGATAAATGATAAAATTTCATCGTGAAACCATAATATGCGAAAAATTATTCTTTCTATATTGTGAAGCTAGGAGAAAAAGTGTGTTACGCATTAAAAACTTAAAAGTGTTATAATTTATCGAGCGCAAATGAATTTTGCAATTATTTTAAATACCAAACGTATTAAAAAATTTAAAATATAATATAATAAAACGTAAAAGGTGTTATTAATTCCTTGCTGACATTAAAATTGCATACATGACAATCAATTAATAAACAAAAGTATTTAAGGTGCAAACTAGTTTTTTTTTTATAAAAAAAAGAAAAGAAAATATGTGCAAATGACAAGCAATTAATGAACAAAAGTATTTTAGGTGCAAACTAGTTTTTTAATAAAAAAAGAAAATTAAATGTAAGTATATTATGGTAAAATCTGAAACCATTATTCAGTCAAGTCTCATTCCACTTGTCTTAAATTAATCAATTGATAGTGTTTATAATAGTAAAAAAAAAACATTTTATAATATAATAAAATATTCATTTGACTGCCAAAATCATAATTATTATCTTTCCCACCCAGAAACATTCTTATTTTTATTTCGTAGCCGGGTAGAAACAATCTACACAAATGTTAATATTATTTGTATTGCATACAGCAGAGTTACTCTGTGATTTCTCTAGTATCATACCATAGAGTGTAGAGTAATATAATTATTTATTTATAGTGGTTTGTTTGCAGCCGGTAGCGGCCACACCTAGATCATTACGATCTCCATTCAGTACGAATGTGTTTTAGCACAATGGGCCGGGCGTAATAGCCGAAGGGTATACGTTAGTGTGGCCGCACATTAGCGCTTTCCGGATCTGAATTCGGATTCGAAAAAAACTTTTATATTTAATGTCTTTAAGTTGATTTTATTTAGTTAAAATCAATAATGAGATTTGAGTATGTACATGTACAAAAAATAAATAGCAAATATTTTAGATTCGTAATGAAATAGAAAGCTGTAAAAGTGTGTAATGAAATAGTTTTCTTACTGAATAAATTAGACACGATTTTTTCTGAAATGAAACCTGTTGACCTACCGGTTTGGGAACTGTTTTGCTTAGATTTGTAGTAAGTAGACTTACTTGACACTGGTTGTTTATACTCTTTTTCTATCTTTATAAATTCAACAAAAGCAGCCACTCTTTATTTACTCACATGTCCATGCAATTATGCGAGTCATAGTAGAATAAGATGAAGATTGAAAATGTTAATTTTAAACAAATATAGATAGATAAAATGTACAGTTACATATAATAAGCAAAGCTGTTACAATCCGAACAGGAAACCGAATTCGGAAACCGTCAATGTGCGTCGGGGTTTAAAATAAGCTTCATTTTGCAATATTGAGTGGCTGAGGTAATTAGAGCTGCGTCCGGACGGTTGCGGCATCCTGATTCTAACGCATACTTTATTATTACCACCGTCAATAATGACTTATATCCTCACACAACACCAGCAATTGTGAACTCTAACACCGACATTTAGGTATCATAATCGTAGAACTCGAATGCACCTCGGAGGCTGCAGGGTTCAGTAATATCAAACATTTCATATTTCCATAAAAGGACGTAACTAAAACTGGAGTATACGGAATGTTGCACTATGCGCCTTCGATATAAAGGCGACAATCGCGTGCGGGGGGCGCAGTTATAAATCATTTTACGGTTATAAAGGGATCGATATGGTCCCTTAGAAACTGGACGGGTTTCGCAAGGAGCCGCCACGCTATCGCATCGAATTGATATCGTCTAATTATAAGGTTGAGCTGGAGCTGACCAACATGACTCTGTACATGGCTTTTACTTTATAAGAATAAGAATAAGAATAAGAATATATTTATTTTGTCAACACACAACATACACAAAACAGAAGAAGAAATAATAATAATGAAAAAAGGACTTAAGCTACATTTGTATATATTATGTGATGTCAAAATTGGCCCCAACTCAGCTATACGCAGCAAGCAAGCCCGCTGCACTGGTATTCTGCAAGGGCCAAAGAGTGACTTCACCACATAACATACAGGGAAAACAACACTTATGACTACCTATACCAATAATACAACAATAAAATAATAGACAAAAAGAAAAAAGAAAAAAAAAAACTAATACTAGTAATAAGACAGGTGTACATTATAATAAAGGTTATTGCCTATGTATATCCAAAAAAAAAAAAAAATGTTTTACAACAGGGGTCTATAATCTATGGATGGATAAAAATAAAAACACATGGATCATTTTAACGTTTGTGACGTGGCTTATAAATTATTGTTATGATGTTAATCAGTCTAATATATTAACTATTTACAATACAAGAATCAAAATGAAAAAGTTGAGATAATAATAGGTGGATACTGGACAAACATAATCACATAACACGCTCCAGGAACAGGGAAGATCGTCCCGCCGTTGGATAACCTTACTTGCAGAACGTTGTGCATAAACCTCAGGTATGTATAACTTCTTTTTGAGTCTTAAGCAGGTGAATCTTATAGTGACGACTGAACGAATATTTTGATTTCAGCGCCCTAAAAGGAGGCGGAAGGTTGTTCCAGCAGCGGGAGGCAGCATACTTAAACGATCCACGGAATGCTGTAGTCCTGTGGCGTGGGGTTGTGATTTGATACTGGGAGGCTCTGGTTCGTCTACTAAATTCACTGGCCCAAGATAGTTTCTCATATAGATAAGAAGGCGTACGAGTGATTATAATGTCGAAAAGCATTATTATAATCGTAGTATTTTTATTAAAAAAAATATTTCACTAGAGGATATTTAGGGCTATTTAGGGTTAGGAGTTAGGACGCAAACTATGAATTAAATTAGAATTAGTTTTGTCTTGTTTGATTCACAGGGAGTTAGTTTATTTAATTACATACAATTTTTTTTAAGAATAAGTAAATGTACAATTTAATCCGGTAACAGGAAGTGTGACGTAGACTTTAATAAACTTTAAATTTTAATTTGCGCCTTTCGCGCGTTCATGTCTTTTGTACTAGTAGATGTTTTTTCACAAAAACATAATGCTTTATTTTTGATAAATTATTATAATATTGTATTTATTATATTAAATAAATATGTATTATACATTTTTGGTGTGTTAGAGATTATTTTCTCCCGCAGGAGCACTATCATAATTCATAAATACCGGCACCATTACAAAGAAATTGTGGGCCATGTTGTTTAGTAGATTGTATACCCGAGGAAATTGATTCCTAGGCAGTTGACAGACCTACGTCGTTTGGTCAACTTATGTCAATTCAATGTTAGATGTGATGGGCCGGATGGGTTTGATTTAACGCGACCAAATTACTTAGGTCCGCCATCTGCCTAGGAATCAACTTCCCTGATAGTACATTGTACAGTCGAGTACCAGGTGTTGTACCAAATTGAGTATACCAATATTGGTATACATTTTTTTTTACACAGGAATAAATGCTTTGCACCTCCCCTGCGGATTGGGGACATCAGCCAGGGTATGTGGGACTCCCCGTAGGATCTACCCACTAAAACCCCATGGTGCTCCACTCCCAGCTTAGACATATAGTTCCGCGCACGATCAACCTACCATTAGTACAACATAGCTAGTTATAAGTATGCAAGTCAAGTGGTGCTTTACACCAATGAAAAGACAAAGTAATAAATGTCAAGGCCAAATTTACAAGATGAAAGTTCCTATGACCTTTTACATCATGACAAATATTTAATCATCGATACTGTTAACTGTATCAAAATAAATGTACTTAATTTTTATATTATGTAAGTAACCTTTGATTAATTATGATATAATTTTGTACATATGGTTGTGTAATTATGAATATTACATGAATTAATTTAAATTGCCTTTAATATGTAGTACTTTTTGTGAAAGGTTTATCTCAATAAGTTTCAATATTTTGGAGGCAAAAACTTCTTTAGCGGCGTTGTGCACTTTTTTGGATGGGTAAAAAATGTTAAACTCGCGTTAGACATAAAATCTGACTCAAAAGTCGTAAGATGTAAGATGGAGAGAAATCCGCCATTGGGACGAATAACAGGGAGTAATACTAATATCCCCCACTTTTTTTTAATGCGCGAAAAATCTGCCGTCCTGCCATTCATTTTTTTTTCACTTCTGCTGTCACTTTTGGACTGCAATCCGCAGATTTTTAATAGCATACTAGAACATTTCGCTTATTTTTTTATCAATCACTTTATAAGCTTACCCAACTATAACTTATTCATACTCAAAACTTCATCTTACATTTTTAACAGATTTCCGATTCCGAAGAGATTTCCGATACGAACGTTTCATACAATATTCACCCCTAACATCTCGTATTATACATCAATGTCCTTTGACAAGTGGTCACGTCGAAGCGCCACGTTTCCAATTCGCTACGTTCCTAAATACGTAAATTAATTTAGTTGCCTGGAGGTCAGGGCGAGGTCGCCCCTCTCTCTCATCGGTTAAAAAACTTCACTACTGAGGACACAGCATTACCATAAATAATATATGGCTACATTGTTGCAGAAGTATCTTTTTTTCTCTTTGTGTCATTTTTAGAAGGAAATAACCCGAAAAATATTAAAGCTAAAAGAAATTAAAGTATGTACTATTAGAGAAGTTGATTGATTTAATTTGTATGTTTTCATATTATGTATAGTATTCAAAAGCGACGGAATTTAAGGAGAGAGAATAGTATTTAAAAAGATAGCAATGGCAACTTAGCTAACTCTGTGGCTCACTTGGTGAGCACGTTGGTAGCTCAAGCCGGGGGTCGCGGCTTCGAATCCCGCCGACGGAACAAAAAGTTTTCAATGTTCCTGGGTCATAGATGTGTATTAAATATGTGTATCATAAAATAAAAATCTTAAATATATGTAATAATATAAAAGTATTAAATATATTTCCGTTGTCTGGTAACACAAGTCCTTCAGGTACTTACCACTGGGCCAGACTGACGTGGTGTGAAGCGTCCATAGATACTAAATATTAATTATTGTCATAGTATTTAGCTAAGTTGCCATAGTCATTTACTGTAATACACATTGACTTGACCGACTTGCGGTGTCGGGCTGTCTACTCCAATTTAAAAAAAAATGCATCAACTCTTCACGTTGAAATGTATCCTTACCCTAACATCGTAGACAAAGAAGCTCATAACGGTGCAGCTGATAATAAGTGTCAGAAATCGATAGCAGCCGGCACCATTAGGCTTATGCGAGGTGCTTCTTAATTGTAATGTGGGATTTATTGACCATTATAGCTTAGACGAGGCTGAGAGCATTTCCTTGTAGCATTTAAATTCAAGGTTGATGAGAAATTAACGATTATCCACACTCGATCGTGCTAAGCTGTTTAAGGCTAAAAATGTCTTTAGGATTCGCTGAATTTTTGGCTGTATCGAAAACTATAAACATATTATTTAGATTGATTTGGTAGCTGCATTAACATACATAGCAACATAGAATGTATAAAAAAACTAAGGACAAAAGGCTTCGAAAGGAAGGGAAACTTTCAGTTTCACAAAAAAGTGTCTCTTATATTTGAGAGGAGGTACGCGTTTGAAAATTTTATATATGAATTACTAGCTGATGTTGATACTGAATTTTACAGTATTTGAATTATTTTAAACGATTGTTAGGTTAAACGGCAGTACGAACTTTAATTATTTAGTAAAACGTTCTCGATAATTTTAATCAGAGTTAATAACGAACTTGTAAAGCCATTATCATCATGCGTCGTAATTTTAATTACCTCGTGATCTTACATTAGCTGGTGGCCGGGAAAGTTAATCTACTGCAGTTATGGGCTACTGTGTTAAACGTTTATTGCTGGCTTCTGTGTAAAAAATAATGGCTACTCAATAACGATCCTTTAGATGGAATGAACTAGGGCAGGGGTTCCCAATCTTTTTCAGCCTGCGGCGCAGTTACACGTCATAATATTTTGTCACGGCACCCTACTTTATCTAGCTATTAAAAAAAGATACATAAATAAACACTTTTAATGATCATAGTTAGGTTAAGCAGGTAAATGATAATTAACAAAATATTTAATCATCTACCTACTTTACATCAATAATATTTTAATTTTATTTTATAATATTCGTGGTTTCGGATAAGGATGGAGGATCGACTCACGGCGCACCAGGGCGTCGCGGCGCACACTTTGGGTACCCTTGAACTAGGGAATTATTTGATTTTATGTTTGATCCGCTCTTTTATTTGCTGGCTGCTGGCTTCATTCAACACACAATTAGTATTTTAACATAATTAGGCATAGCCTGTAGCAGATGTCTGCTTGTTTGAATACTAATAATTCTTTGAAGATGTTAAAAACATCTTAAACTTTTGGGTCTTTGAGCAAATTCAATCGTGAACGTTATCACACAATAGAAATTAACAAAATTATAATACTAGATGTTGTTTCCTTTAAATAAGTAATAAATAAAAATCTTGATATCCTATTTATTAAAATCGGAATCGTAGCTGCAAATAGTCAACCAAGTTTTGTTGATTACAGAACCCTATAACGGAACCCCAACCAGCAGATTTTTTGTATATTGATAGGTTATTAGTTATATAATTTAAGAGTAACATTGTCCTACAAATAGAACAGTTCATATTTTAGGACCATCAAATCAAAGTATGAAATCCTTTCTTCCCTGTTAGCTACCACTTTCATGATTTTTCGCAGATAAAAATGTTGTTCGTCATATCAAAATAAAGCTACTCACAAAAATTAGCTTGATAGTAATAAAAAAAAAATGTTCTAGGGAACCCTGACTATTACCTATCCGGAATTCACCGTAGTCGACTAAAATCATTAAAATTGTAAGCGATTATGATGTCTACGAGTACCATCTGTCGTCGGCATCAAAGTATTTACATAATTGCTAATGTCTATACTTAATTACTCCCGAAAGTTGCGCGGAGTGCCGCAGGGTGCACTCCTAGCTATTACATGTAATTGAAAACTGACAGTCGCTTCACTCCTAATATGTAATCTGTAGGTCTTAATTTGTTTCAGCTTTCTAATGCGAGTACATAATTTAGAATTATTTATTATCTGGTTTTCGGTAGGCGTTGTGTAATTAGAGTAAAGGTAAATGACGTCAGGAGTTTATACGAGGTTGATAATAAAATAAATCAAATTCTTTGATATAATTTGCACCGCTAGTATGTTGTAATAATTGTTATGTGTGATATAATATATCTCAACAATATTATAAGAAATTAATGGCCCCAAAATAATACCCAAATATCACACTTAAATCATACACATTACCTATGTTAAGATTTTCTGAATTATAAGCTTTGTCAAAAATAACTTTAGAACAAGCAACAGTTGAAAATATAGCTAGTGCAATTTATTGTTGCGTGAGGGAAACATTTAAATGATTGCGAGAATTTCAAATAAAACATGTAAAGCGGTGCTAGAATTAAAAGAATTCCGCTTTTTGCTCGGAGGTATCCATTCTTTGTACGACTCGAGCTGTGCAGCTCCTCACTACATGCGAAGATTTATCTCTGCTGAACTGAAAGTTAACCTTATTCGTATCGGAGGAGGGTGTTAATTTGTGTAAACAGATGCGCTTTAGCCTATAAGATATGCAGAGAGAACGCGTGCCTAGCTCGTGCCAATTTGTGAATAGCGTCGGGCGGCGGACACTAGCTTTCTTTCCTCCATTGCTTAACTTCTTGCTTCAATTCTATACAAAGGACTTCATAGCAATTCTATCGATAAATCGATGTCGATATTCTTTGTTGTTTTTTTGTCATTTTGCTACAATTCAGAATTAAGTAATAGATAGGCAATGCAATAATTTTTTGCGAGTTTCAAATTTAATTGAGGAAGTTAAAATGTGATATAAAATAATCTTCTTAGACTAGGAAGATTATTTTAGCAAAAGGTAGAAAGCATTAATTAAATTTGACCCCAGATAATATTAAAGTTCCACAATACTTCTTCACAAATGATGACGTTTTGTAGTTCAAAAGCTTTTTTGTAATCACTTTTCTTCTAAAGATATCTAAGAACTCGTATTTTTATTTTTAAAATCATCTTAAGATATAATATTTGAATTATTTCAGAATGTTAAGAATTCAATTTTTTATTTTATTTACAGCTATATCTGCCTACGGCTCATCGATGTAAATAGTTTTAATTCTATGTTCCGGCTACGCTAGAGTAGATTGACTAGGATTTGCGTTAGAGATAGGTCGACATTGCCTTTGTCCAGAAGTGGGACAGCATATTATGCTTTAAAAAAATCTCTATCATAATCCATAGACAGACATACTACGTCTTCAATTTCCGGGGGAAGTGTTTTTATCGACGTTGTTTTTATCGAGTGCTCTTCCCTAGCCGCTCGCGCCGGCGGCCGCGTATCTAGCTCATTAGAATGATTGATGGTATATTTGAATGCATAAATATGCGCCTACCAACCGCACGAGTCACGACCAGTCCGTAATAGAATAACAGCTTGACGACCGAGACGAGATGCATGTGATGTCTAATTTTACACGAGCTTGTTTTATATGTTTTCTACTAATGTTAGGGGTTTGGAATAGACGATTCGTTATGTCATGTGTAATCGAGTATTAAATTATTAGTTAATGTAATCGAAGCTTGAATCATAACATTCAGTTGAAAAAAAATAAAAAGATGAAAGTAGAGCTTTTTGGGTTTCCATGTTAATAGTAGCCACTACCCATCTTCTATCACGATAGTGTGAGCAATTTTTTGAGAAAATTTAACAGTTCAGCCTTTTGTTTATCATATTGTTAATCGTTTTGTTTAAAAGGTTACGAAGGGTTTTAATATGTTCTTGATTAAACGGCTGGTTTAGTTTGATAAATGATGATCGAAGTTGAAATTTATATGATACGTATTAGATAATATGACTAATTACTACTGGACTGGGCGTGGTCAAGAGAGGAGTGGCTGATATGTTTGATTGAATGTCTTTTCAGGGCTAAAGTACACGATGATATATGTTGTACACGCCGAGATTGCTCTATTAAATTTTACGACGTTTGCTTGACGTCTAAATGCTTATTAAGTCACATTTGCATAATAAATTTAAAGCACAAGAATGTGAATAGAAATTAATGTTGTTTTGCAATAAATCGTTAATAACATACACAACAAAGAGGATAGGTGAAAGTATACAGCCTTGAGGGACACCGGCATCTAAGATTCAGAGCGAGCCGTCTACGACGATGTTCAGTGAGAGGACTACTCTGCAAACAACGGTGTATGCTACTAATCTAATTACTTAATATATTATGTAAGACGGAAGTACTAATGTAATTTAGGTTAGGTAGTTATTTTAAACAGATGACCAATTTTCTTTATAGTCACTAAATTTTGATGTTAAAATATAAATTATGGTATGTCGTACTGCTATTAAAATATATTATATCGTTTGCTACTTAAACATAACTCAAAAGTCATAACATTATATTGGTACTAATTATAAATGAAAGTTGATTCCAATGTTTATTATTTTTTTAACCAATCTTTACAGTAACTTATTATTCTTAATGTTAAAACATTAAATTAAAGAGTTACGTTCTGTAATTATTTGGTCGTTGATTAGTTAAATAATTTTAATACCACATTAGTTTAAGTACTAGATTTGAGAAAAGCGTTTCATATCTTCAAACAACTTCACAGTTACTAACAAAATTTTAATGTTAAAATATTATTATCGTTGGATATTTAAATATTCTTACCTACTGTTAATACTAAATTAAAGTAAAGCTTTTTATGTCTTAAAACATGTACCAACTTGAGATTGGGAAATCTAACTAGACGTCAATCCATTAATAACTAAATGGTGTTTTTATTCAGCACATGTTACCTAGCCGTTCCCAGGTAGAAAATCAATCATATATTCGCAACACAAGACTATAACGTATAAAAGCGAGCAAAAACGGACCCGTTTTGCGACATCGTACAGTCGGCAAATGAATAAAAGATACGTATGAAGTATTATCACCTTGTTGCGCGTATAAGTAGCGTTAGGATCGATCATATTAGTTTAGCGTAAAAGCCTACATCGCTACAGTCAGCAGAATAAGTTTAATTGCGTTTGTGATTACTTTTATAATTGTAGATTTCTTTTTCTTTAAGAATTTTGTTATTTTAGGTTCTAAGGAGGTTATTGGCGAGTAAGTAGTGACGTAAGTTTTGTTAGGTAATTAATAATGATTACCAATATTATAAAGTTTTGCTGGGTAGTATTAGTTGCTAAAAACCACAAGATTAGATGTGGTTAAAACCTTTATTTAATGAGAATCAGTTTTGGGCGCATTAAGATATTATAACTGTCTATTAAGCGCGCACAGTGGAAGTGAAAGCATTTGATTTAAATTTATTCAGAAATAAAACATTTTTTTTTATTTATTGCTATTCACACAAGAGCTCTAGATATTGCCCGTAGAATTTATTTACCACTAGAATATTTTTTTTTTGGAATACAAACTGTCTTAATATGTCCTTTATCTGGAGCACCTCTGTGTAAAATTTGATCCAAAGCCGACCAGTAGTTTGAGCATGGAAAGATACCTACACTTTCGCATTTCATAATCTGGATATACGATGATTCTACATTTTTAGCTCTCGTAACTTTTTATTGGAACATGTCTGCAATACGCGTGTGAATTCGAGCTGGAGAATCTTGGCAGGCATGCGCATGTTATGATTATTTATCATAAACAACCTGTTTTAGCAATCCCTACATTTCTTAGGAAATGTACAGTATGTCACTCAATAAATATTTGAGATGTAACTTGTCTAATGCCAGCGATGGCGATAATTTTAACGTATGTTACATATTGGTGTACCTAATAAAGTGTTAGGATTCTTGTTGTTACATCACTGACTTCAGAGGAATTGATGTCCGCTGTCCATGAAAGGTGTTTATAAGTTTTTCAAGAAAGTTGTTATTAGTTTGTAGCTTTTGCTGTTTACCATAATTCATAATAACATAGTTTGTTCTTCTCTAACAAATCTATGAATTCTGTCTGTTAAAGCTTCTTTATGTAATGTTTGACTTCTGTCTATTACGGGGACGAATGTTCAAATATGGTGGCAAGCGCCAAAGGATGATTTTCCCACCCAGCGGTGTACTATGCGAGCATAGCACACCGCTGGATCACTAGACCGATTGTAGTCATTTCAGATATTATATATTTCGTGTCGATTTGAAAAACTTAGCGCAACTCAAGATCGTACGTTATTCAGACCACAGGGTAGCAAGAGAGCATTTTAATAACGAGAATACGTGGTAATAATTACACTGGCTCTCAAAAATTCGCATAAACACCTTTAGAGGATCATTTGACCGTCACAAAAAATTGAATTCGTCAGAGGAATGCGTGAAGCATCAAGGCCGAGACGTTTAATGACTGAAAACCGCGGTGTTGCACAAAAAATGAAATTTGACACAACCTTTAGGGCAACGAAGGGAATGGCCCTCGGTGCGGTGCTCTCGTTTCACTTTTACACTTTAACAAGTTTTTACCGCAGACGTACGCATCGTGAAAGTGGAATAGGCTGGTACCACACTGGTCTCTAGTTCATGGACAAATTCCATGTGGTTGGGGCGAGTGGTATATGAAGTTTGTGGTTTTAGTAAAAAAGGTATTATTTATTATACATTTTTGATCCCGAGACCAGAAGAACAATCGTATTTTAATCCATACTCTGTCCAGCGGGTGTCTTTACTGTTTCCATTTGGTTCAAATTCTGAATCTTACCGCGTATAAATCTAATAATAATCTAAAGCGTAAACAAAAAATCGCAAATTTAGCTATTCCATTACATAATAAATTGTACTCAACGAACATAATTTTAGATGCTTTATTGCAAGGGGTTATTTATGCGTCCAAAATCCACGAAGCGAGCATTGAGCAACAGAAATTCATATTATGAAATGTAATTTTTTAAGTATTACATTTTCCTAATAGATTTCTATTCTTTCTTTAAATACATCCATTACTTTGCTGCAGAATCAAGTACATTAGATTCAAGTCACGCCTTCACTCGCTCATCACCACTTAAACTGCTGAATAAATTCATGTGCTGTCTTCACTTTATACGACACTACCATATTTTATTATATAAATTAACAAAATAACTCTAAACTGTCAAGTCTTAACTAAAATAAAGCTAGGTAGTGAATGAAAGCAGAAATTGAATTGTTTTTATGATTTTAGATAACCATTTACTACTACACTATTCGATATTTATACTTCATTTTAAAGGTTCCAAATATACGAGGAGGCCAAAGAAATGCCGAAAAACGCAATTTACCTCTGTCCTCAAAACTTGATCGGTCCCAAGTTTGAAGACCATTGAAGACAAAGGTCTATTCATCTAAAGCCAGTAAATGACTATAATTGATAATCAATTTCGATTCAGGGTATCCATCAATCCATTCAGGGTAGGTAAGTTCTAAGTAGAGACTATAAGGCTGCCTTCACATTAAGTCGCGAGTACTGGGGCTGCCGCGCGACTCTGTTTAGTATGGAAGTCGCGCGGCTGCCTCAGTACTCGCGACTTAATGTGAAGGCAGCCTACGCTGTACATCTATAACATTGTTATCCAACCGTGCAATCAATCCTCTATTTTCATTCAGAATTATTTTACCTCTAACATTAGATCAATGCCCTTAACATAAGGCTCACTTTCATATAAACCCCTAGGTAAAATAATTCTAAATGTACTTACAACCGCGTAGAACCGGTAGATGAATGAAAAAACTATCCACGTAGAATAACGGGGTAACGAGAGTGAATCTGTCACGGGCTACTAAATTACTATAAATGGAGCTGGTACACTTGATTGGTCCTTTGTTTTATAGACCTTCAAATGATTATTTATCATGCGTGAACAAGTAAAAACATTTAAAATTATTGCGCATAACTTTGCCAAATGCTACATTTTCAGTTCTTAATATTATAATTATCTTTGTGAGAACGGCTTCGCCTGCGGAAAATTTATTTGACCCTCTTGGGGGATCAATTTTAAATAAAAACTCTTCATTTGCCTGGCCACGTTCAGCGCAACGATTCTATTGGTTCTTGTAAAACACATTCCCCGCAACGCAGCTTAGCTCAGCTCCGGTGGAAACGCAGCCTTATCCCATATCAAAAAGTCACACGTGTGACAAAGACAACGGAGCTTCAAAAGTTATACGCTGCGTGTATCTCCAAACCTAAACTCTTATCCTCTTACTAAGAGGATTAGGGTCTGGCTTGTGTGTATGCTGTAAGTAATTTCTACTATGTCTGTTGAACTTAACTAGCACAGTAGTTGTAGTTGCAGTAGCAGCAAACATTTTTTGCAAAAGGACTTTGGTCTACTACACATTTCCACCACTATTTCTCCTGAAACTCTTTTTGAAAGGCAGCAGATATTGTTCAATCTGCTGCCAAACGCCTGCCGTTTACTTGTCGCAAGTTACCTGCAAGTATCAATCGCGATTCCATTTCACATTTTTCAACATCGGTCGTATTCCGTAAGTGGTCGTTATAACGGTGCAATGCAAATGAGCTACCGAAAACCTGCGCCCGCGCCGCCTAATTAAACAGATCGAACGTGACACCGCCCCGGGTATCCGCGTCGTTATTCCGGAATTCGATCTTATTTTTTTCCGAATTGGGACCTTTCCGAACGGCGTTTTCGTGACGCGCATAAATTTTGCGATCTTTTGGGAAATTAATGAGCCTCTATTTTAACTGATTTTATATATTAAAAGTAAATACGTGTCGCTTGGTGCTTTCAGATATAGAATATTATGTTTTATAAAAGTTCACATAAATGACAGTATTGACTATTACTAATATTGTAAATGCGAATGTGTTGTTCCTTTTTGACTACTATTCACATTTACGCTTTAGTTTTTAAAATGAACACTGTTTTCGGGATGGATAATACGTGTCAAATTCGCACGACACGAGACCTAAAATTCGTGAGATGTGTGTCTGGACTTGCTGTTTCGTTATCAGCTGTTATCAGTTATCACTAATACATGCCGACTTGTTTTAATTATTAACTTTACTTTTAAAATCATTTGCTGTTACCCTTAGTAAACTGTTATTTATAACGTATTTCAGTTATGTAACCAAACCACGCTTCAGCATAGCTTTATAATTAATTTATTGTCGTCATCAAAATATCTGACCAAAGAGGCCGAGCTTTATCTGGAGTACTATCACAATGTAAATAACATACAGTAGTGTATTTTCATACTAGACCTACGGATCAGCGCACGCATACGATAGCGAGATTTCGAAAAGCTTGGAGTAGCAAAACAATGAAGTTTCACGTTGCTCACATTTTTAAGCGTGTCATTAAAAATCTAAATAAAAAAAAAACTTAATTCTTCTTTTAAGTATAATGTGTGTTAGTCCACATATTAAGCGAGTTTGTTATTTGAAGGATACAGCTGGGTTACTCTACTATATGCTATTAAACTGTGTAGCTGTGTGACTTTGATAGCAGAGAAAACGGATTTGGATCACATTCTTCAGTAATTACTATCTGTCAATAACTTCCCTTAAATGTGGTAATGTATGTGTGTGGGAACTTTTTACGTGATAACTGATAGTGCTGATAACATGTATGTAGAGCGACACTTATTTTTTTAAGTTTTTAATTGCATCAACACCACTACATAGATGTATGTTAGTTAAAGTTAGTAAAAAAACTCTCGCCGTCCATTTGCCTTGGCGGCACTCCAGGATGCAGTGCTAAATGGATGGCCGTTTTAGGGTTCCATACCCAAAGGGTAATTTAAATTAGGGGCGGATTGTGACTAGTTTAGGCTTTTAAAACTTCCATTATCTGTTACAATTTCGGCCCAGCTTTCGCGCGCCACGGATGTACGAAATATGGATACGCCATTTGTCAAATGGTTGCGTAGTAGAACAAATAGAGTGGGCGCTAGTTTCGTCACGTGACCTTGCTTTCTTAATTAGCCACGTCGCTGGCCGAGTGATGGATCGGTCACCTGTTCGACACCGAGCTCACTCGCTGGAAGTTATATGAAAAATGTCGTTTGGGTTGCATACCCGATGGGTAAAAACCCTGTTGTTAGAAGTTCGCAGTTTATTAATTTGGCGGTTACTTATTTGAAGTTTCGCTCTTTTGGGTGCCGTACCCGAAGGATTAAATCCATGTTGTTATGACTTCACTTTTTGTCATCAAAGTGTACTTTAAAAACCTTAAGAAGCTTTGACAGATAAATTTTTCGCAAAATATTCAGTCTTTTTTAGCTGCTGTAATAACAAAAACTAAAAAAATTGATGTTTTGCCTATAGTAGGTAGGCTTAAACTTGAAATATTCATAAAATTTTCAGTATTCATAAATAGGCATAAATAATCTTGTATTTATACGGAACCCGTCGTGACCGAGTCCGACTCACACTTTGTTTTATAGTATGAGCTTGGTTTTATATAATTACATCTCGCAATCCGCTACTGGACATTCATAAATGTTGGAGATAATGTAAGTATTTTATCTTGAGTAATTTTTCACTGTAACTGTAGATTTTTAGTTGATTTAAGAAATTGATTAGTGCGAGATAAGAAAAGTAATTAGTTTAATTAAAATTATCGCAGTAATTAAATAACAATTTTTTAACTATTCGTATGGGTGAGCTATTCGAACTCTTTAATAGCTAATATAAATAGACAGATAGTTTAAAATAAAAACGGAATGCATTGAATTATGCTGATGTTCTGTCAGAGAAATTCATGAGCAGAAGAACTACATACTTGGCTAAGGTTTAATGACGAATCAATGTAATGGTCTGTCGCATTGTTATATGTTTGACATAACCCGGCTAAATTACCATCAATTCCTTAAATATATTGTTTGTAAACTGATTTAATATGTGATACTAAAATTATGTTTGCAACAAAGGCCATACTTCGTGTGGTTTATTCAGATCTTCAATATAATAAACGAATTATGTACTTACATTACAAATCGATCTTCTTTTATTGTGGTGACAAAATGTTAGGCTTTGTTGTATATAAATGTAGGTCTTGTAAAGCGACCAGGGTGCTGATAAAATCATATATTTATTTTTGAGCCCCGAATTAATTATTACAGTGGAATGAACAGTGACATAACGAGTAGCTTGCGACACTTGTTCGACTTCACTTAACCTGTCACTTCCATTACACTTTTATATCCATCGTCAACCTGAGCTACCAAAATCCGTAACGTAACCTGCCGGCGACCGGTCCGAGGCGACCTTTTAAACGTAAACTTTATAATTAGTCGTCACCAATAAATGTCATCATTAAGCGAAAAGGAGCTCATTACTGCTTTCACGTTAACGGTTTCGAGATTTGCGTAATTTAGAACTTATAAAAACCGAGACCACAATGTTATAATGCGAAAGCGATGTTTTTCGATATGCAATAAATATTGTGTTGCGTGCGCACGCGCCGGTAACAAGCCGGCCGCGTCGTCGTTTTGCAACCGGCGCGGGCGCGGCCCCACCCAGCCGCTTCTAGTCATTAGTCGATCCGCGTTTCGACAAACTGTGGTCAACGCGACCTTTGCAGTTGAAAGTACTTTTCGTTTATGCTAATTTTGCGAACACTGTAAGTTCTAGAAAATTACGAGATTAATACAGATATTTATTATGTTAAATGTATATTGGCTTTAGAATTTTCGAACTTTCAAATGTTTTAAGAAAATAATATGTGTTTTGTTTTTATACTACTTGAATGCGCCGCGATTCACTTTTCTTCATAGAAAAGTGAATCGCGGTGTCAACAGAGTCAATCAAACAAGTAACTAAGTTTCATAACTTAGTTACTTGTTTGATTGACTCTGTTTTCAGTCTCTACAAAATTTAATTGTGGTGTGAAATTCTAACACAGTTTAGATATTTAGTTTTTACGCTTAAATTGTTTAAAAGCTTTCGTTTCTCCACAGTTATTGCCCAGGTTAGTTAGATTATTTGCGTTAAATTACGTTCGATTGGTATAATAAATTAAACGACTTGATTCTGGGCGGTAACGGAGTCGCCAGTTGCAAGTCGTAAACCCTATCATATTATAAACGGTACGGCCTAGGGCATTCATGATCTTAGAAATAGTTTAGTTCTATTGAACGTATCTAAACGACTGTTTCATTATTAAGGTCTTGCTAGTGTTTTAGAAGCGATTTTATGAGCACAGTAGAATATAAATTCTATGAAGAATCTACCATCCATCTTCTTACAAGACGCATTAAGTGTGTTTTCAGATAGCTTAGAAGTATAATGCAGTCCATCGTATGAGGTTTGTTTATAATTAGATAGAAATTAATTGTGACAAAATGTGCTATGTTTTTCAACTATTTTGTAATCTGTGGTAGTTATCTAGCTCATCTTTATACAAATGTTATAATTTAGGGATAAGACAAAATAACACAACATTCAAATTTAAAGTTATTTATTTTATTTTGACAAGGTAATCGGTGACCTTCGAACGACTAAAATTTATAAAAAGTACAAAACGACATAGTTAATAATCTCTATTATTATTTAAACCTATTGATAAGTTAAGTAGCATCTCTATCGAGTAATTTTGGTGTAGTAAAGACATGGCAAGGACCACAGGTAACATGATGAATTACAATGACGATGATATGAACTGAATAAAGGATGTCCCACATTGCCTAGATTGAGAGATGGAAATTTCGTTATTACACGTAAAAAGGAATTTGTTTGTTTGTGAAATTGATGTGAAAAAGTGAAAAATTTTTGAGGTATCAATATTATTTAGCATCATTTTAAAGGCCCCTCTCCACATTGGGTCATGTTAGATAACCATGATTGCAAAGTCTTCCTTCACAATCGACCGCGACGTCGATTATGGAAATGACGAATATGGCCGAAACTCGTTCGCAATCGTTTATATTGGTCCTTCTTGGTTCAATGTGAAGATGACGCATTACATCAGAAATATTTACCTACTTCTGAATAGAAATTATGTTTTTTTAGTCACAATTTACTGGGTTACAGAAATGACAAAATAACCAGTGGTAGAAAATTTTGCGGCAAAATGATGATACAGTTTTCTCGTATACATAAATACATGTCTTTATAAATACTGTCTATTTAAATACTTTATAACATTTAATAGTGGAACTTTAAGCGATAGTTGTTAGTGATATATTAAAAACTTTATTACTCGTAACAATAATAGAGATCTATCTATACATAAAGGAACGTTTACATTAGTTCTTTGAGAGTTCTTTACATGGAATATTTAACTTTAGATCGCCAATATAAATACAATCACAGTTAGCGAATATTACAAAAATTTGAACTTTTTACATTTTGTCAGCTACTACAAAACGTTTGCATTAAACATTTCTTTGCAGTCCGAACATAACAATTTGAACACTATGAACACTTCGTTTTTGCGGCGGCTTCGCCTATAGATATAATAATTTACACAACATTCGATATAATATCTCCACCAAATATATGCTCATTTCAAACAAATTCTCTAACATTTTATAAAATAATTATTTATTCTCAATAAGCAACAAGTTTATACGATTACTGGTAACCGGCGTTTCCTCTCAGACTAAAACTCTAACATAACATCGAAATAAGCAAAATTTACAAAAATAATACATTGACACTACTTACGATACGCTAGGAGCCTATGATACAACATTTAAAACTAAATCCTGCTTTTATTTATCGGTAGAGAAAATTCGGTACCTACACACTAGACTAAAACGAACGACAATTATTATTTACATAATAGTATACAGGACGCCGCATCTCGCGGCTTCGTCGAAACTGCGGACATCTCCGAGAAGCGCCAGTAGAAACTAGCGGTAACGACGGAGGACAGAAATGAGTTTTGGCATTTCGAGGGGGCGCGATGCAATCGAGCCGTATCTCACAATATTTACACGAGAGTCACTCGGACACCGGCCGGATTAGAGCGGCGCGCGCCCGCCATCAGGTGTGGTCGACCACGCCGGCGGCGGCGGCGGCGGCGGCGCGGCGCGCGGGCGCCACGCGGCCCATGAACGACCGGATCTCCTCGAAGTACGTCTCCTCCGGCGACCGCCGGCGGCCCTCGTCCCCACCCTCCGCCTCGTGCTTCTTCAGGTGCCGGTCGAGGTTCGTCTGCTGGCCGAAGCAGCGGTCGCAGTGGCGACATCGGAACGGCCGCTCCTTGTTGTGAATGTTGCGCACGTGGCGCTGCAGGTTCGACGAGATGGAGAAGGAACGCTCGCAGTACTTGCAGCGGTAGGGTTGCTCGCCCGTGTGCGTCCGCAGGTGCCGCGTGAGGTTCGCGCTGCGGGGGAACGCCTTGCCGCAGTACGAGCAGGTGTAGCGGTCCCGCGCCCGGTTCACCGCCGGGTTGGGCGGCACGGGGGGCGCGCGGGGGGCGCCAGGCGCGAGCAGCGTCGCCGCCGCGGCGGGCAGGAAGGGGTACCGTCCGAAGGAGGCCGGCAGGGCGAGCGGCAGCCGCCGGCAGAACTGCAGCAGCGCCGGGTGAGCCGGGTGCGCGGGGTGCGCGGGGTGCGGTGGCGGGGACGCGGCTATGAGGTTGCAGTTCTCGTCCTCGAGCCTCTGGGGGCGCTTGTGGGTGACCCGCAGGTCGAGGGGCTCGTCGGCGCGCGGGGAGACGAGCGGGGAGTGGGGGTCGCGCGGGGAGGAGGGCGGGGAGGCGAGGCGGCGCGGCGCCGCGTGCTTTTCGCGCATGACGGCCGCCGCGCACGCGCTCATCGGGCTCGTGCGCCACGGACCTGCAACGAACAAAAGATCGTGTTAATTAATCGTTCGTAGACCACTGAGCGGTCGGAGCGGTGACCACCAATCACCGTACATATTGTGACAACATTTTGAACGACAATGTTGGGCTTGTAACTACGAACAGCCTCTCGTATCTATCTATTGTCACTATTATTTAGATCTAACCAAAACTTCAACATTGGATAATTACGTAACTAGTTGCAATACATTGTTATATCATTGTTATCCAGGAGTAATATTAAACTATCATTATTATGATTCTATAAGTATACCAGTTGATCACATAATAGGCGAGTGACGCGAGCGCCATCGCAGCTACACGCTTGCGCCACCGAATCTGGAGCAGAAACGATGTTTTTTCAATTAATTATTATCTCCTGTACTTGTATCCATATTGATATCAGAATGTTATTGATCTCAATCGCAACTTGTTATCTGTAATTACTTAGTACGTAGCAGTTGCTACGACGTAGTTATAGACTAAACCAGTTTTTGCAACATCAATGCAAAACTTTGAATTGAGTTTTTTCACAGTTATATTGAGTTTCGTTTTTTTCAATCAGTAACATAAGCAAGAACATTATTAAACTCAATCCTTATTTCAAGAAACAAATTAACATACTGCAATGTACGCGTGTAACTTGTAAGTGTCACATCACATTTAAGAGGAATCTATCTATACCCCCAAGGTCAAATTCGACCAGCCATGTGTCGCACCAAAAGTATTGAAAGACGGCTATGTCTTTCAATACTTTTGGTGCCTATATAAAAACGTTAACTTTCCAGTTTTTCATACTTCAATATTTATTGACCAACATAATCTTTTGTTTCGCTCGGTCAATCGCGTAATTGAATCGGCAATAGAAATAAAGCGGTTCACCCACACTATCTATTAGTTTAGTGATCGCTTTTACTTAACAACTTCATAATATGATCGATGGCGGTGTAACGCGCCCACGCGGGCGCGCGCCGTGTGTGCGCAGATCCAGACCGCAGATACACGCGGTGACCATACGTCAATGTAAAGCGGGATACTTCCTACTGTTTCACGTTATTGATTTGCTAATACTGTGTTATCTGTTTATTAGGTAATCTATACATATAATAAAACTGTAGAAATGAAAATTCTGTACATTAAAGATATTCAAAAAATAATAAGCGGAGGGTGTTACTACATCGCTATAGAAGCCAAAAATGTGGTTAGTTTTTTTGTCTGTCTGTCTGTCTGTCTGTCTGTCTGTCTGTCTGTATGCTTGTTCCACTATCACACGAAAACTACTGATCCGATTTGAATGCGGTTTTCGCAGATATATTTGTCTTCTTCCAACTTAACATCTGGTGTATAAAAAAAAATTCCCCCACCCCTCTAAAGGGACGAAAGAGGGGGTCAGATTTTGTATAAGACTTTTGCTTTAACACGAAAACTACTGATCCGATTTGCATACGGTTTTCGCAGATATATTTGTCTTCTTCCAACTTAAAATCTGGTGTATAAAAATCACCCCACCCCTCTAAGGGGAGCAAAGAGGGGGTCAGATTTTGTATCAAACTTTTTTCTTTAATAGACTTACTTCATATTATTAACTGTTTTTTCCAACTTAACATCTGGTGTATAAAATTTTTCCCCTACCCCTCTTAGGGGACAAAAGAGGGGGTAAGATTTAAATACTTTAAATGGCAAAACAACGTTTGCCGGGACAGCTAGTGTAATATTCAGTAACATAGCTTAGTACAAAATTTGTAAGAAAGTTTCAGCGAGGTCTCACTGCTTCATATCTTTGCGGTACCACAGAATATGCATATCAGTACAAATACGCGGTATTGCCGCTATTCATATACTTGCGGCAGCGGTGAAGCATCGTATATGTTGTTTCAATGACATATCACCTAGATGCGTCGCGTTATCGCAGCGTTGAGCAAATGACGGATAAACAAAGTGGCGAATGATGCTTTGTTAATGTGCTGACATGCATATCAAGATTTAGATAGACAGCATAAATTTTATTCAATTACAAATACACGGCTTCAAACCAAAGTATAGGTCTACCAGAATCTCCGCTATAAGAAAAAAAAAAGGATCAAAATGTTTTATTCCAATTACCCCGGTATTGCTAGAGTCAATTTATTTTCTCACTTTTTGCCATCAGATTCTGGTAGACCTATAGTTTTTAGCTTTTTCATGACTCTAAGCACCATCGGTGGACCTACGTAATAATATGCTCATTACATTTAAGATGCGTCTACCAAAGCTTCATTGACTAGCTACATTGTATGTCTTTTATTCACGTTTTATGGTGCCTCTACAGAATATATTACGTTTTCATTAAGCGTAAAGTGTGACGGATTGGTCGTAAGGTTCGGTACCTGTCCTGTTCTGCTTTCGATCTTGTTTCACAACAATGGCTGTGTTTTAAAAATTAACAGCCTACTGTTGGTAGCTTTTAGAGTTTTATTAGTAGGTGTAATATAGGCGTGCAGGTATAATTATTATTGACGATGGAGGTAATAAAACATGATCATGCACTAGTTGTTGACTGCAACATGCTAAGGACGAAATTTGTTTTTCGCACAGGAACTTTTCTGGGGTACAAACTATTATAGATCCTTCCCCAGGACTTATAGTATCGCCAAATTGAAGCAAAATTATTCACTGGCTAAAAGTGAAGATGTAACAGACATTAAGACTTTTGCATTTATAATAACAGTACACACTTCAAATGTATTAAATTTTCAAATAATTTTTAACAAGCTATAGAAATACTCAAGAAAATAAGTATAAGTTTTCTTACACTTGACTTCCAACCGGCCAATTTAAACAGAAATAATTGTATCGGAGCTCCATAGAGAATTTGTAAGGCCGCCTACACACAACACGAGGCTAATTTGTACCAAACCCAGCGCCATAAATCCGAGCAGGCATTGACGCTTCAGCCTTATTTGGCGGATCGTGTCCGCCATGCCACATTATGATTTGTTACCGAAATATAGACAAACCACTACCTACAGAGCTTAGAGGCTATGGCATAGAGAGAGCGCTAAGGCTGTTGTGTCCTCAGATACTTGGAGTCCAACTTAACGACGTTGGAATTTTGTTGCGTGATAAGACACCTTCAAAATAGCAATAGTAAATATGGACTCTAAGTGGTATTTTAGAACAATTACTGAAATATAGACAAACCACTACTTACAGAGCTTAGAGGCTATGGCATAGAGAGAGAGCGCTAGCTGTTGTGTCCTCAGGTACTGGAGTTTAACTTAACGACGTTGGAATTTCGTTGCGTTTTAAAAAATACTACTTCTTTAAAATTAATGGCAGCAATAGTAAATATGGATATTAAATGGTAATTTAGATGTAGAAGAGGCGAAAATATATATTTCTGTCTCTCTCTTTCTCTTCACTCTTATGGATTTTTGCCCTTGATGTTTTGTGAAACACTCAGCTGCTGTAGCTTACTATCTTAATATTACTTCCATGTACCTATATCCTCTTCCATGGTTCAGAGTTTACTTGTGACAGGACATTATGCCATAACTTAGGACCACTCCCATATAAATTTGGAGGTAAAACTATGAGTGCTTTGTACCGCCAATCACCTTTTACTTTGGGACCTTAGAATCCAAGATGGCGACGTATTTGAACTTTGACCAAGGATTAATATTGAATGATATTCGTACAACAATAGTGTAATGAATACTTGAAATATAACCACAGATTACTTAATATGAAGGTACTACGTATTTAAAATCCAAAAAAAAAAAATCAAAGTTATAACCTTTTAAATTAAGGAAAGGAAAGAATTTTTAAATTACTTTTTCCCGCTTCTCAAAAAAATTCACAAAAACATACAATGACATTTTAAATTGCAACAACATAACGCTATAAATTCCTTAAAGAACTATATCAGCTAGAAATTTTAAACCCATCTTTCGAACTTTGTGTTCTATTCGGCGTATTTCCACAAACATACACAATTCGGCGTATTTCCATAAACGTTCAAAGTAATTATCAGTAATTAGTGATGGTGTTGGGGGCGGGGCGTGTATGTTAATGCACACTCCGTGACCAATAGCAGTCGTCGCGCCGCCTCGTGATATATTAGCATTTGAATCGTTTCTATCATAAGCCACTCTAAAACGGTGTTGTGTATAAATTACCGCCTATTGCTGTAACATCACTAGTGACGTAACGGAGCTGTTGAAAACAGATACGCTTTTTTTTTGAGTTCCCAATCTAATGCAGGTTGGGTTAGGTTGGTAGTTTATATTTTTAAGGTTGCGTATGTCCTTGAGATATGCTTGATAATAATAATAATAATAATATTAATATCTATGGATGCTTCACGCCACGTCAGTCTGGCCCCGTGCTAAGTACCTGAAGGACTTGTGTTACAGGTACCAGACAACGGAAATATATTTAATACTTTTATACTATACATATATTTAAGATTTTTATTATATTATACACATATTTAATATACATCCAGACCCGGGAACATTGAAAACTTTTTGTTCCGTCGGCGGGATTCGAACCCGCGACCCCCGGCTTGAGCTGCCACACACACAACCAATTGAGCCACAGAGGTCGTCGAGGCTTAATATTTTCTAAATTAGCATATTTTGAATCTTTTCTGTATAAATTACCGCCTATTGCTGTAACATCACTAGTGACGTAACGGAGTTGTTGAAAAAAAATCCCCAAGTTCCTAATCGATCGAAAGTTGGGCTAGGTTAGGTTGCTGGTTATTAAAATATTTTATGACGCAACAGAATATCTGTTGAAAAATAATAGGCTTTTTATGGAGTTCCCAGCCAAATGCAAGTTGGGCTAGATTAGGTTGATTGTTTATATTTTAAAGCGTGTGTCCTTGAGATATGCTTTATATTTTCTAAATTAGCATATTTTGAATCATTATCATAAGCCACTATAAATCGGTGTTTTGTATAAATTACCACCTATTGATGTAATATCACTAGTGAAGTAACGAAACTGTAGAATTATAATAGATTCGCTTTTTATTGTGTTCTCAATTTAACGAAAGTTGTGTTAGGTTAGGTTTAATATTTTTGTGATGCAACAGAATACCTGTTGCAAAAAAAAATGCTTTTTATGGATATCTCAATCTAACGCGGGTTGTGGCAGGTTACGTTGTTGGTTTATAACTTTATATTTTGAAGCTTACGTAAGTCCTTGAGATGTGCCATATATTTTTTTATAGATTTGAAAAAGGTTATTGTTAGTTTTCAGTAATATATTTTCTCTACCACAAGAATCATGTCCACAGACCACATGTAAAGTCTTTATGCATATTTTAAAACTGATAGACAACAACACAATGTATTATCAAAAATATCAAAATAACCGATAACCGTGGCCTTATTATAGCCTAAGTTACCTCTTCACATAATTAATTTACACTAATTGTCATATATGTTCGGCACAAAAACATTACATTTATCCTGTACAATTTGTCAGGGAGTTAAGTATAGTGATAAGTGTTGTATTGGCTCTCGTTAATCTGTCATCGTGGCGTCTAATGTTTTAGGTATCGTGACTACGTCTCATCAATCACGTGAGGCGTAAACATCCACCCCTCCACTTGAACTTTGTTACCTTGAGATAAAGGTTGGAATCGCGTGAACTATGTTTTTGTAAACATTACGATTCGCTGTGGTACGCTATGATACGCGTTTTGCATGGTCGCTTGTGCGTAACATATGGGTGGCGCTTCGCATCCATATAGCAAGTATATAATATAAACATACTAATAACACAATATGATTAAATAAACAGTATGGAAAGATAAAAAATAAAGGTCATTTTACTGTTATTACTTATTCAGAAATAACAGTCAGGATAATAAAACCTTGTATTTAGGGACATGACACCAAATGAGAAACGGAGGACTTTCTTTACCTTTTATTTTTGTATTTTTTTACATTCATTTGGTTGTCGTTAAAAACGTAATAAATAAAAAAAACAATTCTGTAATTAAATTTTGTTTACACATCTCGTCGTATCAGTTGATCTTTTTTCCCAATATAGCGAAGGAGCTTAAAAATACCAGCAATTATTATCTATCCATACATAGACAATAATCATAAATTCGTACCCGATTGGGTCATAATATTTATTTATGAAGTATTTCCGTTTGTATTTAAGTTGTGAAATATCGCACGAATAGCTCACATAGTCTCTCATAAGATCGCGGCCGCAGGAGATTCACACGCAGTTTTTTCGATCTATCGATAATCTGTGATTTATTTCACAGCACTATTTTAGGAAACAAGTCGCGTCGAGCGCCATAAGGCGAGTTATCATTGGAACTAGATTTCGCTTGTAGCTAGGCTTTTGGTGTGTTTTTTTTAGTAAATTGACTTTTAAGATGGTAAAAGCAAAGCGAAGTCTTTATATAGAAACTTACAATTCTTTTATCTTTGAAATGACGACCTCTGTGGCTCAATTGGTTGAGTGTGTGGCAGCTCAAGCCGGGGGTCGCGGGTTCGAATCCCGCCGACGACGGAACAAAAAGTAATAAAAATATAATAAAAATCTTAAATATATGTATAGTATAAAAGTATTCAATATATTTCCGTTGTCTGGTACCTGTAACACAAGTCCTTCAGGTACTTAGCACGGGGCCAGACTGACGTTGTGTGAAGCGTCCATAGATATTATTATTATTATTAAATTTAGAGTTTCATTATTCACAAAAAATAAGGTATTTGAAATCTGCTCGCAAGAGACCGCATATTAATTGCTAAGCCTGGTTCTTAACCCTCAGATAATTTCAATAGAGAACTAAATTTTTAAATTTAATATTTTTTCACGTTCAAATATTTTTCTTATCTTCAAAGTGACAAATTTATTTCTAAGGAAAATTTGTAAAAACGTAGATTTTAATGCAATGTTAAAACACTAAGCAAACATAAGTAAAGCTACGAGAAACAGCTAGTTTATATAAAATAGGTCTAGTCGACGCTGCTTGGTCGCGTCGAGGAAAAACTACTGATATACGAGGCCACATACTGTAAGACAGAAGCATACCCATCTAATGCCTCCTTAGCTATAAACGGACGAAGCATTCTATTGATTTTATTACGCGTGTAACTTATATCGATAGTATAATAATACGTGAAAAAACTAAGCGTTGCGAGTTTGCGACTAGGGTTGCAAAATTACGTAATTTTACCGAAAACGCTGGTAAAATACGCGTATTTTACGGTAATTTATATAAATTACGGTAAAATTACCGGCTACGTATGTATGCAGAATGGTGGTATGACGGCGGGCGAGGCGAGCGTGTTGCAAGTTGTAATTTGTGTACTGCGTACGCGTCGCACGGTGTGAGTTGTAACGTTGCCGATTAGTGCTGTTTGCCATAATATTTTGCGCTGTTGCGACTTGTTGACAGTTGACGACGCTCGACAGAGCATACAGCAAGCCGGCAGGCTGGCTATTATGTTGTTTTGACTTACTGCAGTCTAGACTTGCATTAAGTAGGTAACCTGTTTAATTGTTTATATCCACATTCTTAATGAAAATTATGCCACGAAATCAAATCTTTTTTTACCCAATTTTACCGTAATTTACCGTAAAATATAATATTTTACGTAAAATATCGTAATTTACCGAATTTTACGAAAGTAATTTTACCGCTTTACATCCCTATTTGCGACACAAGGCAATGCAGAAATAATTACGTCTTAAGAATGGTAATCTTTTTATTCGCTTTGGAATTGATTTAGACGTTTATAAAATATGATTTTTAAATGAGTTGATTTATCACTTAAAGTATCATGAACAAATTTCATCCTTCCAAAATTCGTACTCTTGCCACTGGTAAAAGAAATAACCAAGGTACTTTTATGGGTACATTAGGCTGTGTTACTTTTGAAATGTCCATCCATTGTCTGTTTGTCGAAACACAAGTCTACAATGGGATGTGATCAGATTGACGTAATCCTTATGTATCCATGGTTATTTTACATCTGTGGTAAAAAAAGAATTTGAAATGTGAAAATAAAGTTGTAAATGAAATCGATAAGCTATCCCACTTCTGATGATCAGAAGTGGGATTAATTAAGCAATTACTACGAATACACTAAAGATAATTGCGATTAAATAAAAACTAAGCCAGTTGTGGGAATGAGAGCGCATGCGTAGAGTACGTGAGAAAGCAGGACTCTTTTTGCGGATGTTAGCCCACAAGCCATCAGATATCGTAATGCTCATTGCAAATCAATATTTGTAAGATTTTCTCAGCGGTTTCAATGCAATGTACGTCAGATTCGCAAGTCCTAAAACTAAGGAATAGGATATAATATTACTGCAATATTTTCACGCTAGAGGCAGCACCAGCTCCAGCATAGACAGTAAACAAAAAGTTTTGTTGCATGTTTGACAACGTGTCTGTCAATATTCTGATAATATGATGTATGCAACATGTCGGATTTTGGTTAAATTGTTTACTGTATATTATGTGCTAGCGATCCAACCTTTGCGTAGTATTCTCTATTGATTTGTAAGACAAAAAAATTTCATGTCTTTGGCACAAATCTAAGGTCTGGTAAAAATCCTATAAGTATCTAATAATATTGGACTGCTAACACTCGAATTGGATTGATGTATGGCTTGTGTATGGCTAATGATACAAATAATTTTACTCTCATAATAGCATAAACTATTATTTGCTAATGTCAATTAGCAGTCATAGATTTCTACTTACTACCTAGCACCTATACCTATCAGAACTTCTTCCAAGCTGTCACGCAAAGCGGGTTAATAGCTGAACAATGGAATTAATTTTATCAGCCGGATTAGGCTGTCGTGGTGACCAGATTAAGTCCAACCCAAGGAATAACTGTCATGGCTGTCTTATTGACAAGTGTAACCTTGGGAAGTAAGCGGGGTTAGGTAATATTATCATGGAATATTATCGGAAAAAAATATAATGAAAGAACTGATTTAGGAGAGCTATGCTTATGGAGGAATCGTATGAAATTCGGTACAGCTGATAAAGTTGATGTGTGAAAAGACTGAAAAAAACTAATGCTTTCAAAATAATGCTTAGATAAATTATACGAAATTAGTAAAAAAACGACTTACTGTATGTTAGAAAGTAAGTTTTCATTTTATGATATCATATATTCATTCACTCTACCGTGCTATAATAGGACAGGCAAAATTATATTGATATAAATAAACTTTACCTACCTAACGTTTTCATACTTGTTTTTTTATCCCTTGAGCGGTTTTCTTGAAAAATATTTTGTATTAGGTACAAAACAATTGACCCGTTAGAAAGACGTTATTCTGATTAAGTGGGATCTAAACTTTTATACCGTGTCTGAACACAGACAGGCTTTTATCCTGAATTAGTTACCCTATTATACCACAAAGGTACGTCTATAAAAGTGTCTACTAAAAATTCCCATACATAAGGTCTTACAAAGAAGTAGGCATTAACCAGAAACCACATAAGTTTGCCTATGCATCAATAAATATTTCATATAAACTGAGAAAATAATTTAAATCATCCTTTATCTTTAAGAATTTGTATGCTTCTGGCAGTCGCTATAGCAACTATTTTAATACAATATCTTATTAAATAAGACATTGTATTATAAAACAGTTTTTTTGCATTTCCCTTAAATTTTAGTTAGAGGTAAGTAGCGGTGTTTGCAAGTTCACTACTCAATTTTAAATAACTGATAATATTTTATATAACATAAGTTATTCCTTGAGGTCAAATTTATAGCTAACAAAGCACATAATGTATTTTCATTACTTATTCAGAATATAATCTCCACGAAATTGTGTACGGGGTAGAGATAACAGTGCCGGCTGTAATAATTTATATTGTACCATTAGGCGGTATGTCCATCGCCACCGTCAACGGGACGTCACCGGCAAAAATCCAAAAAAAATAATCCACCTTATGACTTAGAATATAGGTTTCATTTTGATCTACGCCACTACAAAGCAGTGGCGGCATTGATCGCTAGACCAATGTCGGTAGAAAATGTAACCTATAGCCTAGGTCAGGGGTTCCCAATCTTTTTCAGCCCGCGGCGCAGCTACACGTCGCAATACTTTGTCACGGCGCCCTACTCTACCTAGCTATTACAAAAAGATACATAAATAAACACCTTTAATGATTATAGTTATGTTATGCAGGTAAATAATAATACGCAAATATTTAATCATGTACCTGCTTTACATAATTAATATTGTAATTTAATTTTATAATGTTTGTGGTTTCGGATAATGATGGAGTATCGACTTACGGCACACCAGGGCGCCGCGGTGCACACTTTGGGAACCCCTGACCTAGACAATAGGTTTCATTTTCTACCGACATTGGTCTAGCGACCCATGCCGCCGTTGCTTTGTAGTGGGGTAGAGCAAAATGAAACCTATAGGCTGGGTTATAAAGTGGTATTTTATTTAAATGTTTGTCGGTGACGTCCCGGTGATGGCGGCGATGGACAAACGGCTAGAGTAAATCCTGTAAGTTGGTACATTTGCATTGGTGATTCGGAATTGCGGTGACATTGGATATATTAAAATGATGTACGGCGCTTGATTGCGGATAGGATGGTCGTATACTATATATTCTAAATTCAATTACTTAATTTCAAATTTGTTACGGATATATTTTAATAGCTTTCTCCGGATAAATTTCAAAATGGTAGTACTACTAGTAATGAAATATTTTGTATCGATATCGATATGCCAATTTTCTCCTCACTATAACAATTTTTGAAAAGTAATTTCTACTAAATGTCGTAAGTTGTTTTTGGAAACAAAAATGTTATCCATCTATGGATATAAATAATGAAGATTAGAAATAAATGGATATTATTATTATTAAATTGGCACGAACTTAAACTCGTTACCAAATTATGTATAGCTAAATTATGTATTTCGTATAATTGGACTAATTGTACGAAATAACTTGGTGATAAATTTGAATTATTTTATATTTACTAATTGGCTAAGTTTATTCCAAATTTCGTGAGTCACAAAACGTTATATGGGTCAAAAGTACAGAGAGTTTCAAAATAGGTCCTCATACCGAAATAATACAATAGTCAGGTCGTAAGCCGATTCGGACTTCGGCCCAAAACGTAGACTTCAGCGTTTAGCGCAGCTATAAAGCTTATAATACAGTTCTCAATTTTTTTATTGCGGAACCCATTTAAAAAGTGACAATTTTGATGGATCCTCGAAAAAAAGAATGTTTTGTCCTTGAATCAATAGTCCCCGTGCTAGTGTCTTATAAGTTATATTTTATAACATTTCTAAAAACGTTTTATTTATCGCTCGCAGTGGCCTAGGGCTCCGCAGAGTACACTTTGACAATAGCCAGTTTAGCGTAGGTATTTAAATATTGGTGAATATAGTCATGTACAAAGTAAAACACCCCCATGTCTAGTTGTTTTCAGTTTGGTTCTTACTTCTTTAAACTGAGGTTGCGGGTTCGATTTCCGCGATACAACCAAAATTTTTTCTTTCAAGTGTAGTTTTCATATATATATACATTTTCATATATTCGATGAATTGAAGGGAGAAAAGTCATTAAAATTTTCATCGTAACCTTCTAAGTTAGTGGCCCTACAGTCGTGCCATAATAATCTCGGCTAGCGAAATCCCTACACGACATTTCGCCAACGCAGCCGTACGTAGGTGGTCATGCCTTTATCAGACAATGCCAGCTAGCCGTTGGATTTTATTAGTCGTACCTACAATAAATAATAGTGTCGCGTCCTGAGCATGCACGTCACACTTTACAGCTGTCTAAATTAACTTACGGCCGATATAAATTAAAACGTCTGGCCTTTTTATTGCCTTTGTATTGTGTTACGCGCAATGCGGGTAAAAGCAATTGTCTTTAGTTTATTGCTTATCAATTTGAAAATGTATATATAATTATCTGTTTTTTGAGCGTCCGTGGCCTAGTGGGTAGACCTTTGGTTCGCACTCGTAGAGGGTGCAGGTTCGATTCCGGGTGGAGGCGTGTACCGATGAGACATTTTCTGATCTCAAGTACATAATACGGACGCTCGTACGGTGAAGGAAAACATCGTGAGGAAACCTGCACATAGTTGGTCCCAGACGTATTGACTAGTTCTTTCCTCTGGACTAGGCCGACTATGTTGCGAGAATGTCGTATGTGCTTGGGCAACCATACGGACATTTAAATCTTGTCCCAGGCACTACAGTATTTGAGGAGTGGTTACTTCACTCTGAAAAATACTGTATAAAAATAATCCACAACGGATGCAAAGGCCTAGTTTATCTGTTTGCTTAGCAGGCCAAATAACGAATGGTCTCTGAGGTTTTTTAATAGGAGCCTAAAAATTAACCGATCAACAACGTTGAATAAGTAAACTACTGTTAAAAATGAAAAAAAAAAAAAAAAACACAGTTACTGAGCATGATTGCTTTTGAAGTACTTTATTATAGAATTAATTGTTTATACTTAAATAATCTGATTTATACAGCTCTGTTATATACCTACGATACGTTGTATGCTTTCTAAAATATTTTTATAGATTAAACGCGTAACATGGGATTAGGCGCGATTGTCGATATATAACAAGATATGTGATTATTATTGACAAACTGCCATAACAGGTGATTAATTTTTGTAACACATTTACGAAATGAAAACACAATTCAGTATGTACATTTTAATCACGCCTTAAAAGAGAGACTCGTAGTATGGGTGTGGCGCGTGCTGTCACTTCATAATTGTTTTATTAAGATTTATAAGGTTAAGATTAATAAGGTGTTGCTCTATTATAAAATTATTCATCTCAATAATTGTAGAGCCTTGTTAAAGTGTAAGTACAGACAACGGCGAAAGTTGCAAACATTTTGTTTTAGGACTAGATGATGCAACTTCGTTGTGCCAAAATTAGTTTATGGCGCGGTTACCGTACATTTTTCCGAGATATAAAGTATCCTATGTCCTTTCAGGGGACTTAAAGTATATCCATACCAAATTTCAGCAAAATCGGTTCCGCGGTTTAGGCGTGAAGAGGTAATATATAAATAGTCAGACAAACAGACAGATAGACAGACACACTTTCAAATTTATAATATTAAGCATGGATACGCGACTCTAGAATGAAACCACATTAATTATTTATTATCAAGACATTTATTACAAACTAGACGTTACCTGCAACTTTACCAAAATAAAGTATGATAACTGATAAGCATGAAGAGGTAACAAACAGACACACTCTCTATCTCATTTATAATATTGGTATCGATCAAGTCAGTAAAATATTGTTGTGTGCATGTGTTTTTCAACGAAACAGAAAAAAATTATTGAAATACAACTAAGTATTATAAATATTTAATTTGTAATAGTAATGCAGCAAAGCTCAGTATTACCTTAAGAATGCGTCGTTATGTAACTATAATATATGCGGAGATAATCTAAAGAAGATAAGTACATAATGTACCGCTAGTGGAGAATATTAAGTAAATAAGGCGTGGACGGTAACCGCCCACAAGTATGGTAATTCTGACATTTGCTTCCACATCGCGACTAATTTCGACCATCGAAAGGTTAGCTTTGCGAAAATCATTGTTCTATATATACATTTCGTGCTTGGAAACTATGTAAGCAGTTTTTTTTTAATTCATAACATTTTCTAATTTCAGGTTCAGCATATTCAACTGCTGCAAGGTGATGTTTTTTATATTTTTAAGGATTGACTTTTCTGCGACGACACGTAGATGAATATAGAATCATCGTGAAACTATACATATTGTTTTATATGCAAATGTTTCTATGATTACCGGTAAACAAACTAACGTCCGGACGCAGAATAGACAGACATTTGGCTATTATTAGTTATAGCTTAGCATATAGCTGCTTTTCACTCGCATACTACTGAAAAAATACTACTGAATATTAGTATATAGTTCTCACGCATACGTTATGTAAGCCAGATCAAAAATATTTTCTTGCGCGTTTGAAAAAGACTATAGACGGCTCAATTACTCTCTATCCTTTATCATAATATGTGATTTTCTACCCGACTGTACTTCGAAGTATGCAGTTTGCAGGTCAAACCTTGTTGCCTGTGGCGACCGGATGCGGCTAGTGTCACGGATTATCACGTATCTATCGGACCAAATATAGACGTGTACAGTACACCGCTATCGAATCTGTAACACGTTATACATACACGCAATAATAAGCTCTATACCTCTGTGATAAGTAAACTTTTCCTGTGGTAATGTGTAATTGCGTCAACTATAATTAAACAGTTTTGATGAGTGAAAGTTGTACGTCGGTCACTATTAAGCTTCGGCAAAACCTACGCGACCAAAGCGACTGCGAAGCGGGAGCATCTGCAACGCGGGACGTTCGCGTCGGCAGAGCGGTAAGGGTGAAGCCAAACGAGAGTAATTTGTGAGTTGTGAGTCGCAGAATTTCTGCCGCGTAAATATCTTTTCATACAAATCATGAATCATAAAATTACGCTCGTGTGAATCAAACAGGACTTTTGTATGAAACTGAATGCAGCAGAATTCTGCCGAACCGAAATTCTGCGACTCACAACTCACAAATTACGCTCGTTTGACTTCACCCTAATAATCTAAGGTTTCGCACCGTAGTCGCGCAGGTGTCCACCAGTTTCGCGTTGCAGACGCACCCGTTCCTCGTCCCGCGTTACTGACGCGTAGGTTTGGCCGAAGCCTTATTTTTACTCGAAATTGATTTTCGAATAATAAATGGGTTCATAATCTTTAATCACTATTTACTTAACAGTAGGATTGTTACGACTGTGATATTAGAAAGTGAAACTAAATCGCTAAAGACACTGTGAAATTGTATAATACATCCTCTTGTCACTTCCTTTACAATACATTTTGTGTGAGTATGTGTGGCCACTTTAGTAACATTTACTTGGAAGTACCAGGCATTTGCTCACAAATTTCAAAGGCTAGCAACACACTTGCAACTATTTTGATATTGCGAGTCTTCATGGGCGACGGTAGTGGCTTTACATCAGGTGACCTGTTTGCCGGTTGGCCCCAAAATTTATAATAAAAAAAGTAAAAACACTAAAACCCCTGTAAGCTAGGCTCGACAGCGATAGCCAATCACGAAAATAATTAGATGTAAATTTAGGAAGTCCAAGAAACATCATAGAACTGTTTGAGACCCGCAACGAAATAAATCCGAAGAAAAGTAGGAGTAGGAATTATTTCAATTTTTTACTTGTGAAGAATATCAGGTGGCGGACCTACGTATTTTGGTCAGGCAGTATAATATAAATTTTGTCAATCGTTTTTAGAAATAATTTTTTTATTGAAAATTTTGATTTTATGATTTTTTATTACACACACAACTCCAGAAACTATTATCCTTTTCTATATTAATTTAATGATCAAATTATAGATGCATACTTGGTGTTTTTACTTACATAATTGAATGCTACGTTAGCAAATGAAGGCGAGTCAGTAATTATTTCTGCTGCCGTGAGAATATATTAATAACAACATAATTTTATCACGTACAATGTTGCTAAATATAGGGTTAAGATAACTTTAATATTGTGGGATTTCGGAGTTAAGTAAAACGTAATCTTAAAAAGTGAAAAGTAATGAAACTCGTAAAATTTTCTTATTTCTTAGAGACTACATTAAAAAATATATGTTATGGTTTATTTTTAGGACCATTTGCATTGGGTACCTTTCTTAGTCATATACGTTATAATCGTTGTTAAATCTGAGGTTGATCGACGATCGTACTGGTGAAAATTTAGAATTCTGTCTTTGAAAATGCTCAAACCTTATCAATACAAAAAATACTTCAAAACAGGTCCAGCCGATTCAGGAGTATTTGGACAAACATCGTAATACGAGTAACAATATTGCATACAGTGTATAAATAATAAAATATTCTAGTTGCTTATCAGTTGAAGTTACAAATGTGTAGAATCCATTGATATTTGTCTAATCAACTAAAGCGTAAATTCATTGCATAACCCTAAGCTATATATCTTTTTACAGTCTAGTGTGGTCTAACCTTAACATTCCATATTTTTTAAGATTTGTGATATCATTGCCGCTGCTCCAGTTATAGCATCCGAATGGTAATCAACCGGTTGACATTGCGCACGTATTGTACGTAATAATTATGTATGTATATGTATGTTACTACAATATCTATACTCAATATTATAAACCCAAAGAGTAATTTGTTTGTTTTAACTTTTAACACACTTATCTTACGAACTAATTTGACCGATTTTTATGTAATTTAGTAAAGTTACAGAGTTGACCGAGCGGTAAAACAAAAACTAATTTAATGCGGAAAAAATTAGGTACACGTGGAACATCTTTATTTTAGCGAGGGCAACCGCGCGGAACGTCCAATGTCGTACATACAAAACTCCATAAGACAAAATATAGTTAAGGTATTCGCTAAAGTAATATTATGTGTTTGCAAAATAGTCTTATGAAGAAAATATCATTGCTAACACATTTAAATAATTATATTGAGTAGTAATCATATTTGTATTTTAATTTGTTCACTAGGTTTTAACTATAGCAATAAATTACTTCAAGTAATGAATTGATAATTACCAGACTTAAGTGAAGTAGTAGTTGTCTAGTAAGTAGAGATCTAGAATCAAATAATATAAAGCATATTTTTAATTAACAAATATTACGATTTTAAAAATTGCGTCTATATAATTATATGTTAATTAGCATATCAATAAAATATAATTTATTATTATTATAATTTGAATTATATCCGATTCTTCGTCGTGACATAAATAACAGTAATAAGGAAATAGTAATTTGTACAGCACATCTATATTTTCACTCCTCTAATTAAACAAATAATAATTATAAATTATAATTAAATTATATTAATTTCTACCTACTTTATAATTTCAAGTCGTAAAAATAAAAAAGAAAACGATTTAGATAAAATTTGGTATAATATATATCTTTATACCAAATTTTATCGAAATCGTTTTGGAAGTGGCAAAAGATAGTTTAAGTCGCGCTAACTTATTTCTGCGCGATCATTGCAGGTCACATAATATATTTACTTATAAAAATATTCACACAAAAAAATAATTATAAAATTTCTTCTTGTCATTGTCTGGCTCTTTGGAAAAATCACATGACAGATAAAGTCAACGGACCTTGAATAATATAAGCTAAGCTTATAGCTTAGCTAAAAGCTAAGCTAATATAAGCTAAGAAATATATTTATTAGTAATAATAATCTTCATAATTATGTCATTATTATATAATTATATTTATTTTTACTTAATTAAATAAAATAATTATATATTTAATTATATATTATATAATTATAATTATTATATAATAATATTATATAATTATAATTATTATATAATAATATTATATAATTATATTTACTAGTATATTTTAGGCCTTTTCATAGCATGAATTATGCAATAGACATGTATGCAAATTAAATATATTAACGTTTGTTCTACATGTTATTGATCTAGAGCTAATTTATTAATATTAGTAGAGTAGGTTCCACATAGAGCCGTCAGGGAAAATTAATTCTTAACTCATTGTGGAAACTCAAAATCAAAAAAAGATTTGAAAGAAGGCTTTTGTAGGCTTTTTTTTTTATATCACATTTTTTATTTCGAGCTTAGAGTGTGAATAAAAAAAATCTTGCCTGAGAGTCCAGTGGAACCTAATATCTTATCCCTTATCGTGTCGAGCGACCGGAATCCGGACGCCAAGGCCTCTTTCCCACTCAAAACGGCGTATTTAAATATATTTAATCCTAAAAACACATTGCAATTGAAAAGAAGAAGAAAGGAACTACTCAAGTATGTCTTTACCTCGTTCGGTTTAGTAAAAATTAAAAACATAAAAGTCAATGAAAAATTAACTATGACAAGTGACTTGACAAGTGACATATTATTTTAAAACAACTGTTGTGTAACTAAAATGTATGGTGGTATGTGAAGTTTTATTTGTGTCTTATACTTAAGAGGCCGGGTGCCATCGAAATTCTTATACAACGTAATACCAAAATCATTTTCTCATACGAAAATATTTAACATGTTTGAGTTGTTCTTCAGCTTAAAATAGTAATTAACTACCTAGGTTCCTGCACAAAAATTAACTTACTATTTTAAGCTGAAACTCAAACATGTTAAATATTTTCGTATGAGAAAATGATTTTGGTATTGCGTTGTATGAGAATTTCGATGGCACCCGGCCCCTTAAGGTACTGAAGTGTAACATGTAAGTGTAATAAAATACAATTTGAGAATCAAATATTGTTTTATTTAAAAAATAAATCAGAAAATAGTTTGTCTCAAGCTACCTTTTCTTAAAAGTACTGTACCATATTTATTTTTATATTTAGGTAGATGTAAAGTTAGAAGAAAATAAAGAATATTTAATATACTATGTGATTTTTATTATGAATTAACATAATTCCACGTAGAATCTGGGAAAAATTAATAATAAAAACTAAGGAAACGTAACTCCCATACTTCAACCGTTTTGAATTTGGTTCCTTTTCGCACACTAAAATATGGCAATAGCAACGAAACACTAACACTAAAATTTACGAAATAAATCCGTTGACAATAATTGTCACTTCTATATTTACACAAAATTGTGTACCGAATAAATGCATAAAGTAAGTATGAATGTATTCGGATCACATTTTGTAGACTCGTGGACAATTTTTTTGACACAGTTACTCTTCCTTAGTTTTTATTATTCGTAGTCTTACCAGGAATTTAATATATACTTAAAGGGGTACCTTGATACTCAATTTGGAAATGTAGTTGGTCAGATGAAAGACTTTCTTTAAGTAGATGAATTACCTGAAACAAACAAAAATAAATAAAAAATAGTATTAGGATAGTGGTAGATAGATATTTGAACGTTTCAAAGGTCTGCGCGAACGAAGATCCAGCAACATCTAGTTGAGTATAGGTCTATAAGTTATTACACATTGTACATTACAATAAAACAATATAGCCTACGATGTACTCACTGACCCAATTCTCGCAGGTGGACAGAACTGGTTCCATGTGAGTACATGCGAATATCACCCGTATGTACCTCGTGTGATCTGATACACTTTTTATGCTAAGATCAACGTTTTAAACGCTTTTATAAAGACGTAATAGTTTGAGCTATAAATTATGCAAAAGTAGATGAAGTGGATTTTAAGTAATAATTTGAAAATTGTGTTTTTTCTTTCATAAATGATCGGCGGATCGATAATATAGCCAGATATATTGGCCAGATGTTGAAGAAGATTAGTTACAAGGTTTGTTCAATTATAAATTATAATGGCAAAAATAGTAATTGTCTTTATATTATAAAATGTTAGTTGTACACTTCATTCACTTACGTCTTCCATAGTGTGTGTAGTTATCGTTGTTCATATTTTGACGTGGCCTTGATGATAATATTTCTCATTTTAAAAGCAATGCTTACTTGCAACTTTTCTGATATTGATGGACACGCTTTTGGGTAATGGATCCGTTTGCTTATTTACCTCCTGTATTAAAAAAATTACACTAAACGCCTCCGTGGTCCAATAGTTAAGAGCGAGGCTTCTAACTCTGAGGTCGTGGGTTCGATTCCCGCGTTGGAAATATGTTATTTCTAAGTTTGGTTAGGACAATGCAGGCTGATCACCTGATTGTCTGACAAGTAAGATGATCCATGCGTCGGATGGGCATGTAAAAAGTCGGTCCTGCGCCTGATCTCTCGCCAGTCGTGTCGGTCGTCCGTTCCACTGGGTTATGAGAGTAAAGAAATAGAGAGTGCTCTTGTGTACTGCGCACACACTTGAGCATTATAAAATCACTCCTGCGTAACTGGCCTGGTTTCAATGAAACCGGCCACTGTCACCGAAACCAGTGTGGAAGTTATTATTAAAAAATGACACTAAAAAATAAGAACTGAAATTTCTTAAAATTTGCCTTTGGACCTAAGCGGTTTGGCTTGGAGTAAAGGACTTAAACGCGCACGAAGAAGTTTTTTTTTACGTTTGAATTTAATTTTATGATAATCATAACCTTTAATAATATTGTAATTTTATCCATATTACGATAATATTACTCTGTTTAGTAGTATAATCTCTGAATTGCCTTGCAGTTACGTGGTTCAAATTAATACGGAGTAAAAGACATAAACGCGCGCGTAGCAGCTCATAAAACCTTTAAATAATATTATTAACATGTATAGTACGAGAGCCAGGTGTTAATCGAATACACATAAAATAATTTAATATCTAGATCATAGGTAATAGGCATAATATAATCTTCAGTTACTTGTATATACCTTGTATACCTCAGTAATACTCGTATATGGTGCCCGAACTTCGTTGGGTAAAAAATTAATTTACAGCGGGGAACCATTCTAAACCGGGATAAAATCGATCCTATTCTAAACTGTCAGCGGGGAAAATAGCACAGAATATTAGTATAGATCAGTGGTTCTTAAGAGGAAATGCGGGTGCAGTAGAATTTAAACGAAGAAACTATTGCCATCACGCTTCAGCCTACGCCGGCACGTGTATTGTAATAGAGACAGATACAGTAAATCGAGGTACGAAACGTAGTCCTCTGATTCCTCCTTCAAAATAGAGCCTATCTAATTTTTTTTTAATATCTTCAAGAGTGAGTATACCTCTACGTTTTATCTTAAAGAAGATCTTTAAAATTTGTTTTATGGTCGGTCGATTGGCGGGGTACGGGGCATTCATTTTTTGCGATTTTTGAAGGGTCATATTTTTTTATTTATTAGTAAATTTAGAAAAAATCGAACGTAGAAGCATAGTTCTAACAGATCCCAATATTGTATAAAAAATCATTTGTCTAGACGCATTGTCCAGGGAGTAAATTAGGGAATACGTTTGTATGGAAAAACAGTGTTAGCGTTTCCTCTTAAATCTTTTTGGTAGTGGAACTCTTTTAAAAAGTTACCTACATTTTTGACGGACCAAAAAAAGAATGTTTTATCTTTGAATTAATAATTGTCTCCATGCTGGTGTCTAATGACATTTCTAAAAACAATGTATATGTCGCCCCCGGAGCCCCAGCAAGCCCCAGGTCTTCGCGGAGCACACTTTGACTATGGCTGGCATAGACAATCTACTATAGTAGTAATATACTAGATATTATAGTCTAATATAATCTGCCTGGTCACTGCGATTGACAGCAATACACGAATCTCCCAGTCATCGAAACCTTAGCGCGTTAACATCGTCAAGTAGCACGTTTTGCTTTCGCCACATTACAGTGAAATGGTCTAAGCTGTGTCTTTAGACTCACTGTCGATCGAAATTACACCGCACGAGCGCGGCGACCCACCTGTTGGGCCACGACCATGAGCGGCAGAGGTAGCGGTAGCGTGGAAACATAATATGTTTAGTTGTAAGAAAAAAATCACTGCTAGAATTACCGAATTTTAACACAAAAATATAAATATTCTTATCGCAATTATGTTTAAAAAATAAAAAGTTGCACTTCAAGAGTTGCACTCCGAGTATATTACTTTCTCGCTTACACCGGTGGTTTAGTTTTCCTCCGACTCACTAATTTTCGATCTAGTTATATATTGTTTGCCATTTTAATACATATGTACAATGTACATGCCTAATCCAAAAAGTGCACAACACCACTAGTTTTCACTTCAAATCTATATTTCTTAATTTTTACTTGTTAAAATTCATCGCAACGCGTCCGTTGAGTTAAGTTGTTAATAGCTTAAAAATATTTTTTTTGACGTTTGAGTTTTTTTACGATTTAATGAAACAAGCAACATATTCCACAGTTTACTAGCATCACCGCTCGATTCGTGGCCCCGTCGTTAATCGCTTTCATTACGGGCAATCGACCTTCTGATAGCGGCCGTGCTGTGATTAGGGTTCCGTGGTAATGGCGGATCGGGGGTCAGCATCTATTGCCGTTCAGAGGTGTCGTTTGATTGTAATTTAGATTCTCTTACTATTTTTTATTGACTTTTTTGGATTCACGTATCTGTATTTTTATCTTTATTAAAAGGTATGCTTTTTAAAGAGCAGTAAAGAAAACACTAATCAAGTGGAAAATAAATAAATATTTTTTTAATTGATATTTGGTATAGTAAACTTTGAGTCACGGAAAACATCATATTATGAGTTTGTTTCTCATAATCCTGATTTTATTGTTGCTTCGACTCTACTTAGATACTAAATTTACTCTTCATCATCATCATCATCATCATCATATCAGCCTATATTCGTCCACTGCTGGACATAGTCCTGTCTCAATGAATGATTTACTCTTAGTACAGGATATTACATAACCATGTAACATACTCTCACTTATCAATGAAATTTGTGACCTATTCAATACAATACATTAACACAAGTAATGGTGTGTTTGTATTGCCATAATTTATTATTGATACAATCGGTGCGATTCCAAAATAAAACGACAGCACTGCCCACACTGAGAGCCTTGGCATTATGAAATGTCTAAGCGATCCAGGACGATATGTATAGTTCAAATTTGATATAATGATGAGTATGAAAACATATGGGTACATATTACCGAAAATTACGCTGCGTATATTGCTTAAAGGGGGCAGAAACTTATGACGTGCATTGATAGGACGGCCGACTTCCCAAAGCAAAGAAATTTGTGTCCGACCGAAACTGATTTTTCAGCCGAAACCGAAACCGAAACTCGATAAAACATTTAAAGTTACGATAATTTACTAAAATTTACTATTTTTTTTAAATTTATTAACATTAAAAACATGCCAAATTGGATTTTTTAACTTTTTGTGACATTTCTATACCAATGCATACATCACATGGTCATAGGGATATTTCAATTAAACTTAAATAACTAAAAGTCTATTAACTTTTTGTTAAGACAAATACAAATTAAAATACACCTTGTTTAATAGCCTATCTAATCCGATAATCAACTTTTAGATAAAGTTAAATTAAAAAAAAAATTAGAAGAAGAGGACCAACTCAGACAAAATTTCAATCTTAATTTTTGAAACGTCAAAACCTAAACAAAACTACTATTTTTTTTATAAAAATTGTTGAAAACTTAAAATTAATCATCCGTGAATCCACATAAGACTCTCCTAATACATCTGCAGCGGTTCTGCATACTCAAAACAAGGGTGTCAATATCCTGTTGTGGAATACTGTACCAAGTCCTGCTAAGATGCAAGAAAAGCTGGTTTTCAAGCACAATATCTTCAGGGAAATTCCTACAAGCTCTTCTCTGAAGCATATCCCAGTCATGCTCAATAGAATTTGAGTCAGGGGATTCTGCAGGCCATTTGACATTGAGGTCCTCGGTGCCGTTCCACCACTTCCCCCGTGACACGATAACGTGACCAAAGCCTGGATATAACGCTCTGACTGGTCCTGGCTTCAGAAACCGCTATTTGGGTAGCGCCAGCTTGAATCATGCCCACTGCTCTTTACATTTTATTCTGGTCAAGTGTCTACGTGGCATGATTAAATGAACACTGGTGATGCGTTTGTCAAAGATTTATAGAAATGTATGGAGTTTTAATCAAGTAAGAAGTTACTGAATATTTACTTCTTTGGAAGAAATTCAATGAATGCGAATTTCATCTTAAAACAAAATCTTTTATATACAAAATTGAATTTACCTAATGTTTTTATAATCTGTCATTAATAGTTTTTTTGTAAGGCCAGTACTTTTTAAGTTATTTAAAAAAGTTTTATATATCCCTAGAGTTTAGACCATGTTGTTGTGTGTATAGTATAAAGCTGAAGAGTTTGTTTGTTTGAACGCGCTAATCTCAGGAACTACTGGTCCCATTTCAACAATTCTTTCAGTGTTAGATAGCTCATTTATCGAGGAAGGCTATAGGCTATATTATCACGCTAAGATTAATAGGAGTGAAGAAATAGAGGAAAATGTGAAAAAAATCGGGGAAAATTATATGAAAATTATATGAATACTTATCACACGAACTACTGGAGCAATTTTTATGTTATTTGGCACAAATAAAAAGTAGACCACGTGAAGGATCATAGGCTATTTTTTGTGGCTAGTTTGTCTGTGAAATTCCTAATTTACGCGGGCGAAGCCGCGCGGAACAGCTAGCCTTAAAATAAATGTTATCAATCTTAGACTCGAATATGTTCCCTAGAAACTTTTCAGTACCATATTCCGTTTTTTATATCGGATTCCAAGTTTTTAGTGTATTACAACGAAGAGTTACTCTAAAAACATGAGCAGAAGTTATTTCAAGACATTTTATTCAGACATCAAAGACGTTCTACTGAAAACACAATCAATTGCAGTCATATTCTTTGAATGGGAAACATGGACACGCAGTCTCACAGACCGCGGTCGAAGTTCAAAACGAAATTACTAAGTAAATTTGAAGTTGGCGTCACATTTTTTTGCTTCAGAAGACGTTTTGCCACTAAACCTGAAGATACTGAGGGCCGCAAGAGTTAAGGTTACGGGGAAGTGGGGTAGATAATATTGTAGCAGGGTAGGAACTGTGCGTCAAGGTTAATTTTAAATATAAATAAAACGCGTGGTAAAAGAAAAAGAACGAGACGAGATAATTGACTAGATAAATCTCGCAAGCTATATCCTCCTATTACCTCATATTCTAACAAAATTATAAAGTAAATAATCTATACTATAATATTATAAAGCAGAAGAGTTTGTAAGTTTGTTTGAACGCGCTGATCTCAGGAATTACTGGTCCGATTTGAAAAATTCTTTCATTATTAGATATACCATTTATCGAGAAAGGTTATAGGCTATATTTTATCACGCTAAGACTAATAGGAGCGAAGAAATAGAAGAAAATGTGGAAAAAACGGGGGAAATTATTTGAAAGGGTTTATCTCACGAACTACTGGAGCAATTTTTCTGTTATTTGGCACACATATAGGCTATTTTTTGTGGACTAATTTATCTGTGAAATATCTAATTTACGCGGGCGAAGCCGCGTGGAACGTCTAGTAATATAATAAAGTTCACACAAAATATAATCAATTTATCACAGCATTTACTTAATCGTCTGTTTAGGAAATATTGTTAAAATAAGAATAAAATACGTAATTCACCAACAGTTACATATATTAAATAAACGTGCGTTTGTTATTTATAAATAAAATTTAACAATATACCTCTTATAATGTTTCATAAGAATAGGCTTAGACAATTTGATGAAAATAAAACGATGTAATAATAAAAAGAAAATAAATACTTAGTAATTTGGCACTAATTTGCAAAATATAACCTCAAAACGCGATTAAATGGACGGTGGCGAACTGAGCCGGGGCCTCGCCGACGAGCAAGCACGAGTTAACTGCGAAGTTTACCGAACGACGCACGAAAATTCACGAACACTCGAGTTTCGGCTATATTTTGGCCGAAACCGAAACTAAGGCTGAACTAGGATTTTTGGCCAAAACTGGCCGAAACCGAAACCGAAATTTCGGTCGGTCACTAAAAGAAATAGAAACATGGCTGGATTCCATCCAATCGAACGTACGTACATTTTTACATACGTTTTTAGAGTTTTGGCCGTCAATTTGGTTTAATGGGCGTAACGCACACCCTTAAAAGTGAAAACGGTTGTAGGATGACAGTTAAAAGTTGTTTTAATTTGTGCTCTAAGTGATCGAATACCTAACTTGGCTGATCTAATTTTATAATTAATAATCTTCGAGCTTAATTTAAATGGCTTCCAAATTAGTAGCCAACATATAAGGTAGGCAGTTGAAGTCGAGATTTTTTTCTAATTAATAATTTATTCAGCTCAGTACTCAGCGGCATATTTATTATAATTTGATCAGGAAGTTCTGTGGAATCCATACAAGAATGACTTATAATGGATTCATTATTGTGTTTACATTGGAAATATCAATCAGTTGTATAAATTTTTCAATAATATTAAAAGGAATTTTTATGTATTATCTTCCGTATTTGAGAAAATCTTATGAATCCTTTTTAGGGTTCCGTACCCAAAGGCTAAAAACGGGGCCCTATTACTAAGACTTCGATGTCTGTCCGTCTGTCTGTCACCAGGCTGTAACTCAAGAACCGCTATAGCTAGACTTCTGAAATTTTCACAGATTGTGTATATAACAACAAATACTAAAAATAAAATAAATTAAATATTTAAGAGAGGCTCCCATACAACAAACGTGATTTTTTTTGCTATTTTTTGCTCTTAATCAATAACGGCAACACATAGGCAATTGAAATGTTCTCAAAATACTTAATTGTATTTGTACTTTAATAATTAGTTATAAAATTTAAATAAATTAAATAATTGAGGGGGGCTTCCATACTAAAAATTCAATTTTTAGCCTATTTTTGCTCTGTAGTGGTACGGAACCCTTCGTGCGCGAGTACAACTCGCACTTGGCCGATTTTTAAAAACTCACTTAAATTTAGTCACTGTTTTAAACACGTTTAGTAACCTCATACCTTGGGTTGAAATTTTCAAGTTGTTGTATGTATATTTTTTTGCCTGCTCTATGTTCTAAAGTTAGGGCTCTAAAGGGCATTTCTTCGGAGGCGAAATTTTTGACGGCAACGGACTTTTTTCTGTAACCAGGCAAAAGCAAACAATAAAAATATATTTTTTAAATACTTGAGCTCTGTGTCTACCTAGAAACAACTGTCTTTTTTTAATAATTGTAGTTTCAGTATAGGAAAAAAAATCTTAAAGTCCGTTCTTCTCATTACCATGGAGCGTCCTCTGGCCATTTTCTTCAACAAAAACATCTATAATTCATTTCCTGTTTGACAAATCAATACAAAATAAAATTATAACGAAATTACATTAGTTTACCTGTTATAAAAAATAAATACAGTAGGCATGGCTACATTACAGTACTTATAAATAAATAAGAAAAGAGTGTCCAACGTAAAGTTATAATTCCTGTGGCACAAGTTGCGATCGATCATAACTTTTCTGGTAAAAACAATGGGAGTGTATCTTACCGCATGCAGGCAAGCCAGTCATATGTGAAAGAAGCTATCAGGCAGATGTGCGGCTAATTGATTTCTATCCAGGTGTTTGGAAGGTATCATTACCCTATGTTTGGTTCGCGTAGTTTATCATTTATGTGTCTACTATATCGAGCTTATTTTACTATGTCAAAACTTTAATCTGCGTGTCAACTGATGCTCTTGGGTTACATATTTATGTTATGAAATATCAAAACTGATGCTTGTAAGAATTATGAGCTATACATAATTATAGGCATAATTTTCATTTCCGTGGGTCTCATTACCCTGGTCAAATGACCAGGGTAATGATAAAATATATTAATTTTGTCCTGAAATATGCACTTTTATGTGCGATTCACGAGTTCTGTAGAGTACTACGATTATTGTATATCCTGGCATAAAGTTTTTTTTAATTCTTAAGACTCTTTTAAATTTCCTTATAAAAACTTGTTTGTAACTTATGATTACAGACATTAGAATAACGTAAAAACGATGTCACAAATTATATAAGAGAAAAAAATAAAAAAAGAATAGAAAAAACTAAGCAAGATCAGGAAAAGCATGTAGTGTATATAATATGGCTAACGGAGAAATAAAATATATGTATTCTGAAGAGAAGGAGGAAATATTTCTTGTACAAAACCAAACAAATACTTCTTTTGATTTTTCTTTTGATAATCGTGCTATTTTACTACTAGATGACGCCCATAACTCTATTGCGCCAAAATCCGTTTATCTCGTGGGAACCGTATATTTTTTTCGGGATAAAAACTATCCTGCGTACTTTCCCAGGACTCAAAGTAGCTCCATACCGAATTAAAAAAAAAATCAGCTCAGTGATTTGGGCGAGAAGTAGTTACAGGCAGACATACTTTCCCTTTTATAATATTCGTATAGAAGAAAAAATCACTTTGTATGAATTTAAATCAAACGTTTTGTATGCAAATGAATTTTAAATTATCAAGACTGAACTAAGACTGGTTTCTAAGAGTACTATAATCACTAGTTACTTAATTATTTTTTAGGATGATACAAGGAATGTAAGTCGTTTTCAAACATATAAAACAAATGTTATGCTACAAAAACTATAACAAATGTTATAGTTTTTGTCAGAAGACGATTATTTTTAAATAAAAATATTTTATTTAGATATTTTTTAAATTTTTCGTTACTTTGATAACTACCCTGTATGCAATTATCATTACCCTAGCCACAAAATTTTTGAACTTCGATATTACTAAATCTTCTCTATGAAAACGAGTCCCTTAAGTAAAAGTATGTTATTTGACCTTTATATTATCATAAAAATATGAATTCCAGTCAAAAAAGTAACGTTTAAAATTGACCATGGTAATGAGACGAAGAATCGTTTTCCGAAGAATCACCCTAAACTGTTAATCGTATTTGAGCTTGAGAGTTGTCAAAAAGAAATTTCATCTTGGTCGTGAGTGTGAAGCACCCAAATAGGTCGAGTTTTTGATCGAAGAAAATTAAAAAGAAAATGGTCAATAAACTTGTTAAATAAAAAAATCGTTTTCTTAAATGCATTGGTGAAGATGTGATAGCGAATTTTATCTAGTGTGTTATTATAACACTTAATTACTAGCATAGATAAATGTACATAAGTATATGCAGCGTTTATCGCGCAACTTTGTATCCGTGTGTTCTCACACATGTTACAACACACGGCGTGATATTCGCGTCCCACGTGTCAACATTTTGACGCTATTGTTTATTGGGTGTCGTTACTGATCTTAACGAGACGAATTGTGCGACACCTGAATGTGTCACTTAATTTTGATTTATAAACTTAGCTTATAGTTGACACGAAAGTACCAAATGTACTTAAAACACATTATTAAGGCATCTCTTGGTTATTTATTATTATTATGAACAAAAAAAAGTATGAATTAAAAACTTTTTCTTGATAATTTAAATTTCGAGCGTTCCGTTGCAAAAACCTCTAGCAACCTTCGTTTACAAAAAAAAGAAAAAAAATGAACATAAAGAGTCCCACGGATTAAACCAGTTTTTTAACGATCTGTTTCTTACATAATATCGAAAGGAACTACCGGTTGTAAAAAATGGGCTCGATTTTGGCGAGATTTTAACGAGTGACATCCAATTTTAATTCACACGAATCTTGCATCCATTTTTAACGACTTTGATTGTTTGTTTTTGAACGACCGTTTATTTTTCTGGAATTAAATATATTATCAGGATTGGTTCAGCGGTAAGCAGCAGACAGCAAGATTTCATAATATTATATTTTATGATTTTAGTATGGATAATAAAATAATTAAGCAATTATCACATTATTAATTTAATTGTAGCTATTAATATTGCGTAGTTTCTTATTACGCACATTAGTAGTTGTATGTTTTTGCTAAAGAGTAGAGTGAGTAGAGGAACTACCCTGAAGTCCAAATTAACTTTTAGTTTAGGAAAAACTGTTCAGTTAAACTTATGCCTACTTTAAAATCTGTTACTCTAAACTTTCAAGAATAATCAGATAACGATATAAAATATTATATTTTGTTTGATGTAATACGGGTTAAAACTCTTTAAGCGTATGTCTTTATTCATTGTACTGTCAATTATTTATGTTCAGATAGGTGACGAGAACGGGGTCCGATTATCGAAAATCGAATCCGGAGATGCGAATTCCCGAGTGCCGTGTATGGGCTTCATTAAATAAAGAAAGGCAAGACGTTTAAATAGCTCGCTTAATTACTGTTATCAACGTTGCATCGATTTGGGTATAGTATCAATTTTAAGTTTAATATAAGTCAAGTTTTACAAATGTTTTACCGAAAAAAAGGAGGTTATCAATTTGACCCGTATGTATCTTTTATTTCCAGAACTGCCCAGTTTTCGTATAATATTATGTTATTAATTGCCTTTATTTTATAAAAATTAAAATCATGTTGTTCGGCCCGCCGACGGAACAAAAAGTTTTCAATGTTCCCGGGTCTGGATGTGTATTAAATATGTGTATGATGTAATAAAAATCTTAAATATATGTATAGTATAAAAGTATTAAATATATTTCCGTTGTCTGGTACCTGTAACACAAGTCCATCAGGTACTTACCACGGGGCCAGACTGACGTGGTGTGAAGCGTCCATAGATATTATTATTATTATTATTATTATCTCATGAAAAATAAACAGCGAAATACCAAAAAATAACAAGTTACAGAATTTATTTTACTATCGGTCTTGTTAACATTTTTTACATCATATTACGTTTTAAAGCAAATGATATTTACATTTAACTTAAAGGTGAGCAACTGATTTAATGTTCATTAAATGACGATGATTAATTAATTTAATTAAAGTAATTTTGGAACCAAAAGTTCGAATTGTTAATTAACCCGTGTAAGGTCCTGTCAAATAAAATAATAGTTTCACGAATCGTTATGTTTGTATGTGTGTAATTACACACAGGTTTAAAATGTTACGAATTCAGTCTACTCCGCAGGGGCCAGGAGACCAATTTTTTGTTTTCGACTAATATTTGTACAATCTATACTACTTTAAGTCTGTTGCATCAAAAAGGTCTGAAAATATTGGACTGATTTTTATAAAAGGTCACAAAAGTTAAATAGACCAAGGAGAAGGCGTAAGCTATTTCATCACAGAAACTAAAGGATTTCCGTGGAATACTCTCTTGACGTAGGCAGAGATGTAGAGAACTCTTGGTGCGTATTACTCTTGCGCTACCAAACATAATATTATACTCGTGCGTTGGTATGAAATTTCTGCTTACCGTTTGAATATAAAAATACTAAATGACATCCGCAACTCAGTTGCGCCAAAATTCGTTTATCGCGCGAAAACCGTACTTTTTTTCGGGATCAAAAGTATCCTATGTCCTTTCCCGCGACTCGAAGTATCTTCATACCAAAAAACGATCGATTACATTTAGTTCCAAGTTATCGTCATACATTACCTATTTATTGGGTAGCTAGACTAAGAAATATAGCAAGCGGCGCCGCGTGTCACAATAAGCCTGCTACGATTTGTTAAGAACCAACTCCGTTATAATCAATAATATCAGGTCCCGCGCACGATCCACATCAGCCCCAAGTTGAACCGGTCATTTTCCTGTGGTAACATACTTGGTTCATTTACCAATATAGTATTTATGATGTTAGAAGAAGCCAAACTACGGAATCTTAAAAAAGGGTTACATAGAATAGTTAGATATTTAGCCTAATTTCATCTAGTAAAGGCGCAAAAATCGGGCTTGACCTAATCGTGTGTGATGCGGAACGTCGGTGCTAAAAATCTAACCCTCTTAATAATAAAAAGTTACACAGCGTGTATAGAGGGTGCATTAGATTTTTTCTACTAATAATCATTTTTTGACATAAGGCCTGTATAACGATGCTGTCATTTCCATACTAATTTCTCTGTATAGACTCTGTGTAACGTGTGTGTAACTTAAAAACTTCTGTTTAACTATTCACACGTTGAACGCATGTTTAAGAAGTTTTTATTAGTAAGAGGGTCAAAGTTTACAGGGCTTTTTTCCATTTTGAGAAAGTATAAAACAATAATAACTATTACAAGAGACGGAAAAGAAACGTGGTAAAGTGAAAAATCTAATGCTGCGTATATTTAATATGATAAAAATATTTGTACATATTCAATTTAGATGTACTTACATTTACAAAATAACGGAAAAACTTAAGTGAAACATTTTAAACAGACTTCCTGTATGTCTAAAAAATGAAAGTATTTTTTAGGAGATCTCGTGATAGTTTTAATTATGTAATTACGCTATTTATTATGTCAATAATGGCCGTGTTAAAAGGCCTAATCAATTTACAGACTACTTAAGCAAGTCTCAATATTTTTACTTCCTTCACAATTGATTTAATATAAAATTAATGGAATTAACAATATATTAAATTAAATTATTTTTAAAATAAATTTAATTTAAATTGAAATGAGTTTATTGATACTAAAAGATCATGCTTTTAAAGTAACGTATTAAATGTATTATTTTACAATAAACATATTCAAAATTTTAACACAGATTTATTTTTTGATGTTCCAAATATTACGTAAAATATGGGATTCAAAAAATGTAAAGCAAACGAAGTGAAGTACCTAACTAGTATTGAATATCGATACTTTCTCCAGAGAGGGAAGCTCCTAACCGACAGCGACACTATTATGCCTTAAACGGCTTCGCACCTGTTTTACATACTCAATACTCATCTCGCCATATCCAGCCTGCACTAATTCCGAGTGATGTACTGTAGTCAATGTCGATATCGAAAATTATATGTTTTTTTTTCCATAATCATCGAATTGTCATGGTAAAAGTTGGACGATTATCTGAAAATATATCTATCCAATAACGTTTTTGCTTCACACAGTGACATCACTTAATTTTTTAGATCCCATTAATTAAAATTTATTATAAAATATTTAATTGATTAAACAAAACTACCTGTTGCTCCGACGTGGCCTATTAAGATTAATGTGATTATTTAAAATAATGATTTTGACTCAATTCACATATTAATTCATGCAAGATTAATTGCCCAGTATATAATCGTAATTTTGTTTAGAAATACGTATTAAAAACTAGTTAATAGATAAATAGAAGCTTACTTGTCGTCATAAAGGTGAACTACTGGTAATTGTCAATTGACATGTACTTACAAAAATGTATGAAACTTCATACATATTTTTTCCTGTTTTTTGATCATAATAAATGTTAATTTTTTCGCACCCTTGAAATACCAAACTTTATAATTAATGATTATTGACGTCCATTAAATAATTAAAATGACAGCATATTTCGATATTGCACATGTAAAGTTACAATCTTTAGATGACATAATATTTTGTAATTGAAATGCAGACGTATATTATTATAACTTACTAGCGACCCGCCCCGGCTTCGCACGGGTATAAAATATATAGCCTATGTCACTCACAGAGAAAAAAAAAATATATCCACAGCCGAATATATAACCTCCTCCTTTTTGCAAGTCGGTTAAAAATGATTAAAATCGATCCAGTAGTTTTGATTTATTCATTACTGCCCGTGGCCCGCATTGCCGGTACCGCCGCAAAAGCTACGTCCCGCAATTTTTAAATCTGTAATATTTTCGAAAATATTCATTTAAATCACATGCTGTAAAGGGCTATATAGATCTATATTAAATGAACAATGTATTTAAGATATTTAATTGGATAAGAATTAATGCTGTATTGGTTAAAATCGCTTCGAAAATTAACCATTATTTGTCGTAAAAAGTAAATGACAAAAAAATGTTATTGTGGAATATCCATAAGAGATAGACATAATATACTATTGTGGAGTTTGTTGTAGACCTTTTCAATGTGTACATTATTCTTAGTACACTATTTTGATAAATCTCCTAGAGTCACACATTAGAAACCTCAAAAATAACAGTATTTCTCCACTATTTAATGGATGTTATTATACTTATAAACTTCCTCTTAATCACTTTATCTATGAAAAAAACCACATCAAAATCCGTTGCGTAGTTTTAAAGATTTAATACAAAGGGACATAGGGACAGAAAAACGACTTTGTTTTATACTATGTAGTGACTAGTGATTGACAATGGTAAAAATTAATAGAAAATATTTTTAACGCTCTTTATCTTTACTTGAACACGTTACCTTCTTGAAAAGGCAATGAAATTCTAATTGAAGCAGCTTGTAAGTGCTACTGAACGTTAACGAGAAATGTTAGATTTATCGATAAATTTAATAGCATTGTGAGGAACAGCACTAGTTCCAAGAAAGTCCATATTGAAGTTGGTTCGTTGAAGATGTCAGTTAAACCTTTAAGGCGAAATAGTCTCTATTTATCGTAAACTCGTGAATATTAAACTATCGAATTTGAAACGATTAAAATCTATTTAACAGATATAATTAAATTTCATATTTTGTATATTTTGAAAATCTTAAAAAAAACATTAATTATGTAGATTTAAAATCAATTTACATTTAATATAATTTGCGTCATGAATTAAGAGACGTTAAAATCGATTTGTCTGCATTATTCGATTTCATGGATCGGTATCGTTAATAACGATTAGCGAAGATCTGCGGAACAGGCTCAGTAAACTGGTTGCGGCGGAGAAACTGCGCAGGGATCGCCAACTATTCAGAGCGAGCCCTTTAAGACAATTTAAATTATTTGATTTTTTTTTAATTATTGGTGCAAATGCCATTAATAAAACTTTTTGCAGAGCAGATTTAAGATTTTGTATTATTCGTAGTGTAAAAGAAATAATGCTCATTAAAATATAAGAAAGACTAACTGTGAAATTACTATCATAAATTATAATATATAGACAAGAAAATAAGGTCCAAAAAAATTAAATAAATTTAATTTTAATGTTATGCAATTAGAAGTTAACAGGGTAAATTAATATTTTTTAAATACCAAATCTTAATTATTATTATTTCTCCAACTATTACATTTCATAAACTCCTTTTTTACAAATATTAATATTATTCAATTTTTATTTGATCAATGAACAATGTTACGAAGTGTTGCGTACCCCTGGATAATTTCTCTCAGACCGCAACACGCTGTCTCCGTGTCATGAGGAATTCTGTCCCGGACGGACGGACAGACGGACGCACCAGTTTTCACTGATCGACTATATATTAATATACATTATGTAAACACCTTTAGCTATTAGATACGCTAGGGTTTACTTTGTTTTATCTACTCTTAACGTGTGTTAGATTTTTATTCGGTTTAAATTTGAGCGTAATTCCGAAATAAGTAAATAAATATTTCTTCCCATTATAATACTATACTAAAAAGTCTTGGAATAACGCACATAAATATTTTACAGACAATATTTTTAGTATAAATCTTTCATACTTTAAATCAATTTCAGATTTTAGGGTGAAGCCAAATACGAGCGTAATTTGTGAGTTGTGAGTCGCAGAATTTCTGCCGCGTAAATATCTTTTCATACAAATCATGACTCACAAAATTACGCTCGTGTGAATCAAACAGGACTTTTGTATGAAACTGAATGCAGCAGAATTCTGCCGATCCCAAATTCTGCGTCTCACAATTGACAAATTACGCTCGTTTGGCTTCGCCCTAACATTAAAATAACGGCATTATAAATGGCCATGGTATAAATTTAGCGACCAGATATAAGAACAATTTTTGATCCTATAATGTAACAGACAAGGACATTTTGCTGAAATTCGGTATGAGGGTATTCTTTGATTCCTGGGAAAGGATATAGGATCCTTTTTATGCCGCAAAGTACGGCTACCGCTCGATAATCCAATTTTGGTAACGGCCTAACGGGGAGTTCCTAGTATGATATAGCGTGGATCTTGTTATAAGTGAAGTTATAGTTATAACAAACCTACTGACACGTGGCTATTATAGTTTTATAACAGTTTAGCAAGTAATTGATGTAGGTGCTAATGTAGGGCGGCCATGTTGTTGATCCAAATCATTATATTAATGTGCTGTTAACACTATGATTTCACAGCTTTAGAGCCTACTCATTTTAATCGTGAGCTATAAAATTACATTATAACATAACGTCGTTGAAGTGCCAATACCTCCTAATTGTAGGTTCTTATTTTACAGGAGAAGATATTGATCTGGAAGTCAATTTTTAAAAATGTCTTAAAACACCCCTTTTTTGCTTCGGGGGTTAAAAAGGACAGGTACTTAAGCGACGCTTAATTTAACTATTCCGCCGTTACTCGCAGAAAGTTTCTTCGATGTTTTCCTTCGCCGTTTAAAAGCAATAATTGTAGGTCTTGCGGAGAAATTTGCTTCACTTAGACGATACTGGTCCCATCAATTTAAATAGACATCCGGCGACAGTCGCCCGCGGGCCAGTCTCGGAAGTGGTAACAATTCTGTAATCTGATCCGAAAGGCATAAGAAAAGTGTACCAAAACTATATTATATAGACAATAAACCTTCTTACGGCAGTAAAGCAATTCTCAGAGACAACAAATGATCCTTTTTTAACTTTCATTTAATAAGAATTTTGACAGAAAATGTACGGATCTTATGTAAATAGTCATTAAAATAATAAAGTAGAGAAATAATCATTAAATGTCTCTGAGTGCGGGCGTTGGTATAATGAAAAGATTCACATTGTCTGCAGACCTTATAGTTGAATATTTTGTCCCTGTCTGTCAAGCCTTTTTCATCATATTGAACAAGGACAAAACACTGTATATACTATAAGTAAAAGGTATACATATGTGGGAATATGTGTGGAGGCCGCAAAGGAAGATCTTCCGACCGAGCGAGGTGTTATGCTCGGTCAGGCCGGAGCCCACGTGATACTTTTAGCTGTCGTATATATACCGACGCGCTCAGAAAATTTCGATAGCGCGATGCAGGAATGTAAGGCGAATTGTGGGTACCGCCACATCACTCCCCCCCGAAGACCGGAGGTCGAACCTTGAAGTCTCGTCGCTTCAGTCGCCAGTGCCAGAGAATCCAGTGAGTCGGAACTGTTGCAGTGAGTCCCAGTGAGTCGGAACTGTGAAGCTGCTACACGGGATCCAGTGAGTCGGATAGCTGCCGTGCGGGGCCGATGCTACGTGCTGACCAGGAGAGATGTGCTCTGCTTGCTGACCGGTTGGTGTAGTGAGAAAGCCCGATGATGCCGATGCGGAGTCGCCCAGGCCGCGGTACATTGCGGCTAGTGGACGAGGTACCCGATTAGGCGATGCTGGCTGGCGCGGTGCGGAGGGGCGGGGAGTGATAATGATGAAGGAGGCGTGTTCTGTCGAGGGTCACCAATGTAGGATATATGTGGCCGCCACAAAGGAAGATCTTCCGACCGAGCGAGGTGTTATGCTCGGTCAGGCCGGAGCCCACGTGATACATTTTAGCTGTCGTATATATACCGACGCGCTCAGAAAACTTCGATAGCGCGATGCAGGAATGTAAGGCGAATTGTGGGTACTGCCACACATAGAAAGGATCTTAAAAAGCAAGAACCCCTTTCTTGAGAAGTGTACTTTCTTGGAAAATGAACAGAATGAAATCTGAAATATCTTAATTAACATACAACATTTAATGACGTTTTATTTAAGATGATAAAAGATCTCCAAACAAACCATTAATTAATTTTTATTTGTATCGTCATAAATAAATACCAACAAAAGATAAACATATATTACGAGATCAATAAAGCAATATACGCCAATACTCAATTCGTCTTATGACTACGTCAAAATAAAAACTGTTTCATACGAGCGTTTTTAAACGCCCAACTTAATTTTATTACATGTTGGTTTATTTAACTAACGTTAGGCTAGTAATGTGTAAGCTATTTGTAGTAATAAAACTTTATTAGATGAGTTTCTTGGGCCCACTTGCGCAGATCTGGGTTAAAGTTAACCCCGGATTTAACGTTATCTCTTTCGTAAAATATATAAAGAATACATTCTAAAGAATACCGGGTTAAATAGTGTGTTATCTCTTACAAGAGATAACACACTATTTAACCCGGTATTAACTTTAACCTGGATCTACGCAAGTGGACCTTAGGGAGTAGTTTTTCTTATTCTAGCGCTGGTATTTAGTCTTTTTTGCTTCAATTCACCTAGATGCAGAAATTTATAAATTAATTAATAGAATTGCTATTAATTTGTTTTTGTAGATTTACTTAATCTCTTAATAAAATGGCATTTGTATATTCATTTTTTATACCTCTATAACCTATGAATAATAAAAACTAGTTTTTATTATTCGTAGTCTATAACTTATTTGTCATTCTGAATTACTTTTAATATGAGGTTGAGACAATATTCCTATCAATTTTTGAACTAACGCAAGAGCATTGCAATTTACTTTTCTTGTAATAGTACATCCTACGGAATATGATGTCGAGATTTTCCGTTTAAAAAGTGTTTATACTCATGTATTTTGTCACAAGCGGATGTAATTTGCATAGCTTGCGATAAAAAATCGCTCGTCTGACGAGGCCTTATAAATTTAAGGGCACAAGCAATCCAAGTCGGCACAAAAAACTGGAGGCAATTAATACATAAAGTTTCGAAATTTTGCGCCTCAATATATCACCAGATGATACTTTATGGGCTTTACAAGAAGACGCCGCAATCGTAAGTTTTTAATTACAAAAACAATGGGATATATTTTATTGAAGCCTATCGTAGCGTCGCGTCAGACGAAGAATTTATTGAAATTTTTGGCCTAAAATAGAGAAGCCATGGCATTTTTCGACGCGATCTGATAAACGTAGATGGGATCGTAAATAAAGTTGTCACTGTCATGAGGTGAATCGTTTATGGTTGTTTCACGGTTGTATGTTTGTTTAAGTTTTTTTATGCTACTTTAGAGACGTAATATGGTTGTTATAAAATTACTTAAATCACAGACTGCTTATAGTTTAAACATATTATTATTATTGTATTTAATGAGAAAAGTGCACCGCAAAAAAAGCGTTAGTACTTGAAACCTAAGAAATTATTTTGGTGTTATAATAATAATTAATCATTGCACACTATTTCATTAAATACATAAGTATAATAATTTTAACACCCATTTTAAGTGTTTGGTATTTTGCCTTTGAAATAAATAACATTTTACATCATAGTATTTCAAGGTATTTATTTATAGCATCGTAAAAGGCCTTCTCAAATTATCTATACAATTAATGTCACTTTTAAGTGTTAGTCAACATTTATTCATCTTGTAATCTTTAAAAACACATTAATTAGGTGTTCTCACTTGCTCGTTTAAAATGCTGAACAAGTTCGGATTGTGTTGTAAAATGAATAATCGTGTAAAAGGAACATTAGCGGCACATCAGAGGAGGCTGTGGGCAGAGGTAATATGTCAATTAGATATATTATCTGGGTGTATCAACAAAATATGTTTATGGCTACCGGTTTCGGGTGTTGATAGAAAATTTACATTTTTCTTTGTATCGTGACCGTTTTGTAGCACGCTGTTATTGTCAGTTTTATTTATGGTTAAATTATAACTCTGTTATAAATATAACCTTAGAGCGTAAAACTTTAAACGCTGCAGATTTTGATATAATGTTGGTTGAAACGAAAAATTACCGTAGATAAGGCTAGCAAGGTTATAAAGCTATTAGAAAAAAATAATGCTGATATTGAAAATGAGAAAGTGTATGTTATGTGTTATTGCCGATCGGTAGTATAATTTGATTGACTTCATTAAAACTTAAATATAAACAAAAAAAAATTAACTCAACCAAATTAATCGCTGTTTTTTTATTTCGCGGCTAATACTTGAAAATTAAATTGATAGTATTATAAATGAATTAAAAAGGAATTTAGTTAATAAATATTTATAAAAAACCATAAAAGTCTAATCCCTAATTGAACTGACACTATAAATAAGAATATCGATAGCTATGAATAATATAAAATCGTCCTATTTAATATAAGTAGGTGCGAATTTGATAGCGGGAGGTAATGTGGACCATAAATGGGTAATTTTACTGTCATTCTTATAATTAAGTAGTTTTTTGAAGGATTGATCATTATAAGGCATTAGTTGTTTTTCATTACCCTACCTAGTACTTATAGTACCTGGTAATGTCTATAAAAGCAAAATAATACAATATTATAATAAATACTATCTCTTACTCCAACTAATAAATGTTTTTACTCAGTTTATAACTATTTAAGTTTCGTTGTATTTGTGTGTCTGTGATATTACTAATGTGCCAGATAAATAGAGTAAAGAAATAAATAAATAAAGATATTAAAGATACATAGTTACATACTATACACAACGTTAAAGGAAAGAAAACGTCATTTATCACAATCCATTGTATTTTTTATTACAAAAGAAACAGAATATTCACGAATGATTTTCATTTTATTAAGAAGAAACGTCACCTTTTCATCATTTGCGAACTGACCTTCAGATTTGCCACTTCATAAGTGAAATTAAGTTGATATTGCCACCTTGATAATTGCGGGTATACACGCTCGTTGTGATATCGTGTATCGCAAGTCACCTCAATAGGGCTACCAAATCCTGGAGGCCTATCACGAAACCGTTTTTAGACTCAAACGATCGAATCAGATTGCCGCGTCCATTGATATCAGAAACAAACGGGCCGCGTCCTACTCTAACAACGTAACGACGTCATTTCACGTTTGTTAGGGTAGGACGCGGCATTCTTTTCGTTCGGTTGAGTCACAAAATGGTTTCATAGTAAGGCCCCTATTGCGGTGGGTTGATCGTACCTCTAACTATGCCTAAGCGGGGAGTGGAACACCATGGGGTTTTAGTGGGTGAATCTTACGGGGAGTCACACATACCCGGGTCGATGTCCCTAATCCGTCGGGGATTTCCCCATGTAAAAAAAAAGGCCTACCAAATCCTGCTTCAGCAGATAGAGAAAATTTTGGGACATTTGCCAGGGTATGTGGGACTCCCCAGGCATTCTACCCACTAAAGCCCCATAGTGATAGGGCTTTAGTGGATAGAATGCATGGGGAGTCCTGCGTACCCTGGAAAATATCCCAAAATTTTTTGAGGATGTGTAAAGTGTTATTCATAATAAAAGGGATGCCAAAGTCTTCGACTTGATTACGCATATTCTACGCATCACGAACCCAGAAAGGATAGCCTTAGCATGGCTGCAAGCCTCTGTTAAGCTTAGCCTGAAACTTCCCATTGATGGAGCTATATAGTGACTATTCATTGCATAATATGTAATACCTACTATGGCTCCATGAATGGTGGTTAAGTGGAGAGCTCCGAGTTTTCAGAATGTAGAGGCTGCTATCCTTAGACGCAGTAAGTCGCACATATCCTACCGGATTTCCCCGGGGCCATATTTCTCTCTAAACGACCTGCTGTCCCTACCTATGCAGTCATTATATTGGCATACCTTTTATATAGAATTTACTTAAATTTGATATCATTTTCACACGTAATTAAAGTGCATTCAGCATTTTATTCGTACTCTACAACCCTATACGAATCTGAAGCTGGGAACAGCTTAATGGCATCATAAACTTTTGGTCGCGAAGGAAAGTTAAAAAACAACCCGATAAGTCCACTTTTTATGCCCACACTAAGAAATTATTTTTGTGGTTTACTTGCGTGTCGAAATGCGTTAGGTACGTAAAAAGTAAAGACAGATTGCCATCGGATTTCGCGTTTATCATACAATTTAATTTACTCTAATTAAGTCGAGTAAAATTTTATTTAAATTTTCGACTCCAATTCAGTATGAATATTTTTATTACATCCATAGTAATAATATAAATGCAAAAGTTTGTCTGTCTATCTGTCTGTCTGTTACCTCTTCAGTCTTCACACTCAAACCGAACTAAAAATGTATTATGACGCGACAGATTTGCCTCATCCAGTTATAAGTATAACATAGATCTTTACTTAATATACTGTAACAATAGTTAAATGAAAAGTATTTTCACTTTATTTTAAGTAGGTTTGTATTCTATACGAATACTGGGTGCTTTTCTAGCGAAAAAAAGGTATTTTAATTGGAAATTAGATTCAGATACAATGTATGAATAAAAATAGCCTACGGCCACGGAGCCGCGTCCTAAGATACAGCTTTCTATAAGTAATGTGTAACAAGTTTAGCTCGCGACGAACTAAAATACCTCCGTGCTGCCTTTACACGTGCCAATTTATATTACATTATCTCTTGAATAATACGTCACGCTTTGACCCATATCCATACTAATATTAAAAATGCGAAAGTGGGTCTGTCTGTCTGTTACCTCTTCACACCCAAACCGCTGAACCGATTTTGCGTAAATTTGGTACGGGAATACTTTGAGTCCCGGGAAAGGATATAGGTGAATATTTATCCCGGAAAAAATCACGGTTCTCGCGCGATAAACGACTTTCGGCGCAACGGAGCAAAATACGCCCTCTTATCGTAACATATTTCCTACAAACTCCGTTAACTCCACTCGCATAATACACATGTATCAGACTATACCTGCATTAGTTTGATACTGCAGTGCCTCCCTACATTTTCAAGTCGTATCCCACTAGTATGGTCCAAAAGCAAGTGCTGGCATCGTTCAAACGCGACCGGGAAGCGGGTGGTGAAAGTATGCAAGCGGGGCACCGCGACACTGCCCCCTGTCCACTATCGAACCCGATACTTCCTGGTGCTATTGTTCTAGACCTGACGCAACTCCTAATATACCGAATGACATGGACTGATTTGGAATTGCGTTATTGGTGACTTTTTTAATCCCCGACAAAAAGAGGGGTGGTATGAGTGTTTATCGTTAGGGTTTTTAATGATGCAAAGAGTTGTTATAGCTTTGAGAGCGATAGTTAATCTTTTTTATTTTTCAAGCTATGTACTGGACAAATTGAGTGTGTCAATCTGACGATAAATTAGTTAGTCTTCATTAGTATGAAAATACAGAAGCCTAAAAAGTTTACTTCAGCTTTTAAATTAAAAGGTAAAGCTCATATAAAGCAATTATTTCTGATAATAATTATAACTGCGCGATTCAATAAAACTTACAAATTAACCTAATAAAACGTCATAAGAAATCAATATAGGTACAGAAGATTAAAAGTGGTTCAAGGAAAGCGATCGGACAGTGAGTCATAATTTATTTCTGAACATAATATTTCATATTAATACGAAGTCGAGATGGTCTCAACGGGCCGTTTTGATTAAAATGATGAATGTAATGAGAGTATAAAGAGTCTTAAGAGATACAAAGGATTTGATTTACGGTCTCCTTTGAATTTTTGGGGTCCGAGACACCCACTCACGACGCGCCCGAAGCTACTCGATGAAGACGTATTCAATGACCAATAAATCAACAATACGCTAGTTAAAATATCTGGTGCAATAAAAAACACTTCGGTTTTTGATTCTACATAACATATTGCGCGAATCATGCATAAATGTGCGAGATTTATCAGAAGATTCGCACTTTTTGGCGAAAGGAAACTTTTACACATTGAAAATATTTTTGAAGATTCTTTGTGAAAGTTTTATATCAAAACATGAGAGATGTCAAGGGACACCCGGATGGAACGAAGTTATAAAAAAATGTACATTCTACTCTACACTACACTGTTCAATGCGAGAGAGAGAGACAGCGAGAGAAACACGCGCCGACAAACACAAACGACACTTTTGTTACAACTTACAACGTTACAATTTTTCGTCTTAATTTTTTCTGTCTAGCCCCCTTTCGTAACGCGCGATAAGGAACTTCGTTCCAATAAAAATTTCACGCGCACGCCTGATCGCGCCCTAAACCTTTGCTGGACTACCACGAATATATTTTCAAGACTAAAATTAGCCAAATCGGTTCAGCCGTTCTTGAGTTAGCGAGAGTAACAAAATTGAAAAAATCATTTTTTTTAAATAGTTGGCATCATATTCTTTAGTTGCGTGAAAGCTTACACTTATTCCAACTAGTTACCTGCCTAGTGCCTTAACACATTTTCTTGCAAGTCGTTTGAAAGATGATGATTATCTTTCTCTAGAAATGTGTCCGTGGCACGCCTAATTTACCCCGCTAAAATGTTGCCTGGAATTCATTATTTGCATTTATTGATCTGGATAAGTTAGCATCAAGTTATGACCTTTCGCCCTCGGTGTGCGTGAAATGTGAATCTAATTGCTCTAAAAATAAAGTTCATTTTTGATCAGGCGTGCGTTGAAGTACCGTAATAAGTGTAAAGTTACAAAGCGTAGACTTGGATAGGTGGTCGTGCCAATGAGGTTTTATGAGGTCCAGATGAAAACTTATGAGGAGTCTATATTCAGGCTAATGTAATAAGGGTACGGTTACACGAGCGTATTTTGACGTTTTAAAAGAAAATAGTGGTCTAAAAATAATAATTAATAACATTTGTATTGAACTTAATTTTTGTCGTAGGGCAAAAAATACAAAAAATTTATTTGAAGTGAATAAATTTTTAACTGTTTTTGTTAAGAGAAATCACTAATTATTCTATTCTTTATTATTTTCGATAAACATAACGTCATATCTTTGTAATAAATAGATATTTCTATTCTTAGATGTATTCCTTAATCAAGGAAAAGATTCCATGTCATAATATATTCGTAATCCCAACACTATTCAGTGTTAGGATTTAAGAATTGAGGAGTTATTTGAACTAGGACCTAAATCCTTTTCATGTACATTTAGGTCTTTACCGGTACCTTTAGATTTGAGTGAACATTGTGAATTTCTAAGCAGAAATCCAACCGGTCACAATAATGCGATAGTACATCACAATCAACTAAATATTATAAAGAGGGGCTTAGAGTGTATTGTTGTGTGGTACAAGTACAAAATATAGTATGTTGAAGTGCTTGAATGAATATAGCATACGTACGCATACTTAAGAGGCAATAAATTAACCAAATATTTGAAATTTTTGCACGTAACAAAGATACTAACTTATAAAAAAAAAAATATTCCTGCTAAAGTATATGCCATTTCCGGCTTCTCACTTCAAAATAGTTCTAAGTTCTGACTTTAAATATAATATTAAAATAGGAATGAACACCGTGTTAATGAACATTTTTAACGACACGTTGGAATTATGAATATCGTTTTTACCATGTTATTCAATTGTCAGAGTGAGTATTGCAGTAGTGAGTAGGATAATCGCGGCCATCATCGCAAAACTAATCGTATTTAGTTATGCGATAGATAGCCACAAGAATCGAAATCGCTACATCGTGTAACTCGTCCCACATCAATGCGAAACATATTCAAATGGGCCGCATAGCTCCAGCCCAGTAAATCTTGTCGCGATCTGGGCCGAAACTGATGCGGCTCTACATCGATGGTGTCCACCGCCGATACGATAATATTAGGCGCAGTCACGAGGAATTTTAGCGATAAATTCACAACAAAAATATTATTTTATAATTTTTTTAGGTATAAGTGGGACGAAAAAAATGCTGTCGATTAGAGATGAACCCTAATTTGAAATGCACAACTGTCTAATACGATCATATTTCTAGGTAATCTTTGAGAAAAACTGATATTTTTTCAATTATGCGTATTCTAAGTTTTAATGCAAAATATCGTTGAAAAATCCTAGGTTTGGTTTTGAATTTTTATTTTCCACGATGATACATAGAACTGTTATTTCTGTTTAACTGCGTTAAAATCATAACATTGCAGTATTTGAAGAGTGGTTAGGTACTTCACTCTGAAAGTATTGTATAAATTATCCACAACGAATGCAAGAGCCGCCTACGCTGTGACCAACTTAATAAAATAACCCTCCTGTTATGAAGAAAAAGTCAGGAAGTGAAGTGTTAGTGCTGAATAATGATGATGAACTACACTATAAACAGTTACATAGCCTTTATATTTTATTTATCATTAGATATGCATACGAATGCCCACAATTAAACAAACATAAATATCTTTTAATCTATTTAAATGTAACATAAATATATGCGGAGATATTGGATTTCTCTATCAGGCTATAACAGGCTAGGCTACAGGCTATTAATTAAGAAACTACCGGAAAAGCTAGATGAAGTATAACTTAAAAAGGAGATTTAATATCAGTTTGCCTGCCGCGCTTCGATACTGAAATAATTTAGTGTTTGTTTATTTTGTAAGAGGAATAAATGTTCGTAAATGTGAGTCTCGAATTGTGGGATGGAAATTAGTAAATATATTGTGATGATATCAATCAGTAAAAAAGGTGAATCAGTAAGAAACAAACTAGATTATTGGTCTTGTTAATTACTTGAATACTTAACTCTATAAAATTAACTAAAAGATCATCGCACAGGCTAAAGTATTTAAAACAAAATTTAAGTGTCACTAGATGACGCACGCAACTTCGTTGCGCCAAAATTCGTTTATCGCGCGGGAATCGTATATTTTTCCGGGATAAAAAGTATCCTATGTCCTTGCCCGGGACTCAAAGTATCCCCATACCAAATTTCAGCAAAATCGGTTCAGCGGTTTAGGCGTGAAGAGGTAACAGACAGACAGACACACTTTCGCATTTATAATATTGGTATGGAAGTATGGATGTTTTCCTCCTCTTGTGGTGTACGTATTGACTAAGAAAGGATTATTAAAATGCCACTTCAAGGGAGTTAAGAACGGGATCAAATATTACATATCTGTCGCTGAAAACCTGCGCGGCGGTCAAAAGCAAATATTGCGATAAAAACCTAAAATTAAATTTAAAACTGTCCATTTCCAAACTTTTAATCTAGCGATAAGCAGTCTACAAAGGCACATTTTGGTATACAACAAAGAACTTTCACGTCCATACAGATTCGACCGCGTGTTATTAATACCAGCCCGAGGCGATGCTCCTAATCATACAGCTTCTTCAGGTGTACGCATTACTTAGACTTATTGCTCGCCTCACATTCGCTCGTAGATTGTTATCTGGACTAAGAACTCATTCAGATATAATTTCCTTTTCATTTTATGTTGTATAATCGTTGGACGTTTATAATTCTCAACATCAGCATCTATTCTGCTATACTTAGATGACATGGGTGAAAAAGGGGAAAAAATTTCGTAGGGACCTATGTAAGTAAAAAAATACTACTTCCTGACTAGATACAAATTGACTAGATAAATCAATGATATTGAATGTACTGTCACTTCTTGGTGGAAATTCATGTTCAATTAAATAATTATACACTTTCCTTGCACTTATTCCACTTTATTTTAATAGATTTATTACAAAAACGTGTATATAATAATTTTGTAATAAATCTATTAAAATAAAGTGGAATAAGTGCAAGGAAAGTGTATAATTATTTAATTAGATAAATCAATATTACTTTAAGAAGAGTCCTACCAACATTTTGGGAACCCGACGTGATGAAAATCCTATAGGTCAGGATCCAAGGATGAAAGTTCGAGTTTTTAAAACATGCAGTATGCATGTTTTAAAAACTCTTTGATTACGTTTAAATCTAGGCCCAGATTAAATCAAGCTATAGTAAATAGCGTCTTCAATCAGTAACAGACATCCATCCATCACAGATGTTTACGAAAATAGATAAACAATTAGAAATTGAGTTCGGGTATCATTAGTGGCGCGTGGCGTGCGCGTGCGCATAGATCAGCTACACGCAGAGATTACACAATATAATAATCGGCCAAGTGCGAGTCGGACTCGCGCACGAAGGATTCCGTACCGTTATAGAGCAAAATGGGCCAAAGGTTATGTTTTTGTATGGGAGCCCCCCTTAAATATGTGTTTTATTTTAATATTATTATTAATTATTAAAGTGCACATATAATTAAGGCCCTAGTGAAAATTTCAGGTGCCTACCTGTTGCCATTATTGATATGGAGCAAAAAAGGCCAAAAAAATCACGTTAGTTGTATGGGAGCCCCCCTAAATATTAATTTTATTTTGTTTTTAGTATTTGTTGTTATAGCGGCAACAAATATACACAATCTGTGAAAATTTCAGAAGTCTAGCTATAGCAGTTCTTGAGTTACAGCCTGGAGACAGACAGACAGACAGACAGACAGACAGACAGACAGACGGACAGACGGACAGACGGACAGACGGACAGACGGACAGACAACGAAGTCTCCTCGAAGTAGTAGGCTTTGGGTACGGAACCCTAAAAACTGTGCTTTTTATAAATGAATAAACTATAAATTTTATTCTTAAAAGCTGAAGCAGAAGTAAAATTGAATTTCTATGCTAGTTTATGATCTCATTACACTTGCTGTTTTATTACTATTATCATAATTATGACTATTGCTTGTTATTGCCCAAATACGTCGCTGACGGTACTTAACACAATCCCTGCTCTAAAATGATCCAATCACAATTGACACAGCGTAATCTCTGTTTTCAGCGACTCGGCCCACGCGAACTCGGCCCATCAATCTCGCAGTGGGCCATTCTTTACCACATGACATTCTAATGCCTAGCGTTTCGCAAGGGTTAACATTTGACCAGACCATTGTCTTAGCCGAGGTCATGTTTTTGATTGAGGTAGTCAATTTTGCCGCGCGAATTGAGTAATCAGCATCAGCAGTGTTTAAGGATCGTTTTGTGTGTTTGTTTGTTTGAAAAGTGAGTACTGTGAATAGAAAATTGTTTACTTAAAAGTTGTGTAATAATTATTATGTTAGGATAATTTGTATGAAAACTGAACAACGGAATAAAAATTCTTTCTTAAAGTTTAAGTGGAAGAAAAATTTTTATTTATATACACATTTATTAAATATACAAATACATACAAATAATGTATTTGTATGTATTTGTATGTATAATATTTATGTCAATTGACTCAAAAAGATGAGGACGGAACAGGTTATAAAATAGCACTGCAACGATAATGAGTATGTTTAGAAAAACATCATGTTTAACTAGTGAGTGACAGATTACGACATCAAAGAAAAAAGCGACGGAATTGTAGGAAAGCATCGTAAAGTACAAATATGGAGGAGCAAGCATTCTTGATTTCCCTACGGTGCAGCGAATTCACTTTCCATCAGGTGATCCACAGCAAAAAATACGCTTAACACATCCTACTAGACTCGTTAGGCAAATAATTTAATCTCCTCAGCTATTTGTGCGCAAGAAATCGAGTCCGTTTGTAACTTAGTTGCGATTCTGCTAGTCATTCAGTATGGGTGTTATTTACATCTACATAAAGGTACGGCTAAAAAAAGGTATTTTCTTCGTTTTTAACCACAACAATAATTTTGAAAATTAATTCACAAAATTTCCTTAATGCGAGACTTCCATTTGGAATGGCTGAATAGCACACTCCAAATAAAAAACCCAGCTTTTTTCGTAGTCAACATACAGCATCTTAAGCATTTACGGAACCGATTTTGTACTACAAAACGCCATTCGGATTGATGGATTCATGTATATCCAGTTTAAAAGCGGTAAACACTTCCTCAAACATCAAAACATGTCAGTAAGCAATAAACATTTAGTAAACAATGAAGTATCAATGATGGTATCGATATGTAAATACAGTTTCGTAACGTGCTGCGACTTGCGAGCGATACATCATACGAATGTGCCGCCCACGCCCAATGCTTAATGCATAACTCGGCTGTAAGGCAAAGTGTACATTGCATTATTTGCAAAAATTCTTCGCAAGAAAATGGTAAAAGGTTTTCTCTTTATTCTGATAATGTGGTTATATGGTTTTAATAAGAAAGGAGACATCCAAAAACCTGCCTTAAGAGAAAAACCCCTTAATCCAATCGAATCGAATGTGTTGAAGATGCGTTGTCACTTGTCTTATACAATCGTATGAGGTATATTATCTGATAGGTTAGGAAAGTGTATCATTACAAGCAAGGACCAAAAAAATCTTAAAACTAAAACGTCTGCATACGTAGAGTTTATCTTTTTCTTGTTGAGGGAGTATAACTGTAAAATAAACGTATAGGAAAATCGAATGGAAATTTAGCTGTTGACTGGATAAAGTTTGACCTCACCGAGCGATGTTTTTCTTGTCATAGGCTTAGAGTTAAGGATACTAATAAAACTAAATGTGGGGAACCCTCGATACGCATTTGAGTAATCAGCTGTTTCCTTTAGAAAGGATTGACAGGCGTTTTAATCATTGGCTCGCTATATCATCCGGATTACGCTCGCTTTTTGTAAGTACTACTGTATTTTGCCACATATTTTAGATTATTCCTTTTTTAGAATAAATTTAATATTTATATAGTATAATAAGCACATCAAACAAGTTTTGATTTTTTACAGCTTCGCAAGGTGAAATAAATATTATGTCGAAGGAAAAACCCTTTTTTTTTGGGGGGAATGCGTTTACGCATCCCCGGGGCCGGGGGAGGACCACCGAGGTATGTGGGACTCCCCGGGGCGGACGTAAGATCCGCACCCGGGACTACCCACTAGAAGTAGTTCCACCTTCAGGAGCAGGAACACCCCAACGGTGTTCCTGCTCCTGAAGGTGGAACTACGGGAAACGCATGATACACGACCGTAGTAAGGAAAAAAACCCCTAAGGGTACAAAAAAATTATTATAAACTATTCAATTTAACAGAGGTTAAAATGATAGTTTTATCAAAATACTTAAAGCTTATTTGTGGAAGCCGTCATAAGGAGAAGCGTATGTCAACAAGATTCTTGCTCTAAGGGTTAAGCCTGTTAATGTATCAATTAATCAATTTTCAAACAAAAAATCGAGTGTGAAAATAGACAGAAAATCAAAGCGCACGGAAGTGCGCAGGCCGAGTTCCAGCAGGCTGCGCGCATTCCGTGCACTATTTACACGAACCGTTTTGACGCACTTTTGACCCCCCTGTATCTCAGTGCCTATTGCGAGAGCAAAAAATTATACCTACGTAATTATATACTAGTACTTAAGCAGTATACCCAATTTCATTCATAGATATACCTTCGGTAGATCTTGAAATACGTCCCTGTAAAAATAGCTAATTTTGGCACTGATTCACTCACTGACCGGTAATTAAAACCTCTCGGCTACTTCAAATTGTCCTAGCGTTATGAAATTTGGCACACAGGTCGTATTTTATATGAAGAATAACAAAAAATTAAGAAATTAAAAAAATCGGTCAATCTTGAGTCGGCTCATCTACGAACTTTAGAGGCTACTTCCAAATGTCCTAGCGTTATGAAATTTGGCACACAGGTCGTGTATTATATACAGATTAACAAAAAATTAAGAAATTTAAGAAATCGGTCAAGCGTGAGTCGGCTCATCTACGAACTTTAGATAAAAATTCTTATGTATCAGTGATACAATGAGAATACGATGAGGATGGTGGGAGGAGAAGAGGGGGGGGGGGGGGTATGAAATATTGTCATGTATAATGCACACTGTATCGCTTATTAAATGAATACCGTTTACTTAAAAATTTGGCTTCTATTGATAGTTTAACAAATACCACTAGCGGGCTTTCAACTCTTTTTTTAGGCCAAAAATTAGCCGATAGGAACTAGACCCCATTTTAACAGGTATGTTTTTGGTGGGATATATATTTTCTTGACACTTGGTAGTGTAAGTACTATATAATTGAAATGAAAAGTATCAAGATTGTCTAATACCCCAGCTTGTGCGATTAATAATGAAATGGGATTCCAGGTGAATGACGAGGCTTTCGTTTATGGCGACGTACTTATTTGGGATTTCAATGCGCCCGCGCCGCTCGGACGGGTTCTGAACGTAAATCTATGGTCAGTAGGCTATTTACTAGGACTATTACGCAAAAACCTAGAACTAGGATGACTTTCAGTGAGTCATCTCGGTTTTCTCCTTAGTTAACCTGAAGTACAGTTTTGGTGCGCATGTGTCACGATGTGCTTTTCTATTTTTTCCCTAAAGAGTTATTTAGGTCTTTTAAAGTATTATTAGAGCGTCCGTGGCCTAATGGGTAGGCCTCTGGTTCACATTCCTAGAGGGTGCAGGTTCGATCCCGGGTGGAGGCGTGTACCAATGAGACATTTTCTGATCTCAAGTACATAATACGGACACTCATACGGTGAAGGAAAACATCGTGAGGAAACCCGCACATGGTTGGTCCCAGATGTATTGACTAGTTCTTTCCTCTGGACTAGGCCGACTATGTTGCGAGAATGCCGTATGTGCTTGGGCAACCTACGGTCATTTAAAAATCTTGTCCAAGGCACTACAATATTTGAGGAGTGGTTACTTCGCTCTGAAAATACTATATAAATCATCCACAACGGATGCAAAGGCCTACTTAAAGTATTAGGAACCTAAAAACTTATTATAAGACTACTTTGGGTTCCCTCCGAAACGCCATAGTGAATTTTCAGTGGATATATAAAAGTATAATTAGGTTGAAAAGCGCAATTGGAATGTTAAATTAATAAATTTAAACAATCGAACATAGGCTTAACTTTAACTTTAACATCGACAACTTTACATAATGTAGTTGGACGCTGATAAGCATTTGAGTACCTACAAACCAATACAAAAAATATGCATTGAGTTATGAATGTAGTTTTGTTCTTTAGCTTATTTAGAACAAGTTTGCATTCAAAATTTAACAAAAAATATTGTGGGCTAGGACACAAATGCTTAACAGCGACCAGCTGTTATCGAATCAAAAATCGTAAGTTATATTAAAAAACTGTTATATTTTAAATAACCATAATAATTACCATAACGATCACTTAAGAACAATCTAACGTTATTACAAATTGACGGTGACAAACCTAATATTTACTTAAATTTTATTTTAACTTGACTAAATCCATATTATGTGAATACTTCATTTAACAACACATAGATGGTTAGTGTTAATATTCAATGACAGCTCAAATACGGCGCTCGTAATGTACGCGAGCACTAATGTCTCTACCTAACTAAAAAAATTTTAGGCCTCCATGATGTGTCACAAATCACATCCATACTAACATTATTAACGCGAAACTGTATCTGTTTGTCTGTATAACTGTAACAACTTTACAGTCATATCGCTGAAGAGTTTTACATTTTGGAGTTTGATATTATATCAATAGAGATAAGTACTCTGAGCACCTTCTCTTTTACATTGCGGAAAAATATAATATTTTGGGGCGGTCTATTAATGAATGTATCATCTAGTATTATTTTAAAAGATTTATCAAAATTGACCGCAGATTACAGTACTTAAAGAAATCTGTTGAAAACGGAAATTTTTGATTCAGTTCCTCTAACTATGAAAATCTTACATGTTCAATGTTGCGTTGATCCGTAATATTATACTAACGTAACAACATTTCATGGGTTGTCAAAACCAAATAGACAATTGTAAATTGGCATGAAATAAATACAGTTGTAACTTCATTGTGTTTCGCCATCAGGGATTGTGATGGGTTAAATCTGTACCTCAATTCTGCTATAGTTAACCAACATTAATACAACTTAGATCCAGTTCAGATCCAAGGAAATAAGAAAATAGCATTTTTATATAATACACGTAAAAGTAACGACTGAGTGTTTAAAGTTTTCAATCTGAAAGCGCTTGTCGTTGCTTTCACCTTTTATGACAATTTTGTAGTTTTAGCCAACTGAGACTATATCAAAACTATATCGAAGCTGTATTCATGCTGTATTAATAACAGAATAAAGGTACTCGGGTATTGTGCATTGTCACGATGCGTTGAGTGTTGTCGCTGAGAGCGCCGCGGTCCGCTTTGTGCAAACACTAGCCCTCAGGCGAGAAGGGTGAAGTTACTGTTATGTTATTATGATTCCAATTCCAGTTGATTTCATCCTATCTTTGAAGACTGTAATGTAACTTACTAGAGTTTGTTTGAAATGTATTACGGGCTAAATATACCACAGTAGTGAAAATAATGTAAATTAGATTGTATGTAAAAAGGTAACGCTAAGGCCAATTCAGACCGCAACGCGACGCGTAGATGCATTTCTAAATTTGTATGGATTTGACAGATTTGCAAGACGTCTCACACTCACAAAATCTGTCAATTCAGTACAAATTTAGAAATGCATCCACGCGTCGTTGCGGTCTGAATTGACTCTAAGGCCCGTATAAATAGTCAGTACTTAAGATGCGACCCGGTCTCAACTCTCAAGACGCGGTTCGGCTCTGTGATTGGTCCAAATTTTGCCAGCCAACCAATCACAGAGCCTGAACCGTGTCTTGAGACCGAGATGCATCTTGAGTACTGACTATTTATACGGGCCTAGGGCTCGCGATTATAATTTGAAACACGTAAGTTAGACTGATTGTTACTATACAAATACATGAAGAAAACAGTGAGCACTCGCTCTTAGAATCAAGAAAATACCTTTGCTAAACTTTTATCAGCTAATTCATTAGTTTTTTTAATAGCTTTAATAAAAGCTACACTACGAAGCTTCTTTAAAAGCTCTAAAAAACCTACGGAGCTTTTACGATGCGCGTGCGCAGCTCAGTCGAGCGGCGCCCGGGGCGCGCGGCTGTCGTGCCCGCTGTAAGCGGTCTCGTCATTACACTAGGACGGACAAACAGATAATTTAATATGTATTACATTTCCGAGCAAAAATATTGATTTGTGTATGAGATTAAAATATTTTTGTCGTGAAATTTTGTATCAAATCAAGCCAATTTTGGTGTTGTTTAGGTTCAAGATGATATTATGTTAGTAACTCAACCCCACTTCCATATTCTTTCTTGTGTCTGTATGTGGCAGTAGAAATAACAACCTTTATGCTAAAACCACTGAAGCGATTCCCGGAAAAACATATAGGTCGGTATTTAATCCAGGAAATAAGCAGTATCCGCGTGATATTTTGGCGCAACAAAATCGTTATAACATCTATTAAATATTAATAACTAGATGACGCCCGCAACTTTGTTGTGCCAAAATTCGTTTATCACGCGGGAACCGCACATTTTTCCGAGATGAAAAGTATACTATGTCCTTTCCCGGGACTCAAAGTATCTCCATACCAAATTTCAGAAAAATCGGTTCAGCGGTTTGGGCTTGAAGAGGAAACAGACAGACAGACAGACAGATAGACAGACCAACACACTTTCGAATTTATGATATTACTATAAAGTATAATATAATATGGATGGAGTTAAGTTATATGCAGTAGAAGAAGGTAAATAATATAAAATCTTACCTAAAACTCTGTAGCAATTTCTGCTTTTAAGCTATTTCGTTTGAAGCTATCCCGCTTTTTACCGTTGACTGTCAAAATGATTACGCGTCATTAATTCCAGGTGATGGATAATCGCCGGTCGGAGCTATTAGACAATTGATATGGAAATTGTTGCGATAAAAAATGTTAATGCCTCCTCAATAAATCACTTGAGCTTTTAGGACGAGTTTATATTTTACATTTTGTAGGTATGTTTTTAAATGTTTGTATTTTTAACATAAACTTTAAAAATTTCCAAGCTTCACAATGTTTTTTTAACGACAACTTCGCAAAAATAAATGAAATTACCATATTTTTCTCTTTTTTTTTTGAAACCCAAATATTTAACTATAAAATCAGTATTATGAACAGAGAAAATTTTTTGGTTTGCATCGAAAAGTTTCCACTACCTTTATGTATTTATGACAGTATTAGTACAGCTCATATTTTTTGAGCAAGCGCCAACGAATATGAGCCAAACCGACGACGCTTAAATAAAAATAATTCCGTGAATGAAACATCAAACTTGTATCCATTTTATAAATTACCATATTTTCCGAAGACATGCCAATAATAAGGATCAATTAAACACACTTTCTTAGACTTAATATATAACCATCGGCGCGTAACAGAGAAACCTCAAATGAGCGGGTATTACGGCCCAGAGCTTGATACATATAATCAGAGGCGATGCCCGAGAAAATGCGAGATTTCCACCGTAGGCTGTAATTTGATAAGGGGAATCATCGAAAACGACAGTTTCCGTTAAGTGGAACTAGTTGAGAAAACTCGAAGGAAAGTGGCCCGATACGTCATGTTTCCGTCGAATGGGATTAGCGGATCATGTGAATAAATATACATATTGGTAAATTAGTTTAAGATTGGGCTTATGATCTGCTAACTGCTTATGTGAAAATTTATGGACAGGAAAATGATTTGCACATTAAAATTTTCAAATGGGCGAGGCTGCTTTTGTCTAAGAGTCCTAAAGTGCAGAGTTTGATACGTTTGAATTATTGTTAATAATATTTAAGTTTTACACGAGCTCCGTGCGCGTTGATGTCTTTTGAGTTATTCAGATACTTCGATTCAAACCGCGAGGATTGTCACACTACAATATTATAATTTTGACATCCAACATGAAGTTATGTGACTCTTCTCATGAATTAGATCGATTAATGATTGCGTATTGTCTCTTTTACTAATTTCATATTGCAACTTAAAAAATTATGTTATACTAAAATTACTATTTCAAATATTTGGATTTAGAAAACAATATTTAAACTGTATATATGGTACAACCAGTACATCTTGTTTTATATTATAAACATTTTTTATGTAATTTTGGCACGTATAATGTCAGACTTAACGGGCTCTACAAACGTCCAACGTATGTTCTCACGGGTTTCTGAGAAGGCTCTACATTCGCACCATAAAATGTGGACGATTACAGCCAAAAACACGTTAACTATACTCACTTTCACGTGAATTATGGTTTTACAGAACGCTTTTAGTATATGAACCGTTTTTGTGTGAAAGGAAAAAGTTTTGACCTGTATTACTGATATAGCGTTTTTTGAAGACAAATATTTTTTAATTTTTTTTAAGTCACCGCAGTGCCGGAATTATATTTTTATAAGACGTGTAGACTACTCTATTTCCGCCGCCCCATGTCCGAAACCTACCGCGACCCTAGGACGCTGCCGCCCTCTAGGACGCTGCCGCCCTCTAGGACGCTGCCGCCCCTAGGCTGCGACCTATACGGTCTATTTATAAATCCAGGACTGAGCCACCGTAAGTGCTAGTTTAGATTAGAAGCTACACTGCTATAAAACTTATAGCTACTGATGTTATTGCTTATGTTAATAGACCCAGCGCCAATTCCAGTGATGCGCTTGACTCTGTATTGTAAATTTTCTAAATTTACCATACGTTGTTATGTATATGTGTAAACATAATATATACCATCCGAAGTGATTGGGGGACATACGTATTCGGAAAATCGATTTATTGGAACATTTTAAATTAAATGTATTCGACGTTACTGCTTTGCAATTGAAACTCAATTGAAATTCTCAATAACTGAGAGATAAAGAAGGTAATGGTGCCAATTATGTCACTTTACAACATCGAGCCGATTTTCACAAAATCGTAATACTTTTGATGGCCCAAATTTGTAAATTGAATTAGTTTATTTTGTAACTGCGACGCAACGCGGTCACGTACTGACCGATTGTTCTCTACGCAAGAGAAGTCACGCGGAAAATAATAGCTTTTTGACAAATAAACAAACATTGACCAATAAGTCGTGGGCCTCATTTTCTTAGAACGTTGTATCGATCGCAGAGTTTAGATCAAACAATCTTTAATAATTGTACATACAGGTAAAACTTCTCTTAGAAGGATAGAAAGTAGCATTTTTATAAAGTTATCAATAGAATAACTGTATAATATAGTCGCAATAGTTGTAAAGTCTGGGCACAAATATCGTCAATATAATAATAAGATTATTATCTTATAACTTTATACAGGGTGTAACAAAAATAAGTGATAAAACTTTAGGGTGTGTACGTGTTCCTTGTAGAGAGTTCACTGTGAAAGTAGCAGCGCTGAAAGACCAAAATTTTTTTTCACTTTTGTATGGGGAAACTCGTGAGTCGTGACGCTCGGGCCCTTGCCCATACAAAAGTGAAAAAAAAATCGTCTTTCAGCGCTGCTACTTTTACAGTGAACTCTCTACAAGTAACACATACACACCCTAAAGTATTATCACTTATTTTTGTTACACACTGTATAAGGACTTGTCAGGCAAACTCCTAACTTGCCATACTGTAGCGAAATCAAAAAAAAATTAACAGACCTCGTCCAGAGACCGCGTATATTTTACTCACGTTAATATGCTTTAACGCCAAGCTCTTAGTTTCCATGCCTTCATTTCCCTCAGACTCTACGCGTTCACTGTTTTCGAGCTTAATTTGATCTATTCTGATGCAGTATATTTGCGCATCTTTGCGTATAGTCGTGGTCCGTAGACAATAGTCTTAAGGAGCCATCGTCAGTGTTACCAGGATGATGAAATTTGACAAAAACGATTAAAATTTGAAAGTGTTCCTAAAGGAAACATAATTTTTATGCGACTGTAAACAGTCGCATAAAAAATATTGCAGCGGACGATTTATATTGTAATTAATGACATTTTTATAGTCAGATATCACTTGGTATACTTGGCGACAAAAGTTCACCAGTGTAACTGATTTCATATTAATTCCTCCCAGGGAGGGGTCAACTTAAGCTGGAACTTCTGTTGCCCTACGATCATTATTGTTATCATTATGGATTTCTCAACAGAAATAAAGCTATTAAATTATATAGTCACTTAAAAGTTTATACCATGATTGGTAAGTGAAAACGTGCAGTAAAACTTTTTAAAAGCAGCAGCAAAAATATACAAATATTTAAGAAGCCAATCAAGAAATTGCGAGACCATTCATTATTCTAGTCTTACTTAACAGAAATAATTGATGACCAGATAATTAAATAATTACTTTTGACAAGAAAAGAATGCAACATTATGGTCACATTATATGCTTTACATCTAGGTTGATTGAACAAAATTAGCTTGATTTAGCAAAATCCATAACAATATTATAGAATGAAAATTTGGTTTCTCTGTTGTCTCTTTACGCTTAAATTGCTAAGCTGGTTTGAATGAGATTTGGTATGTAGATACTCTAAGACCTAAGTTACTGGAATACTGTAATCTTTTAAGTATGACAAATTCGTCAACGAAATTGCGGTAAAAATCTAGTATAGTAAGATACAACGTCATGGCACATACAACACGGTCACATTAACTTGAAGCATCGAAATATATAAATAACATGCGAGCTCCATAATGACGTCATCAAACCGTGCGTCTAGTTAATTTGACCGTGTTGTACGTGTTTATAAGGAAGGTTCATATGACAATGACTAAGCGATGTAAAAACTTGCTTTTACACTTTATAAAGTATGAACTCTTATTACAGTTTTGAGAAACAGTGAATCATATCGCAAGCAAAGGGCGGGTGGCGTCACCAGCCGAGGAAGCGAAAGCGAATCAATCGCCTTCCGTGACCAAGGCTATTGTTGAAAGCGTGAGCAGGACGCCACGGTAAAAGTTGCCCAACCAAAGGATGGTATTGCTACTTACCTCGATTCATTAGTTGAGTAGATTAGTAGTTAAAACTAGCTTATTATAACGTCATACGTAATACAAAATTTTAGGTAAACAAGCATGTTATATCGGTTTTTTGGTTTATACGTGGAGACATTGCTATTTATGTTATAACAAATTGTTGTTAGTCATTGGACTAGAACACATGTAGTAATAAAGCATAATCACATTATTATGCTCATGAAAATTGAAAGCCCAGTCAATTCAGTGATTTTAGTCGCTACTGTATCAATGCAGATGGGAATGTTCATTACTCTATGTTCATTGTGCACAGTATAATAGTCCTACTAATATTATAAAGGCGATTTGGATGTATGTATGGATGTATGGATGTTTGTTACTCTTTCACGCAAAAACTACTGAACGGATTTTAATGAAACTTTACAATAATATAGCTTATATATCAGAATAACACATGGGCTACAATTTTAATCGACTTTCAAAATGGAGGAGGTGTTATGTTCGTTTTTTATGTTCAACGATTACTCCGCCGTTTGTGAACCGTTTTTAAAAAAATTTCTTTTGGTGTATAGGTTATCATCCCAATTTGGTATCATATTCATAAAAGTGGTGACCTGATAAAGGGATCCATAAGAAATCGAGGGAACTCCTCAAAATTTATATAGAAACATGTGGTAACTTCGGTTTCGTGAGCAGTATTCTAAGCATATGCTACCAACAAGCAAGATTTTGCGCCAAGGTATACCATGGTTCAGAAGGTGCTGAGAGAACTCCTGACTCTTTATAGATACAAGTTTGGGAGTTTCGACGTTGTTTTAAGAACGAAAAGCATGCAAATTACATTCATCATCATCATCATCACTACCATAAACCATTATAGAACCATGTATCGTCCCGTTTTGACCCTATTATTGGTACTTTTCATAGTCTTTTATTATATATCACTTAAACCGCGGGTAACACCGCGGGGCACAGCTAGTCTACTACAAGCATTAAGTGTTTATTAACTAGAAGTTACATTAAATAGATTTAGGGTTAATTCAGACCGCAACGCGACGCGTAGATGCATTTCTAAATTTGTACTGAATTGACAGACTTCAATTGCGTGAGACGTCTTGGAAATCTGTCAAATCCATACACATTTAGAAATGCATCTACGCGTCGCGTTGCGGTCTGAATTGACCCTTAGTGGTGTGAAAATAATAAATGAGGATAAAATTTGTTCAAACAACGGGAAAGTTGATACACTCTCGCTTTTTGTTAATCATTTGAAGCGAAGACAAAAGTAATAAAATTAGTACGATTGAAACAATTTTCTTTGCGTTGATTTCTTTAAGTGGTTGTAAAAAGACTACAACTGCCGCACGAAGTTTTTCTTTGAATCAGATAATGAGAAAAAATAAAAACTTGAGAGGTGTCAAGGGAAACCCGGATGGAACGAATTTATAAAAAAATGCGTTCCAAAAAATAAACGCCATCTATTGACGCCCAGTAATACTAACAACGACACTTTTGTAGAATTGTAATAAAAGGACATCATTCATTTTGGACCAAAAAATGAAAGTGCCGGCCAGAAAAAAAAACTACGATATTCGGATAGAATACACAATTTCTATCATTTTTTACTATGACGTCCAATCTGTACGCACAACGGTTACGTCGTAATAACATAAAAAATAAAATATTTTTTTATTAATTCTTTGTTGTTAAAAAAAGATTGGAGTGACATTATAATATAAAAAAATATTATATTAAAACTTATTTAGGTACATAATCGCAAAATACTCAAGGTCAAAACCTAGTGGTCAAAATATAAAATCGTACTATTTAACACATTCATATTTATTCTTTATAATAAAGAATGTTGTCTGTTTAGAGTCAAACATTACAGGTTACTTTCTCTCAAAACTTCAAATGGAATTCCGAGAACTAATGAAAAGGGTTAAGGGACGGCTACCTGGGTGCGTGAGCGCATTGTTATTGGTTGCCGACCGCCACCGCTACGCCAGCGGCCAGCCAGTCAGTTATCCATGCAACTTTGGTTACATCGGACGGCTATCGTGACAATAATCTCTTGTTCTTAGAGCGATATAATATCAAGTGTATTTAGCGAAGCTTAATATCTGACATTATGAACGTACAATTGTGTATTTCGTGTCGTGTGCCTATTGGTGATCGCCGAAGTTATAGTTGGACATCCCGTGAATCACAACACATCGAAATCGCTCAGTTTGTTATTGAAGATCTACTGGGTCATCAGGTGAGGATTATATTATCGCTATAACGAACGAATATGCCTAAGATATTTACTACGAACAAACATCATAACTCTTATGTACATAATGTTATAACATAAGCCGCATTTGCTGCTGTGTTTTTTAACAAACACAAGTTTTCAAATAAAGAGGGCCCCCCGCCCTCCGCAGATATATATTTTTTTTATTTAATGATATATTACTAAGCTAATAAACTTTTTTTTTTTCAGAATGAACCTACAGATGTTATATGCCGACCTTGTTGGCAAAGGGCCGAGCGGCAATATCTCCGACGTCAACGTGAAGTGCAGGAAGAACCTGACAACGAAGAGCCTGATGTTGCAGACGAAGAAGTTGACGCTGTGCCTCATTCTACAGTTTTACCTGGATTTGTACGAACTAGTAATACGGCAAACTCTTGTGTATTTCAACACTGTGTAGACTCAACAAGACACAGAATACCAGAAAACATTATTCTACGTGTTCTTTGCCGATACAGTGTATTCATATCAGAAAACAGTCGTGTTTGCAGCGAACACCTCGAGCAAAATGAATGGCATTTACTTGCTATGCAAGACAATTCAATTCAAGATTTTAATTCTGCACAGATCGTTAGTGCGCTAAGGTTGTTAATAAACCACATTAAAACAGAAGTTTCAGATTTTGAGCATTATGAATTGATCAATAACAAAGAGTTCCACGATTGGACTGGTCTTACTGCTGAACAATTCTCTGATTTATTGGCCAACACTCCGAGCTTAAATCAAAGAAGAAACAAAAAAACAATTTTAGCAGCTTTACTTGCAAAGATCCGAACTGGAGACTCAAATGCTAGGCTCGCAACGATATTTAAAACGAGCGAATCCACATTCGCGCGAATGCTTGAGACTGGCCGAGAAGCACTTTTGCGAGACTTTGTTCCAATGCATTTGGGGTTTGACCATATGACTCGGGAAGATGTCACACGTAGGAATCTTCTTATCCCAGAAAGTCTTTTTGGAAATATTGAAAGTCCTCCCGAATAAAGAAAAGCTATTACAATTGTGGACGGCACATACATCTACATCCAAAAAAGCTCAAACTACTTTTTTCAACGAAAATCTTATAGTATTCACAAGTTCCGGAACTTAGTAAAACCATTTTTATTTGTCTGCTGCGACGGTCACATAATAGAAGTTTCAGGTCCACACGCTGCTACTTCTTCAGATGCGCAGATAATGCAGAATATTGCTGAAAATGAAAGTGATCATGGCGATGGATTATTCCAATGGTTCTACCAAAGCGGGGACGTATTTATTTTGGACCGTGGGTTCAGAGATGCAGTTCCCATTCTTGAAGGAAATGGTTACACTGTGAAAATGCCGGAGACAAAGCATCCTGGAGCGACGCAACTAACCACGGAACAAGCAAACAAGTCACGCCTTGTTACTATTTGCCGTTGGGTTGTGGAAGTAGTAAATGGCCGATTTAAACGAGATTTCCGCCTGTTGAGAAACGTTCATATTAATATAACATTGCACTATATGTTTGAATATTTTAGAATCGCAGCAGCATTAATAAATGCTTATCACGTGTTGATAGTAGATAATGTCCATGCTTCTAATTTTTTACAAATAATCCGGGAAAGGATAAACATGCCCAATACACTGGCAGATCTTGTCGCCAGACGTAACTTGAACAGAATGAGAGCACAGTTCCAGCCCATGTCTGCAGATATGGCTGAGTTTAATGACTTTCCTACGCTGACCGAAGAAGAATTAATATTATTTAGCCTCGGTATATATCAGCTGAAACAAGCGAGAAGTTACTATGGAGAGCATGTTCAACCAGATGGAGTTTTTAGCATTGAGCTAAGTGGTGGAATTCCTCTAGAGCTTGTAAGGGAATTGGAGGGAGAGGACTTGTGGTTGATTCGAGGGCGAATACAATCCCGACACATCCGATCTAAAACATACTATGTGTATATTGCTCTGGATAGAACAGCAACCGGGCGTCGAGCAATAAAACATTACTATTGCACATGCCATATAGGAATGAGAACCATCGGATGTTGCTCCCATACTATGTGCATAGTCTGGTACATGGGTTATGCTAGACATGACCCTTACCTCAGCCCACCCGTAATAAGTTTAGATGACGTATTTGTAAGACTAGAAAATGTTTAATTGTACGTCATTAACTTATTATTGTTATTAGCCTTTATTCAGAAGAACAATACATTTATTTTATATACATTACAAAATATTCAAATCAATAATTGATTTTTCCGTTGCGCGGTCTCTGCTTCTGAGTGCCTTTTGGCAATGGCCTCCCCCAACAGCTTCCACTCACATCTCTGACATGCCACTCCACATACACTAGTCCACATTTTGCCAGCCATTTGTACCATTTCATCTTCCCATCTTTTTAGAGATCTGCCCTCTTTTCTTTTAGCCCTTCTGGGATACAAAGATGTTATTATTTTTGTCCATTTGTCTGGCCCTCTCAAAATCAAAACATGTCCGGGCCGGACATGTTTTGATTGTTTGTTGTTTCATTTCAAATTTTTAGTTTTATATGTTACATCAGTTACACGTGTCATTTTTCTCAACTCCTTGTTTTCTATTTTGTCTATCCTTTTCTTTCCAAACATACTCCTCTCCATAGCCTTCGGCCCAACTTCCAGCATACTTGTATGAGCTTTTGTTAGTGCCCAAGTTTGGCACCCTTATGTTAGAATGGGTGGAATCCATGTATTAAATAGTTTTCTTTTGGTGCTCATGTTTATACTTATGCATTTTACTATTTCTTTAAAGGACCAGAATCTTTTCCAGGCATTGCCAATTTTTTTTTTGTATATCTTTGGTTGTTGTATCATATATATTAGTTATAACCACTGATTCTAAGCAGGAATCTTGCGGTTAATATTGTCTATTTCTCCCAGCGCCATCACACCTTGCCAGAGTTGCCAGAGCGTTTTTTTCTTAGTAATGTTGTCATTACCTTGTAATATCGATCAAACAAAACAAATGCTGTTTAGTCTATTTATATTTCTTCTTCTTATATATAAAAATGCATTTTCAAATGTGTTAGTCGCGCTAAAACTCGAAAACGGCTGAACGGATTGGGCTGATTTTAGTTTTAAAATATTCGTAGAAGTCCAGGGAAGGTTCTAAAGTGACACGAAGTTCACCGGGACAGTTAGTCTTCTTCTTATATATAAAAATGGATTTTCAAATGTGTTAGTCGCGCTAAAACTCGAAAACGGCTGAACTGGTTGGGCTGATTTTAGTCTCAAAATATTCGTAGAAGTCCAGGGAAGGTTTTAAAGTGACACGAAGTTCACCGGGACAGCTAGTACTTGATACATATTTTTTATTTTTATTTTATGACTAAATATTTTTTTCCAATACTATTTATCAACCTTACCACTGTGTTTTACTATCAAGTATTATATCATAACGTAAGATATCCATGCTTTTAATAGTGACACTCCAACCTTTTTATCACAAAAGGATTATTTTTAAATTATTTTATTACGACGTAACCATTGGGCGCACAGATTGGACGTCATAGTAAAAAATGTTAGGAATTGTGTATTCTATCCGAATATATATGTTTTTCTTTCTGGCCGGCACTTTCATTTTTTGGTCCAAAAATGTATGAAACGTGAATGATGTCCTTTATTTAAACGTCTGGTAGTTGTCGCTGTTTATTCTCAAAAACGTCATCTAGTTGACGCATAGGAATACTATCAACTCCCTCTGCGCCTACTATGCAGGTACTAATAAAAAAGTGTCGAGGTCAAGTGTCGTTCCGTCTAGCCTCCTTTCGCAACGCCGAACGCGCCATTAGGAACATCGTTCCAATTGTTCTTGTTTTGGGAAGAAAGATGATTGCCTAAATGAACAATTAAGACGCACATAACAATATTGGGTTTGGAACGTTAGGTTTTTATGTAGGAAACAAGTGGAGTATGTTCTACGGCTGCATACATATAAAACTTTATGCATCTCATTAAGTTTCTGTAGAATTTGTGCGTTTAAAAGAAATAGTGTGTCGCATGAATTTATGCCACTTATCGATTATTCCACTAGCCGCATATTTATAGTTATAAAACCGCGTTAGGGTTAAATGAGACCGCAACGCGACGCGTATATTCATTTCTAAATTTGTATGGATTTTCAAGACGTCTCACGCAATTGAGATCTCTCAAATCAGTACAAAAGAAATGCATCTATCACGTTGCGGTCTGAATTGACCATTATAGTATGAAAAGTTACAAAGTAATAACTGGACTATATATCGATCTTATGCAAGAGAGCGTCCTCTGACCTTTCTCTCCATTTCTACTAGCAATGAGTAATCCCCGTGTCGTGTGCTGACGTGACATGTCGAGACGCGTGCCGGCTCGCACATTACCCGGTCACGATCCCAGAGCGTGGCTAAGAAATTGTCCGCATTTATAGTAGCAGTTTTCAATCGTTTTAAATAAAATTGGTATATTTTATGGCAATCTAGCTAATGGAATCGATAAGAGCTTACGAAAGTGTATAAAAGTTTGTTGAATTTACAAATTGGTGAATGTGAAAAGGTGACGTAGGTAGGTAGGTATGTCTAATGATTCTTTTCAATTGATGCATAAGGAAAATGACATATCTTTAGAATAAATGCGCGTGGAATATCGATTGACATTTTTGAAAAATGTCTCATATTTTGTCTCTTCATAGAGCGCGACAACAATGACATCACTTCTGTCTCTTCCGTACGAAGCTGCATACGTGCATATATTATTGAAATCTCAAAGGGCTAACCCGGCTTATATTAATTACGCATCACACGATAACCCCTCGGCGTGACGGCGGCCATGCCGGCGCGCGCGGGAGCTCACGAGCGGTAATTGATGGCAAGCGCGTGCGCAGCGCCGTTATAACTGCTGATTCGTCCCGCCACCGCCGCTCGACTCACCTGCTTTTCTATTCAATGTTTAGGAACTACCGTTCATATTAGTTTAATTTTAATATGTTTTTTATTTTCAGTTATTTTAGAAATTACCATCCATATTTAGACAGTTTTTTTCAAGTCCCTGACTAAACTACGTCCCGCCACCGCGGCTCGCTATCTATTAAATATTTATGAACTACAGTTCATATTAGCTTTATTTTAGTATTTTCAATTTTGGTATTTATACGTCTTCTATTCAAAAGTGTTTTTTATATTCAAGTTCATCATCCCAGTAGGTTCATCGCATTAGAGTCCATCTAGATTCTAGATGAACAAAGCATAGGCCAATCAATAAAATTTGCTATAAAATCCGTCACTTATTTTAAAGTAATAACTTGAAAAGAGAACACTACCGTGAACGTCTCAAATCTTTAAAATATTTTATAATACATTTAAGACCTAAGAATGGCATTTTGTTCCTAATGGAACTAATGTAATGAAAAAAAAAAATTTGAACGATTCTTCATGTACACTACTATAATAGTTACGACCAGTTTAAAAACAAAAATTTTACCTTTAATCTTTTTAAGGCATTTTTTGTGTATATTTTGAAAATTCCAAACGATTTTTTAGTGTTCATTATTGAATTCATTAATTATAAACTTTATTTATACCTCGATATAATCTAGACTCTATTTATCTATTACCCTTTTATGTTCGACGCTTAACATTAATTATTCTTTAAAAAAATGTTGTTATAATTATAATGATTATTAATTATATAGTTCTACAAAACTGTTCTCCTGTGTGAAGAATTGTTAAGGAAGTTAATGTTTTTGAAATTTTCTTTTAATTTGATATTCTTTGTGATTATCTTAGCTCTTTTCAATATAGCTAAATACACCGTGATCCTAGCTTAAAGAGACACTTAGCTTTAACGATGTGTAACAGCAAATCTCAGTAATTTCGGCTTTCGCGAAAATAGCGGTAAAAGTGTTGTGCCATTTCGATAAATTGTGTACAAATCGATAAAAAAGTCGATGTTTTTTGTAAGCACTTTACGCGTGAGTGCTTCACCATCTGAACCATTTCGAGCTCCGGTCCGTTTTATCTAATTTGTTCACTTTTTGTGTCCCAGTAATGCGCAGAAGAAATTAATCGCCTATTATTTAATTATTTCACTATAGTAACAGTGACTTAATCTGCCAAAGGATTTGTTTGCTTAAGACATCTTTTATTTGGGTGGAATCTGCTTGCCGTCTTCTTCGAGGATTTTTTCTTTCTTTTTGTTAATACTCAAAATTAAATGTGTAATCAAGACTTAAAACTAACAGGAATACGTGTTTACAATACGTTTCTAAACAAAATGATATGCTAAACGATAAAAAATAGGGAAAAATCACCAACCTCATATAACGATATAAATAAAAACATATATAGATGAAATAATACATATGTTCTTACTAATATTATAAATGCGAAAGTGTGTCTGTCTGCCTGTCTGTCTGTTACCTCTTCACGCTCTAAACGCTGAACCGATTTCGCTAAAATTTGGCATGGAGATACTTTGAGTCCCGGGAAAGGACATAGGATAATTTTTATGCCGGAAAAATGTACGGTTCCCGCGCTATAAACGAGTTTTGGCGCAACAGAGTTGCGGGCGTCATCTAGTATATCAATAGTAAAGCGATAACAGTAGGAAATGGTTCACCACAATCTCTATAATTTTTAGGGTTCCGTAGCCAAATGGCAAAAAACGGAACCCTAATAGATTCGTCATGTCTGTCTGTCTGTCTGTCCGTCCGTATGTCACAGCCACATTTCTCCGAAACTATAAGACTACTACTACTACTACTACTTACTATTTTTTTTGTCATTTACTTTTTACGACAAATAATGGCTAATTTTCGAAGCAATTTTAATAAATACAGCAATTATCCTTATCCAATTAAATACCTTAAATACATTATTGATTTAATGTAGATCTATATGGCCCTTTACAGCATATGATTTAAATGAATATTTTCGAAGATATTACAGATTTAAAAATTGCGAGACGTAGCTTTTGCGGCGCGGCGGTACCGGCCAATGCGGGCCACGGGTACTAATGAATATAAATCAAAACTACTGAATCGATTTTAATAATTTTTTCAGTGAGTGACATAGACATATTTTATACCCGTGCGAAGCCGGGGCGGGTCGCTAGTATAAAGTATAAAATGAAACTAATTTAGATAACATAGTTGTAAGTGCTTTAATTTGTCAAAGTTCAATTCTATTTTATAAACGACGTTACACAGTTCGCCTGCAATTTCAATAAACTATTCCTTCAGAATAGTTTTCCCAGGACCCTTATTTGGACGGAATAAGGATCAATGTAAGAGTAACCTCGAGGTAAAATAAATTCGAACGGCCTATAGTAGCCACTACGTAGGAACTGCGAATCGTAAATATCACGCGCTATTTACGTGGACGTCCGCTATATAATTGAAAATACATCTGCCATTTATTCGCTCCCGGAAAAGTGTTTCGATGTTGTCATAAAATTTGCACGAGGAATTTAATACTAAACTAGATGACCTGATGAACTTCGGATCACTTTCCTCCTAATATAAACCTTTCCTGGACTTCCACGAATATTTCAAGACTAAAACTACCCAAATCGGATCAGCCGCTCCTTAGTTTCAGCGAGACTAACATTTTTTACATCATGTTTTTCAAATATATTATTAGATTGAGTTTTCGGGATGGTGTTTAGCTTCTCGCGTTTCGGTGACAGTGGTTTTACAAACGCAGAAGAGTCATTAAAATGCCCAAGCGTGTGCAGATTCTATACTAATATTATACATGCGAACTGTGTTTGTCTGTCTGTCTGTTGCCTCTTCACGCCCAAACCGCTAAAGCGATTTTGCTGAAATTTGGTATGGAGATGCTTTGAGCCCCGAGACACAGGATACTTTTTATCTTGGAAAAAGGTTCCCGCGCGATAAACGAATCTTGGCCCAACGGATTTTTTATGTAGCTGACTTTACTCGAAACGTTCTAGAAGTGTCTATGAAGGACAAGGAGGAAGTTATACGACGAGTTGATTTCAAGAAACTACGTTTAATATGTACTAATGTTTAGTCAATAAAATGCTCTTAACTCTAGTTTCTAGATATCTCTAGATACTTAACTGTTAATACGCGTTTAAGTGGTGGCATAAAATATAGCTTTTCATAAAATACCTTACAATTTACCGTGTAAATTGAGTATTTAATAACATATTAAGTTCGATTGAGAGAATCAAAGTTTTACGATGTAGCTTAATCAAAAGTTGTGAATCTAGAACTACTAGAACTAGTATTACTAAAATCGAAAACTGCTCTATTAAACGAGTTCTAGTAATCCTCAGGTACTCTGCGTCGTTAGTTTAGCATATTATTGCCTTCTTTTATCAGTACATTTACATACTCATATATTTTACCGTACTCGACGACTTTTGACGCCTCCGATGACTTTATATGGGGTTCCAAAGGTTTATTTCGGTGTTACCGATAAAAGCGATATTTTAATTGATCCAACGATAAAATATACCTTATTTATTGTGTAGAATAATATTGTATTTGAATTTATTATAATATTATTGTTGATTTCAGAATTATGTATAATTAAGAAGAGCGTAATATTGTTCTTATAATATTGTGTATATCTAATTCTTATAATATAATGTTTGTTGATTGTTAGTACAATACAGGGAAATTCCTACTTCTTACGCGTCATTTTAAAAAAGGTTTAGGGGAAGAATTATCTAAACTAAGTGACTAAAAATATATTAAGAAAGTGCGTAATGTGTGTACAGAACAGGGACATTTTAAAAGGATTTCATAACATATCGTTAGATAAGTCGTATGCAAAGCATGCATTTAATTTGTAATTTATGTGTAACTAGGATAGTTTTGCACGACTTTATCAAGGCTTCAGCGGCTTAAGTGGTTTTAGGACATGTTGTGACATGTCTTGACGAACGAAATCATTGGCGAAACGCTACTCGTAATGGCACATGCAAAACTAACGAACTAATAAATCTAGCGATATAGGGCAAACAACCAAATGCTAGTAGCACTTAAGAGGAGACACTAGGGCCGTTTTTACATACAAACGTTGTCCCCTGTTTCCTCCCTGGATAATGCCAGTAGAGTGATAATTTCTTTCCTGAATATCTATGGCCACTATTATGTCCATGTTTTCTTTCTTTTCATAATTTAATTATTAAAAAAGATATGAACGTTCAAAAACCCAAAAAAAAAAATCCGCTGTGTTCAAACATCCAGAAAACAAATTTGGCTAGATTATACAAAAAAAAAAAAAAACATAGGAACACAGCTCAAGCCTTGCTTTAATTTTTAATGAAAAAAGTAGTTAAATCGGTTAAGTTTTGGAGAACAAATCAGGGGGCAACGAATCGTTGATTTTCTGTTTAGAATTTTCAATTCAAGCTGTAGTTGTCTCTATCGCGCTCTGCGGGGGGAGACTTGAGGTTAGGGAGACAACAATAGATTTTACAAATACTTGTTTTTCATTTCTCTAGCCCTTGGTGTATCCTCTTAAGAGTTCTGCAGAAAATCCTTAAATTGATATTCTTTACTCGAAGTGTGCCAATAATATTAGACCAGCTATTATACTCAACCTGCGACCCGCCAGGGCTTTGTGAGTGGCCCGCATGAATCGATCATTTTAGACAACGCTATTACGCCTAAGTAATTTGGATGTGGCCAGCGACACCATGACTAAAACATGTTTGTGGCCTGTATGAAGAGAAGGTTGAGTACCGCTGTATAAGATAAAATAAAAGGGCATTAATCGTAACTTGTAAATTGTTACAAGTTACGATTGAGACAAAATATACCTAATCCCATAATTGTGGTGAACTTCACCAGCTATGTAGGTAAGCAAGAGGCTCTTCTCTCTGGTTTAAATTTTAATCAAATTGGGTTTCATGACCGACCCGAACAAGCAGACAATATAGAAATACGTAACCCATAAATACAGATTACTGAGTAGTTGTCAAAATGTATATTTTCTATACAATGCCACTGGTTCTGCCCGTAGTATTGTATAGAAACCACAGCGGATCGATGAAAGCTGTTTGTCTGATAGTCGCGTGCCCGACACTCGGCAAGAAAAGTGAAACTATTATTTTGTTTGCGAGTGTACTTTGTACAGCTTTGATCTTGTTTGGATCCTATTAACTATCCATACTTAGGGCCTGTTTCACCATTTCCTGATAAGTGCCGAATAGGCTATCCACCACTTTACTTGACAGATGAAGTATGGAGAATCTGTCAAAAAAGTTGTGAATAGCCTATTCGGCACTTTATCAGAAAGTGGTGAAACAGCTGCCCATAAATGCGAAAGAGTTTCTGTCTGTTACCTCTTCACGCCCAAACCGCTGAACCGATTTTGCTGAAATTTGTTATGGAGATAATTTGAGTTCATGGAAATGACATAGGATACTTTTTATCCCGAAAAAATGTACTTTCCCGCGCGATTAGCATCTTTTGGAGCAACGGAGTTGCGGGCGTCATCTAGTACAAAAATATTAACTTTTAAGAACCAAGACAAGACAACTTAAAAGTTGCACTTTTTTAAAATCATCAAACAAACCGACAAGTGAAACTGACAACAAAAATTTCGCTTAACTTTTACTTATCACCAAACGAGGCATATTAAAACTAGCATTTAATGACTTAATTGCATCTTAAATCCTCCTGTCCATAAAACGACCAATTAACATTAGAAATTTCTCAAACTGGAGCATTGGCTAGTTTTTACTTCTAGGAAATGTGATGCAGATACTCCGTAGTACAATTTTGGCTCTCTTCCTTTTCGGTCGGCGTCGTGTGGTGAGAACGGCGTATAAATTATACAAATCTGCATAAACTTACGGCGCATAGCGGGCATAGCTAGATGGTTATTTACTACATATTTAATCACAGAAGTGATATAATTGATGCCTAAGTACGCTTAAATAACTCAGATTTTAGACGTTTGCAGAACTTAGATTTTCCAGGTAATGTTAACATTTTTTGTTGCAGTGCAGATTTTTTTTGTGATAAAACATTTCAGCTTCTAAAATTAAATTTTTAAAGCTGAAAAAGGAATCGCCAATTTATAACACAAAAATTTATAGGATAATCAGACTCAACTATTAAAAATTTAACAGTCATATTTCCATTTTAGCATATTAAATTCGTTTTGCATTGTAAATCCTTTGTGTAAGTTGTGGGTTGTTGTATTTAGTAGCTAATCGCTGCCCCGGGTCAGGGCGTGTAGGAGCGGACCACCTTAATGCTTATTATATACCATAAGCCGCCATGCCTCTAATCCATTTTATCTGGACCGTACAACTTCGTAATTATTTCGAGTCGATTTACTCGAACAAGAAGTCTATTTCAACGGATATTACCGAAGAAACTTCATTTTATAATGAATTTGCTGGAAAACATTGATATAATATTGATAAGATTACGTAAGTTTATTTTTATTTGTGTATATTTCCCACGGAAAAAATTATACTGTTTAATGTACTTATAGGCAGATGAGGGAGGGGGGACATAAAGTAATTTCGTCGGATTGTGTTAATTTCAGACGACAGCTATGACGTCTAATATTGATGACGCAGGTCTCTCATCTGCTTAATGAATCGATTTCTTCAGTGATACTTTGTCTTTGTTATTACTGTGATGATGTGATGTGATGGCTTATTATAACTTAAATTGTTTGCTATATTTTTTTCTGTTTTGTCACTTAAATGGTTTTAAATCCCTGCTCTGGTTGAGGTTCCGGATCTTTAATAAATAAATCTTGTTATCTAATATCACTTTTGCTTGTTATCTGCTAGTACCGAGGGTCCGCAAGTGTTAAGTAACAGCTTTAGTACCCTATACATAACAATTACTGAGCAACTACTGTCAAAGCTTATTCTATAAGTGACACTTTTTCATGTATACTGTGGGCTTACAGTGATATCTTATTGGCTTGACTTTAAATAGAGTCAATCAGAGTTGATTTTGCTGCTTTTCGAAATTGTACTACGTGACGTAAGGGGTTTTTTAAGAGAGAACGCGGGTACAGTAGAATTTAAACGAAGAAACTATTGCCATCACGCTTCACGTGTATTGTGATAGAGACAGATACAGTAAATCGAGGTAACGTATTCCTCTGATTCCTCCTTCAAAATAGAGCCTATCTAAATTTTTTTTTAAATATCTTCAGGAAGAGTGAGCTATGCCTCTACGTTTTTATTTTATCTTAAAGATCTTTCAAAATTGTTGTATGGTCGGTGGATTGGCGGGGTACGGGGCATTCATTTTTTGCGATTTTTGAAGAGTCATATTTTTTTATATATTAGTAAATTTAGAAAAAATCAAACGTATTATAGAGGCATAGCTTTAACAGAGACTAATATTGTATAAAAAAAACATTTGTCTAGATGCATTGTCCTAGGAGTAAATTGGGGAATACGTTTGTATGAAAAAACAGTGTTAGCGTATCCTCTCGCTTTATATTTTAAAAAAGAAAGCTTGATTTTTAGCTGCGCACGTAAGTACGTGCGTAGTTTAACCAGGCTTGAAGAGTGTTAAGCCAGTGGTTTGATAAGATTTTTGTCAGGATTTTTTCTATTTAACAGACATTGTTGACTGGTTAGTGATTTAATGTTGATCACTCAGAAGCGCTAGTGAAATTTTTAACTTATGACAGAAAACCTCAGATACCAGGCATCAGTTATCTTAATTCTCATTTGGTCTAAAATTTAAAATTATTAACACAACCAAGAACGGATTTCCCGCCTTTTTGATGTAGTTATCGGATAGATAACAGTCTGTTATCAACCTGTTAAGCTTAAACTCTATATTTAGCTTAAACTCTATATTTAGCTTACCTATTATCGGCGGGCCGTGATGGGGTAGCAGCTCATCGGCGGTAGACAGCTTGGCGGTGTACTCTGAAACAATAGAACATCACATTTAGCTTAATGGCTTGATAAACTACTGTTATCGATGATAACAGTACTTTACTGAATCAATATAATCTTATTTTATAGAGCTACTGAAACTATCGTGTATTTTTATTCTCTAATGGCCGCACTCGGAGATATTTAATGTTGATTAAACTTAAATTTAATGAAGATTTTGACAGATATGGGGCTTATGTCAAAATCTTAATTTAATTACAATTAAGTAATTAATATATGTCTTGGATTTCGGCAGTTACAGGGATAAAAGCAGACAGTATCGCTCGGTTTTTTTTTCATGTTTAAAAAAGTTACAACCCCTTTTTATTTACCTCTTGGTTATCTATATTTACGTGTCTTTACCAAGCATATTACTAGATTTTTGTTTATCGTTGGTATTCTAAAAATTGATTTAATGCCTTAAAGAATTAGTTATTTAAAAAAAAAAGAAGATATTATAAGAGCTAAGAACTAAGAGCAAATTGTCAAAAACTGTTGTTCAAAACTAGCGTTTTATTTATCCTACCACAAATTAAACCAGTTGTTGTAAACATTTTGATTAAATCATAATTCATTCATAATTGAGCATAGATCTGAGCTGATAATCTCAATGTGGAAACAGGTAGAGAGTTTAAAATCTCGCAAAAGTCGTGATTCAGTTATGACAGGCTTTCGTGTTTTCTCAACAGGCGTTTTTACCGGTTGTTAAAATATTATGTTAATCTTTAGATAAGTATACATATTCATGTTTTAGTGGTTGCTAATTAGTGAAAAAATAATTATAAATGATATATTTTTTACTATACACAATTTTTCATATGTAAATTATCATTTATAATTTATTTTGATAAACTTATATTTTGTATGTGATTTAGGTATATCAATTTCTCTAAAATATCTGAATAAACATAATATCTTAAGCATCTACAAAACTGTATCATTAAATCGAAAATTAATTCTATCGAGTCGTTGTACATGACATAAATTTTGCGATGAATATTAAAACATGAATCTTGTTTATACTCGTTATAATTAAGGCAATATGCCCGAAACGGTAATAACAGTTGTTAAAAAAATTACACGTTGCGAAACTTTATTCAATCACAATCTGATTCGGAATTGGCCAACGTCCTCAAAAATTCTATGTCGAAATGCGATAATGTACTCAATGACAATTATTCTATGATACCCTTGTGCAACAGTCGCATCGTGATCCGTCGAACGAATCGCCTTTGGAAATTAATTGCGTGATCTTTGAACTGTTGCCAAATGTTTGCGAACCCTGAAATGTTTGGGTGAAATAAATAGAGTAGAAATATGGAGTAAATTATCTCGATAGAATATGTCAATAGAAAAATTAAAAAATCTCATGATGCATTTCGACTTCTAGATGATAAAATACAAATAACACGAAAAATCCTGTAATAGGTCATTACTGGATTATTCGCGAGGGGCCTCGAGACATATTTGAATATCAGTGGAAAAGGCTGGCATTTCATCAGACGAAAGCCCCTAGCATCTTAAAAATGCTAACTAGAGCTAACCATTGCACAGACATTTAAAGATTAAATAACTTTGGGTTAATAAAGATTTTGAGAGGAAATCTATGGAATTTAATTCCAAATATTAACTAAATTAAATTTTATCAATAATTAAATATCTCTGAATGCGGCCGATAGAGCCGATAGGAATGGCCATAGGAACATCACGCCTACGTATATCCCATTAATGCTTTCTACAGTTTGTGTGGCGATTTCTTTCAATTCTTATCTATTTGACAGTAATAACGAGCAGTTTATGTAACAAATCAATACCAAAAAATAACGAGCCGATTCATATGACATTTTATAACAAATCGTACGAGCTGCGTAACAAATGGTGTAACGAGATGTATTTTGTTTCAATCCCATTCTTATACGAACAAAGGTACAAACAATTCGCGGGTGCGATTAGTGCGTTAACGAGACACACGGCTGGCGAGTTCAGATAGCCAACCTACGCACCTACATAGGTACATAACTGAAGAGTAAGACTATTAAATATTGTCAATAATTGTTATGAATATAATTTGAATATAATGTATACTTTATGCATGCTAAGTGCACAAGCAGTAACCAAACAATAATTATAATATTATCTAGATTGTGGTAAAAATGAATATCAAATTATTCAATTTGTATTTAAATTATATATTTTAATTAATTAACTGCTTTACATCGACACAAGATAGGTTTGATTGAATATAGTAAAATATTTTTTAAAATATATTTTATTAAATCATAGTATTAAAAATTAAGATTGAATTTTTATATAAAGAATATGCTTCTTCGTTTGTTGTCCGTGCTGTCTGTGTGTATCGCAACATATTATGATATACAATAGGAGATTCCGATGTTATTAATCGTCACCGAAGATTGATGCGACAGAATGGTGTTACTCTTTTATTGATGTAGGTTAAGGCTACGTAACGCCTAAAACAATGTTACTTTGAACAATTAATAGCTAGTGTGTGTCTGTATGTCTGTCATAACTAGGGTCAGTTAATGAAGGAACAAAGACTAACTTCTGGGTACTGTAATAGGTCACTTACAGTTGCCTGCGGCATTGTTCAACAAATGGCAACAAGTTATGACTAGTAAACGGTGTGATTAAGTACACTATGTTTGTTTTGACTTGGTTAATATATTTTATTCAAAAAGTTCTAGAAACATATAAGAGAGAGAAAAGACTTGTAAGTTTGCTTACATTGAAGACACCAGTGGGTAATAAGGTCCTTTTCTAGAGTTGTATTGGAAGGGAAGTCCTAGTCTAGTCCGATATTTCTTTGGTTGAATGTATTTGATGAAAGAGAAGTAAAGCCGATAAAAATGGAGTTATAGGAATCGCTGAGTTCCACTGATGAGCAGATCCCGTACCATATTTTTGAAATACTCGGCCCAGACAATAATTATAACTGTTTATAAAGACAAAGATGACTTCGAAGCACAACACAGGCTAAATAATTTTAAACGAAGCAATGTTAACATATGTAATTAGATATTTTTTAATTTAATGTATTTATAATAAAGACAAGTGAAAAGAAAAACAATTTTGTTAATATGGATCTCAATGAGCTACATACATAAAATCATTCAATTAAAATAAGAGAAGGGCCTTTCTTATGCAACGATTTACGACACAAACGACATTTTTATCGGAAGGTAATGTCGTTAACGAGGCGTCATATCCGACGCGCGTGTGAACTACAGCCGGCCCTGACGCCAAACCGCTCTGTGATCTCACATGATACACTTTATACATTCATCATGATTATCAGCGTTTTAATGATATAAACGAATTTATCTAGAGTGAAGAATAAGAACTTATACCTAAAATGAGACAATAAGACTTCGCGTGACAATGAACAATAATAGACTAAAACTTAACCAAATTGAGGCCTCTTCTGTAGCTTACTAGCTGCTACTAACTGCTAGACTCATCAGATTGTCAACATAATTTCCTCCATACCGAGTTAGAATAATTAGGATATTATTCCTGCCTTTTATCATTTTATTTTCAAACAGATTCGATCTGAACGTGTTTGGCGCATATGGATTATAGAGTCCCGAGAAAATTTTACAGTTCCGACGCAATCAAATCTGATTGATACATTAACACACAAGCAAGACTGTCGGAGGAAGAATACCTAATCGAAGTTTTTACAAGGCGTGAAAAATGTCTCGGATTTTAGCTTACTTACAGCTGACATTAAACAATATCAAAATACATGTATAAAACGTAAAAAAAATTATGATATTCTCTTCTAGGTACATAAGGTAAAAAAAAAAGAAGTAGTTCGTGGAAGCAACAGTTACTGCTGCGAAACATGATATCGCTTCCTCTAAACTACCTTGATACAGTTTATTGTCATTACTTAAATATATTCATCCGACATTGTATGATTTCCTCCAATTTAAAATACTTTTATAAATGACCAATTATGTAATAATTATCATCATCGTCATCACCATCATCATTACCATCGCTGACTACAGCTTCTGATTAGGTTCGGCGACTAATTAAGTGAGAGAATGAAAAAAGCTGTATAAATTTTAATAAATCAATTCCACAAGTTTTGAATGAAGATTAGACAAAAACAAAACAAACCAAAGCTACGTAATGAAAAAGTGAGTAAACAAAAAGCGAACTACTTTATTTAACTTTACCGTAAATACGTAAATAAACCATCAACAATAGTCATTGCAAGCTCGGTCTTAGTACCAATTATACAGTTTCTAGAACACTCCGGCAATAAATAGTGGGGAATACTCGAGAGCCGGTTAATTTGACAAAGATATTAAAGTAACAGAGGTCTATTATTAATGTACGGTAGCCGAACAGCTATATTTTATGCCGATTAATACTAGTAACGACAAAACCGCGAGTCAATAGCTAAGGCCGTGCACACACGGTGCGATACGGTTAAAGGTATAGTTTCGTTGATTCCACGTGTATGCAATTAACCTTCTAGAATAAAACTTACCTTGTAAATTGACATAAACACATTATTTTAAATCACTGTTAGCGAGCGATACACGCTTCTGATTTGTCTACGTTGCTTTGACTGGGAGACGAACAGATTGCGGTTTTTGCAGACACATTTTATTTTGAACACTAATGAAACATAATTTACTTGCAAATTTTCTACTATATTTACTACTAAGAACCTACCACAAAGTTACTGCACAATCAATTAATTTCATTTTTATTTTCGCAAGCTGAAAGGGACGTTTGAGTTTTTTCGAGCAAAGGTTAGTCAAGCAGGGTCAATGGCCTTGTTTTGATATATGATTAAATTAAGTTTCCTTATTAATTTTCCCATTTCATAATTAGACCATTAAGGGCCTGTTTCATCACTTCCTGATAAGTGCCGGATAGGCTATCCACAACTTAACTTGACAGATAGAGTATGGAGCATCTGTCAAATAAGTTGTGGATAGCCTATCCGGCACCTTATCCGGAAGTGGGAAACAGGCCCTAAATATCTTTCAATAATGGAGTTGCGTAGTCCATACGTAGCCTTATGCAGGTTGTGCTAACGATGAAATCGCGCGCCGATAACTAACTGAAGAAATGCAGGGAACTTATTATGCGCATGAATAATTCGCATTGATTTATGCCGTACGGGAGCCACGTGGATTTTTAATGCAGACCGATTTTATGTATTGAGACCTAGCTTCTAGCTGTATATCTGTAGCTATTTTAATAAAACTTTAGAAAAGGGAAATCTTGGAATTGAAGAAATATTATTATTTGTGATGACGATGACGCCCGCAACTCCGTTGTGTCAAAATTCGTTTATCGCGCGGGAACCGTACATATATCGGAGACAAAAAGTATTCTATGTCCTTTCTCGGGACTCAAAGTATCTCCATACAAAATTTCAGCCGAAACGGTTCAGCGATTTAGGCGTGACAGACGACACACTTTCACATTTAAAATATTAGTATGGATTAAGAGTGTAATACAAATCAGGAGGAAAAAGTTGTTGCGGTTTTTAATGTATGTAATTTCTGAATAAATATTATTATTTTGAAGTAAACGAAAATATGATTCAAAGTAATAAAATGTCACATTTATACTATTCTTCGAAATAGCCTGGGTTTATTTTGCGTTAACATTTAAAGAGATTGTGAGATAACGTTACCTTATAATTCACCGTTGAATATGAAGAAAACGCAAACATTTTGGGAATGGCGGTAAAAAGTGCGATTTACGGTAACGTTTGCACAAGACGACCTCACAGTAATGCTGGCCTTGCACTTTGCGGACCGCGTCTTTTAATGATGGACGAATCGTCAGCATCTGCATCATTGCGGCAAAAAAGAAAAAAAAAAGTCTAAAAAAAACTTGTCCCGGGCTACTTAAGGCCCTTCTCCTACGGAGATTCCGTAATTTACCGTATTTAGAGCCTTATAAACTCATAATTTGAAAGCTACACAGTTATAATAAAAATACAGCAATAATCTATTAATAATATACTGAAGTATATCAACATTCCTTTCCCCGTTTTAAATTTTCTCATTTTGTTTATTATACTCATGATATTAGCTTCCAAAGTAATACCAATTTATTAAAATTGAAGCATACTTTCAGCATCTCCCTAGTATTTACAAATTACGTTTATTTGAAACACACGACAATAGATAGACAATTTCATTAACTACATATTCCCCGTTTTAAATTTTTTTTAGATCAATTTTGAACTAAGATAAGTAAAAAAAAAGGATTTTCGTGCGATCTCGGCAACGCGTCAAATGTATGGTCAAGGTCGTTTGCTCGGGGGATGGCTTTAAGCATTGAAGATATGTAATATGTATGTTTGTTAGTTACACCGTAATATCTAACGTTCTCATCTAAATTTCATTAATGAGTTATATATTATTAGTATATTAAATATATAATATTTGAATTTTAATATTATGTTACTGTAATCCGCAGATTGAACTATATTATAACCATAGACGCTTTTCTTCTTTAAACTGGGCATATTTTAATACAGTTTCTTAAATGAACAAAACAATTTAAGGGCCTTCCCCTACGGAGAATCCGTAATTTACCGTATTTAGAGCCTTATAAACTCATAATTTGAAAGCTACAAAGTTATAATAAAAATACAGCAATAACCTTCAGTATATCAACATTCCTTTCCCCGTTTTAAATTTTCTATTTTTGTTTATTATACTCATGATATTAGCTTCCAAAGTAATACCAATATATTAAAATTGAAGCATACTTTCAGCATCTCCTTAGTATTTACAAATTACGTTTATTTGGAACACACGACAATAGATAAACAATTTCATTAACTACATATTCCCCATTTTTTTTTTTTAGATCAATTTTGAACTAAGATAAGTAAAAAAAATAGGATTTTTGTGCGATCTCGGCAACGCGTCAAATGTATGGTCAAGGTCGTTTGTTCGGGGGATGGCCTTAAGGTAAAGCTTTATATGTAATAAAAAACATAATATTAGGTACTTTTTAAAACCTCGATCGTGGGAATCGCAGACACAATAGATTTTCAATTGTTATGCGGCAGCCGGGTTCCGCTTGTGGATTGATGCGTTAACCAACTTTCAAAACAGAAGAGACTCTATTCGGCTGTGGATATTTTTAACCGACTTCCAAAAAGGAGGAGGATATGTTCGACTGTGGATATATTTTTTTATTTATTTTTATTTTTATTTTTGTATGTTCAACGATTACTCCGCCGTTTGTGAATCGATTTTCAAAATTTTTATTTTGTTCTATTAGGTTTCCTTCCAATTTGGTCCCATTTTCACAAAAGTGGTGATCTGATGATGGGATCCATGAGTAAACGAGGGAACTCCTCAAAATTTATATGGAAACATATGGTGATTTTGGTTGTATGAGAAGTATCCTTAGCATATGCTACCAAAACGCAAGATTTTGTACCAAGGTATACTATGGTTCCGAAGATACTAAGAGAACTCCGGATTCCTTATAGATACAAGTTTGGGGGTTTAGGCGCTGTTTTATGAACTGAAAGCATATGCTACTATGCAAATTACATTCATCATCATCATCATCATCATCATTACCACGTCAGGGTCACCAGTGTCACATGGTTGTATATGGATACAATATGCCCCCACAACACCATAATTATATCATCACGTTATGTCCTTATAATAATTGGTACTTTTTATAGCGATTTTATTTTTAATAAAAATATAATGTTGTTTCAAAATAAATGATTCAAGTTTTAAGCGAATTATGTACCACAAAATTGAACATACCAAAGTCAACCTTAACTCCAGAGCATAAGACACACATTTGACATTACTTCTGAGATTCGAAAGAAAAAAGAGAAGTAAGTTGCGTCGATAGGTACTTTACTAATTTAACTAATGTCTATTAACCCATCAATCCCCAAGCGGCACCCGGCTGCCGCATAACAATTAAAAATCTATTGTGTCTGCGATTCCCACGATCGAGGTAATAAATTGAACCCTTAGTATGAAAATACTTACATAGGAAAACAATCTACATCGTAATAGGAATAAGAAACACAATCGCATTCTACGTATCTTATTACAATTTGTTAAGAGTCACACTTAACAAATTGTAATAAGATACGTAGAATATACGCGATGGTTTACTAGGTAACTAAAAAGAGTGAAATTATTATTTTTAACAAAAAATTAAAACCGACTTCCAATGTAAAATCAATAATAACATCCTTATAATATGAACTAAAAAGTATTAAATAATTTTTCCTATCTAATAGTGCCTTTTTCCGAATTCGGCTAAACCTCAACTATTTCTGTACTCAATCTTCATTATTTTGAAGTCGGTGCCAGTTCCAAAAGTTTCAAATACTTACCTATTCTGTCAGAGAACTGAAGATTCAGCTATATCTGGTACCGACAGCAAAATTATGAAGATTGAGTACAGAAATAGTTGAGGTTTAGCCGAATTCGGAAAAAGGCACTATTAGATAGGAAAAATTATTTAATACTTTTTAGTTCATATTATAAGGATGTTATTATTGTTTTTACATTGGAAGTCGGTTTTAATTTTTTGTTAAAAATAATAATTTCACTCTTTTTAGTTATTAGCGAAGCCATTCCAGAATTTCGAAGAATACTTTTATGTGGCGCACTTAATGTGCGCCATTACAAAATACCGTTTGAAATTAAAACGAAGCCTTGTTCTTTTGCTGGGAATGTCGCAACTCGCAAGTCTAGATCTTGAGAACGTATGCAAAGTGTTTCACAAACTACGGGAAGGTTCGAGTGAGCAATCAGCCTCGAAAAAATTTAAAAATGTTAGAATTCATGTATAGTCTGGCAAGAAAGAGTAGACGCTAAAAGTAATTATTACGTCCCAACTCCCAATAGTAGTTTTTCTCCATGTATTTTCACTAATAATAATATAATATTAAAAATTAAAATACTATATATATATATACATAACTAATAACGTTTGTAAACTTAAAAATTTAATTTTTATCACAGTGACATGTTTTATGTAATTTAATAGGATTTTTTAACTTAACCTTTTTTGCCAAGCGGTGCGCGGTGGTTTTTTGTTTGTTTGCTTTACCCATATTGCGTGATAAACTTATAATACTTCCTAATGTGATTCATTTTCATAAGAGGGAAGGGTAGGAAAAATATGTTCATTTATTATTATTGTAGCGGTGGTAGCAATTTATACAATAATAGACGTTCCGCGCGGCGTCGCCCGCGTAAATTAGATATTTCACAGACAAATCAGTCTACAAAAAATAGCCTATAATCCTTCACGTGATCTACTTCTTATCTGACCCAAATAACAGAATAATTGCTCTAGTAGTTCGTGAGATAAGCCCTTTCAAATAATTTCCCCCGTTTTTTCCACATTTTCTTCTATTTCTTCGCTCCTATTAGTCTTAGCGTGATAAAATATAGCTTATAGCCTTTCTCGATAAATGGGCTACCTAAAATTGAAATAATTTTTCAAATCGGACCAGCAATTCCTGAGATTAGCGCGTTCAAATAAGCTCTTTCAAATAATTTCCCCCCGTTTTTTCCACATTTTCCTCTATTTCTTCGCTTCTATTAGTCTTAGCGTGATAAAATATAGCCTATAGCCTTCCTCAATAAATGGACTATCTAACACTGAAATAATTTTTCAAATCGGACCAATAGTTCCTGAGATTAGCACGTTCAAACAAACAAACAAACTAACAAACTCTTCCGCTTTATAATATTAAGTATAGACTAGACATTCCGCGCGGCTTCGCCCGTGTAAATTAGATATTTCACAGAAAAATTAGTCCATAAAAAAAATCCTATAATCCTATAGCCTTCCTCGATAACTGGGCTATCTAACACTGAAAGATTTTTTTAAATCGGACCAGTAGTTCCTGAGATTAGCGCGTTCAAACAAACAAACAAACAAACTAACAAACTCTTCCGCTTTATAATATTATATATAGTATAGATGTACTAGTGAGACAAAATGTACTGAGACTGACACCACACTGCAGATTTAATTCCAAGAATTAGCGTTCTGATTCAAAATGTCGTAACTTTATAAAGGATTAAGTGCCGATAAAGCAATTGATAAAAAGAGAGAGCTTTAATTAACGTAAAAAATACGGTTCGGTATTAAATGTTTTATACCGAACATTAAAATGTAATTCAGGTATTGAGTCAACAGTAGGAAATGCAGATTTTTATTATTATTGAGTAAGAGTTACATCTAACGTAAGAAATAAAATCAATGTTGTACCCTATACTGTCTGACTCGATCGGTTTTAGCATGACTTGATTCAAAGCCTGTTTTTTTTTTCGTTTTTGTAAAATGTCACTCAATAGACAGCTGTTTCGGAATCACTCACTCCTGTCAATGTCATATGGTTGAATCCATGCCATTATTAATGTTTTAAGCGTAGATTATTATAACACAATGATTTCATGAAAATAAGTTATTATTAGAATCATCTACTTAACATTAGAATTTAGAATCATATAAGAGTTTTTTTAAGTTGCGGAACCCAAAACTAAAATGTCACTTAGCCAGTCACAAAAACAGAAGCTTTATTCGGTATAATGAGGCTTCTGTTTAAACTCAAATGTGATGACACAAATGTATGTACTTATTAAGGAAATTAATTTATGTTAATTAATAAGTATTTTGCTCCTTACGCGGCCGAATTTCAGTGAGATTCTTTTTTATAGCGATCGTATCTTCGGGCTTTTGAGATCAAAATCTTGATTCTTTATCATTAAAAGTCGACTTTATTTTTATCGTCGGAACAACTTGCAACGATAAAGAGTTTGGATATTGCTATTACCCAAAGTCTTGAAATAGCAATGAACATCTTTAATTGTTAATTTATTTGTACGTGAAAAAAGTATATTCCTTTAGACTCATTCGAACATAAAACCTGATACTGCAGCGGTACCAAGATCATGAGAAAAAAAAAACGATGAAGAAAAGCAAATATATTCCGTATTAAATCCTAATCAAAAGATACAAGTTCCGCTGATTTACTGATTAGAAAATATTGTGTGAAACATCGTAAAAGCCACAAAAATCAGCAGCCAATAAACTATATGGCGCTTCGTGCCTTATTTACATAATTTTACCACGTGTCAACATTTACATATGAATGGATGCAAAATGTTTATTTAATATTCAAAACGCTGAATAACAGGTCATATCTATAATATATTAATCTCGGATTGTTAACGATGATATCAAAGGCACCGACGATTTTTATTATTTCGTTGCATATTAAACTTTATCGTATTATATGTTTAGAGTTTATATTCGATTGGTAAAAAAATGTGCTCACGGTAGCCGAAATCGAGGGTCAGAGATCAAGCGTGATCGAAAACTGATATTAGTGATAGTAATAAGAGTGACGTATCGTGCATCATATGTCCAATCGACTGCTGCCCGATCCGGCCTTGCTTGATAATATAACCACAATACAGTAGCGTAAGTTTTTTCACCTTCAGGTAAACGGATGGCCGGCGCCGGCTACCCGGTGGCAGTAAAATTATTATAGTCACGTACGTTTACTTGTTGCTTTCAAACGTACCGGCTTCTAATCCAAGAGCCAGCGACAGCTAGACTTTCGTCATTTTTTAAAAGCTAAAAGTTCTCTTGTACTCTTGACACCTATAGTGGTAAGAACGACCAGCAACTGTGGAGTTTCGGTCGCGGTAACTTTAGGAGGTTGGGTACCTTTCCGACAGTCTACCTAGCCTTTGATAAAGTATGAAGCTTAATTTTTTTTTGTCCTATTTTCTTTTGCATAACTGTAGGGATCTTGTCTTCCATTGTCGGAGACTTACGACAGTTGCTTCCCACTGTCAGACCACCTCAAAGTCTAATACTTCGGGGTGTTTTGGGGTACCATATTTCATAAATTTCTCTGCCGGCGCCAGGTACCCGTTTACAGGAAGGTGTGAAAAAAGGAGTATATTCAGTCGCGTTCTAGAAATCAAATTCATGTAACATACAGACAATTTAAAAGCACAATCAACCTGATACTATGTTGTTTTGCCCTTTAAAAAACTTGAAATTAGGCTTATTTGTGCCTGCGCCGATTTAGGCATTTTTGTATGAAGATGGTCTACTTTATTTATTTATACTATGATAAACCATAGCAAAGGTCATCTTGCAGTAGCTACAGTCATGTCGAAAGGAGAAGAAGTGGAGATTATCCCATGGTTAAATAACTATGTTGAAACGATAACGCGATACAGCTCTACAAGGCTCTTTTGACGCGTGGCCAAAGTCAAAACTCTGCCATGCTGTAAAGTCACTTGGGAGACGTATGTTTGATGCCACTTTCCATAATTAATTATTGTCATCCTACGAATAATAAAAACTAAGGAAAAAAATGTGTACCTAGGACCTAGGTACACATTTTCAATACATTTGCAATATTTAGGTGGCCTTCAGCGGTATCAGGCTGACGTTACATGACAGTTCGAAAGGAACCAAATTTAAAACGGTAATAGTATGGGAGTTAAGTTTCCTTAGTTTTTATTTTTCGTAGTTGTCATCCAAGTATCATTTTGCAATTCGCCGAAATGAAAACTAGTTTTGTCGTAATTTCAAACGATAGCTACTTCGCATCCATGCCTCCATGACAATGTCATCAAAACAGCTATCTCTAAAGTTTTTTTTTAGTCATTATACAATATGGCGGCATTTTTAATGACCACACGCCAAAAAACTTTAATAGTATAGCAATTAACATATAAGTTTACCAATTTCAAAATTTTCTAAATCACGATTGATTTGTCTAAGCTCACAGTTATGCCAGAGGAAGAAGTCAAGGTAGCCAGTAGCTACAGCTAGTTACATTAGAGGAACTTGAGCAACTCTCATCTTCATATTGTAATTAACATATAATTGACCGGACGACGTAATCCTTTCCGGGCTGACATCCGATTCCCAGTGCGAGTTACTTTTATTACTCATTACGGAAACTAATAAATTGATTTAACAAACTAATAAAATTGTTTGTAAACTCTTGAGGAAAATATTTGGGATGTTTCATAATCACTCAAGGTTACGAGTGGAAAGTGATAGAAAAAACGTGGGGAATGAGGCGTTACAAGGCCTTAATAAAAAGCTGCCGGATGAAATAAATTTTGTTCTCTAAGGGGCTGTTTCACCACTTCCTGATAAGTACCGGATAGGCTATCCACCACTTAACTTGGCAGATAGAGTATGGAGAATCTGTCCAATAAGTTGTGGATAGCCTATCCGGCACTTTATCAGGAAGTGGTGAAACAGGCCCTAAATTGATTATTTTCAAACACGAAATTGGCAATGACGCATCCATACTATAATTGTGAAATTTCTTTATCCTACAACATTTTCTGGGACTCGAAGTATCATCAGACTAATCATATCCAAAAATCAGTTTAACGCATGAAAAAGTTACACAATATAGATAGCCAGACAGACACACTTTCGCATTTATAATATTATTAATACGGATATGGACGGAATTAGTATGTTTCGCAAAACTTATACAGTAAGCTCTTAATCGATATATTTTTAACACAGTCTGATGATGATATAAATAAGGTGTTATATTTCATCTGGCACGGTAAACACTTTCTACACAAGTGAAAGCCCATCGGTCAAGCGTGAGTCGGGGATGTCAGGCTGCCATTACAATTATCTGCACGGCCGCGTCACCTCTAATCTGTATCAAGTTTAAGTGTAAAGGCGGGTTTACACATACCTCCAAAGAGTCAGCCTTCCAAAGATAACAAGACATTAATTTCTGCTTAAGTTATACGTAACTTAACTATTGATATCATAATATCGCCCGTAAATTTGTAGACAGAAAGACAGACAAGAAGATATACTTTCGCATTTATAATATTACTATGGATATAACGATGGAAAAATTATAAGTTTGTATGTCAGATATCTGTTATCGGATGGATAAGCTTTAAATAAAAATAATCGATAATAGTTTTATGAATCTGAATTAAAAAGTAACGTATTCCATAAAACTATCGTTCTATTGTAATTTTAATAGTTTGAACCTCTCTTCTATGTAAACACAGTGTATCCGCACCTCAACGTTCCTTTGAAGAGGCCGCTCGCGGTAGATTTAACATACCCGTCCCATTTGGGCGTCCAATTAAACGCCCGACCACGACGGCTCGTCAAAACTACTCATTTTCATTGCCCACTTATTTTCATTGCCCACTTTTTCATTGGCAACGATACGCCAGTTAACATTGCTCATTATTTTGTAGCTTTATTTATGTTAACTGTCGTGTAAACAACGCTTAACTGTTCACCGTTAATAAGAATAAAAAAGTTTTTTGTTTTTTAATTCTACATAAAATGACTCAATTAATAGATATAAAGATTCATCTGACAGTAAAATTATGTAGATTCAAGTGAATTTACATAATCATTGAAAATAGACAAAAAATGTGAGATTCTTGAATTAATCATTTTCGCATATAATTAATTTAACATCAAAAGCGATAAACATGAGCATAAATTTCTTGGAAAATGTTAAATGTGTCGAACAGCTTAACTTAATCGGTCCACATCTTCTATCCAATAATTATGTCGTTAAAAATACATCAATTTAAATAAATTTTCTTCTCAAAAGCGTGAATTTTATTTATACGCGGACTAGACCATTAATAACTATAATATTATGGGTGGCCATATTGCTTCGTCGCGTTGCGGAGCGTTGATTCAACGGCGTCACGCTGACGTTTTACATACATATAATTATTATGATATTATACCACGAAATTCACGTGTCAAGCCTTGCGTTGTCAGAGGCGGTGTTTTAACGGAACGAAAGCCAGGAGATTAGGAAAGAGGGGAAATGACGCGTTGCGCTGCCGCCCTCTTGTATTGGGCGCGTCGCTTACCTAAATGGAGCTATGTGGCGTACAATGCGCTATTTTAACGACGCAACGCACTAAAACATAATGGCCTCACTATTCTGTCAATGATTTATGATGTCCTTATGACCTTTTCTTTTCAATCGACAAGGATATGTCACGACTCACGAGGCGCCTAATGAAAAGCAGTTGTAAAGCTCGCCTGTCAATCACAGTCGTAAAGATGTTAATGTTGACTCTTATTAACACAAATTAGTTATTTACATCTATATTATCGATTAGAAGCTATGGAATTGTTGATTCACTAGCATCAGTCTCGACTCCTGACTTTGTCAATTAAAGACTTACATAATAATTTAAAACATTTTGGGGGTGTCATGTTCCCTTTGACCCCCATAGGACCGCACACTGTCCAAATTATTTATTTATACGTGGGAGAGCCATGCTTCGGCACGAATGGGCCGGCTCGACCGGAGAAATACCACGTTCTCACAGAAAACCGGCGTGAAACAGCGCTTGCGCTGTGTTTCGCCGAGTGAGTGAGTTTACCGGAGGCCCAATCCCCTACCCTATTCCCTTCCCTACCCTCCCCTATTCCCTTCTCTTCCCATCCCTACCGTCCCCTATTACCCTATTCCCTCTTAAAAGGCCGGCAACGCACTTCTGATGCTGCGAGTGTCCATGGGGACGGAAGTTGCTTTCCATCAGGTGACCCGTTTGCTCGTTTGCCCCCTTTATTTCATAAAAAAAAAATGTAATATTTCTCTTGAGTGACTCTGATAAAACTCGAGCTACTCCGAGAGAATTAAAATACGTCCAAGTATTATGCAACTAATTCGTCCTGGTCACAAAAATATACGGAGAAAACTTCTGAAATGTTAAATTAACGACAGGCGGATTCCGATAAGCTTACATCACTACTTAATTTCGAAATTTACTTTGTATTTATTAAAAATCAATAAATTAAACATTTAACTACTTGCACTTATTTCGAGACATTACAGGTAAATTTATTTTAGCATTAACTCTGGTGAAGACTTTTACGATATAAGAATGGTAGCAGAATGTTTTTAACGTTGTCTTCCGTCGAATGTGTTTCGACGATACGCTTCATTAAATGTAGATGACCTTTCCTTATCCTTCCGATAAGTTGCGTAACATAAAAATCGATTCTTTGTTTGTTGGCTCCTTAACCACTCGATTACGATAAAAAGCTCGCGTTAAGTGTTATGAAATAAGTCTGAAGGCGCCATAATGATTGTTTGCTCGTCATTGAATAAAAGTACTGTGTATTATAATATACTTATTAAAAATATCTATGTTGATATGTTCACACTGACATGACCATATTATATTACCATAGGCAATCCTTCTTTATCATGTTGTTGATCGAGCATTGCACACTGCTTGTCTTGTTAGTTTAAAACTATCTTAAAAGTTGTAAATACATATTAAAACATAACCTTACCTAATTAAAAAAAACTGGATTATAAAAAAAATGTGTCGAAAGTTGAAACCTAACCTAAAAGGTTTTGGAAGTCGCTTAATCAAGATTCTCTATAATTCTCTCCATACCGCGTCTTTGTTAATTAAGAGTGTAGATAGCGCACAATAAAAGACGCTCGCAAATCTTAATGTTTTAAAATGTTATGCGCCTGCGCAGCTTAATTGAATGCGGCTGTAACGGGACCGAATAGCTGTGTACCTGTCATAGAGCTGGACAATAAGCCCAGTTATGGGCTTGTAGGGCAGTAACGAAGACCACTTATTATTTATTTGATACTAAATCTTTGCATATTTAACGAGGAATTTCCTAATGCAAGCACGAAATTAGTGATTCAGATTTAAAAATACAAAACATATTATATCTGCTTAAATGTTAAATGTAAGCTCTACGATAAGTCACATGTGGCTGAGCTTAAAGTTTTGAGTTTCATAATATGAAAAAAAAACATGTTTATACAACCTCCTCCATTTTTAAAAGTCGGTTAAAAAGAAAAAAATCTTTTATTCATCATTATAATTCAAATGTCTTACTCTGTATACAAAATGGAACGCCGGTTTTGATGAAATCGTATAAGATGAGATAAAAACCGTTTGATGAAGCCACGCATGCGCAAAAACGTCTCGCGGGTGGCCATCCGGTCATCAGGGAACCTCTCATTTATTCATCATGTAAATAGAGTGAGTAATATTTAAATTAAGTGTATGAACCATGCAGAGAATTATACATAATATATAGATAAAGGAGATACGCTAAAACATCTAAGCAGTTTTGTATGAAATATCTTATTTTTTACGTAGGAAAGTTGCTCCCGGAGAATAAATTGGGTCATATTTAGTTTAGGTCTTAAAAAATATTGTCAACAAATATTTAGGAGTATATCTATTCTGCATCGAAACGAAATATTTTTTGTTGGCTAGAGCCTTCGCTCGCGTTGAAATTTTTTCTATGGAAAACATACGTTTTAATATAAAAAGTTCGATTCACTCGCGAGCTCTGAGGAATACCGTCATGGAGATTGTGGGGTGTTTGGTTATAGATAACTACGTAATAATTACTGCATTGTTCTGCTCTCTAAAGTTATTTGTATAACCCGCCCAATTCAGGTAGTCTAGTATAATATAATACCAGCGAAATTGATCCAGTGGCAAATGCCAAATGTATGTAAATTGGTCGCAGGTCGAGTTATGTCAATCCCAGCCGACTTATGACTAACATTGTGTTGAGATAGCCTGACAAAATAAAGTAGACCCACCTATAAATTAAGTTCTCGAATGGTATGTTTATATTACTTTATAATATTATACTTTGATATAGGCTACCTAAGCCCTATTAGTAATAGTATTCTGAAATGGTAAGTTTATTGTGTCGTTATCATACGTCGGCCATTACAGTAAATATGACCACGCCCGTCGCCGACCAGAGAAACTGACTAGATTGCGCGCGTGCCTTAGTCCACGAACACACTATACATAGGCCCGTATAAATAGTCAGTACTTAAGATGCGACCCGGTCTCAAGACGCGGTTCGGCTCTGTGATTGGTCCAAATTTTGAGAGCCAACCAATCACAGAGCCTGAACCGTGTCTTGAGACCGAGATGCATCCTGAGTACTGACTATTTATACGGGCCTAAGTGCCACGTAAGTAATACGTAAGGATTACTTAACTTCAATTTAATTAAGAGTTTGACAGAATAATTTAAAATATTTAAAGATATTTTCTGGTTTTTAAAGTAAAAAAAAAAAGAAATTGCCAAAGACGGCCCTAATGAATATTATGTGCTGCAAAATATATAATATCGCAAAGCGCATTACAATAAAGTAAAAGTCACGAACAAGGTAAAAAAAATATCTGGAGTTACGGCAGTGCCCCAGACAAGTCTTGACTATAGACCAATTTTTACCTTTAATTTAGAGTTTCGTAAAACAAACAGAACAGAGACTTGCAATGACACGTATAATTCTTTCCAATATTAGTTTTTTTATGACAAAAATAAATTTAGTTCAATCAAGTGGATTTAAAAAAGATTTAGGAATGTTGAGAGTGTAAACGCAGCTTAAGTCGGTAAGAAAGCTGATCGGCGATCTTGTTATAGATTCCAACTATAAAATATTAAAACAAAAACATGTTCTTTTCACTTGCACGCCTTGTACAGCGAGGAAATGACGATTGTTAGGAAATCCTTCTACAGATGCGGTCTTTAACGTGATCATACTTCTTAAATTACGTCGATATTGAGGTTGAATATGTACAGTTGGAAGAAACATACCCATACTCTTGTTTTTTTTTAATTTGAATATGTAGTACGAAAATTAATAAATAAAATGGAACATTGATTCCGAGTTTAAAGGGTTGTTTTTTTAGACCAAACTTAATTGAAACGGGGTATATTTACATTGTTCTTGAGTAGCATAATTTTATTTCATAAAAATATGTAGGTTATGTATATGGCACTAAATTTTTGCTATTAATTTAGTAAGTAGTAGCTAGTGAACATTTTCTTAAAGAAGTTCATATACCTTATATTAAGCTCATTGCATTGGCTAAAAGCAGAAAATACGAAGTAATGAATATCATAGAAACTTGAAACATTTATAATTGAATTATATCAAGCTAAATACAGCGACTGTTGTATTGTTTGTTTAATAATAGGCCAATAATCTAAGTATAGGTATTTTAGATGCTTAGGTATAGAATAGAAAGTCTAGGCAATAGGTCATCTATAAAATCGACGCGCGAAGAAAAGTGTAATTTGATATACTTGATGTTGCGGTTGGCGACTACCGTATAGTATAGTGGTTTTTGTATATTATTATATTGCTGGCGATTCGAATCGAATATTGATGATGATACAACAAATCAAACATATTTCTATCCATACTAATATTATAAACGCGAAAGTGTGTCTGTCTGTCTGTCTGTCTGTTTGTCTGTCTGTTACCTCTTCACGCCTAAACCGCTAAACCAATTTTGCTGAAATTTGGTATGGGGATACTTTGAGTCCCGGGAAAGGACATGGGATACTTTTTATCCCAGAAAAATGTACGGTTCCCGCGTGATAAACGAATTTTGGCGCAACGAAGTTGCGGGCGTCATCTAGTAGTAATATAATGATTAAGAACAACTAGATGACGCTCGCAACCCCGTTGCACCAAAATTCGTTTATCGTGCTGGAACCGTACATTTTTCCGGGATAAACAGTCCTATCCCGGGACTCAAAGTGTATCCATACCAAATTCAGCAAAATCGGTTCTGCGGTACGAGCGTGAGGTAACAGACAGACAGACACACTTTCGCATTTATAATATTAGTATGGATATGCTTGCATCAATCCCCGAAACAACAGTTTCGATAATAATAATTAAACTTGGATAGACTTGGCAACGGATTTTTAATTGCCTTTTTTAGTAGCCTTCGATTTACTGTGGTAAAATTTTACTTGGCTTGTCTAGATGGTTTCTGAGAGATTGCCGCTTCTGAATAATTAAGTAGCTTTAGTCATTCCTTACAGATGTAGAGTGCCTAATATTTAGGATTGTTGCTACTATGACGGCCCATTTGTGCATGTTCTCTTGGATACAATAGTTAATATATTATGCCAATTTTTTACATAGGAAGTCAAAAGCAGGTCAATAATTATGATAAATCGTCATCCTATTGAATAACTCATAATAAGAAAACGCAATGTCAAAATTATCTCTGATTAAAATCGATTTTCTCATTAACCGATTCGATTGGCGATTCGTATCTCTTATCAGGTGTCCGGAGCCGAATCGAAACAAGGCCACCTAAATAACGATGCGTTACAGACGTTACGACATACGATCAGATAACGACATCGAAAGCGAATGTATGACGACTTGTGACTAGATAAATGGACTTTACTGGTAAAATATGGAAGCTCGAAGCCCCCATAGTAGTTGTTAGAGAGTTAAAATGTATGAGTTTTTGCTGTTATATACAATATGCAAATGATGTATCTTAGATAAAATAATACTAAGCTACAACATTTGCACGTTGAAAAATGTTCGACAAAAATATGACGCATTAAAACCATTTCAGTTTAAATTTTTTTTAATTCTTTTGTAGCTCAAAGAAGCTTATTATAAATACGATGACGCCCGCAACTTCGTTGCCCAAAATTAGTTTATCGCGCTGAAACCGTACATTTTTCCGGGATAAAAAGTATTCTATGTTCTTTCCCGGGACTCAAAGTATCTCCATACCAAATAGCATAATCGGATTGGGGGTTTGAGCGTGAAGAGGTGACAGACAGATAGATTCACTTTCACATTTATAATGTTAATATGGATTCAAAATACAGTGGTTACAAAAATATGAGTATTCAAACGCCGCCGCCAAAAGTTGGCATAATTATCAAAATCACTCTAACGAATTTTTTTTATGCTGAGGTGTTTTGCTTAATTAAACTTACCGTGGCAAGTTAATCCATGAACGAAATAGTTTGACACTCATATTAGTCCTGATGAGGTATCTACTTAACTGACTTTACATATTATTTTAGTGCATAAAAGGTACTCATGGTACATTCGAAGAAATTGCTTCATAAGCAGCTGATGGACCTACGTTATTTGGTGGGATTATGTCAGTTCGATGTTAGTTGTGATCTGTCGGCTAAGTTTGACATAACGCGACCAAATCACGTAGGTCCGCCATCTGCCTACGAATAAACTTCTCTGATAGAACATAATATGTGGAACATTTAAGCTATCGCAAATATCATATCTACTGATACAGATGGCATTTCGTGAAAGTGCCCCAATGGTCCAATTGTTAGATCCATTCGATACATGAATAATTTTCTTAAATATACTGATGTAATCTTGTGGGGCACTCGTAAACATTACGACATAATAGGTGGGTATAATGCATACTTTGATATGACTATCGTCGTGAATAATTTTAGCTCGTGGCTTCTCTATTTGGAGAAGCATAAGAACGCTGTCTCTATAATCTATATCTATTGAATTATGTTATGCGGTGCTTCATAGCGAGCACACACAAAATACGAACTATACCTACTTATAATAGGTGCAATTGTATACAGTTAGGATAAAAATAAATTCGAAGAAAAACAAAAAGTAGCCAACCAGGACTTAACTTAACTTTTTTTTTTAACAAAAATTGTGCGTTGTTGTACGCGCCTTAGCTCTTTTGTATGATACAGATTGGTGTTTGGCGACATGACTGCCAAAATCTAGGTAATAACTGTTAGTCTTTCGCTTTGATTAATATTCGTGACACCCCCTCTCAAAATCTCATGGCCTCCCTCCAAAATTTCTGGCTGCGACCGCGCCTCTGTCTATCGACATACGTGCCTAACTCATGACAAAAGAATCTAGTACACACACGTGCCACAAAAGAGTCCGCAACTCTTGCAACCTCTTTTTAACCGCTTCGGTCTTAGTAACCTATAATTAAACAAGACAGTATGAGTCATTGAAGCGAGGTGAATGCGATGCTATCCCTTGACCGCTCCCTCTAACCTTGCTTTCGACGTGATCAATATGATAACGAGGATTGAATACGATGCCATTGAGCATGAATAGAGTAGCCAAGCTAGAGATTAACCCGGACAGACCATTTAGGTGAAGAATAGGCTGCACTTATATTTCGATGGACTGCACTTTTAAAAGTCCGGATTTTTTTTATTACTGTAATTACGAACTGTCTGTGGCTTTTCGACCATATTCTTTGTATGTCGCTTTTGTTTTAATTTGTTCACGTACCAAGCTATCAGTTCATCTTAGTCTACTTTAAGCCTATCACGACGCATTACCGTGCGAGTACCGCATCACAGTGCGAGTTTCTTACGCCGGTTCTTCTCGCCGGGTTAGTTCCCGAACCGGTGCAGTGGTAGGCCTCATGTAGACATTCTAAAAGTGTAACTTTGTTAACCTATTTAGAAATAAATATTTCGATTTTGATTAACAACCGGATTTTTGGTTAAAAAGCGCAAAACGAGAGCAAGAAAGAGAAACAAAATGCAGAATGTAGAACAGCCATACATCTGCTAAGAATTATTGATCTTCAAGTTACACATTCAGACACAAGTGACTACTTTTTCACATCAACTTTCATGAAAGTTGAATGACTGCCCTAAATAACTAAAATTATAGTATGTCACCGAAACTGAAAAGAAAATGTATTTTGTCACCAATTTGCTCTGTCTTTAAAACATGCAGGGCAGATACCATAAAATTTAGAATTTCGGATGAGTTACCAAAAGTCCTAATTATCCGACTGAATCGGAAACCCTGGCTACCCGATGAAGCAACGGACCCCCTGGTGACTCATGACTGATCTCATTAATTGCAATCACTCAAATCATTTCATAGATAAAGGTTTATTGCATCAAATTATAGTTCGCGCCATTTTATTAAGGTATATCCTAAAGGTTATAAGGTCACTCCTAATGATCTCTTTGTATTTTAAGCTTTTAATTTTATGCATTTTTACATTTAGCTCAACAATGGATTTACTCATAGTAATAAAGCTTAGATACACATAGTGAATATCACGAGGCGCTGCTAACATTGCTGCAATATCAAGCATAATAGTACGCATTAAAATTTCCTAAGCTTTTCTTTTATTTTTACTACTTTTACTTTTCGTTTATTTTGTTACATAGCTGTAAGCCAATAACATTGTTATATTATTTTATTTTAAAATTGTAATTTTCCATTTTTTTAGTAAAAGATGGCCCCGTGCGAGTTTCTTACGCCGGTTCTTCTCGGCGGGGTAGTTTCCGAACCGGTGGTAGGCAACGTAGTTTCTTCGTTCTTTCTACGACTTTCAAAAAGTGTATCATGATACCCATTTTGAATAAAAAGATATTTTATTTATTTTTATTTATTTTATTTAATATTTTTTTTGAGCTTCAGGTTTGATAAGAAATTAAAGTCTGCAGATATTCATAAAGTTCTATAAGCAATATCAGTTTTCTATGACAAATGTATTTTTAATTACACAACACACGAAAACAAATGCTTTATATAATACAATCAACTAATACAATAAACATAAATAGTGTTTGAAACAGCTTGGACCACTTGGAATTACGCCGAGATGTAGCTTCACTCTGCATCCTCTATCGGTTGTATCACGGGGAGTACTCTGAGGAATTGTTCGGAATCATACCAACTTTTCGCCATCGTCCCACGCGAAAAACATACCATCTTCATCACCTTGATAAGTGGCAGTCTTCCACAGTGCGTTTTTCGCGTAACTTTCTGCCGCGCACTGTAAAACTCTGGAACGAACTGTCACCAGCAGTATTTCCGGACCTATACGACCTGCAAACCTTCAAGAAAAGAGCGTATTCCCTCTTAAAAGGCCGGCAACGCACCTGCAGCTCTTCTGATGTTGCGAGTGTCCATGGGCGACGGAAGTTGCTTACCATCAGGTGACCCGTTTGCTCGTTTGCCCCTTATTAAAAAAAAAAACACTAAAGTTAAGTTTTCTATCGTCTAGAGCATTATAGAGGTAAATATTATAGCGTCTCGCAACTGTATTTTTTAGAAGTCCCAATTGTAAAAGATCACAGTGCACTTAACGTTACTGATGATATCGCTCACAAGTCACAATACATGCTGCTCGAAGGCCGACTGTCCCCAAGAGATCAATGCTAATGTATATGATTTATATCAAACCATTAAGCAATAAAAATAAAGATGTTCTTTTATCTGTAATCAGATTTACAGGCCTTGGCTCTTGGGATGCATGTCACACAATGACAGATAACTTAATGTTGCTAAGTATTATTTATATTCATTCAAATTGTAATATTAGGGAATTGACAGAAAAAGCAACTGTCACTGGAAAAACTAGGCCGTCATCATAACTGAAACTATATCTAATGATGAATGAAAAAACATCTGTATGTAGCATTGACATGAACACTCTGAACGATGCCTGCTTGGAAAAGGCATGTAGTTTCCTGGAAGCTTTAAAGATATCGGACAAAATCCTCCTTTGTCTATTCAATTTTTTTTAAACGATCAAATCCTCACGACATTTCCATTCAATACTTCGAAACACGAAGGTTGATGCGCGCCGCAGCTGGCCTGCGCACGCGCCGATCCTATCACCGCTGGGGGGCGTTACGAAACTTACACTAGTACCACCGAACTATTATTTTGGCTACTTCGCATTCAAATAATGCCTGTGATTTATATTTATTGCTATTGAGATGCTGATCCAATGCTATCGGCGTTTCGTTCTAATAACATGTGATTTATTTATTTATTTAGTAGTCTGATGTCTGTATTGTTATAAAATATATATTATTGTTACTGTTTTAAGTTATTAGATTTTATAAACACTAGTCATTATAGGCTTGGTTTTGCTTAGAATCATTCTTAAACAAAATAAAACACAATATTTACAAACAAAAAAATGTTATTTTTAGATTCCGATTGCGAAGTAAACTATTAAGAAATGCATATATTTAAGGAATTTGCATTTAAGACAATTAAAGATAAGGATGGGACAGCGTGAAGCAACGCGATTGTGTACGTTTTCGCATGTGTATCTTTGGCGCGTATCTCCGAAACAATGCGACCATTATTGTCCCGATCTTCTTTTCGTACAAGGTTAGTTTTGACAGTTGTAATTGCGCGCAGTAAATCGAATACAATTACTTTTATTTGGCAATACTGATATATTTGTGGTGATCTTAATCTTTTTGTTACGTACTTTAAGCGTAATATATTAGTGGGTATTAAGATTATTATTAAGAGGTGTTCTGACGTAATAATACTTAAAGCTTAATTTATCGAGACTGTAAAGCTTGAGCCTTCTTTTTCAGTTTTGTCTTGCTTCAGGCCTAGTAAATAATAAAAAAAATAATACTTCATTTTTCGATTCATTTATAACAATAGTAAAATTAATACTTAATATTTTAACTCAACGTTTGACATCTCTTCATCGCATAAGTTTTTATAATTTTAACAAGGTGTAACAAAATAAAGTGATAATACTTTAGGGTGTGTCTTAGCCCCGTGTATAGAGTTCACTGTAAAAATAGTAGCGCTGAAAGAGCAATTTTTTTTTCTCTTTTGTATGGGGAACTCATGAAGCTGGGGCGCTTGCCTATACAAATTACAATTTTTTTTCTCCTTCAGTGCTGCTACTTTTACAGTGAACTCTATACAAAAGACATAATATACGCATCCTTTTTTTTTTTTTTTTTGATGCGCAGGGGAAACCCATCATGGGTGCCCCGGGTTGGGGATGTGCCTCAGTTAGCTGAAGCACCCCGGGGGTATGTGGGACTCCTACCGACTAAAACTACCTGCGGTTTGCCTTCAGCCGTATACGGAGGGATGTCCTGGATCTATAATATACGCATCCTAAAGTATTATCACTTAGTTTTGTTACATCCTGTATAAACTCATCTCTATAATATAGGTAACTAGATGACGCCCGCAACTTCGTTGCGCCAAAATTCGTTTATCGCGCGGGAACCGTATATTTTTCCGGGATAAAAAGTATCCTATGTCCTTTCCCGGGACTCAAAGTATCCCCATACCGAATTTCAGAAAAATCGGTTCAGCGGTTAAGGCGTGAAGAGGTAACAGACAGACAGACAGACAGACACACTTTCGCATTTATATATAATAAATATTAAGTATGGAAGTATGGATAGGTATGCCCGTGAAAGTTATATAAGAGCTCATCCTTCATATTCTAATCCACGGCCGTAACGACATCCAAGTGTAATGACGGTGTTACACATCTGGTGCGGTGGACACGCCCCCACTTGGAACAAGTCTGCGCACGCGACTGAGCTTGCGTCAGGCTTTGTTTGTTATTAGTAATCATCTTGGATTTGGTGACCTGCTTAAGGTAATATGCTCGATATTATGTAATGTAACTTCTGTTTTCATAATAACATGATGATTGTTTTGTTTTTAAAGCTGCCAAAGTACAAAAAGTAGCTTATATTATACAGGAGTAGGTATAATAATTTCAGTGCGGTTACATCAGGCTTTGTTTATTTGTTATTAACTTATTAGCAATAATCTTGGATTTGGTGACCTGCTTAAGGTATGCTTGATATTATGGAATGTTGCTTTTGTTTTTATAATATATCACAATATTATGATGATTACCTATTTCGTCTCAAGAATTTGAAAAGAGTTACCTAAGTAAAAAAGTGCTTTTATTATTCAGTCGTATACCTACCTGTAAAACGTCAAGCTAGTTAGAGCTTTTAAAAAAAAGAGCACAAATAGCTTATGTTGCTTTCATCTTGTTGATCTGTTTTGCCGACTAGATTATGATAGGTACCTGATAACAAAAAAAAAAAAAACATTAGATATAATTAGTGATCCATTCTTATGTATTGTTAGTCTGTTACCATTTCGCACTAAAATTGTTGAAACGTTTGAGTCCTTAGAAAAATGTAGGATAGCTTAATTTAGCTTCATAATAAGCAACGCATCGTAGTTGTGGGTAGCATAGCTAGTAAACTTTTTTCTCATTTTAGCTTTCATTTAATAGGTGGCTCAAAAAGCTTTTTTTTATTATTATGTTTTAAAAGCAATTAAACATGGTGATGTTGATGATAGTTAAGTTTTTCGTCACTGCAATTAGGAAGTGTGACACTATCGCAACATGACTTATGAGGTCCGTGCATTGCATTTAAATGTCTCAAATATACTTCCTAGTTATGATTCTTAAAACAAAACCATTAACACGTTAGTTGCAGCTGTTGATGAAAACTTGTACTACTGGTCTATTCCATTAACTATTTACATATCTGACATAATTGAAGACAAGATGAAGTGGGTAAGTAACAATTTAAAAATTAACATTTTTTTCCATAAATGGAGGATTATTTGATATCAAAAAATGTGGATTTTTATGTAGTCAGATAAATATATGAAGTAGCTAGATAAGTTACAAGGTTTGTGACAATTATAAGGAAAAAATGAGTTTTCGCCTTATGTGAAAAAATGTTACACCACTTTATCCAGTTACGTCTTTAATTAATTATCTTGCAAAATGGCTGATGACATTGTACACGTAACACGATCATCCGCTAAGACGTTTTCCCCAATACAAATCTATCTTTTGCAAAGACAATTTGGTGCGCTTGCGTTCGATAGGCTTTAAGAATTTAGCTGTATATACTGAGCTATATCTAAGCTGTACAAGCTGGCGCTATTCCGAGCTGTAAATTGCAAAATGTCAATAACATTGTATGTAAAATGGGCTATCGCTCATACCCGCTGTCATTGATTTATCTGTCACCGCCTCGCGTTAGACACGGCTCTACGCCTGCAATTGAATTAGGCGGCCTTATATCGTGTAGTGGATCCTATATTCATTCTATTATATTAGAATAAAATAGTTTGTCTGTCTATCTTTCTAAGAACATACAAGTAGACAAAAAACTTCGTCTGATAAATGTAGATACTTTGAGTCACGGGAAAGAATATAGAATAGTTTTTTTCCCGGTTAAATGTAAGTTCCCGAGTGTATTGTAGACAACATGAAGACTTCATGTTGTCTAGTAATAATAGTTGTGAATAAAAAAATCATTTTGTATCTTATGTAACGTCACTTTAAGTCTGAGCTTTTGAGTTACATACAAGTTTTCTTTCGTTGTACTTGGTAGAAGCGATTTCGTTACATATACGTTCAATGTTCATCCATACATCTTGTGCCCTTTATTAGAACCTAAGACTATATTACATTCTTAGGTCCCAATAATGATCCCCAGACGAGGGCAGTAAGTTATTAAGTCGCATAACGGAAAGCTTCAAATCAATAATGGACGATCGGTGATTGTAAATTGACGCCAACATAAATATTGATAAATTGTAAACAGAATAAACATTTAGCATATCAGTATTACGGGCAACGTTCAATTTTATATTATCGGGGCGGCCCACGCAAATTTTCTATGAACAAGAATGGTTCGCCACGGAATTGACAGGTTTGACACAGTTACAGTTGATTTACGGAGGAATTATGTGGGATCAGAGATTCTAAACTTGAATTTTCAATAGCCGCCATTTAGTGTTTTCAAAATGGAGCCTGAATTGGCTAAGATTGTTGCACTTGCAAAACGTTGCATGTCAAAGAAAGTAAATCTTTCGTTTTATAGTTTTTATCCACTTTGATACGAATGGGTCTGCTCTATCTGAAAATAAAATATAAAATTATTGCGTTGTTGAAATCCGAAGGGTCTGAGACTCAACATTGCGAACAAAACTAATAATTCTCTGATTGGATTCTTTAGTTTTAAGACCCTAAATATATTTAATTCTTAAAACCAAGTTGGTAATTATAAATATTATTATTTTTCATTAAAAATATGTAACACTAATAATGTAGTTTATACTAGAGTCTTTGATTTGCATTAAAAAGACACTAATATATCAATGAATTACGCGTACATATTTCAAAATAGTTTACTTGTAATTGGTTGGTGTGAACACGGATTATAAGTTTTTTTCACTATCTTCATAGCGCGACTAGAGTATAGTAATTTTTCCATCGCACGTGGTCTACGCGGGCTCTGTTTGACCTGTGACCGCGCGTGCCGCGGCCGGACGAAAGTGACTGCTTATCATTCAGTAATAGCCCCTTGTTTCTAGTATCCGAGTTACTTCTGTGTAAGACTTACTACTCCTAAACACCCTCAAAGTACTTAACGTGAGGGTATTTGGGGTCGTAATAAGTCGGCATAAGAGTTCTGAATCCTGAATGAGTATAAAATTATGTGTCGTTACGTGTTGCAAATATACAAATGAGTTCTAAGTCTCCTTTATATCTCTATCACAATGTTATATTATAGAGTAGCCCCGCTATGTCCTTAAAAAGTAAATTCGATGCTACTTATTTTTCTTGTACTTGCCTAAAATATTTATCAATAAATCAATTTTAAATAATAATTGAAAAATAAATAAAATTTATTAATTTGCAGCGCCTTTTTGGTTAGAAATGATACAATACAAAACTGTAAAATTGATTACATGCAATTCAAAATTCGTGCTCGGCCGTGTATCCCTTTAATTTTATATTCTAGGTCGCCGGACTAAATTATACCTAATTTTGATCGTGACTTCCAAATTACGCATAATAATTACAGAACCCATTAATTATATTTTAGGTTTCAATGCTACAGTCTACAGATCAATGGTCAAAACTATTTGTTTTGCTTGATTTATTACGGCTGTAAAGGTAGCAAAGACTGGTTTGAATTAGTATTAAGACATAAATTGTTGGCCATCTGTTTTAGGATTTTATTCAAAGAATTTGTTCGTGGAATTTATAGTGTATAGTTAGATTATACATATCTTGGATTGAATTTCTTAGTTTTACAAAAGTTTTTCCTCCAAAGAATGCAAAATATATTATTAGGTAGAAAACTGTAGAAAATTACCAAAGTAATTAGAAAAAAAATAATTGAGTGATGACTGTACCAAAACTTTTTTTGCGGTATGATCCGAATAGGCTTGTGGTAATTATTATAACCATACTCATCATAATATTTCATAGTGGGGCGTGTACCGATCAAAAAGACGAATCCTTACACCTCGAATTTTATTCGATCGTAGGCTCTTTTTTTTTTTTTAATGAAATAAGGGGGCAAACGAGCAAACGGGTCACCTGATGGAAAGCAACTTCCGTCGCCCATGGACACTCGCAGCATCAGAAGAGCTGCAGGTGCGTTGCCGGCCTTTAAAGAGGGAATAGGGTAATAGGGGAGGGTAGGGATGGGAAGAGAAGGGAATAGGGGAGGGAAGGGAAGGGAATAGAGTAGGGGATTGGGCCTCCGGTAAACTCACTCACTCGGCGAAAGACAGCGCAAGGGCTGTTTCACGCCGGTTTTCTGTGAGAACGTGGTATTTCTGCGGTCGAGCCGGCCCATTCATGCTGAAGCATGGCTCTCCCACGTATAGCTCCCGTGCTCCCGTGCACACATGCTGTCTCAAGCACGAGGCAGATAGCCTAGGAGCGAAGCTTCATTCGATTTGAGAATCGGACCCCAGGACAGAAGGTCAGTCCTGATTGCCGATCAACTGACCTCGCCAATAGATCAAACTCCAAACGTATGGCCAATTTTGAAACGCATATTATAGGTCCGCACGATTCTTAAAAAACCTTTGTGATCTAATATCGACAAGAATATGAAAAGCCAGAAGAATGGTGCGGATATTAGTGATAGCAAGATTGAAGCGACGCGTCTACTGTATCGGAATTGTGTTGATACGCTGACAGTAGGTTGCTAGGTTGATTTTCGACAATGCATTGCCAAGTATTTTTTATGGAAGAAAGGGATTTCCAACACAGCTGTGTATATTTTGATTAGTTTGTTTCTAATTTTTTTGAACTAAAGTATTAAAGACCTGCAGAAATTTTTGTACTACTTTTCGTGTACAGAACCCTATATCAAATTGCTCTCGTATGTTTCTGTACATAATCTACGTAAATGTTGTCACGTACGAGCATTGTTCTGTGACATTTGAGCCTCGCTAATCACAAGCAATTTTGGTTTCGTAACGATACATTAGATGAATTTATATTCTCTTTTCATTTGAGCTAAATGCCTTGATCCTGTGGATTCCGAAGTGTTTCCTAAATTGGGTCAGATGCCGCAGATACTTCGACAATGTCTCACGGATTCCATAAGGCTTTAAAACTAATCTGTACTATGCAAATGAATTTCCTATAACAGCTAGAGGGTGGTTTAAATTCACCAATAATTAAATCCGTATTTTTTTGTTTGAACGCATTCTTTTGTTTCCGTAGAAACATTAAAAGTATTTTCTGTGACAGATTATTAACGCATGGTAATGTAAAGTTACAGACTTGCTTTTTGGAATCTGCAAATAAGGTTTCTTTCTGCAACCATACATGAAAATCTACACTCATATTTTTTTCTTTGCGTATTATTGTTAATTTACATTTTAAATATATTACGTTAGAAATATTTTTATATTTTAATTCAGGGTCTGACTCAGTTGAAGTTGATTGACACAACGTTGTAACTCGCAAATTAATCTGTAAAATTGTCCGCCATTTTGAATTCTCGGACATTAGCGATGGCGAGATTTGATCTGATTTTAATTACAAGCGTGTCAAGGCTAACGGATTACAATACATCCTAATGCTCTTATCTCGTCGTGTGGGCCGAGAGCTGTCAAACCGCATGTCCGCTTTGACAGCTGGCGATGTCACCGCCGTGACATCCCAATGACAGTCACATCACTAACTGTCAATGTCTTCGACAAGCGATGCATCAATTACCGTAGGACACAATCTACTAATCGGCATCTCGGGATTTCACTCGAAAACTAGTCACTAACGTTACCGATTGATGCCCGGCTTCTGAAGTATTTGACAGGAGTTTATCTATTGAACAGCGTTGCTGATTAGTCAATGTTTTGACGTCAGCCAATGAAAAGCGTGAAAAAAAAGTTATTTTTTTGTTTGCATTTTGATTACGTAACAGCTATATTGATACGAAGTCCTTTTGCCTATCGTGAGCAAATCTTAAATTTAGATGAAACATAATTAGAAAACGTCAGCCAGCCAGTCAACTCAAACGAAAAGTCCAAAACAGTACCGATATCCGGTCTAGGTGGCCTACAATGCCAGCTGAGTGGAAGCCCCCATCCGGCGAGAGATGAATGAGATTAGATAGCCAGGGGAACACATTAATATTAATATACACAGAGGAAATGAAATATTGGTTACTGTCCTAAAATAAGACAACTAGCCTTTTTATTTTATATATAAAGATAAATATAATATATAATATAATATCTATGGACGCTTCACACCACGTCAGTCTGGCCCCGTGCTAAGTACCTGAAGGACTTGTGTTACAGGTACCAGACAATGGAAATATATTTAATACTTTTATACTATAAATATATTTAAGATTTTTATTATATTTAATACATATCCAGACCCGGGAACATTGAAAACTTTTTGTTCTGTCGGCGGGATTCGAACCCGCAACCCCCGGCTTGAGCTGCCACACACTCAACCAATTGAGCCACAGAGGTTGTCAAAAAAAAAAAAATAATTTTTTAGTCTCGCTGTAACCTGAGAACGGCTAAACCGATTTGACTAATTTTTGCTTTGAAATATTCATGGAAGTCGAGAAGAAGTTAAGTTATACGAAGTTTACGGGTCATCTAGGTAACTATAAATATATTGCATCTATATATCTCTCCTAACTCTTGCCTCTATAAAAGAGAAACATTACCCTAGCAAATGAGCAAAGAGAAATAGATTAAAGTTAATCATTGTGTAATTGAAGTCGTAATTGGATGAAGTGGGTAACTAACAATTTATAACTTATGGGCAATTACAGATTTTTTCCTCCATAATTTGAACAAACTTTGTAACTTACCTACTTCATCATCTCGCTAATATATCTGGTTATACATAAAATCTATTTTTTTTTGATTTCAAGTCGTTTTCCGGTCCCAAAGCAAATGCAAAAATACGATATTTTTAAATTGTTAGTTAGCCACTTCATCCACTTACGTCTTCAATTATTATAACGAGATGGATTGCACTCTCGAGCAATTAGAATGTAATAAAACTATTTTGATTTCCACCGAAACCAATAAAACTATCTATTGCACTCATAAACTGACATTAAGCTACGATTGATGTCTGAATAGTAGCAGAACTATATTTGTTTTATGATTGGCTCAACCTGCCTTAATCCATATACTCCATATAAATGTGAAAGTGCGTCTGTTTGTTTTCTATTTACGTTTACGTCGCTTAACCGATTTTGTTGAATTTGGGTATGGAGATATACTTTGTGTCTCGGATGAAGGCATAACGTGATAGGACAATGAAAAATGTTTGGTTCCTGCTCAATAAATGAATTCCTGCGTGGATGAAGTTTCGATCTTAAGATCATAATATACAACATAGCGTTATTTATACATTTTTATTCTACCAGAGATTAAACAAAAAGTATATAAGTTACGAATAAAATTGTGTGATTAAAATTACTCATTATTAATTCTTATTAGTTGTAAATAAATACGTAAGCCAAGCTTGTTCTAAAAATATAGCTGCCACAGTACAATGTTTTGTAGTACATTACTTTCAAATACGATTATAACTTTAATATCAAATGTTAATGGATGTAGAGTCGTATGAATGATTTGTATGAACGAAATAAATCACGTGAATGGAACTGGTTAGCGCATCACTTCATTGACACGAACTTTACATTCAGTTTTAGTTCGTTACGTAAGTACAGTTCATCCGCTTACTACTTACTAGTAGCATAGTACTTACTACTTACTAGCAGTAGTACTATTAGGGGCCATCCATAATATATCACAATTTTTTTAACCCCTCCCTCCGCTTGTTTTGAATACCTTTTACATAAAAATTATATTGTCACATTTGACAATATAATTATAATTATTTTTTTGCTATGACGCTGCTAGCCGCGATGTAATAATATGTAGATGAACCCTTACTAGTGTGTAGTGTCCGACCGAATACTCATCGACAGAGGAAATTCGCGACACCAATCCCAATCACATCGTTCAATCTGTATGTAGCATTGGGTTGGGGACGGTGCTCTAATGCGAAGGAGTCACAATATATACTCAAGGGTCGCAGGGACGTCAGGGCTCTAATGACCTCGCACCGAGCCCCCGAGTTGGTCGCGATGTACAATGTACTCCTGTGAATCGCGACATAATAAACTAATGGCTTATGCAAGCCTCATGAGGCCTTTGTTTGATCGTGAAGGGCCGTGGACCCCACTGAGAAGAGCGTGCAGGCAGTAGGCGCTCGCCGGTGGAGCCGTGGTGTAAGTTCACAGGATCCCGCGGCCCGCCAAGGGCGTATAGTGGAGTGCAACCGAGATTTTTGTGGGTAGGGACTGCGTCCACTACCATCTTTCGGGCGCAGCAGAGACCCGCATAGGGCAGAACTCCCCATCCCCCCAAGAGCATGCATAAAAGCATTTTCTCGGCGGAAAAAATGGGTTTCAATGATCTGCCTTCGAAAAAAGTGACCGACCGAAAGTCACTATTAAGCTGACACCGAATCCGTAGCCTCGGTCGGACTCTACATTATTACACGGCCATTCCTATGTTACCCGGCTAAAAAGGAATTTTTTAATGTTCCACCCCCTAGTAAGTGTGTGGGTTAAAAAATATTTTTTAGACGAATACGTTTGCTAAATTTGAAGTTTCTAGTTTACTTTGGTGATGCACAGGTTTAATCTATCAGTCGATCAGATTTGTCGTTTAATTTATATATTAAACAACTCTGCCCGCAACTCTGTTGCTCCAAAAATCGTTTACACTTTTTCCGGGATAAAAAGTATACTATGTCCTTTCCCGGGACTCTAAGTATCCCCATACCAAATTTCAGCAATATTAATTCAGCGGTTTCGGCGTGAAGAGGCAACAGACAGACAAATAGACATGCTTTCGCATTTATAATATTAGTATGGATATAGATAATAATATATGCAATTAAGTTGATATAGTGATGGGCAGAGGAAATGGCATACGGTAGCTGAGGTGTTACTCCGCCTACTCTGATTAGTTTTTGAAACAGCTCGTAAATCCTTACATTCCGTTAGTTCAATGACCATTAAAAGTGATGCTAGCCATTATAATAATAATTAGCTTGAGCTATATTATATGTCTATATTATCATTAAGTTTATACGAAAATTCTTTGTGAATTTGGTGATATCTCCTGTTGATAGACTTATGTTCTACAGAATATTAATTAAAATTAATTAAGTGATTTTATGATTTAGGCAAAATGATTTTAAAATTGCGTAGATTCCTAGTAAGAAACATAAGACTGATTTAAATCCGAAAAAGTCAGTGAGCAATTTAGACGAAAGATATGCAATTGCGAGAGATGTGTGAGGGCTGCCAATCACAGAGTTTACTGCCGCACTCAGAGTGGAACATTAATTACTTAAATATAATTAATTCAATTTTTTTACATAAGCCCCATACATTATCTGTCAAACTCTTCATTAAATTGGAGGTTAATCATACTTAAATGTCTCTGAGTACGGCGGTTAGACATTTAAATTAAAAGAATTTTTTTTTCAAACTCGATGATCTATCAAGTCCGAAGTATTTTTGTTTGTTTGGTAGGTTTCAATATATTTTTTTTCAAAAAATTGATACATCTATTAGGTAGATTCAAAGCTAATGAAATATTGGACGACATTACTCTGTTGCGTTGTATACCGTTGTGTCGACGCATTATAACGTCTGCGTTCGTACATCTGTGTTGGGGTGACGCGCAACAACTTGAAAACGCGCACAGCGCGTAATTTATTCCTCTTTTCCCACTTCACCTTTTTTCATTTTTGCGTCATCATCATATATATTAATACGCGAGCGAAAAACTTTGGACCCCTTTTTACGAAAAATGCGGAAATGTAGGAGCATGAAATTTCGCACAGAGATAGTTTATATGGAGAAGGAGTATTGTTTTAAAATTATCCTTTTTTCATACATTTTTTAATAAATAAAACATTACACACACTACGATGTGCACACTATCTTTTTGAATGACAAGCCTATACACACGAATTATACTTTTTGGTTTATGGTTGAAGTCTATGATCAAATTGACAATGGATAGAAATATTTTTTTTATTGAATCTCAAACACTGTTACATATTTTATTACATTAATAATTATCTGTGACACCGAAAACGGTTACCATGGTGTCTACTTTGTTTTAAATATCACTTCAATAAATATTATCCTTACGAATATACAACTATATCATTGCGAACTAATAGCGTTCAAACATGGTTCAAACTTATAATTTAAATTATTATTAGTTGAATTTCGACCATTGGGCGACCTCTAGTTTCTTTAAATGTCCAATGATACAACGCATCAATGTTATATAAATCATCAAATTAAATATTGTGTAAAACATCGCAGCGTCGACACAACGCAGTGCAACCTACGCGTAGCCTCGTAAACGGCAGCCCTACTTGAACTAATCGTTCGTTATCTGAGGCTGTTAACTGGCTCGATGAGCTATCACACATCTATGGGAAACGTTCGCACGGCCAAAACGCTTCATACGAATGTCAAGATGCATGTTGTAACTTGTAAGGTCTATCACTGGCAGCAGCGCACATTATGGGCGATACAAAAATGTTTGTGCAAATAAGTTTTAATAAAAAAAGGTTTTTTTTTTGGAAATTCAATAATTTTTCGAAGTCAATAAGTAAGGTAGAGAATGTTCTAATTCCTATAAAACTAATTTAAATTTGCCTAAAATAGGCAAACTTTATTGTCTATACTCATTGTCAAAAGCAACAAAAAATAAAATCACTAATATTAAATTATTATTTTTTTGAATAACCACCGTCCTCGCTATATTTTGTATTCCATTGAAATATTTTTGGTCAGAATTGCACACTGCAATATTATTTGACGTATAAAGGATGCAGACAAAATAATAAAACTATTTTTCTTGTATATATTTTACGTATATAATGTGTTATCGTGTTTATAATTCGACAATAGTTTGACACTTGGGTAATTTGCATTGACCTGTGTTCTTGAGATATTTGCGTACCGTCAACGCAAAAATAACGCACGTAATGGCTTCATATTATGTTTTTATAGTGTTATATTTTATAGTTTAAACGAAACAGTCTCGTATATATTTTATACAATTTGTATCTTGAGAATTTCTGTATTTATTTAAATTCAGTTTTGTAACAAAAAAACCAATCTAGATGGGGATTAATTTGTTTATTAGGAAAACTGTGCATTTTTATTTATTTAGGTTTTTTCCTTTGTCCTCATCAAATCTGAGTTTTCTAAGGTATCAATTATCATATTACAACGAAAACATAATAACGGGGTTTTGATTACATTTTGAGCAATTCTGGTATAAAAATCCTAATTGATGCATATAATAACTTAAAGCATATAATAGCTTTAAGACTTTGTTTGATATTACAAGAAATCGCATTAAGCGTTTTATGATGCTGACTGTACGTGGTTCTTCTCATACGCGATCCACAGAAACAATAGAAGAATACACATATTTGTACAATTGTAGCAATAACAAACCTTGAGTATTCAGTATGGGCTGATATTTCCCAACGAACCCCTAATTAAATTCAAATTTATCAACGAACAGACGAACAAACTGATACATCTGATATTAGCATAAAAATGCGACTTAATTGTCTATGGTACTCCATTTATTACGATGACTTTCAAAAATATAACTTGTGTTCCTGATTTTTCTTAATGAAGTTATTTAATACTCTTTGTCTATCGTCAGTATAATGTATAACCAAAAATGAACAAACTGGCACCGAAAATACTGCTAACAAAATTTCTACTCAGTATGTAAATTATACCTATAAAAATTAGCCTAGTCAACAAATGCCAAAATAGCTACTTGTTTTCTATATTTTTGCAATATTGCAATATTTTTACTGATTTCCATCTTATCTGAGAATTAACGTCGCCGATATTTTTGGAGCTTCTGCTTGAGCTTGTTTCCAACATAATGACTTGCAGTGTCATAATAATATCATTTTCGTAGTAAAAATTGTATCATTTTCGTAGTAAAAGATGCTTGTTGTCCAACGCAGAAATCGAAACGACGACCTTCAAGCCCAAGCTTAACCACTGGACTGTCGGCGTCTACCGCGTAGTCTACTATCATAAGAACTTTAGTTTAAAATATTACGCCATTCTGTACATCGATATTATACAAATTATAAAGTGAAATAAGTTCGTTTGCATCGAATAGGCTCCGAAACTACTGGGCCGATTTTGATAAAATTTGGCATACATGTCGAATAGACCACGGGGAAGGATATAAGATGCTTTTTAAGTGAATAAAATGTACGATTACCGCGGGATGCTATTTTTACGCGGGCGGAGCCGCGTGCTAATTCTAGTAACAAATAATCTCACACGTCGAGATCGAGACGAAGAATTTTAAGTCGCAGCGTGAGAATTGTGCCAGATAGTATCACCTGACGTCAAATCGTCAACTTAGAACGTAATTAAATTAAACGTGTTACGAAATAGTGAAGCTTATGAAAAATAATGTATAAAAGTTGTCGGTCCATTTGTGTATTTTTTAGGGTTCCGTAGCCAAATGGCAAAAAACGGAACCCTTATAGATTCGTCTTGTCTGTCTGTCTGTCTGTCCGTCCGTATGTCACAGCCACTTTTCTCCGAAACTATAAAAGATATACTATTGAAACTTGGTAGGTAGTCGTAGTCTGTTAACCGCATTAAGATTTTGATACAATAATGGAAAAATTATTAAATAATTTAGGGGTCCCCATAGGTACAACTAAATCAAAAATTTTTTTTTCATCTGACCTATGCGTGTGGGGTATTTATGGATAGGTCTTCAAAAATCATATTAAGGTTTCTAATATCATTTTTTTCTAACCTGAATAGTTTGCGAGAGAGACTCTTCCAAAGTGGTTAAATGTGTCCCCCCGCCCTCTGACTTCTAAAGTAGGGGCATGATAAGTCTAAAAAAATATATGATGTACTTTACTATAAAAATTATCAACGAAAATTGGTTTGAACGAAATCTAGCAAGTAGTTTTTTTTATACGTCATAAATGGTAAACCTTAAACTAACTTTCTTTAAATCAACAGAAATATAAAAATAAATCAAAAACCTTTTAATTTCATAAAAATAAACCTTATTGCTGCTGCGGAACCCTTCATGGGCGAGTCCAACTCGCTCTTGGCCGTTTTTTTTTAACTTGAACTAATTTGGAATAAATTTGGTATGGACTTTATCCCCGGGAATGTACTATCAAGAAATTGATTCATGGGCAGGTGGCGGACCTACGTATTTTGTTTGCGTTATGTCAAAGTCAGCCGACAGATCACGACTAACATTGAATTGATATAACTAGACCAAATGACGTAGGTCCGCCATCTATCAATGAATCAATTTCCTCGACGGTACATAAGATAGTACTTATTGTGGAAAAATATACGGGGCAACACATAATATTGAAATCAAAGTATATGCTGGGACATTCTGTGTAATAATATTCATTGCGATGTAACGCTTCCTTGTAATGTGATATTACGTTAAAAATTACATTTAATTCGTTCACCATAACGACATTTTAATAATGTTTTTATTAACAATATAATGACGCTACGCAAACAAACAATATCTATTTTAGATTACACTTATTTGTCTGTTTGTCGCTAATACGCTACTATTCTGCGTGTGGGAATCGTTATGAAATTGTAAATAATCATATTTCTTTTTAAAATACGTTGTTGCACAAAGATCCACCTAGTTATATATACCACGCCATATAATGAATAGAGGCAAACTATTCATTATATGGCGTGCGAATACGCCACTATTGTATTTTAGGCCGATTCTTTAGGGCCATGCGTTTCTTTGTAACAAGGATAGGTAACGTCCACGCTGTCCATCTAATAATACGCCATCATTTTCAAAGATATTATCTAATTTTTCCCTACACGGAGTTTTCACGTTTTAGTAGCTAGGTCAGCTACGCAGGAATTATTACTTTTATTATACTATAATCGACACGGCAAGGCATATCATTTCATACAAATTTTGAGGTTTATATGAAGTTTTGACTTTAGTTACCTTACCTTACGTTGTTAATCGGTAAAGCATCTAAGTATCTGCATTATGCGTAGTACACAAAAGCAGCTCTACCCTATCTTCTTGGTTTTACTATAGGGATTTAACTAATAAAAAATTAGGAGCTAGGAAATATTAATGTCCTGACGTTATTTAAAATGTGTCACTATAACAGTTGTGTCAGACAAATAAAAAATGATCAAGGTTGTTTATTTTAATGAGATTTTTTATTACTTTGTACCTTGCGCGGTTATTAATACAACATAAAAAACTCACTGACTCATCCTACTTCATGGTAAAACATGCAAAAATGTACCGAGCTTTATATTAATGTTACTTCTTTAAAAAGTTTTGCAAAAAAGTTTAACAAGATGTTCGTCAAGAACATTACAAAAATTCTCAAGACACACATACGTCAGTGCACTGACCATAATATTTCGGAAAGAATCATCAGTATGGCGTCATATATTAACGTCATACTGTCGTATAATCGTATCGTCACTGGGTATAATAATGGTTCTCATTTCGGAACCTACGCCTGATAATGTCTAGTATGTACAAGCTTCTGTCCCCTGCCTTTATCAGTGTGAACATTTTGTGGTACACTTTACGGAAAAACTATCACGCCTATTGATTTGTGCTTTACGCCTATTGATTAGCTTATTAGTGTTGTGAAGTCACTCATTGGCCCCCGCAGAATATCAGTGCAGCGGGCTCGCTTGCTGCGTTTGCTGAGCTAGGGCCAATTTTTGGCATCACACAGCATTATAATATTAAAATTAATGTAACTAGATCATAATAACTGTACCACTGAATACTGTTTAATTATTATGATGTTTCGTGTGATGCTGGAAATAAAACTATTTTTATTATTATTCTTTAAAATAGTATTTTTAGGGTTCCGTACCCAAAGGGTAAAAACGGGACCCATTTACTAAGACTTCGTTGTCTGTCCGTCTGTCTGTCTGTCTGTCTGTCCGTATGTCGCCAGGCTGTATCTCAAGAACCGCTATAGCTAGACTTCTGTAATTTTTACAGATTGTGTATATCTGTTGCCGCTATCACAACAAATACTAAAAACAAAATAATATTAATATTTGAGGGGGGCTCCCATACAACAACATATATAAAACTCAAAGATGACTGACTGACATGTTGATCTATCAACGCACAGCCCAAACCACTGGACCGATCGGGCTGAAATTTAGCAGGTAGATGTTATGATGTAGGCATCCGCTAAGAAAGGATTTTGATCAATTCTACCCCCAAGGGGGTAAAATAGGGGATGAAAGTTTGTATGAAACTTTGTCAATTTTAAGCCGATCGGGCTGAGACTTTGCATGCATAAAGCTACTATGACGTAGGGATCTCATAAGAAAGGATTTAAAAAAAAATCCACCCCCTAAGGGGGTAAAATAGGGGATGAATGTTTGTATGAAACTTTGCCAATTTTAAACCGATCGGACTGAGACTTTGCATGCATAAAGCTACTATGATGTAGGGATCTCATAAGAAAGGACTTAAAAGAAATTCCACCCCTAAGGGGGTAAAATAGGGGATGAAAGTTTGTATGAAACATTGTCAATTTTTAACCGATCGGGCTGAGACTTTGTATGCATAAAGCTGCTATGACGTAGGCAACCCCTAAGAAAGGATTTTAATAAATTCCACCCCTAAGGGGATGAAATAGGGCATGAAAGTTTTTATAAATTTTCTTAGACTTTCGACTGATTGAACTGAAATTATTAAAGATTTGAGCTTCTATGATAAAGACGACCAAAGTTAAATAGGATTTTGAAGAATTCAACCCCCATGGGGATAAAATAAGGGATGATGGAGGATGTAAATGTATTAGTTTGAACCTATCAGTAGCTAATGGAACGAGTAAATTTAGACGAACAAATAATTGAGTATTTTTGGTCATATTGTCAAGTGCCTACCTGTTGCCAATATATTTTGTCGAGCAAAAAAGGCCAAAGTAGCGTTTGTTGTTTGAGAGCCCCCCTTGAAAATTTGCTTTATTTTGTTTTTAGTATATTTTGTTGTTATAGCGGCAACAGAAATAAATAATTTGTAAAAATTTCAACTATTTAGCTAGCGAAGTTGTTGAGATACAGCCTGGAGACAGACAAACAGCGAAGTCATTTCCGTTTTTACCCTTTGTGTAAGGAACCACAATAAGGGGAAAACTATCCATCTTTGTTATTATACTATGTTAACGCGGACGAAGTCGCGGGCAACAGCGAGTAAATAATAATATTTAAATAAATTTAAATTTAAGGGGGGTCCCATACAAAAAACACAATTTTTGGCCTATTTTTGCTCTATAACGGTACGGAACCCTTCGTGCGCGAGTCCGACTCGCACTTGGCCGATTATTTTTTATTATATGTAGATGTGTTATCAATTATCATCATTCAGTCAAGGTGATACGACGCGAGCCCTCACAAAGCTCTACTTTTAGCTAGTACATTTTCAAAGTGTGATAAGCTAATTATATACACAAAATTTTATTCAAACCAGCTTACTTCTAATAAATGCTCTAATATTTTTATGGTCGCATGTACCATTGAAGGTCTTATGCTAATATAATTGCGTATTTGCCATATAAGGCTCAGCATACACTAGATATTAAGACATTTAAAGCCTTATTATATTACTTTACGATCCGATGAATATAGTTACTTGTTATTCCTGTGTGTTATATGGCTTAGACTCGGAGATCGTGGGTTCGATTCCCGCGTTGAAACAACTAAAAGTACAGTTTTCAAGTTAGTTGGTTATGACTTATGACCATGCAACAGGTGATAAACTCGGTCCTTTGCGTGATCTCTTTGGTCGTGTCGGTCCATCGTAATCCGACTTCTAGGTTTTAAGAGGAAAGCCCTTCAATGCAAAATATTTTATAATACCCTTTGTTTTCGTCAGGGATAAAAAATATTAATCACTGTAATTTTAAAGCGTTACTTACGGCTGCTCAAAGACATTTAATGATGATTAAAATTAAGTTTAATGAAGATTTTGTCCGATAATGTTTGGGGCTTATGTCAAACTCTTCATTTAATTCCAGTTAAGTAATGTTAAGTAATGTTCGTTACTGAATGTTCGTCTCTGAGTGTGCCAGTTCGTCTTTATTGTGTCCTAAGCCTAACAAGCTAGATGCCACTACGAGATCTAGTATAGTCGCAAATATTTTGCATAAATGAATTCCAAATCACGATGAATTATAGGAGGGCGCATTGAATATTAAAAAGGTATCGATCTTAGTTCGCTGTAATTATGTTGGATGGCTGGAGCGACGTTTTCTATTAGCAAATGGTTTAGTGGTATTATTCTGTCATTGTTAGCATATCCTGTGATGTGCCTCTAAATATGCATTTAGGTTTCGTATTAATTAACAATTTTGACTCATAAGCTGTAGAAGCTTTTCCATTAAGTTGTTATCTTAAATTTTATATTATGTCCTGGAAATATTTGATTGAGTTGTATCATAGAATAAAATTTTTGTTCTTCATCTTCAAACAATACCTTCGGAGCATCGAAATACCATAACTATAGAATAGTAACTGAGTCAAAAAGTGGTTCTACAAAACGTCATACTCGGTCATACAGTTTTCTTTCCCTTGCATGTTTATAATATTAAATGGAGCCATATAATGGAGAAGTCTAAAGCATAAGGGTCAATTCAGACTGCACCGCGACGAGTAGATGCATTTATAAATTTGTACTGAATTGACAGATTTCTATTGCGTGAGACGTCTTGCAAATCTGTCAAATCCATACAAATTTAGAAATGCATCTACGCGTCGCGTTGCGGTCGGAATTGACCCTAAGAGTTATCGATGTATATTATGATATTTCGATGCTTCGGAGCCTTTACGTTACTAACAAACAAATCTTGCATCTTTATGAGTCATAGACTAAAACAACACTCGAACCTTGGAATTTCAACATGGTGTCTTATTTATTATGGTGCTTGAGTCTTTGTTATAATTCTTGAACGCTTTAGCATAATTGTTCTAACGCCTCGAGCGATTCTACCTACGTCATGGAATATAAAATATAATTTATATAATAGTAATAGTAATATGTATATATATATATATATATATATATATATATATAAATTGATGATTAAATTATAGACACATTTTAATTATGTTTGCGTTAAGAATGCGAAAAGACGAGCTCGATCGCATAGTACTTATGTATAGAGGTAGAATAAAACTAAAATTCCTGTATAGTCTGGTCACCGAACGCTTAGAACTTCGGATCATAAAACGCTATCTCTTTTCCACAAGTATGCGATACAAGAGCGATAGCAATATAAAACGTGTGAATGAAAAGTAGCACAATTTTTATCTCCTGACCATTAAATATATTCACACAGCCAATAACCATAAAAAAAAGCCACATTACAGATAAAGACAGCGGAACATAAATAGTTATACAATGCGTAAATATTTACTCCTTAAGTCTTCACGATGAATCGAGGCACAAAACTTTATCGAGGCACAAAACTTTATCTATTCAACAATTATAATGTCAAAATTTGTATGATATTCTTTTTTTAAAAAAACCTCGCCAATTTCTAATTTTGTCACAAGGTAGCGAAAAGTTAGTCAATTCAATTAATTAAAAGGTGATGCTGATGCAAGAGTATTTTTTTTCGATTTCGCACGCCGCCGTTGGGAGTTTCAATTTTATTGTATCGGTAATACCTATAGCGAAACGATTTCATTCAGACAAAACCGAGAGTGACGATTATTCAATTATGAACCGTATTTTTTCCGTGGAATATTGCAACGCTTGCGCACTTCGCGAAGCCTATCGTGCCATAGATATAACAAGATATAGAGGTGGCCATTTTAAATTTGACGATTTGAAAATATGTGTTAAATATTTTCCATGTTTATTAAATCCGATAATAGTATAAAGTTATTTGCCAGATTTTTTCATTTATGACTTTTTACTGGCATATCGTATTTGGATTCAAATGAATTAATATGATTACGAACATTAAATACTTTTAAATGCCTGATATTAAATTTTGCATTTCCTTTTATGTCCTACTTGATACCGCCACTAGGCCTACACGGCGACTTGTAAACTAACGTTGAGCTTGTTAGAAATAATTAATAGAGAAACAATAATTTACACTTCATTAAATAAGGGTTGATCTAAACCATCCCAACCTCCTCAACAAATTACATATAAACTGAATGAGTTTTTCTGCGTGGACCGATAATGAGGCATGCAATAAGCCCTAATGCTACCATTCACGTGTGTGAACTGCGGGCAACAATCCGGTTCCCATGGTGGATTGCCATCGGCTTACGCAACACCTGAAGACGGGATTCAATGGGATGCTTTTTATACAATGTATGAACAATATGGATCTTACTTAACTAGGTCTCGAGCATTGTGTTACATTTTTTCCAATAAAGCCTCTGAGCTCGATAGCGCAAGGAAGTCTGTGAAAGTAATCTAAATTTATCCTTAACGTAAGCTTGTTGATTTGGATTTTTTTCTGTAAGTAAATATATTTGTTATTTTTTAGAATTAAATTCCGTTCTAGGAACGTGCTACAGAGTTTTGTTGCGGAGATCTGAAAATTTATATTTAGCTGAAAAAAATAAAATGTGTAATAATCGCATCTTTAAGGTTCACAACGCTGAATTACGCAACATAATATCCATCCACATATGCAAAAGTGTGTATGTATGTCTGTAACCTCATCTTATTTAGACTTAAACAAGCGATTTAAATAGGAAAAGAATATGAGAGATTTGTCTTAATGTTTTCAGATCAAAGTAACGAATTTCCACACGAACACTGCCGGCAGCATCTGGTTCAAAATAAAAAGTACTTTGGGAATTGGGCGATTGGAATCTTCAGCACAATACCTTTTAAAGCTTGGATTATTCATGAAAATATCACTTACTAGTTATTAGGATCGCGGCGATAGCTTGATACAAATTAACGGCAACTGGTTATTGCCGGCACAATGCTGATGCTATCGCCGAAGACATTTCGATGCTAAATACAATTTACCTATTTGCGACGTTATCATTAGAAATGGAGAAACTTGCCATTAAGCTGGGCTAGTTTTGTTGTTGTTAACTTTTTGCCCATTATTTTGTAATCGATACTAATATTATAAATGAGAATATAGTCTCTGTGTGTTACCTGTTCACACCTAGACAACAGAACCGATTTTGCTGTAATTCGGTATGGTGATCCTTTGAGTCCCGGGAATGTCCTTACATAGGATACTTTTATCCCGGAAAAAAAATACGGTTGTCGTATATTTTTCCGGAATGAAAATGTATGCCTATAACTTACATCTTAAGAAGAACACGTGTACTAAATTTCTACTTTTTCGAGCTCAGGCTTAATCCTTAGAGAAAGAAATTTGGCCTGAGCGATGAACTGATAATCAACTTTTCCTTTTTCAGGTTTAACAGTTAAGTTTTCATTCATATTTACTATGAACAAATAACAATTAAACGCTTACAGCAAGTAAATTCAAATGTTATATAACTGTTCTATTTTCTGCCCAGACAGAAAATTCACCTCAAGTCGTCTGTGTATCATTGAGGCTTGTGAAAAATAACACCTTGTACCAGACATCCCATTCATCTTGCGCTCGACTACTCGTTGCTAAGCAGGACCAAATTTATTCAGCTGCAGCAGACCCATGAATCATGATGCAATAAACAAATTCTATTCCGCCATTGCTCCGAGATCCTTAAAAATTCGCACGCGATTTTGACTTCGAAAATCTAACGTTGCATCTCCCGTAAAACCCAGAATTGCTTGGACCGTCGAGTTGACGTCACGAGGAGTATATTGTAGACGAACGCTATCAAAATTCAAGGAAATTCAAACAAGTCTGCACTGGTACTTGAGGAGATAGGAAAAAAATGCACAGACTGTTGATATTGCGGGCGCATAATTTTCAGATTCATTTTCATAATGTGCAGTCGAATGTCTGAGGTCAACAGATATTTGTAATTTCAGAAACGTTTCAAAACGTGAAAATCATTTTTTATTCCAACTTTTTTTTAAAATTCATTGGAGACTTTAGCTTGCAACTTTCAAAGTAAATCTTTTTACAGCAAATGCTAAAAAACATGGAAGTCTTCCGAATCGGAAGGAAAACTTTACGTGAAAGCTCTTTACAATAGTAGGATGCAAACTCAATTATAGTTTAAGCGGAAGCGCAAATCAATAAAATCTTATTAGAATAAGTATTAATTAATGCGGTTGTAGATCTACGATAGACCAATTGCGTACCTTTCTCCATCAGACGGACATCCGTTTTACATTACATCGCGGCTAGGATATCGGTCAAACCTGACGGCTTAAGTGGAAGACGTGCTTGTTAAATAAACAATTAATTATAATCACCCGCTAATTGAAAGTATAATGAATAATAAAATTGATAATATTTTTAATTTTACTCATTAATTGAAAGACATAGTGTAAGAACGCGATTATTAATTTCAAACATATTTTTAAAGTTAAAAGTTCTTTAAGGGCATTTACACTTTTTTTACGATAAAAAATGTCAAAATTGTGCCAGGAGTCAGGACTCAGCGCACATGATCTAATATAAAATTCGTAAGACGGAAAGAGAGTGTACTCTAAGCAATGTTATGTTGGTGTCTAACACTCAAAGAAAATTTAATATGAGTTATGACTTTAAATGTTAAAGTAAACTACAAGAGACCACCAATAAGTAATTGTTTTTTTTTAAATTTCTACACAAAAAGCTATGAAAATCATAATCTAATATTCCACTTATGTTCTCAGCTCAGTGATTGGCCTTAACTGATGTTGAATACAGATTGGTCAGAGAAACGGCCACGTCCGCTCGGCCTATAGATCAGCTGATAACTAACACATTCTTAATACTGCTTATTGTTACTTATTAGAACATACATTGTCTCTAATATGTTTGTATATGTATGTTTTTTGATAATGTATGAATATTATGCGTACTTTTTTTTATATTTGACATCAGCTTATGGTAATATCGTAATAAAAAAATCTGCCAAGTGCCAGTCATCACGAAGGTTTCTTTAATAAATAAAATGAATACTTAAGTATTAATTTTATTTATTAAAGAACAATTTAGTATTTTATGAATATTTCGAGTGTCTACCTGTTGTTATTTTTTGGAACGTTTATGTATTTAATTCAATCCAAAGGCTTTTGCTTGGCTTACGTACTATTAACTAATTAACAACGCCGTGGAAAAGATAAACTCCTGTCAAAAAACCTTAGAAACAGGGAATTAATAAGTCTAACAAAATATTAAACACAAACGTCCACACAAGCTTTAAGCTTCTCGAATTTAACAAGTTTTTAATTTCTGTATATAAATTAGTAACTTTGTTACCTTGTCCTTTTATGGAGCAATAAAAAGTGAGAATGCTAAAAGATATTTTTATATCATGTAAGAACATTTTTTATGAGACTTGTGTTTCTCAATAGTTTGATGCCGAAAAATCTTGCATTATTAACTTACAAAACTACTGTTTAAGGTTCGCAAATGAAAATGTCACTGAACCATTTTCTTTATAATGTTAATTACTAAAATATTATGGTTCTATAAACCTCCTATCATAAGATCCTATAAATTTATTGAAATTATTATAGTATCTTTAACAATCAACTTCGTTGATTCGCTTATTATAATATAGCCATCAAATAATAGCGTTAAGAACTATTTATGTATTCAATCATTAAGGCATTGATGATCAAATTACATTAAAGTCATAAGTAAAGTCATACGTATTTGGGAATTTATTTTACAAGTTACAAGTATCTTCATAATTTTTTAAACTTTGTAATAATATAAAGTAACTGTCACACTATACTTACTAATATTATAACCTAACTGCTATCAGGCGCGAGTAAATACGCGCATATCGAAATTCGAATAGAGTCTTATAAGGACAATAAATTTATAAGTAGATTTATAATACCAAATCGTTATTATATGTTCGACTACAAAGTTTAGTAGAAGCTATAATCTTTATGATGATAGGTCCCTTAGCATAATTAGAGGCGGCAATTATATGCAAATATTTAGAACGAGCTCGTTTTGAAACCATCAGGCTCACTAGTCACACCTACGGAGTGCGAATTCCAGTTTGTTCGTAGAGCAATAGTAAGGTACTTTGTGTCTACTTGGCGATTCATCAATACTATTATTATAAATGCGAAAATGTGTCTGTCTGTCTGTCTGTCTCTCTGTTTCGTTTTCAGGCCTAAGCCGCTGAACCGATTTCGCTTAAGCTTGGTATGGAGATACATTAGAGTCCCGGGTAAGGAGATAGGATACTTTTTATCCACGAAAAATGTAAGGGTCCCGCGCGATAAACGAATTTTGGTGAAAAGGAATTGCGGGTACGTGTCATCTAGTTTTTGTATAGTTGTACCAGTGTTGATTCTATTAAGCCTTAGGCCAAAGGCAAAAGGAACGGTACTTACTCATTTTCACAGTCTGTGAACAACCCAGTCAAAATAATTTGGGGTTCGTCTGGCGAAAACCTAGCTGCAATTTGTCGTCGTAAAATGATAGTGTCTTTACATTTGGCAAATGCGTGACGAGAGCGTTACGAAAAGTGTTATCGGGTGAAGCGAACGGAGAGGTGCGCGCGCACATCTTATTCTTTTTTCAATATACATACATATAGATGGAGCTCAAGAAGTTTTACTTTAGTTGTGTGGTCTAAAGCACACTCGTTTTTTAGGGTTCCGTACCCAAAGGGTAAAAACGGGACCCCATTACTGAGACTACGATGTCTGTCTCCAGGCTGTATCTATATATAGCTATACAGTATAATTCTAAAATTTTCACAAATTGTGTATTTATTTTGCTGCTATAACAACAAATACTAAAAATAAAATAAATATTTAACGGGGGCTCCCAAACAACAAAAGTAATTTTTTTGGCCTTTTTTGCTCGTAATCAATTATGGCAACTGCTAGGCACTTGAAATTTTCATAGCATCCTTCAATATATATTTTGTACTATAATCACTAATAATAATATTAAAATAAAATAAATATTTAAGAGGGGCTCCCATACAAAAAATACAATTTATTGCCTACTTTCGCCCTATAATGGTACGGAACCCTTCGTGGGCGAGTCCGACTCGTACTTGGCCGATTTTTTTTAATTGGAGTTTATGATAATTTTGATGTACTCACTCATAGACTGACTATGCATGTTACAACTTTATAAGTACCTATACTTGTATGATGACTATTATTTAGTAGAGCCATCGTAATGGCATGTGTCGTCGCAATTAATGCAAATTGCAGGTTCGAGTTGTAAATCTTAGCGTGATCTATACCTATTGCTATATCCACGAGGGGTACGATCTAGCCTTATGGAAGATATGGCTAAGTGAAATCTATTAACTATTTTTTAAATAAAACATCGTAAAAATGATTTTAAACTAGATGACGCCCGCAACTCCGTTGCGACAAAACTCGTTTATCGCATCGTACATTTTTCCGGGACGAAAAGTATCCCATGTCCTTTCCCGGGACTCTATATTATTCAGTGGCTTGGGCGTAGAGGTAACAGACAGACGGACATACAGACAAACTTTTGCATTTATAATATTAAGTATGGATGTGCTTGGGTAAATTAATTTATGTATTTATTAAGCCTTATTTTATATATCTGGTAAATAAAATATAACGAGCTTAATAATTTCTTTTTATAAACACTTGATGTTTTATTTTTTAAACGTATCTATTGATTGAAAATACAATTGAAGAAGTTGTACTTAAAAGCTCTACTTCTATGTATTTTCAACCTGATGCTATTGTTTCGATTTATTGCTAATTTTTTTTTCTTTTATAGTTATCATAACTTTTATCATACAATAATGAACATAGCAAAGACAATCGAACTGTAATAAAATGCTTAATGTCTTGCATTATGTATTTAATGGACACAATCAAAATTGTATCACCGTGTCTATAGTTAGTAGTTACCTAACTCTATATAGTGAAAGTGATAATTATGTTTTTTTAATAACAAAGATGAGACGGCACTTCGTAGGGTGTCGGTGGAAGTAATGAACGATTGCAATCGACTTTTATTAATTTAAATAGTTTTCAAATCGATGTTTTATAAAACGCTATCGTTTTTAAAGATCTACTCTAATTGAAACAGCTTAGAAATCATATTTCGTGATCCATAGATCGCTTATATAATAAAACAATTTTGATTCTGTTGAAAATTTATACTTATAATTAATCATATTTTAATTACATATGTTATACAACAATTATTACACTTTATTTTCATTATCTTAACACCTATAAAGACGATTAAGCTATAAAATTAATAATAACATCTTCATAAAGCTTTAGGCACAATCATGGCAGCTACTTAAGCGTAAAATTATTCAGTTCTCAGAAATATAGCTACAAAACGATAAAGAGTAAAATTTTGGAATAAACCTTAGCTACTTCAAGTTCCTAAGGAATTTCAAGTAAAAATTGAGCGCATTTACATTTAAAAACATTACAAAAAAATTAACACCGTTTTAAGTCATTTTTTTTATAATTGATTATTTAGGGCCTGTTTCACCACTTCCTTATAAGTGCCGAATAGGCTATCCACCACTTAACTTGACAGATGAAGTATGGAGAATCTGTCAAAAAAGCTGTGAATTGCCTATTCGGCACTTTATCAGAAAGTGGTGAAACAGGCCCTTAATATTGCATCGACAAATCTAAGCTTTTATTATAATATAGCTATTTATTAATTATATAATAATAGTTGTCACTATAACTTTTAAATATACCGAATATTTGAACAAAAGTTAATATCTATGGACGCTTCACATCACGTCAGTCTGGCCCCGTGCTAAGTACCTGAAGGACTTGTGTTACGGGTACCAGACAACGGAAATATATTTAATACTTTTATATTATACATATAACTATTTAAGATTTTTATTATATCATACACATATTTAATACACATCCAGACCCGGGAACATTGAAAACTTTATGTTCCGTCGCGTCGGCGGGATTCGAACCCGCGACCCCCGGCTTGAGCTGCCGCACACTCAACCAATTGAGCCACAGAGGTTTTTTTTAATAAAAGTTTATTCTTATAATACGTCATAATAGTAGTACTACACAAATAATGACATAGTAAATTCTGTTTGCCTTAAGGTGAGAAAGTGTTCTATTACGATATAATAAAAAAAAATAGGCACGTTCCATCATAAGAACAAAAAAAAAAACACCGCCGGCCGCGTGCGACAACGTTCTGGTTTACTAGGTCGGCTTATTTTTTTACAACGATAGTGAAAACTATTGTTAAACTGTTCTTTACGGCATCGGAAAAATTGTGTTGTAGTTTAAATTATATGTACGCTGTTAAGCATTTGTGTATCATCCCATAAAAAAATTACGTATAGAGTTATGAATGCAGTCATGTTCTTTAGATCATTTAGAACAAGACTGCATTCAAAGCTCAACAAAAAAATTGTGGATTAATACACAAAATATGCTTAACAGGAACCATAATATAGTATTTGAATTGGATGGAACTACCATTTTAACTATAGTTGATAACTAGAGTAGCCGAACGAATTCAATTTAAAAGCGCTATAATTGTAGCCCATAGTTTTCGGATATTTTAGATAATGCTAAATAGTTATTATAGAAATGGGCTGTCTGAAAGTCTTGACAGTTTATGGATATAACTAGTAAGTTTATTTTCCACTTTTATTATTAACTTTATTCGATAAAAATCTGAACTATTTTGTTAAGCTTGTGTTAGTGATATTCGATTTATTTTATTCAGTAAAAACGTGGGCTGAAGGAAATAAATTTTAAACTTTTTTTATAAATTTTATAAAATACTAACCCACAAATTATAAATTATAAGAAAAACTCGTAAAAACGCCAGTAATTTGTTTCAAAATGTTAAATTCAGTAAGTTTCAAATTGCAAAAACTTAAGACTTCTGTAAAACTAAAGAAAAGTAAATTCATTGCTACGAACTGTTAATGTTTACAATGCACGAAATATCGCTCATTAAATATAATTATTAGAAAAATTTATAAGTAGTTTTAAATATTTATATTAGTCATTAATTAAAAAAAATTGTATCATAAAACTGCGCAAATATTTATCCGTAAAATATTACGCGACGCTGAATGTTTACAACTCCCGAAAAATCATAATAGGCAATACAAAATATAAAACCAAAAAAAACCTAATATGCCTTATCGCCAAAAAAATAAAAACCTACCTTATTAACCGACGCAAAATTAACCAAACACAAAAGTCTTAACACAATCACTATCACGTCTCATACAACATCCAAAAAAAATCCAAAGTCAATCAATTATATCCGAACGAAAATCCATAGGGGTGTGTGGCGTGTGCGTACGCGCAGGCCGGGCGAACATCGCGTTATCAGCGCGAGCGGCGCGCCGCGCGACAACAACAGAACTTGAGAGCCGATCTCAATAATAACAAGAAAAGAAAACGGTCCAGTTTCAGTAAGGCTTCCGGATGGCTCGGACGGGAGGTCATCTATCTCGCTCGCACGCGTGTAAGCCTCGCTCTGTCCCGCTCTAGCCGTAGTTTGATAGTCGGCGGCCAGATGCCGCCCCGTGCGGAGCTTTAGCCTTTTATCAGTCACTCCGCTCTTTTCCCGCCAACGTACGTGTAGCGCTATGGAAATTTGCATGCATTTTTTATAATTTAACCAAAAATATTCTTAATTATGAGCAATTATTAATATTCGTGGAAATATAGATTTTAAGTCGTTAAAGAAAATTATTTTTAATATTAATAAAAATATTTTATCATAGGACTTAATGCCTCAGAATTTAGAAAGAGTAATAAAGTTTAAATTAGGTAGTATTTATTTTAATTTTACAGCATTTAAGAGCTTTGTCTAATTATACCTAAATCTAAAATTATTTGTAATTATTACGCTTTCGTCAGAGCTGTAAACTCGTTGATGTCTTTTGCAGCGCTTGTTAATTAGGCATGAAGAATTAATATCATTAATTATATTTATTAACTTTGTGTTATATTTGCATTAAAATCTTTTAATCGAATATTAGCTTTATATATATATATACTTACTATTTAGCAATACTGCGATAAATTTTAAAACACATAATATAAGTAAACCTACGTCGTGGAACAATGAACATTGTCAGTCACAAATATTATAAAAACGACAACAAAATAGAAATATAGTAAAAAAAATTTTTGCTGACTTCTTTGTTGACTATACTACAAGGTCAGAGCTATATAGTTTATAGAGCAACTGACGCTAACGATCATAACTTTGGTATCGTTATAATTAATTTGATTCTAAAGGCTCAGTGATCATATTACGAGGGGTCGCGGGTTCAGATCCGGATATTGCTAGAGTAGTAAATAAATGTCCTTGCTTAGCATTTTATTTTGTCTCCACTATGAGTGCCCTATTAGGACGAATACGGATTTATTTAAGTCCCATTAGGAGGACATCGACATGCTAGCGTTACCAGCGCCCAGGACTTTTTTAATGTTTTAAGAGTTAAAGTAAAACAGTATTTTCAGTTATTACTACCAAAATATTTGAATAAACTTTATTAAGCTAAATTTTTACCATAAATTGTGCTTTCCTACCTTAAAGGTGGTCGCGCGTTTTGGTGGCCCCAAAAAGTCGTCCTGCCTGACACTGCAATTGCACCTTAGACACTAAATGTAGAGCATCATGGTATATTTAATGTAATAAAACAAAACCACGTGTATGCAAAAAGGTTATAAAATGCGTGTAGAGACTCATCCTTACTTTCGAATTCCTTAGTGTTTTCCATAACGTCAGTGCCAATTAGTGCGAACTTTCTTGGAATGTTAAGGGTATTCCCGCTCTTATTGACATCCGATATGAAGCTGATATTAAAGATGATAATAATCATCACCTTTATGGAGCAGAACGATGCATCCGCGTCGCACATTTTTATCCGTGTTGAAATTTTATTCCATCACTGTGTTACACTACAGAGCGTTAAAAATCAAAGTGATTATAATACTTCCGACTTTAGTGTATATGTGTTCCTTATATAGACTGGTATACATACACATACCTTGTAAATGCATACAAATATTATAAATGCGAAAGTTTTTCTCTCTGTCTATCTGTTACCTCTTCACGCTTAAACCACTGAACCAATTTAGATCGGCCGCGGCACTGAGATACTTTAAGTCCCGGAAAGGACATAGGATACTTTTTATCCCGAAAAAAAAATTACGGTTCCCGCGCTATATAAACGAATTTCCTTCAGTTTATTCATTTTTATTCAGTTTATCTCTGCTGTTTGTCTATACATTCGTATTTCTACTGTAGCCATGCTACGGGTGGTGGATAATATTGTAGAGTGTTTATCGATATATGCACTATTAAAATATAGTTTTAGAGTCTTCGTTAATATAGAGTTCACTATTAAATACTACGTAAACAGGTAACATAATTTCGTGACTTTTAAGCCGTTTAGTCGAAACCGTGAGCATATACATAATACGCTATAAATATAGCCATTTAATTTCCGTTAACGGTTTTCAATCAATCAATACCAATTACATGATAATTATGTAATTAATAATGATATTTCAGTCGTGATAATTTTACGTAATAAAATACAGAGTTTTACGTGAGTGAGTAAAACGGTTTTTTTTTGTAGGAAGCCTGGCTTTAATATATAATTTGGCCCTTACTATCTTCAAACATGAATGATAATAATTAATAAATTATTCTATAAAAAAACTAAATTTAATATTATTTTATCAAATATTGTAACCATTCCAAATTACATTACCTATTTAGGCTTATGCCATAAATTACGATCTCTAGCTGCATGTCTGCTTTATACTTCCGTAAAGAAATCAGTGCAGGCATCAGGCTGATGATAGTTAATGATATAGCCCGGTCACCGAACACAGAAATTTGAATTGCCTGTTGATGTCTATTTTTTGCACGGATAAAATTAAATTATTCTAGTTTTCAGAATGAAAGTGACAAGTAGTGCAGCGAAATAAAAAAATTCCTAAGTGTTTGGTGAGTATTATATAATAATAAAGAGTTTACTCAGCGTATTAATATTCAAGGATCGCTGTCTTTGTCTATCATTTGGCTTTTAGGCTCCATTCGAATGCGTCCGCGCGAACAAGCGGTTTGGCCGTTATACCAAAATATAAATCTGAAATAGCAAGCAATTATGAGTAACGATTTATTTATAAAATATAGCGACGCATCGCGCTCACGCTGCATTTTAGTTTTTACATTGATTATGATTTCGTGACTCAGCGGCCAAACCGCTCGTTCGCGCGGACGCATAATATAAATCGAGTCATACATTTTGCCACACGAAGACACCTTGCATAGTCATTTTCTTATATTTTTACTAGTTAGGCGGTAATTAATGATTATTTTCGATAAATCAGTGCAGATGTGACTGATAAAGGAAATCAGAGCAGTGTACTCCCATTATCTTAAAACTCTGTCGTTAGTCCATTATTGGCTCGAGGAACGTTCGCCGAAATGATATCGTGTGGTCATCTACAGAATGAGTCCGAGTTCACATTCGCTACTTATTAACTGGTTTTGCTCCTCGTTTCGTGAGGACCATCGCACACTGCGGACGAAATATTTTAGGCACGTCCATGGAATAATGTGAAAAATGTTTTACACATACATTGTTAAAATATGCACGACTTATATTTCTAATCTCACAAAGCATGATCGTATTTTTTTTTAACCAAATTAATTATAATAAACGTGAATTAAAAGACCATTAATTTTCTTGTACAAACTGAGAAATCAGAATTAAAAAAATGTCGAAAATATTTCAATTTCGTAAAAATAATATGAATGTATGAAAAAGCCTAATCATTGTACAGAGTTGATTGTCTCTTTATGTTGGATGTGATAACTGATAACGGACCGTTATCTGTAAGTACATTGGAAACAATTGGACATTTATAAAGGCTCCTGTTTTAAACAAAACTATTTCATTTTATTTTTATTTAAGATAGATAAAAATACAATTGCAATTATTATCTATCTTAAATAAAAATAATATCTTCGGACTAAAAATTTCAAAATATGACAAAAACCATTGTATCTTTAAATTTATAGTTTGCGATCACTCTTATGAATAAATAGTATAATTTTTTCTTAAGTGAGAAATTTATTCTGAGCAAAATTTACTGTTTTACATTTTCGAAGAAAGCCGTATGATAATTTAAATAATTGTGGAGGGTAATTCATAAAATTAACAGCGTTAAAGTGTAGTTAAATGAAAATGATGCCCCTTTCATTTAAAATTATGAAGTATTTGCGAGACCTACAATTAATATTATTCGTAATGAGTGACTCTTGCCGCCTTTAAGGTCAATTTTTATTTAGCGAATTCAAAGTGAAATAAAGCTTGCAGGAAACAAAAATTGTTTAATTAAACAATATTAAAACGACAGTTATTAATCTGTCTTTCAAAGTTAACAGTCTTTTTGGATGTATGAAATATTTTTGGAGCATAATTTCTAGGTCACAGTAGCGGCCTCGCACAGAAACATTAACTGAAACATTATTACAGCGGTCACGTACGCCATTTTTATTTTTGGCACTTAATTTTTTTGTACGCATTTGTCAGAACTACAATTGTTATTTAAGGCGGGCTGAAACCCCGTTTTGTTTTTTCTTGATACCCGATTTACCTAGTTCCAATATAATAACGAAATGTAAAAAAATATGAGATATAGAGCACAATATTTAAAAGGGTTTAAATTAAAAACATTTTAATAAAAAATAATACTTTCGCTGTAATTAATTTACAAACTCACCTCCGACAAAACTCTTTGTCATCGAAATATAAGTATTAACAAGAATAACTTACATTTTATTTTAATAAATTGTTAATGAATCTATTTTAAAAAAGTCTGAAACGAATAATCTTTTTCCTTAATATTTATTTAGAAAGATATTTAAAAAATACATGAAAAATAGAGAAGATCCGCCCCTAGAAACTACAATTTTATGTTAAGCTAAAATGAATCTTATTGCGATGCGTACACGCTTGGTCTTTGGTTGTGTGCAAGGTTATCGTTTGGAATTAAGATAAGTCCTCGCCTTAAGTTCATACCACGCAAACATAGGTACTGTAGAAAAAATTTGGCATTATTAATATACTGCCAAATTTTTTCTACAGTACCCACTTTTCATCAGCAGTAATTTATATATTATGTTGGGGTAACCTATTTGTTAACTGAGTAAAAGCAATAAAAATAATCTTTACATAATATATTTATTATTATTTATACAGGATTGAATTATATGATCCTCAAAAAATAAGAGATAACAGTGTGTAATTCTAGGTGGTAGTTATGAAGCTATGAATGAACTACAAAAAATTCCAGCCGCCAATTAAAGAAATCTATTAGAAATTGATCAGTAGTCGATTACGCAAATAATTAAACCAGTAGTAACAAGTTAAGTTTTTGTTTTAGTTTTAACGTCGGATTCATTAAAGCACGTCAATCAAATGCCGCGATATTTAGTAAGAGCTCTAGATGGAATGATAATATTATGTTGTATACGTTTGATAAAAATATCACTAAAACTGTTAGTAGAAGGAGCGAGTACGCTGGCAGTTTTTCGAGGAGAGTTTTGCCAACAGTCGGACAATATGAGCTAAAAAATTTTGCTTTAGCAGAATATAGCTATATATTCCATGCAAGGTGTAAATCTTTAACCGTTTGTCGCAAATAGTGATGAGCAAAATCGGTCTTACAGCCTCAGTCTTGGTCTTGCAAAAAAGCAGTGCCGAGACCAAGACTATCCTAAAACTAAAAAAACCAAATCCAAGACCGAGATCAGGCAGATTTGACCAAGTCCAATACCAATATTGTACTAGAAATACCAAAACCAAGACTGTCCGAGTCTTGTTTTGCTCATCACTAGTCGCAAAATAACTTACAAGGTTTCATTAGATTAATCTTAATCGTACATTGTTTTGATGTAGAGTTAAGTTGATTATATTTTGCTTTATAAACTATTAATCAATATTATTTAAAATTTCGAGTGAGTCCGAACTCTAGTTTTATCAGAAATAACTGTCAAAGAATTTTGAACCTTAGTGAATAGGACACAACTAGTTTGATATAAAGTTTATCGACTCGCCTCGACATATTTAGTTCAGTTGTGAACGAATTGCCTTCATTGCGCAGCTAGGGCGTGGCCAGACCTCAGAGAACGGATGTGGCGATGGGAGATATAAAAATGAGTGAAAAGGTCGCACCCAAATTAGAAGATAATGCGATCTATTAGCTACTTGATTCAGTCGGTCCTTGATCCGAAGTTTGAGAGCTAAATTATTGGGATTATTTCGCTGTCAAACTTTTTTATTTTCCAATTTCAGATACCTTTGTTTTTCTATAACTATAAAAAAAGATTGTTCATCACAACACAGCAAAATAGTTTGACAGTGTTCATTCAAAACGTCCCCAGTGGAGGTTTACTGTTGCTGTGTGCTCTGGACATCGAACGTATAAATACGCTACAACGATCGAGCAAATTTGCTCGATCGTTGTAGCCTACAATCTAGGTACTATTTTAACCTAGTTTGAGTTCAAAGACAACTTCAAAAACCAAAAAACATAAGACTTTGATATAACGATTTTCTCTTTTAGCCGGGTTAGTTCCCAAATCGATACATGGTCAAGAAATATGACAATCCAGAAGACATTTATTCCAAGTTTCTTTAGAAACAAAACTAACTTTATTTAGTTTTACTTAACACATAATAGCAAATAAGTTTGTAAATCCTTTTAAAACATATTAACTATGATTCGATTGTCAAGTTATCAATATGATTAGCCGTTATCATTTTATTGTGAGTCAAGGCGATTATTAATAATTGTAGCCGGAAAGTGTCCAGATCCGCAATGACTTAATTATTTATGTGGAACATACGGACTTGGACTTGTCATAATACATTTTAATGGGTGTTAAATATTTAACTATATGTATAAAATAGTTAAATAGGTTATCAATACTGTGTTTTGATTGTTGGCCGAAGCCGAAGCCGTTTATTTGGTTGTCACTATAAGCTTTAATTCAATTTGAAGCAAATGTTTCAAATCTCTTGCAATGTTTATTCTTGATTGGCTTCAACTTCTAATTTTTAATTACGACGATATTAAAACTTTTATGTATTAGCTTTAAAATGTAGAATTTTAGAGCAATAAATAAAATTTGGAAATAACAATATTTTGGTCGATTTCGATCTTTGTTTTTCAGGAAATTAAACTTGGTCGAGCCTTCGGCAACGTTGTAACTATTTAGTAATCTGTGCTTCGGCTTATTTCGGTGGTTGGGCCAAACGTGATTATTATGGCCGAAATTGGCCGAAGGAGGTCGAAGCCGTTCTGTCAAACACTAGTTATCATTCATCCGCTTGTTGATTGTCCAAGCCCACACGGGAGTAGATTTATTGGGACCAGTGTCGCTGATCAGACATCGGCAGGCTTTACCTTAACACTGGATTTTGAAACAAACTCTAAACTAACTTATGCAAAATGCTAATTTGTACTATGTGGCGTCACGAGCAAATAATAATTATTGATGTTTTTGAAATGGCACATGAAAATTACTTTTAGGTCATTACACCCTCTATATTCTAGAATCAAGGCTAAACTTCAGTCTTACGTTAAGATAGTAACGTGAGGACTAGAAAAATAGACTGTAATATTAAAATAAGACCAAATAAGAAAGTAAAGGTAAAATCTTTCAACCACGGACTAAAAAAAGTCAACGACTCGAAGTACACCGTGTAGTTACAACAACAAAGTGTAAACTATACCCAAATTGATTGTAATTTAGATTTTATATACATCACTTAGATAAGCTATTGCATAGCTTTTATCGCGGGCTTTGAGCGCACGACCGAATCAAGAAATTCCGTAACGAGAATAAACCTAACAACCCCCACTCCAACGGTGCGGCGTTGCCGTGCATCGTCTAACGTCGTTTCAATTCGGCAGACTTCAGCACGGTGTTTGTGTGCGTGCGACTACACGTATGCGAATTATAATTGCATAAGTTGATAAGAAATGCAATAGCTTTACCGCGGCAGTCCCCGAGTGCCACACGGATTTTTTTCTTAAATAATAATAAGTTGCTACAGCACATTTTGCGTGAAATTCTATGAACTAATATCGCTTACCGTGTGGAGTAATAAAGTTCTAAGATGACTGTCTCCTCTAGAACATGTTGAAATCGTATTAGCGCTATGAATAATGGATCCATGACACCTAGACCAGAGCATATGGTCTTGACAAGTTATCAGTGTTCATTAATTAGATTTTATCATATCAACATTATAATTCTATGCTGTACTTTATGTAAATGTCAGTGCATACAATATATTATTAATTGTAAGAGTTATGTCTGTGTATATGTATATTTTCATATCATTTAACCACTTGTGCTCTAATTTTATATATTTGAGTAATAAAATCTTTAGCCTATCGATATATACGATACAAAACGATACCGGATGATGTTATCTTATACTCAAAGATCAATTATTTATTGAACTTAAACCATATTCAATATGAAACATTGTAAAATAAAAGTCGAGACAGTTTCGTTGGCGTTTAGAATCTTTGCGTGTCAGAGACATCTTCTTGCACTATCAGAGAAATTGATTCATAGGCAGATTGCGGATCTATGTAATTTGGTCGAGTTATGTCAAACCTAGCCGACAGATTACGACTAACATTGAACTGACATAATTCGACCAAATGACGTAGGTCCGTCAACTGCCTATGAATCAATTTCTTCGATGGTACATAGGAATCTGATACCTTGGATACTTACCGTTTTCGGATACGTCTCCTGTTAATTCAGAACCGACTCAAAAGTTTCTTTGAGTGATCATTATTGGACACAAAGGTCCTCTATTAAACTAAGTACTATACAGAGTGTAACAAAACAAAGTGATCAAACTTTTACTGTTCTAGTGCAATACGCAGATATCGCATAATATTAGTATATCAGCTACAATAGTCGGGGGTGTGAGGTGTGGGGTGCGGGGGGCTCGGGCGTGGTCGGCGCCGGCCGCTCGCCTTGACTCCAGCGTCAAGCATCGCATGATCTCTACTGGTTTAGTGGAGCGGAGTGTCTTGATAGTTTTGTTAAGTTGATAAAGTTGAGCTTTTGTGACATAGTATTACATAATGTAACGCACAGCTTGTATCTTATTGCTAGGTTTGGTAGATCCATTTTAACCGATTGTTTTCAAAAGCCTATAACATTATTTGTAACATAAAGTGCACAAAAAATATTTAATTTAGAAGTAGGATAAGGAAAAGTGTCTGAATTTTACATCTACGTGTTTATGTTATCGACAGAATGTAATTAGTCATCTTTCTTACAGTTTTAATAGACTATCTACATTTATATTATAACTTTTAAGCTTAGCTCGATTATATAAAGTGTTTCTTACAATATTATGTGAAATATATGTTTATCATTTTGTGTATAAAATATGTCAGTATTTTTAAACAGTAGTCTTCGCAGTTCTACTGTTGTCAGGTTAAGCCTGTTGAAATGGATAAAATAAGTCTCAAGTATCAAAATATATATAGTACTTGTCTTGTTCAATTTTTTTGATTATTTATAAAATATATTGTCAAGTATCAATGCACCGTTGTCGCGGTGCAACTGGAGTGAATGTGGCGGGCGAGTGGACGGGCGCGGTGCGGTGATAACGCGCCCGTTATCAGCGCTGGGTACAGTTAGGTACCTGAAGAACACCACCTTGCCACTATAGGAATAGTCAAAAAATCTATGTTAATATGTACCATCGAAAATATTGATTCATTTGCAGTTGGCAAACCTACGTTATTTGGTCGCGTTTCGTTAAACTCAGCCATCAGATGACGACTTAATTGAATTGACATAACCCGACCAACTGACGAAAGTCTATCAACTGCCTATGAATCAATTTTTTCCATGGTACTATCAGAGAAATTAATCCATCGGTAAAACCAAATCGACAGAATATCATGGCATAACGTTGACTCGACATAGCCCGAACAAGTTACGTGTATACCAGCTACCGTGTGCCTAGAAAGCAATTAATGTTCTAAAATAACTTTGTTCAAAAGTATATAGTGCCTAAATTAACTCATCAATCCCCAAGCGGCCGCGGCACCCGGGTGTCGCATTACAATTGAAAATCTATTGTGTGTGCGATTCCCACGATCGAGGTATTAATGACGCAATTAAAATAAATAATAATAATTAATTCGTGACAACAGCCGAATAACACAGGCTATTTTACATAGTTTTTATTATAATTTATTTTTGCGACTTTCGTGATTGAAAAAACGCATCGTCTTGGCTAGGTGCTGATATTTCTTTTTTTACTATTGTATACTAAATTAAAGTAGCTTTCTTTTAGTTCACTTCCACACTTGTGACATAGAAAGTAGTCTATATTCGATCCAAAGGAGAGAGATTATTTCAGCCCACTGTACTGATTGCCTTTTGTGTTATATAAGGCGTAGTAAAGGAAGTCGTGCGCCATTTTTTGTGACTATAAAAATATACCGCTCCAAATAGCATCGCCATAATTATAACATGTTTTTTAATCTCGTATAAAATTAGCCTTAGACTAACTTAGTGAATGTGTAGCTTAAGTCTAGCTCTAATTCAATTAAGTTTATAGCTGACGTTACTTCTAGAGTTCTTATAATATTTTATCATCTTCTTCTTAGAATATACTCCTGAAATGTAATAAAATGTTGCTCGCGACTTAGTACACATTAAAAATAGTCAGAATTTCACCTTTTAATGAACGAAATGAAATGAAATTTTTATTTTTCCAAAACAAAATAACAAAAATAGAACAATAACAATTACTCGCGATGACACTAATTATAGTAGCCCAAAAGGTGTGTGTGTGTGTGTGTGTGTGTGTTTGTTCGTAAATTATATTATATTAGTAAATTATATTATCGTTATACTTTTAATAACATATTCCGTCTCCTCATACGAAAGGGAGGTCAACCACTCTAGAATTTTTTTCTTACTTTACGGTTTGTGAGAGGGTGTATATTTAAAATTTTACCAGCCCTGTTGTATAATTTTGAACTGATATAAGGATAATAGAAACGAAGCAAAATAATGATCCAGTTTTGTCTCTTTCTTTTTCAAATGTCGCTCCACAGAATAGGACAAAAGATCATTATCCATACTTAATTTGACAGTAGTGGTAGGCACCTGAAATTTAGTATTGAGATACTTTAAGTCCCGGGAAAATACATAGGACACTTTTTATCCAGAAAAAATCTACGGTTCCCGCGTGATAAACGAATTTTGGCGCAACGGAGTTGCGGGCGTCATCTTGTAAACTATATCTGCTAGGTTGGATCTTTTGCTAACGTTTGTTTATGATAATAGTATTATGATATACAATTTCTGTATGTATATTGTATGGAATAATTATTATAATGTGAAGGTGTGGTCCACCCAGGAAATGTACAGTGTATCTAAACTCTATAAAATTATTCTTTCTTGATAAGTTAAGTATACAAACAGATGCCTTTGATTGATACCAATAGAGAATCGATTGAATACATAATAACTATGTTATTAACGTTTGACATGTAAATAATATAGACTATATTGGAGTCATTATGTGCTTTGAATAGAGAAGGTTACGTTGAACATCCAAAGAAGTTTTAGATCAAGGTTCTAAAGTGTTTTATGAAGCGTAAAATGCCTATTTCTTGAAAAGATCTATAAAAGATGATATTAATTTTATTTGCATTTCTTTTTCCCGAAGAAAAATATCATCAGTTTTAATGGCCATAAAAATATCCCAACACAATAATATCTTCATTTTATTTAATAAAACTGTTATTTTTTTTAAATATCCTTTTTTATACCGCGCAGGGTAAATGCCAGCTCATGCTATTTTGTTTTCACCTCTACCAGCACTCCCATAGTTGGTTCTTTCTGTACTTCACTCATAGACACCTCTTGTAATCGAGTTATATAGTCCGAGCGGGGAAAAACTCGCGACCTTGAGTTTTTCCGTACAATGTATAGTACGCTTTACACCGTCATACTTCCTCAATTGACAGATCAATTATTATTAAGTCCGCCTCTACAGTAATTACTGGGACGATACCGTTTGATCGACGAATAAGGAAACGTGATAACATAATGTACCTACTATGTTAATTAAAAGTTGATACGAATTCATTAATCTATGACAAACGATTATAGTTTTCTCGCCAGGTAAATATAATATATATATATTTAAATATGTTTAAAACTCTTATTTAAATTCTTGCAACTAAAATAAAATATCATAAAGTAATATCTAAAGCTCAAATAAGACGTCATATTATTTCAATTGCATGTTTTAGAGGCTAAAGGGCATTTCTTCGGAGGCGAAATTTTTGACGGCAACGGACTTTTTTTCTGTAACCAGGCAAAAGCAAACAATAAAAATATTTTTTTTTTAATACTTGAGCTCTGTGTCTACCTTGAAATAACTGTCTTTTTTTAATAATTGTAGTTTCAGTATAGGAAAAAAAATCTTAAAGTCCGTTCTTCTCATCACCATGGTCCTCGTCCAGCGTCCTCTTGCCATTTTCTTCAACAAAAACGTCTATAATTCATTTCCTGTTTGACAAATCAATGCAAAATAAAATTATAACGAAATTACATTAGTTTACCTGTTATAAAAAATAAATACAGTAGGCATGGCTACATTACAGTACTTATAAATAAATAAGAAAAGAGTGTCCAACGTAAAGTTATAATTCCTGTGGCACAAGTTGCGATCGATCATAACTTTTCTGGTAAAAACAATGGGAGTGTGTCTTACCGCATGCAGGCAAGCCAGTCATATGTGAAAGAAGCTATCAGGCGGATGTGCGGCTAATTGATTTCTATCCAGATGTTTGGAAGGTAAATATATCATTACCCTGTGTTTGGTTCGCGTAGTTTATCGTTTATGTGTCTACTATATCGAGCTTATTTTACTATTCCAAAACTTTAATCTGCGTGTCAACTGATGCTCTTGGGTTACATATTTATGTTATGAAATATCAAAACTGACGCTTGTAAGAATTATGAGCTATGCATAATTATAGGCATAATTTTCATTTCCGTGGGTCTCATTACCCTGGTCAAAAGACCAGGGTAATAATAAAATATATTAATTTTGTCCTGAAATATGCACTTTTATGTGCGATTCACGAGTTCTGTAGAGTACTACGACTATTGAATATCCTTACATAAAGTTTTTTTAATTCTTAAGACTCTTTTAAATTTCCTTATAAAAACTTGTTTAAGTTTCAACAAAATCGTAATACTGGTATCTTATGATTACAGACATTAGAATAACGTAAATACGATGTCACAAATTACAGAAGAGAAAAAAATAAAAAAGAATAGAAAAAACTAAGCAAGATCAGGAAAAGCATGCAGTGTATATAATATGGCTAACGGAGAAATAAAATATATGTATTCTGAAGAGAAGGAGGAAATATTTGAAGAACGTGTTTCTTCTGTAGGAAAAAACATCGATCTACAGAAAGGATTCTTCTTCCCATAGCAAAAAATGACTGTGAATATTTTAAAGTTCTACATTTTTTTCTCCACATAAAACAATTCCTTCTGGCCATTCAGACTCGGAGTCATATGATATCTTTTACTTTAAGAAGTCTCAAAACAAAAAAAGAAGAAAAATTTTTATTCAAGTTGCTAATGTTTGCTATTGACTTCTATTTCAGTAAAAAAAAGACCATGAGAACAAAAAATAATTTTGAGAATTACTTAAACTCAACTTCTTGTACAAAACCAAGAAATACTTCTTTTGATTTTTCTTTTGATAATCGTGCTATTTTACTACTAGATGACGCCCATAACTCTATTGCGCCAAAATCCGTTTATCTCGTGGGAACCGTACATTTTTTTTCGGGATAAAAACTATCCTACGTACTTTCCCAGGACTCAAAGTAGCTCCATACCGAATTAAAAAAAAAAGCTCAGTGATTTGGGCGAAAAGTAGTAACAGACAGACATACTTTCCCTTTTATAATATTCGTATAGAAGAAAAAATCACTTTGTATGAATTTAAATCAAACGTTTTGTATGCAAATGAATTTTAAATTATCAAGACTGAACTAAGACTGGTTTCTAAGAGTACTGTAATCACTAGTTACTTAATTATTTTTTAGGATGATACAAGGAATGTAAGTCGTTTTCAAACATATAAAACAAATGTTATGCTACAAAAACTATAACTAATGTTATAGTTTTTGTCATAAGACGATTATTTTTAAATAAAAATATTTTATTTAGATATTTTTTAAATTTTTTGCTACTTTTATAATTACCCTGTATGCAATTATCATTACCCTAGCCACAAAATTTTTGAACTTCGATATTACTAAATCTTCTCTATGAAAACGAGTCCCTCAAGTAAAAGTAGATTATTTGACCTTTATATTATCATAAAAATATGAATTCCAGTCAAAAAAGTAAAGTTTAAAATTGATCATGGTAATGAAACGAAGAATCGTTTTCCGAAGAATCACCCTATTAAAGCCTTTATAACGTGCCATTGAAATAATATACTTACATATCAGCATACATATACTCTCGGAAACATAATGCTCATTTTGGCTCAGAGGAGTAAATATACCTGTAAATTATATCAGTTTTATTGAAATTTATATAATATTTTACTTTATAAAAGGCATTTGACAGAGCAGTAAATCTAGTCCTACCTTAATTTTCGTTTATAATACAGTTTCATGTTTTTAGCACATTTTTAGGCATGTAGTCCACAAACCTGCTTCTTGTTGCTATATTCTAATGCATTTTGCCTAGTCTCTATAACTCTTCTCGTGTATAATATGTCCACCATTGAGATATAAGTACTACGTACTGGAGCTGCTATTGCAAACAAAAAACATGTCGCACTTGAAAAATGAGCGGGAAGGGAGGCGGGGCGTTGTTTGCTATAGATTAGTACCGCAGAAGTGACACAGTTTTGTGCCTACACTCGAATGGATGCAGAATCTATTTGAGTAAGTGGATGAAATAAAAATAAAAATTACTATTTAATAATAATTAAGTACGGATCCACAGTCTACTGTAATCAATTACCTTATTTAAATTACTTAAATATTTTCATTTACATTAATAAAATTATTATAATGTATAATGTACGTAATATTTTAAAATACAAACCAAAATACAATACAAACTCGTCTACGTGAGTACTTCATTCATCGTCGTCTCATCATAGATCTGTATTCTGCCTACATTCCACTTTGAATCTACTACTCTATGACAATGCAAAATGGCGCGCGTCTTCGCCTAGTAACTGAATGCTCGTATTTTAATTGAAAATAATTCAAGAAGAATGCTAATACCGATGAAATGTTATTCCGTTGAATTTTGAAGTGTTACTGGAATAATTTTTGCAGTATCTTAACCCACAATCAGGCATTTTTGTGACTTTTTTGTTTTTGTTTTTGATTGTTGTACGTCTGGCGCGCAGATGAGCTCGCGGGCGACTAAGTGCGCTGTGGCGCGCACACCACAGTTGAACGGGACAAAGCATTGCGTTGCGGTGTCAACTCTAGTAGTACATACATCTCAATGATGTCCACAGTATGTCATCAATATTTAGAGCGATCGTATAGCGAACCCGATACTGCGAGTATGCCGTAAGCGATCCGCGGTGCCGTATCGCAGGCGATCCCCCGGCTCGGGTGACACACGCATCGCGTACACTGCTGTAATCATCAGCATCATCAGCATCATCAGCATCATCAGTATCATTAGCATCATCAACATCATAAGAATCATCAGTATCATTAGTATCATTACCATCATCAGCATCATCATCATTATTATCATTGAATTTTTTTTTTTTTATGAAATAAGGGGGCAAACGAGTAAACGGGTCACTTGATGGAAAGCAACTTCCGTCGCCCATGGACACTCGCAGCATCAGAAGAGCTGCAGGTGCGTTGCCGGCCTTTTAAGAGGGAATAGGGTAATAGGGATGGGAAGAGAAGGGAGTAGGGGAGGGAAGGGAAGGGAATAGGGCAACACAGCGCAAGCGCTGTTTCACGACGGTTTTCTGTGAAAACGTGGTATTTCTCCGGTCGAGCCGGCCCATTCGTGCCGAAGCACGGCTCTCCCACTTGTGTATATATATATATATATATATATATATATATATATATATATATATATATATATATATATATATATATATTTCATATTCAAAGGGTAAGAAATTTCGATTCTGTACAGTTGTGAGTCTGTGTTACAAAATTATAAATAAGGTATTTGATTGATTTGATTAACTAGCTAAAAGCCAAGCTTTGTGAGGGCTCGCGTCGTTTTTCTGCGTGGTAATAATCTTTAAGGCAGTTTTTTTTCTTCATTTTAATAGTAACCAAACCTTGACTGACCGATGACAGCACATCTACATATAAATAAAAATTAGCACAAATCAATAGGCGTGATAGTTTTTCCGTAAAGTGTATCACAAAAGTGCTCAGGTTGTAGGATATGCTAGGACTCGCTTCGCTCGCCCTGATAATTAATCATCGTCATCATCATCGTCAAGTTGGACATCTAGTAAGTTGCTACAGATAACTAGAGTTTGTGGGTTGTTTACTCCAGTCTACTTGAGCTAGCCTTATGATATAAAATTTACTATTGTGACTGAGTATTTGAGTCATATTGCTTGCAACTGGATGCCAAGATATACAAATGCAAATAAGTTTTTTTTAATAATTACTATAGTTTTATAGATAACAGTTTAGGTACCCTTTTCCGCGAATTTCCAAATACTTAGTAGTCCTGACGCGAGTTATACATATTTAGGCATCCAAAAATTGCCTAAGCTGCTAAACTTTAAAAATCGTAATTTGAATTCCGTTTTCAGCATTTTTCTGCGAACATTCCTCTGCTTAATGTAATGCTGATACAGAGATTGTGCGAGTGGGCGTCCTCACGCAACATGCTAATGATAAACCCCGATAGTACGTCAACTGTGTGGGCATTGTGTAAAGGATCGTACGGACTAGGAGACGCAGTGCTACAAGGCTTGAGGCCGCTATATTGTAAAGAGTCAATTTAGATACACACTTCAGCCTTCATGTCAATATCTATGCAAATACTAAAGTCATTTTAGTGCCAGCTGTATCGCATCCACGACCCTTGGCAACAACGCAACAAGAACAAGAAGGATCTTGTGATGCTTTGGTGTTGCTATTATATATAAGGATATAGATCTGTAAGTTACTAAGTAGTAAAATAGACGACAAGTAGAGTTCGGAAGTGATACTTACTAGAGTAACAATCCGTGTAATACACAAGCGACCGAAGAAAAACTTTGCTCTGTTTTTTCTTTACTATTTTCTGCTTTTTTTCTGTCAAAGTAATCAGCGATATTCACCAATGATATTTTTTTCAAGAATTTATTTTTTGTGGTATTTGTAGCTTTAGATTTAATTGTATTGCTACCCCAATGGAGATTTTTTGACCTACCTAGCTATAGACTATAGCTAGCCTGACCCTAGACGCCGCTATAACCTAGGCTAGGCTTAGTGCGCACGCGCATCTAGATTCACACTTTCACGTTTGTTCGACCCCCGACCTTATGTTTATTATAATGAAGTACAAACAAATTTGTGTGATGTATGAGAAAGGATGTCGCTAAATTCAGAATATTCGTGTCCTATTGAATGCGGTATCGTAAATACTATTATTGTAATTCTATTGTTATTTTATCAACGTATTCTTGACCTAGCAGAAAATAATGTTTTTGACGTTGAAAATGGAGTTCGGTATTTAAAGCCGTCTTCATGATATTACATAGGGTGTAACAAAACTAAGTGGTAATACTTAAGGGTATATATTATGTGTCCTGTATAGAGTTCACTGTGAGTAGCAGCGCATAAAGAGTAACTTTTTTTTTATCTTTGTATGGAAAAAATCATTACGCGGAGGCACTCGCCCATACAAATCACAAAAAAATGTGAACTGTAAGTATATAAGGGACGCATACATACCCTAAAGTATTATCACTTACTTTTGTTACAACTTGTGATAATTGCCAACATGATTGCAAATTGCAGCCATATTTCTCCACATTTCTACGTTGGTCTTAATCTTGTATTGGTCCCCATCATAGGCCAACGTAAAGAAGCCGCATGACATGATATCGGACATAGATTAGAATAAAGTCTATTTAAAATTTAATAAATAAAATGTTGATTTGATTTTATAATGCATGCGTAACTAGTAAACGCAGGTTGTGCAGATGACTATATAAATATGCGAAAAAGTTGAGATGTAATGAAGGACGTTAAACATAAAGCCATTATCGTAACATCAATCAACAATCATCGAAACGCCCAAAAACCATTACTTTCTTGATCGCTTCAATGATATTCATCATCATTATCAGCGGTGCAATAAGGATTCATTAAAAATGAATAAGTTGCAAGTTGAACGATTAATCATTGTGCTCATAAGCTCATATTGCCAATTATCAGGAAGAGAAGAGCTTGGTAATTATTATTTGCATGAAAATATAATAAAAAAGCAAAAGAAATATTCCATAAATTCCAACAAAAATTGAATTGTTAATCAAACTTTAAAGTAGTACGCGATATTATAGTTCATAATATTATTATTACCTATCGTCACTCTTCTGCTGTTAAATACTTGTCACAGAAATTAGCTATGTAACACTTTCAGCGCTACTACTCTCACAGTAGACTCTATACAAGATACACAGCCTAAAGTGTTATCACTTTGTGGTGTTACACTGTACACCCAGTCTATATTCCGTAAAGTCGTGGTCACAAGTCCTGCCCGCGGTCACGCTTGACATTACGGTATTGATGATTCGTTTGCGTCTGCGATGCCCCATCAAACGCCCCGGATTTATTTATTGCCATGGAAACACTTAGATTGTGAAAACACCGCGCTCTGCCCGCGGGCGCCCGAGTATTGGGTGTTACAGCAAAAAGGGCAAATTTGTAGCATAATCCGTCCATACTTATATCATAAATGCGATTGTCCGCCGGCTTAAATGGTTGAACCAATTTCGATTAAGTTTTGTCAAAATACTATCAGTCCCGGAAGAAAACGGTGGTTTTTATCATAAAAAATAGAGTTTTCGTGTGGTGTTTCTGTAGGAATGAAATTATGAGCAAGATCTTGTTAAAATTCTAAAAGAGTTTTATACCTTTACACTTTTACTCGATATAAAAGATTTCAACGCGTACTTTAGCTTGCGTTGAGAAAATATTGTATATTTTGGTTACAGGTACCAACTCCAGGAATGTTTTTAATTTTAATTGTTGCAAAAACATAATGTTTTCTCTTTATAATGAAATAAAAAGGGAGTTAAATATTTAACATGAATTCCAAAACAAACTAAATCAAAACGAAAAAAATCCCAGCAAAAACATGAAATGTAAAAAGGAGCCATGTCTATCTATGCAATCTTTCTATCGTAAAAAGTTTTCAGATCACATTCAAGCCAAGCCTTTAACTTATTTTGTAATTTAAATCAACATTCAGTTAATGTATCAATAGTTATCTTTATTTGATAATTATTATTATAGTGGCTTGGCAATGAGCACTAGAGTAATAATCAGCGACTAATTGGATTTAATGGGTACCATCGACCACACCGTTGCATACTTAAAAACACTATATGCTTGCCGTCTGTGTTTGCTTAAAGCTTGGCTGGGGCACTGCCGTGCCCCCAGATAATTATGTATGTGTTAAAATCTGATTAAATAAATATTTATTAAAAAAAATGCTCTCTGACTGTCGTAAAACAATTAATTGTTTACCAATAAGCATAGTGCATCAGTACTAATACTGGTATTTATTAAGTCATTATTATATCTACCGTATCTATATTACAATTACTTTCTAATAAGGCACATAACGCATTACAGATTTTATTCTGTATGACAGCATATTTATCAAGAGCCAATCTATTGTCCGCCTTATCACCGCTTGAGTGATCGGGACTCTGGGTATGGCAAATCAATCTTCTTATGCAAGCATCCGATACGCAATGTATTTGACAAAAACGTTCTACCATCTGTTGCTAATGTACTGATGAAATAATATAGCTGAAAAGCTTGGTACACTTGGAAGTTGGTACGCATAGATTTTTAATCAGATTGCTTCTTTATCACCACTAATTGAAATTTATCGAGATTAAAATGCTCTCGAAGTTGTCACTTGGAAGAACTCCAGTGGAACCATTTGCTGGTTGCTATTTTTGTACCTTAAATGTCATTTTTATCATAGGTTATTAGGCTCACGTGTGAAGCAGCAACAATGACAGACTGTCACTGTGTGCGCGCAGTAAATGTGATATTCAAAGTTTATCAATTTCCAAAGAAGAGCTTTCATGCAATTTTCGCACACAACTTGCACAGATATGCCTGTTTTTTATAAAACACAGTTAAAGTGTGTGTGTAGAGATCCCGTCGAAGGACTTATCTTAGCGACTAAATTCCCTTGGGATTTCCTTGGAAGTTGCGAGCAACATCTCAATTGTAAGCTAATAAATTCCTATTTACATAGAAGCTAACGCAATATATTGTGGTCACATCCGCGTACAACGTCCGCGGGAAACGCAGATTGATTCGTTTCCCTGCCTCGTCTCCGCTACTCTGTTACAGTGAAAGTATCATAAATCCGATATAGTTTTTGTCTAGGTTTTAGTCTAGGCTTTGTTATAACAAAGCCTAGACTAAAACCTACACAAAAACTATATCGGATTTATGATACTTTCACTGTAACAGAGTAGCGGAGACGAGGCAGGGAAACTATATCGGATACCTAACCTAACCGCATTTCTAGATTTGGCTCGTCGACTCTAGGTAAGTCACATAGAAAGAACTACCTTTTTTTGCATTGATTTGTCAGCGTAAACTATTAGATATTTGGTGTCACACTTACCTATTTGGTAGGATTAAAAAAAAAAATCTTCATTAGTAGATACTTACATTATGAGAGATACACGTGTGCGAATGTTCTGTTTGTGATGTTTCTGGCTCTAAAAATTTGGCCTGGGCGTGGTTCTATCTGTTAAGTATAATATAACATTATGAAATGAAATGAAATGAAATAGTTTATTAAATCAAGTTACATAGACTCACTTGTTAGTAAAGGCTTATAAATTATGTTAGTAACATTATCTTATATGCTTATGCTTCTAATTAATTCAATTGAATAATAATAATAATCAGTCTTTAAATATAGTGTTTAACAATCGAAAATTCTTATGAAACAATAAATCGCATGTGATTTTAAGGGAAATGAATCCGAAAGCCTTCTCAAATTTTTTAAATTCCAATTGAGACTATATTTTTAGTACTTACGTTTCATAATCTTCTCAAGCCCTAGATCTAGTTTAGTATGTACCATCGAAGAAATTGATTCTTAGGCGGTGGATGGACCTACGACGTTTGGTAGGATAATGTCAATTCAATGATAGCTGTGATCTTTCGGCTGGGTTTGACAGAACGCGACCAATTTAGGGCCTGTCCACATCTTCACGTCACGACGTCGTCAACGTGGAACGGTGCGGTAACGTGGCACGGTACGTTGACGTGACGTGCAAATGTACGTTAACGTAACGTAAAATGCACGTCACGATATGGCAACATTGTACGTCGCCATGCCTTGTAAAACTGCTACATTCTTCACTACTTATCTAGATTGGACCGCACAATACGTATTCTGCTTTTGCTATTTTTAAAAACGGAGAAAAGGAACAAAAAAGACGTGAATTTTTACGTTACGTTGACGTAAATTTGCACGTCACGTCAACGTCCGTGCCACGATACAGCACCGTTCCACATTGACGACGTCGTGACGTGGAGATGTGGACAGGCCCTAAACGTAGGTCCGACAGCTGCCTATGAATCAACTTCTCTGATAGTACCTAGATCTTAGCTAAGTCTGTATCTAGATCTAGTTTAGTCTGTACCTAGATCTAGCTTAGTCCGTACCTAGATGTAGCTTATTCGACTATACCTAGATCTAGTTTAGTCTGTACCTAGATCTAGCTTAGTTCGTACCTAGATGTAGCTTAGTCGACTGTATCTAGATCTAGTTTAGTCTGTACCTAGATCTAGCTTAGTCCGTACCTAGATGTAGCTTAGTCGACTATACCTAGATCTAGTTTAGTCTGTACCTAGATCTAGCTTAGTTCGTACCTAGATGTAGCTTAGTCAACTGTACCTAGATCTAGTTTAGTCTGTACCTAGATCTAGCTTAGTCCGTACCTAGATGTAGCTTAGTCTGTACCTTGTTCTATGTCGTCGGCGTGTCCGTCTGTTGTTTGATTTAGATGTCCCTAATACTTCCTCTAGCGTCTTGGCCCACGATCGCTCGACACACCACCTACATCATAAACTGAACGTGACCAGCTTTATCTGACTGTGATATTCATTATCATCATCGACATTACGAGGAACATAAATTATAGTAACTAGCGGACAAAACAGACGTTGCATCCTGTACACACATTTTTGGAATAAGAAGTTTGGACTATAGAATCAAATGGAAATTATTTACTTGACTATGAATTGTAAAACTAAAAAAATATCGGACTCATTTATACACACAAGAAAAATGACATTAAAATCGGTCCAACGATAAAGGTTTCACTATGTACTAAGACACGAACAGAAGATAAATAATGATGATCACCATACATATTATATATGAGAACTGAAAGAAGAGCATATTAATAAAATATACAGCCTTAGTTGCGATGGATCAAAACCGCGTAGTTCGCAAAAAGTCTAAACATTAATTTTCCTAAAATAAATTCAAGCAACTCTGTTTATAATAGAATTCTACGTGCTAGACAGGCAAACTATTCATTTCTAAAACTAAATACTATTACTGCAATTTAAACAACCAACTCATGTCGCTTACATCTATCAAAACAATTTTCACGCTTGTACTCCCAGCGGACATAATAAGCTGAATGATACTCCGCTACAAGTGTTCCCGACTGTACCTATTCCAGGTTTCGCACTGCACGCGATAGTACCGGCTAGTTACTAGACTCTGAGATCTCTAAGGCTCTCTACGCATTGCGACATAACGCGCCGAGTAATGCATTTTTAAATCAGTTATTTAAATTTGGAACAGACTGCTCGATAGCAGCAAATCTGCCAGTGTTTATCTTCAGGTATCCATACTAATATTGTAAATGTGTCTGTCTGTCACCTCTCACGCCCAAACCGCTGGACCGATTTTGCTGAAATTTGATATGGAAATACTTAGAGTCCCGGAAAGGGACATAGGATACTTTTTATCCCGGAGAAATGTATGGTTCCCGCGCAATAAAAGAATTTTGGCGCAACGCAATTGCGGGCATTATCTAGTACTAAATAAGTTCGTTTTTAATTGACTCAAATAAAAATACACCGCAACGTCTCGTGAAGTTCTAATGTAAGCTGACCCTAAGTTGGTGAACGCGACAGTACCGGCTAATACCTCTAAGTGTTTGCTCCGGCATGCAAAAATTACTGCGTCTGCGCACGGATAAAATGTAAATTAAAAGCGGACATCGCGGTGCGGTGAACGAAAGTTAAGCTGTGTGCACACAGCATACTCCTAAACATTGAAATTAGTTTAAGGCGGGCTGAAACCCCATTTTGTTATTTCTTGATACCTGACTTACCTAGTTCCAATATAATAACGAAATGTAAAAAAATATGAGATATAGAGCACAATATTTAAAAGGGTTTAAATCAAAAACATTTTAATAAAAAATAATAATTTCGCTGTAATTAATTTACAAACTCACCGACAAAACTCTTTGTCATCGAAATATAAGTATTAACAAGAATAACTTATATTTTATTTTAATAAATTGTCAATGAATCTATTTTAAAAAGGTCTGAAACGAATAATCTTTTTTATTAATATTTATTTCGAAAGATATTTAAAAAAAACACACGAAAAATAAAATAGAGAAGATCCGCCCGTCGTAACTTACAATTTTATGCGAAGCTAAAATGAATCTTATTGCGATGTGTACACGCTTGGCATTCGCCTTCGCAAGGTTATCGTTTTGGAATTGAGGTAAGTGCTCGCCTTAAAAAATTAACTCCCGCTTTTTTACACCAGATATAGCAAAACAATACGAAACTTTCAAGGCGGGTTTGTGCCACTGGGGACACACACAAAGGGACATACTTTCCCTAAAGTATTGAAACTCAGTTTTGTTACACCAATGAATATTTTGAATTGTAACTAGGCCCAACTATACATATTAAAATAGAGACTGTTAATATGTAATGCTAAGTACTCACATACGGTTTTACTCTATCGAGCAATAACGTAGAGTAAAATCCACGGCTTGGGCTTTTTAATTCCGTCCAGCCGGCTAGATGCCATGCCATGCCATGTTTTGCGGTCCACACGATAATTTTTACTCGATTTGGAGTAAAACGGTCGAGTAATACTGATACAGAGTACTGACCATAAACTTATATTCCAAATGGTAATACGCTATTATATAATTCATTTAAAACAGGCCTACTATTCATTTTTAGCGTTCCGTATCCAAAGGTTAAAAACGGGACCCTATTACTAAGACTTCGATGTCTGTCCGACTGTCTGTCTCCAGGCTGTATCTAAAGAACCGTTATAGCTAGACTTCTGAAATTTTCACAGATTGTGTATATCTGTTACCGCTATAATAACAAATACTAAAAACAAAATAAATTAAATATTAAATATTTCCCATACAACAAACGTGTTTTTTTTTTGCATTTTTTTACTCGATCTCAATAATGACAATAGGTAGGCACTTGAAATGTTCACAAAATACTCAATTGTATTTATAATTTAATAATTAATAATAAAATTAAAATAAATTAAATAATTAAGGGGGCTCCCATACAAAAAACACAATTTTTGCATATTTTTGCTCTATTATGGTACGGAACCCTTCGTGCGCGAGTCAGACCCGCACTTGGCCGATTTTTATAATTAAAACTCATCATACAATCTACATAATATAATATAAGTGTCGCCTCCTCTATTTTCTCTTCCTATTAGAAATCGTACCCTTTTCACCCAAACTCCTTTTTACTCTACCATGTACCTCTACCCCAACTCCCAAAACAACTACAAAATTTAAATATTGACACTCATTACGACAACTTAAATTTACGAACATTTAAATTCTAAATCCAGTGTGCCCCACCCCTACAATAGCATGCGCTTCGGTACATACAATCGTAACAATACATCAGCTACATTAGCACGAGAGGTGTCGCCCGTCCGCTTGACCCGTCTAATGAAGGCGATACGGCGTTTGACGTACAAATATCGTTTATCTGATCCATGTTCGTCCTATCTGGTCATTTTATTGCATATTAATTGCATTGCTATTGCTGAGCCTGTAGCCAAGACGTTTTTTTTAGGCATCCATTATACGCGCATGCAAGCGTCAGTCACTACCGTCAGTCATAAATTATGTTTGACTGATAGTGACTGATGGACTGACGAATGGTATTAGACGGTCACTCAATTCTCTTCAGTTTTATGTCAGTCAAAGCCAAAATTTTCAAAGGTACACGTTTCTAATTTTTTTTCCAATTTTGTCAGATGTGACAAAACTCACTCAAAAGTCATGATCGATGGTTGCATGACAAAAAACTAAAATATCCAGATAACGGTCAATTAATTTCATACAACTATCAGTCACTGCATTACACGTAGTCATGACTGTGGTAAAACTGACAGCAAAACCTACCGTGTAATGGATGCCTCATAGAATCGCCAATTAAGGGTTAATTCAGACCGCAACGCGACGCGTCGAGGCATTTCTGTACTGAATTAACAGACTTCAATTGCGTGAGACGTCTTGCAAATCTGTCAAATCCATACAAATTTAGAAATGCATCTACGCGTCGCGTTGCGGTCTGAATTGACCCTAAGTAGGTTCTTCCTGCGGCTTTGCGCGCGAACTTTGATTTTACTGTTAGGGGTGAATTTTTGAATATCCATTCATAATACATGAAGTACTTTGTTAAATTAATACATTTATAGCTAAATTTCAAGTTTTAAGTGTTTTGTAAGACCGATGACGTGACCTTTCAAAACGCACGGGCGTTTTGTTTTAACTATCTTTCCTATTTTGGTTTGATTTTTTACACAAGATCACCTAAGTTATATGACTCAAAATAGTTTTTAAGCTTAAACATAGAATAGCTAGGTTGCTCATCAATAGATGTATAATAAAAACTATAGATACTTAATTTTGGGCATTGATATCTCTTTAACCACGCGATGATAGACGACTAGTTTATAATATAACAGCAACGTTTGTAATTGAATTAAATTAATCTAAAAATAATTGAATGATTGACCCTTGTCTAAACATTAACATGACTATTTCATTACAATTAATCATATTTTATTGGCCAAACGAGCACGCAATTAATTTCGTAATCGAAACAATTAAATACCGTACCGTAGTTTGCTTCTCCACTATGTAATTTGGGAAGACTATACTTAAATGTACATTACTCAATATAGGCCTAAATAAACACGGAACATAATGTATACTATTATCGAATTCTTCGGGATGCGCTTTTCGATTCACAATTATGTACTTACGATAAATTATGCGTTTCATATAAAACGATACAATCGCGTATTACAACATTACCATCTCATTGCAAATTCAACCTTGTCTGTTTATGTTAGGGTATATTTTTTCCTTATTACGAATTCGTGTTACGATGTACCATAGTGTTGTGCTCCCATTTGATTATTCCGCAAGATATGTGGTGGCTGCATGCAAAATACTTCCCTCTAAGATATGAGGACTGTCCGTGGACGTTTATAGCGAGCCACACACGACGCCATTACTGGTGACAACTCCAGATGCTGAACATAATTGAACATACAGAATAGGGTCGCAGGTTCAAATACAACTAACCTATATAAACAAAATATAAATACTAGGAACTGTAGTGAAGAAATAAGTGAGTTGATGAAAACAATCAGCTTAGAAGTGTTACATATCATGACTGTCATTTTTTAATTAAAAAAAGATAGTAAATAAAAAAAAAAAAACATAGACGTGTCAAATAATATCATAGGCAGACTGCGGACCTGCCTAATTTGGTCGAGTACACTTAACATTGACTTGACGTAACCCGAGTCCCGACCAAATTAGATCGCCAATTGATGGGTAATTACCAGAAACATGACTTTACAATAACCGTCAAGAAATTCGGTAACATTTCGAATCATGACTCCTAATTTACCCAAATATAGTCAGGGACCACCCGTGACCTCGGGACACCCACACCCATCACGAGTCCATAATCAGAACATCTTAATTACGAGCGTGTTCCTTCAAATTTCTACCTTAAACGGCAGTAAAGCATCTAAGTAGGTAAGATTACTCTCCCGGTAAAGTTATGTCACGAACTGACACTTCTGTTCTGATCTGTGATCAACACGTGCCTCTTGGACTAGATTTTGAAATTTAAAAACGTCTTACTTAGGCTGCGTTTCCACCAGAGATGTGTTGCGAGGAACGTGTTTTGGAGGACCAATAGAATCGCTTCATTGACGTGACCTCGCACAGCGCAGCGATTCTATTGGATCTTAAAAACACATTGCTCGCAACACATCTCTGGTGGAAACGCAGCCTTATACTCAGTTTGAGGGGTCTTTAACTCGAGTTTATCGGTTTAATAGTGCTTTTGATTAGTTGACGGTCAAAATAATCCTACCAATGAACGAAAAGAACCAAACCAATATAACATTGAATACATAAGCTCATGTCAGAATATATTTTAGCTTCCATGGGCATGAGTTCAAATGACTCTTGCCCAGCTTACGACATAAAAAGTTTTTATGAACAACATAAAAAGTTCGAAAAATTTGTTTGTGCTTACATTTATTGGGCAAAAAAACCATAGAAGATTGCCAAGAAAAAATTAAAATTAAGCTATGCTATCTTGATACTTGACGCACGAATATTTACCCAACAACACAAAATGTTGCACATTTTTCTTTTATATTTGAGTTTTGATGTTATGTTTCCTCATCTGTGTATCCACAATAAATACATTCCATGAAAGGCAAAGAGAGTAATGGACGTATAAGTCGATAACGCCGATATCTCACAAGTTAGAATCATCACATTATTCAATGGCGCGGATTCGCACTCGATACGGGATCTACCGTGCTGGCCTAAGGCTGTTTCCCCTTCAACATCGTTTACGCGATTAAACGATGCTTCTTATCCTTCAAGTTCTTTTCAACGCTGAGTATTTATGTTTTACTAGATAACGCCCGCAATTTCGTTGCGTACATTTTTCCGGGACAAAAAGTATATTATGTCCTTTTCCGGGACTCAAAGTATATCCAAGCCAAATTTCAGCAAAGTCGGTTCAGCGGTTTGGGCGTAAAGAGGAAACAAACCGACAGACAGACAACTAAAAACTTGCTAAAACTTTGTTTTGTGGAAATTTTAGTATATTTTTTCGAGATACGATCCTTTGTCGATACCCAAAGTTTCAATGCAGTCCGTACGTAATTTCACCAAAATCAGTTCCGCTGAACTGATTTGAGCGACTTGGCTGATAAACAGACACAACTTCTCACTTATGGCATAAGACGTATGAATGTTTTTGGTTATAAGTGTATTTAATAGAAAGACAACAAGAATCTTCTTTAGCCATAATAATATATATTAACACAACATAAATACAGTATGTTATGTCTCTCGTACTTCTATCAATATGGTACTGTACACTATATTTTCCATCTTAAATAGCTAAAAAACGACGTCTTCGACGAATCGAGTGCTGGAAAATCCTACACGTTTCTTAAAACCCTAAAAAACAGATCCGGCTCACCTAAAACTGATCCGAACTAATAAAATTAAAGGGCGAAAACGTAATTAATTGATCAATTATGTGCTTAGGCCATATAAAGTATACATTGACATTACTAGGTCTTATATGCAACAAATTGTACATGTCGAAATGATGAATCAATAGAATTTAGCACACTTTGATGATTTTCCGTTGAGTGATAAATTGCTCATAATTACCGGATATGTGGACATTCGTCATAGAGCGTCTCTCATCAAACCGGCAACAGTAATCTGCAGTATGCCAGTATGCAAACGATCTTGATACTTGACGCGCGAAAATTTTAATTAGTTTCTTCCAATCTTCACTTACGGAAGGTAGTTGTAGTTCTAACTTGAATTAATGCAAAATGCAACATTTTGAAAGAAAATTGTAGACTGTCATATAATAAGTAAATAAGCACTGAGAATTTATGATCAATTATATGATCGGTCTCATTACTAACGAAGAATGCAAAGAGACAGGACTAAATTAACTATGTTGCAGTCCTTATTTATCATATGAATTATCCAACGTTTACTATCTTATTTTTCGTTTATTATTAAGGTCAGTAATGACAGTTTCATACATTTAATACATTAATTAATAAATAAAGAATAAAAATGCAATTTATTTAGATGTGTGAGACATCAGAAAACAACCAAAATACATTCGAAACTCTGTCCTGACAGCAGTTAGGGTGTAAAAGGTATAAGTGATATAATGATGTTTAAAATACACTATAAGGTAACGACGGCCCGGTATGGTCACCTCACGCGCCGATAGCTGCTAGGTGCTCCTGACACTGACTAGTCTTGAAACTGGTCACATTTTTGGACAATCACAAAAAAAAAATGTTAAAAATAATCTTTTAATAATCTTAAAATATTTTAGAGTTTATTATGCCTGCCATCCTACTTGACTGTTGGTCGGTAGAATACGCTAATTGCTAAACATAATTTGTAAGAGATAGCTTAAACATATCGCTTAAACATAATATGAGAGAGATAGAATATAGAAGAAATATATTAATTTTTCATATCTATTTAATAGATTTTATAATATTATATTAAATATAAAAAATTACCTTACTTATTTTAAGCCTTTTAAACTAGCGTCAATATTTAATAATATTATATTTTAATTTGACTATCTATTTACTTTCACCTGTTATCCGAAGTCCGAACATGCCTTCTATTCCTTTATTCTCCTTAAATATGTTTTATAGACCTATGCTGATATTAAATAGGTGGTAAACAAATAAACCTTACCGTATTTTTAATAAAAAATACCCTTTACCATCCTCTACCTTATAAAAACAATAAACATCAAATCCTTGCGGGCGCGCTAAATATGGCCGGTGTGATTGCGGCCTGCTACAGATAAGGCAAATAGCTCATACAATTGTTAGAATAGCCGCTTTTGTTGAGGAAGCGGTATCTAATGGCTTAGCCACTGGCTAGACTTACATGGTGTAGATTACTGTGCCCAGCCGTTATCGGCTATTCTCCGTACTCCACTTTAAATTAGTATTTAAATATAGTCATTTTACAAGTGCTTAGTGGTCACGGAATATCCTACAATTCGTGAAGGAAGGTTCTATTATTACTCAGTCACTTTATGAGCGAAGAAATATATACGAAATCAAAACTTACTACATATTTAATCTCTTGATGAAATTGAGGACTAAGTATAAGGCATATGGTAGGATGGACTATTTTAGCTGCTGGAAAAAGTAGGAAAAAGTATTTCTGCGGGCACGTCACTGTTAATAAAATTCATAGTTTTGTTCATAATATTGTATTTTGTATATCTTTCTGAAATAATGACAATTATTAATTTCATTTACCATACATAGAACATAGCCCTTTCGGAGATCTAGTACTTTTCCTATTTGAAATTCTTGCTAAACACATTAACATTTTCAAGATTTTATCTTCTCGTGCTTAATTATTTAAATAAATTAAGCCACTTAATAAATACAAATTGCAAATACAGAAAACAGCAGGTGGTATTGCATTTACATTCAAATGCCGCTTAATACGGTTTGAATATTCCGTTCTTCTTTCAATTAAAATCAGGAATCGATTCAAGAATAATATTTAAAACATTATTTTTCAATTATAAAACAATTTTGTAGTTAAGTGTCCAACTAATAGGTATAGTATATTTCAGGATATCTAGCTCTAAATTGATAAGTATAAGCCTAGTATAAGCTTTTATTAATGAAAACAAGAGCCATACTAAACATAAAAAATCATCGCAAACCATTAAGCAAGTGAAATTTATTTATAATAGCAGCAGTAAATTTATTTCTTCGGTATTCTTCGCTACAATAAAATTATATTCCTGTGATAAAAATTTACTTTCAGATCTCAGTAGCACCTAGCAAGTAACCATTTAATGTAACTTAAAATTAGTCTTAATCCCAAAGTTCTATAGAACTTGAACTAGAATTGTATACAATTTCCTTTGTCTACGTTTTAATTATACATAATTTGTATCTTAAATTAAAAATCTATCTGCGATCAGGAGCTAAACGCGAGGTCAGGCGACGTCACGATCTTGACCACGGCTGTACCATTTTGGATGCGGTTGTATCGCCCATAAAACTGTCTGTGATAACCAAAACGGTGTGCTAATGGGGACACAAGTTCTGTCACCATGTAGCCGGCCCTGTAATTACTGTTACACCACTGGTAATGTGATAGGCTGATAAATAAAGTTAGGAAGATAAAATAGGTATTTACCTCAAGCTGAACATTGATAAATTTCAAGTTTTTAGGATATTAATTCCAATCAATAAAAAAATATCTTCAATATGGCCAGGCTGGCCAGTAATCTATCCACACTTTTATTTTTAGGATGACTTTTTATTGGCCAAATTTTATTTATTTAAAAGTCCTATCTTGCATAGAATCTGTATACATGGAGAGAAAATAACATAGAAAATGAATTACATCATCACTAAATAATATTTCAAATGTATTAATCCATCCAATCCAAAATCAAAAAGTTATACTATAATATCATAGAGCATAGCTACAGTTCCCTCAAAATGTACCAACTCCTCGTCTTTTTTAACTGAATATCTTGGTATTTTTATAATAAATTATAAAGTATTAAGACTCGTATTCGTATTTGTGCACAAATTAGTGTCGAATCTGTGCATCACACATGGCCGGGGGTCGGCGCTCTCACGATTGTCGCCACAATGCGATAAGAACAATATTAGGTTTTGAACAACTATCGAGATCCACGAGTCCAATAATTTCCTTCGCAATAAACTTTATACATAATATAAAGATACTTAGTAGAATCAGGTCGTGTTCTCTAAAAACTAACTCGCGAAACAAAGATACGCACGCGCGATGTGATACTACGTATTATTCTGCTCTCTAAAGCAGCGGTTCTCAATATTTTTCGGTGGCGGAACTCTTTTAAGAAGTGACATTTCTGACGGACACTCAAAAAATAATATTTTGTCTTTGAATGAATTGTCTCCATGCTGGTGTCTGATGACATTTCTAAAAACAATATATGTATCGCTCAAGGCTACAATGCACTAGGACTCTGCGGATCACACTTTGCGAATTTCTGCTCTAAAGTTATCTGAAATCACACTTGTATCGATCCAGGCGGTTTAGTCTGGAGAAGATCTACTGGATGTCATATTTTATACTGTGCTTATCGATTCTCTTATTAAATTTAACTCGAAAATATCGATTATGAATGTCATCGCCCAAACTTATGTGGGAGCACGCTGATTTTATCAACAAAATATTGAATTGTGATCAATAAAACTTAGTATTATCTTTTAAGTACTGCACAGGTGGAATAAATCTATAATACATTAAATTCTAGTTTTAAATTAAGAATCGGGCAACATCTTATTTTCATACACAAAATAATGTTTATGGTAAAACATGGTTTATCTAGTTTATTTGTGGCATTATGAAAGTAAACATTTTGCCATTCCTTAACACTTTTTTATGTTTTTTAATTGTAATCTCTATACCAAATTTAATCAGAAACATAACAGACAGATATAAATGGATATTACAAAGTTTATAGTAAAATGTAACATAACAATATTTTATGAAATATTAAAAATTACACTTTTTAATATTTAGGATTTTGCAACAGAAAACAAACCCCAGGCGATATAATTATTGAAGTATACATAAATCATAATCAAAGTCTAAGTTGAGCCACTTCGACGCAAATTCTATTTCTAGACAATTATTTTTAAACACTAACGCCCGTTCGAACCAATCTCTGTTAAAGCTAACCATGGGCTACCTTTCACGTTCTCTCTCTAATTCTTCTTATAAATGAAAAAGAAAACATGATGTTTAGCCCAGGATTAAACTTAACCCACACTGGTGCAAGTGGAAACATAGGTGTCATAAAACCAATTTGCCCAGAGGGTTACTAAAAATTTGTATGAATTATGATGTCTAGATGTAATGAAAATAAATTATTTATTAAACAACATGCAATTATTTCTATCCATAATCAGACAGGTAGTACAGTGTTTTTGGGCATTGACAAATCTGACGTAGAAAAACAACTTTCTGGTTAGTCTTTAGGAGTGCTGGCAGAAATTAAAACAGAAACAGAGGGGGATATTTCATACTACAGCGCTGCTTTGGACTAGATAACGTCTGCAACTCCGTTGAGTCGAAATCCGTTTATCGCCCGGGAACCGTACATTTTTCAGAATAAAAACTATCCAATCAAATTTTGACGACCTCTGTGGCTCAGTTGGTGAGCGAGTTGGTAGCTCAAGCCGGGGGTCGCGGGTTCGAATCCCGCCGACGGAACAAAAAGTTTTCAATGTTCCCGGGTCTTGGATGTGTATTACATATAATATGTATAATATAATAAAAATCTTAAATAAATATTTTAAAACATATTTTTAGTTTTAAGCTAGTTTCTTAACTTCATTTTGTAATCAATATGTTTCCGTTGTCTGGTACCCGTAACACAAGTCCTTCAGGTAGTTACCACCGGGCCAGCCTGACGTGGTGTGAAGCGTCCATAGATATACCTATATTATATAGATATGGATTGAAGAAATTACACCTGCTAGCAGGAATTTGTGAATCTTCAAGCTTGGTCCTGTATAGTTAGGGCATGTAGAGTTAGAATCACATAAGATCTGATTGATGAACTTTTTTAAAAAAAATGTCGCTACCCGTGTTTTAAATTATCTCCTGAAACGGCTGAATTTTTTTAGATGAACTGTGATAACAGTTCATCTAAAACAGTTCAGCCGTTTCAGCTCGAAGAGGTGACAGACAGGCAGACACACTTTCGTATTTATAACGTAATGTGGATGTATTTGTCCTGTGCTAATTATCCAAAAGGCTGTAAAAACTTATTAAAGTCATAAAAGAAGATACAAAAATTAAAAAATGACACCAGCATTACAAGTTACAATAAAAGTAAGTATTTAATAAAATTTTAATGCTGCACAAACGGCTACCTATAGCTTTTAAGTTTTAACACTCGGAAAAGCAATAAAATTAATCTTTGACTTGTTTACAATATTTGTCAGTTCAAATTCAAAAGAAGCGTGCTGACTTATTAAGATAGTCTAACCATTTACTAGTTAATTTATTATCATCGTACGCAGTTGTCGAATTTTCAATAAGAGAAATCGCCTCCCTGGTTCAGTGGTTTGAAACGTGGCTCTTGTCTCGGAGGTCGTAGGTTCGATTCCCGCGTTGGAAACATATTATTTCCAAGTTTGGTTAGGACAATGCTGACTGACCATCTGATTGTCTGACAAGTAAGTTGATCCATGCGTCGGATAGGCTACTTGTACTAATCGTACTAACTCTGCAAACGTTGTGCCACACACGTAATTTCAGGTAAGAAAAATAGACGTTTGCCGATTCTCAGATTTACAGAATAAGCATACAAAATTTCATAACAATCAGTCCAGCCATTTCGTGTCGTGGTCTTTGGCAACAAATACTACGCCTGATACGTGTCGCCTAGTGTGCACTCGGCTTAAACCAGATAAAAAACTTTTTGTACGCAGGTGAGAACAGACTGAGAATCATTGTAATTAATCATTCCTCATTAATAACCTATCGCTACAAGGAGGCATATTTTAAAAGAAGAATAAGAAGGAGAACCTGTCGCTATTAATGTGGCTGAAACCACTAACCTGTTTGCATTTGTATTGGTATATTCAGCAAACAGAACATACACAATACACATATTTGTAACTTCTTTTCTCTTTGTAGAAGACTTGTACAAGACCAGAAAAAATGGTAGCTCCAATACCATATGCAATAAAACTTAAATTTAAAATTGAGTGGACTGTATTAGAGGAAATAGAAAGGAGGGAAAGAGCAGTTAACTAACCCCAGCTTTGGTTCTGTAGATCGCTTCGAGGGCCCTCGTTTCTTCTTTGCTTGACACAGATTTTTCACCTTGGCTTATTTAAATACTTCTATAGGTTATCGCGCATAGTAAAATGACAATTCGTTAATTTTCATTGTTTGTGATTCCTGATTGCTTTAGTTCCCGGCTTTCCAGGTGAGTATTTGCACTTTTTTACTAAGAATGCAATGTCTCTCTAGCGAGGATGATTATAATAATCGAATCACCGTTTGTTTACAATGGATCACTTCGTAATATTAAAGTTTGAAATTTAAGGGTACTTGCAATATTTTTACGGTGGCATAATATTGTTTTTTTTTGTTGTCCTGAAAGCAGATCATTGTAGCCCAGATGTCACTGCGACCCTTGAAAATCTATTGTGACTGGTGGCATAGTAGTTTATTCATAATTAAATCATTTTCTTGTTATGCAATAGGGATGATGACAAGATCAAAGATTAGCAGATTTTTTTAAATAAAATATTAAATAAGGATATAACGGTAAAAAATAAGTATTTCCAAAATTTCAGCTTGATAACTTTTGTATTTTTTTTTGTTATGAGCCTTCAAACTAAAGGTACGCTTATACGGGCAACTAAAATTGCTCAATTCCAGTCAATTCTCGTCAACTATGACGTCACGACGGCATCCAGCAATTTGCGGCAACAAGCAGCAACAAGCAGCAATATTGCACAATACAATTGCCTGGAATTTTCAAGACCATCGGATATACGTCAATTCGTATCTGCGACATTGAGCGATATCCCTTCTTTATACACGAAATACAGTCCACAATAATTTAAATTAATTCACAAATGGTATTAGAGCTACCATTTTTTCTGGAGCAATTAGAAGCAATATCGCCGAAATAATTGCCGCAATTTATTGAAATTGCTCCATATTGCTCCACTAATTGTTCCATTAGACAGATAACTCGATTTTATTTTGACATAAATTTACTAAATATTTATTTACCATTCGATAACTAATGCAAATAAATGCAACTTTTGTTATGAAACCACTTTCATAAACGCAATATTTAATATACCTATCGAACAAAGTTCTCCCGCGATGCCTACGGTGACGTCATTATTAAGTAGCAGATTGTATGGAGCATTTCGGGCAGGTCTATTTTATGTGATTTTTGAATTGTTCTATCTTGGGAAGTTTTAGTAGCTAACACAGTAATTCTTTCACCGATGTTTCTATAACGGAAAGGTCCTTTAATTACCATCAAGAAAAAAAATTGTCATAATGCCTATTACTTTTACATCGAATTAATGCTAAAGTACCATGAAATAAAAACATTATAAATACAGCGTTTTGTAAATACACGGCTTAAGCAAATTGAGCAACTAAAATTACTAAATGTACTTATTTTTATTATATTTGTTAAAATTTTTATAACTTAATAAGTTTTCATACGCACTTACGTTTTACGACCAACTTTACGATATTTTTACGGATTTTTTCAATCGGCGTACACATAAAAAGTAACATTATATTAACAAATATTATTTCGGCGGCTAGTGTTCGTATTTTATATTTTGTGTTTATTTTAATGGAATTAAGTACAATATATTTATTTTTAATTTTATTCTACTTAAAACTTTTTAAAACTGGTAAGACAAATAACAATTGCATATTATAATTTGGAATGGCTTTTAAATGTAGCATATTTTTTTTCCTATTAAAATACACCGTAGAAAACTACAAGTTACCCTCATTTTTGTTCGCTCAGAACTGTATCTACATTTAGATCTACAGATTAACTGTACAGATGGTGAGGAAACTGTGCATATTTATATTGTTTTATTCCAAAAACTCAAAATATCACCTTATTATATTAAACACTAGATGACGCCTGCAACTCCGTTACGCCAAAAGCTGTTTATCGCGTGGAAACCGTACATTTTTCCGGGAAACTATCCAATATCCTTCCCAGGGACTCCAAGTATCTCCATGCCATATTTCACCAAAATCGGTTCAGCGGTTTGAGCGTGAAGAGGTAACAGACAGACAGACAGACGGACAGACAGTCTGCAGACAGTCACACTTTCGACTTTATAATATTAGTATGGATTTATAACATTAGTATATGGATATAGAAGTATGGATTATTTTAATTTAAAATTATAACATTAAGACTGATTAAGATTATTTAGATAATTTCATAGAAAATTTGCCAAAATATTATGATGATATCGAAGTGGAATTTAATATCGAAGCAGAAGGCGGTCCTGGAACTACTACAACTAAAGTTTTAAAGACATCTACTGATGCATGTGAGTATAAAGGTGCAAGTTGGAAGCCGACTACATGAAGTTGCAGCAGACGACGTGACACGATAAACTATCAAAATACAAAATTACTTCTTTTCAAAACACTTCTTCTTAAATAATAAAACCAGTCAAGTGCGAATCGGACCACATTTTTTTTAGTTCCGAAGTTTCGTAACCTTACATCAGACATAACATAATATTATGACTAATTTTAATCGTTAGCTAAACATCCTGTACAACAACAATAAATAATTTGATATGAAATAATATCAATTGGTATAATTTCAATTTGCCACTGTAAATTTAATCACATCTACCACAGCTCACTGCACATATTATTCTAATATATTCAGAACAAAATAGTGCTTCCTCCATCGAGTTTATAGTCCAAGAGCCAACGTCACATTAATGTCGAACCCGCAGCTGTATTTTAGACCCCTCGCTAAGTGCCTTTGAGAAGCTATATTTTATTGTAAACTCATTATTTTGGTGTTTTTTATATGTTATCTGTACCTTCTAATATTATAAAGAGGTGAAGTTTATGAGGGGGTAAACTCTGAATTTACTTAACCGACTAATGGGAAGCCGCGTTGTTTAAATGAGTCCAAATACTATACATTTTTGAAAAAATTTTGAAGTATTTTTTAAATAATTACCTTGAAGTGCAATATCCAAATTGGCCGATAAAAGTAATTCACGTGGGCGAAGGCGTATTATTATCCATTTAATTAATACTGTGATAACTGATATTATTATATTGCTTAAAATATTTTATAATACACTAAAATGGTTCTAAAATCAAATGCCTTATATTTTAATCTAAGAGTAGGTAAGTTAATATTTTACGGTAAGTCAATTAAAATAATACTACTTTAATAATAATTAATATTCTACATATTTTATTATAGATAAAAGAAGGCAAGTAATTAGTGTAGAAGATCTGAGAAGGTTTTTTCAAGAAATAGGTGTTGGAAAACAAATTTTGAGTGAGTCAAAATGTTTCTTGGCATAAGTCATAACATTATACTATATAATAATAGCTACCAGAAACATTAAATTGAAAATGTGAGTTTAAGAAAAGACGGAAATAATCTTAGAATATTGTTAGATTATTTTTTCAATTTAAGATCAATTTGAGTTTTAAATACAGGAGAAGAAAATAGTACTACAACAGTCGCCCCTAAAACAGTCACAACTACAAAGGTCGAGATCGAGAAACAAGCCGAAGGTAAAAAATTTATAGATTAATATGAAAATACATATCATAATTCATAATATACTTGTAATATATTATACTAGGGCAAAGCATTCTCATATTTCGAATGTAGCTTCTATTGAAGACAATATTCAATATTCATACTTCGAGGCACAAGAATCGGAACCTATATTACTTGCTTTTGATTACTATAATATGTAATTATTATTGAATACATTTTTTTAGAATCGGATGATAAGTTGGTTTACATGAAAGACCTTAAAATGGCCATAAAGGATTTAGAGGATAGGCTCATGGGTAAGATATACCATCAATAATCACTAAAAATGACTTAAAAATTGCAATAACTTTCCTTTTCGTTAATATATTTTCTTATTTTAATTTTAGAACGTTTCAATACTTTAAAGTTCAATCTAACGTCGTCAACTAATGAAAAAGGATCTGCAAAAGTATACAACTTAATGGATTTTATAAAAATTGGTACGTTTCACAGATGTATTTACTTAGAAGAACGTGACGTGCTAATAATATTATGTGACGTAATTTTATTTTCATAAAAAAATATAGGCAGGGTAATTTTGTATCTTGCAACAGCAAATCAACAGGCAATTGCCGGCAGATACTGTACATTTATTGACTGCTGCGTTGCTGTCGCAAGATTGTTTATACGTTTATACTAAACTTGGGTTAATATGTTACAATATTTTTCAGGCCGTGGAGATAAATCACCCGATCCTCGCACGGATAACTTAAATTGGTTAAAAATAAAAGTTCCATTCAAAAGCTAAAACTAGTTTAAATACGTCCTAATCCATACTAATATTATAGATGCGAATGTGTGTCTATCTATCTGTTACCTCTTCACAGTTCACACCCAAACCACTGAACCGATTATGCTGAAATTTAGTATGTAGATAGGTACTTTGAGTCCCGGAAAAGGACATAGGATACTTTTTATTTTGAAAAATGTGCCGTTCCCGCGCGATATACAAATGGCACAACGGAGTTACGGGCGTCAGCCAGTAATATATAATTACTCAGCGGGTGGAAATAACCGCTCATACGAAAAGTGTTTAGTTTGAAAAGAAAGTGATCCATATTGCGTATATGGTATACAATTACGATAATATGTATACATTTTTTGCCATTGTCTCTTTAAAAACAGTTTGAAGGACAACGAAAAAACGAATAAGACTAGCATAATATTATTATATACTCAGTGGTGATATTTTTATTTGTAGGGAATCTGCCAATTAACTAATATAATTTTAAGGCTTGTTTAAGCAAAAAAAATAATTAAACATTGATTTTCAGCAATCAAAAATGTGTTAATTCAACTGTAATGTAACTTTAGCTATTATACCATGATCCTCGGATTTGCTGCCGATACAAACAATCCATTCATATATTATAAATGCGAATGTGTGTCTGTCTGGTAACTCTTCACGTCCGAGCCCCTGAACCGATTTTATTGAAATTTTGTATGTAGATACTTTGAGTCCCTGGAAAGGGCATAGGATACTTATGTCCCGGAAAAATGTATTCCCGCGTGATAAAAGAATTTAGGCGCAACGGAGTTGCGGGCGTCATCTAGTAAATAAAATAAACGTAATCAATTTGAAACAAAACAGCAATTATTTAAACGCCGACCTCTACCGTTCAAAAATTCGTGGTTATTTATGAGCATGTTAACGTTACCCAAGTCAAATAGTTCAAATGGTTAACATACTACAAATGCGTACTAATTTATAATGCTAAAAAACAATTTGTTTGAGCTAAAAATTGTCTGATATGTGATTGTTACTGCTTCCGTGACTAGGTTTTGGAGATTTTTAATTAACTAACAAGTTGTACATAATAGTTATATATATTTGTTACTTTTTTATAGAACGTTTTACTATTTCTCTTGGTTATAAGATTTCCATACTTAGGCCCACTTCCACCAGGCTGGGTTGAAAGTAACTCGGTTAAGTATTATAAAATGTTATATCATACATCAAATTATCAATAGTGAATCTTAGACAAACAAACAAACGGACTACCTGATGGAAAGCAACTACTCTAATTCATTTAATTTCAGTTAAGTAATAAATATTCGTCTCTCAGTGCGGCAGTAAGTTTTGAAATTCTTGCATAGTTTTTCTAACCTTCATACAGGTGTATGAAAATTAGAATATTATCTATTCCCAGGTCTCATCCCTGTCTATCTTAACATTAAAAACACGAGGAATTTAACATTTTCGCAACAAAGTTATCGATAATTTCTTGACCCCTTTGATCCTCGTATCAAATAATATTTCATGATGCAACTAAAACAAGAAGCCGTTTTGAACTTTAGCTGAACTTTCGCTGTCCAATCTACGGATGCCTGGGTCTAAACTATCTCAATTAGCGGCTAGATGGATGAGTATAATACCAGAAGATTGTAGGGTTAAGCGTTGGCTGGGGGGTTAACTGTTATGGGCCATAGAGGTAATTGTAACACTCGTGTCAGGGTCAACATGGATCGATCGAAGCCTAAATTGGTTGGTTAAAGTTATTGTTGAAGCGTGATCACACTGCTTCAATGTGTTGCGTTACATTTTGGTATTGAGTTGTATGCTATGTAGCTGCGTTGCAACGACGAACGTTGATATCAAGGTGGTGACAGCGCATCACATCACTACTCCTCCCGTTTTCGTGTTCATCGCTCAGGCTTCTTACAGACGAATGGCACTTGCCAGCGGCAGGTACAACTGCAGCCGTAGACGGCAATCGACGACACGAGCCGTCGACGAGAACCGTTCGTCTGTAAGAAGCCTTAGTCAAAACACGACGTGGCAAAAAATGACACTACAGCAGCGACGCAACTCAACGGAGCAATGTGGCTTCCCTCTTATAGGTTATTTTTTAATTGAGAGTTTTTGTTTTAATACATTTTCATATTTCATCAACTAAAATAAAGTTAAAATGACATGTTTTTAAGCAACAATATTATAATATTTGTCCAGTCTGAATGATCATTAACAAGTTACTTTAAAACTATTAGACAATAATAAAATATATTAGAACAACTTCAGAAGATATCATTTCCAGCTTCAAGTATCTACTTCATCTAAATAAATTAAGAAATTACTTTAGTGTACCTACAGATGATATTATAAGTTTTACTAATACGCTTGAATTTAATATTTTGTCTCTGTCAGATAAGCATGCATGCAACGTGTTATAAGACTGGAAACCACCAAAGTGTTTCGTCCGCGCTACACAACAGAGATATACACCAATTTTGTCACTGTCACACGTGCCCCAGCAAATTGCAACAATAATTTACTGTATTTAAACCAACAGTTTGTATTAAAACATTTCGTCATCTAGTTAAGCAATATCAAAATGTCTCCCTAACTTTATTTCTTGGGATAAATTCATAATAGTAGATACGAACTTTACCTATGAAAGTGCCGTATTGCAATTTGCAGTACAGATCTTTTTTTTAAAAAAAGGTACTTTAACTTTTTTCAAACAAAACGGCAGTTTCATAGGTAATGATCAGCTAATTATTATGATGCTAGAGAAACTTAACTTAAAATAAATTAAGCTGGATTATAACGTTATTTTGAAGTACTACAGTCTACATCACATATAAATTGTCTTATTCACTTCCTTTCGCCCCATTTCATACAACAACCAAAATGAAGAATTACTTCGTACATAAAACGGCCTAATAAATCCAGCTCGGTATCAATTTAGCAACAGCAAGTACCAAATCACTTTGTCCGCTCTACACAATTTTGCAACTATCAAAACACGTTGTCCGCGGTAAGCGTGCCGGTGGCGCGCCTACTCGTCGCACGCGCAGCGCAGTTAACGATTTTTCATTACTTAATAGGTTAGAGCGCGCCTTAATACCGCACTGATAAGAGATAAGGCAATTCAGGTGAACGTTAGATTTATTTAGTTTAATTATTTACTACCTGGTTGTGCGTTGGGACAGAGGCTTTATTTGAGACTGTAAAGCGAGGCCATACTGTCCTTTTGTGTTGCGGTGCGGCTGCAGCGACGCATCGACGTTTTAGAAAATATTTTTCTTTACATCATGCTACAATTATACGTTGCGTCGTCAAAGGTGTTTGAAAAGGGCGAAACTAAACGACATGCAGAATTTTCTGACATCGCAACGAACCACAATGCTGAACGCACCGCAATGCGCTGCAAATTGCAATCAATTGAATTATACATACATAGAGGTAAATAGATAATAGCATGGTGTAACTTTTCACCAATAGAAGTTAAAACTTTTTTCATAAAATATATTTAATTTGTTCATAGAAGCAAGATATAAGGCGAAAATTATATAAACCTCGATCTATTGACACCCAAGGAATTGGGACAAAAATCTAGTAAACAGGAAAATGTCGTTGAACTCTTTTGTATGAAATATTTTCTTTTTAAAATATTTACATTAAATATTTTAAAGTAATTATAGAATTTAATTCATTACTCAATTCATTAACATTTCATCATTGCAATTAAAAATTAATCAAAGAACACCAAAAAGTTAGAAGAAACTGAAAAAATATGGTAATTATTAGTCGATTAAAGATGGGTATTGGGTACACATGGCATTGTCATGTTATTGTATCATCAATAAAAATAATCGACCAAGTGCGAGTTGGACTCGCGCACAAAGGGTTCCGTACCGTTATAAATCGAAAGTTGGAAAAAAAATGTTTTTTGTATGGGAGCCCCCCTTAAATATTTATTTAATTTTAATTAGTTTCGCAAAAACATGAATTATGCGTATTGTTGGATATCAAATGGTCTCGTATATCTATGTAAAAAGCAAGGTGATCCATATGTTTTAGTAAAAAGCGAGGCCCAGCTACAGCAATTAAAAAACAAATGACTGATAGTGTGTGTATCTATATATCCAATAGCTATATATGTTATAGTCAAAACTTTTTTTTTATGTAATAAGGGGGCAAACGAGCAAACGGGTCACCTGATGGAAAGCAACTTCCGTCGCCCATGGACACTCGCAGCATCAGAAGAGCTGCAAGTGCGTTGCCGGCCTTTTAAGAGGGAATAGGGTAATAAGGGAGGGTAGGGATGGGAAGGGAAGGGAATAGGGGAGGGTAGGGAAGGGAATAGGGTAGGGGATTGGGCCTCCGGTAAACTCACTCACTCGGCGAAACACAGCGCAAGCGCTGTTTCACGCCGGTTTTCTATGAGAACGTGGTATTTCTCCGGTCGAGCCGGCCCATTCGTGCCGAAGCATGGCTCTCCCACGTATAAATTTTGTGAAAATTGCCATAAGCGGTGTTCTAAGTGTTAAATATTGTATAGCATTAAGTAGATTTTATTGCATTAGTGTACAAATCGTTATATTATATTACTATTATTATAGCTTGCCTACCTTCATACACTTGTACAATTTCACACAAACATATAAATTCCAAAAAGAGCTTCAGACACAGTTTATAAAAATTATTCAGTACACCATGCCTGAAACGCGTAATTTACATGCTGACTATCTTACTTCATTTAAATTGAAATATAATGGATAATATTCAACTGCAAAATGATATAGACAACTCCTCTAAAATTCCATGTAAATTAATTAATAACCCTAAAAATCTCAAACACGAAATTGAAAATCTTAAAATCGATAAAGAACTTAAATTAAACATCATCTCTTTTAATGTCAGAAGCGTTAATAAAAATTTAGACAACTTCCTTATATTTCTTACTAGATTAGATATAGATATAGATATTATCGTCCTATCAAAATGCTGGTGTAATGAGGATTCAGTTCCCCCTGTAATTGATGGATATGCTATGTCTTACACTCAGCGTAGTTTTAATCAAAATGATGGTGTTATCATATACATTCGCAATACCATAAATGCCTCAGTACGAGAAGTGGAACTAGACGAAGCCAACGGTTTAATGGCGAGTATAAGTAATACCACTATAATTAGAGTATACCGCCCCTATGGCTTTAAAAATTTAAACGTTTTCCTAGATTCCCTGGACAAACTTTTAACCTCCACCAAAACATAAAATGTAATACTTACTGGGGACATTAATATTGACACTATTGACAATACAAATAGTAATTGCAGGGATTATTTAGAGATTATAGGCTCCCATGGTTTATACAAAGCCATTGAATACCCGACTCACGGGCGTACTTGCCTAGACGACTTCATGTGTAAACTAGCTCTAGATGCTCAATCCTATGTAATCGAAGCGGACATTACAGATCACTTTCCAATCGTACTGAGCATTTCACACCCTGACAAAGTGACAACTGCAACCTTAAATTCTGCTACTAGAACCAAAATAGACTATGATGCGCTGAAATATGCTATTGCTGAAAAAGATTGGATTCCTTTTCTAGCACTGGATGACCCAAATATTGCAGCAAAAATGCTAACTAAAACTCTTCAAGATCTCGTGATACGACATACTTCTACAACCACCTTTACTAAAAGAAAAATACCCCTAAAGCCCTGGATTACTCCAAGCATCATTAAGTGCCTTAAAATTAGAGATAAGATGCATAAAATATCCAAAAAGTATCCAGACAACGAACATTTAAAACAACAATATTTGAACTACCGTAATGTATGTAATCTGACTGTAAAAAACTTAAAAATAAACTATTATAGAGATAAATTTAATAAAAATACAAACAATTTAAAAGGTACCTGGGAAACTGTAAAAGAATTATGTAATTTAAAAAACACAAGAACAGCTGCTTCCTCCCTGCTAAAACTTGCACCATCTTCAACTGAATCACTTGACCTTGTTAACAATTATTTCACATCTATTGGTGGAAAACTAGCTTCTGACATCTTAACAAAAACTAGAACAAATGAATCCGATCTACTAAATAAGGGATCCCCACCACTGAACGTTAATTCTATGTCATTAACCCCCACAGATTTCAGGGAAATAGATAAGATAATTCTTAATCTTAAAAGTAATAGTGATCCTGGAATAGACACTATATCTACCACAGTCCTGAGGAATTCACATAACATACTATCCAGCCTGATTTCCCACCTCTGCAACCTGAGCTTTATTAATGGTATATTTCCTGATATATTTAAAAAAGCTGTCGTAATCCCAGTCTACAAGGGTGGCGATATTGATTCTGTGTCAAATTATAGGCCTATATCATTACTATCAGTAAAATTATAGAAAAAGCATTTAATACAAGACTCATAAAATTCTTAGATAGTAAAAATCTGTTAGCAACTTCTCAATTTGGCTTTCGATCGGGCAAATGTACTGAGGATGCAGTCTCAAAGCTCTCATAAATAGTTACACAATCTCTTGATAGAGGCCAAATATGTGTAGCCATATTTTTGGACCTCAAAAAAGCGTTCGACACAGTTTCGATACCGCTACTCTTGGCAAAGCTGGAGAAGATGGGCATACGTGGGTTACCGTTAGAATGGCTCCGAGACTATCTATCATTGAGAAGTCAAATTGTAAGAGTGGAGAAAGTCTATAGTTCCGATGCTAAAATAACCTATGGAATACCTCAGGGTAGCAACCTCGGGCCTACTCTTTTCTTGGTTTACGTGAACGAATTATGCAAACTTAATATGGTCAGTGGTAATATCCTCGCATTTGCGGATGATACTGTCTTAATATTTAAAGGATCATCATGGCCGGATGTTGAAAAATATGCAGAGGAAGGTCTCAGAATAGATCAAAACTTACTAACTATTAATATACCTAAAACAAAATATATTTGCTTTAGGATTACTGCTGCTTCGAATCCACCAACAAATTTCAAAATTAAAGCCCACTCCTCCGTTTGTATCTCGGAACGTGACTGTGATTGTGCTACCGTATTGCAAACAGACAGTCATAAATACCTAGGCATTATAATAGACAAACACCTAAATTGGCGTCCACATATTACGGCATTGAGCAAGCGTCTACGTAAGCTTTTACCTATATTCAGGAATCTTCGTGATGCTGCTGATTTCTCTCTTATAAAAAACGTCCTATATTGCCCTTTGCCAATCGCTTTTGACATGTTGTGTTACCGTATGGGGTGGAGCCGCTGCCAGTCATCTCTTGGAGCTAGAACGAGCCCAACGAGCAATTATTAAGGTTATGACTCATAAGCCCAGAAAATATTCTACAGAATTACTCTATCGTGAGACCCAAATTCTGACTGTGCGGCAATTATTTAAACAGAACGCAGTGATCCGACACCATAAATATGTAGACCTAACGCAATTACCCCTACATAAAAGACGCATTAGGACTCCGACTACTTCAATTAACACAATGTTTGCAAGACGTCAATTAAATTATATGGGCCCCTATCTATACAGATATTTCAACGATCACTATGAAATCGTCAAATTGAATAAATCTCACCTTAAATTTTCAATAAAACAATCTCTTCTGTCACTTAATTATTTACAAACTGAAAATATATTATCAAAATTAACGTAGGCAATTTTGGATAAAAACCATTTTAAAACTTACACTAATTCTTACATTACTAATCTAGAAACACTGTATCTGGTAAAGGCCGGCAACGCACCTGCAGCTCTTCTGATGCTGCGAGTGTCCATGAGCGACAGTAGTTGCTTTTCATCAGGTGACCCGTTTGCTCGTTTGCCCCCTTATTTTATAATAAAAAAAAAACAAAAAAAACCATTTCAACCATCACTTTAGTTTTAAGGAAAAAGTAAAAACATGTTAATATAACACATATACACTACTTATTATATATTATAAAATCATCCACTACATAATTTTATTATATTTTGACTTGAAGCGTGCAGCTTATAACTTGGACCACACGCCAAATCTTGATAAACAACTGTCACGTCTAATGTCTACAAACTAATTTGTACTTACCCTCACATTTTTTAATATTTTTTATATTTCATTAGTCACTTGCATTTTACGTGTAATTGTTGAAAATTATGTTAGGTAAATTTTTGTCAAGTGTATTCCTTTTGAAATATTGTGTCCACTGTATGGGGTGGAGGGTTGATAGCCTGAGACACAGGAACTCCTAGTTCAGGCATCAACCCACCCAAACGCTTATTGTAAAACTGTTTCAAATAGTGTATTTTCTACTTTATTAAGGTGAGAAATAAATGATTATTATTATTATTATTATTATTAATTTTATCATTAATTATTAAAATAAAAATATAATTAAGAATTTCCTGAGTATTTCAAGTGCCTACCTTTAGCCATTATTGATTACGAGCAAAAAAGGCCAAAAAAATCACGTTTGCTGTATGGGAGCCCCCCTTAAATATTAATTTTATTTTGTTTTTAGTATTTGTTGTTATAGCGACAACAGAAATACACAAACTGTGAAAATTTCAGAAGTCTAGCTATAGCGGTTCTTGAGATACAGCCTGGAGACAGACGGACAGACATCGAAGTCTCAGTAATAGGGTCCCGTTTTTACCCTTTTGGTACGGAACCATAAAAACTAGTCTTGTATTTCTCACACATTTAACGCCAAAATTATAAAATTTAATAAAACTTGTTAAATCTTAAAATTAAGGAAACGTGTATAAATAAAATAAAATTATGCCTTTATGTCGTAGTGCATTTAAATTGATGTCTCCGTTTTATTATATCACATAATATATTAAAAGTGTAAGGGTCTGTGCAGACGAGCGATTTTCTGTTATATTCGCGTGGTATTATACCTTTAGCTTATTTCTCTTGTGTTGACAAGTCGTTGGTGCAACAAATGGTTTGAAAATTGACGATTTATTCTAGGTGTTTAGCTACATTCATACAATAATTTTCATACAGTATATCGACTGCTCACCGATATTGGCTACATGAGGTAGCAAACATTCAAGTACATCATTCGTCCACAGTCTTCATACTAATACATTTGTAATGAGAATTTGCCGGCAGTTTTATTTACACAGAAACCGTATGTTCTATTTTAGGAAAAAAGCTGCTGTTTATTCTTAGTTGAGACTTAAAGTATCTAAATACCAAAGTTTGACAAAACTAAAGGGATAACAGACAGTTAAACATACAATTTCGTGTCTATTATATATTGTGGTTAAAAGATATTTATTTTCTCAAAGACGGAATAACAGTAAGTTTTAAGCCTTATTAACGTCGCTGACCACTATCCAAAGTCGCTCGTTTGCACCCAGCATTAAATTCACGTGAAAAAACAGAGGTCATATCTTTCTCAGTCGTAAAAAAATATAATTTTTATTACCCTTATAATTACAGGCCCGATTTGCTCTCGATTCCCCTGGCCTCGTTAAATTACTAAAAAGTTCAATTCATTGTATAATTACTTGTCATATCGAACGAGAGCACTCGACTTGATCTTGGAAATTTCCAGAAATTGCGTAACTCGTAGCTGTAGCTTCATAATGGGTTATTTTAAGAACGAGAATGTTAAAGATCTTCTGGGGATTTGCACATTTATCATAAAAAGTATGTTGGTTTTGGCAGACGTAGAATCCATACTAGAAACTAGAATTAACATAAGATAGTATGACCATTTACAGTTAATTATAGTCTCTTATAGAAAAAAATAATGGGTTGCACTCTGGAAGTTTCAGCAGAAATAAAAACGAAAACGCTGGAGGGCAGCGTGAGAAAAGTCGAGGACTGAGGAGATATTAATTATTCTACTACACCATGCTAACCTTCTCCTATCTCTCCGTCTTACGATTTTCCTTTTTTTATGAAATAAATAAATAAACGAGCAAACGGGTCACCTGATGGAAAGCAACTTCCGTCGCCCATGGACACTCGCAGCATCAGAAGAGCTGCAAGTGCGTTGCCGGCCTTTTAAGAGGGAATAAGGTAATAGGGGAGGGTAGGGATGGGAAGGGAAGGGAATAGGGGAGGGTAGGGAAGGGAATAGGGTAGGGGATTGGGCCTCCGGTAAACTCACTCACTCGGCGAAACACAGCGCAAGCGCTGTTCACGCCGGTTTTCTGTGAGAACGTGGTATTTCTCCGGTCGCGCCGGCCCATTCGTGCCGAAGCATGACTCTCCCACGTATGACCACGTATGAATGGTGTCAAAAAATCCATGGTGTCTTAACGTGATTTTAGTTAATTTTTTACCTGTTGATAGTTTTAGTATGTATTGCCTTAATTCGCGTATAAATTTTTGTTTACTTATTTTACGTTTATATCAAATGCAAGTTATAGTCTATTTAATTCTAGTACAGAAGCTATTTGCACTAGGATCTGTGATAAGGCGGTAAGGCTGCATAACAATCTGTAGTGGGTGTGGTCGGTGAGCGTCTAAGGTCGATCGAAATTAAAAGTGTTGTTGAATAGATCCAATAATTGGGTGGCCTTACTTTGGAATTATAGTTTTCGATAATAAGCACGTAAAGAATGCAAAACCACACTGAGTCACTTTAATTAATACGAGTTTTATGTGGTCTTAAGTCCTTCTCAAAGAATAAAGCCACAAAAGCTAATATTATCGATTATATTAGATTTTATGGCCACCGGTGATCTATACAATTATTATCGTATTATTAAAAAAAGCTTGATAAACTCAATTTAAGATACTATCAGGCTTGTTATTTAAAAATGATCTACTTATTATCAATAGATGAATTAAATAACAATTGCATGAAGAATGCCTAACCAAATCGTCGTAAACCTAAAGCCTCGTAAACCTAGTCGAAATAAATATATTTTTTTATAAAAGCTAAGTTTTCGTCGATCAGAGTAGTCACCCTCGCATGAGATGATTAATTTATAGGTTGAATTTATTTTTTACCTAGACCTATAATATTATGTCACACCATCATAATATGAACTTAATATAAATGAAAGAATATTAATGTAATGAAGAATAAAGAAATGTTTGTATTGGCTAGATTCCAAAACTAAGTGTAGACTGATTTACGGTTACGAAAAACTACTTGTTAAATTCACGGTTACGAAAATGGACAAAAACTACCTTGTTAAATGATTTCCTTGGGATTTTTCGTACTGAGTAATAAGAAAAGCTTTTTGCTTATGTAAATATAATTATATGCACTCAACTCTTATAGCCAGAATATTGTCTCTGATCTCAATCAGTATAATTAAATATTGATTATGACTCGAGCAATTCATCTCTCCTTGATCAGAATGATTCAAAGGCCGCCTCTTACAAATTCAATTTTGCTCAGTAATGCGTACACTTCAACAACTTCCTATAATAGCAATTAATTTATTCAATGGCAATAAATGTAACAATAACAATCGACAATGGTATAAAAACTGAAAATCAAATTAATTGAGTATTTTGTGTCGCACAAAACTGGTAGAATCTCGGTACACTACATACTTGATTTCTGGAAGAAACTATAAGCCAAGACGCATCAAAATACAATATACAAAGGAAACGTAACTTTCGTACATCTGCCGTTTTGATTTTGATTTGTTTTACGCACCCAAAAATATAGCAATGATAACGAAACGCTTAGGGCACAACCACACGACAGCCACAACCACACCACGTGGTCGGGCGTATAATATTTCGTATTGAAAATGAACTGGACTATTCACACTACCATATTTTGCAGTCGTTGTCGACCACTTGTGTGATACCAACGACATCGCAACCACAAGCGAACTAGTGGCCGACCACATCGCAACCACAACGTTGCGTCGATGCAATGACAGTACGCGCACACCGCCCGCGCTCTTCCCCCCTCCGTTTCATTGACTTTCGTACGTAACCACATCGCAACTACTGGCGACAACGCAACCACGTCGACATTTTGTCGGTACCACAACGCAACCACAAAAAGCTGCAGCGACACCATTTACACGTAACCACTGCTTGACGGAATTTTGTCGTTGCGACGTGGTGTGGTTGTGGTACATGTGGGTTAGAACTTACACTCTTTCAGTGCATTGTTATCGCCGAGGTCGTTTCCTAGGATACTTGGAAACAACCTGTCTTACTCAAAATTTTAAACTAAAGCAGGAGATAACAGCTGCCATATTAGTTTCTTTAATATTGTATTTCGATGCCAAGACGATACAGGTAAAGTGGCTTTGTAAAGTCATCGACAATAATAATTAATTTTTACTACATCTTTAAATTACTATTAATCTTTGTAGTAGTTTATTTGCAAACCGTTACGGTGTGCGGCGACACTAATCATTTCTTGCTACCATTTTTATTATAGTTATTAAAGATCTCGATATATAGGCCATTTTAGTAATTGGTCTGTTACTGTAAATTGATATAATTTTTTATCAAATATTATATTCGCGAATCTAAAAATATCTGTTCCTATAAAAAAAAGTTTTATGTCAAAAAACAAAATCCAAAATATTTATCTCTAAATAGTTTAACAAAGTTAACACTTTTAGAACGTCTACATGAGGCCTACCACCGGTTCGGGAACTAACCCGGCGAGAAGAACCGGCGTAAGAAACTCGCACGGGGCCACCTTTTACCAAAAAGGTGGAAAATTACAATAATAGCTTAAACTAATTTACACTAAGTATGTAAAAATGTAGTACATTTATAAAGAAGCGGCCTATGGTCTGTCAGCTTATTTTATGTTGTTTTTTTATAGGAGCTTATTTATGCAGTAGTTTGACTTTGGCCAAACAAAAGCGCTGTTGATTAGCTAGTAAAGTTCTGTTCAAACACCCTATCTAACGAGCATATTATTAGAGACTAGAAAATAAAGAATTAGTGGAGCGCCGTAAGATTTATACCAATATCCAGAGCAAGGCAATGATTTGATATAAACTTTAGAAATGTTTTTAACAGTATCTAAATATAATAATCGGTCAAGTGCGAGTCGGACTCGCGCACGAAGGGTTCCGTACCGTTATAGAGCAAAACCAGGGCAAAAATTGTATTTTTTGTATGGGAGCCCCCCTTAAATATTTAAATTATTTTAATTTTATTATTAATTATTAAAGTACACATACAATCAAGGATTTTGTGACAATTTCAAGTACCTACCTGCTACCATTATAAATATCGAGCAGAAAAGGTTTAAAAATCACGTTTGTTGTATGGGAGCCGCCCTTAAACATACATTTTATTTTGTTTTTAGTATTTGTTGTCATAGCGGCAACAGATATACACAATCCGTGAAAATTTCAGAAGTCTAGCTATAGCGGTTCCTGAGACACAGCCTGGAGACAGACAGACAGACGGACAGACATCGAAGTCTCAGTAATAAAACGGGACCCTTTTTACCCTTTGGGTATGGAACCCTAAAAAAAATATTAATCTAATAATTAGTTTTTTGTGGCAGATATTTTTGTAGAAATTATGATAGTATAATATTTTTATATAACCTAAAACTATGTTTTAAAAATTGGAGTTAAGAATTTTCGTTTCATGGCGCATCGCACGGCGCACCGCAGTATCGCAGCGATGGTGATTGCAATTATTTCTGACTCGTGCTCAGATATACGCTTGAATAATACACTCGGTAAGGCCCTACCCATACAGAGCTCTATAGAAATTAACTACTGGAGACTTACTTCATGTTGCAACTATGTGATCTTTGGTTCCTTATACTTTTAGTACTTTAGCTTTAGCTTTCGAAAAAAGTAGAGCTGAAAGAGTATCATTTCTCCTAGAAATATAGCAATGTTAAATTATTTTAAAAACATAATTTTACCCATACACTATTTAAAAAATATACTGTTTTAGGGCTGTTGTTTTCAAAGTGAACTCTATACAAGAGACACATAAACACTCTAAACCAGGGCTTCCCAAAGCGTGCGCCGCGGCGTCCTGGTGCGCCGTGGAAAGGCAAGAGGGGCGCCGTGAGTCGATCCTCCATCATTATCCAAAACCACAAGTATTATATAATTAAATTTTAATATTAATTATGTATGGCAGATAGATGATTAAATATATTTTGTTAATTATCATTTACCTGCTTAGTGCTTAACCTAACTATAATCATTAAAGGTGTTTATTTTTGTATATTTTTCTAACAGCTATGTAGAGTAGAGCGCCGTGACAAAATATTGCGACGTGTAACTGCGCCGCAGGTTGAAAAAGATTGGGAGCCCCTGCTCTAAAGTATAATCACTATGTTTTGTTACACTTAGGTAATTTGGTAGCATTATGTCAAACTCAACCGATATCTCATGACTAAAGTAGTCAGTACATAATGGCCCACGATGGCCCACTGTACGCCACACCATTGCGCGCCACCCCTGGAAGTCGTCCATCATTACACAATGGCGATGGCTTGTAGTAGGCCAGCATGGTCTATTGTGAAGAGCCAGCTTAATATTGAATCGACATAATCCGACCAAATGACGTAGGACGGCACTTGCCTATGAATAAATTTCTTCGACTTTACAAACAATGCACATAGTTTGTAAAGTCCTCATGAGATGTAAGATACACACCGCACGTACACTGATAGTCTACATCTTATTATCGATCAAACGATTCGTAATGTAGGCGTAGATCGTATCGATACAAATTGCAAACGTAATTAAACAATATAATGGCTTAGACAAAGTACGATCGATTTTATAACGAATGTAAGATTCGATTCGTTTACATAACGATCCGGGAGCGAACAAAAACACTTTGTCAATATTAGGAAGTAATTATACTACAATCTAATTAGGAATCTAAATTGACGTTCGGTACAGGTGCCATTCAAATTAGAACATAGATCCAAAAACATAATTCTGTATTTCTAATTCTATATCATCTAGTGGTGGTACCTAACATTGTCTTTGTCTTTTGTATGCTATATATCTATTGCAATATGAGAAAATGCAATCTAAAATATACAAATATATACAAACTTAAAGTATAAAACTATAAAAAGCAAAACTTCCCCAGGTCATCCCCATCTGGCATCAGAGTGCCTAGCAAGCTGACAGCATTGCCACGTTGGATGGCAATTGCTATCCTCTGTGCCAGGTAGCTCCCGGCTCTGGGGTCTCGGGTGGCTTCAATAAGCTTCTTAGATATCTGTCTAAAAAGCTTATGTGCCCCCGGACCCCATGCGCCTAGGGTTTCCACCCCAAACGGTTCAAATATGAGATCTCCGCTGAGGTTCTCATATTTGTGCCGCTTCAGGTTTTCTGCTTGGTTTGCGGCTGCGTCCGCACAGCTCGAGGTGCCCTGCACATGGGACGAGGCGAGTGTGTCGACACAGGAAGCGTCCCACACAAGGGCCCGTCCCACACTCCAGGGGACCAGGGTCATGCCATCGGGTCTCTTGCCATCGTCGCGCGTCAAACCGGAGGGCTCCAGTATCGCTGGCACGCTGGCAGTGACAAGAGCCCGACGATTGAGATCGTTCAGGCTGTGATGTCTTGAAAAACGTCCAGCGTTTCGCGAGCAGCACAACCCGTGGTGACCGTAGCTGTCTATGTGCGCGCCGCAAACACACTGATGGGGGACGACATGGGGAGCACCAAGACGCAGGACGCGGAATGTATTTCGGTCCAGCATTGTTCCTGTGTGTTTAGCTGGTAGTACCTGCAGCCAAGCTCCCGACTCCCCCCTCTCCACGGCCAAAAGTCGAACCCGTTCTGCGATGCTGGTAGACGTATTTAAGTTTACTACGCACCAGTTCGCAGACGGGCCCGTCCCAGAGCCTTTGGGAAGATGTGTTTTTGGGGACCCCGCTGCCGGAACTAGCAATATCCCAGGCGTCCTTGGCCTCGTCCGCAAAGGGAATGACTAATGGGCAAGATGAGGGCTCTAAAATTTTGGCTATTAATGCGCGATTTGCATGGACTGCGGACAAGAACGCCGGTAATGCTACGTCCAAATCGGTTCAGCTATTTTCGAGTTTTAGCGAGACTACAATTTAAAATTCATTTTTATTTACACAGATAATATAGTTGTGAAAAAGTCCCTTTTGAAAATTCGGCCTGTATAATTGAATTTAATGTCAACACCCGCCCCCCTCCCCCCTACCCTCAGATATAAACCACGATTACACAATTACACAATAGCCCACTATCACCTTCCGTGTACACCGCGATCGATATCGACAAAACTAGATCGCGGTTTTTGTACACGCAATTAAAACGTTTCTACACGAGCGGATACGTCCGTCGACAATGTCACTGTTGCATCACTATGTGTGGACAATCAGAAGCTTTTTCATCTAGTCTGTACATAAACTATTTTTTTTAAATATTCTTTGTGGACAGATACCGACACGAGCGAGGTGTTAGTAGGCGATGCATCAACATAAACATTTCAGCTGTATAAATTTCGCGGTTCTTGAGATACCTGAAAGAGACAGATGGATTGTAAGGTCTGGTGACAGATGAATGGACGAATACAGAGAGATTTAAGCCTTTGATAGGATGACGCCACTTAATTTCAATTTTTTAACATCGCTGTGTCACGCCTCACGTCTTGTCATTATAAACCTACTCTTCTTACCATAAAAACTAACAGCATATCGTCCCAAGATTTAATTTTTGTATCGTCGATATTCGATTATTTCCTGAGTCGCAACTCGAGACGTCTGAGTATGTCGTTAAATGAAAACAAAATGTCTTATAGTGTGTCGTAACGATTTCAATTTATGGCATCGCCACATTATGGCTCGTTCTGGCTCGTCTCTGTCTCTTAGTGAAACTAAAAATCGCGCGTCCCTGATCTATATAAAATTAATTAAAACACAGCCTTCACGGGCGATATCGGGCATTCCTATCGTGTTGCCCAACTGGTCAAGCAGTAATTACAATAGATGGCCATTGTTTCTGGTCGTCTGACCTTCGGCTGCGCGGGCGCACGATTTTTTGACCATTACGCTTGTCTATTGACACCTTTTACTTCAATTAATCTGTTCGCTTCCTGACCGCTTTTTTGTTATTTTGATTCTTGTTGTTGGTTGCCTTTTTGTAATGTTGTGTTCAAATTCAGAATCACTTTTGTCGTTTTTACGCCATAATAATATGGGTGAATTTCCCAAATGACTTTTTTTTTGTCTTCATTGAAATTACTATTAAAAAAAGGGAATATTCTTGTAAATTATTTGTTTTAGTATTCAATGGGTAGCTATAGGATTGTGGAAAAAATATAATATGCCTAGGACTATTACAAAGGTAGAAATAAATAACTTAAAGATCTATTTTTATCAAATCGGTGCTGTCCCTCTACTTTTTTTACAAACAAAAACGCTTATATACTAACAAATATGAATAAGTTAAAGGTATAACTTATATTATTTCATAGAATATTAGTTTATCTATTATTATATACCATATTTTATTATATAATTAACGATAATAATTACTTACAGACGCAAATGTACTTGTCCTGAGAATTTTTCTCATATCGCTGGATAAAAGCAATTTAAGCCTTACTGTTCATTGACGAGTCGGACAGTCTCCCCACCCCAATTTTAATTTACTCCTTAGTGTGTGCTTCCACGCAGTCAAGACGGACGTGTGTCAAACATCTGCATATTCTCGCCAACAGCCTAAGTACGCCATTAAATATGCTCTCGGACAATAATTTCATAATATCGGTGATTGAATTTTTTTAATGTAATGAATAGTTTTAAAATTGTTGTTTGGTTCTAATGAATGTAGTAAGTGATTATGCTTCATTATCTGTAGCCAAATTTATCTTAGATATAATGCATTTTTTATAATTTCCTAAAAAGTGTGTTTTTTCTCACGTCGCTGCTCTCATATCGGTGTAATCGGTGGTCATTTTAACCACCGATATGATAACTTACACCGAAATTATAAGAAAAAACCAATCGGTGTCTTAAATCTAATATCGGTGTTTGGAATCATGACCAACGCACAGTTTTGTCACATCGGTGGATTGCTTTATCATATCGGTTGATAATTTTACCATATCGGTGAATCGTTTTATCATATCGGTTGATCTAGTGGCATTTCGTTAAGTAATATATTAACTACATTTTAAAAATATTTTAATTTAATTTCAAAAACTCTGTTTTTGATCAATATAAATAGTTATTAGTTAAAATATAATATTATGAAGATATTTTATTTTTTTTAATGAAATAAGGGGGCAAACGAGCAAACGGGTCACCTGATGGAAAGCAACTTCCGTCGCCCATGGACACTCGCAGCATCAGAAGAGCTGCAAGTGCGTTGCCGGCCTTTTAAGAGGGAATAGGGTAATAGGGGAGGGTAGGGATGGGAAGAGAAGGGAATAGGGGAGGGAAAGGAAGGGAATAGGGTAGGGGATTGGGCTCCGGTAAACTCACTCATTCGGCGAAACACAGCGCAAGCGCTGTTTCACGCCAGTTTTCTGTGAGAACGTGGTATTTCTCCTGTCGAGCCGGCCAATTCGTGCCGAAGCATGGCTCTCCCACGTATTAATTTTATCATATCGCTGGATTAGTATGTCATTTCGGTGGTTAAACTTATCACATCGGTGCACAGAAATAAAAATCGGTGCCGGTTTATCATATCGGTGGAAACCAGAATTCAAACTGAATTTTTTCCGTAGTCTTAAATGATACGTTAATGATATTAAATTTGGGAACATTTTGTGTCCTAAAGAATACATAAAACCTGAAAAGTATATAAAATATACATAAATAAAAAAGTTCACCGATATTATAAAAAAAGGCCATTTGTTGAAATTCACCCATATTATATGTAAAATACACGATTTAAAATATTTTCAATTGTGTATTTTATTTTTATTTTTACTGTGTTCATTTTATTCAACGTTTTGTAAGTAAGAATTGAAGAATTCAATAAGTATTTTTTAATATAATAATAACTGATGTTATTATAATGTTTCAATTATTATTTTCGGCAGCAACTACGCGTAGTCAACCTTTATAAATTGTAACTTGGAGACATATTAGACTAAAGGCGTTGGGCCTTCATTTTTTCATTGAGGTTGTTGTAAAACAAATGGATTTTACCTCGACACGTTAAAGAACACGGAACTCCGAGACAGATTCTGACACTCATTAGTACAACACTTCAAAAGTAGGTCATTAATTTTGTTATTTTAGATTTATTACACCCGGCTGCACTTAGAGACATTTAATGACTACTTAACTTTAATAAAGATTTTAATTTTCATAAGCTCCATGCATATTCTGTGAAACTGTTCATTTAATTAGTACAGTAATATTAATTAAATCTACCTAAGAGCGACTGTGAGACTATTAGGCAAACTTCAATGTAGTCCTAAAACTCGTAATCCATTTTTCGTTACGATATTTCTTTTTAATGGAATCTCAAAAACATAAAAAAAACACCTCTCGTAATATACTCATTTGTACGCAATAAAGATAAGAAGGAATTTTATTTGACGAGGAAACCCATTTAATATTAATTTAAATCCCTGGATGACGCTACGAATCGCCTTGAAAAGTAAAAATACCAAACTATATTTATAACATTATCCTTCAGAAGAACCTTAAAATAGTGTGGGGGGCTTCCCAATGGGTTTTTACTGTGAGGACCCCAGAAATTTCCCTTAAGGAAGTCAAAGAAAGTAAGACAAAAGAATACGACAAGGACAACAACGTTATAAATTACTTGCGGTTTCGCCCGCGTCAAATATTATTCTTGAAAAACAAACTTTAAACCCTTATTAAGCTGTCGGGTGGTATTTTAAAGTTTTTTTTGTATTTCATTTTTTTCTAACTCACATATTTTGACCCTTACAGTGAAATTTATAAAGGCGTTTGATAGAAAACGAAGTGGATCAAGCTAGGAACGAATCTGCATTATTGTTGAATTGAAGTAGAATCGGGGGCTTTTTATCAATAACCTCGTATGAGCATAACGAAAGTGTAATATCTTCCGATGCGATGTCCTTGCTCTCGTGACCGTCGACGTCCCGGCAACGACGTCGACGTCCCACCGCCGAGGCCACGTCACATTTGAGGCCACATTTCGGATGTCTTATTGATCTTATCTATAGATTTTACTTAAGATAAAAGTAGCGATATGAATTAAATATATTTTATTTAATTACTACTTTTGTCTGGTATAACCCCCAATTATGTAATAACTAATTTCGTCCGCTATCATTTGTCTGTCATGTGACTTTCCCAATGTAGCAGACAAGTACATAACATTGTATAATATATTAGTTATACGCTGAGTAAATATATTCATTAATAAGTGGGGATAATGTTTGGAACCTAAACGCAGCATAGGGCCATGTTGCACCACACTTAAGGCGGGTAACACACCTGCAACTCTTCGGGTGAAGCCAAACGAGCGTAATTTGTGAGTTGTGAGTCGCAGAATTTCTGCCGCGTAAATATCTTTTCATACTAATCATGACTCACAAAATTACGCTCGTGTGAATCAAACAGGACTTTTGTATGAAACTGAATGCAGCAGAATTCTGCCGGACTGAAATTCTGCGACTCACAACTCACAAATTACGCTCGTTTAGCTTCGCCCTTCTGGTGTTGCGAGTGTCCACGGGCAACAGTAGTTGTTTGTTTGCTGATTTGCCCCTAATTTTATAAAAACGCTTGTTTAGGGTCCACTAGTAGGGCCCCTTGCAGATAGTTTAGGGAGCCTTACCCGCTAAATCCTAGTTTCGCTGCCCTAAATTTGAATAAGAATGCCTGAATACAGTGTGTTCGGGCTTTAATTACACTATAGGGCATAATTAATGGTTAAACAAACTTACCTTAAGTGAAGTTTGACCATAATTATGAGAGTCGCTGCATCCGAAGAGACTTTATTACCCTCCCACCCAAAAACCCTAAAATGTCTTTGGAAAATCGTAATTTATTTAATTGTACCTTCTCTAAAAAGAATGAGGACCGATCTGCAGTGAACCTCCGAGGTAAACTGGTGGGGAGAAGCCGGTGATGGTGGGGTAAAAATCCCGCCCCGAAAATGGCGCCATTGCCGCGCCACCTATTTTATTTTTTCAGGAAGCTCTGAAAAGTGTTCGATGCAGGAAGCTAGGGGCGGACTACCATGTTAATTATAAAGTCTCGAGGATGCAGCGATGATTTATAATAGACGTCATGCACTGTTGTTAATGTTTCTGCAAAGAAAATGAAAGTAAAGCTAATTAACATAGTTTAAACGTCACAAAGTGAGATCCAAAAGCCGCCGCCTTACATTTTCAATTAAAATGAATTATCACCTTGATAAACTCTAGATAACAAACTTTTTAAATGAAAGTGTTAAAAGAAAGGTAAATGTTTACCAAAAGCGTTAAGTAATTTTGTTAATTATTACTAGAATATGTTTCCTGCAACTTGGGCTTCGCAGAAATTTGTCTGTCGCAGAGGAATCGTACAGTTTTCCGAAACTTAAAGTGTCCCGCATTGAAAAGGGGTAATGTTGAAGTTTATGGGAGAATACATAGAGTTCTCGTGCCGCGGTGTTGGTTGCCAAGCTCGTGTGAAAGGGCTAGCAGCTTTTACCCGATATAACGCATATGACAAAACAACGTTGCCGGGTCAGCTAACATCTGAATGAAATGGATGTCTTATTAAAAACAATTCAATTCAATTTTTTTACTACCCCTAATTTTTGTACTTTTAATAATAAATAAGAAGCAAAGATTGTTTTTTAAAATATAATTAATAGGTAGTGAAAGGCTGTTACACTTTCCTAAATAACGCAATAAAACTTAAACGACCCTCAAAATTACGTTTAACAAATAATTGATAAAGTGGAAATCTGGAGCAGGACCTTTGCTTGACATTTAAACCTTAAGTTATTTTAACTGATAAGTTGAAAATCGATTATTGTGACATCTATAATGTCTTAATTTTATGTTGTTTGTTAAATCCATTACCTGTTAATTCATCAAGCCCCATACGATCACTGGCGTCCAAGACACAATAGAATATCTATTGTGTCTCGTTTTCCCACGATCGACGGGTTAAGAGCGGGCTGCCAAATTTTGCTGTGTTTTCTAATAAGTATTACGATCCCGGAAGATGATTGACTTAAATGAAATTGAGATTTATTTAATCATTGTATATTTATCTGATATTTGCATAACGGAAAACACGATTCACTTATTTTGACTCGATAGTTATATTTTTCGAAATTATGAATCTTTCTGGGCTTTTCAACAAATATCTGTTACACTTATTGAGTTATTATCATTTAATAACTTGCACTACTACAATCACACACTTTATAGAATAATGGCTAAAGAAAATATTAGTATTGTATTTAATTTTTAAGTGATAATAAAAAACATTTTTGGGACTTACGACCTTTACTTTCGTGCTATAATGCGGGAACCGTTGTTACGCGAAATTGTTGACTATTAGCTGCAGCGCAAAGCACAATTCTCGGGAGCACGATTCATGGAATCATTATATCACGATTGGAGGATAGCGGGGTGTGTAGGCGGGGCTAGCGTGGTTTGATATTTTTGGCAGCCCGGTCTTAATGGGTGATTTGACGAAATTAAATAAAAGTATGTTTAAAAGTATGTAATATCATAATTAAGTTAAAAATATATATTATGCCTAAATAGATTGCGTAGCGCTGCTACGAAATCGTAGCACATGTTTTACCTGCTATTACTAACGTGTAGAATTGTCTCGTACATTTTTTTTAATATGCCTATAATCTAAACTAAGATATAAGCTCTACTCGGAATGTCAAACATACATTCACCGTTAAAACGGTGAAACAAATTTTACAGCGTTAAAATTTCAGATTAAAGAATGCTGGTCAGCAATTATTTTCTTGAAAACCTCTATCACTTTAAGCATAATATCTTTATAAAACTATTCATGATATTGAGTTTATCTTTCCTAAGGTCACATGACAGATATAGACAGCGGATCCATAATACAAATGGCGAATCGAGGCAGAAAACTTCATATAAGTAAAATCTCAAAATTTGTATAAAATTCTGTGCCTCGTTATTTTAATTAAAAAATACTTTGGGTTCATGTATATGGCGTCAAATTCTCTATTTTATTTGGCACCACTAGTCTAATTACAAAATCGGTGACTTCGTGCGCGTTGGACAGCCGGAATGCTGGTCGTGACTCAGCCGGCTGGGCCTATCAATGGCCGAACCTTGAGATTCTTTATCCCCCGAATGATAGCATTATCCGGCGCTTGGCGCTCAGGTATTCGGCTAAGCGCCAAATTGATGCCTATTACATAGGCGCTTAGTTAATACAAAGGGCTGAATGGGGATTTTAAAACTTAGATAGTGGGTTTATAAATTAAGTGCCTTGAAAACACTTACATTTTTGCAGTCTCACACAAATTTAAAATCCTCTGATTCTTGTTAAATTTAATCTATATGATTGAACTTGACTGACCACGCTTCAGCGTATCTAGATTATTATTTTATAAATATGTCTTACTTTTTTTAATAGTTACTTTTTTAATAGAAAGAAGAAGTCCCAGAAAAGAAACTAGGATAAGATTTAGTGCGAAAAAAAATTATCAGTCCATGTGTGGTTTACGAATTTCTTCACGAACGAATTTGCAGGCTATATAGACTGTATAAAAATAATTATGTAGGAGTAAATTAAAAAAAATATATTATATACACACGTGATTAACTACGAGGCTGACGACAATTAACTACGTGATTAACCGGCCAAGTAATAAAGTTCTTGACATTGCAAAAAAGAATTTAGAATGGAAACCTACAGTCAAAATCTTGACTTTTGACCTATTACTTTCTCTCGCCCTTGGCGCAAAAAATCGGTAAAGCCCAGTAGGTATGTATATTTAGCAAGAATGTGCGAAAATTATAACCTATTAAAAAGAAGCTATTAACTCATATTGTGGTTAATAAACATGTTTTACATTCTATAATATTATGTCCGGGTAAAAGTGATTTCCATATTATTGTTTTACGTTGGGAATTTTGTTACGGACATCCCCAAGTTTATTTGCGTTGAGATTCGCTACTATGTTGTATGGCACGCGGTGACATAAAGCTTTGCCATGTTCAATTTCGTGCGAAGTGTAATAAATTATTTCGGAATGATACGATGAAGTTTGTTAATCAGTAATTATTTTAGAATACTAGCTGACCCGTCAAATGTTGTTTTTCCATATAAATTATTTCTAGTATCAATATATAAAGTAGATAAAAACCTATTCTCAGGCCTAACTAATGTACATACAAAATTTTGGTGGAGTTCGCACACAAACACTATGACACGAGAATTTTATATATTAGATAGGTTGACTTCACATTATCGCTCGCGAAATATATGTATTTCTGGCGTACAAAATTTGAACCCCACTTATTTTTTAAATAATTTTTAGTGGATCTGTATTAATCTATTCGTAGATCAGATGAGATCAGCATTATTCGTAAATATAAGCTGCTTTGTCTTTTATGACCCCCATATTACACGGGGAGGCCGATTGGTTCGGTCGGTGTCATCGCAGGCTGACTTGATCGCACTCGAGTCCGATCAGGTGGGCCTGCAATTGATAGGCCACCCCTGTATGTACAAGGTGTAACAAAACTAAGTGATAAAACTTTTGGGTGTGTAAATGTGTCGCTTATACATATAGAGTTCACTGTAAAAATTGCAGCGCTGAAAGAGTACCTTTTATTTTTACTTTTGTATGGGAATTTCCATTACGCTTGGGCGCTTGCCCATACAAATCACAAAAAAAAATTTGCTCTTTTAGCGCTGCTACTTTCACGGTGAACTCAATATAAGGGACACATACAAACCCTGAAGTATTATCACCTAGTTTTTTTTCAACCTTGTATAGATTCCTTTATATAGATAACGATATACAGGTACTTAACATTAAATTAATATTATATCTCTCCATTCAAAGATTTTAATCACACCACGCTCCATCATACCAGTATTGTAAACAAATAAACTGACACTAATACGTTTCGATTGACGTGGCCGAAATTTAACAAGGAATAATTAGTTATCATTAGAAGAATAGAGACGTCGTGTGGTATACGGCATTGAGACTTCACAGATAGCTGGCGCCTCCCTGCTCACGAGTATACGTGCTAAATTCTTCGAGGATACTTCACGATGCATGCTACTGGTCCAATAAGTAGTGCTTATTGGATCAGTAGCATGCATCTTAGATGGTGCTATGCTACGTAGGGAGCGAAGCGGAGGGAGGGAAGTGAAATAGGACATATTACTGCAATGTTTTCACGCTAGAGGCAGCACCAGCATCGACAATTAACAGAAAGTTTTGTTCCATGTTTGACAACGATTCTGTCATTATTCTGATATGACGTGTACATTAACATATAGGAATTTGGTCAGGTTATTTACGGTATGTGCTATTAGCGCCCTCTGTTCTGAACCCTATTGCCTATTGCCTAGTCGAAAATCGAATTACGGGTGTACCCCGTACCTCGACACGATCAAGAATCGACTCAACTCTATCTCTCTAAGATTTGTTACTCCCGAGACCCGACACTAGCGCACGATCGTGTGGTGGCTCACTTTGGAACTAACCAGGATCAAGAAGTTTGGATACCATTGCGATGCCGATTTTGATATATGCATATTCTACAACAAACTGTTGCCAGCAGTATTCCCGACCAATACGACCGGCAAATCTTCAAGAAGAGGGCGTATTCCCTCTTAAAAGGCCGGCAAAGCAACTGCAACTCTTCTCATGTTGCGAGTGTCGATAGGCGTCGGTAGTTGCTTTCCATCGGTCACCTGATGCTCGTTTGCTCGTTTGCCTCCTTATTTTATATAAAAAATGATTGCAAGAATTCAAATTCAAGCACAGTTTGGTTGCATCGAGCCATAACTACTACGTAAGCATCAAATCAAATGGGCAGTAATTACAAAATATCGAACAATCGTAATATCAACTGATCTATAACCACCGGTCCAGTTCCCTTGAAGCGATATTATCTCCAAGGCTAAGTCGAAAAGCATTGTGATTACGACTAAATAACAGCTTTGTTTTTCTTATAATTTGAGACATCTTGTTTAACATCATTGTAGTTAAACATACTATTAAGCTAGTGAAATATTTACAAAACACGATCCCAAAAGTTCGTGTTTGTAATAGGACGCCCGAAAATTTCTAAAACGAAAAGGTGATCGAAAAGACTGCAACACGGCAGAGCCATGCGTTTAGAGCTCAACCCACACATAATTGCGAATTCGCATCGCATTGCAAATATCTGCGGCAAAACTCATAATAAAAATGACACTGCGATGCGATACGAATTCGCAGTTATGTGTGGGAGCCCTTACCCATGAGTATGTGTGCGTTCGTACGGTTTGACAACGATAATGATTTACGTATACGTGGGATACGTGGGAGAGCCATGCTTCGGTACGAATGGGCCGGCTCAACCGGAGAAATATCACGTTCTCACAGAAAACCGGCGTGAAACAGCGCTTGCGCTGTGTTTCGCCGAGTGAGTAAGTTTACCGGAGGCCCAATCCCCTACCCTATTCCCTTCCTTTCCCTCACCTATTCCCTTCTCTTCCCATCCCTACCCTCCCCTATTCCCTCTTAAAAGGCCGGCAACGGACCTGCAGCTCTTCTGATGCTGCGAGTGTGGTGACCCGTTTGCTCGTTTGCCCCCTTATTTCATTTAAAAAAAAAGATTTGCAAATCACGCCATGTCACCAATTTTGACAACAGTACTAGTCATTTTGCCTTCTGCTTCTTTCTATTTAAGGACAAGGCTATTGTCGCCCTTTTGCCTTCATAGTTCTTAAATTACAACATATATTATTTTAGAAATCGAAGACTTGCGAGTCTTGATAATAACCACCTGTAGCGTAGGAGCCATAATACTTTGGCACGAAGTGAACAAGTACTGGCGCTAAAATCAATTTATTTCAGTAAATTAAAACTTCGATCTCTCGTCAAATTCGAACCTGTGGTTGCTGACGTAACCGACGCACGCAACCGCTGAGCCGTTAAGGCGCTTATAAATATAATAAGGCAATAAGTAAAAAATAGCAACCTAACCACATCTGTCTGCTCTATTTCGCTGGTTGCGCAACCTACGCATTTCGAGACAACCTTTGGTGTTTCAACCTGAGACGTGATCCTTAAGAATTGCGTAGATTCAATACCGTCGTAATTATTTTGATATGGTTTTTGTTCGCTTCAGTATACTTTGGAATTTGTTAAAAACGGGTAAGCTAATATTAACTGTTTATTTTTTTCACTTTGCACATTTGCTAAATAAAGTGATTAAACAGAAAATAAGATATTAGTGCGAAATGTATTGTAAGAAAATAAAGTATTTTGAGTCAACATTACCTGGATATGTCTAGTATTACATTAGGTTTTGCTCGTTACTTTAAAAGTATGGACCCTTGTCTGCTTTGCACTCTACACGTATTAATATTTTCTTCCGATTGCTCTAACTGCTTCGAAAAAAAAGAGACCTATTCGGTCTGTCTATTTCTAAGTGCTTTACTACAAGAAACGCAATCCTCCTTATTTCTAATAGCAACAGAAGACTTTCTTTATTCAAACTCTTATGCTTAATCGTAACAACTTTTAAGAGCAAATGACAAATTCACAAATAAATTGTCCACTAAATAACACATAATTATAATAAATTTGAATCCGAATGACATTATAACGAGCTCTGCGCTTTCACACTTGTCCATACAGCCCGGAGGCATAAGAATAAGTCTATAATTTGGTCTGGATTACTATGTAATAGACTTGGCCTAGATTAGGCTTTTGATAAACATGTTACTCAAGGTTTCCTTTGTAAAATAATCGATATTTTGCGTGCCTCGAATTAATTGTTATCATCCAGCTCAGTTACTTAAATCCTAGGTAATTTAGTCACTGAATGAAAATTTAATAATTGCTATCAAATAACTAGCTCCTAGGCTATAGAAAAAGCTTAATTCATACTAAATAATAAATGCGTAAGTGTGTTAACAAATGCAATTTGAGATTTGGTATACAAAAGGTTCTGATTAGAACATAATAAAGATTTTAGTCCGTAAAACTGCACGGTTTCCGAACGATAAACAAATATTTTTTAGCCCAATGAAGTTGCCGGTGGTTTCTCTTTCTACTACTATTCATATTTATATAAAACTTAGGTATGTCTGTTGACAATCTAAAAACGGTATTCTCATAAAATATCAGACCAACGCAGCAACAGAAACGATGACTAAGCGGGTCCCTAGACGATCAATTTTAGTGTGCAATATCACTTATTGTGCAATATTATTGACCGTCTAGGGTTGATATTGAACGCCTTTCAATCATATTTTCAAATAAGTTGTTCAATAATATTGTTCAATGATTTTGCACAATAAAATTCATCGTCTAGGGGCCTACTAAAACTTTAAATTCAGTCATTTGGCGTGTGTTTGTAGATGAGAATACAGTTTTACTATATGATAGAAAACTGACTGGATCGAACACTGAACGAAGCTTTAACGCGGGACGGTTCTACATAAATAGTGATAAGGAAGGAAAGAGAGTGAAATAATTGTCAATTAGACAATGTAGACCGCGCCCCAGTACCGGCACATTCTGTTTATTATAATGACGGTATAAATCCTGACTCTACATCGGTGGAGATTGTTTGCATCTCACGATCACTATAACTCAAAAATTAATACAACCTAAGATCATTGAGAATGTACAGTATCTCTAACTACAGCTGATAAGTAATGTTTTGTATAAACCTACAATGTACAAGTAGAGAATTGTATAAAAATGTACTACTGGCAAACGGTGGATCTATATAATTAGGTGAGTTTATGTCAGGCCTACGCTTCAAATCACCATTATTTAATACGCTTGACATTATGGGACCAAATAACTTAGATTTGTCATTTTTCTATAAGTCAATTTCACTGATAGTACAGGCCTACTTTGAATGTTGTTAACAATCGAGCCATCTCAAAATCTACTGAGTCATCTTTAGTGTAACTTTTTATCAATTACTAAATGTTTCCCATTATAAGAATATCATGGGATGTATTTTACCGTGATAACAAGACGTAGAGAGACTTTGGGGACTCTTCCCAAAGTCTCTCTCCTTCTCCAAAGACTTTGGGAAGAGAGACGTCTCTACGTCAGTCTTCCCAAAGTCTGTCTACGTCTGTGCTTTTTTCAAATCAGAGCTTGCAAAAAGACATAATAAAGCAATAGCATGTCATAATGTCTTGATTACTTTTTGCGTGCGACTGTACTCGATACCGAAATCATTTGGTCCAGTGGAGTGCACCACAGAAGGCTTAATAAGTATCAGAGCAGATGTAAATGGAACGGCGCGCTGGCCCGAGGCTAGGGCGGGGTCCTACAACACTTTCATGTTATTACGACCACATTGCACGCACACACACAAACGCACGCACACATAGACGGCCTGCGCACGCGCACGCGATCGGCCACTTTCAATGATTCGTTAGCGAAATCATTAGAGATGTAATGCTGGTATTGTGTGTTTATGATTATTTAAATGATTTATTTTTATTGATTGTTTTCGCCTTGTTACGAGACAGAAAATAATGATTGGCGTGTGCCGCAGAAGGTTGGTTTGGCAACGGAAAATGAGTTGTCAAGCTATGATCCATCATAGTGTCAGCTGGTCGGTCAGTGGGCTACTTATTTTCTAAATTATTTTCAAGGATAGAATGATGCAATGTGTTCTTAGATATTACATTGTTAAAACTGTTACACCTTTAATTTTATTATTTTTGCTATTATGGGTACCAAATTTGTACAAAATAATTTAAAGCAAGCTCTTTTCTGAATTTCAATCTTTTTATTTTTCTGTAATTGATTCTGTAATTATTAAACAACTAATTATATTATTCCCTAAATGTGAGCTTAAGCTCTGCTAGAGTTCTATTGCATCAGAGGTCAAAGCCGGAGCTTAATTTGATTGATCGATCAATATTAATAAACAATGTATACTGTTGAAGGTAAATCCTAATAATAAAGTCAGATAGAGGACAGATCTACTGTATTCTGATATAAAACTAGTTATAGTTCTAGTTGGAGTTTTGACCAATCAGCAAGATTTTGACGTTGATTTGACATTATGAAAATAATAGTATTTTAAAAAGATAAAACCGGCTTTAAAATTCCCTATCTCAAAAACTACTGAACCGATTTTGATGAAACTTGCGGTATTCCTTAAGTTGAACAATACCTAGTACAACAAAAAAGAATCACTTAAATCGGACTTGTAGTTCCGGAGATATGCGAACACAAACATAAAAACATACATACATACATACACTTTTGAAATTTGGCACATTTGTTCAGACGCTGACTAACATATACGAAAACTGGCAGTTCTGAAACTATTACATACATACGGGTTGAGTTGACGGGTTGAAAAGGAGGTTTCCTTTTTTTGAAGTCGGTTAGTAAGAATTCGTAATTTTGTTACACCGAGACAGCATCGAAACTACATCGAAGCTGAATATTGGATTAAGGCAGATACAGATACCGTTCCAGAGCTCAAAATATCAAACCAGTTGAGTTGAAATGGGTCATATCACATTATGCCAATACGGCTCATCAGGCTGACAGTGAGCGGCCATGTTGGCTGTCATCTTCCCCGGTCATTACCATCGCATGCACGTCAGTCAGATTATTGCAATTATTTAAATTCACACCTTCGGAACATTAAGGTTTCGTAACGGAGTTTCGGCTCCGGGGTTGACGGTGATGCGTTAATTGTGAGTGTGTTCATACCTTTATAGTGCAGGAGGTAACTGCATTTTTTGAGAGTAACCGTATATTTTAAGGCTATAATTACTAGCTAAAAGCCGAGCTTTGTGAGGGCTCGCGTCGTTTTTCTGCGTGGTAATAATCTTTAAGGCAGTTTTTCTAATATTTTAATAGTAACCAAACCTTGACTGACCGATGATAACACATCTACATATAAATAAAAATTACTATTTTAAAGCACAAATCAATAGGTGTGATAGTTTTTCCGTTAAGTGAACCACAAAAGTGCTCAGGTTGTGATATATACTAGGGATCGCTTCACTAGCCCTGATTATAAAAAGATGGAAAAAAGTTTATTCATTTGTAAAAATAATACCAAACCAAAGTTTATCAATACTGCCTAAAAATATATGTATAAATAAACCTCACTGTTTCTTAACATTTATTTATAACTTACAAAATTATTTTTTTCAATAAAATCATTTTGGTTTTGCGAAGAGGATTCTCACTATAGATGTTCCAATTTACTAAGTCAATATGCCAACTAGCGCATAATCCTTTTAGTATCCTAATTCTCAAATCAAGTATTAATTTATATTTTTTCACTTAAGTAAATAGCAACGATTTCCTTAAATAAATATCAACCAGCTCCTGTACTAAATGACGTGTCAATTGCCCTTTTGCACTCTCAGCACAAAAGACAAGTTTAGCATTGTGGCTGTAGCGACCATATGGTCCTTAAACTACAATAGACCATGATTCAATAACTTTATAGGACCTAGGGCCTAGGCGATTGCATTTTGTTTCGTATTACATACCTATGAAGTGTATATAAAGTATACTTGCACCTTATAATTATAATCGTAAGATTGCTATTCTCTTTCTTTTCAAATAAATGACAACTTGCATCAGGAAAAAATTCAGAATATCTGCTTGCAGAAACTTATTTTTTTCTTATTTCTAAAAAAGACAAAATCCAAACTCCTCTCTTACATACACAATGACATCTACCTTTTATAGAGACAGACAAACTGTATAAACAAACTTTAACCATTAGCAAATCGTGTAGATACGTGCTTGAAAGACATGAGCATGTAGTAACACGCATACATCACTATAACAATGGCGGCAAAGGCTATCTTATATCAGGAAGCCGTTCAGCCATGTTACCCTGAAAGGTATGCGAGGAATCTGTACCTTCAGCTTCCGTGCCACCAGCCCTATATAGCCCTTACATGAGCCAGGACAAGCCTTGGGCACGCCTAGGTTAGTAACCCTTGCAGCCACCCTTTCACCGGCCGAATATAGTTTAACTAAGACTTAAGTATGTGAAATGATGTATTAAATGTGAAAAAAAACGATATAAATAATTTGAATAACATAGGATGTGATCTATTTAGGTATTATATAAATTTTAAATTTTGTTAGTCTCGCTAAAACTCGAGAACGGCTGAACCGATTTGCTAATTTTAGTCTTGAAATATTCGTGGAAGTCCAGGGAAGGTTTATATTTGGAGCAAGGTGATACGAATTCAACGGGTTATCTAGTATGTAATGAATAAAAAAATTGCTGAGATGTGATGGACTTCAAAGTGATATTAAGATGAATCTTGGTACTAACAAAATGTAACTAAGGGATTAAAAAAAAATGATTTAAGCGAAAACCCATAGACGTCCCATATTGTAAATTAAAACCAATAAAACACCCTCCTTTCACTGGCTGAAGTTCAATAAAAGATTTTCGTTGGAATTCGTATTATTTGTAGGCGGATGGTAAATGAAATAGGAAGGTGATATAAAAATTCCGATGTGAAACCGTCCAAGGTTGGTATAGATAGCCTAGGTACAGTGTATTGATAACGAATACCTAGGTTTGTATTTACAACGCGGGGCGGTGGCCGGTCACTAAGGGGGAAAGCACACTGAAATTGTACCTTACAATTATTATATCCTATACTATGTTTTATATGTAACTATAGAATACGCCGGTAACTTCGCTGCGCCAAATTTCGTTTATCGCGCGGGAACCGCACATTTTTTTCGGGATAAAGAGTATCCTATGACCTTTCCCGGGACTCAAAATATCTCCATACTAAATTTTACCAAAATTTAGATTTTGCGTACAGACAGACAGACGCATTTATAATATTAGAATAGTAGATCCATTCTAATATTATAAATGCTAATATAATGCTTCTACTGTAGACTTTTCTTGGTGGAAATTAATTTTTAAGATTTCTGATTTAAAGTGATTATAATTAAAATATAAAGTATTATTTATAAGTTTTAAAAATGTTAAATTGAATATTAATAATAATATTATGTACCTTTACTAGGGATGGAGGCCTGGTGTCTTAAAATACAAGCTGGACACTGCTTAGTTTAATTCTCCAGTCTCCCCACAAATACTGAATTTGTTTTATTGTAATGATATAAGTGTAATATTATTATTGTGATGAGAAAATAAAAATAAATTATTATTATTATTATTAACATTAACTAATTACTTAGTAAATACAGTGGAAATATTGCAAGTGTTTTATTAGCATTATACAATGTTTTGTATTTGTGTAATACGTTTGCAGGTTACTTTAGCAATAATGCTTTATCCAAATTAGCGTTCAAAAATAATAAATATAATTAAGTACTCAAGTTTAATTGCTTGTAAGATAATCATCATTTATACGCCTTGTTATTCGGTATTTAACAAAATGTGTTTTATAATAATTGGGTGCTAAATGGAATTGCTAATTCCTGGTATGCTAAATTACTATTCATAATAATAATGCTAATTAGGATTTGAAGGTTTTGATATTTAATTGGTCAGTGAATCGATTATGTGATTAACTACCATAGGATCGAATTATCAATGCTTAAGTACCTATTAAGAGATGACGCCCGCAACGCCGTTGCGCCAAAATTCGTTTATCGTGTTGGAACTGTACCTTTTCCGGGATTCAAAGAATCGCCATGCAAAATTTGAGAAAAATCAGTTGTGCGGTATTGGCGTGAAGAAGCAACAGATAGACAGACAGACACACTTTCGAATTTATAATATTACTATGGAAGTATGGATGTATTTTGCGATAGCGAAGTTAGATGCCAAAAACGTATGCGATGTGACGTAACGCGTCGCTGTTATGGCGCTTGCAATGCGCTATGTCAAATCCCATAAATAATTGGTCCCGGGAAAGGATAAAGGATACTTTTATCCCAGAAAAAGGTACGGTTACCGCGCGATAAACTAATGCTTAGGCCAAACCTACGCGACCAAAGCGACTGCGAAGCGGGAGCGTCTACCGCGCGGCGGACGCTGCCCATGTTATCTTATAACGCGGGATGTTCGCGTCGGCAAAGTGGGACGTGCGCGTCAAGTGTCAGACGTGTGTTTTGAAGTGTACATAACTAGACTTCTTTTTAAAACCTTTTTATATTATTTTGTACAACTCTTTAGTTTATGATTTTTTTATTTGTTTACGTTTTGATAGATTGTGTCCTGATATTAAATTAATTCAACTTGAGACTTGACCATTGTAGACGTGTTTTATTTCTCGCACCTTCCAAATCAAAACCAAGCTTAGTACCTCCCAACCGACTCTGAGTCTGATGTTAAGTATAAGGATGACATTACCACAACAATTTAGCATAATTTGCACCAGATAAAGTCACGCGTCTTCACTCCTCAGTAACTGTTCATTGACAAATGAAGTTTGACGGTTCGCACCGTAGCGCGCAGGTGTGCACGCCCAGTTTCGCGTTGCAGACGCTCCCGTATCGCGTTCCGCGTCACTGACGCGTAGGTTTGTTCAAAGCTTAATTTTGGCGCGAGTTGCGGGCGTCATCTAGTATCACATACATGCGAGTCGGATAACCTCCTTTTCTTGAAGTCGGTTAAAAATGCATTTTGTATCAGTTCTGATACACTCCAGTGTGCGTCGCGCCTCACCGCAGTTCGTGATATAGTGTGCGACGCGGCGCGGCGGCGGCGTCTGCGCGTTGCGAAACTAGAGCGCGGCGCGTGCCGCCTGCACCTACAGATAACCACCTAAATTGATCTTCTAATTTAAATTCACTATTACACAGTCACCTGCACTCCAAAGAAAAGGGTTTTATAAGGGAACGTGCGCCACGATACTGCGGACTGGTGTCGCCAATCTGAAACTTGTTTTCTATTATTATTAGTCACCTACTGGACACCATAAGATGTTCCTTCACGTTATCATTTAGTAAGAAAGTGCGAAAAAATAGATAGATAAACACTTTATTGCTCACAATTCACATATAAATGGGTATACAAACAGACTTATAAATAGATATACAAACAGACCACATAGCGTAATATCAAACGTATACGATATTATTATTTACATCAAACTGTCTAACACCTATAATTCCTGCTCGTTCCCTATTAGCAGAATATAAAATATAAGCTTATTTCCGCGGTTTAGCCTGCATGGAATATCGTTGCTTACAAATTTTGGCCCAATATTTAATATATCAAATTGACCATTAACATTAAAACTGTATCAAAATCGATCAAGTCGAAAATACTTTTGCAATTTAATTAAATATCATTGGTATATGTAATTGGCGTTAATGTCAAGCGAGGGGTAGTTACCGATTCAGGTCAAGAAAAAAAACCTTTCACCTCAGTGATTTAAACGCTGTCATATTAACACGTAATTCTTCCATCTTAAACCGGTTTCACCGCAAATTCGCCCACCTGTACTCTTATTCTGCTATTTTAATACAGTTTCGATCCATTACCTGGCGGGATCGCGGTTGTGTATTTCGCGTATCCCGTGGCTCTGCCTAAAGCGAGAAAAAATTAAGGATCTTTCGGGGAGCTAAGGCTCTATCGGAGGGCTAAGGCGGTATCGGGGAGCCAAGGCTCTATTGGGGAGCTAGAGCTATATCGGGGAGCTAAGGCTCTATAGCGGAGCTAAGGCTCTATCGAAGAGCTAAGGCTGTATCGGGAAGCCATGGCTCTATCGGGGAGCTAGAGCTATATCGGGCAGCTAAGGCTCTATCTTGGGAGCTAAAATCAGTACTTGCCCCTAATATTAAATCGCATAAGCCGATAGAAAAGCTCTAAAATCCCGAGTATCCATTTTTAAACCCGGATTTTTTACGACATTGAAAACCGGGTATTCACGGGATTTGCAGATTTTACCCAACCAAACAAAACACGGGTCTTGTTGATTTTAGTTGTGCGTATAAGGTGTGCGCAACGAAGTTACGGGGGGGATCATCTATATTCTAGTTATATAAATTCTCGTGTCGCGGTAAAGTTGCCAAACTTTATCGGTACGACCGATTTTGATGAAGTTTTGTAAGCTTATCATAGGTGCTATAAATAATTTCAACTGCAAACCAACATTTTCCGGGCCAGCTAGTCAGGGCGAGCGAAGGGAGCCCTAGTATATCCCACTGCCCACAACCTGAGCACTTTTGTGGTACACTTTACGGAAAAACTATTTCGCCTATTGATTTGTGCTTTAACATAGTAATTTTTATTTATATTTAGATGTGTTATCATCCGTCAGTCAAGGTTTAGTTACTATTAAAATATTTAAAAAAACTGCATTAAAGATTATTACCACACAGAAAAACGACGAGAGCCCTCACAAAGCTTGGCTTTTAGCTAGTCGTATAATAAGTTTCTATTACACCCAATCACCCCATACAAACGATACAATGCATACAGAAGTATTACCCTGTATTATTACCCGACCGATGATGGATGACCACCGCCTCGTATTAACCACCTACACGAATCGATCTTCATTTTTGTGCCGTATTATGAGACGGCAATCTAGTGAATTTATTACTTGTAAGAGAATCTGCTAGACTGTGTGGGCTTGATCGATAGTACTGGAACGGACATTGTAAAACGGTGATTAACAATTAATGCAATTGTATAGAAAATAATTATTTCATGTAAAGAGTCACTTGATATTTTATTAGTAGTCGCTACTTCTACATAAATAGATAAGTTGTTACTAATTTTTACTGTTTCCTGATAAGAGAAATAAGAGAAAAACATTACATGAGAAAATTTCCTCGTCGATATTAAAATTATTTAGAATTAAACGTTAAAAGAGGATAATCTTATACCTATTTTGTTTATATAATTTAATACATTTTGTAAATAGCTTTATATGTTTGTTTTTAGGAGAGCAAAATAGTAGAGTCAGTCATCGTTGTAAGGAAAAGTTTTGCTTAATTTCTATGATAACACAAACAAAACTCCTTGGAAAGTCTCTCAAGCACCTCCTAATTAATTAACACTTTTTTAATTCCCTTATCAGCCACCACTTAAGCCAGCCCGTTCCAGTTGCTAGTATCGCACAGTAACAAACAGACAGCCAAACAATTAACCTACGCATATTAATTACGGCACAATCGCCGTGTCCGCCTTTCTCGCTTGATTTAGGATATCTTCGCGTCACATGCCTGACCGATGGCTTTATCTATGACTTGGCTTTTACTCCCACTGGAGAAAAGGATAGCTTTGTCTCTAAAAGTTGTGAAATTAGCTGATCTGTACTATCAAATTAACATAATATTAGCAATTAATTAAAAAACATAAAAAATAAGGCATATACATATCAAATCCAACACGAATCGTAAACCGTAAGTTTGTTAGCTCAAAAGTAAGGGCTCCCACACATAACTGAGAATTCGCATCGCATTGCAAATATCTGCGACAATACTCATAATAAAAATGACTTTACGATGCGATGCGAATTCTCAGTTTTGTGCGGGAGCCCTTAGTAACACTTTCGACGGAATTTTTCCCGTTCCTAAAAGAAATAACAATATAAACCTTAATGGCCTTCCCCTATGGAGATTCCGTAATTTACCGTATTTAGAGCCTTATAAACTCATAATTTGAAAGCTACAAAGTTATAATAAAAATACAGCAATAATCTTCAGTATATCAACATTCCTTTCCCTGTTTTAAATTTTCTATTTTTGTTTCTATATTAGTATTAGCTTCAAAGTAATACCAATTTATTAAAATTGAAGCATACTTTCAGCATCTCCCTAGTATTTACAAATTATGTTTATTTGAAACACACGACAATAGATAGACAATTTATTAACTACATATTCCCCGTTTTAAATTTTTTTTAGATCAATTTTAAACTAAGATAAGTAAAAAAAATAGGATTTTTGTGCGATCTCGGCAACGCGTCAAATGTATGGTCAAGGTCGCTTGCTCGGGGGATGGCCTTAACATAACAAAATATTATATTAGATACGAATAAAACTTTGTAAAAGCAATACAAAGATACAAATTCCTACAATATTTCTGCATCTCAATGCAATATTAATTAAGAAACCATCAATTTGCATCATTACCTAACTTGAGCAGTTTAACATAAATATATATATCTGCCAGCGATTTCAATATAAGAACTGGTGTCCGATTCTGAAACGTCGAATGTCTTTCAGTTGCTGACTAGCGCATACGTATGTTGACGTGCTGTCTCGAGTGAGATTGCCTGTGATCGATACGACATTCTAGTCTTGAGAATCAGACCCCTGCACTGGAGTGATCGACTAAACTGACTATCGGGGATTGAATTTTAATTCATCAGGTTTTACGAAGCCTGCTGAATTAATACCGATCTGATGTTTATGGAGATTTGGTGAGGTAAAGAATAAGGCGCGGTGCAGATGGAACACAACCAAACGCAATTTAGGCCGGCAACGCACCTGCAGCTCTTCCAATGTTGCGAGTGTCCATGGTTGTTTACATAGTTGCTTTCCATCAGGTGACCCGTTTACTCGTTTTCCCCATTATTTTATTAAATTAATTATCTTTTAAACAATGAAAACAAGCGTAAAATGGGTTTTTTTAATCACAGTTTAAATTGCAACCTGATCAGGCCATCGCCTGATCATCGATGCAACCGTACTATCCATACTTAATATTATAAATGCGAAAGTGTTTTTGTCAATCTGTCTGTCTGTCCATCTGTCTATCTGTCTGTCTGTTACCTCTTCACGAAAAAACTAGCGGGCCCGACGGACGTCGTCCGGACATATCTACGAAGTTTTAAGATATATCATCAAATTTAAAGTACTCTTAAATTTTTTAATCATCTACTTAAATTTTTCAATTTTTTTCTACGTAGGAACCACCCTTGGTTATTAGCAAACATAACAAAAAAAAAATAAAAGAAATCTGTTCAGCCGTTCTCGAGATCAGCTTACAAACACATTTAGTAATTCATTTTTATAATGTCGAGAGTGTTAGTTCATAATGTAACCGACAGATGGCGACAAGCGGCGTCTACATCGCGCTATAGCTAGCACGAGCGTGAAAGTACAATAAGGTAGAGAGATCATGAAGCAATATGTCTATGCCCCATGGGATATAGACGGTATTTCTTTCGGCAACTCTTAAGTTGCGGCTCTTTTTGTATTAGGCTACTGTCTTATGGACATGTGCCTTTTTAATGTACTATGTAGAATAATAATAGAGGACCCGGCAAAATTACGTATCACTTCCCTCTAGTGATATACTTGCAAAACTCAATACCAGGGCTTTAAGGGCTTTAAGTACGAGTGCGTAAAAATACCAGGGTCGAAAACCAGGTTTTAAAATACTTGCAAGTATTTGGTAGTATCATATAGACTGGCAACCCGATCCTCCGGGCGCCGGGCGTTGCAAGTTGGGACTCGCAAACCCGCCGAGCCCCGTAAGACACCCGAAAATACTTGCATAGGAATTCAATCTGTGTATATATGGGAATAAGGAGCAAAATCGTGTAAATAAATAGGGACCCTGAAAATACTTGCATAGGAATTCAATCTATAAATGTATGAAAATAAGGAGCAAAATTGTGTAAATAAATAAAAATACTTTAAACTACGAAGTATTTTTACTCATAAATGCGATTGTGTTTCTTATTCCTATTACGATGTAGATTGTTTTCCTATGTATGTATTTTAATGTTTTGTGTTTCAAGTTCGCGCCTAAGCACGTACTTTTATACTTGCAAGTATTTTCTGCTCGTACCAGGGCGCCGTACTTTGAAGTGAAAACCTGGTAGCGTAATACGTCTCATCCCTACTTCCCTCCTGGCTCCTAAATTATTAAAAAAAAAAAACCGACCAAGTGCGAGTTGGACTCGCCCATGAAGGGTTCCGCAGCAGCAATAAATTTTTTTTAGACTTATCATGCCCCTACTTTAGAAGTTAGAGGGGGGGGGGACACACATTTTAGCACTTTGGAAGAGTCTCTCTCGCAAACTATTCAGGTTAGAAAAAAATGATATCAGAAAACTTAATATGATTTTTGAAGACCTATCCAAAAATATCCCACACGCATAGGTTAGATGAAAAAAAATTTTTTTTGATTTAGTTGTACCTATGGGGACCCCTAAAATTTTTAATAATTTTTCCATTATTGTATCAAAATCTTAATGCGGTTCACAGACTACATCTACTTACCAAATTCCAATAGTATAGCTCTTATAGTTTCGGAGAAAAGTGGCTGTGACATACGGACAGACAGACGGACAGACATCGAATCTATAAGGAACGAATCTATAAGGTTTCCGTTTTCTGCCATTTGGCTACGGAACCCTAACTAGATGACGCTCACAACTCCGTTGCGCCAATATTCGTTGATCGTATAGGAACCGTACATTTTTTTGGATAAAAAGTCCTATGCACTGTCCCGGGACTGTACTATCCCCTAAAATATTAATACCAAATTTCAGCAAAATCGGTTTTAATCCTGGAATGAACGGTTCCCGCGCGATAAACGAATTTTGGCGCAACGGAGTTGCGGGCGTCATCTATAGTTTGCGTATAAAATATCCACCTATTACGGTAGATTTAACTCTATATCCTTTATCGATATCGCGATAAGATCGTTTGAACTTGACTCAGGTAAAGCCAAAACAGTAGTTTTTGTAATACATTTAAGTCGGTGTGATGGTATAGTAAATGATAGTCGTGATAGTCCCCGGCCAGAGACTGCTATCTGATGACCATATCCGAAGATACCTCGTGCATAGGGCATCGAGACCGGGTTTTCCCGAAACCCGAAAACCCGGGAAAACCCGGGTTTTGGGGATCACGAAAAAACCCGGGTCTTAAAAATGGAATGGAAAAGTTTCGTTTCAAGAGCATAAAAGACTACTTGTCACCAAAATATTTATTAATAATAATATTTTGAAAATCCTACCAAAACTATTCAATGTAAAAAAAGCCAAGTATCTTCAAACAATCTATCCATCGCAAAAAGTTTTCAAATTTCATAGAAGCAAGTCTTGTTAAACTTATTTTATAGTTTTCAATCAACATTCAGTGATTGACCACAGTTTTCTTTATTATGTGATCAAAGGCTTACAAAATAAAGTGTGAACAGCTTCAAAGGGTTCTAAGTCTGCTGAAAGTAGCGTAGACTTTTGGTGATGGGCAAGTCACTAGTTAGTGACAAAACGTTGTAACTTGTATGGACCGTTGCTGATCCATCAACAAAGTCTTAGGGATATTTGTATTTTTGAAATATCTAAAAACCTGTCAGGAATTTTTGAAGACAGTGTATGGAACAATGATAGCTTATTTTTTGGTAAGTATTTAATAAAACATATTATTAAAACAATTTTCGAATTTTATCGTTTCTAAAACAATCACATATCGCACGCTGAGAACGAAAGTGACTCAACTCGAAATTGGCAATTTTTGGGAAAAGACGAAAATGTGTCTGTGGGACTAAGCATTTTCTGTTCATTTTACGATTACACTAAAACATGATTACGAAAGTTATAAATTTCTTTTCCATTATATTGTTTGACTTAATAGCTTTAGATATACAAAATATTTTTTGCCAAATAATATTATTTTCCTATATAAAATAGCGCTTGAAAAAAAACTTGGAAAAATAGGTCACTTTAGTATTAGAAGTTTCTTTATGTCTACTGACCTTTTTAGGTAAAGGTCTGTTCATTTATAATATTGCTTAAGAAAAAAAGGTTATTTCTAAAAATCTGTCAGTTTCCCTCTTATGATTTTGTATATTTTCTCAAAAGAGCCGAATAAGACAGTGAAGTAGAGTTAAATGGCATTTATTTAATCACTTCTTAGACAAAATAGGAACCTGTAATCATCACACTAAACAAAATAATATCAAAATCGTATCAAAAATTGGTAGGAAACAAGGCTAAACAAATGACAACATTAACCAAACCATGCTTTCACTGGTTTCGATAGTAATTCCTAAATATAACATAGGTAACATCTATCACGATAATATTTCTGTAACAACAATAAAGTGTTTATCGAATTCAACAATATGCCGTTATTAGCACTAACTTATCAGTCTAACATAGTACTTAGTACAGTTTTGTAATTACAATTCGGTTGTATTACCAAATCAAATAATTTTAATTAAACTCTGCTTAATACACTAACTCAGATAAACAAAACAATGAGTACCTACCTACTGTTTTCACTGGTTTAGATAAGTAATTCTTAAATTAATTGTATTATTAGCACTAACTTATCAGTTTAAACAGTCTTGTAGTCATAGTCATCAAATCATTTTAATTAAACTCTGCTTAATACACTAATTCAGACTTTGCTTTTTGAGTATGACATAGTAATAACACTTTAAATTTTATATTTTAATATTACTCCTAATAATAAGCACTTAATACTCGTATGTATCCATGTTATTTATTATTATTTTTAAGTTTAGTTACTCACAAAGTATTATAAAAACTGGCGTAAATAGTAGGTATTAAATTTTTTTTGACTAAATCTTTGAGATCTTTTCTTTTATTTTCTTTTAACTCAAGTGCATGCTCATATAGCTGTTCAAGTACAATTTCTTTGAAACCCATCATTTTTTTACGTTTATTCCTCATGTCAATTTGAGAAAAAATCTCATCGGAGTATGATGTTTTGTAATAAAAGTGAAACATCTCCGCCTTATCAAATTTAAGTACTTTAAGATCATTCCACAAAACTGTTTCTTTATGGAGGTTTTCCTTAAAGTTGTATCCCCACTGCTCCTGAAGTAGTTTGAGATTTAACCCTTCGATCGCGGATTCTTGGAAATGCTATTGTATTCTATTGTTGTCGCGTCCACCGGTGCTCGTATGGGGCTTGATGAGTTAAGAAGAATTCATAATTAACTTCTTTGACTATGAAAGGTTGTCCAGACTTCCGAGCGCTTTTGATCAAGGTAGCAAATTGAACTGGTATGTATATAGGCCCTGCTTTTTCGTTCTTCTTGATTTCTTTTTCAATCAAACTATGCACATTATCTGCTTCATTTTGGGTGTGCCCTTTTATTAGATACTTATGGGTTATACTTTCGATGTTACCAAAATGAGCGACAGCGTATGAATATAAACTAGCTATAACTTTATTTTTGTTTTGGCCAGTGCAGTTGTCAGAATAAAAAGTTACATGTAACTTTTTATCTGCGTTTTTTGCGCTAAGAGTTCGTAAGTAATCAAAAATACATGAGCCTATTTCATTGGCTCCCCTTTGTCCCTGGGTCTCGTCCCAAAAATAACAGTAAACGTCTCCGTAAGACTTTTTATCCTCTTCCCCATTTTTTAATTCTGTTATTGTGAAATCAAGACAGTTTATTTTTGAAGAATAGTAAAAATAACTTGGACTGGGACATAACATGACGGACTGTAAATCATAAATTGCGCAAATGTGGGTCTCGTCAATGTTTCGTCGGTCTGTCCGTTTTTCTTGGCGACAAAGCTCTTTTTCTTGGAGGTGTTTATCATAGTTCGGCTTGAGCAGTGTTTTGTTACTTTCGGGAGCAAGTTCGTACGCAACACACGTTTCACACCTGTCTTTTTTCGGCTGAAAAAAACTTATATTGAAGTCTTTGTTAAAAGTGTTCAAGTATAACCAATAGTCGCACTGTAGCAGACTTTTTTCTTTTTGATCATTGTTAAAATCAGTCCAGAGGTCCCTTATAGTTTTGCTGTCAGATATGTACTCCCTACTTGAAGTAGCTCTTAAATAGTGAGATTCTACCCTCGGTATGGACTCTATGTGTTTCCTGATGCTTTGGAGCAATTCAGGGTCTACCCTCTTTTTGTTGTCATGCTTTCCTCTACCCTCAGGCTCTACGATACCATGGCTATTGGTTTTACTCTTAACGGTTCTCAACTGTCTGTCCGTTATGTCCAAAGTGTTTATGAAAAACAATTTGCAAACACGGATCTTTTTGCCATTTACTGTAAAATAAAAGGCGTTGTTTGGAAGGCGGGGGTTTTGAGCATTTGAATACCTGTACCTAGGTTGCACTTCTATCATGCAAGATCTAATAAAAGCACGCTGTAGTTCCAAATTTGACAATCCCCAATAGGCTTTAAACAGATTAGACCTCTCATCCTCTTTTATGTTATCAAAACATTTAAGTCTACACTTGCTCGTACATGTTCCTTTCACATGCTTAGCTGGAATGATTTTTTTTGATTTGGACAAAGACCTGTAACTTTTTCCGGAGTTTCGTGATATTTTTGTCTGATTCTGTTTCCAGTTAGCAGGGTTCCTTTTACGCTTCCTACTTTTTGAGGGTTGCAGTTGACCCGAAGAATCAGAAGATGAAGAGCTGGTACTGGAAACACGTCTACTTCTTTGATTAGAATTTACAGCACGGTATGTTGGATCAGAGTCACTTAGATCCACATCACTTTCATTTGGGTGTATTGGTGATTGAGCGTATAAACGTGGGTTACCTGTTTGAGGTCTTAAATTGCTGGTACTAGAACCAGGAATAGTTGTATTTTGAAATTCACTTGTAACTGAAGTACTTGAAGATGATGAAGTACTGCTACTACTTGAGGATGAAGAACTGCTCGTACTGGAACTTCTTGAACGTGGTCGGACAGCATCTGTAGTTTCCGAAGTTTTGTCAGTAATGTCTGGTTCTGTATTTATTTCTTGACAAGCTCTTTCAGGCTCCTGAAACATGAATAATTTAACATTTTATCATAAGATAGAAAAGTTGATGTTAATGACCCATGTCTTACATTGAAATTAATAACTTACATTTAAAGGATTTGATTTTTTGCTTGGGTTTTGTATTATCTGATGTTCTTGGCCCAGACGTGGAGATGTATTTTCGATGATTGAAGGACTAGATGGTATGTTTTCTTTGTCGATTTCCAAAGCCTCTTTAAGATTCTGCAAGCAAGTATAATATTAAATTCTTTTACTAACAATAAACATAACTACTGACAAAAAACGAAGCATAAATAAATAGTATCCCAAATTACCTCATTTTGCTGTCTATCCTCCACCATTTGAAGAATTAAAGCGCTTCTTTTCATTTTTAGCTTTTGGGATAGCTGACTCAGTAAAAAACATTAAACACTGAAAAAAGTAATGAATTGCACTATTACTGGATGTGCCTATTGAAAAACAAACTTGAAAATATTAAACAGACTTTCTTTTGAATAGCACAAAATATTTAAGAGTATACTTATAACTAAACAGACCTGTTTCAAAATGGGACCATCACTTAGACTAATTTCTTAATAAATAGGTGACCAAATTTGACATATGCCACTGGAATTGCTAATACACAAAACATAAAAGGGACCTAAATCTAAATCGGTCAGTTTATGAATATAAATTGTAACGTAACTTACCTCCAACATTGACAAATAAACAGACTCAAGGCGTAATCGGTCACTGCGGTACTAAACTTGTAACGTCCTGCTACGACAACTCACGGTGCAACACTGATTTCGTCACTTTGATTCGGGCGCGGGGGGCGAGAATGCTTGAGTGACAAAGAGACCGAAATATAGCTCTATCCTTTTCTTACCATAATTAGCCAGTTTTCTATTATAAGTATGATAGATTGTACTTTTTTAAGTCATTCTGTATATTTAACTCATTTAACCAAAATTTTGATATCGGTCACTTTCGTTCTCAGCGTGCGATATCTACAGTCATAAAAAATCAATGATAAGTCAACAAATCTTTATTTCGTGTTATAAACTGAAATTTTCATTCGAATGAGAAATTTTTATTGCTGATTGTCAAATAAATAGTAATAATTTATACTGATCTGATGTTTGGCAATTTTGGCATACAGTATTTTTACTAAAAAATCAAAAGTCATTATTTTCAGTCGTCTAACTTACTAAAAACCTTAAAAGAGATTTTTGTTTGTCGTTATGCTTTTTGTCATATTTATTTAATATATTCACAATATAACAAATAACGACAATATTAAGACAATGCAATCAGTAAAAAGGTTCCAAGAGAGCAACCAGCCCCTATAAACTGACAAAACCATGCAGAGGAGTTTCCATCAAGTATGATGTGAAACCATTTTGTATTCCAGTATTGCAGTCTGTCAAATGCGGCAGATTGCTTTTCATTGATTGAGAGACTGATGTTGGTAACACATAATAGGACGAATGATGGCTTTCCTTAGCCGGCCGTGGATGTCATAATCACCGCGGAATTATTAAAACACGTGATTTTAGTGAACCCAGATGAAATACAAGCCGAGTTTTTATCATCACCAGCGCCAGAGACAATTACTTGTGTGTAACACCATACCACCATGGTTAATCTTCCAAACTCATTAAAAGCAACCATCCGCATTTGCCACTTGGTCTGTTCTGATCAATTACATGGTTATCTGACATGAATTCTGTCTATTGTAACTAGAACTAATAAGTACAAAATATTAATAATAATAATAATATCTATGGACGCTTCACACCACGTCAGTCTGGCCCCGTGGTAAGTACCTGATGGACTTGTGTTACAGGTACCAGACAACGGAAATATATTTAATACTTTTATAGTATACATAAATTTAAGGTTTTTATTATATTATACACATATTTAATTTAATGTAAGAAATTGCAAAGAACATTCGGCTTCATACCGTAGCAAGACAGACAAAAGGCAATTTCAGGTAAAAACTAGGCACAACAATTTATTTACAGGTAAAAAGTATGCCAACATCAATTAGGACTAAATAATCCATACTAATATACATTATAAATGCGAAAGTGTGTCTGTCTGTCTGTCTGTTACCTCTTCACGCCTAAACCGCTGAACTGATTTTGCTGAAATTTGGTATGGGGATACTTTTAGTCCCGGGAAAGGACATAGGATACTTTTTATCCCGGAAAAATGTACGGCTCCCGCGCGATAAACGAATTTTGGCGCAACGAAGTTGCGGGCGTCATCTAGTTATTAATAATTTGACAATCAGCAATAAAAATGTAAAAGATTAAATAAAGATTTGTTGGCATACGTTTTATATTTAAGGTTATTCTTCCATTTAATGTCTTCAAAAATTCTGGATAGATTTTTATATATTTCATAAAATACAAATAGGTACATTAAATAATATATGTAATTTGGAGGTGAAGCTTGTTGTAATACTTAATTTTGGCCCGGAAATCTTAAGCCCTAGCTTTGATAAGATCCAAAATATAGGAGAGGTAAAATAGTCGCTTCCATAAAAGTATGAAACGGCCGTGCCAGCTTACTCGAGAATTAGTTGGGCACTGCTGCGACCCCAGAAAATGGTATTTAAATAGTATTTTACTGAATAGGTGATGGCAATTGCAGAAAATCATGTGTAAAGTATTTTCGCATTGTTAATTTTTGAATTGTTAAAAAACCCGAAAAAACCCGAAAAACCCGGGTACCCGGTTTTCATCAAACAAAAACCCGAAAACCCGGGTTTTGAAAATTGGGTCCGGGTTTCGATGCCCTACAGTCGTGCTATGGATAGCGTAGACCTAAGTGGGAATAGATACGGCTAGACATAATATTTTACTACTAGTGATGAGCAAAACAAGAGTCAGACAGTCTTGGTTTTGGTATTTCTAGTACAATATTGGTCTTGGACTTGGTGAAATCTGCCTGATCTCGGTCGTGGATTAGTTTTTTTTTAGTTTTAGGATAGTCATGGTCTCGGCATTGCTTTTTTGCAAGACCGATTTTGCTCATCACTATTTACTACTTAAAATAAAAAAAAAGTGTTGGGGTCAAATTAAAAATTCACGAGCAATGAATTAAAATACGGGACGAAAAATTTAATATTTTAATTTAAACGCATGCTAATGGGCATACCTATGATGATATTTCGTAATAGGCAGACTTTCTGCAATAAATAATAACACATTTTTTTTATTTAAGCATACAATAATTCGAAATAACAATAAATAATTGAAATATTGCTTTCATTCTCATTGGCATAGCATCATCATCCGCTTATAAGCGTAGACGTTAGATAATTTTATTCTAGAGCTTTATTTAGTATCATATTTTTCATCAAAATCCTTTCAATATTTTTTGTGAGAAAACTGAAGATGTGTCACAAACATTTGCGTTAACAATATTAATTTGATTTACAACATCAAAATTACAATATAGAAATTTGTGAGACTTTAAAACAGCACTTCTAAACATTTTTATACACTGTGGATTATCTACAACGTACAGAACCAAATAATTTCGTCACAACCCCATTTTCGACTAAGCATTCCTTCCGCCATAGACAAGCGGAGAGCATCTTACGTTTATAGAAATCTGATGGCTACTGTAATGGATCTGAATAGCTTTAAGTTTATACTTTAGAAACAGTGTATTTTCTAAACTCTTTAATAAAAGACTTGGTATCGAAACTTTGTGTTCTAAAAATGTTTAAATTGTAACAATTATGTGTAACTCCCAAGAACAAACAATATGAGGGCTCCTTTTTTTTTACTAACATGAATTAAATATAGAGAAGATATTATGGCATAGTTTGCATTTATAATTTTGTTTTCAAAATGTAAACCATTTATTTCTCCTATTTTTTAAAATGCAAACAATCGAAATTAATGTTTAAATTCAGATTATATAATATTTTACCCTTTAATCTATATCCTATTTGAGTATATTTTCGTAAGGAAACCCTTAGAAGAACTGACCAACATGGTACTTCTTGTTTTAAAATTAATTATTTTCTTCTTCAACCACCACCCGCATAGTACATGTACCTACCCTAATCGGTAGTTTACAATGCTCCAAGATTTATCAAAGCCAGAAGCCGGTGTTCAGGAGTAATTTATGTGGTGACAGACGGATGTGCCTCGACGGATGTGTACCGAAATACCCCACGCGTATTATCTGACTAATACTGTAGATTAAACGTGAAATATTATAGTAGAAACTTGTAATAAATTATTAAATAATAATGTGAAAATTGTAAATATTATCCCCTATACTATAGATTCTATACTTTTCAATTTATAATAATACTATAGAGTCTATAGTATTATTATAAATTGAAAAGTGCATCTGTGTTTTTGTAACTGTCAGATCTGTCTTTATGCTTCAATAATTAATCACACCGCCTAAAATAAATAAATTACTAAAAAAATTAACGCCTGTAAAAGTAGGGATGAAATTTGATACGAAGATAATTTTTGAGACCCGGGAAAGTCTCTGAGTTTTTCTGCCACAGCAAGTCGTAGAAAATCAAAATCAAACCAAAATAATTTTTATTCAGAGTTAATTTTTTACAAAATATTTTCTGGACGTCGCAACTAAGGTGCCAACCACCGTTTCGGAATGCAGAAATCTTGTTACCTACAATGGTTAGCTAGAATATTTTCACTTATCATAGTATTTTTATATCCAATTTATTTGAAATCAGATTTAAGAATTTGTTTGTTATTGAGTTGTTTTTGACCAACTTCCGGACATTATGAGTATTGATATTAAGCCAATTATAAATACTGCAGGATAGACAAAAAATACTTCAGAAAACTATAAAATATACAAATAAACACTAGTAAACCAGCGCACCTGACGAACTGTAATCGATTGAAAGTATCGATTTTCTAGGCAATATTTTCTCACAGTAACAAATATATTTTACGCCTCAGCAGGGCTGTCGCTTTCAGCAAAATACATAAATATTTTGTAACTAGAAGCAATGCAAAGTTAAAGTGATATTTGATACAAACGGACAGTTAATTAATTTAAAATTACCTACTTAAAGTATTGCTTCAAGATAACTTACATTTTTTTTCTAAAACTCTCTTAGATTCAATTACAATAGTTATTGAAACGTGATGCGTCGATGCTATGGTAATTTGGATAAAATAAATGGGCTATTCAAAACTGAACTTTATTTATACTACGGTGTCGCGCCGCTAGTTCAAAATTTTAATGACTCATTAAAAAATGAATCTTAACGCTTCGCAACGTTTGCGATGTAAATTGATCTTAACTCTATAAAATTAATTTTATTTGTTGGTACTGATTTGTATTACATATTCTTCCTCCAACCACTTTATCACCTCATGATTACCTTATTAATTAAAAAACCAAAAACTTTGAGGTGGCAACCCTATACGATGATAACCTTACGTATGCAATTACCCCAGCACCTTTGGGGAACATCTGTCGCATACCGACCAAGCTGTAATGATTTTGCTACTTACATAACCTTTATGCTGAGGACGTAAGGATCATAATTGAATGTCCGAGCTAAAGTAACTACGGCTAGGAAGTAACATACAATACCATAAAGAACTTAAATAGTCTATCGCGAGCTTATTATAATAATACAAGTGTTGCCCTCTTGTTTCGCGATAGCTTTTGTTCTAGCGTCGTCCGTGTTTTGTTTCTGCTGAGGTCTCCGTTGTCCGGGTCTTGTTTTAAGATTATAGGTACAGCATAGCTGTACCTAAAGGGAATATTGAGATTTGTTCCTATAAGCACATAATACCTTTTTTTCTTAACTTTTAACCTGAAGAGCGACCGTCTATAATTTAGACATTATTTTAATTTAAACTCGAGAAGGTTACAAGAGAGCGTCAAACGTTCAACGCGTCTTTTTCATACTGAATATTATTTTACTTATTATTTCACCTGAATGTAATATTTCAGCCAAACAATTGTCATAATAAGCTGACAATATTCGGAAAGTCATATTCGGAAATCTGAACTGACGCGAGCAACTTCCCAGCCTATCCTTTTTAGGGTTCCGTACCCAAAGGGTAAAAACGGGACCCTATTACTAAGACTTCGATGTCTGTCCGTCTGTCTGTCTGTTTATATGTCTTCAGGCTGCAACTCAAGAACGGTAATAGCTAGAGAGTTGAAATTTTCACAGATTATGTATTTCTGTTGCCGCTATAATAACAAATACTAAAAACAAAATAAATTAAATATTTAGGGGGGCCTTCCGTGATTTTTTCACAACAAACGTGATTTTTTTGGCCTTTTTGCTTGATATTAATAATTGCAACAGGTAGGCACTTGAAATTTTCACAAAGGCCTTAAATATATGTGTACTTTAATAATCAATAATAATATTTAAATAAAATAAAAATTTAAGGGGTCTCCCATACAAAAAACACAATATTTGGTCTATTTTTGCTCTATAACGGTACGGATAACGTGCGCGAGTCCGAATCGCACTTGACCGCTTTTTTATTTACTGCTTTCCTTACTGAGCAACGTAGACCAAAGTTTTAAATTTGAAATTTGTACGAATTATTTTTAACCTTTTAAATGACCAAAAATTACACAATAAGAATATAATCAAATCCGCCTTTCTCGCTTGATTTAGGATATCTTCGCGTCACATGCCTGACCGATGGCTTTATCTATGACTTGGCTTTTACTCCCACTGGAGAAAAGGATAGCTTTGTCTCTAAAAGTTGTGAAATTAGCTGATCTGTACTATCAAATTAACATAATATTAGCAATTAATTAAAAAACATAAAAAATAAGGCATATACATATCAAATCCAACACGAATCGTAATTCGTAACCCGTAAGTTTGTTAGCTCAAAAGTAAGGGTTCCCACACATAACTGAGAATTCGCATCGCATCGCAAATATCTGCGACAATACTCATAATAAAAATGACTTTACGATGCGATGCGAATTCGCAGTTTTGTGCTGGGGCCCCTTTCGATGGAATTTTTCCCGTTCCTAAAAGAAATAACAATATAAACCTTAACATAACAAAATATTATATTAGCTACGAATGAAACTTTGTAAAAGCAATACAAAGATACAAATTCCTACAATATTTCTGCATCTCAATGCAATATTAATTAAGAAACCATCAATTTGCATCATTACCTAACTTGAGCAGTTTAACATAAAGATATATATCTGCCAGCGATTTCAATATAAGAACTGGTGTCCGATTCTGAAACGTCGAATGTCTTTCAGTCGCTGACTAGCGCATACGTATGTTGACGTGCTGTCTCGAGTGAGATTGCCTGTGATCGATACGACATTCTAGTCTTGAGAATCAGACCCCTGCACTGGAGTGATCGACTAAACTGACTATCGGGGATTGAATTTTAATTCATCAGGTTTTACGAAGCCTGCTGAATTAATACCGATCTGATGTTTATGGAGATTTGGTGAGGTAAAGAATAAGGCGCGGTGCAGATGGAACACAACCAAACGCAATTTAAGCCGGCAACGCACCTGCAGCTCTTCCAATGTTGCGAGTGTCCATGGTTGTTTACATAGTTGCTTTCCATCAGGTGACCCGTTTACTCGTTTTCCCCTTTATTTTATTAAATTAATTATCTTTTAAACAATGAAAACAAGCGTAAAATGGGTTTTTTTAATCACAGTTTAAATTGCAACCTGATCAGGCGATGCGATGCATCCGTACTATCCATACTTAATATTATAAATGCGAAAGTGTTTTTGTCAATCTGTCTGTCTGTCCATCTGTCTATCTGTCTGTCTGTTACCTCTTCACGAAAAAACTAGCGGGCCCGACGGACGTCGTCCGGTCATATCTACGAAGTTTTAAGATATATCATCAAATTTAAAGTACTCTTAAATTTTTTAATCATCTACTTAAATTTTTCAATTTTTTTCTACGTAGGAACCACCCTTGGTTATTAGCAAACATAACAAAAAAAATAAAAGAAATCTGTTCAGCCGTTCTCGAGATCAGCTTACAAACACATTTAGTAATTCATTTTTATAATGTCGAGAGTGTTAGTTCATAATGTAACCGACAGATGGCGACAAGCGGCGTCTACATCGCGCTATAGCTAGCACGAGCGTGAAAGTACAATAAGGTAGAGAGATTGTGAAGCAGTGTGTCTATGGGCAATAGACGGAAATTGCTTTCCGCAACTGTAAGTTGCGTCTCTTTTTGTATTAGGCTACTGTCTTATGGACATATGCCTTTTTAATGTACTATGTAGAATAATAATAGAGCACCCGGCAAAATTACGTATCACTTCCCTCTAGGGATGTGATATACTTGCAAAATTCAATACCAGGGCTTTAAGGGCTTTAAGTACGAGTGCGTAAAAATACCAGGGTCGAAAACCAGGTTTTAAAATACTTGCAAGTATTTGGTAGTATCATATAGACTGGCAACCCGATCCTCGGGCGCCGGGCGTTGCAAGTTGGGACTCGCAAACCCGCCGAGCCCCGTAAGACACCCGAAAATACTTGCATAGGAATTCAATCTGTGTATGTATGGGAATAAGGAGCAAAATCGTGTAAATAAATAGGGACCCTGAAAATACTTGCATAGGAATTCAATCTATAAATGTATGAAAATAAGGAGCAAAATTGTGTAAATAAATAAAAATACTTTAAACTACGAAGTATTTTTACTCATAAATGCGATTGTGTTTCTTATTCCTATTACGATGTAGATTGTTTTCCTATGTATGTATTTTCATGTTTTGTGTTTCAAGTTCGCGCCTAAGCACGTACTTTTATACTTGCAAGTATTTTCTGCTCGTACCAGGGCGCCGTACTTTGAAGTGAAAACCTGGTAGCGTAATACGTCTCATCCCTACTTCCCTCCTGGCTCCCAAATTATTTAAAAAAAAAGCGGCCAAGTGCGAGTTGGACTCGCCCATGAAGGGTTCCGCAGCAGCAATAAGGTTTATTTTTATGAAATTAAAAGGTTTTTGATTTATTTTTATATTTCAGTTGATTTAATGAAAGTTAAATTAAGTTTACCATTTAGGACGTATAAAAAAAAACTACTAGCTAGATTCCGTTCAAACCAATTTTCGTTGGTAGTTTTTACAGTAAAGTACATCATATATTTTTTTTAGACTTATCATCTTACTATAGAAGTTAGAGGGGGGGGGGGGGGGGGGGACGACGACACATTTTACCACTTTGGAAGAGTCTCTCTCGCAAACTATTCAGGTTAGAAAAAAATGATATTAGAAACCTCAATATGATTTTTGAATACCTATCCATAGATACCCCACACGCATAGGTTGGACGAAAAAAAAATTTTTTTAAATATAATAATACTAAAAAAAAACTACTTGCTAGGTTTCGTTCAAACCAATTTTCGTTGGTAGTTTTTATAGTAAAATACATCATATATTTTTTTAGACTTATCATGCCCCTACTTTAGAAGTTAGAGGGGGGGACACACACATTTTAGCACTTTGGAAGAGTCTCTCTCGCAAACTATTCAGGTTAGAAAAAAATGATATCAGAAAACTTAATATGATTTTTGAAGACCTATCCAAAAATATCCCACACGCATAGGATAGATGAAAAAAAATTTTTTTTGATTTAGTTGTACCTATGGGGACCCCTAAAATTTTTAATAATTTTCCATTATTGTATCAAAATCTTAATGCGGTTCACAGACTACATCTACTTACCAAATTTCAATAGTATAGCTCTTATAGTTTCGGAGAAAAGTGCCTGTGACATACGGACAGACAGACAGACAGACAGACATGACGAATCTATAAGGTTTCCGTTTTTTGCCATTTGGCTACGGAACCCTAACTAGATGACGCTCACAACTCCGTTGCGCCAATATTCGTTGATCGTATAGGAACCGTACATTTTTTTGGATAAAAAGTCCTATGCACTATCCCGGGACTGTACTATCCCCTAAAATATTAATACCAAATTTCAGCAAAATCGGTTCTAATCCTGGAAAAATGAACGGTTCCCGCGCGATAAACGAATTTTGGCGCAACGGAGTTGCGGGCGTCATCTATAGTTTGCGTATAAAATATCCACCTATTACGGTAGATTTAACTCTATATCCTTTATCGATATCGCGATAAGATCGTTTGAACTTGACTCAGGTAAAGCCAAAACAGTAGTTTTTGTAATACATTTAAGTCGGTGTGATGGTATAGTAAATGATAGTCGTGATAGTCCCCGGCCAGAGACGGCTATCTGATGACCATATCCGAAGATACCTCGTGCTATGGATAGCGTAGACCTAAGTGGGAATAGATACGGCTAGACATAATATTTTACTACTAGTGATGAGCAAAACAAGAGTCAGACAGTCTTGGTTTTGGTATTTCTAGTACAATATTGGTCTTGGACTTGGTGAAATCTGCCTGATCTCGGTCGTGGATTAGTTTTTTTTTAGTTTTAGGATAGTCATGGTCTCGGCATTGCTTTTTTGCAAGACCGATTTTGCTCATCACTATTTACTACTTAAAATAAAAAAAAAGTGTTGGGGTCAAATTAAAAATTCACGAGCAATGAATTAAAATACGGGACGAAAAATTTAATATTTTAATTTAAACGCATGCTAATGGGCATACCTATGATGATATTTCGTAATAGGCAGACTTTCTGCAATAAATAATAACACATTTTTTTTATTTAAGCATACAATAATTCGAAATAACAATAAATAATTGAAATATTGCTTTCATTCTCATTGGCATAGCATCATCATCCGCTTATAAGCGTAGACGTTAGATAATTTTATTCTAGAGCTTTATTTAGTATCATATTTTTCATCAAAATCCTTTCAATATTTTTTGTGAGAAAACTGAAGATGTGTCACAAACATTTGCGTTAACAATATTAATTTGATTTACAACATCAAAATTACAATATAGAAATTTGTGAGACTTTAAAACAGCACTTCTAAACATTTTTATACACTGTGGATTATCTACAACGTACAGAACCAAATAATTTCGTCACAACCCCATTTTCGACTAAGCATTCCTTCCGCCATAGACAAGCGGAGAGCATCTTACGTTTATAGAAATCTGATGGCTACTGTAATGGATCTGAATAGCTTTAAGTTTATACTTTAGAAACAGTGTATTTTCTAAACTCTTTAATAAAAGACTTGGTATCGAAACTTTGTGTTCTAAAAATGTTTAAATTGTAACAATTATGTGTAACTCCCAAGAACAAACAATATGAGGGCTCCTTTTTTTTATAACATGAATTAAATATAGAGAAAATATTATGGCATAGTTTACATTTATAATTTTGTT